>OX336388.2:1637677182-1638927182 GCA_946902985.2 Meconema thalassinum | reverse complement strand
TGTGAACCCGTAAACCTTGTATCACCTGTAAATTGTGTCAATGTCGTTCTCAGCAATTCCCCTGTGCTTTTTGGAGATGTGAGACGATTCCAGAAAGAAGACCCCTTCTTATCTAGCCTAATTGATCGAATCGATTCTGGTGAAGTGATCAAGCCCTACTCTCTAAAGGAAGGTGTTTTGTGTTGTTCGCCTCGTCATGACGGTCTACCTAAAATTGTGCTCCCGTCGGTCCTCATTCCGGAAATCTTTCGTTACTATCATGAATCTCCTATTGGCGACCACCTAGGAGTATTCAAGACCCGAGCTAAAATCAGACAGTTTTTCATTTGGCAAAGTATGGATGGCGACATCAGGAGGCCCATTAGAAATTGTGCTGCATTTAGTATTAGCAAACCTCCGGTTTCTACTAAGGTTGGCCTCTTGTCATCTGAACCGGCATCTAGACCCATGGAGAGGCTTTTTATCGACCATGTTGGGCCGTTCCCTCGCTCTGGTCGGGGAAACCAATTTGCGCTTGTTTGCACTGACGGTTTCACCCGGTTTAGTTGGATTTTCCCCAACAGACAGGCTACGACCAGTTCCGGCATAAAGTGTCTTAATTCCATCTTTTCATCTTTTGGGCCATGTCAGTACCTGGTGTCAGATAATGCCAAGTGCTTTGTATCTCATCAGTTCCGTCAATTCTTATTTGATTATGCTATTTCGCATGTAACCACCACTCCCTATTTTCCTAACCCGTCTCTCGCTGAGCGAGTCAATCGTAATCTCCGTTCTGCTCTGATTGCTTTCCACCACGACGACCATTCCAAGTGGGATTCTAATTTGCATTGGCTCAATTTTGCTTTCAACACCGCCGTGCATGAGAGCACGCAAGCCACCCCTTTTTCGTTAATGTTTTCCTTTATGGCTAATTCTTCGTTGTCCAATCTGTGGAACCTGCACGATCTCCTTCCAGACAGTTTCACGCCCGAGGATATGAGGGCTAAATTCGACAAGGCTAGAGAGAATATTAAGGTATCACATGACCAACTTGCCAGGCGACACAATGCCTGTCGCAGGCCAACGGATTTGGAAATTGGTGATGTTGTGTACGTTCGCAATTTCGAGCCCAAGGGCGTCAGTAATCTAGTTTCAAGCAAGTTGACCCCCCGTTTCAAGGGCCCATGTTATGTAGAGGCATTCCTGACTCCCGTTACTCTGCTTATTAGAAACCCCAAAGCAAAGAAAATTTCCAGAGTGCATCTGTCGCACATTAAACGAGTTGGAGACGTTTCTAATGAGGAAATGCTACCCTAAATTTTGTAAAACGAATTTTGTATAATGTAGAGTATCCCTAACCTTCATTGAAGCCTTCAGGCATCTGTTCCTTCTCGAATTTTGAACTGGATATGAAAACTCTGATGGGATACAAAATGTAACTGTTGGGTAATTCCCATTTTATGATATATTGTAAAATTGAAACTAAAATTTGATGTTTTCATAAAATATGCTAGCGTGTAAGTTGGGCTCGGTGGGAGACCTAACTCATGGTAACCTTGTATTCCTGTTCCCTTTGGGAATTTCAGTGCTCATTCCTCTACCGTATTTCCTTCTAAATGTATAGTCGTTTAACTCATGTAATCTTGAAAGGTACTTCTAGTCTGTAAAAAGGTAAACTTGTTAATGAAATTTTGTGTAATTCTGTAAACTTTTATTTTTGAAATAAGATTAACTTCTGTTTTGTAAATGGCTGCCCACGCGTCGCATAATATCTTGCACATTGCGTCCACATACTTCGTTTAAAGCTAACTACATTGGACTTGTTGAAAATTTTCCTAACGTGTCTCGGACTATGAAAGCACTGCAGGTGCTGGTGTACTGCGTTTCTGAAGAATTATGGACACAGGGAAGCTGTTAACTAAGTGGTTTGCGAGGTGATCAATTATTCATTCCCTGATAATCTGACCCTGCACTCTTCCTAACCAAAACGATGCGGTCATGTCCATCAATTGGAGTTAACTGGTGAACATTATCTTCTGGAAACATGCTTGGTGAATCGACTAGTTAAGGAGTTCTGCCTATGCCTAGGCATATTCGTGAACGGTGTTCACGCTTAAGGGAGGGAGACTGTTACATGCAATGCACGTCTCAATGCTTTTTAAATCCCTCTTCCCTGTATTCGGGTGTTCCATGACATTTTGAATCGACCGCCTGCTGACTTGATTCCGTTTGTCAACACGAGATAGCACCTGCTGTCGGACTTCGGGGTTACTTCAAGTAGTTCCTGCTTCTCCGCTAGAGAGTGTTGCTTGTGCCTTTTAAAACTATACCAATTCGTGGCATAATTGAAAGGCAATTATATTCTACGTCATGAAACAAATGCCTGTGTATTCATGATACCGCCAAATTATTTACTTAATTATAACATTGTTGATTGATGTGTCAAGCCTTGACTGGACGATAAATATTTACATGAATGCAGTTCGGCATCTGACGCGGGATTTCTCCGCCATCCTGTGGAGTCCATTGTCTGTCGTGAAGAAAGCTACAAGCCGACTGGTCGTGAAAGGTGTCACCGCTGATGGGGGCTTGGCCCCCAGCCTCTACGAAATATAGATATATTCAAGAGAAAAAGGAAATGTCTGTGCTCCTAGGCTATAATTTCTTAACTTGCCTTGAAGATGATGTGTGATCTGTTTGTTTAGGGCTACAAGAAGAAAAGCCTCGTGGGTGATCGAAGCAGATGTGTGTGCTAACGCAGTCATATTGAGGCAGTTCATACCTTTTACATTATTTAAAATGTGTTAGTTTTCTTTTATTTCATTGTGCCTCCACTGGGAAGTTTTAAGGTACGTAATTATTGTATATATTTAATTATTTTACTTTGGGAGCTCCAATATTGGCCTTGTATGAATGTTTGATCTTGTGTTTTGTTTTGCCGGATAGGCCTAAAATTTCTTTTTAAGTTTTAATAATGTTTCCATATACATATTAATTTTGTTATTGTTTTTGTACCTTCTGGAGACACATTTCTAAGTTTATTTTACGTTTAAATTATTATTTATTTTCTTTTGGCAATCTTGGGATTGGCATTTTTTTTATTTAATGTAAGATCCGTCGCAACATAAAAAACTAGTGTTAATTGTTTTTAGATGTAATTGTTTTCCTCCTTTCATTCCACTCTGGGGATTCTAAATTAATTTAATGCTAATTGTTTGCCGTAGTTTCGATCAGGCATGCGGTCTCCTGTTTTTAGTGGCCATGTTTGTTTTTTGTTTTGCCCAGATGCATTCTGGTCTCGAGGTCAGTCTGTTGGCGCCAGCCACGAAACTCAAAAGTGTTGTGTGTTAGCTTAATATTTTTTTTAAATGTAATCTTGTTAGTTAACTTTGTGATTTTTGGTAAATGTTCCTGTGTTTTTCGCCGTCGTGCAAATCTTAAATTTATTTTCTAATCCCATTTTATTTCGTTAATTTAATTTTTATTTCTCGTTTCATCGTGGCCGGGATCTCCGCATGTCGGATCGCTATTGCATTCCCTTGTAAATTATCAAGCCCTTTCCCATTTATTATGCCTGTAATTTTTATTTTAATCTTTGGACTTTTTAACATTTTAATTTCAATTTAATTCTTGTCTTTTTGTTTGCAAGCATGCATGTTCGGTTTCTGGTGGAGGTGTTTTCTCTTTAAATTTTAACATTAAATTTTTATTTTATATTTTGAATCAACTGTTGTGGCATTATTTCGCCGGCAGCAATTCTGTCGGTTATTGGGGGGTGTCTGTAGAATAGCCTGTGCGTTCCCCTTCTCCATTTTCCTTCCACCCCTTTGGAGCTCTTCTGTTGGGGCAAGTAATCTGGAGGTGATTTTGCTGCTGTGGAAGCGACGCGGACCTCTAAATAAACGGTAAGTTGGCCCATCCACGCTGGCCTTTGGGCGGTGTCATTCTGGTGAAGCAGAGCGATGGTTATCGAGTTACTGACGTGCTGCTGGACCTGGCCAAAGCCGCCGCCGTGTCACTTGTCATAATTAGTAACGAAGTTACAGTTACCTGTCATAATTAGTATCGAAGTTACAGTTACTTGTCATAATTAGTATCGAAGTTACTGTTATCTGTCATAATTAGTATCGAAGTTACAGTTACCTGCCATAATTTGTAACGAAATTACAGTTACTTGTCATAATTAGTAACGAAGTTACAGTTAACTGTCATAATTATTATCGAAGTTACATTTACCTGCCATAATTAGTATCGAAGATACTGTTACCTGTCATAATTAGTATCGAAGTTACTGTTATCTGCCATAATTAGTATCGAAGTTACTGTTACCTGTCTTAATTAGTATCGAAGTTACAGTTACCTGCCATCATTAGTATCGAAATTACAGTTACATTTCATAATTAGTAACGAAGTTACAGTTACCTGTCATAATTAGTATCGTAGTTACAGTCACCTGTCATAATTAGTATCGAAGTTACTGCTACCTGCCATAATTTGTATCGAAATTACATTTTCTTGCCATAATTAGTAGTGAAGATACAGTTACCTGTCATAATTTGTATCGAAATTACACTTACTTGTCATAATTAGTATCGAAGTTACAGATACCTGTCATAATTAGTATCGAAGTTACTGTTACCTGCCATAATTTGTATCGAAATTACAGTTACTTGTCATAATTAGTAATGAAGGACCAGTTACCTGCCATATATTGTATCGAAATTACATTTACTTGTCATAATTAGTAACGAAGTTACAGTTACTTGTCATAATTAGTATCGAAGTTACAGTTACCTGTCATAATTAGTATAGAAGTTACAGGTACCTGCCATAATTAGTATCGAAATTACAGTTACCTGTCATAATTAGTATCGAAGTTACAGTTACCTGCCATAATATGTATAGAAATTACAGTTACTTGTCTTAATTAGTAACGAAGTTACAGTTACCTGACATAATTAGTATCGAAGTTACAGTTACCTGCCATAATTTGAATAGAAATTACAGTTACTTGTCATAATTAGTAACGAATTTACAGTTACATGTCATAATAGGTATCGAAGGTACAGTTACCTGTCATAATTAGTATCGAAGTTACTGTTACCTGTCATAATTAATATCGAAGTTACATTTACCTGTCATAATTAGTATCGAAGTTACATTTACCTGTCATAATAAGTATCGAAGTTACTGTTACCTGTCATAATTAGTATCGAAGTTACAGTTACCTGTCATAAATAGTATCGAAGTTACTGTTACCTGTCATAATTAGTATCGATGTTACTGTTACCTGTCATAATTAGTAATGAAGTTACTGTTACTTGTCATAAGTAGCATCGAAGTTACTGTTACCTGTCATAATTAGCATCGAAGTTACTGTTACCTGTCATAATTAGTAAAGAAGTTACTGTTACTTGTCATAAGTAGTATCGAAGTTACAGTTACCTGTCATAATTAGTAACGAAGTTACTGTTACCTGTCATAATTAGTAAAGAAGTTACTGTTACCTGTCATAATTAGTATCGAAGTTACTGTTACCTGTCACAATTAGTAACGAAGTTACTGTTACTTGTCATAATTAGTATCGAAGTTACAGTTACCTGTCATAATTAGTAACCAAGTTACATTTACCTGTCATAATTAGTATCGACGTTACAGTTACCTGTCATAATTAGTATCGATGGTACAGTTACCTGACATAATTGGTAACGACTTTACTGTTACTTGTCATAAAAAGTAACGATGTTACCGTTATCTGCCATTATTTGTATCGAAATTACAGTTACTTGTCATAATTAGTAACGAAGTTACATTTACTTGTCATAATAAGTATCGAAGTTACAGTTACCTGTCATAATTAGTATCGAAGTTACAGATACCTGTCATAATTAGTACCGAAATTACAGTTACCTGTCATAATTAGTATCGAAGTTACCGTTACCTAACATAATTTGTATAGAAATTACAGTTACTTGACATAATTAGTAACGAAGTTACAGTTACCTGTCATAATTAGTACCGAAGTTACAGTTATCTGCCATAATTTGAATAGAAATTACAGTTACTTGTCATAATTAGTAACGAAGTTACAGTTACCTGTCATAATAGGTATCGAAAGTACAGTTACCTGTCATAATTAGTATCGAAGTTACTGTTACCTGTCATAATTACTTTCGAAGTTACAGTTACCTGTCATAATTAGTGTCGAAGTTATATTTACCTGTCATAATAAGTATCGAAGTTACTGTTACCTGTAATAATTAGTATCGAAATTACAGTTACCTGTCATAATTAGTATCGAAGTTACTGTTAACTGTCATAATTAGTATCGATGTTACTGTTACCTGTCATAATTAGTAATGAAGTTACTGTTACTTGTCATAAGTAGTATCGAAGTTACTGTTACCTGTCATAATTAGTAGAGAAGTTACTGTTACCTGTCATAATTAGTATCGTAGTTACTGTTACCTGTCACAATTAGTAACGAAGTTACTGTTACTTGTCATAATTAGTATCGAAGATACAGTTACCTGTTATAATTAGTAACGAAGTTACTGTTACCTGTCATAATTAGTATCGAAGTTACTGTTACCTGCCATAATTTGTATCGAAGTTACTGTTACTTGTCATAATTAGTAACGAAGTTACATTTACTTTCCATAATTAGTATCGAAGTTACAGTTACCTGTCATAATTAGTAACGAAGTTACATTTACCTGTCATAATTAGTATCGAAGTTACAGTTACCTGCTATAATTTGTATGGAAATTACAGTTACTTGTCATAATTAGTATCGAAGTTACAGTTATCCGTCATAATTAGTACCGAAGTTACAGTAACCTGTCTTAATTAGTATCGTTACTTGTCATAATTAGTAATGAAGTTACCGTTACTTGTCATAGTTAGTAATGAAGTTACAGTTACCTGTCATAATTAGTATCGAAGTTACTGTTACCTGCCATAATTTGTATCGAAGTTACCGTTACTTGTCATTATTAGTAACGAAGTTACCGTTATTTGTCATAATTATTATTGAAGTTACAGTTACCTGTCATAATTGGTAATGAAGTTACCGTTACTTGTCATAATGAGTAACGAAGTTACCGTCACTTGTCTTATTACTAACGAAGTTACCGTTACTAGTGATAATTTGTAACGAAGTTACCGTTACTTGTCATAATTAGTAACGAAGTTACAGTTACCTGTCATAATTCGTAAAGACGTTACCGTTACCTGTCTTAATTAGTTATGAAGTTACCGTTACCTGTCACAATTAGTAGCGAAGTTACCGTGACTTATCATGATTAGTAACGAAGTTACCGTTACTTGTCATAAATCGTAACGAAGTTACCGTTACTAATCATAATTATTAACGAAGTCACCGTTACTTGTCATAATTAGTAATGATGTTACATTTACTTGTCATAATTTGTAACGAAGTTACCGTGACTTGTCATAATTTGTAACCAAGTTACCGTTGCCTGTCTTAATTAGTAACAAAGTTACCGTTACTTGTCGTAATAAGTAATGAAGTTACCGTTACCTGTCATAATTAGTAATGAAGTTACCGTTACTTGTCAAAATTACTAATGAAGTTACCGTTACTTGTCATAATTAGTAGCGAAGTTACCGTTACTTGTCATAATAAGTAAAAAAGTTACCGTTACTTGTCGTTATTAGTTACGAAGTTACCGTTACTTGCCAAAATTTGCAACGAAGTTACCGTTACTTGTCGTAATTAGTAACGAAGTTACCGTTACTTGTCATAATTAGTAACGACCTTACCGTTACTTGTCACAAAAAGTAATGAATTACCGTTACCTGTCATAATTAGTAACTAAGTTACCGTTACTTGTCACAATTAGTAACGAAGTTACCGTTACTTGTCATAATAAGTAGCGAAGTTACCGTTACTTGTCATAATAAGTAACGAAGTTACCGTTACTTGCCATAATATGTAACGAAGTTACCGTTACTTGTCATAATTAGATACGAAGTTACCGTTATTTGTCATAATTAGTAACGAAGTAACCGTTACTTGTCATAATTAGTAACGAAGTTACCGTTACTTGTCATAATAAGTAGCGAAGTTACCGTTACTTGTCATAATAAGTAACGAAGTTACCGTTACTTGCCATAATTTGTAACGAAGTTACCGTTACTTGTCATAATTAGTTACGAAGTTGCCGTTACTTGTCATAATTAGTAACGAGGTTGCCGTTACTTGTCATAGTTAGTAACGATGTTACAGTAACCTGTCATAATTAGTTACGAAGTTACGGTTAGTTGTCATAATTAGTAACGAAGTTACCGTTACTTGTCATAATTAGTAATGAAATTACAGTTAACTGTCATAAATAGTAATGAAGTTACCGTTACGTGTCATAATTAGTAACTAAGCTACCGTTACTTGTCATATTTAGTAGCGAAGTTACCGTTAATTGTAATAATTAGTAACGAAGTTACCGTTACTTGTAATAATTAATAATGAAGTTACTTTAACTTGTCATAATTTCTAACGAATTTACCGTTACTTGTCATAATTTGTAACGAAGTTACCGTTACCTGTCATAATTCGTTACGAACTTGCCGTTATTTGTCATAATATGTAACGAAGTTACCGTGACTTGTCATAATTAGTAAGGAAGTTACCGTTACTTGTCTTTATTTGTAACGAACTTACCGTTACTTGTCATAATTAGTAACGAAGTTACCGTTACTTATCATAAATACTCATGAAGTTACCGTTACATGTCATAATTAGTAACAAAGTTACCGTTACCTGTCATAATTTGTCATAATTTACTTGTCATAATTAGTAATGAAGTTACCCTTACTTGTCGTAATTAGTAATGAAGTTACCGTTACTCATCATAATTAGTAATGAAGTTACAGTTACCTGTCATAATTAGTAACGAAGTTACCATGACTTGTCATAAGGAGTAACGAAGTTACCGTTACTTGATATAATTAGTAATGAAGTTAGTTACCTGTCATAATTAGTAATGAAAATACCGTTACTTGTCATAATTAGTAACTAAGTTCCGTTACTTGTCATAATTACTAACGAAGTTACTGTTACTAGTCATAAATAGTAACGAAGTTACCGTTACATGTCATAATTAGTATCGACGTTACCGTTACTTGTCATAATTAGTAACGACGTTACCGTTGCCTGTCATAATTAGTAAAGAAGTTACCGTTACTTGTCAAAATTATAATGAAGTTAACGTTACCTGTCATAATTAGTAAAGACGTTACCTTTACTTGTCATAATTAGTAATGAAGTTACCGTTAGCTGGCATAAATAGTAAAGAAGTAACCGTCACTTGTCATAATTAGTAACGAAGTTACCGTTACCTGTCATAATTAGTAACGACGTTACCGTTACTTGTCATAATTAGTATCGAAGTAACCGTTACTTTTCATAATTAGTAACGAAGTTACCGTTACTTGTCAAAATTACTAATGAAGTTACCGTTACTTGTCATAATTAGTAGCGAAGTTACCGTTACTTGTCATAATAAGTAAAAAAGTTACCGTTACTTGTCGTTATTAGTTACGAAGTTACCGTTACTTGCCATAATTTGCAACGAAGTTACCGTTACTTGTCGTAATTAGTAACGAAGTTACCGTTACTTGTCATAAATAGTAACGACCTTACCGTTACTTGTCACAAAAAGTAATGAATTACCGTTACCTGTCATAATTTGTAATGAAGTTACCGTTACTTGTCATAATTAGTAATGACGTTACCGTTACTTGTTATAGTTAGTAATGAAGTTACAGTTACCTGTCATATTTAGTAACGAAGTTGCCGTTACTTGTCATATTTAGTAACCAAGTTACCGTTATTTCTCATAATTAGTAGTGAAGTTACAGTTACCTGTCATAATTAGTAATGACGTTACCGTTACTTGTCATAATAAGTAATGAAGTTACCGTTGCTTGTCTTATTACTAACGAAGTTACCGTTACTAGTGATAATTTGTAACGAAGTTACCGTTACTTGTCATAATTAGTAACGAAGTTACAGTTACCTGTCATAATTCGTAAAGACGTTACCGTTACCTGTCTTAATTAGTTATGAAGTTACCGTTACCTGTCATAATTAGTAGCGAAGTTACCGTGACTTATCATGATTAGTAACGAAGTTACCGTTACTTGTCATAAATCGTAACGAAGTTACCGTTACTAATCATAATTATTAACGAAGTCACCGTTACTTGTCATAATTAGTAATGATGTTACATTTACTTGTCATAATTTGTAACGAAGTTACCGTGACTTGTCATAATTTGTAACCAAGTTACCGTTGCCTGTCATAATTAGTAACAAAGTTACCGTTACTTGTCATAATAAGTAATGAAGTTACCGTTACCTGTCATAATTAGTAATGAAGTTACCGTTACTTGTCAAAATTAGTAACGAAGTTACCATTACATGTCATAATTAGTATCGAAGTTACCGTTACTTGTCATAAATAGTAACGAAGCTACCGTAACTAGTCATAATTAGTAACGACGTTACCGTTACTTGTCATAATTAGTAATGAAGTAACCGTAACTTGTCATAATTAGAAATGAAATTACCGTTACTTGTCGTAATTAGTTACGAAGTTACCGTTGCCTGTCATAATGAGTAGCGAAGTTACAGTTTTTTGTCATAATTAGTAACGAAGTTACCGTTACCTGTCATAATTAGTAACGAAGTTACCGTCACTTGTCATAATTAGTAATGAAGTTACCGTTAATTTTCATAATTAGTAATGAAGTTACCGTTACTTGTCATAATTAGTAACGAAGCTTCCCTTACTAGTCATAATTAGTAACGAAGTTACTGTTATTTGTCATTTTTAGTAATGAAGTAACCGTTACCTCTCATAATTAGTAACGAAGTTACCGTTACTTTTCATAATTAGTAACTAAGTTACCGTTACATGTCATAATAAGTAATAAAGTTACCGTTACTTGTCTTAATTAGTAATGAAGTTACCGATACCTGTCATATTTAGTAACGAAATTACCGTTACTTGTCATAATTAGTAATGAAGTTACCGTTACCTGTCATAATTAGTAACAAAGTTACCGTTACTTGTCATAATTAGTTACGAAGTTACCGTTACTAGTCATAATTAGAAATGAAGTTACCGTAACTTGTCATAATTAGTAACGAATATACCGTTACGTGTCATTATTACTAACGAAGTTACCGTTACTAGTCATAAATAGTAATGAAGTTACCGTTACTTGTCATAAATAGTAATGAAGTTACCGTTACATGTCACAAGTAGTAATGAAGTTTCCGTTACTTGTCATAATTTATAATGAAATTTTAGTTACCTCTCATAATTAGTAATGAAGTTACCGTTACTTGTCACAATTAGTAACGAAGTTACCGTTACTTGTCATAATAAGTAGCGAAGTTACCGTTACTTGTCATAATAAGTAACGAAGTTACCGTTACTTGCCATAATATGTAACGAAGTTACCGTTACTTGTCATAATTAGATACGAAGTTACCGTTACTTGTCATAATTAGTAACGAAGTAACCGTTACTTGTCATAATTAGTAACGAAGTTACCGTTACTTGTCATAATAAGTAGCGAAGTTACCGTTACTTGTCATAATAAGTAACGAAGTTACCGTTACTTGCCATAATTTGTAACGAAGTTACCGTTACTTGTCATAATTAGTTACGAAGTTGCCGTTACTTGTCATAATTAGTAACGAGGTTGCCGTTACTTGTCATAATTAGTAACGATGTTACAGTAACCTGTCATAATTAGTAACGAAGTTACGGTTAGTTGTCATAATTAGTAACGAAGTTACCGTTACTTGTCATAATTAGTAATGAAATTACAGTTAACTGTCATGAATAGTAATGAAGTTACCGTTACGTGTCATAATTAGTAACTAAGCTACCGTTACTTGTCATATTTAGTAGCGAAGTTACCGTTAATTGTAATAATTAGTAACGAAGTTACCGTTACTTGTCATAATTAATAATGAAGTTACTTTTACTTGTCATAATTTCTAACGAAGTTACCGTTACTTGTCATAATTTGTAACGAAGTTACCGTTACCTGTCATAATTCGTTACGAACTTGCCGTTATTTGTCATAATATGTAACGAAGTTACCGTGACTTGTCATAATTAGTAAGGAAGTTACCGTTACTTGTCTTTATTTGTAACGAACTTACCGTTACTTGTCATAATTAGTAACGAAGTTACCGTTACTTATCATAAATACTCATGAAGTTACCGTTACATGTCATAATTAGTAACAAAGTTACCGTTACCTGTCATAATTTGTCATAATTTACTTGTCATAATTAGTAATGAAGTTACCCTTACTTGTCGTAATTAGTAATGAAGTTACCGTTACTCATCATAATTAGTAATGAAGTTACAGTTACCTGTCATAATTAGTAACGAAGTTACCATGACTTGTCATAAGGAGTAACGAAGTTACCGTTACTTGATATAATTAGTAATGAAGTTACAGTTACCTGTCATAATTAGTAATGAAAATACCGTTACTTGTCATAATTAGTAACTAAGTTCCGTTACTTGTCATAATTACTAACGAAGTTACTGTTACTAGTCATAAATAGTAACGAAGTTACCGTTACATGTCATAATTAGTATCGACGTTACCGTTACTTGTCATAATTAGTAACGACGTTACCGTTGCCTGTCATAATTAGTAAAGAAGTTACCGTTACTTGTCAAAATTATAATGAAGTTAACGTTACCTGTCATAATTAGTAAAGACGTTACCTTTACTTGTCATAATTAGTAATGAAGTTACCGTTAGCTGAAATAAATAGTAAAGAAGTAACCGTCACTTGTCATAATTAGTAACGAAGTTACCGTTACCTGTCATAATTAGTAACGACGTTACCGTTACTTGTCATAATTAGTATCGAAGTAACCGTTACTTTTCATAATTAGTAACGAAGTTACCGTTACTTTTCAAAATTACTAATGAAGTTACCGTTACTTGTCATAATTAGTAGCGAAGTTACCGTTACTTGTCATAATAAGTAAAAAAGTTACCGTTACTTGTCGTTATTAGTTACGAAGTTACCGTTACTTGCCATAATTTGCAACGAAGTTACCGTTACTTGTCGTAATTAGTAACGAAGTTACCGTTACTTGTCATAATTAGTAACGACCTTACCGTTACTTGTCACAAAAAGTAATGAATTACCGTTACCTGTCATAATTTGTAATGAAGTTACCGTTACTTGTCATAATTAGTAATGACGTTACCGTTACTTGTTATAGTTAGTAATGAAGTTACAGTTACCTGTCATATTTAGTAACGAAGTTGCCGTTACTTGTCATATTTAGTAACCAAGTTACCGTTATTTCTCATAATTAGTAGTGAAGTTACAGTTACCTGTCATAATTAGCAATGACGTTACCGTTACTTGTCATAATAAGTAATGAAGTTACCGTTGCTTGTCTTATTACTAACGAAGTTACCGTTACTAGTGATAATTAGTAATGAAGGTACCGTTAATTGTCATAATTAGTAGCGAAGTTACCGTTACTTGTCATGATTAGTAACAAAGTTACCGTTACTTGTCATAATTAGTAACGATGTTATAGTTACCTGTCATAATTAGCAACGAAGTTACCGTTACTTGTCATAATTAATAACGAAGTTACCGTTACTTGTCAAAATTAGTAGTGAAGTTACCGTTACTTGTCAGAATTAGTAACGAAGTTAACATTACTTGTCATAATTAGTATTGATGTTACAGTTGCCTGTCATGATTAGTTACCGTTACTTTTCATAATTAGTAACGGAGGTACCGTTACAGTTACCGTTACTTGTCATAATTGGTAATGGATTTACCGTTACTTGTCATAATTAGTAATGAAGTTACCGTTACTTGTCATAATTAGTATGAAGGTACCGTTACTTGTCATATTTACTAATGAAGTTACCGTTACTTGTCATAAATAGTAATGAAGTTAGAGTTACTTGTCATAATTAGTAACGAAGTTAACGTTACATGTCATAATTAGTAACGATGTTACAGTTACCTGTCATAATTAGTATACGAAGTTACCGTTACTTGTCATAATTAGTAACGATGTTGTAGTTTCCTGTCATAATTAGTAACGAAGTTACCGTTACTTGTCATAATTAATAACGAAGTTACCGTTACTTGCCGTAATTAGTAACGATGTTAGAGTTACCTGTCATAATTAGTAACGAAGTTACCGTTACTTGTCATAATTAGTAACGAAGTTACCGTTACTTGTCAGAATTAGTAACGAAGTTAACATTACTTGTCATAATTAGTATTGATGTTACAGTTGCCTGTCATGATTAGTTACGAAGTTACCGTTACTTTTCATAATTAGTAACGGAGGTACCGTTACAGTTACCGTTATTTGTCATAATTAGTAATGAAGTTGCCGTTACTTGTCATAATTAGTAATGAAGTTACCGTTACTTGTCATAATTAGTAATGATGTTACCGTTACTTGTCAGAATTAGTAACGAAGTTAACATTACTTGTCATAATTAGTATTGATGTTACAGTTGCCTGTCATGATTAGTTACGAAGTTACCGTTACTTTTCATAATTAGTAACGGAGGTACCGTTACAGTTACCGTTATTTGTCATAATTAGTAATGAAGTTGCCGTTACTTGTCATAATTAGTAATGAAGTTACCGTTACTTGTCATAATTAGTATGAAGGTACCGTTACTTGTCATATTTACTAATGAAGTTACCGTTACTTGTCATCAATAGTAATGAAGGTACGGTTACTTGTCATAATTAGTAACAAAGTTACCGTTACATGTCATAATTAGTAACGATGTTACAGTTACCTGTCATAATTAGTATACGAAGTTACCGTTACTTGTCATAATTAGTAACGATGTTACACTTACGTGTCATAATTAGTAACGAAATTACCATTACTTGTCATAAAAAGTAACGAAGTTTCCGTTACAGTTACCGTTACTTGTCATAATTAGTAATGAAGTTACCGTTACTTGTCATAATTAGTAATGAAGTTACCGTTACTTGTCATAATTAGTAACGAAATACCGTTACTTGTCATAATTAGTAACGATGTTACAATTACCTGTCATAATTAGTAACGAAGTTACCATTACATGTCATGATTAGTACGAAGTTACCGTTACTTGTCATAATTAGTAACGAAGTTACCGTTACTTGTCATAAATAGTAATGAAGTTACCGTTACTAGTCATATTTAGTAATGAAGTTACCGTTACTTGTCATAAGTAGTAACGATGTTACAGTTACTTGTCATAAGTAGTAACGATGTTACAATTACCTGTCATAATTAGTAACGATGTTACCGTTACTTGTCATAAATAGTAACTAAGTTACAGTTACCTGTCATAATTAGTAACGAAGTTACCGTTACTTGTCATAATTAGTAATGAATTTACCGTTACCTGTCATAAATTGTAACGAAGTTACCGTTACTTGTCATAATTAGTAACGAAGTTACCATTACTTGTCATAATTAGTAATGAAGTTACAGTTACCTGTCATAATTAGTAACGAAGTTACCGTTACTTGTCTAAATTAGTAACGAAGTTACCGTTACAGTTACCGTTACTTGTCATAATTAGTAATGAAGTTACCGTTACTCGTCATAATTAGTAATGAAGTTACCGTTACTTGTTGTAATTAGATACGAAGTTACCGTTACTTGTCATAATGAGTAACGAAGTTACCGTTACTTGTCATAATTAGTAACGAATTTACGGTTACTTGTCATAATTAGTAACGAAGGTACCGTTACTTTTCATAATCAGTAACGACGTTACCGTTACTTGTCATAATTAGTAACGAAGTTACCGTTACTTGTCATAAATAGTAATGAATTTACCGTTACCTGTCATAAATTGTAACGAAGTTACCGTTACTTGTCATAATTAGTAACGAAGTTACCATTACTTGTCATAATTAGTAATGAAGTTACAGTTACCTGTCATAATTAGTAACGAAGTTACCGTTACTTGTCTAAATTAGTAACGAAGTTACCGTTACAGTTACCGTTACTTGTCATAATTAGTAATGAAGTTACCGTTACTTGTCATAATTAGTAATGAAGTTACAGTTACCTGTCATAATTAGTAACGAAGTTACCGTTACTTGTCTAAATTAGTAACGAAGTTACCGTTTCAGTTACCGTTACTTGTCATAATTAGTAATGAAGTTACCTTTACTTGTCATAATTAGTAATGAAGTTACCGTTACTTGTCGTAATTAGATACGAAGTTACCGTTACTTGTCATAATTAGTAACGAAGTTACCGTTACTTGTCATAATTAGTAACGAAGTTACGGTTACTTGTCATAATTAGTAACGAAGGTACCGTTACTTTTCATAATCAGTAACGACGTTACCGTTACTTGTCATAATTAGTAACGAAGTTACCATTACTTGTCATAAATAGTAACGAAGTTACCGTTGCAGTTTCCGATACTTGCCAAAAATAGTAAGGAAGTTACCGTTACTTGGCATAATTAGTAATAAAGTTACCGTTACTTGTCAAAAACATTAACGAAATTTCTGTTACTTGTAAAATCATTAACGATGTTACAGTTACTTTTCAAAACATTAACGACTTTACCAGAGTCAAAGTAACGAATCATTACTTTCGTATAAAAATATAGTTGCTCAATATAATTTTCCCTCCTACTAAAATGTAATTGTCCCGAACGGAAATGTAGATTCCATTAACATGGAAAAACAGACTGTACTACTGCATCACAAAACAAAACAAAAATCCCTCTTGACACGCCGGAAGGTGGATTAGATTTCACCGGGGGAAAAAAATATTTCTAATTCTCTAAATTTTCCGATTGTTGTATACCTACAAACGTGCCCATGTTTAGCATATAATTCTTATAATTATAATTGTTATAATTCTGAAAATATTTGCTCATTCCTTGGCGTAAGGGTGGATCATATCAAAAATTCTTTCAGACAAAAGGTTTAGGTAATCTTTAGAGGATTATTGACCATTTTAAATGGTTTTGATATTGTGTCCATTGAGGGAAGTTTGATTTTTTAGCCTACTTTTCACATTTTGCAAAAATGAGGAAAAAAAGACATGAGTTCGGGCAAATGTGTGTCTGTCTGTCTGTCTGTCCTTCTGATGATGATGATAATTGTTGTTTTAAGGGACCTAACATCGAGGTTATCGGCCCCTGTCTGTCCTTCTGTCTGTCCGTCTGTCTGTCTGTCTGTCTGTCTGTCTGTCTGTCTGTCTGTCTGTCTGTCTGTCTGTCTGTCCTTCTGTCTGTCTGTCTGTCTGTCTGGCTGGCTGGCTGTGTGTGTGTGTCCCCCTATCAACTCCTAAACGGCAGCAGCAATCGAAACAAAATTTGGTAGGAGTAAAGATCTATACCTGAATATCTCACGGCCATATTTGAAAATGATGTCAGTGCTACCAATTGCTGAAAAATCGCAATTGATATTTGAGCTCCATGTTGGATATCATTGAAGGTATGAATGGGAGCTATTTCAAAATTGGTACTCGTATAGATAATAATATTGCAGTTTAATTTCAAGGAGGCCATACATGGCAGTGTTGCCAAAATGATCATAAGCCTGCTGATAGGTCCAAATTTTAAATGCATATAACTTCTACACTATCAATTGGATTTCAACCAAATTTCGTATATGCTATGCGTACATAAACAGATATGACTGAGTGAATTCTTAAGAGCCATCAGGGCTGCCAACTGTTAATAAATGATCTCAATGTTTTAAATCTAAATACCCATATATCAGAAAGTATGCAAGCCGACAGCTTTAAACTATGCACACGTATAGTACCTGACATTCTATATTAATTTGGAGTAACTTATATACATCAGTGCTACCAACATGATTCTAAGCCTGCTGAGAAGTCCGACTTTAAATACATGTAACTTCTATACTATCAATTGGATTTCAATCAAATTTCTTATGTGCAATGTGTACCATAACAGATATTACTATGCGCATTCTTAGGAGCAACCAGGGCGGCCAACTGTTAATAAATGCTGTCTCTATTCGTTTTTCTTAATATCAATATATCAGAAAGTATGCAATCCAACTGCTCTAAACTTTGCACACGTATAGTACCTGACATTCTAGATTCATTTGGAGTAACTTATAAACGTCAGAGCTGCCAACATGATTCTAAGCCTGCTGATACGTCCAATTTTAAAATGCATGTTACTTCTATACTAACTAATGAATTTCATTCAAAATTGACACAACAATAGATCATATTATTTCAGATTATTTCTGACCAATACATGTATGTCATTGTTGCCAACATGATTTTACGCGCGCTGTTAGATCCAATGTTTAACTGCATGTAACGTCCATGCTATCCATTGGACTTCAACCAAATTTTGTATTCTGTACCTTAAGAGATAGAACTAAGAATATATTCAGTCACCAGGGCTGCCAACTGTAGTTCTCTATTAGGCTACATTATGCCAGGTATACAGTATTTCGAACTAATTCGAAATTTCGATATTACCAACTTAATTTCATCATTATTCTAGATAGATCCATATAGATTAATCATTGCCATGGACCTCTAATTTTAAGAAAAGTAGGCTCTTTAGTTCGTCACGGAACTTCTTGTTCTCTCTCAAAACTCCATTTTTCCCACCCCTTTGGTCAATGGTTGGTGTTATCAAAAACCTTTACTGAGATAAGATTTTGGCCCTTATCCGGCGAATTCTACGAACTTTGAATGGATTCGATTTTAAAAATACCGTATTAAGAAAGTTACAGCGATATTTCACCTTTTCAAAAAAGGCCCCCCCATTTCCACCTCCTTGGTCTGATTTTGCCAATTAAAGAACTCGTGCGAGCGTTACACCCGAATTGTAATTCTGATTAACGGTTTGGTGTATTCTTTCCTGTATAGTAAAAAGCAGTGTTGGAGCTTTAAGTTGTTTTATTGATGAAGAACGTATTATTTATCATTATAGACATTCACAAAGTAATATCTTATAAGAGTTCAATAACATATTAACAGGCAACCATGCCTCCAGGTTTAACAAAGAAACGACTTGGATATCAAAGTAGGCTACCGTATATTTAAGCCATTTTTTTTTTTTACAGAAAAAATGTAAAAGCAACATAGTTCTTCTAAGCATCTTTTTTTTACCACGTGACATTGGTTTTATCGATAGAATGGTGCATTCATGATTAACATCTTACAAGAAAAACTTGCTACATGGAGTGATAGCCAAGATCATTAACTCAGCTTTTATGCTAAAGAAACCAAGACATTTCACTCTGCTAGATGGCAATCTGACACCAATCCTGATCTGGTCTTTGTCTCCACAGTTGAAACGAAACTCCCGCTAGGCCATAAATGAAAAGTCCTTCAGAAATTCCTTACAAGCCAACATAGACTCACACTCATCAATGTTGGCCTAGAAATTCCAGTTATCAGGTCAATTCATAAACCAAGATGGGATTTTAAGAAGGCGAACTGGGTCAATTACAGCTCGGAGGTGGACTGTAATTTACGATAGTAGGTAATAAAAGCCGAAACTGTCGCAGGGATTAATGGGCAAGATGGCCGCCGCGCGCAACTACCCTATATTATTCTTATGGAGGGAGAGTCATAGCTGGCGCAGGGGCTAGTGGGCAAGATGGCCGCCACGCCTTGAGACTGTGGATGACGTCACAGGGAGAGGTTGTCTGTGTAACGTTAGTAAATGGAATATTTATTATTATTATTATTATTACATGTATTGATCACATATACTATCGTAGCAGACTGGATCAATATACTTCTGCAGTCATACAATCAGACATCTCTGACCACTACATAACATATGCAGGTATTTGACCAAAAAATGATAAGACACAATCACAAGATAATGAATCGTACATTACGCTAATGAACGATACTACAGTATAATACACACAAGCCTTAACAACACAGACTGGACAGATTGCCTTGAATTAAACAATCCTAATGACATATATCAATGTAACAACCACATTTAAGGAAATCTACCAAAAAGCATCTTACATAACTACAAGTAAACGCAGAAAAAGCAAACAAAGGTTCACTTATGACCTAAAAATACAATGTAAGGAAAGAGACAGACTTTACAAAACAATGCTCAGGAACAAGGATAATATTACAATAAAAAATGAATACAAGGCTTCCAGAAACAAATTAAATAAGCTAATAAACAAAACAAAACATCAATATTATAACAAGTAGTTCCGTAAAGAACTATACAGCCTATTTTCATATATCCTACTCATGTTAATTGCCTCTATCAACATAAAAAAATCAGTTTGTTTGTTGAGATAGATTCGTAGATATTGACAACCTTCTAAATATTTTAGATGGTCGCCAGGTTGGATTTTTATGTATGTACTATTAAATGAAGATTATTGTGTACGTGTAGTATTCAAACTTCAATCGCATGATTAGGACACAAGAAGTAAAAACGTGATTTTTTAAATTTCGCACAGCTGCCATCTTGTGGTTATGAAAACAATTCAAATAAATAGATGCCAGTGGATTAACATTTGTATAAGCATTTAACTTGGAAAGTTTCACTGAACTTGGATGGTTAAATAGCGGAAACATCCATTTAAATATTTAAACTTTGCGTCGCCGCCATGTTGGATTTGTGCTCACCAGGTTACTGAAAGTCCTATAGGTGAACTTATGTTCATAGCCTCTATGAACATGAAAAATATCAGTTTGATTGCTGTAAAAGATTCGTAGATATTGAGAAACGTCAACATAATTCGGATGCTCGCCATTTTGGACTGTTATATGTATAGGCCGTAGTGTTATGTACCATTGAAGAAACATTATTGCGTAGCTTCACTTTTCAAACTTTCACTTCGATCCCATGTTTACGACACAAAAAATAACAACTTAATTTTAAAATTTCGCACAGCCGCCATCTTGAGGTTATGTAAACAATTGAACTAAATTCTATGCCAGTGCATTATATTATGTATAATCATTTACTGTACCACATTTCACTGCGCTCAGATGGTTAAATCACGAGAAAAGTCTATTAAAATATTTCAAATTCGCTTGGCCGCCATGTTCGTTTTCTACTTAACAGGTTTTTGAATGGTACATAGATAATCTTGTAGAAGAGCCCTTTATCATCGTACAAAATTTCAGGGTGATATCTCTAATAGTTTCGGAGTTATAGAATGCCAGTGAAATATTTCGCACAGCCGCCATTTTGAGGTTATGTAAACAATTGAACTAAATTAGACGCCAGTGCATTACAATGAGTATAAATATTTGCTGTACCAAGTTTCATTACGTTCGGATGGTTAAATCGCGAGAAAAGTCTATTTAAAAGTCTCAACTTCGCTTGGCCGCCATGTTGGTTTTGTAGTTACCAGGTTTTTGAAGGTTTCTTAGGTGAACGTCTAGTAGTGCCCTTTATCACCATACTAAATTTCAGGGTGATATCTGTAATAGTTTCGGAGATACTGAATGCTGGTGAAATAATTCGCACAGCAGCCATGTTGGATTGGTGAGACACAAAAAAAATTGAAGGAAACGGTCGAGGTTGGCCAGAATGGGGCTATGATCTTACCGAGTTTCATTGAAATCTCACCAGCCGTTCAAAAGTTATTAGGGGGGGACACACACAACTCACACACACACACACGCACACACACACGGACAAAAGCAAATTTGAAAGCAAATTAAGATATGCTATAGTAGTTTGGGGAAGTCAAAACACAACTTTAATTAATAATCTTCAAGATAGCCAACACAGGTTCTTTAAATATTTCACTGATATCCGTTATTTTAATATTAAAGAGTTGTTCCAAATTACTGTACTGAATCTCTACTACCATGATCCAAGATTCAGGCATAAGGTATCTCACAACATACAAACAAGAGCCATAACAAGTACTAAATATATAAAACACTTATGTATAAATAGCTATGGTTTCAAGAGACTAAATTATATTATACCATCACTATTTAATGAACTACCACCTGGATTGACGAACATTAACAGCAAACAACTAGCTATAAGTCGCATTAAAAAATATTACTTAACCAAACATTAACTCATAACATAAATTTATTAATATAACTACCATTGTGTAACTTTTTGTGTCTTTAATTATTTACATTAATACTCTATCATTATCCTTACAAAAAAAATGCATGCACTCTTGTATTGAAATATAATCTATATATGTTGTAAATAATAATTATTATGTCTCACAGATAATCTGTACTGTCATCAGATTCGTGAGACATATCAAAATAATGTAACATAAATAGTATTTAATAAATAAATTAAATTAAATTAAATTAAAATTATTATTAAGTAATTATTGATTGATCATGTACAATAGACGAGCCTTATATTGTCCACCTCTTGGTGTAGTGGCTAGCATTCTTGGCTATTATCGCTTACGCCTGGATTTGATTCACCACTCTGCCAAGAATTTAATCTCCAGTAGTTAAGCATGGTCACTTCTGAGGAATCTTGGAGCTGCTTCCAATATATGTAAAGAGAACCTGGTATCACACCAGCAGATATGGCACTACACATCATTTGAGAGCTGATAAAAATCCAATAGACCTTGGCATGAAGAATCAAACAGAAAGAGAGCTTAGGTAGGAATCAAACCCACCTTTTCTCACTTTTGCCTCACGAGGCTAAGTGTACCCTGCTCCAGTCCTGAGCCCAGAAATTAAATTTCTTGGCAGAGCGGTGAATCAAATCCAGGCCTAAGCGGTAACAGCCAAGAATGCTAGCCACTACACCAAGAGGTGTTTCATGAATATTAGCTGTTGTCATTGTTGTTGTTGTTGTTGTTGTTGATTCTTTGTTAGTAGTGGTTTTTGGTGTGTTCTGGCACCTCCACCTCCACATTCCTCCACACAAGATGGCGGCCGTAGCTTAACTTAACCTAGCCTAACCTAACAAGATGGCGGCTATAGGTTAACTTAACCTAGCCTAACCTAAAAATATGGCGGCCATAGCTTAACTTAACCTAACCTACGAGGGGTGATCAAAAAGTTTCAAAGAATTTCATATAGGTAAGAAACGGGTCACGCTATGCTTTTAACTACCTAGTTTCAGCTAATTTTTAAGGTTACTCTCTCGAACATTGCCAGAGACTGCTGATAAACACCTATGATCCCACGGCAGAGTAACCTAACCTACCCCAACCCACGAGGGGTGATCAAAAGTATTCCAAGCGCCGCTTGTCGATAGGCAAACCAATAATCAAAGAGGGGTATGTCAGACCTTGAGGCGATAGCCCCTTTTGATTGATCCCTGTTGATTAGTCCCTTTGATTGATCTCTGTTGATTTGTCTCTTTAGACTACCCCCTGTTGACTAACCCCTTTGGACGGGTCCTTTTTTGAAGGGAGTCATTTTTGACGGATCCTTTTTTACAGGTCCCTGTTGACTGGTCATTGTTGACGAGTCCTTGTTGACGGGTCCTTTTTGACGGATCCCTTTTGACGGGTCCTTTTGACTGATCCCTTTGGACCGGTCCCTTTGGACTGGTCCCTATGGACTGGCCCAAGAAATTTATCCAAATTATGTCAAAGGGCCTAACTATATTTGTGTGTAAAGCAGTGTGTTGAACTGACGTTGGTCGCCAGCCCTCACTACTAAAATCTGATAACGATATGAAAGGAAAGTGACGAAATACATGTGAACACGTGTGAAAGGACATTATTACCGACCCCTTGTGAAACAACATGTAAGCTAACAAGTCACATCCTGTTTTGGTTCGTACGTGAGAAAATGCAAGTTCATGTGTAATATGACCTTACACAAGTATTCACCTTGGACGTTGGCTGGACACGTGCACGATAAGAGCTAACAAGTCACATCCTGTTTTGACAATGGTAGGAGGAGAGGGTGAGGGTCAGTGTAAGACAGAACACAGGTAAAGAGAGAAAGAAATATGTATTGCTCATAATACATGTGGAGCTGAGGACAGTACACACAGGGATATAGGTTAAGTACAGCATGAGTGAATAAATAAATACAAGGTGCACAGTTTCCTACAACATGTAATTTATTAATCCAAGAATTAAAGGCTGAGCTAAATCCCAAACATTTTACATATAGTTTATTTCCTTTTTGTTTCAACACCTTTTCCACAAGGTAATGTTTTGGAAACGCTGTCTTTTGGAGTTCTTGGAGATAAAACCTGCCTTTTATGGGTTGATGGTTGAGGTCCTCGAGTAAATAGGTGACTGGACTGTTTACGTTGACTTGACGAATTCGAAATAGTTCAGTCCCCCAATTTGGTGTGTAGCCCTTGTCGAAGACGGACTTGAATTTTCTCACACGAACAAAATCCCCAATTTTCAGTCGGTAACGTTTAGGGTCTGCTGTTTTTGTGGGGTTAAACAGTTTATCCAGTCGCTGAATATTTTTGATCACGAGGCGTGGCTTGGTCCCAATGGTTCTATGTTTGGTGTCATTGAAACGTAACACTAGCTCAGGTAACATGTCCAACCAGCGATAAGTGCCCTGAGCGGTAAGCTCTTTCCTCATATGGGTTTTCAGTGTTCGGTTAAACCGTTCGACCACGCTGGCTTTTAGATTGCTGTACGTGGTGTAATGGTGAATATCCAAATATTTGAGAAAACTGGAGAAATCCTTGTTGAAAAATTATTTTCCCTGATCGGTTTGTAGCAACTGAGGTTGACGTTTGCATTGTTGAATAATATGTTGAAAGGCCTTGGTGACTAGTGGACCAGACTTGCGACGCACAGGTTCAACAAAGGCCATTTTGGAATACACATCAATGACCGTCAACATATAGCGTACACCATCGTTAACAATAGCATAGGGAATCATTTCCACCAAATCGGCTTGCCAAAGTTCATCCACACAGCATGAAATCACCTTGAGTCGCGGATAGTGACGTCTAGCTGGACGATGCAACTCATGAGCGATGCCCACTTTAATGGGTGAAGGCTTAAACAATAATGTTGGCATTTCGAAGTTCTTCTTCAATTTTTTGAATTTCCCAATCGTGACCAGTATGGCCGGCTTGACGTGAAGCATGCAATAGCTGTAGTCGCTGGACGAGCTTATTGGGATTGTGCCAGTAGGTAACATCCACAAGGGATTTTAATGGTTTAAATGTCACTCCCGAAGCGGATGCTTTACGACGACCACATTGACTGGTGGGGAACATTTTTGCAATGATGGTTTTATATTTTTGAGATATATTGGCATTCACTTGTTGAGCGGGATCTTACTGTCTTTTGTGGGCATGAGTATCCAATAAAATGGATTTATATTTGCCAAGGTCCTCTGATGTATAATCATGGGAAGAGGGGGTCCGAGAGAATAGCAGCTTTAACAGTCCTGGCGTTAATTTATAGTTGATCTTTTTAATGACAGCTTTAGTACGAGCAAATTTAATCGGTTAATCCCCAATTTTAAAACAATTATCCTCATAGCGAACACCATATGTGGTATCTGTGTTTCCAATAAATAAATCGGTGAAATAGGGTTCCAGTGTTGCTCCATAATATTTTATTAAAATATTTTTCAGTTGAGCCTTATGTTGAGGGGTGGCCAAGAGTTGTGAAAACGGGGACGATCTGGAGGGGCAAGGTGTTTCAACCATGGTCAAGGATTTCTTTTTTTCTTAAAAACTCTGCGAGGGGTGAGGTCTTTCTTTTTGAGGTGTAAACACTTGTTCCTCGTCATCCTCAACTTCGCTAACACTAGTCAAATCTTCCTGTTCCTCTTCCTCTTCCTCAGGGTCCTTGTGTAGCGTCTGAGTGGCTTCTGAAACGGTGGGTAGCGTTTCAGATGGCTTGAAAGAGGGTTTCAACATGGCTTTTAGCGGAGGGGCTAAATGTTGTTGAATATACAAAGCATGATCCACACGTGATCGTTTCAATTGACGAAACTTTTGACGAATAGTATTTTTTGCTCTAATAATATGCTTTTTCAATTGACTCTCTGCTAACGCCATGGTGTCTGGACAAATGACTTGAGAGGGAATGAGACAGTGCCTTAAATAGCAATAAAATGATCAAACCCTAAGCGATAACGTCCTTGGTAGAGTTCACTTTGTTTGTCAATCACGAAACAGGCATGACGTTGAGTGTTCCAGCACTTGGCACACAATTCAGTAAACATTTGAAAGGTTATATCAGGATTCACATGTTCATTATAAATGTGACGACTGTCCCTCTCGTCCTGGCGAAATAAAACAATGGCATTGACATTGTCACGAATCAACTGTTTGGACATTTTAGAATACGTTTGTCCAAGATAGAAGCAATCGATATGTTTGTGACGACCCATGCTGAAATAGCTTTGAATGATGCCTTGTCGTTGAGTGGATACATCATCGAAAATCAAGAGTGAATCAGGCTTTACCTCATCCGGTGAAATAACATTTTCTTGCATGGAAAATGTAAAATACCCCATATTCTCATTTTGTAATCCAGACATGACTTGATCCAGAGACACGTAGAGGGGTTGGTAGAGAGATTTTGCAAAAATATAAATATTTTGAAAACGCAGACCATTGGGCGCTGTAATAAGCGTCAGCAAAAGATTAGTCTTTCCACACCCCGAAGGCCCCACAATGATGCAGCGAATGGAAGATGGAAACAGTGCACCATGACGTTGTTCATGTGATGTGGGACAGAGATGGGAAACCATGTCCCCCACGGGGAATGACTCTTGCTGCTTAATAATCTTCATTTCAACTAAGGCTTACAGAGGCTAGCAGGCTGTCTATATACATGGAACCGAGCCTTGTCATAGAAACAGTAGACTCGTACTACAGGTTGACGATGGATGTCTTTGGACGTGTGTTGATGGGCAAAGCTAGGTCTGTTCCCATACATGATCCTAAACAAGAAACAGATCCTGCTAATAAACACTATGTGGATAGGTCTGTAGTGCCACGCACGAAACAAGGAGATTATGACTTTAAGGAAAGTGGTTAACCCATGTAAAACATCCTCAAGTGTCTACAGACGTTACTACAAAAAAGTATGTGGATAACAAGGTGTATGAGTTTTATGATAAAGTGCCTCAGCTTACGGTGAATGGCTATAGCGCTAATCACCATCGTATTATTCACGTGAAAGACTCGCAAGACGAAGACGATGTCTGCACCAAGCGTTAAGTGACCTATGAAATGAAAAGGCTTTATAAATTGATCCCATCTGAATTTTTAGTGTATCTGACAAATGTAAAACCTGTGAATGAGAGAAACCATATACCGTTAGTTCATGACCAGCACTTGACCTATGTGCTTTCTTCGGGTTTAAACCACTATAGACTAAACTATGATGGAACCATTCACATCAAATATGTCATACCTGATGAAAACCATTTGCAAATACAGATAAATGGCCATAGGACGTTGGTCCATAACCATGAAATGGTCAATGCAGGAGACGAATTATCCTTTCATCTCATGTTGACATGGGATGAAAAGCAAGCGGGAAATACCATAAACGATTTCCCACTTTATGTGGAATTGGAATATACAGCCATGAAATAACAACCTGACGTTAGTTGTGACTTAAACTTTCTTGTGAAAGGTTGTTGGTTATCATCATCATCATCATCATCATGGTAAAACAAAGGTATATGGTGAGAAAGACTAAAAAGACTAAGAATAAAACCCTGTCATTGGCAAAGCATGGGCTTAAGGTATTCGTGGACAAGCCCTTGCGAAAGAAAAAAAAGAAAAAATAATGTATTGACCATAAGGAATGCCCTTCGAGCAGCACAGAGACATGTTATTCCAAAACGTCGGTGACAGGGTTCAAAACAAGGGCGAGTGATTCCCGTCCCCAAACGAGCGGGATTTTTACCTGCATTATTTGCTGGTCTGGCTGCTCTGGGTTCACTTTTGGGCGGTGCTAGTGCAGTGGCGAAAACCATCAAAGCCACACAGCAGGGCAAGCAACAACTCAAAGAAAGTCAGCGACACAATGAAACGATGGAAGCCATTGCTATGGGGGCTAGAAATGCCAATTTGAAGCCAGCCTTTTATCAACAAGGATTTGGGATTTCACCACTTCGAAATATAAAAAATATAAAAAATTAACCTCTACCATTACAAGACATGCCTGACCCATGAACAAGTGAAAAGCTTTGCTAAACAACTAAAGTTTTCTCATTTTCGAGGTGTGTTTATGCGAAACCAATTACCCCCACGACCCTGGAAACAAGAATGTGCTGTTGTCAATTTGGATGATCACCGAGGACCAGGAACGCATTATGTAGCTTATGTCAAAGAGGGATCCACTGTATGGTACTTTGACAGTTTTGGGAACTTGACCCCGCCCATTGAACTAGTGACCTATTTTGGAAACAGGATCAAGATATATTATAATGTGAAACGTGAGCAAACGTTTAACAGCCAACAGTGTGGACGTTTGTGTTTATTTTTTTTTATATAAGATGCAGCATAAGCAAAAACGTTCACAGTATGTCGGCAGAAAGTAAAACGTTTACACTGCATGGACGTGGACCCAAAGTCAGCCTAGACTTTTACCCGCCTATCGAATTGAGTGAAAGACCTTATGGTTTGGGACTTGTTTCACTTGAAACGTACAATCGAATATACAACATACGTGAAAATGTGAACAACAAGTTTTACTATGATGATTGTGTGCTCACCCTGAACTCTGGTGGATATTCGATAGACGATATTTATGAACACATTTATGTGGTGTTGATCAATGAATATGGTTTAAAGTCCTTTCTCGATGGAATGCGCAAGTTTGAACTTGTAGGAAATACCAACACTCATCGCTGCAGTATATTTTCTACATTCAAAATTGACTTTAAAACACGCCCCGATTCCATTGGTCCATTACTAGGATTTAAACCACGCGTGTTGGAGCCCAACAAAAAACATGAATCAGACCATGAAGTGAAATTCATTGAGGACCATCACGTGTCGGTGACGTTTAATGTTATTAGCCAAGTGTACACCAATCAAGAACCATCGCATTCGCTTTATGACTTTATTGTAACATCGCCCAATGGCTATATTATTCGTGAAAACCCCCCAGTGGTGCTTTTTCATTCTGTGGCTGTCGATGGTATTAGTAATATAACATTAAGACTGATCAATAGAGATCAATAACTCATTGATCTAGATTCTACCACACCAGTGGCTTACAAGTTGGTGCAAAAGCCACTATGAAGTTTGTGTATAAAGCAACAACACCGTCTAGGAATGGTGTTAGTTGTTTGCCACGTGAATACACGTTAACATCTCAAGACAAGCAGGTTTTACAGCATTTGGGTTACCACGTCAACTCCCATAATGAATTCTATCCTAGAGGTAGCGAACCGCATCGAGGAGCAACCAGGAGTGGTAAGAATTGATCCCCATTCCTATCAAGCTCAAACACCTGGACTCAATAACAATGATGAAATTCTATTTCCTATCAACAACCAAGATATTTACACCCTACCGCATGAAAGTGTCATTCAGATTGAAGGTCGGATCACGAAAGCCGATGGCTCTACACCCACTACATCCTAGTTGGCCAACCATGCTTTTGCATTTCTGTTTTCTGAGGTGCGGTATGTCATTAACGATATCGTAGTGGATAGCACTCGAAATGTGGGTATTTCCAGTGTCATGAAACTATACCCCTCTTATAGTGAGGAAGAAGGTAAAACACTTTGCATGGCGGGTTGGTGTCCTGACTCAACCAAGGACTGGATGGTACACGCCGATGGCACCTTTACTGGATATTTACCTCTTAAACTGATTTTAGGCTTTGCCGAAGATCACCAACGCATTGTGGTCAACGCAAGGCAAGTGCTTTATCTGGTGAGAGACAGGAGTGTTAATAATGCACTCAAGGGATCCGACAATGCCCCCATAGATTCAAAAATTCAACTACAACGCATGCTATGGAAAGTGCCCCATGTGACCCTTGACGATAGAAAAAACTGGACATACTCAAAATGGTAAAGAGAGATATGCCTCTACCCATGGAATTTAGAAGCTGGGCACTCCATGAGTACCCGCTATTGCCCACCACCATCACACACAGTTGGTCTGTAAAAACAGCCCTCTATACAGAGAGACCTCTCTACATGATCGTGGGTTTTCAAACGAATCGCAAGTATCAACAAACCAAAGATGCCACGCAATTTGATCACCTACTATTAAGAAATGCACGTCTTTTCCTCAACGGTGCTGTGTTTCCCTATGAAGGACTGGATTTAGATTTTTCAAAAAATAAATTTGACCCCCTGTACGACTTGTTTTCTAAATTTAGATGGTCGTATTATCAAAAAGAGAATTGCCCCATGTTGTAACCCCAAGCTTTTAAGACAAGGGCGCCACTGATTGTCTTTGACTGTTCCTGCTTGGAAGAGTCTGTCAAGCCATCCAATATTGACATTCGACTAGATTTTGAAACGTATGATAATGTTCCAGCCAATACGACGGCCTACTGTTTGATCATTCATCACAAACAAGTCAACTATTATCCACTGTCCAACCAAGTGACAAGTGTATAAATAACAGGTCAACCTACATCAAGCTGCTCAGTCATGCCTTCTTTAGAGCAACAAGAGACGTCTCAACAATGAATTTAAAATCTGAGGAACAACGTTTCAAGACCTTTGCGACGTGGCCTGTTCCTTTCATAAACCCTCAAGCCTTGGCGGCCTCTGGATTCTATTATTTAAAAACAAGAGATGAAGTGAAATGTGCCTTTTGCCCCATCATCATAGACCAATGGGAAGAAAGTGATGAACCTATGCAAGAACATCAGCGCTGGTCACCCGCCTGTCCCTACCTATGCAGAATGGAGGTGGGAAATATTCCCTGTCATTCAAGTTACCCCTCACTGGTGCATCTGAGTGATGAAAAAAACAAGTTACGATACGTGTGGTCTGTATGGTGTCAATGGTGCTTCGGTGAGCAGCTCACCGTCACAAAGGTCTAGTTTAGAGACATTGGGACATCATCGGTGCTATGGACGTTACAAACACAAAAGACTGTATTGTTGTATCAGTTGGTATCGTCTCTATCCCAAAATGACTAAAGCTTGTAAGACGTGTTATGATAATAAAATAATGTAATAAAAGAAATATTTTGTGGTTGTTAATAATATTTCTCATGTCCCCTGTCCTTCCCAAACCTCAATAGTGACTAGTCAGTGTTTTTTTTATTTTTTACTAGAATGGAATGTAAGTAAATGTCATGGGTACACCTTAGTGGACGATCGTCAGTCTGTGGTCAGTTGGACTTAGTCCAGACACGAGTGAACATGTTGCGCACACTGATTGTGGATTGTCAAGGGTTTAAAATTGGAGATAACAAATTTATATTTAAAGAAGTGGCCATCATAGATTGTTCCACTTTTTGGATATCACAAGCTACCCATTTAGTGTTTAAACCACCCTATGCGTTTGATTTATTGTGTGAAAAAGACCGTAAACAAACCCAGTGGATTGAAACTCATATGCAATTAGAGTGGAATCAAGGAACCATTTCATATAAGCACCTGGACATGGTCATGAAAGCCCACTTGTCCTCTGCCCACGTGGTATTTGTGAAAGGTAGTGAAAAACGTCAATGGCTACAACCATTTTTAGCGTCTTACTCTCAATGTATCGATTTAATGGACTTGGCTGTCCCTCACTGCAAACACTCATGGACCGCTGCCCCTGTGACAATATAACCCATAAAGCCTTGGCACAGGTGTGGCAATTGTTTAATTGGCTAACCACCAATGCCTGCTGGGAGTTGTTAAATAAAATTAATACTCTAGGTTTACCTGTGAATGACACCAGTGAGATTCCTACAAGCGACGTGTAAACATCGACGTGATACCATGGAGAAAGGGGATGCTACCAATAAAGCCATTGGCAAATTCTTTGTGTGTAAAAAGAAACTAGACAGTTTTACTAAAGAAGAATTATTGCCTCTTCCAAAATCGTTCATTTATTATGTGGCAGCAAATGCAATGAAAGAAATCTGGCAACATGTACCAAAATCTTGGCCTGAAGACCCTGTGTTAAGTGAATTTCAACCATGTACTGATTATGATCACCATAAGCAAGTGGCTATGGCAAAAATGCCATCTATGCGACAGTGCGCCACTTGCCAGCTGGTCAAACTGTATCACGGTCATAAAAGTCCGCGTAAAGACTTTGTTTCTTCATTCCACGGGTGTGATGGAGAAAAAAAGCAGCAACAACAAACATCATCCACAGAGGAGGAGGAGGAAGATCAAACCTTTTTACCATCTATGGAAAAGGATATGCCAGACCTCTACTGGCAATGGCGTCATTGACAAAGTAATTCAATACTTGTCTTTCGAAATCTACCTACCTGGTTATTATTTGTGTGGTCCTGGAACTTGTCTTGAAGAACCTTTGCAGCGTGGTGATATACCTATTAATCCTTTGGATCAAGCATGTCATCCTGCATTAAGACGTGTAGCGGATAATGTATCGTTGAAAAGCTAAACAACGTTTGACATCCTGTGATGTCTCAGTGGGAGAGAGTTTGGCACCCCTCATTGTGATTAGTGCTATAAAAGGAAAGTTAATGATGAGTGGACATGAACATTGAAAAGGATTGAGGAATTGGTATTTCTTTGTATTCTATTTTGTAAAGCCCTATTTGTTGTGAAATAAAAACAAGGTTTACAAGAACACAATGTCTTTTAATTTTAAAAATGGTGATAGCCATTTCACTTTTTCATGCATGAATATTTACAATTTCCACTTTACATTTTTTACATTCCCCTTGTTTAGTTCACACATTCTGTATCCTTTTTTTTTTTGTTGTGAAATAAAAATAAGGTTCACCAGATCACTATATCCTTTAATTTTAAAAATGGTGATAGCCATTTCATTTTTTCACACATGGATATTTACAATTTCCACTTTTCATTTTTTACATTCCCCTTGTTTAGTTTACACATTCTGTACATTTTTGTTGTTGTTGTGAAATAAAAACAAGGTTTACCAGATCACAATGTCTTTTAATTTTAAAATGTTGATAGCCATTTCACTTTTTCACACATGGATATTTACAATTTCCACTTTACATTTTTACATTCCCCTTGTTTAGTTCACACATTCTGTACATTTTTTAAAATCTTTTCGTAATACACAAAAGCAAACATTTTACACCAAAATGTATTCCTTATCTTATTTTTACTAAACTACAGTAGCCTAACATTATACATTCTACTTAGAGTTTTTACAAAAAATATTACAATATAAAACACACTACAAATATTACAATATAGTGATCATTAGACTTAAGTAAAGTAATAGTCGTCAATGCGACTGTTTCCCCAAGCAAGAGTATCAAATGTGTTGGGTATAATGAATCGTTTGTTGTCTTCATTACTTAAAGCAACTTTGTTCTGCAAATTGGTATGTAGCTGACGATTTTTACTTTTAAATACACACATTTTCTTATATAATACAGGTGGGTTACTAACTATACAGTTTTTAGCCTACTTTCGATTTTTGCAAAAAATGAAAGTAGACTTATGAGATCACTACAGGGCCAAAAAATGTGTGTCTGTCTGTGTGTGTATGTGTGTGAGTCTGTGTGTGTGTGTGTGTGTGTGTGTGTGTGTGTGAGTGTGTGTACTCTGAATGTCTGCCCCCCCCCTATCAATTCGAACACGGTGAAACCGAATTGAACGAAATTTGGTACAGAGGTAGAACAAGCAAAGGGCACCTCAGTGTCATGTTTTATATCGCCGCCATCTTTACTAAAACTGAATGGCGGCCACTCAAACGTTCAAAACTTAAAATCAAATAACGACTAAACAAATCATCCGATCTCTACCAAATTTGGTAACAACATACCTTCGTATAGGATACGTATTGTAACCTAACTACAAGGTCGTCCACCATACCATTTCAGGATGGCGGCCGTGCGAATTATGCAAACTTTATAATCCATATCATGGGACCCACCAGTTCCGATTATCGAGCCGAGAATCGTTTTAACTGTTCTAAAGGAAGAGGCACGTTCGAAATTAAAAATTTTTTTTGTAATACTATAGTGCTGACGTGATTTTAAAAAGCTGAGCCGAGTCAGTAATAAGACAAGATGGCAGCGGATATCTTGTGCCTGACTTATATTTCACTAATTTGAGTATTGCATGCAATATAGCGTACTGATACAAAATAAAAAAAATTGTATGAAATGCTTTATATATAAACTAGCAGAAGTACCCGTTCTTCGAACGGTGTTCGTAGTTAACACCAGACATTATCAATTGAGCTACTGTGCAATGGTTAGCGGTTTGTCATTCTATCAAGTTTATCAGAATGAAGTTAGTTTACTGGGAATATCACACACACTGTTAATTTAAGGCCCTTAAAATGTAGTTTTCGGAGACCCTTTATAGATTCCCGAATTATCTGTCTCACATTGAGAAGCGCAACGTATGCTTTGGTCGTCCTTGTAGGATAATTTTTGTATTTCGCATATTTTAGCATATATTGAGAAGTTTTTCTCTATATCCACCCTTCTACTGTATGAAAAGTACGGTGAAGAGTTTTATAAATGATTGGTGTATTGACTCTCATGGTTACCATACCTTATTTTAAGATGCACCAAGCATCCGAACACGAGGTATAGGCGTACATAAAGATACACAGAAAGACAGACAGACAATTCTATTGTCTACAACATATTACCCAGATATCCAAATATGGGTATATCTACCACACAGTATCAAATAAAATCATCCTTATGATGAACCCGTATGTCGACAAAAAGAAATTAGTTAAAATGTGCTCTCAGACTAAATTCACCTAACGTGTACTTCTTGACGTGAAATACAATTGAAAGTCTTGTAGACGAAACGCAATACACGTCACATAAAAACTGACCCTCTACGTTGTGCTAGGTGCCCATACACAGGAATACCCCTTTCATAAATTATAAAGGCTTGTGGTGCATGAAAATTCAGGTTCTCTAGACTCAAATTGCCCAAATTCCTAAAAGCCGCAAAAAATGCTATTTCAATTCAGGAATTTTTGAAAATAATGTTGCTGTTCGGAGATATAATAGACCTCTGTACTATATGTCGAACGTGAAAATTGCATGAAAAAAATCTAGGTTACCCCTTCACCCACTTAATTGCATTGATGAATTATACGGTCTACGTTAGTTCCGTGATAACCTTATAGCCATTTGCAAACTTTCACAGAAATGTAATAAATGGAGTGTCATTGCTTCTTACAGAAATAGATGGAAAGTTGTATGCCACCCCATGAGATAATGTTCTTATGGTTACCGATTTGCATTCCTTCATTAGTTTGTTAAATTAAATTATATTAGTTTTCTGGGAATATTTCACAAACTGTTGGATTTAGAGCCTTATAATGTAGTTTTCGAGGACCCTTTAGGGCCTCCGAGTTTTGTTGCTGGCACCGAGGGGCTTTGTCTCGTCGTTGTACGCCATAATATAATACTAATAATAATATAATATAGGGAGAAATTATAACACCTATTTTTTATTATTTTTTATTCAGCCAATGGCCATGTACTTTTCTTTTCAGGACGGGTCAGGGAAGGGATATTATCAGAGAAAGAAGCATTCACATCGCGCTTGAGCAAAATGGAAATGGCCTACCATTTAACTAAGGACATCTATATGAAAATGTCAATATCCTTCAACGCAAAACTAAAACATTACTGCAGTGTCATCCGTCCGGAAGTCTTGCATGCTTCTGAATGCCTCACGATGAACAAAAAAGGCTTGGTCGAGAAACTGGAGGCCAAAGAAAGAAAAATTTTGAGAAAGATATTGGGTTCCATCAAAGATAATGGGGAATACAGAAAACGGCATAACCATGACCTATATACTCATGTGGAAAAGATAAGCAACGTCATCCGGAAGAGAAGGTTACCATTTGTTGGGCATGTGAAACGAATGAGCCCAGCGATACTGACCAACCGCAACATAACTTACTTTCAGGAGAGGAAAACAAAATGGGCCTGGTTCATTGAACTGGATAAAGATCTGAAAGAAGTGGGGATTACACCAACAGACATTCAGGAGTGCGTCCCACTCAAAGGGAAACTTCAAGCTTGTAAAGGTTTCCAAGAAAAACCGAAGCTGAAAACGGGAAAGATTTGGACCCAGGAACGGAAGGAAGTCCACCGAGAACGAATGCGGGCGTACAGGGCAAACATCAAAGCCAGTAGGAGACGGTTGGAACGACGCGGTCCATAGATGGCCTATACGAAATGAATGAATGAATGAATGAATAATATGGGGATAGGAATATAATAGACCTGCCGTACCACACCCGCAGGTGTGAATCGCGTGAAAAAATTCTAGAGTACCCCTTGATCCCCTTAAGCGCGTTAAACCTATTGATGAATTTTACGGCTTTGGTTCCGTGATAACCTTCTAGCCGTTTGCAAACTTTCACACTAATGTAATTAATGGAATTGCATTGCGTCTTACAGCAATAGATGGGACCTCTGAGAATCCGTTGGCATGGTTACTGGCTTGCATTCGTTCATTAGTTTATTATATTAAATTAGTTTTCTGGGAATATCTCAAAAACGGTTGGTCTTCGGTCCTTAAAATGTGGTTTTCGTGGACCCGAGGTTTGTCTCTCACATTGAGGGGCTGAAAATGAGTTTTGTCTCGTCCGTCTACGCCTATTTCAGCATGTATTTTAAGGGGGTAGGCCCCCTTTTATGAGAGGTACGGAAAAGAGTTACATCAATGATTGGTGTCGTGCCTCTGATGGATATCTGTACCAAATTTTACGTTGATACACCCAGCCGTTCTCGAGTTATTAGGGAACAAATTTGTCCTCAGACAAACAAACAAACAGACAGACAAACAAACAAATTTTTTCGCGCGCATCCATCATAAAACAGTCTGAAACGTGTAAACATCTCAAATTTCCGTAGAAATTCAGAGATAAACACACAAATTTTCATTTTTATATATAGAGAGATATACTGCACCGCTCGGTGTTGACCGTGTTTTATTGCACAGATTGTGGTTTTACACGCTAACCGTTGGAGATATACGAAAAGTGATAAGGACCTTTCGGATAGAAAATTAAATGTTAAAGCTCATGCATACCATCAAAAGTTTGCTATTTCTTAGCGTTCTCTTTTTATTTGAAAAGGAAATATGAAATTTTGAAACCAAAGGGTGTAGTGACGTCACAAATGTCAGTTTTACTCGCTAACTGTTGGAGATACACGAAAAGTGATAGCGACCTTTCGGATAGGAAATTAAATTTGAAAGCTCGTATGTGCCATCGAAAGTTTGCTATTTCCTACCGTTCTCTTTTTATTTGATATGGAAATATGAAATTTTGAAACCAAAGGGTCTAATGACGTCACTAAAATAGTCGCCATTTTTAATAGTGCAAAATTTCGAAATCAAAAGTATCCTATATGTAAACCTGGTAAATCAGCTACATCCATGCAAAATTTCATTTAAATCGGACTAGTTGTTCTTGAGTTATTGAGTAACAGACAGACAGACAGAAAGACAGACACACACCATCTCATTTTTAGCCTATTTTCAATTTTGAAAAAAATAGGCTTATGAGATCACCTTTTGTCCGTGTGTGTGTGCGTGTGTGTGTGTGTGTGTGTGATTCGTGTGTGTGTCCCCCCCTAATAAAATCTAAACGGCTGGAGCGATTTCAATGAAACTCGGAAAGTTCATAGCACTATTCCCGGCGACCTCGACCGTGCCCTTCAAATTTTGTTACGACTCACCAATCCAACATGGCGGCTGTGCGAAATATTTCACCAGCATTCAATATCTCCGAAACTATTACCGATATTACCCTGACATTTTCTATGGTGATAGAGGAAACTACTATAAGTTCACTTACGTGACTTTTGAAAATCTGGTAACTACAAAACCAACATGGCGGCCAAGCGAATTTGCGACTTTTAAATAGACGTTTCTCGCGATTTGACCAACCAAACACAATGAAACTTGGTACAGTATATGTTTATATACATTGTAATGCACCGACATATAACTTCGTTCAATTGTTTACATAATCACAAGATGGCGGATGTGCGAAATATTTCACCGGCATTCTATATCTCTGAAACTATTAGCGGTAAAACTCTGAAATTTTGTACGGAGATAAAGGGTACTACTGGAAGTCCATCTATAAGACTTTCAAAAACCGGTTAACTACAAAACGAACATGGCGGCCAAGCGAATTTGAAAATTTTAAATAGACCTTTCTCGCGATTTAATGTTTCAAGCGCACTGAAACCTGGCACAGGAAATATTTATACACATTGTAATCCACTGGTATCTAATTTAGTTCAATTGTTCACATAACCTCAAGATGGCGGCAGTGCGAATTTTAAAATTAAGATTTTATTTATTGTGATGTAGTCATGCGATCGAAGTGAAAGTTTGAATAATGAACCTACGCAATAATTTTCCTTTAATGGTACATGACTCTATGGCCTATACATTTAACAATCCAACATGGCGACCATCCGAAATATTTAGACGATACTGAATATCTACGAATCTATTTTAGCAATCAAACTGTATTTTTTAATGTTCATAGGGGCTATGAACTTAAGTTCACCTATAGGACTTTAAATAACCTGGTGATCACAAATCCAACATGGCGGTGACGCGAATTATAAATATTCACATGGACGTTTCTCGCAATTTAACCATCCGCGTGCAGTGAAACTTGGTACAGTAAATCCTTATACGAATGTTAATCCACTGGCATCTAATTTATTTCAATTGTTTCCATAACCTCAAGATGGCAGCTGTGAAAAATTGTAAAATCTCCTTGTTTTTTCTTGTGTCCTAATTATGCGATTGAAGTTTGAATACTACACGTTCACAATAATCTGCATGTAACAGTACATAACTCTAGGACCTACATATATAAAATCCAACATGGCAACCATCCGAAATATTTAGTCGGTTCTCAATATCTACGAATCTATTACAGCAATCAAACTGAAATTGTGTATGTTGATAGTGGCAATTAACATAAGTAGGATATATGAAAATAGGCTGTATAGTTCTTCACGGAACTACTTGTTATATATTAGTATGATAATATACTCCAGTGATGAAATCGTTTAGTATAAATCATTATTTGCTAACAAGTTCTATATAAGTCATTTTATATAGAACGATATTCGTTGACACAATTGGCTCAGTGGTAGAGCGTTAGCCTATCGCTCAAATCCCAATGGTTCAAACCCGATCAGAGCTAGGTTTTTTGCTTGAAATTTTATATGTTTATTGTTTTGTAATGACTCAGACGTTTTAAAATTAAGCGTTATATTGTGCATATTATGGTGTAAAATATATATTTAATTAAAACATAATTCGCCAGCAGAATTACTCGAGACATCTAGCTGCCAAAACGGTAACTGCACGCCGACCTACTTATTAACTTCCAGATTTTATTGAAGAGTTTCTTCTTATGGCCGCTAGAATGCACTCGCTCTGTTAGGATTATATTGTTCGATACTTCACCACCAGATGTCACGACTAGTCTACGTGGGGCTCCATTGATTACTATACCATTGGCATTCTATGCGCATCGAATTTGAAGAATGACAAGATGATACTACGATACATTTTTACTTTTTAATTTAAAGGGTTTGTAACAGCCTATTTTGCGTTACTTGAAAATGTTATTTGAAGTAAAGAACAAAACGATTTCACATAGTAACTGAATTCAAGCCGTTGGTGTTAGTTCAGGTTATTAATTACTACTTTTATTTCAGGCAAATAGCAATCGAAAATATCCACATAGTTTGTATACACACGTCTCTGTAGAGTCATGGAAAGATTTGTTAATTCAATTAGGGTTGTGAAAGCCATGCACAACCAGACGTGTAAAGACATGCCTCAACTCAAAGTTGGATGTTGCCCACGGCAGGTCGTATATGTAATAATAATAATAATAATAATAATAATAATAATGTTATTGGTTTTACATCCCTTTTAACTACTGCTGCTTTTAGAGACACCGGGGTGCCAGAATTTTGGCCCGAAGGGGATCTTTAACGTGCCAGTAAATGTACTGACACGGCTCCCTAGCATTTGTGCACCCTCAAATGCCAGCTGACTGCGCCAGGATATAAACCTGCAACCTAGGGCCCAGCAAGCGAGAACGTTACCGCTGAGCCACGCAGCCAGTCCGGTCTATTATGTGTCCAGATCCATAACATTCTTGAGATACTTCTTATCTTTCTTTCTTCAATGATGGTAGCAGTTTTTATCTAGGTTGTGGCGTTTGGTAGAGGTAAATCGTTTCTAAGGTCTTCAACAAAGAATAGTTCTATTATACTCTTTGATAATAACAACGAGTTATAATTATACTCATACATTTAGGAGAAAGTAGGCTATATGTTCTTTACTGAACATCTTGTTATAATCACTTACATCTAACTCTTTATTAACAACATTCTTTATCACTCCTTTTAATTTTTAGCCTATTTTCAATTTTGAAAAAATAGGCTTATGAGATCACCTTTTGTCCGTGTGTGTGTGCGTGTGTGTGTGTGTGTGTGTGTGTGTGTGTGTGTGTGTGTGATTCGTGTGTGTGTCCCCCCCTAATAAAATCTAAACGACTGGAGTGATTTCAATGAAACTCGGTAAGTTCATAGCACTATTCCGGGCGACCTCGACCGTGCCCTTCAAATTTAGTTACGACTTACCAATCCAACATGGCGGCTGTGCGAAATATTTCACCAGCATTCAATATCTCCGAAACGATTACCGATATTACCCTGACATCATGTATGGTGATAAAGCGAACTACTATAAGTTCACTTATGTGATCTTTGAAAACCTGGTAACTACAAAACCAACATGGCGGCCAAGCGAATTTGCGACTTTTAAATAGACGTTTCTCGCGATTTATCGAACCAAACGCAATGAAACTTGGTACAGTATATGTTTATATACATTGTAATGTACCGACAACTAACTTTGTTCATTTGTTTACATAACCACAAGATGGCGGATGTGCGAAAAATTTCACCGGCATTCTGTATCTCTGAAACTATTAGTGGTATCTCCCTGAAGTTTTGTACGGAGATAAAGGGCACTACTGGAAGTCCATTTATACGACTTAAAAAAACCGGTTATATACAAAACAAACATGGCGGCCAAGCGAATCAGAAAATTTGAAATAGACCTTTCTCGCGATTTAATGCTCCAAACGCACTGAAATCGGGTACAGGAAATATTTATACACATTGTAATGCACTGGTATCTAATTTAGTTCAATTGTTTACATAACCTCAAGATGGCGGCTGTGCGAATTTTAAAATTAAGTTTTTATTTCTTGTGATGTAGTCATGCGATCGAAGTGAAAGTTTGAATGATGAACCTACCCAATAATTTTCCTATAATGGTACATGACTCTATGGCCTATACATTTAACAATCCAACATGGCGACCATCCGAAATATTTAGACGGCTCTGAATATCTACGAATCTATTGTAGCAATCAAACTGAATTTTTATTGTTCATAGGGGCTATGAACTCAATTTCACTTATAAGACTTTAAATAACCTGGTGATCACAAATCTAACATGACGGCGACGCGAAGTATAAATATTCACATGGACGTTTATCGCAATTTAACCATCCGAGAGCAGTGAAACTTGGTACAGTAAATCCTTATACGAATGGTAATCCACTAGCATCTAATTTATTTCAATTGTTTCCATAACCTAAAGATGGCAGCTGTGCGAAATTTTCAAATCTCCTTGTAACTAACTTCTAGTGTCCTAATTATGCGATTGAAGTTTGAATACTACACGTACACAATAATCTGCATGTAACAGTACATAACTCGAGGACCTACATATATAAAATCCAACATGGCGACCATCCGAATTATTTATTCGGTTCTCAATATCTACGAATCTATTACAGCAATCAAACTGAAATTGTGTATGTTGATAGTTGCAATAAGTGGGCTATATGAAAATAGGCTGTATAGTTCTTCACGGAACTACTTGTTTTAGTACTACATCATCAATTGTCATATAGCTGTATGATTTAGATTTTGTGCCTACAAAGGTGTCTATAACAACACCAGCACATTCATCCTTAAATTTCCCAAGAACATTTTTGTTTACTAGAGGTAAATGGTAAATATTATCCTCGGGATAGTCACTTGTATCAAACCTATTTAGCTCAGTTTTGATATCCTTATAAAAATCATCAGTTTTAAACTCATAAATAAAAGAATCTGTGTCTGTGTAGAGTAATTTAGCATTATCATGATAGGTTTTCTTTACATAATCATAGTGAAATTCATACATAAGTGTTTTGACAATTCCAGAATGGTGTAACCCACGTATATGGGTTTGTTGTAAGTTACTTTAAGACGATTCATTCGTATTACAACTAAATCCTCATGAATAATTGAACAGCTATGAAAGTTAGGCTTGCTTATTAAGTTGCTAGCACCATACCTTTTACCATCATTCTCCCACTTTGTTATCAGCTTTACATCAACTCGCTTATCAACATTCTCCTTAGACTTTCCAAAAACACTATTACTCATGAGTTTATAAAAATCTTTTTCAAACGCGTTTGTTGACTGTGTTCTTAAATTATTGTTTAGATCAATATATGATTTGAGCCATGCTGACTTATGAAATTGTAATACGCGATGAATTTTAGTTAATTTCAATCCATGCTGTAGACACTGTTTCAAGTTTTGATAATGTATTACATATTTGCATTTATCATTCACATTAGCAATTAACATTTTCGTTCGTGATGTGATGTACGGAGATTTCATAGTCTCAGGACAGAGTGGTAAATCATTATGATCATCATGTATCTCTTTAGGGTACTCAAGATTTACCTCTAAAATATATCCTTTATCATCGTTATCATTTAAAGTGTTAACATGTAAGATATCAATTTCAGATTGTGTCATCCAGCGAAAATCTTTCAGTGGTAGATATTGACTCATAGCCCAAACATATTGGTTATTTGCATCGAGGTAGACAATATACTTTGACTCTTCACAAGGGTTGTAGCTAGGCATGTATTTATTATTCGCTTTAGAATAACGTCCACTACATTGACTTAATCCACCTCGAATTGATGATTTTATAAAATTAATCATGTCTATATCAGTCATTAATTCTAAATTTACTTTCGATTTTTTCAACATTGAACTGAAACTTAACCCAGGAGCAGTAAAATACTGACAAGGGTCAAGGTCGTAAGACTTCATACAAACATTCCGGAAATTTTCAAAAACATCTGCTAATAATAACACATCTGTCTTTAAATATATGTCTGAAAATTCACCTAAAGTTTGAATGTCAAACTGTGTCCATAATCGTTGTGCATGTAAATATTCCTGATCACTGATATGACTTGTGTTTAAAGAACTGTAAAATGCATCTTTTGGTGGTAAAGAACACTCCTCAAGACGTTCCACACAGTTAATATATTCATAAGGGAATATACCTTTTTGACGAATCAAATTAAAATCATTTTCTTTAGGAAAGACACGTTGAATTTCATAAAACTGATCTGATTTTAAATTACTAGCAAGCTTATCAAGACTACTTGGCATAAAGCGGAATGAATCCAAAAATCTCAGTTTTATTGTATTCTTATTGTCAGTTTTGATGTATTTTGTAAACGATATGTATTGCTCCTTATTATTTGCAATCACATCAATTTTCACATCTGAAACTCCAAATTCTTTAACAATAAAGTGGTTATCGTATTTGCTACCGTTATGTAGAATGACCGGAATGAATATAGTTACTCTATACTTTAAATTACATTCTTGGTGAGCAGCACCATGATATTTCCCTGTTAAATGGTCATGATTGCGAACCCTATCTATATATAAACATTCACCACATATAAAACATTTAGTTTCAGTTTCAAAACACGTTTGCTGTGATGATGTTAGTGGCTCCATTGGAATGATAGTATTTAAAATAGAGGACAAACGGGTTGCATCTTTTTCAAGTCTTTCCATAAAAACTTTAGGTGCATCAGGTCCTCTATAGAGCTCAAACTTATTTAACGAGTCATCGTAACTACATTTAATATAATATGCAAAGCTAAAAGGATCATGAATGTGGGTAGTGTTGGTTAAAGGTTTGGTTGGATTCGATGAACATGTATTAAATGGTCTTAGAAAAAGCCTCAAAGTCAGCATATATAACAAATGGTACTCGACGCTGTTTCTCAAAGTCTTTAAATTTCAGAATATTATTTTTAGGAGTAGGTAATACCGTACAAACATGATTACATTCCCATTTTTGATGTTGAGTTAGTTGGTCCTCTTTCCTAAAATATAGCAAGCAACCATCACACAACCACTTCTTAAGTTTATTTTTTGATAGTTGACTATTGACAAGTCTACTTAAATGTTTTATCCAACAATAGTGAGCATTTTCACCTTCGGTTATGTATAGTAAATTTACATGAGCACTCTTTTTTTCTTGAGTATAATATAGAGGACCTACTATACTCTTGTTTTCAATTCCATAAACATTAATACGTACATTGTTCAGCTCTTCGAAACATTTAACGTCTTTTATCTCCATAGGAAATTCTATTTCTTTTAAATCCAACACTGAGGAATAGTGAGGATAAGATGATGTTCTCTCCACAGGCTTTTCAGCAGGATGGAGAGCTGAGGTTACAGCCCATGCAAAACATGCATGGTCACTATTCATAACGTTCACAACAGCTTTCTTTCGTTTGATCCATCCTGGAAAATCAATGTATGATGATGCTCGAAGGGGATTATATTTATTCATGTTGGTTTCTAGATAAAGTACTTCAACCAACGCCCAGCCTGACTCTCTTTCCTGGAACTCATCACTCTTCACAATGATAGCACTTGAAATATCTTGGTACATATCACTAATATTAGTTGATTCACTAACACTCACATTTTTTGTATTAAAGGAATTGATATCTGTAATTTCACCTTCACTCCCAGTTTTTACATATAACCCAAAGAGTTCAAAATTAATTTTAAATGTTTTATGCTCTACAAAAACATTATTTATCAAGTCAAACACACTGGGTTGAACATTTTTTTTAAACAATTCAATACTTTGAGTATTTTCTTCACTATGAAGTCGGTGACTAGCAATTCGACTTTTAAATGCACTACCAATTTGTTGAATATTCGCAGAATTTCTTTCATGGCAAGCGTTATTGTTATTGCTACCTGACTTGATGGGAAGGGCTAGACCAAATGCTACCATAACCTAGGTTAATTAGTTTTAAGAGACTACACATGCTAAATCTAGTGTCAAGAAAACACACAAGAAAAATTTCATGACAATATATTAAGAAATGAAAATATTACAGATAAATATGACAACATTAAATAATTTAAATAAATAATAGATTAAATAGTTAAATACAAATATGTAAATATGAGCGAGGAACCGTGGGCATGATGACATTCACGAATGTCTAGAGAAATAACTAGGGTTACCTAAGTGAAGGAAAATAACAAGACCCCTTAAAGAAATTCCAATAAATTACCTTATATGTCCATAAGGACCTAGCTGAACGACATAGGTTCAATAAAATATTAATTATCCATTCGAGTCTTTAATCTTCCAAAATTAATCAGAGCAGAAGGCTTTCACGTCAAGCTTAATTCCAATCCAAACATGTCTACCCTTTTTATAACAAATTCACTCGATAATTGTTAACCAGAAAAAAAACGAACAACAACAAATAGAGCCGTGACCTATCAAACCAGACTTTATATGAAATAAAATACGTATCATAATAAGTGATACTTGACACGAAGTTCATAAGGAACTATACTAAGAGACAAAGATATGGAGAAAAAAATTACAAAATTAGGTTAAGAATAAAATATCCTTGCTCGGAGAAAAAATATGACGTTCTGGACCATACAGACAAGGCAGGCCAGATACAAACGTTTAAATAAAATCCCTAGGAGTCTTAAACTCGAAAACACCAATTCGGTTACTGGAAAATAAATTAAATAGTTGAACATACATACCAAGCAGCCTAAAGATACCATTTGAGGTTAGCACTTCACAGAAATAAACTGCAATATATCATACCATATTAAGAAGTACACCATGGAAACAACACATCTTCGTATCAATATATCAATGAACAACTAGAAGAATAATCCAGTATCCGATGATGAATATATGTTACAAACCTTTCGAGTATTTCTTCCGTTAGCCTACCTTAAGGCGAGTTGCCAAGATACATTTCTACAAATTTAGAACCAAGTATGAATCAGAAGTTCTTATTACACGTAGGTACATAATTGAAGGTGTTTTAGACTGGGGAAAATACCTCTAGACAGGCCGAAGCCAGTCTAGGGCCCCGTAAATATTAGATCGCGTGAAATCACATCGTGACCTTCCTAGTTCCAAGCAGAAAAACAATAATACACAACAGACGTCGCTATTGGTTACAGTTTTTTTGAAGTGTCGAATGGATCGATAACCGGCCTGCGAGCACAAGGACACGCGCGCTATCTCTTGTCTCACTAACCAAACCAGTAAGTACGTCCACCACTACTAAGATGGCGCGACGTATTAGATTGAGTCAACACTGGTACAACATATAGTCAACAGATGTCGGAAGAGAGTTCTTTCTTTTTCAACGGCAAGTCGGAGATAATTATATTTCCAAAGAGTAATCCAGAGTTCGAACAAGGAAGAAACGTATCAGTTATGATGAATACTGCGTAAATGTCCTTGAAACATTGAACAAGATACATCAATATTACATGCATCACAATGCGTTATCGAAGGTTCACCATTCTTCTTTCTTTTTGTTGCACAACTATTTTCACAATCATGAGAACGTTTACGCTTTTGAGCATTATATTCGTTTAAAGGTTCCGCGCTAACTGATGGTTTTACAGATTTCAATTCCTGTTGTTCTCCATGCACTTCAACCATGTGGGATTGATATCGCTTTACACCTGAAAACCCAAGATCACAAACTGAACATGAAAAAGGTGCTGAACTGACATGCTTTAAATTTACATGTCGTCCAAGACTATCCCGTCGGTTAAATGTCATAGCACAATGACTGCACACAAACAGTTTAATGTTATGTTTAGCATTTGCGTGCCGTTGAAGGTTGTCAGGTCTTGAGAACTGTTTCTTACAGTCACCACACTTGAACATAATGATTATCAAATCACTTTCCAAATTACCTATAAAAGAAAGAAATAATAAATGTTAATAAAAGATAAAACAAAGTAAAATATAAATAGTTTAATTACATTCCAGTCAATGGTTATAGCAGGGTATTTAAATCGATCATCTGTGAGCTCCTAGCAAGTCTAATTTCATGTAGTTCTAACTGGGGTTACTATATACCACTGTCACTGACACCTAGCGGTGAACATTGGAACTTGATAAGAGTGGTAGAAACCAGCGGCCGCCAGTTAAATGAGCTAAGTGTGACGTCATAGCCAGTCTTAAAGCAAGTCTAAACTTGTAGAACATGTTCGTGATAGAAACCAGCGGCCGCCAGTTAAGTGAGCTAAGTGTGACGTCATAGCCAGTCTTAAAGCAAGTCTAAACTTGTAGAACATGTGACGTGATAGAAATCAGCGGCCGCTAGCTAAGTGAGCTAGGTGTGACGTCATAGCCAGTCTTATAACAAGTGCTAAATGGTGATAGCTATCCGGAGATTGTACTTTAGAGAGATTATATGGCTTCAAACACCACAATGTCTTATAACAAGTCTAAACTTATAGAACATGTCACGTGATAGAAACCAGCGGCATGCCAGTTATGTGAGCTAAGTGTGACGTCATAGTCAGTCTTAAAACAAGTCTAAACTTGTAGAACCAGCGGCTGCCAGTTAAGTGAGCTAGGTGAGACGTCATAGCCAGTCTTAAAACAAGTCTTAACTTGTAAAACATGTCACGTGATAGAAACCAGCGGCCGTCAGTTATGTGAACTAAGTGTGACATCATAGTCAGTCTTAAAACAAGTCTTAACTTGTAGAACATGTCACGTGACAAGGTTAAGTTAGGTAAAGTTAGTTATGTTAGGTGAACTGATGTTAAGTCTTTAAATATTCCCTCTGTCACTGACACCTAGCAACGATCATTCGAACTTAATAGAGCGGTAATCAAAATCTAACCTACAAATTTAGATTTACACACCATGGTCAAGTATTTCCAACTTTTGACGGCCAAATATACCATTTTCACTGACATCTAGTGGTGGACATTGGAAAATATCGCTCTAGCCGTTTTAATGTTATTAGAGGGGGCACTTACCTTTAATAATTTATCAACTGCTGTCACTGACTGAACAGAATGTAAGAATCTGTTAACCTACAGGTACCCAATTATCTGTAAACAAATCAATCAATCAATAAATACATTCCAATCAATAACTTCAACATCAATTAGTACTAAAAGACTACAATCCATTAATAATAAGTACTTACCTTGCAAAATAATTTAATGATTTTCTACCAAAAGGCTTTTTGCAACTCTTGAGCAATAATAGAGCACTGTTCACTTAAAACGAGTAATAAAGACTGACAGTAGGGAAATATATGACACCTCTTATATATAAACTCTCATCGCTCGTGTCAGCAGTTTTTTGCAGATCATTGCAATTCCTTTCCCAGTACAGCTGAGAGTCCAAAGTGCAAAAGGAACACCTGTGTAATATCCAATGACTGCTGACTTTGCATTATCCATTGTCAAGATAAACACCTGCGGTTTTAAATTACTGCAGCGTCAGTCATAGCAACAGAACTGTATGCTCTCTGCCATGTCAGCAACAAGACACCGGAAGGAACACCTGTGTAATATCCAATGACTGCTGACTTTGCATGATCATCACCCATTGTCTTGATGAACACCTGCGGTTTCAAATTACTGCAGCGTTAGTCATAGCAACAGAACTGTGCGCTCTCTTCCATGTCAGCAACATGACCCCGGAAGGAACAAGACGTCTTACTGCACGTACAATCTCTACAGTTTTAACATCTTAAGAACATGTATTATTCTCTTTCAACATCAAATGACTCGTTAGAACACATCCATCCACCAAGTTTCACACTTGGGTCCCTTGACCTGTCCTCAAATTGTATGTGCCTCGTGTACTAGGGTGTGTGCATTAGCCCTAACGCTATGTACGAACCAAACAGAATGTGACTTGTTAGCACTTATCGTGCACGTGCACAGGTGAACACTTGTGTGTTAAGTCATATTACACATGAACATGCATTTTTCTCACGTACAAACCAAAACAGAATGTGACTTGTTAGGTTACATGTGGTTTTCACAAGGGGGCCAGTAAGAATGTCATCTCGCACGTGTTCACATGTATTTCGTCACTTTCCTTTCATATCGTTATCAGATTGTAGTAGTGAGGGCTGGCTACCAACGTCAGTTCAACACACTGCTTTACACACAAATATAGTTAGGCCCTTTGACATAATTTGGATAAATTTCTTGGGCCAGTCCATAGGGACCAGTCCAAAGGGACCGGTCAAAAGGGATCAGTCAAAAGGACCCGTCAAAAGGGATCCGTCAAGAAGGACCCGTCAACAAGGACTCGTCAACAATGACCCGTCAACAGGGACCTGTCAAAAAGGATCCGTCAAAAATGACTCCCTTCAAAAAAAGGACACGTCCAAAGGGGTTAGTCAACAGGGGGTAGTCTAAATAGACAAATCAACAGATATCAATCAAAAGGGACTAATCAACAGGGATCAATCAAAAGGGGCTGTCGCCTCAAGGTCTGACATACCCCTCTTTGATTATTGGTTTGCCTATCGGCAAGCGGCGCTTGGAATACTTTTGATCACCCCTCGTGGGTTGAGTTAGGTTAGGTTACTCTGCCGTGGGAACATAGGTGTTTAACAGCAGTCTCTGGCAATGATCGAGAGAGTAACCTTAAAACGTAGCTGAAACTAGGTAGTTAAAAGCATAGCGTGGCCCGTTTCTTACCTATATGAAATTATTTTCAACTTTTTGATTACCCCTCGTAGGTTAGGTTAAGTTAAGCTATGGCCGCCATCTTTTTAGGTTCGGCTAGGTTAAGTTAACCTATAGCCGCCATCTTGTTAGGTTAGGCTAGGTTAAGTTAAGCTACGGCCGCCATCTTGTGTGGAGGAATGTGGAGGTGGAGGTGCCAGAACACACCAAAAACCACTACTTTTGTTGGGTTTTGCGATATCATGGTCATCTAGCCCTGTATACTGTACTTGGGTGTGTGTTGACTGTTAACCTGTGTTATTGTGATGGCTGTATTAGTGTGTGTATTTATAATTCCGATGAGGATTATAACAGAGGTGGCCGTGGCCCTAAGTTAAGAACCATCACAGCATTTTCCTAGAGTAAAAGTGGGAAACCACAAAAAAACACTTCCAGGATGGCTGAGGTAGGAATCAAATCCACCTTTTCTCACTTTTGCCTCTCAATGCTGAGTGTACTCCGTTCCAGTCCTGTGCCGTGTGGCCTTTCGCAAGATGTAGTTCGCAGTGGAAGAGTGTACCGATTAGCCTGGCGCTGGGCCTATTAAACCGGACTAAGGTGATGAAGGTATCAGAGGCGATGGATTGAACGTACGTTCACTGCCATGTGAATGCAAGTTCCATTCGAATGCGCTTTTCATTATGGACCTAGCTTAGCTTAGCCTAAAGAAATAGAGACAAAATAACGTACACGTACTCAACACATAGGCAAGGAAGAGGTAATGTATTGAGCAAAGAGATAACATCAAGGAATGACGAGGAAGCATTACATGCTATGAATGAGGTTACGTGGACGACAAACATGTGATACTAGGTAAAATAACAGGACTAAAGGACCTAAACGTAAATGTCAAGATCGATAGGGAGAAACGTTTAAGGGGGGAACACATCTGGGAAAGTATACTCGCAAAGAGTAAAATAACATAGTGAAAAATAAAGATTAAAAGGGCTAGACAAAGAGTCGGGGAAAGTGAGTCTGCCGTCAAAAGAGTGAACGGTAGCTCAAATAGCCCTGAAGGAGATGAGGGAGTGCGTGGGGGGACGGTGTGTTAATAAAAGCGCGCGTAGATATAACGTAAAAGAATAAACACAAAAGGGGCAAGAAACCGATATTAAAAATAATTACGAGAAAGATATTACAACACAAAATAAAAAGACACCCATCGAAATAAATTACGTCAGAAAGGGATTAAGCCGTACTCATGGACTTGCATAAGAAAACGCAATCCTAAGATAAGAGGCAAACTAAAAGATAAGAGGCATGGCATAGGTCTTACTGTTGAACACACGCTACTCAGTAAGCCGTACCAAATACCAACACAAAAAGATACGACGAAATGGGGACAAAGATTAACGGGAACGAAACACATACTTCATGGACATACTAGAAATGGCGAAACGCCCTAGTATTCCACACAATGAGCAAAGACAAAAATTACGTAACGTACCTTGATGGTGTCATCATAAATCCGGAATCACGGAATTAACTTAAAATGAACGAGAATCGCACCTCTACGCGCACGTTTATAGAAAACACACACGAACGGGAAAGAAACGGATAAAAGCAAGGCATCTCGAAAAATGAGAGCGGGAACATGAATATAAAAGGTCCTACCGTGATAAAAAAAAAACAGAAGACTGCCCGGGAGGGTAACAAACCGTTGTCACAGGTGACGGAAAAAGGAAGTTAAAAGGAAAGAGGTGTCACTAATCACGATTCGGCATAGTGAGAAATCACTATAACGAACCTTGATCAGCAATTATAGAATTGTCCACTGATCTGCCCGGTTACCTTTGCCAGTAATAACCCAGAAGAACAGAGAACAATTCCGATAATCGACACGCCGAAGAAAAGAGAAAAAAGGGAAGACTACAGGAGGAAAAGAAAAACGGTTCAGATTCCCACACACACACCCAAAATTTTTGTTGCGTCCACCAAAATAGACGAACTAAAATTTTAAGTAAACACAAGGAAGGGAGAAGGGATTAAAAAAGGGGACATCACGAAAATGTGATGAGAGGGAGCCTAGAAGTAGGGGAAGACGGGGAAGACTCAAAAGAATGTACTTCAATGAAGATAAGTAAAATATAAAAATCAAAAGACGAAAATTTCATATTATGGACGTAACTTAAATCAGATAACATAAAATAGTAAAAATAAAAATAAAAACCCTAGCTTTCTCGCCAAATATTTCACAAAAGTTACAAAGATACAGAGTTACAAAATGTAATAAATATAAGTATATCAAAAGCTGTCTTCCATAATCTCTCAAGGTAGGATGTCAGTGAGCAGATATGATAATTAACTAAAACTAGAAAGAACGATTAATTGAGAGCGATATTAATTTATCCTAAACATTGGGATTTAAAATTGAGTGGCGACCACCACGGTACTCCGACAAAGATTAATTAGGTACGAGGAAAAATGACTAGACGTCATCTATTTAAATATTATTCGAAGGAATAACCTGAAAAGAAGTGGATAATTAAAATTGATAGCAATGCCATCTTGCGCCAAAGCACGTAAACTTGAAGAAATAAGCTGGGAAAAAATCACAAGAGAAATGCACATTCAAGAAAGGAAGAAGGTACTTGCTGCAGGCAGTCATTAAATTCCACGGTACGCCCCTGCACAGATTGGAGCTCACCAAGACCTAGTCAAATACCTGAAAAGTAATGGCATATCTTCCTGCATTGAACCTATCTTACTGATGGAAGGAAAATCAGTTGTCACCGAAGCTTAGTCTGCTGAAACAAATCTTCTTAGCTTCAGGATAGGATACATTATCGCAAAGCTTCACTAGTTTTCCAAGGTATTAGTAGCATTGCAACGAGGACAAATTGGTTTGATTACTCCTTGTAAACCACACCCAAAACAAAACTTCCCTTTTAGCGGTACTAAACAATCACGGTAGGTATGTGACCCTTTTAAGCAGTTCCAGCATCGAAGCGGGGACGTGGAAGCATTCACATGAGGAGGGGCATTTACATCAAGGTTATGGGAACGAGGAATACTGCGTTGGACATGATTCACAGCATTAACGCGAACATTAGTTCTATGTGAATTAACAGAGGCGAAGGTATTGCCTCGATTGTTGCAGTGTCGTGTCGACCAAGGAGCAGGAGTAGTATTATTGCCACGTTCCCCACATGCAGGCGTATCGATCTTATTACTACGTTCATTCATTTTGAACGCTAATCAGGAAACATACATTCAGAAGGCTCTGGAGGTGGGATATATCGAATACACAGTCGGGCAGTTGCTTCAAATTCACGCCCTTGAATAAGAATATCTTCAGGATCTAATACTGAAGACCGGTGAATAAACTGTTTATAGTAGGGATGTAAATTACAATAAACAGTATTAATAGTTTCACTAGAAGGCAGTGGAACTGAAAGACGAGATATTAGGATACGTATCGCTGTGACGTAATCATCAATATTCTCCCCGAGAGCTTGGGTACGGGAGAAAATCTCATGCTTCAACGCATGCTCAAAGTCAGATGGCGTAAATCTCCTTTTCAAACCATTCACGAAACTAACCCATGAACTGAAGGGATACTGGACTAGACGGTACCATTTTAAAGCGTTCCCACATAATAGCATAGGGAGACAATGAACAACACTGTCAGGAACCAAACCATAGCATGCACACCATTCTTCAATACGTGTAGTAAATTCAAAAACCGAGGAAGTGCCTTCCTAACCGAATATCGGACATTCCATTTGTTTATTATATTAGCGACATTTCCACCTTGATAGTTTGAGTTATATGCTAACGGGATAGGCAATGTAGAACTAGGGGTTCGAATTCCAACCAATCAAGTTTCGTCGAAGCATTGGTGTTGGCGAAATGCAACACATCACTATTAGTAGGCGACTCGATTTCACACTTGATGTCGTTATTCATATTGGTCATTGCACTCGCAGAAAAGGCACGAAAATATAATTGATGCAGACCCTACCTTTACTCTGAAGTCAAAGCTGCTTACTACGGCATACAATTATCACCTGGATAATAATCTTCATGAACATTTCCTTGATTCACACAGCCGTTTTGTTTTTATCCAGTTTTCACAACAAACCGCTGCCATCTTTAGTCTCGACACATGAAAAACAAAAACAAACGATAAGTACCTTATTGCCAACTTAGACATACAGTTGGACGTATTTGTGGGCTAAGCGGTCTTCTTATGTCATTTTGGGGAATGAAACTAGGCGTAGTTACATGTAGAGCGATACATTCGAATAGCAACCACGCTCTGCTACCATTTGTGCCGTGTGGCCTTTCGCAAGATGTAGTTCGCAGTGGAAGAGTGTACTGATTAGCCTGGCGCTGGGCCCATTAAACCGGACTAAGGTGATGAAGGTATCAGAGGCGATGGATTGAACGTACATTCACTGCCATGTGAATGCAAGTTCTATTCGAATGCGCTTTTCATTATGGACCTAGCTTAGCTTAGCCTAAAGAAATAGAGACTAAATAACGTACACGTACTCAACACATAGGCAAGGAAGAGGTAATGTATTGACCAAAGAGATGACATCAAGGAATGACGAGGAAGCATTACATGCTATGAATGAGGTGAAGTGGACGACAAACATGTGATACTAGGTAAAATAACGGGACTAAAGGACCTAAACGTAAATGTCAAGATCGATAGGGAGAAACGATAAAGGGGGGGAACACATCTGGGAAAGTATACTCGCAAAGAGTAAAATAACATAGTGAAAAATAAAGGTTAAAAGGGCTAGACAAAGAGTCGGGGAAAGTGAGTCTGCCGTCAAAAGAGTGAACGGTAGCTCAAATAGCCCTGAAGGAGATGAGGGAGTGCGTGGGGGGACGGAGTGTTAATAAAAACGCGCGTAGATATAACGTAAAAGAATAAACACAAAAGGGGCAAGAAACCGATATTAAAAATAATTACGAGAAAGATATTACAACACAAAATAAAAAGACACCCATCGAAATAAATTACGTCAGAAAGGGATTAAGCCGTACTCATGGACTTGCATAAGAAAACGCAATCCTAAGATAAGAGGCAAACTAAAAGATAAGAGGCATGGCATAGGTCTTACTGTTGAACACACGCTACTCAGTAAGCCGTACCAAATACCAACACAAAAAGATACGACGATATGGGGACAAAGATTAACGGGAACGAAACACATACTCCATGGGCATACTAGAAATGGCGAAACGCCCTAGTATTCCACACAATGAGCGAAGACAAAAATTACGTAACGTACCTTGATGGTGTCATCATAAATCCGGAATCACGGAATTAACTTAAAATGAACGAGAATCGCACCTCTACGCGCACCTTTATAGAAAACACACACGAACGGGAAAGAAACGGATAAAAGCAAGGCATCTCGAAAAATGAGAGCAGGAACATGAATATAAAAGGTCCTACCATGATTTTTAAAAAAACAGAAGACTGCCCGGGAGGGTAATAAACCGTTGTCACGGGTGACGGAAAAAGGAAGTTAAAAGGAAAGAGATGTCACTAATCACGATTCGGCATAGTGAGAAATCACTATAACGAACCTTGATCAGCAATTATAGAAATGTCCACTGATCTGCCCGGTTACCCTGGCCAGTAATAACCCAGAAGAACAGAGAACAATTCCGATAATCGACACGCCGAAGAAAAGAGAAAAAAGGGAAGACTACAGGAGGAAAAGAAAAACGGTTCAGTCCTGAGACCAGAAATTAAATTTCTTGGCTAACCTGTGAATCAAATCCAGGCTTAAGTGGTAACAGCCAAGAATGCTAGCCACTACACCAAGAGGTGGACAATATAAGGCTGGTCTTGATTGTACATGATCAATCAATAATTACCTAATAATAATAATAATAATAATAATAACAATAATAATAATAATAAATATTCCATTTGGCAACGTTACACAGCCAACCTCTCCCTGTGACGTCATCCACAGTCTCAGGGCGTGGCGGCCATCTTGCCCACTAGCCCCTGCACCAGGATCGGCTTATATTACCCACTCTTTATATATGAATTATCAAAAAACTGGTGATCCTGAAGTAGGGAATAATTGAAGGAGGAAGGAGAAGTGGAAAGACCTAACTTCTCAAATGAGCTTCACTTACTCCAGTAGTTAAGCATGGTCACTTCTGAGGAAACTTGGAGCTGCTTCCAATATATGTAAAGAGAACCTGGTATCACACCAGCTGATATGGCACTACACATCAATCGAGAGCTGATAAAATTCCAATAGACCTTGGCATGAAGAATCAAACAGAAAGAGAGCTTAATAATATAAACACCAACCTCCAAAATGACCCTTCTCTTTCTAATTCATTCAACGACAAAGAAATTGAGTCAGCTATTAAAATGCCAAAATTGAGGAAGGCATCAGGCTTGGACGGCATTTTCCCCGAGTTCATAAGATCTCTCGGAAAACTTGCAAGAACATGGCTCAAGAACTTCTTCAGTGATATCCTGGATACTGGGAACATTCCTTCAGAGTTCAAAGTGGCTCCCACCTTGGCAATCCTCAAACCAGGATGTCCCTTCAAGCTACCAACCTATTGTCCTACTCAGTGTTTGCTACAAACTCTTAGAACGTCTAATCCTGAATCGAATCCAGGGAATTATAAATAATATAACTTCTTCATACCAGACAGGTTTCAGAACCAAACGTAGCTGTTGTGAACAGGTATTGGCATTAACATCTTACATCGAGGCAGGATTCCCGAAAAAGTTAAAGACATCAGCCGCTTTAGTCGACCTAACAGCGGCATACGATACGGTCTGGCTGGACGGATTATTGCTTAAACTTAAAAGACATATACCGTGCCCAAAACTTACATCACTCCTGAAAAATATGCTGACAAGTCGGTATTTCAAGGTCACCATAGGACAAAGGACAAGCAAGTCATTTTCAATAAAAATGGTCTTCCTCAAGGTTGAGTATTATTTCCATTGCTTTTCAACTTATACACCAGTGACATGCCTGTCAAATTCTGCTGTGCTGACAACTTAGCTATTGCTGTACAAACCTTCACACTTGAGGAAGGAGGAAGCATTCTCTCCAGTGATTTGCAATAATTAATACAATTAATTAATTAATTAAACAAAATGGAGACTTAGTCCCAATCCCAATAAGACAGAAGTATGTGGATTTCAGCCCTAAGTATCTTGGCATCACCTTGGACCGTTCCTTAACCTTCAAGAAATACTTGGAAAACACAGGCCAAAAACTCAAATCGCGGAACAATATCATGAAGAAATTGGCTGGCACATCATGGGGTGCTGATGCAATTTCACTACGCACGACTGCCCTCACCATGGTTTATCCTGTAGCAGAGTATTGTGCCCCAGTGTGGCATCGAAGTGCTCATAAAACAAGTAGTTCCGTGATGAACTATACAGCCTATTTTCATATATCCTGCTCATGTTAATTGTCTCTATCAACATACAAAATTTCGGTTTAATTGCTGTAACAGATTCGTAGATATTGAGAACCGTCTAAATATTTCATATGGTCGCCAGGATGGATTTTTATTTTTGTACTATTATATTAAGATTATTGTGTAGGTGTGGTATTCAAACTTCAATCGCATGATTAGAACACAAGAAGTAAAGACGAGATTTTAAAAGTACGCACACCAGCCATCTTGTGATTATGCAAATAATTGAAATAAATTACATGACAGTGCATAAACATTTGTATAAGCATATAACGTGCAACGTTTCACGGCACTCGGATAGTTAATTCGCGAGAAACGTCCATTTAAATATTTATACTTCGCGTCGCCGCCATGTTGGATTTGTGCTAACCAGGTTACTGAAATTCCTATAGGTGAAGAATGGTGATAGAAATCCGGAGTTTTTAGCATTATAGCATTTTAGCATTTAACCTAACATCATATATACTACAATTAGCATACACCGACAGTTGCATTACCAATACTGCAACTAAATAATTGTACATATTGTAAATATTTTCACCTGTATTGTCAAACATAGATTGTATAGCCTAAGTGTAATGGATCTGATGATGGTCGCTTGACGATCGAAACTGGTCATCCTAGTGTATTTATTAATCTCATGTAATTTATTTCAAGATTAGGGCATAACCCAGCTCTTTTGGGTACATTCGTGTCGACCGACTGAAAAGCACTAAACTTTTGTTTACTAAGGCAACACAGAAAAATGGCTTCAAACCCCACAATGTTTTTATGCATATTTTAAACATTTTATTGTCTTATGGGGACGATAACCATCTCGTCATTTGTGGTCCATCTTTATACTTGTGGTCACACTGTCCTTATGAAAGGTTTTGACACTGATGTGTAACTATCTAACGGTCTGTTACTTCTTCACGCAAAATTTTATCTCCCGCAGAGATTTTGGTTGGTTCCTCAGTTTAGGGGCTGCGACAACGCGGTAATGTAACCCCGTGTACTTTTGGTGTGTGTAGAATCTGTCTGATAAACGGTGTTAATTCTGATGGCTGTATTAGTCTGTAGTTCAGGTAATGACTGCAGACGATCAATTTCAAGTAGTAGTTCCTAATTTTGCTACCAAATACTACCGTCAACGACACCTAGCTGTGAACTTGGCAACTAGATGCCACCACAATATGCTACTCGCAACGAACGTTGGAACTTCCCCTCCGAAGGAAAGCATACTGAGGGATTTTAACGCTCTTATAAAATCCGATGACTTCGTCCGGCTTTGAACCCGTCACCTTGGGCATAGAAGTTCAGCATGCTACCGGTTACGTCATTGAAGCCGCTTCCCACAGAATCAGATGGAAAACTGAATGTGATCTCGTGCAATGGCGTTGTCATGGCAACGTCTGATGGCTCATCCCTCATCAATTTAGTAGTTTTGTCATGGCAACCTCTGATGGCTCTTAGCATTTTCTTCTAATTCCGAAATCATTTTTCTCATCACTTGGCGTAATGGTGGGTTATATCAAAAATGCTTTCTGACAAAAGTTTTAGGTAATTATTAGAGAAATATTGTCCATTTTGTACGGTTTTGATATTGTGCCTATTAAGAGAGATATGATTAATGTTTCCCGAAAAACCCATTTTTTCCACCCCTTTGGTCAATGGTTGGTGCTATCAAAAAACCTTTCAAACATAAATTTTTGGGCCTTATCCGAAACATAGTTTGACATTTGAATGGATTCGATATTTCACATATAAAGAGAGTTATAACAATATTTCAATTTTTCGAAAATAGAACCCCATTTTCACCCCCTTCGACCGATTGTGCCCATTAACGAACTTGGCCAAGATTTTATAGGATACATATTATGTAAAAAATTCAAAGTGATTGGTGCAAAATTGCGGTTGTTAACGTGTCCACAAGAAAGTGATATATATACGTATATAGATAAATTATATATAAACTTTTGAACTGACGGTGGTTTTGAGGTCTAGAGGATGCGAAACGCGAAGATATGTTGATATTTTCCGGAAGTCGAAACATGGTACTGAACTCAAATTTATGGAAGTCAATAGAATTGCACCAGGCAAGATTCGAACTGTGACGCGTGACAAGTTTACACATGCATTTGAAGTCAAAATATGAGTCACTTTTCTCAGACACTAACATTCTGTTGTGTATAAGAGAACATTTGATGAGTTATGACAGAATATAAACAAGTAGTTCCGTGAAGAACTATACAGCCTATTTTCATAAATCCTGCCAATGTTAATTGCCTCTATCAACATACAAAATTTCAGTTTAATTGCTGTAACAGATTCGTAGATATTGAGAACCGTCTAAGTATTTCTGATGGTCGCCAGGTTGGATTTTTATTTTTGTACTATTACATTAAGATTATTGTGTACTTGTGGTATTCAAACTTCAATCGCATGATTAGAACACAAGAAGTAAAAACGAGATTTTAAAATTACGCACAGCAGCCATCTTGTGATTATGCAAACAATTGAAATAAATTAGATGCCAGTGGATCAACATTTGTATAAACATTTAACGTGCAACGTTTCACGGCACTCGGATAGATAATTCGCGAGAAACGTCCATTTAAATATTTATACTTCGCGTCGCTGCCATGTTGGATTTGTGCTCACCAGGTTACTGAAAGTCCTTTAGGTGAACATATGTTCATAGTCTCTATGAACATTTAAAAAAATCAGTTTGGTTGCTGGAAAAGATTCATAGATATTGTGAACTGTCTAAATATTTCGGAAGCTCGCCATTTAGGATTGTTATATATATAGGCCATAGAGTTATGTACCAATCAAGGACAATTATTGTCTAGGTTCATTATTTAAAGTTTCACCTCGATCGCAAGATTACGACACAAGAAATAAAAACTTAATTTTAAAATTTCACACAGCCGCCATCTTGAGGTTATGTAAACAATTGAATTAAATTAGATGGCAGTGCATTACAATCTGCAAAATGATTTACTGTACCTCATTTCACTGCGCTCAGAGAGTTAAATCACGAGAAAAGTCTATTAAAACATTTCAAATTCGCTTGGTTGCCATGTTCGTTTTGTACTTTACAGGTTTATGAAATATACCTAGGTAAACTTGTATCAGTACCCTTTATCACCGTACAAAATTGCAGGGTGATAACTGTAATAGTTTCGGAGATATAGAATGTCAGTGAAATATTTCGCACAACCGCCATTTTGAGGTTATGTAAATAATTGAACTAAATTAGACTCCAGTGCATTACAATGTGTATAAACATTGCTGTACCAAGTTTCATTACGTTTGGATAGTTAAATCGCGAGAAAAGTCTATTTAAAAGTCTCAACTTCGCTTGACCGCCCTGTTGGGTTTGTAGTCACCAGGTTTTTGAAAGTCTCATAGGTGAACTTCTAGTAGTGCCCTTTATCACCGTACACAATTTCAGGGCGATATCGGTAATAGCTTCGGAGATATTGAATGCTAGTGAAATATTTCGCACAGCCGCCATGTTGTATTGGTGAGACGTAACAAAAGTTGAAGGGCACGGTCGAGGTCGCCGGGAATAGTGCTATGAACTTACCGATTTTTATTGAAATCGCTCCAGCCGTTTAGATTTTATTAGGGGACACACACACACGCCTCACATACACACACACACACACGGACAAAAGGTGATCTCATAAGCCTATTTTTTCAAAATTGAAAATAGGCTAAAAAGCCTTTATTTGAAGCTAGAATGGAAAATTTCACGTCGAAATTATTTTAACCAAGGGAAGAGGACTTGAGAATGATACAGGAATATGACCTTTGCTCAGTTTTTGACGGTCAGAAACCAGTTCTATACAGCGAACTCGCGACTGCAAGAGACTTGAGATAGACATGTGACCGTATGAGAGAGAGCGAGGGAAATAGACGGCTCAAGTCACCTTTTGACCGCTGATGACAATGAAATTGTTTATACGTCTGAAAGAATAAATTATCATTATAATTTGAAATGATTATTACAAACAATTATCATGCATCAGAAGACGGAGAATAAGAAGTTAAATTTTTCTATCGAAACAAAATTTAAGATTAATCACCGATATAGAAGATATTAGCATAATACTGATATTACGAACAGGAGTGATGCTAGCAACGCCATTTTAGCGCGAGAATAGACCACAAGGCCACAGCGAGCGAGGAAGCAGGATCACTCTTCATTATTGTTTGGTCGAGGTAAGACGTCTCCAAATATGAACTTCTACAGATGATTGACTAGATTTTTTACCGAAGGGAGATAGAGAGTTTGACCGGAGTTGATCCATCGTTAGCAGCCAACTTGAGGTTGAGCTCCCGTGAAATATTATACTGCAGATTATAACAGAAGAGACTTCGAATAACTGCAACTCTAATAAGCAGTTTATTTTAAACGCAAATAGTACAGCAATATATCAAGAACATTACTACAAGCTTCTGAAATACAACGTCATATATACAATTACTACAGCATTGATATACAACTACGATATTACGGAAATACGAAGAAAGCATTCGACGAGAAATATACCTCAATTATATTACTTCAGAAGTAGTCAACATGATTTTTCAAGACAGTCAGAGGGGACATAGTCACTGCAATCATTCTATTGTGATTGTAAAGATGCACTAGATACCATGATGGAGAGTTAGTCCACACCAACTTACTAGACGAGAAGATCAAACCACTAATTCCAATTCTAGAAGAATATCAAAAGTTCAATAATATTAGCCGTGAGTGTTCGAGAGCTGCAGTACCTAGAGGTTGCAGAACAAACTACATACAAGGCCTAACTCAGAAAACCTCTGCTCTCCTCTCAGAGTATCATAACTTATTCGAAGAAAACCCTTTCAGCAACGACACCATCGCAATGGGACAACAGGTGATTTCTTCAATTTCTGAAGCAAAACGGCCCTAGTGGTTAAGGATGATGGAAGATATTGACTTGAGCAGAAGTAGTCAAAAAGCTTGGCGATTACTTAGACGACTCAGTAGTGATCCTAATAAAACCTATACGCATTCCGCTGTTACAGCAAACCAAATTGCACATCAACTTCTACTAAATGGACGATCATCTAATCCATGTCGACTTCAGAATAAAGGAATTGAGAGGGATTATGAGCAAGAGACTGATGCACTCACTGTACCATTCACTTTATCTGAGTTGAATAGAGCAATAGATCAGTGTAAGAATGGTAAGGCTGCCGGCTTAGATGAAATATGTGTTGAGCAAGTAAAGCAATTTGGACCTGTTGCTAATCAATGGTTATTAGAATTGTACAATAACTGCATAAGCACCTGCAAGTTACCACGTGTGTGGAGGAAAGCTAGAGTAATTGCAATTCTCAAACCAGGAAAAGATCCAAACGATCCGAAAAATTACAGACCTATCTCACTGTTGTGTCATCTATACAAGATCCTAGAACGGATGATCCTTGAAAGACTTACAGCGATCATAGAACCTCTCCTCATTCCAGAGCAAGTCGGGTTTTGTAAAGGGAAATGTTGTACCTCACAGGTCCTCCATCTGACACAATATATTGAAGATGGGTTTGAAAATCATAAAATCACAGGGGTGGCTTTTATCGATTTATCTGCTGCATATGATACAGTTAATCATCGTATACTGTTGCGCAAATTATATAACTTGACAAAGGACTACAAGATGACTCAAGTCATTAGCAATCTTCTTCAAAATCGTAGGTTCTTTGTCGAATTTCAAGATCTGAATAGTCGATGGAGGAAAAAAAGAATGGCTTGCCACAAGGCAGTGTTCTTGCCCCAATGCTCTACAATATTTATACGAATGACCAACCTCTTCCAGTTGATACCAAAAGCTTCATATACGCGTATGATCGAACTATTGCTGCTCAAGCAAACAGCTTTGAGACTATAGATGGTAAGCTATCAGAGGCTCTTTCTGAACTATCCTACCACTACAGAGAAAACCAATTGAAGCCTAATCCATCTAAAACTCAGGTATGTGCCTTCCATCTAAAGAACAGACAGGCGTCAAGGAAATTACAGGTAGCATGGGAAGACACTCAACTAGATCACTGCCCAACTCCTAAATATTTAGGTGTAACATTGGGTCGTGCTCTCACCTATAAACAGCATTGCATAAACGTCAAGCAGAAAGTGTCAGCCAGAAACAACATCCTTCGCAAACTGTCTGGAACCAATTGGGGTACACAGCCAAAGACGATGCGAACTACAGACCTGGCTCTGTGTTACTCCGCTGCAGAGTACGCTTGTCCTGTTTGGTACAGTTCCAGTCATGCTAAACAAGTTGACACATCTCTTAATGAAACATGCCGACTTATCACTGGCTGTTTGAGACCAACATCACGAGATAGATCTACTGTTTGGCTGGAATCGCCCCACCAGATATTAGAAGAGAAGTTGCAGCCAGGACTGAGAAAACCAAAGCAATTACCTCATGCGCACACCCATTGTACGGATATGAACCTGCCCATCGACGACTGAGGTCTAGGAGGAGTTTCCTGAGTACAACAGAAGATCTACATGAATGTGCCAAGTCCGCAAGGTTAAGATTATGGAGATCCAGAAATACTCAACTTGATGGCTGGATGCTACCAATTGAACATCTCCCTCCAGGACATGAGGAACACTGGTCTACGTGGAAGTCATTGAACAGGCTTCGCACTGGTGTTGGTAGATCAAGAACCAATATGTTAAAGTGGGGGTTTTCTGCCACATCCAGGCTATGTGATTGTGGTGAAGTCCAAACCACAGTCCATTTCTTGAACTGCATGAAGTGTCCTTTAAGTTGTACAATGGAGGACTTGATGGCTGCGACACCTAATGCCCGTGACTCAGCAAAATTTTGGACAGAAACGATTTGATATGTGCATTGTTAAATGTAAATGTAAAATGTATACTTCTGATACGAATAAATAAAGACCACGCTAATATGTGTGAGATCCAGAGTGAACCATAGCAATCATGGATCTAAACTGCAATACCATCCGCAGCACACAGAATTCACCAACAATGCTCCTGAAACATAAGATTCCTTTACCAACATGGAATTCTTATAACAAGCAATCTCCAATCAATTATTTCCATCATAAACTACCAGAGAGCGGACGACTGAAGAGATATTCGACTAGGTCATCTGACCCTGAACCATACGCGAATCCAAGCCGTGACAGGCTGAGAAGAAATAAGTTAGGTGCTATGATGTGCAGTCCAACCGTACGAGCCACTATGAGCAGGGAGGCAGTCGATCAGCTGTGCACGCACGACACCGTTATGCAGGCAGGCGAGCGCGCACATGGATGGAATGTCACACGCTTAATCGGAATGCAGGAACGAGCCAGGAGGAATGTGACCACATTTCATTGCTACAACAACGCAGGTTATGTCAAATTCAACGCAGACCAAGGTAGACAAGTGCTTTGTTATATATTTAGTAGTTAGTCATGTTTTGAGGGAATTCAGTGCTGACCAACATATTTTATGTAGATGTTTATTTATAACCCATGATGTTAAGTTGCTATTTTCATGTAAATCCACAGTAAATTCGTATAAGTCAACGAGTTTCGTTTTTGACGTAATAGATGCTTCATTTTAGGATTTCCTGTTTATAAATTAGATTTTCGTGTCAGAAACGTACGATTTTGAATAAATCCGTTTTATATAGAGTGGAATGCTTCAGGTAAAATGCTTCGTTTATGATATTTCGAACATATTTCGTACACAAATGCTTCGTTCTATTGCTTTGTCATTATACTTTGTTTAATAAGCGTTAATCTACACACATCAAAAAAAGTTTTGCATCACCTCGGTTCCAAGAGTTCCGGAACCTTTAAATACAAAGGGAATAGAGATCAACACAAACAACATTTCAGCTCGTTTTATTGCTCATGAGACCCACACATTGCATGTTGTACCATCATACAGGTTGACTTTCAGCATTTGTGGTCCAGATTGCAGTACACACCACTACCTCTAATACCCAGTAGCACGTCCTCTTGCATTGATGCATGCCTGTATTCGTCGTGGCATACTATCCACAAGTTCATCAAGACACTGTTGGTCCAAATTGTCCCACTCCTCAACGACAATTCGGCGTAAATCTCTCAGAGTGGTTGGTGGGTCAAGACGTCCATAAACAGCCCTTTTCAACATATCCCAGGCATGTTCGATAGGGTTCATGTCTGGCGAACATGCTGGCCACTGTAGTCGAGCGATGTCGTTATCTTGAAGGAACGCATTCACAAGATGTGCACGATGAGGTCGAGAATTGTCGTCCATGAAGACAAATGCCTCTCCAATATTCTGCCGATATGGTTGCACTATGGGTCGGAGGATGTCATTCAGGTATCGTAAAGCCGTTTCGGAGCCTTCCATGACCACCAGTGGCGTACGTCGGCCCCACATAATGCCACCCCAAAACATCAGGGAACCACCACCTTGCTGCACTCGCTGGACAGTGTGTCTAAGACGTTCAGCCTGACCAGGGTGCCTCCAAACACGTCTCCGACGATTGTCTGGTTGAAGGCATATGCGACACTCATCGGTGAAGAGAACGTGATGCCAATTCCGTGGGGTCCATTCAGCATGTTGTTGGGCCCATCTGTACCGCGCTGCATGGTGTCGGGGTTGCAAAGCTGGACCTCGCCATGGACGTCGGGAGTGAAGTTGCGCATCATGCAGCCTATTGCGCACAGTTTGAGTTGAAACACGACGTCCTGTGGCTGAACGAAACGCATTATTCAACATGGTGGCATTGCTGTCAGGGTTCCTCCGAGCGGCAATCCGTAAGTAGCGGTCATCCACTACAGTAGTAGCCCTTGGGCGGCCTGAGCGAGGCCTGTCATCGACAGTTCCTGTATCTCTGTACCTCCTCCATGTCCGAACAACATCGCTTTGGTTCACTCTGAGACGCCTGGAAACTTCCCTTGTTGAGAGCCCTTCTTGACACAAAGTAACAATGCGGACGCGATCGAACTGCGGTATTGACCTTCTAGGGATGGTAGAACTACAGACAACATGAGCAGCGTACCTTCGTCCTGGTGGAATGACTGGAACTGATCGGCTGTCGTACCCCCTCCGTCTAATAGGCCCTGCTCATGCATGGTTGTTTACATCTTTGAGCAGTTTTAGTGACATCTATGAACAGTCAAAGGGACTGTATCTTGGATACAATATACACAGTCAACGTCTATATGCCGGAGATCTGGGAACCGAGGTGATGCAAAACTTTTTTTGATGTGTGTATATGTATTGTCATATAAGCAACGATAAAATTGTTTAGAACAATTTTACAAGTTCGTCATTGACAACTATGTCTTAGTCAAGTTCGTCAATATAATTAATATTGATATAATACACATTATTGTTGAGTATACTATGAAACCACATAAATGTCAAGAATGTTTTGAAAACATTACATAAACATTGTAAGAACCATTTTATGAGAGGTAGAGCATTATTAAGCTCATGATAATATTGTTAAGAGATACATGAGATAGAAACTCAATTGAATGTACATGAATTAGACAGTGTGATAGTCAAATTTATGAAATAAAGACAAGAAGAGGTTATACATGAACCTATAGTCTTAAAGAAGACAAAAATGTTTAATATGAATTTATAATTCAGTTTTATTGAAAAGAGAAAGGGAGGATATATTAGTATTTTTATTACACATGCAGATTGTTGACTCAGAAAGTATATATTATTGAAACCAAGTTAATGTTTGGGGTTAAAGGGAATATTTGAAAGCACAGGATGTATAATAAGCTGTACAGAGATAATTAATGTTTGGAATTGGAACAAGTACAGGAATAATGTTGCACGATGTTTTGTATAAGCGATAGACAAAACGTGAAGTTGTTACTTGAAAGATAATAAAGTCACTGATTCTCTTACACTGGGAGAGTGTATTTGAGATGGTAATTAGGATTTTGATATTCCGTGCAACGACGTGAAGTGAAAGAAATGTAGTAGAGGAGAAGTAAGCGTATTTTAGACGCACAGTTAAGCTTGTTCACATTTATTGGAAGTATAAAGTTACTACTACAAGGCAAAGTGATGTACAGTATGCCAGAGAAGTTATTAATATTTTTGAATGTATAGATATTCAGGTGAGGAAGTTAAGGTCCAATGCCACGCACCTAGAACGATTATTATTATTATTGTAAATGTGTCAGCCTTCCATAGTTTTCATACTTATCGAATTTATTAATGGATGTGACATTTTTGGAACTGTAATTAACTTAATCGTTCGTTACGATAGTTCACATTGATACGACAGAGTATTTTATGCTCACAAACCCAGTTAGGTATTTTGTGATTGTAGGTAGGATAAAGAGAGCGTAGATGAGGAGAGGATCTGTAGATCTGAAGCAGATTATAGAAATATATCGTGCTGGACGCGATTTGTAATTAATGTAAATACTTTAATAATTTTCATATTTATTTCAATTAAATAAATTTAGATTTGGAACAGAAGTTCAAAGTAAAGGAACGTTATGTATTAATTAGGGGAAGTTTTTTAGAGAGATACGTTCAACTTTTTAATTATTTCAAGTGAGTTAACTAGAACCACACGATGTATAAAAAGTTTGTACAACTTAAATTTTAGGAATGTAAATGTGATGTACAATTTCGATGTACCGGTACAGAATGTATGTGAAGATGAGAGCTCAGTGGAGTAATAGATTACCCAGAGACTATTATAATTTTACAGACAGAAGTCTATATTACATATTATTTTAATTTATGTCGAGTTAGACATCTTTATTATATTTTATTGTGATTCAAGGGACATTTTATTGTTTTGTCCATTTTTTGAATAAATCACAACAAGCACTAGTTAGTCTGCTTGTCGCCTTTTATAATAACTGACCGACTTCTCATTTAATGATCGACGCAGGAAAGTACTACTAGTTAGATGCTGGCGCCCTGATATGCTAATTTATAACCGTTCACCCCTGAGATCCAAGTTTCTTGTCCTACCGACCTTTTTATTTTGGATTTCGTATGTAAATAGGTAGTAGTCTTACTCTCTTTTGTCAGGGGCGTGGTGGCTCAGCGGTCTATCTGAATGCCTCTCACCAAGGCGGTCCGGGTTCGACTCCCGGTCAATGCATGTGAGATTTTCGAAGTGAAATGCCATGTCCTGTGGTTCGGATTCCACGTAAAAAGGAGGTCCCGTGGCTCATGATCTAGAGATTAACGGTCACGTTAAACTACAAGCTTCCTTTTTCTCCTTTGTCATTTATGTCTGTGTCTAGGATTCCCTAGTCATTCGCCTAGTAGGGAATTGTGGATGTATTTGGCTGGATATCTACGTCACTGCGATCCTTTCCATTTCAGCGGATATTAGGTGGAGACTTAGCGGAATTCGGGTGCAGTACCCAATGCAATAGTTAGATTTCTAATGAAATCTACCTAACATTGTTTTCAACGTCACCTCCAAGATTGCATGGCCGTTGTAAACTCTCTTTTGGCAGTCTGTTTAGACATCTGAAAAATTGACGGCTGATACGTGCATGAGGCTGCTTTGGATCGTTCTCACATAACGCTTCACCTCCTGTGAAGTAACTCACCCATGAACGCAGGTTTTTTCTTCATCCATGGCATCATCACCTGTCTCAGTCAACTGTCGATGAATATCGATTGGTTGTATCCTACAAAAGTGAAGAAAATGGATGATTACACATTGATAACGGCGACATTTTAAGTACGGTATATCAGAAACGCGGTTTGCTCTAGCTGCTGCCATTAAGGTTTTGTGCATCGCATGGTGCTGCCGTCTTTGTCACGTATTCACAATGACGGCCTCGTCCTGTGAGCCATGTCTGCATGTTGCTATTTGCTCCCAGTCTAGAAAAACATAATAGCAGACCTTAGAACTTGAAAGCACCTTGTAGAATGGATACTTAAGACTTGTGACAGTACCACACTATTTAGCTTTATCCCGACAGTGTCATTTACTTAATAATGCGATTCATCGATTCCTTTCTTCATTGCGCTCTTTAATGCGTGTTTCTCACAAATGCGTGACATATGTCTGACTTTGCCTTCTGATCTCTGCCACAATAGGCTAATGCTTTCTAATCTTTCACGTTACTGTCCCTAATACCTTCACCTCACAATTACTGACAGTCGTCTAATAACTACCACCATTATGAACAACCTTGTCCTACATTTTGCCTTCGACGGCCAATTATTATGTTCAGCATTTTAAAGGCAGAATGCTAGTTCATCCATTCACTTTTTTCTGAAACTCATACCGCTCTTAGTTCTTGTATTTGCTTCTGACTATCGTTCCACCACGATCGTCAACTGTTTGTGCACGATCAATTTGGTTTAGTAAGTGCTGATATACGATCAAGAAAAACATTTAGGACATCTTGAAACGAGGTACTGAAATTATGATTTAATATTACTTTGTTCAATGAATTGTAATTGCTCCTCTTAAAAGATACAATATCGGTGCAGATGACCTCGCTCTTCCGCTCCTCATGACAGCAATCATCATTATCAGATACAGTAAAAGCTGCATACCTCTGTTGATATTTTGTCTTAAAAGTGTTTTTATCTACTTCGAATGAATCTATCAATGATTCTTGATTTGTGACTATTTTGTTACCCTTAACAATGATGAGGAGTGTACAGTATTTAAGCCCTGTTTTTGTAGTGTGTTTTGTAATCTACTACTGCATATTAGTGGATTTAGCGGATTCAAATAGCCTGTATTATAAGATGATTAATGGTACAAATTTAGGTGGTAGTATTGATTCTTATTTAATATACGTTACCTACAACAGGCAGTTTGTCTATCTCCAAAACAACAACGTATTAATATTAGCTGATACTTCAACTACAAACTATAACCTCAATATAATAACCATTTAACGTATTCAGCACGAAGAAAACCAATTGTAATCCATTATTACAAAACGATTAAGGATAATATGATCAGATTTTCTTATGAATAAATTGGACCCAAATAATCATATAAGTGACCAACATCTATAATATGGTGATTTCTACACAACGTGAAATTTATATGACAGCCGTACCAGATACATTTTGAACTGTAACATGAGCTACGAACGCTATAGATACACAATTAGTTCAACTATAAGACTGTGTTATAATCAACTCCTCTAATTTGAAATAATACACTTCATACAATAATGGATTTGAATTACAAAATTGTTTGACAACCTAAACGTACTACGGTAGTTGGCACTGTATGTCACCTCCGCCTTCACTTAAATAAGAAGATCCATTAACCAAATAATACACATTTATATTACAGTATATTTTAAAACATTTCCTATTAATAGCCTTTATTAGATCTCAAATACACATGTTCCACTATTTCCTTAAATAATTTTGGAAGGGCGTCTATTTTTCCCAGACTTGCATATTCTAAATTTGATATTTTAGAGTTGAATGTTATTATATTATATTTCATAGAAAATAACCATTTTAATATATGCTGACGATGAAGGGTTAAAACATGTTTCTTGGAAGTATTAACAGGTGTCTCATTATAAACTTAATACATACGTTAATACGTCTATTAGGCATATTTTCCGCCATGGTTAATGTTTTTGCTTCATGTGAGATCTTTAACATAGCCTGACTACCAGTAAATCTACTGGCTGATGGTTGTCGCATTTAAAAACCATCGGACTGAGTTGAGATCAAACCCGCTATCTTAGGTTTTAAAAGCCAACGCTTAACAAACTGATCATATTATATTAGTGGATATAGTGGATTCAAATAGCCTATATTATGAGGTGATTACTGGTACGATTTTAGTTGGTTGCAGGAGCAGATGACCTTGCTGTTCCGCCCCTTAAAACGACAGACATTATCATCATCATCATCATTAGTTGGTTGCCTTGCTTCTTTTTAATATACTGTACGTTACCTGCGTCAGGCAGTTTGTCTATCTCAGATGTGTTTAATAATAATAATAATAATAATAATAACAATAATAATAATAATAATAATTGAGGATTCATACTGAAGAAAGATAGTCTGACGAAGAACAGAAATGCATTTGCACTTGTTTCAGAATGGTTCCGATGCTATATCCTGTCATAGTGATCTTAGTGGCAACTGTAGCGGGATTACTGCAGCAATGGGAGGCGGACATCGTCATGTTGGTTGCTCGGCATCGCCATTCCTGTTGCATCCACCTCCTGACCTCTAATCTTGGTGAGAATCTAATGAAGATCTCCAGAGAATGCGACATAGTGAACAATAAACGAGTCTCGGTCCCTTCCAGCGAACAGTGTTTACTGAGCCCTTCATTTTACATTAGACTACACCGCAAGCTTAAATGTGATGTAGGTTGCAGGGGCAGCAGGCGCTGAAGGGAAGTCGCTAAAACAAATCAATAAAGAATCCCGCACAGCTAGACAGTGAGTACGCAATTCTTCCCTTCCTTCTTAGCGTTCTTTCTTGGTATTCCTCATATTTGCATTTCTCTTTATGCTACATGCTGCCATTTTTGTGCGTGTAAATTTTATGAGATAACCAATGTTGTCGTGGTATATGCAGAAATGGATGTAAGTTTTCGTATATGAGTTGATAGGTGCCTCGGGACTCAAAATAAGGTACCATTCCAGTATTTAACTTATCTTATGAGAATGTAGCAATTCAAGGGAGAAGCCCACACTCATTATGTCAGTGCAGTGAGTTGAGCCTGGGATGTGGGAAAGATTCTCCCTAGTCTGCCATTTATGCCGTGAAAAAAAAATGATAACCTTTCTTTAAAAAAAATGCTGTGTTTATTTATTATTATTTGTACATATTTCGTGAAACAAAAATAACCACTATCGTATCTGAAAATGCGAGTAGTTGGGTAAAATACGCTTCAGTTGGCAACTACTAATGTATTCTAAACGGCTGCGTACGGTATTATACACATGGACTATAGCACTGCATACTATTTAATAACGTTAAAAAACTGATATGTGTACTTAACGCACATGTTGGTAGAATGGATGCCGCATATCTCACAAACTGCATATGTGAATTATCTATTTCAGCTTCAGTCCAAGAGAAAGGTTTACGCTTGCAGGAGCGAGCCTCAAGCTCTGGTTTCTTCACCACAATGCTGCTATCATTGAATCTGACAACAGGCGACAGTACATGTTCCCGTAATTTGTTCGTTCTCCTAGGATCCAGCCCAAGAGATCAGTCACTGCTCAGGAAGGTAATTTCACTAACATTGTTGAGAGAGAAACGGAACACTCCTTATTCCTTTCCCCCGCAGCGTAGCCGTGTGCTTTAAGACGCGCATAACGGCTGCATGGTTATTGTTGTTTTAAGGGGTAGAACAGTGAGTTCATCTTCCCCTAAACTGCATGGGAGTGCTGGAAGTCCGGAGGTCAAAGGTCCGAATCCTAGCATTGCCAGTGGCCATCATGAGTATATTTCTTTATCTCGGGGTTTCCTCCATGCAAATTCTGGGATGTTAGTTAGTTATTGTTGTTTTAAGGGGTGAAACTATGAGGTCACCTGCCCCTCTTAACACAGATTATAGTACACACATTTGGAATGGACTTTAAAAGGTTTTCATGGTTTGCAAACCCTAGCGACGTAACTCGCATTACCACGCTTACCGTACGGTACCATAAAGGGGCTCGAGACTGAGCCAGGTGAGATTACTGGACAGCAACCATACACACTTTATAGTTGCTAGCGTAGCCATGCATGGTTCGGACAATGTTTTCAATGTTGCAATGAACCCTGAATAGTCTTGAGAAACTTTTGTATTACATTTTACTGGTAAAGAAAACGAAAAATGAATGTATTGGCGTCAAATCGTTACCCAAATATGGATGAGATGTTTTAAATCGTAGTAGGCTATAATTTACTATTTTCAAGAGCTGAAATGCAACTCGGCGCTACGAATGAGAATGAACACTTTGGCCGAGCCCTGATAAGAAGGGGAACAGTTCTACAGCATGTCACGATTCGGTACATGGCACCGACATGCCGAGCAGTTCTCATTGAAAACCTTTGTCGGATCCTTTCGCTATTAGCAATATTCGTGACAGCCAGGTCAGATTTATGGCTTTATGGAGTCAAGTCCTTGGAAGCAATTATAATTTGAATGTAGTGATAATGTTCGTGATTAGTCGAAACTTTTTCGGTTCCCCACGAATTAGCTTAAAACCAAAATCTTACAAAAATTAAATTGCTTAATGCTTATTCAAAACCACTAAAATATGCAGGTAGTTTTATAAAATCCAGTCTTGTAGTGTAGCCTAGGGGTAGCACGCTTGCCTCTTACCTAGGAGAGCCCGTTTGATTCCAGGCTCCTCCAGAGATTTACAGTTAGATCAGACATGATGGCTGGAATGGAGTGTACTCAACCTCGTGGGAACAAATGAATAGCTGCTGTTTGACTTGAGAAGTAGCGCTCCATGGTAACGTGGCTGAAGGTGTACGCGCGCTGACAATGGTTACCCCACAAATTATGAGCCATAATCCACAAACTATGAGATGGGCACCAGTCGTCCTTAGATTTGCATGATCCTATGAAATCCAATTACAGCATTTCATCTAAAAAAAGCCCTTGATTTTCTTTGTCTGCTTGTCCGGGCTAATCTTGCGAACTATTGGACAGTTTTCACCATTCTATAAAGAATTTTTCGACAAAGGTTCGTATATGTAGAAATATTTATGTATCACCAGAGGAAGCCGAACAATAATGATTTAAGTGAAGCAAGTTTAAGAAAAAACAGACATCCGTGCGCCTTTGCAGCGTACGGTGGATAAGCCGTTAAAGATACGGTTTGTCAATATCCAATCAAACTATTGTTCAGCATTAAACGTTCTACAGAAAAAGTCCGTGACTACCTTAAGTAAGTGTTTTAAGTTAGAATATGTTAAACATTTGTTACTAATCGCAGCTTTAAAAAAACTTACAGTGGACTCTGTATTAAAGATGATATATGATGTCACGGACTTTGTTGTGGAACAACAGTATTGAAATAGAATTGATTATATCTTTAACAGTTCAACAGTAATATTACTTACTGGTTGGCACTACAGTCTATGTAGGTACCTGCCTCCACTCACCTCAAACCTCAACTTTGCTTCTTCAGCACTTAACACCCACCTTTATCAGGTCATATTTAACATCGTCAAGCAATCTTTTCCTGGGTCTTTCTCTTCTCCTTCTCCCATCAGGTTCCTATGAATAACTTTTTGACTGTGCAGGTTTCTGGCATTCTCTGCACATGACCAAGCCCGCCTAACACTCGTTCTCCCCTGTTTGATGTTCACTACAATATCTAGATGGCCAAACTCTACTTTTGTACACATTCGTATCTCTTACTAGCAGTGGTTTTGTACGGGTTCTATATCCTCCACCTCCACACCCTCCACACGAGATGGCGGCGGCGCGATATCTCTCGAATGCATAGTCGGTTTTTGACGAATGAGGTGTCATTGAACTCGGGCTGATACCCCCTTTCCAATGGACAACATATTTCCACCCCAAAATAAACCCTACCCCTACTAGGGGGTGAAATTGTATTTTTTAGAGAATCTCGCTTTCCAAGTGCAACATGTGAGAGTTTGAATGCCAATATGGAATTAAACGTTGTTCAGCAAACCAATAATCAAAGAGGGGCATGTTAGGCCTTGAGGTGAGGGCCCCTGTCATTGTTGACGAGTCCCTGTGGATGGGTCCCTGTGGACGGGTCATTGTTGGCGGGTCATTGTCGACAGGTCATTGATGACAGGTCATTGTTGACAGGTCCTTGTGGAAGTGTCCTTGTTGACGAGTCCTTGTTGACGAGTCCTTGTTGACGAGTCCTTGTTGATGAGTCCCTGTGGATGGGTCCTTGTTGACGAGTCCCAGTGGACGAGTCCTTGTTGACGGGTCCTTTTTGACGGGGCCTTTTTGACGGGTCCTTTTTGACTAATCACTCTAGACCGGTCCCTTTGGACTGGTCCCTATGGACTGGCCCATGGTCCCTAATGCTATGATGAAATTAAACGTTGTTCCACATGAAACGCATGTGAAGAGTCGATTGATCCTATGAATTAACATGTTTGTTTTTTGTTTTTACGCATGCGCACTTGGGAGATTTTGTAAGTGGGCGGGCTTTTTGAATAATGATTTATAGATGAGTTATTTTAAAAAAAATTACCAAAAGATCCAAAACTAATAGGTCATTAGCTTTTTAATATATCATGAACCAATAAGGCTAGGTACTTGTATGAGAGGTCGTTGGACTCGAGGTGACATTCTGTGTTTGAATGTATTATTTATTTTTGTCAAAAGAGCCTAACTGCACTTTTGTTAATATCTCGCTAACTAATAATCAGAGAGGCTCAAGTGAGATGTCATGGGACTCAGGATGGTCATAGGTCTTAGAATGGTCAACCCTTTCCCATGGCCAATGAATTTACCCAAAATACCCAATACATCAAGGTCATCGACCTGAGATTTTACAAACTAATAATCGGATACGAACATGTGAGTTGTTTACCATGTGTGATGAAACATAGCTAGGTAGAGAAAGAATTAGTGCAGGCTACATGTATGGTGACTGACAAGTCTTTTACCATTGAAACTTGTTTTCAGATCAAACTGCAGTATAGAGACAGTATAAGTTGCAGGTATGGGTTAATAAATGACAAATGGTGTACACAAACTCCGATTTATCGATTCAAGAATTAAGAGTAGACTATCTTTAATTGATTGGTTAAAGAGGATAGCTAAAACACAAAAATGCTCAGTGGTTACCGGGACAAGATGGTCGCTACACACAACAAGCTTTAAATACTTGAGGCTAGTAATCTATACACACACACTCGCTTGTTCTAAACTAAACTGTGTTGCTGTCAGTGCTCAGACAGTAGGCTGATGACAAAATTCATTGCTAACAGAAATATAATCATTTCCGTTTGTATAATGTTACCAGCTATCCATTTTGAGTTGCAGTGGTAAGCACTTTTAGCTCTTGTACTGGTGGTCTTAACTCGATTTCCAGGTCTGAGGCCTAGAACGAGTCAAACTAAGAAACAAGGGCATGGTGGTGCAGTGGTTAAGCTGTTAGCCTTTTCACCAGGGTTCGATTTCAGGTTAATATGCATGTCATAAACATATTAAACAAAACAAAACAGAGATAACGTTTAAAACTGATTACATTTGTGTCTTTTCAAATTATTACTTGGATTACAAATACAAAGGTGAACTGGGTTTGATATACAGTTAATGCTGTCCATCACACACTAGACTGTAAGAAAGCCAAAAGAGCAAAAGGCGTAGGTAGAGCAGTGATAAAATTGCTATATGTAGAGAACTACCTAGCGGTTTTATGAACTGGCAAAGCTATATTGCATAAACAGTGCAGGATACAATCCAGCAATCAAATTTGTATATTGTGGAACAGAGAAAATGCACTTTTACCTTGCTGGATAGCAAATGAGTGCAGATGAATGACCTATGCATTAGCCTACCATAGGGTTATAACCACGAGGTGGAGGTGTGACTTTTATATTTTATTGTTTAGAGACATGGCTTATTTATAACCAGTAGATTTAGTAGATTTAGTATTTTGTAAATATTCATTTTTGTAATTGTAAATAGTGGAAACATTTTTTTTGTAATAGTAAATGTTAAATGTATAACTAAAAGTTCTTTGGGATAAGTGTGCATGTCAAGGATAAATAGCATGGTTGTATTTGTTTTTCAAAGACAGGTATGGTTGTGTGTGTGAATGTATGACTATAGATAGAATGATAGAGAGAGAGAGAAAGCTTGTGTGTGTGTCTGGTTGGAATTGATTGTTCAACCAAAGCAAACACGGCAAGGTAGGATGGTGGGGTAATTAATGTATATAGCAAATGGTAAATAGTATACTGTAGTTTTTTTAATATTTGTGAAGTTTTAATGCAGCGGTAGATAGGTGTTATTTTGTAAAACAGTCTTACCTACAGTAGTAGTAGTAGGCCTATACGTTTTTGGAAACAAACAGAAAGAGAATGCACTATTGCCATGATAAAGCACTTCCATTAAGACGATTTCAAGAAAATTTAAATCAGCAAATGTGTGTTTTACAAAACTAAACTTTCAACATGGACCAAATCATAAACGTGTCGTCAGTGATATGAAAAAAATAAAATAAAAAGTCCATGTTTCCATATCAACACAGTTAAAAACTTAAAACTGACAATTTAAAAAATCTAAATGGGAAATTGACAAATGTGTAAACAACATAATGGAAAATTCTTGTTTCCATATCATGAAATCCAAAAACTTTAAACTGACATTTTCAAATCTTGTACATGGAAAATTGACAAATGGCAATGTGTGAAATGTAAAAATGAAAAAAATGAACAAATGGCTATCGTTATTTTAAAAAAAATAAAAACCGTCGTGTTCTATCGTTTAAGTGTGAATCAAACCACATCTACTTATTTGGATCACCCGAGACTGAGTAGACCTGTTTTAGTCCTAATATACTTTTCAAATTTTATGTTAAATCTGGAATTGAACTCAAGAGCTTTAGAGTGCCAGCTAACTATGCTAACCGTTACGTCACAAAGACAACTTTACACTACTCTTAATGAACAATAATAAGAAAAAGAATAATAAATGTTGATTTTTTTATGGATGAACCTGGTGACACTGTTTCTGTTGCATAGTCTGCTAGCCACTAGCCAGCAGCTGGGGTCTTAGAAACGATACAGTTGGCATTTCGTAATGAGATGTGACATGTTTCAAAGTACAGTATTATGGGTTGCTGTTGAGTAAAAACTAATCCTGTACAAGGAAGCAAGGGTTCGAACCCCTTACCTGATATTACTATTGCCTGAACATGGCTTGACGACACTGTATTATTATGATACTCGGTACACAAACCATAGATAGAGTGTACTGTTAAAGATCGCTTTCTTTCTGAACATAGGTGGAGACTGTTGATGGTTAACAATGGCATTAATATAGTAGGACGTGGGTATACCAATTAGGAAAAAACAGACAATACCCATACAATATTTTTATTTATTTAATATAAGTACTTGTACAATAGTTACATTCAAAATACATTTCTTTTTTCTCTATTACTATTTAATCCTTTTTGATTCTCTTGCATATGAAGTTCAGCCCATTAAAACAACAACAACACAACATTTTGCATAGTCCGTGATGTTGATGACTCTTGAGATGTGGAAGGTGGATTAAACATAACTTTTACAGCAGGGGTTAAATGTTGTTCAATAAACACTGCACTATTTTGAGTAGCAACATTTTTTTCTTGTACTAGCTTTTTAGCATTGTCATGATTATTTGTTGACACCAACAGTGTTTCATCTGGTACACCACATTGATGATCGCTCACACTTAAAACCTTACCATTTCTACTTTTTAGATTGCCTCGACATCTTTTTGACCTCTCTTTTGAACATCGCCAAAATATTATTCCTTTTACATTTTGACGATTATAGTTATAATAGTAGCCTTTATAGAGTACACGTTGTGTACTTTTGTTAGTTGTAGTAAGTTCCATAGTAGCAACTAACCTGTTAGTATGATTTGCTCACTACAAAGGTTATAACTGTTCTGATAATAAAATCATTTAGCGTTGGCTTTTATATTTAATATGTACAGTTTGAAGTGATAGCAAAAGTGAGAGCAAAATGGTAGCAGAGTGGTAGAAAATATAACATGTATTGTTAAGAAATAGTTTAAGCGGTTATGTGGATCCATTACATAATAATTTTGGCACGACGAAGCTAATTTTCTATATCCAATAGTTCTTCCTCATATTCAGTATAACCAGCCTGTTTATAGACATGCAGTTGCTGAAGCCGCCGGATTAGCTTACTTGGATTGTTCCAGTAGACAAATTTAACAAATGATGTTTTAGGTGTAAACAAAGCATTACCATTATCATTATTAACTTCATCATCAACATCATCATAACCATTATCATTATCATCATCATCATCATCATCATCATGATCATTATAATCCTCATCACTATTACTATATAGTCCTTTTTGATCCTTTTGCAATACCACATTTTGCACAGTCTGTGTTGCCTTTGATAATGTTGGAAGTTTTTCAGACATCGACAACTGTCCTAACACGAATTTCTGAGGAGATGATAAATGGTTTTTAACAAACAATGCACTATCTTGAGCTGCAATATCTTTTTTCTGGGACTAGTGTTTTAGCATTTTGAAGAGTTTTTTAAACAGCAACGATGTTTTATCTGGTACACTACATTGATGATCACTCACACTTAAGACATCACTATTTTTAGCCTATTTTCAATTTTGAAAAAATAGGCTTATGAGATCACCTTTTGTCCGTGTGTGTGTGTGTGTGTGTGTGTGTGTGTGTGTGTGTGTGTGTGTGTGTGTGTGTGTGTGTGTGTGTGAGGTGTGTGTGTGTTGTCCCCCCTAATAAATTCTAAACGGCTGGAGCGATTTCAATGAAACTCGGTAAGTTCATAGCACTATCTTGGGAGACCCCGACTGTGCCCTGCAAATTTTGTTACGTCTCACCAACACAACATGGCGACTGTGCAAAATAATTCACCAGTATTCAATATCTCCGAAACTATTCCCGATATCACCCTGGAAATTTTTACGGTGATAAAAGGAATTACTAGAAGTTCACCTATGCGACTTTTGAAAAACTGGTAACTACAAAACCAACATGCCGGTTACGCGAATTTGCGACTTTTAAATAGACGTTTCTCGCGATTTAACCAACCAAACGCAATAAAACTTGGTACAGTATATGTTTATACACATTGTAAATCACCGACATCTAACTTGGATCAATTGTTTACATAACCACAAGATGGCGGATGTGCGAATTATTTCACCGGCATTCTATATCTCTGAAACTATTAGCGGTATCACCCTGAAATTTTGTACGTAGATAAAGGCCACTATTGGAAGTTCATCTATAAAACTTTCAAAAACCCGTCAACTAAAGAACGAACATGGCGGCCAAGCGAAGTTCAAAATTTTAAATAGACCTTTCCCACGATTTAATGTTCAAAACGCAATGGAATCTGGTACAGGAAATGTTTATACACATTTTAATGCACTGGTATCTAATTTAGTTGAATTGTTTACGCAACCTCAAGATGGCGGCTGTGCGAATTTTAAAATTAAGTTTTATTTCTTGTGTCGTAATCATGCGATCGAAGTGAGAGTTTGAATAGTGAACATACGAAATAATTTTCCTTTAATGGTACATGACTCTATGGCCTATACATTTAACAATCCAACATGGCGACCATCCGAAATATTTAGACGGCTCTGAATATCTACGAATCCATTATAGCAATCAAACTGGATTCTTTTATGTTCATAGCGGCTATGAACTTAAATTCACCTATATGACTTTAAATAACCTGGTGATCATATATCCAACATGGCGGCGACGCGAAGTATAAATATTCACATGGACGTTTCTCGCAATTTAACCATCCGAGTGCAGTGAAACTTGGTACAGTAAATCCTTATACGAATGTTAATCCACTCTCATCTAATTTATTTCAATTGTTTCCATAACCACAAGATGGCAGCTGCGCGAAATTTTAAAATCTCATTGTTACTTCTTGTGTCCTAATCATGCGATTGAAGTTTGAATGCTACACCTACACAATAATCTTCATGTAATAGTACATAACTCTAGGACTTACGTATATAAAATCCAACATGGCGACCATCCGAAATATTTAGTCGGTTCTCAATATCTACGAATCTATTACAGCAATCATACTGACATTTTTGTATGTAGATAGAGGCAATTAACATAAGTAGGATATATGAAAATAGGCTGCATAGTTCTTCACGGAACTACTTGTTACTTTTCAGCTCACCTCGACACTGTTTTGAACGATGTTTTGAACAACGCCAAATAACAGTTCCATTTTTATTAGTTCGTTTTACAATATATGTATATCCTTTATAGTATGCATATGGCTTACCATAGCTGTTCGTTGATACTTCCATGTCAATGGTCAAGCATGAACTAATCTCTAGTCAAGTTCACTCGATAATATAAATAATAGTTTAAAGTGAGAGGAAAAGTGGGTGCAAAAGTGGGTGCAAGAGTGGATGCAAGAATGGGTGTAAAAGTGGGTGCAAAAGTTGGTGCAAAAGTGGGTGCAAGAGTGGATGCAAAAGTGGGTGCAAAATGTGGGTGCAAAGGTGGGTGCAAAAGTGGGTGCAAAAGTCAGTGTAAACGTGAGTGCAAAAGTGGGTGCAAAAGTGAGTGCAAAAGTGGGTGCAAAAGTGGGTGCAAAGTCAGTGTAAAAGGGAGAGCAAAAGTCAGTGTAAAAGGGAGTGCAAAAGTGGGTGCAAAAGTGGGTGCAAAAGTGAGTGCAAAAGTGGAAATAATGTGGGTGCAAAAGTGGGTGCCGTTTATAGTGGGCATGAATTTTACTAGAATGTGATTTGAGTAAATGTAATTTCTAAACCCAAGTAGTGAATAGTCAGTTGGTTTTGATCTATGCAAGCGTAAACATGGCACATACACTGGTGATGGATACTCAAGGCTTTAAGGTAAACGAAAACAAGTATATATTTAAAGAGGTGGCTATTATTGATTGCACAACACGCGGGTTACCATATCTTTTTTTCGGACTAGTGTTTTAACATTTGAAGAGTTTTTTTAACAGTAACGATGTTTTATCTGTTACACTACATTGATGATCACTCACACTTAAGACCTCACTATTTTTACCTTTTAGCTCACTTTGACACTGTTTTGAACGATGTTTTGAACAACGCCAAATAACAGTTCCATTCTATGGGTTCGTTTTACAATATACGTATAACCTTTATAGTATGCATATGGCTTACTATAACTATTCGTTGATACTTCCATATCAATTGTCAAGCATGAAATAATCTCCAATAAATTTCGCTCGATAATAGAAATAATAGTTTAAAGTGGGTGCAAAAGTGGGTGCAAAAGTGGGTGCAAAAGTGAGTGTAAAAGTGGGTGCACAAGTGAGAGCAAAAGTGGGTGCAAAAGTGGGTGCAGTTTATAGTAGGCACGATTTTTACTAGAATATGATTTGAGTAAATGTAATTTCTAAACCTAAGTAGTGAGTAGTCAGTTGGTTTTGATCTATGCAAGCGTAAACATGTCACACACACTGATGATGGATACACAAGGCTTTATAGTCAACAAAAAACAAGTATATAGTTAAAGAGGTGGCTGTTATTGATTGCACGATACTGAATCTATTTTTGAAATTTTGACAAAGGGCTAAGTGCACTTTTGTTAATATCTCGCGAACCAAAAGACTAGGGCATTGTATGAGGTATTGTTGGACTTTTTGCCGAAGACTGCTGGTAAACACCTATGTTCCCACGGCCTTTTTAAAGATGGCGGCTGTAGGGTAACCTAACCTAACCCAACCAACGAGGGGTGATTAAAAAGTATTCCGAGTGGCGCTTGCCGATAGGCAAACCAATAATCAAAGAGGGGTATGACAGACCTTGAGGCGATAACCCCTTTTGATTGATCCCTGTTGATTTGCCTCTTTGGACTGGTCTCTGTTGACTAGCCCCTTTGGACGGGTCCTTTTTGAAGGGAGTCATTTTTGACGGGCCCCTGCTGACGGGTCACTGTCGACGGATCCCTGTGGACGGGTCCCTGTTGACAGGTCCTTTTGACTAACCCCTTTGGACCGGTCTCTTTGACATAATTTAGATAAATGCATGGACCAACCCATAGGGTTCAGTCCCAAGGTGTCCGGTCCAAAGGGATTAGTCAAAAGGACCTGTCAACAGGGACCCGTCCACAGGGATCCGTCGACAGTGACCCGTCAGCAGGGGCCCGTCAAAAATGACTCCCTTCAAAAAGGACCCGTCCAAAGGGGCTAGTCAACAGGGACTAGTCCAAAGGGGCAAATCAACAGGGATCAATCAAAAGGGGTTATCGCCTCAAGGTCTGTCATACCCCTCTTTGATTATTGGTTTGCCTATCGGCAAGCGCCGCTTTGAATACTTTTTAATCACCCCTCGTGGGTTGGGTTAGGTTAGGTTACACTACAGCCGCCATCTTTAAAAAGGCCGTGGGAACATAGGTGTTTACCAGCAGTCTACGGCAAAAAGTCCAACAATACCTCATACAATGCCCTAGTCTTTTGCTTCGCGAGATATTAACAAAAATGCCCTTAGGCCCTTTGTCAAAATTTCAAAAATAGATTCAGTATCGTGCAATCAATAACAGCCACCTCTTTGACTATATACTTGTTTTTTGTTGATCATAAAGCCTTGAGTATCCATCATCAGTGTATGTGACATGTTTACGCTTGCATAGATCAAAACCAACTGACTACTCACTACTTGGGTTTAGAAATTACATTTACTCAAATCATATTCTAGTAAAAATCGTGCCTGTTATATACTGCACCCACTTTTGCACCCACTTTTACATTCACTTTTGCTCTCACTTCTGCACCCACTTTTACACTCACTTTTGCACCCACTTTTTCACCCACTTTTACACCCTCTTTTACACCCACTTTTGCACCCACTTTAAACTATTATTTCTATTATCGAGCGAAATTCATTGGAGATTATTTCATGCTTGACAATTGATATGGAAGTATCAACGAATAGTTATAGTAAGCCATATGCATACTATAAAGGTTATACGTATATTGTAAAACGAACCAATAAAAATGGAACTGTTATTTGGCGTTGTTCAAAACATCGTTCAAAACAGTGTCAAAGTGAGCTAAAAAGTCAAAATAGTGAGGTCTTAAGTGTGAGTGATCATCAATGTAGTGTAACAGATAAAACATCGTTGCTGTTTAAAAAACTCTTCAAATGTTAAAACACTAGTCCGAAAAAGATATGGTAACCCGCGTGTTGTGCAATCAATAATAGCCACCTCTTTAAATATATACTTGTTTTCGTTTACCTTAAAGCCTTGAGTATCCATCACCAGTGTATGTGACATGTTTACGCTTGCATAGGTCAAAACCAACTGACTATTCACTACTTGGGTTTAGAAATTACATTTACTCAAATCACATTCTAGTAAAATTCATGCCTACTATAAACGGCACCGACTTTTGCACAGACATTATTTCCACTTTTGCACCCACTTTTGCACTCCCTTTTGCACCCACTTTTGCACTCCATTTTACACTGACTTTTGCACTCCCTCTTACACTGACTTTGCACCCACTTTTGCACCCCCTTTTGCACCCACTCTTGCACCAATTTTTGCACCCACTTTTACACCCATTCTTGCATCCACTCTTGCACCCACTTTTGCACCCACTTTTCCTCTCACTTTAAACTATTATTTATATTATCGAGTGAACTAGACTAGAGATTAGTTCATGCTTGACCATTGACATGGAAGTATCAACGAATAGTTATAGTAAGCCATATGCATACTATAAAGGTTATACGTATATTGTAAAACGAACCAATAAAAATGGAACTGTTATTTGGCGTTGTTCAAAACATCGTTCAAAACAGTGTCGAGGTGAGCTGAAAAGTAAAAATAGTGATGTCTTAAGTGTGAGTGATCATCAATGTAGTGTACCAGATAAAACATCGTTGCTGTTTAAAACACTCTTCAAAATGCTAAAACACTAGTCCAGAAAAAGATATTGCAGCTCAAGATAGTGCATTGTTTGTTAAAAACCATTTATCATCTCCTCAGAAATTCGTGTTAGGACAGTTGTCGATGTCTGAAAAACTCCCAACATTATCAAAGGCAACACAGACTGTGCAAAATGTGGTATTGCAAAAGGATCAAAAAGGACTATATAGTAATAGTGATGAGGATTATAATGATCATGATGATGATGATGATGATGATGATAATGATAATGGTTATGATGATGATGATGATGTTGATGATGAAGATAATAATAATAATGGTAATGCTTTGCTCACACCTAAAAAATCATTTGTTAAATTTGTCTACTGGAACAATCCAAGTAAGCTAATCCGGTGGCTTCAGCAACTGCATGTCTATAAACAGGCTGGTTATACTGAATATGAGGAAGAACTATTGGATATAGAAAATGAGCTTCGTCGTGCCAAAATTATTATGTAATGGATCCGCATAACCACTTAAACTATTTCTGAACAATACATGCTATATTTTCTACCAATCTGCTACCATTTTGCTCTCACTTTTGCTATCACTTCAAACTGTACATAATAAATATAAAAGCCAACGCTAAATGATTTTATTATCAGAACAGTTATAACCTTTGTAGTGAGCAAATCATACTAACAGGTTAGTTGCTACAATGGAACTTACTACAACTAACAAAGGTAAACAACGTATACTCTATAAAGGCTACTCTTATAACTATAATCGTCAAAATGTAAAAGGAATAATATTTTGGCGATGTTCAAAAGAGAGGTCAAAAAGATGTCGAGGCAATCTAAAAAGTAGAAATGGTCAGGTTTTAAGTGTGAGTAATCATCAATGTGGTGTACCAAATGAAACACTTTTGGTGTCAACAAATAATCATGACAATGCTAAAAAGCTAGTACAAGAAAAAATGTTGCTACTCAAAATAGTGCAGTGTTTATTGAGCAACATTTAACCCCTGCTGTAAAAGTTATGTTTAATCCATTCTCCACATCTCAAGAGTCATCAACATCACAGACTATGCAAAATGTTGTGTTGTTGTTGTTTTAATGGGCTGAACTTCATATGCAAGAGAATCAAAAAGGATTAAATAGTAATAGAGAAAAAAGAAATGTATTTTGAATGTAACTATTGTACAAGTACTTATATTAAATAAATAAAAATATTGTATGGGTACTGTCTGTTTTTTCTTAATTGCTATACCCACGTCCTACTATATTAATGCCATTGTTAACCATCAACAGTCTCCACCTATGTTCAGAAAGAAAGTGATCTTAAACAATACACTCTATCTATGGTTTGTGTACCGAGTATCATAATAATACAGTGTCGTCAAGCCATGTTCAAGCAATAGTAATGTTAGGTAAGGTTTTCGAACCCATGCTTCCTTGTACAGGATTAGTTTTTACTCAACAGCAACCCATAATACTGTACTTTGAAACATGTCACATCTCATTACAAAATGTCAACTGTATCGTTTTCTAAGACCCCAGCTGCTGGCTAGTGGCTAGCAGACTATGCAACAGAAACAGTGTCACCATGTTCATCCATAAAAATATCAACATTTATTATTCTTTTTCTTATTATTGTTCATTAAGAGTAGTGTAAATTTGTCTTTGTGACGTAATGGTTAGCATAGTCAGCTGGCACTCTAAAGCTCTTGAGTTCAATTCCAGATTTAACATAAAATTTTAAAAGTATATTAGGACTAAAACTGGTCTACTCAGTCTCGGGTGATCCAAATAAGTAGATGTGGTTTGATTCACACGTTAACGATAGAACACGTTGGTTTTTTTTTATAATGATAGCCATTTGTTCATTTTTTTTTTTTTTTTTTTTTTCATTTTCACATTTCACACATTGCCATTTGTCAATATTCCATGTACAAGATTTGAAAATGTCAGTTTTAAGTTTTTGGATTTCATGATATGGAAACAAGAATTTTCCATTATGTTGTTTACACATTTGTAAATTTCCCATTTACATTTTTTAAATTGTCAGTTTTAAGTTTTTAAATTGTGTTGATATGGAAACATGGACTTTTTATTTTATTTTTTTCATATCACTGACGACACGTTTATGATTTAGTCCATGTTGAAAGTTTAGTTTTGTAAAACACACATTTGCTGATTTTAATTTTCTTGAAATCGTCTTAATGGAAGTGCTTTACCATGGCAATAGTGCATTCTCTTTCTGTTTGTTTCCAAAAACGTATAGGCCTACTACTACTACTACTGTAGGTAAGACTGTTTTACAAAATAACACCTATCTACCGCTGCATTAAAACATCACAAGTATTTAAAAAAACTACAGTATACTATTTACCATTTGCTATATACATTAATTACCCCACCATCCTACCTTGCCGTGTTTGCTTTGGTTGAACAATCAATTCTACCCAGACACACACACAAGCTTTCTCTCTCTCTCTATCATTCTATCTATAGTCATACATTCACACACACAACCATACCTGTCTTCGAAAAACAAAAAATACAACCATGCTATTTATCCTTGACATGCACACTTATCCCAAAGAACTTTTAGTTATACATTTAACATTTACTATTACCAAAAAAAAGTTTCCACTATTTACAATTACAAAAATGAATATTTACAAAATACTAAATCTACTAAATCTACTGGTTACAAATAGGCTAAGCCATGTCTCTAAACAATAAAATATAAAAGTCACACCTCCACCTCGTGGTTAAAACCCTATGGTAGGCTAATGCATAGGTCATTCATCTGCACTCATTTGCTATCCATCAAGGTAAAAGTGCATTTTTTCTGTTCCACAATATACAAATTTGATTGCTGGATTGTATCCTGCACTGTTTATGCGATATAGCTTTGCCAGTTCATAAAACCGCTAGGTAGTTCTCTACATATAGCAATTTTTCCACTGCACTACCTACGCCTTTTGCTCTTTTGGCTTTCTTACAGTCTAGTGTGTGATAGACAGCATTAACTGTATATCAAACCCAGTTCACCTTTGTATTTGTAATCCAAGTAATAATTTGAAAAGACACAAATATAATCAGTTTTAAACGTTATCTCTGTTTTGTTTTGTTTAATATGTTTATGACATGCATATTAACCTGAAATCGAACCCTGGTGAAAAGGCTAACAGCTTAACCACTGCACCACCATGCCCTTGTTCCTTAGTTTGACTCGTTCTAGGACTCAGACCTGGAAATCGAGTTAAGACCACCAGTACAAGAGCTAAAAGTGCTTACCACTGCAACACAAAATGTATAGCTGGTAACATTATACAAACGGAAATGATTATATTTCTGTTAGCAATGCATTTTGTCATCAGCCTACTGTCTGAGCACTGACAGCAACACAGTTTAGTTTAGAACAAGCGAGTGTGTATGTATAGATTACTAGCCTCAAGTATTTAAAGCTTGTTGTGTGTAGCGACCATCTTGTCCCGGTAACCACTGAGCATTTTTGTGTTTTAGCTATCCTCTTTAACCAATCAATTAAAGATAGTCTACTCTTAATTCTTGAATCAATAAATCGGAGTTTGTGTACACCATTTGTCATTTATTAACCCATACCTGCAACCTATACTCTCTCTATACTGCAGTTTGATCTGAAAACAAGTTTCAATGGTAAAAGACTTGTCAGTCACCATACATGTAGCCTACACTAAGTCTTTCTCTACCTAGCTATGTTTCATCACACATGGTAAACAACTCACATGTTCGTATCCGATTATTAGTTTATAAAATCTCAGGTCGATGACCTTGATGTATTGGGTATTTTGGGTAAATTCATTGGCCATGGGAAAGGGTTGACCATTCTAAGACCTATGACACCTCGCATTTTGATATTCGATTATTAGTTTATAAAATCTTAGGTCAATGACCTTGCTGTTTTGAATATTTTGGGTAAATTCGTTGGCCATGAAAAAGGGTTGACCATCCTGAGTCCCATGACACCTCACTTGTGCCTCTCTGATTATTAGTTAGCGAGATATTAACAAAAGTGCAGTTAGGCTCTTTTGACAAAAATAAATAATACATTCAAAAACAGAATGTCACCTCGAGTCCAACGACCTCTCATACAAGTACCTAGCCTTATTGGTTCATGATATATTAAAAAGCTAATGACCTATTAGTTTTGGATCTTTTGGTCATTTTTTTAAAATAGCTCATCTATAAATCATTATTCAAAAAGCCAGCCCACTTACAAAATCTCCCAAGTGCGCATGCGTAAAAACAAAAAACAAACATGTTAATTCATAGGAGCAATCGACTCTTCACATGCGTTTCATGTGGAACAACGTTTAATTTCATCATAGCATTAGGGACCATGGGCCAGTCCATAGGGACCGGTCTAAAGGGATTAGTCAAAAAGGACCCGTCAAAAAGGCCCCGTCAAAAAGGACCCGTCAACAAGGACCCGTCTACAGGGACTCGTCAACAAGGACTCGTCAACAAGGACCTGTCATCAATGACTTGTCAACAATGACCTGTCGACAATGACCCGCCAACAATGACCCATCCACAGGGACCTGTCAACAGGGACCCATCCACAGGGACTCGTCAACAATGACAGGGGCCCTCACCTCAAGGCCTAACATGCCCCTCTTTGATTATTGGTTTGCTGAACAACGTTTAATTCCATATTGGCATTCAACTCTCACATGTTGCACTTGGAAAGTTAGATTCTCTAAAAAATACAATTTCACCCCCTAGTAGGGGTAGGGTTTATTTTTGGGTGGAAATATGTTGTCCATTGGAAAGGGGGTATCAACCCGAGTTCAATGACACCTCATTCGTCAAAATCCGACCATGCGTTCGAGAGATATCGCGCCGCCGCCATCTCGTGTGGAAGGTGTGGAGGTGGAGGATATAGAACCCGTACAAAACCACTACTCTTACTGATAGGCCTATCTTCCTCAAGATCTTCCTTTCCTACCGCAACAGCCAATGTTCTTCTCTAGTGGTCCTCACCGTTCACCCAAATTTCTTTGCCATAAAAAACTATAAGTCTTAGTGCTGCTGTGTATATTTTTATATTTGTACTGTATTCCTACTGACATTCCATGTCGCTCAGCGGTCAAGCTGTTGGCCTCTCACCACTGCGGACCAGGCTTGATTCGCGATCACTGCATGTGTGATTTTCGAACTGAAATGCCATGTCCTGTGGTTCGGATTCTACGTAAATAGGAGGTCCCGTGGCTCATGATCGTGAGATTAACGGTCACGTAAAACTACAAACTTACCGTACTTTACTTACTTTGACATTCCTGGATTTGAACATATGATGCAAGGTATAAAAGCATCGGTTATCACTTGGTATTATTTCCTGGATTTCCAGTGATGTTTTATTGTGTGCTGTTATTCAATAGTAGTATTAGTGATATTTTAGTTACTGTATTGTTGTTTTAAGGGGCGGAACAGCATTGGTGATATTTTACTAAAGGGATTATACATTAGACATATTATTATTGTTCCCTTCATTACAAATATTCAGTAGCATAGGCTAAATTCTGTCCTAGGTGTCATTCACCTCACAATTCTCACATCAAACATGGCTGATACTTCAACAGTCCCACGACAACAAGGATTTCCTTCGTGAGGTGCGGCTTCCATTTGACTCGCTGGTTCTCCTCGCCATCGCCGGCCGACACATTGTTACTCTGATGGAGGTATATCACATGGACAATGCCCTCTCTTCCATAGAGATGTTCTACGGATACTCAGCTGACAGTGGTTCGGTGATCACCCACCAGTCACTAAACGAACGACGCCGCAGTCTTCGTGGGGCTGATGTTCAGCTACAGTTCCCATACTGTTTAGTAAGTACAGCACCAGTATATAAACAATGATCTTAGAGACAAAAAATATATATTTTTTGAACTAGACGCAGAAGCGTGTGAGTTTACGATGGGCTGTGAGTAACTTACTCCATACCCTTTCAACCCAAAAAGAGTTATGACTTCTATTAAAAGTTTGGTATTTCAAACCACTTTGATCTTCATGTATTTCAAACATGTTGGGAATTCATATGCTAGTTAGGCCGGCATGCTGTCCTGATCTCAACTTCATTGAGCATGTTAGGGTTGTTGTGGTGAGGAATGTTTGTCGAGTTAATCCTGAGAATCTCAGTGCACTTCGGGACATAATTTGATGTGAAATAGGAGCGTATAGCTCGAGAGATCATGCGTCAAACTTTTGAGTCCATAATGCCAGCCAGAAACAGCAACACCGACACACTTCTGAGTGTGTTAGTGAGTGTTTGCTATGTTTTCATCTGAATATAAAACCCACAATAACAAAAATCAGGTCCTTATATTAATGTTTAGTGTCAAAACCATATAGGCCCTATCAATGAAGTATAATAGATTCATTTGCATGAATTTGCATATTGGGCAACCAAAGGAAACCGGGTACTCAAAATGACCCGTGGCTGTGTTCAAGTATATGAAATATGACTAATGTTTCAAAAGAATGAGTGAAATTAGTGATATGCAATAATATGTAGAATGAACAATTTTCCAATAATTCAAGGGGTTGCATTTAATTTGTTCGTCAATGTAATTAAGATTTCTCACGTAACACTATGTGTGTCTCAAATACCCCACCAAATAATGGGGCTTGTACAAGCACTTTTATAAGTAATTTCACTTCAGGCATTAACATGAGGTTCGTTTAATATCATCCTTGTAAGCCACACATCATATGTTGAGTGACATAGCAACATCCAGTGCAAGAAATAAGTGTAGCCAGTCCTCTTTTCCTGGGGGTATACACAGCATACCTCTCTCTCTGAGGCTCAAATCGATTAGTTTATTAGCATGTTCGTACGTCAATACGACGATGACTAGAATATGTATTGCAATATTTATGGCAGAAAGTGGGCATTTCAAACATCTTGTATAATATACTGAACATGGTGTATCATTGTAAAAATAAACTTCAGCTAGTAATGTATTAAGTAAACTACTTCCATGTTTGATATCACAGTAAATACTCATTTACGGACCCATGTTTACGTTTGAGAGACTGTAAATGCTTATTTTCTGACAATGTGCACTATTACACTTTGTCCAATGCGGCATTCCATGATTGTGTCAAGTAATAAATAAATATTATTATAGAAGGCACTTTTCAACACTAAAACTGGAAGTGAAGAGCATTATGGTGGTTTCTTTGGCTCAGTGCATAGCGTGTTGCAGAGAAGACTGAATTTTGGGTGAGTAGACCAGTATGAGATGGGAGATCTAAAATCTCAGTAAGCCATCAGCTTCATTCAATGGATAGAAAAATCAAGAATTTAGAACATGCCTTCTACATTGTTTATATTTATTTCCAGCCCTCACGAGTCCCAAAGGACTGTGGTAGTGGAGGTGCGATCTATGATACACATGGATGTTGACAACTTCTCCTACACAGCACCTATTCTTACTACATCGTAAGTAGTTCAAGATAAAATATGCATGTTGAGGAGCAGGCTATTTAAATAATAACCCTGTAAATTATTGCCTCCATTTATGCCATCTATTGACCACTCTTGGCAGCATCTACTTTACTTCGCACTCTGTGGTCCAGATACACAAAACTGAACAACAAATCATGTCCCAATGACATTACCAAAGCTGAGACCTCAGCTTCTTCCAAGCATGTCTCAAGGGGGCACTCAGCCGGAATTTTTTAAAATACACCAATAATGCTTACATTATCATCATCATCATAATCATTATTATTATGTAAAGGCTCATTTGTGTTACTGCTTAACCTCGAGGTAGAAATCACAAGAAATCAAAATTGTTGAGTGGGCCTAAAGATTTCTTCAGCGATTTTACGCACCGTATCGTACTACTTCATTGAGGCATTTCATGTTCTTTACACATGGAACTTCACAAATCTTGACTAATTATTGACTACTGTTTTGTTTTACTATGTGAACTACCTCATTTAGGTTAGTCATCATCTAGTTCATCTAGTCTTGTAACACTTTTCCATCTGGAAGGTAAAGTTTATTCCTGCTCTTAATGTTTTTAGAAGTGTTGTGCGGTATTCAACCTTGTCTCCTCGATCAACTGATTGTATTTTTCTGATACGAATTTCACAAATTTGGCACTATCACACACTTAGAATTTAGTGCATTGATTGTGTTCCTTAATTAATTCTAGAATTATACCTTGAATGTCCGATGAAAACACCTAGTCTTCAGTGTCCGGAGTTGGAGAAGGGGACTTGAAGTCATCCATGTTAGCCGCGGAACTGTAAGCAGCGGTCATTGTCTCTTCATGATTCTCGTGGCAGCTTAGCCATTCTGTTTCACGTCTGAACTGTTATTGTTTGCATTCGTAATTGTAGTTTCTCTTAGATCCCATGTAACTGACATAATCCCCATCCTTTGGGAGTGATTCTTGAGATCCATCGCAACTCACTTCCTTGATTACTTTGAACTTTTTATGGGGCTCTCAAGTACACGTCTGCTTCCTTCAATGGGGCTGATAGCCTAGATGTCTCAAGCTCCTAAAATGAATCAACAGCAACAAATAACATTCCTCTGAGCAATCCCTGTAATAATTATGTTTACCTCAGCCATCCTGGGAGTGGATTTCCGTGGTTTCGCACCTCTACTCGAGGAAATGCCGGAATGGTTCCAAACTTTATTAATGTGGTTAACGTTATTAATGTTTGCATTTTTAACTTTCACTTTATCACCTTTAATATGATCAAACTATAAGGTGCGTTCAAAAAGTAACAAGCCGGAGGCTGGAATGCGCAAACCGGTGGCTACATCGCCTAATCGTGGCGTATGTAACGAGGTGTGGTTCCGACCAGAGCATGGAAGGTCACAGACCGTCGCTAAAGGGCACGCGTGCACGTCACGTGACGATACAAAGCGAGCAGCAGCATGCATCAATCGTCCAACGCTGCCAGTCGCATTGCAAACAGTGACATGGAGGCGTCAAACGAAGAGCAAAGAGGTGTTGTTCGGTATCTGACAGCGGAAGGAGTAGGGGTAACGGGCATTCATCGCCGAATGTCACAAGTGTACGGCGAACACTGCATGTCCCTTGCAAGGGTCAAGGCGTGGCACAAGCACTTCAGGGAAGGACGGTTTCGTTAGCCGATGATGCCTGGTCTGGGGCACCCCCCTGCATTACCGATGACAACGTCCAGCTGGTTGATGCACTCATTACCCAGGACCGCCGAGTGACAGTGAACGCCATAGCTGCCGTGGTCGCTCCACGACAATGCACGACCTCATACGGCCAACACAGTCGCAGCACTCCTGCAAAAATTCAAATGGAAGGTTCTCGGCCACGCTCCATACAGTCCTGTGACTACGCCATGTTTGGTCCCCTGAAAAAGGCTCTGCGGGGCCAACGATTCATCTCGGACACCAACGTCCAGCTGTACGTGCGGAACTGGTTCACATCACAGCCCAGGGAATTTTTGAAGACAGCCATTCACCGCCTCGCGTCACAGTGGGACAAGTGCCTCAACAGCCAGGGCCAATACTTCTAACATACAGGTACTGGTTTCTGTAATTATGCCTCCGGCTCGTTACTTTTTGAATGCACCTTATATATTATATTAAATCCCTTTAAAAGACACTGCTCAGAGATAATCTGCATACCTATTTCCATGGGAGATAGGCAACATTTCTTTCTTGAATAAACTGCTGTAAGTTTCTAGTCAATAACTGAACTGTTAACAGTCAGGGGTTAATTTTTAACAGATTCAAACAATTTATTTTAAAAGATTGTCATCATTTCCGGACATGATGAGCCATAACTTTCCATTTATTTTAATGTTGATGCTATAATTTCAGCTCCACTATTGACAGTGTACCCAAAACACTTAACCCCAACAATAAGCCTCCATTATACTCCTTACATTTGCATTTTGGATGGTGTAAGAAATACTGGCACAAACTTATGAATTTGTCATCATCACTGATTCTTCACTCCTGCATGCAGTTGAGTTTGTAAAGGACTATAAACACAAGCTAATAAACAAATTAATTTGTATATTTAAATAGGATGTACTGTGCTTTTAAAATACCTGGTAATTATACAGTATATTTAGAGTGATTAAACACATTCCCATTAAATTTTGGAAGAGCTGAAATCCCGCAATCCTCCCACCAGGCATGCCATTGGGTAGACTACAACAGGTTTTACCAAGCACACACAAAAAAGAACACGGAATTCACTTTTCAAACAGGCAAGAATATTTGCCAGTCCTGCGCTAGGTTCTATGAAAGTTTCATCAGGATTATTGTTTGGAAGTCCAATTAGGAATACCTTCCTTACAAGAGCTATTATCACCACCATACTAGCAGGCCAGGTGTCCTGCCACCACTTGTCTTCCAGAATCTTCTCCCATTCAGGTTCATCCTATCTACATCCTTTAGCATCATCTCATGGTCCACATCTTGATGTAAGAGCTGTCACCCATTGAAGAATACAAACAATTCACAAAAGGTAAGTCCTGTTGATTTTAGTTGTTTACTTTCGAATTTATACTGGAACGATTGCTGATGTTTATAGGTCAGTGCTGTTACTACGGTTGCCAGATGAATCTGATGTACGGTGGGGAAGTTATCTCTGGCCTTTTGCTCCAAGGTTGTGGTTTACTTTGGCTGGTCTTGCCCTTGGGATCTCATGCTATCTCACCACCATGTACCACGTGATTCAGCAAACCACAAACGGAGAGAGCCGAGATCCGGGATTCCCACTGTATGAATCACTCTTCATTATGGTCAATGCTATCGAACAACAAGGTGGGTCAATCAACAGTATCCTTTATACATGGGAAGTACAAAATAAGGTGATATCAAAACGTTCTGACAAGTTGCTCTCCGTTGTCCACGGGTACATATTGCAACTCCTATTGAATAGATCATGGGATAAATTACCAACTCTGCTAAGAAATTTAATTCTGGTTTGAGTGCTGAAACAGGGTACACTCAGCATAGTGAGGATAACTGAGGAGAGAGATCAATTCCCACCTTAGCCATTCTAGATGTGTTGCTTCATGGTTTCCCTACTTCTGCCCCAGGAAAATGCTTGGATAGTTCCTAACTAACTTATGGCTATGGTCACTTCCTTCCCAATCCTAGTCCAAATCAATCATATCCACTATAACGGACACCACTATAACACTGGTAATGAAATTGTGTCCGAATACACCCAAATTATCAAACCTTGCCACTAATTATGCAACTGTCCCGTGGTGTAGCTATGCTTATTGTCACAATCAGATGAGAACAAGAGTTGAACAAAGGAGGTCAAGAAAGAGGGGAACTTGAGGGCACTATGGCTGTCAAATTTGTCCAACAAGTTGCAAGTAGAATTATTTATGAAAACTTCGATAGAATGTTAGTTAGTGTATCCTGTAAGTAGCATATTCATCATCATCTTGCACACTTTCCAGCCACTGGCCAGGTCTGTTTGGAACACAAGCCTCTCCAACGTCTTCTGTCTTCCCACCATCTCTCAGCCTCCACCCTTGTCCAGTCTTCTCCTCTCTTCTTCACGCTTTCTTCCACCCCCTTCAGCCACCTGTCTCTCGGTCTCCCTCTTGGTCTCTTTCCTTCCCACTTCGTCTCGTGTATCCTCCTGGGTATCCTCTTCTCCTCCATTTGTTTTACATGTCCATACCATCTAAGTCTAGATTTCTCTATACCATCCTGTAATGGTTCCTCCTTCATTAATTCTCTGGTCCTCTCATTTCTTATTCTGTCCCTCTTTGTAGCTCCAATACTGCTTCTCAAGAACCTCATCTCACTGGCCTGTATTTTGCTCTTCTCCCTTCCTTTCATAACCCAGGTCTCCGAGGCATACGTCAGGATAGGGACATAGTACGTCCGATATATGATCCTTTTGCTGTTCTGAGGGACATCCTTGCTCCATAACATGCTTCTCACACTCCTCCGGAATGCTTCTGCCTGTCTCCCCCGCTCATTTATATCTTTATCATTTCTTCCATTATCTTGTATCAGGCTTCCCAGATACTTGAAACTCTCCACTTTCTTCAGCTGTTCCCCACCAATTGTTATTCCTGTTGTGGTTCTTTCCTTCTTCCTTGTTGTGATCACCATCTCACTCTTATTTATGCTAAATTTCAACCCATACCCTTGTATTATTCCTTCCCACATGTCCAATTGTTCCTGTACCTCCTCCTCCTTGTTTCCCCAAATCATCAAATCATCTGCAAACACCATTGCTTTCATCTTTCCTTCCCCAATTACTTGTGCCACCCGGGTCATTATGTCATCCATCACCACAATGAAAAGTAACGGTGACAGTGCACTTCCAACCAGTCCGATCTCTGTCCTCCCACTTTCACACAGCTCACGCTTCCCTTGTACATCTCCTTTATCCTCCTTATAGTCCATTTTTCTACTCCTCTATCCTCCAGGGACTTCCATACTTTGTTTCTGCATACACTGTCATATGCTTTCTCAATGTCCAGGAAGGCCATCAGTAGATCTGTTCCATACTCATAGTGCTGTTCTTGTAAATGCCTTCCAGCAAAAATCAAATCCACTGTGGACCTTCCTGCTCTGAAGCCATGTTGTTCTTCCCTCATCCCTCCTTCTATCCTTGTCCTAATTCTCCTTTCCAAATCTTTCTCAAACATCTTTGCACAATGACTCATCAGTGTTATTCCCCGATAGTTTCTGCATTCTGTTCTACTACTTTTATTGAAGATCGGGACAATTATTCCCTTTTTCCAGTCCTCTGGGGTCTTCCTTTCCTTCCATGCTGTCTTCATCACTCGGTACAACCATTGTATCCCCACCTCTCCTGCTGCTCTCACCATCTCCACACTCAACTCATCCACACCCGGTGCTTTCCCTCCTTTCATCTTCCTCACTGAATCTTCCACTTCTTTCCATGTTAAGTCCTTTTCTGTTTGCAGTTCATCTTCCTCTTCCCCGATTTCTTCCTCCTCGCCGTGTTTTTCATTTGGGTTCAGGAGTTCTTCAAAATATTCTTTCCACATTTTCTTCAGTTCTTCCCTATTTTCTATCTCTTGTCCCCTTTTGCTCACCATTCTAACATAATCCGTAGGATCCTTCCGCCTCTTATTCTTTACCATCCCATACAGGACCTTTTTTGTACCTTCACTATCCTCCATCATCTTTGTCCACTCTTCCATCCACTTTCTTCTCTCCTCAACCACTACTCTCTTCGCCTCCTTCTTTCTTTTTTTTAAACACAAATTGTGCTAAATGTTCCGGCATAACTCAACAAAATGACAGTGTTTTTCCCCGGTGTGCAATTGGGCTCTTCCTTCTTTCTTTCCTGGTACTCTTCCCTTGTCTCTACCATCCTATTTTGATACCACCTCCTAAAGGCTCTATTCTTTTCCCTTATTATTTCTTTTGTCTTTCCATTCCACCATGGTGTTTCCTTCCACCTCTTCTTACTACTTGTCCTCCCACATTCTGCTTCTGCTGCACCTACTAGTGTCTTCTTAAATCTAGCCCATTCCTCTTCCACCCCTCTTTCTTCATCTGTTGGAATTCCTTCCTTTACCATTTTGAGGTACTCGACCCTTCTATCTCCTTCTTTCAGTTTCCATATCCTTATAAGTCTTTCCTGGTTCTCAGTCCCTTTCTTCTCCTTAGTCCCTCTAAGGTTCATCACCAGCATTCGATGGTCGCTATCCAGGTTCTCCGATGGTATAACATTGATGTCCGTGATGTTCTTATTTAATTCTTTCTCATACAGTATATAGTCGACCACCGACTTCCTGGTCAAGTCATCAATGTACCATGTGATTGTGTGGCTTTCTCTTTTCTTGAACCAGGAGTTCCCAAATAGCAGGCTGTTCCTCTGGCAGAAGTCCAACAGTCTCTTTCCTTCCTCATTTCTTCCGCCCCAACCCTCTGGTCCCAGCACACTCTCATACCCTTGCCTTTCTCTTCCTACATGGGCATTCAGATCCCCCATAACAATCATATTTCTTCCTACCAGCTGCTTCTGCAATTCCTCTTCAAACTCCTCCTTCCCTTCAGATGCACAGCCTACTTATGGAGCATACACTTGCACTATTTCTACGGTCCCTCCCCTCAGTGCTACTTTCACTTTCATCATCCTATCACTTATTCTCTTCACTTCTTCTTTTAAACCATCTCGTACTACTACTCCCACTCCATTCCTCTTTCCCTCTTCATTCCCACTCCAGTACAGTCTATAGCATTTTCTCAGTTCTCTCCTTCCTTCCCCTTTCCACTTTGTTTCTGCCAATCCCAATAAATCGAACTTCCTTCTTTCCATCATATCCACTATCTCCTCCACCTTCCCCGTCAGCGTTCTTATGTTTAAAGTTCCAAATCTTAGTCCGTATTTAAAGCCGTGTCGTCGTCCATTATATCCATCATGTCCGAGGCTCGTTCCATTCTTGAAAGCATTTGGTTTCATCCACTACTAGCTTGCTGGGCCTATCGTAGCTTCACCAGAGCCCCGTTAGCCGTCACTTTTCAGGGTTCCTGTAGGACCTTCACAGCTACCGTAACGGTTCCGGGGCATACGAAGTCCCCACTGTACTTCGCCCCTACAGGCAATCCCCTACTTTGTGCCGTTGCCCGTCTCCCACGACGTGGACGAGGGGTTGGACTTATGGGAGACAAGCATATTATGCTACATAAATCCACAACTTAGTCATGATACAGAAGGCCATTAAATATTTTAACCACTTCCTTCCTAAAGCCTCTAATATCTAAACACCTATAGTAGAATACTCCTAAGAAGAGCTTGACGGAGAAACCTGCGCTGATCATCGGCAGTGTTCGGATGGGCTCAGTAGTGGCAGAACACACACCTCCCACTTTGCTACAGCAGTTCTTAACAAACCGTCTGACCAGGCAGTGGCCTGGCAAGCTGAACTGTGACCAGAGTTTCAGTGAGATCTCAGCGCATGTATGCATTGCCTTATACAGTAGTTATAACCAGAGCCAGGATACAGTAACCTATAGCCTAATGATATTGATGAAGATACAGAAGCAGAAATGTTGAATGAAAACAACAAAGAGATTAAGAACTATGTAATCATAAAATAGCAGTAAACTTACCTAATGACCTTCTCCTAGTATGCAGCTTCTGAAAGAGGTTGAAAGCCGCTCATATCCCCATTACTGTCATCCATACTATTAGTGCTGGCGTCATTAACACTCGCTCCTTCACTGTCACTATTGTCCCAGATTAATGATTATGTGGTCTGATACTTCATCCATTATGTGATCGCTGTCAATGTACAGCTTCTCAATGTCTATTACATGCCTACATCGACTCGACCATTCTTCTGCTCCAGTTGACGCAATTATTTCCATCAGCAATGTTCTTACAACATCAAGTTTGAAAGTAACATTTTTTTGTGTTACATAATTTTTAACATGAGCCCAAATCATTTCAATTGGGTTCAAGTCTGGATGGTAGATGCAAAATCGTGTGTCCATAGGTAGCAAGTAGTCTGTTGATATGATACATCTTATAGCGTGGTTTATGGGATTTAAACAAAGCGTGCAGTTGAGGTTTTATCATCTCTAGAGTAACCAGAATACCCTTATCAGTCAACCAAACCTGCATAACTGCTCTTCGGGGAGATGATGTGGGTGCATGGTCACATTGGACATTATGGTACATTAATCACGACTACAGAGTTGGGTGGCAAATTAGGAATTGATTTCTCTGTCAGATATTTTTCATAGTTACTATACTTCATCTCATCGTGATAGTCGCCCGTTGTTTGGTTGGATTTGAAAACCATGAAAGCATTTGGAACAAAACTTGCATCTGAACCAGGATGTACCACTATTAATCTTTACCCGTTCGAGATAGGTGACTTCAGTCCATGAAGAGAACCATCACTCCAAGCACTTGGCTTAGTATGCGAGCTATGCAAATATATCTCATCAGTGTGAACAATAACAATACGCCTACCTTACTGTTGGTACTGCCTTATGCTCTGTAAGTACTGCATATGTAGGAGCCTTATTTCAGGCTTCTCCACAAGTATTCTACAGATGTCTTCTGTCTTCCTCCATCTAAATCCTAGGCCTCAAACTATCTTGCTTAATGTTCTTAGACCACCTTTAAAATGTATATCCTCAATCAGTTTCCTATGGATCTTTTCTACAGTAAACCCACTTTACCCCTTTTTCGGTAATTTTCTTTGTGTCTTGTATTACATTCCGCACCGAATTTCCGACACACCTGTCGCTTCAGCCACTTTATTTTGAATTGTGCATATGTTTCCAGCGGGATGTGTTTCAATTTTTATGAATTTATACACATTATAAATAACTTCCATATTTGACTGTTTAAAGTTTTGGCACTCCCTAATTCAGAACAAAATGATGGAATTGCTAAGTACACTGAATATTATACACAATTTTCAAGGCCTTATATATACAACAAACGTACTTTCAGCAACGTAATATACTTAAAATAGTAATAATCCACACATGCTAGCTGCTTTCTTGGACTCTGCGCTTGATTATCAGCTGCAACCACATCTCTCAGTGAGCCTGCAGGGTTGAAGAATGCAGTGAGCAGTGAGCTCGGTAATCGGCATTCAGGTGAAACACAGGAGCCCCACTACGAGCATTAAACTATGCCGATTGATACTGGTCTCTGTGCATTATTGAGTTTCGGCAAGCTCTTGTTGCAGAAAGTCTACCATTGTGGAGGTGGTAATCAACTCACTATAATGTTATAACTGTCCATAATATGAGAGTTGTTTCAGGGAGTGACAACGAGCCCCGGTCTGTCACGTGCCGTCTCGTGTACCTGGTGTGCTACCTGTTATCTGTTATCGTGTTGGCATCATACTCGGCCTCTCTCACTTCTCTCTTCACTGTGCGCAATGACATTGCAGCGTTCTCAAGTGTCGAGGCCTTATTACGATCACATGAATATAAGTTCGGAGTCCTCAATGGCTCTGCTGAGCAAGAACTATTGCAGGTAAGTAATCAACAACCAATCAGGTAATTATAATTTTACCTCATGTATTTTATTATTAAAGGTGTTTCATAATTATGGTACAAAGGGACATATCCTGTGTGAACATATCCGTTTAAATCTGAATTCACAACCCTCACAGGCTCTGTATTACAGAGTTACAAGACTTCAAACATTTTATGTCATTACCTAATTCTGAGTTTCTTGCAAGACAAATAGCAATATAGATATGTAGCTCAAGTTCCATGCAGCTTGTGTGAATAAGTCACAGGACAAGTGAACAACAACGCATCATTCAGTCAAAGGTTTCATCTGTGAGAAGCTGTATGATATAGTTTGAGTGTTTGATGCTATTAACACCATCTCTCAAGTGCAAAACATATCACTGTACTAACTACAAAAACAACAAACAGATGTATTCAGATCATAGCTTTGAGCCATGCTTTAGTCGTCAAGCTCTGTAGTATGTGATCAACACTGTTACTGCCAAATTTAGAGCTTGCACACCACGAGCAATGCCACAGTGCCATGGCACTATCCTCTAAGTGAGAAAATTATTCATAATCCAGAACAAATAATTAAAGAATGCCCATTGTATTTTTATAAAAGTAATTTTTAATTATAATGTTGAAGAGTTTTGGGAAATGTTGGAAAATGAATCATCAAAGATACCTTACCATCACGTTAAAATCTTAGTTGGTGACTTTAATGCACAGATTGGAAGAGAGAGAAAATTTAGAAACATAGTGGGTGACTTCCCAGCTCACAACCGCACTAACAGAAATGGAGAAATACTCATAAGTTTCTGCAGACTATTTGATCTTAAATTAATGTCAACCTTTTTTAGGAAATTACCGAGGAGAAAGAAAACATGGTGCTCTCCAAATCCACATATAGGTTCATATCAATTGGATCATGTAGCAATTACAAAACAGAACTTTAGAGAAATCATGAATGTTAGAGTAAGGAGAGGATTAAATATTGACTCTGACCATTTTTTGTCTGAGATCAAAACTAAATTCCAACCAAATAAATCCAAGCCAAAAATTCCAAAAATTCCTAAAATAGACACAAAAGTTTTATCAGAAAATAAGACTGAATTTATCAATAAACTGCATACTAAAGATAAGAGTAACTGGGAAGAGATCAGAGATGTAATGATAGAATCAGCCAAAGAATTGGGACAGCCTCCAAGGAAAAGGAAACACCGATGGTGGAATACAACATGTGATGCAGCGATCGAACGTAGATTAGCGGCTTGGCGATTATGGAATTCCAGGAAACGAGAAGATGACTGGATTAATTTTGTAGAAATCAGAAAGCTAACATCCAAAATCATCAGGATAGAGAAACGTAATTATGATAAGAAGCGATTGGAAGAGATATAGATTTTAAAAAGAACAACACCAGACAATTCTACAAAGTATTTCGAGAGGAGATCCAAGGATACAAACCAATGAACCTTCATTTCAAGGATTCAACAGGTAGACTGGTCACTAATAATAAAGACAACTGCGAGTTACTAGCTAAATACTTTGAGGAACTTCTTAATTGCGAAGAACCTTTAGAAAGACTACAGTTTACATCACCACAAAAAGAGAACCCTCCGTCAGAACCACCAACTGTCCAACAAATAGAACAATATTTTGACAATCTTAAAAATAATAAGGCACCTGGTGAGGATGGGATACTAACTGAAATGTTGAAACTCGGTGGTAAATTTGCAGCTGAAGCTTTACACAAAGTTATCAAGGAATGTTGGGAAAAAGGAACAATTCCAAATGATTGGAAACAGGCAATAATCCATCCCTTGCACAAGAAAGGAGATAAGACAAACCCCAACAATTATAGAGGTATTTCCTTACAGCCAATCGCATACAAAGTTCTTTCTAAAGCATTGCTACACAATCTGGAAGAACAAGCAGAACATACTATCGGCGAATACCAAGCCGGATTTAGAAAAGGGAGATCTTGTCCAGAGCAAATTTTCAATCTCAAAACAATCCTTAGAATCAGAACAATACGTAACCTCAACACAGTTGTATCTTTCATTGATTTCAGAAAGGCTTATGATTCAATAGACAGACAGTCTGTATTCCTAACGCTAGCAGAATTAGGGATAGATAAAAATACCAGACAACTGGTTGAACAAACACTATCAAATACAACCTCAAGAGTTAAATTTCTAAACGACATTTCAGAACCCTTCCAAATCAAAACCGGAGTTAGCTAAGAATTCTTACTTCTATTTAATTTGATATTAAACAAAATCATGAAGGAATGGGAACTTAAATTATGCGAAAGAAACATTGAAGGGGTCCATTTGGGGCAAGGAAAAGGAAGATTTGAGGTGAAATGTCTTGCCTTTGCTGATGACATAGCAATCATTTCAGAAAACAGATTTCAAGCACAAATAATGGTTGAAACCCTACATGAAATAGCAATAAAAACTGGTCTTCAGATTTCGTATGAAAAAAACAAATATATTGAACACAGACGCAATGGAGAAAAATATCTAACAACTCAACATGGACAGATTCAAAGAGTTGATAAATTTAAATATTTGGGAAAATGGATCAAGTCAAATGGACTTGATAACACATCCTGCAAGGAGAGATTCAGAAAGATGGAAAATGCCTATAAACTCACCCAACATAGATACAACAAACGATCAATTTCATTCCAGGCAAAAATCAGGCACTACACAACTGTAATTAAACCAGAGGTATTATACGGATCAGAATGTTTAACGTTGAACAAAAGAGGTGAACAAGAGGAACTGGAAAAGAAAGAAAGGAAAATACTTAGGAAAATTTTGGGTCCCCAAAAGAATAAAGATATTTGGATGAAGAGAAAAAATGAAGACCTTTACCGAAATGTGGAAAAAATTACAGACTCAATTAAAAGACGGAGACTACAATTTTATGGTCACCTTCATAGAATGGATAGCAGCAGGCTAACTAAGAAAATTTTTGACTACATCTCCAAATTAAAAAACCCACTAGATGGCTGGAAGAGATACGGTGTGATCTGCAAAAACTGAAGATCACAAACAACATCATTTCTAATAGGGTGGAATTCCGGCGACTGATCACTACTGCAGATTTTTCGATTCTGCAAGTTCCACATCAACCACGGAGAGTGTTATCAGCGGAACAGAGGCAGGCCATCAGCCAACGTATGAAGAAGTTTTGGGAAGAAAAGAAAAAACGAAACAATGTACCGTAGTCTTAGGTTCAAAGCGGTCTATAATTGGCCAAATTCTAAATATATATATATATATATATATATACAGGGTCCGGCAAAAAAACCTCCCTGTTTTCAATAGTCATTTGCAAAAAGAATAAGAAACATACAGAACAATTACTTATATTTGTGAATAGCCTATATGATGCCATTTGACATCACTTAGTACACTTTATTTGGTTTTGAAAATTATGTCCGATAAATGATGTCCCCCATTGTTAAGACATTCACGAAGTCTTTCCCTGAAGTTGTCCATAGTTCTTCGTGTAACTTCCCTTGGAATGGCTGCCACTTCCTGCCTAATGGCATCTTTTAGTTCTTGCAGAGTTCTGGGGCGATGTTTGTACACTTCAGCCTTTAGGTAGCCCCACAGAAAGAAATCACAAGGTGATAAGTCGGGTGACCTTGGGGGCCAGGAAATGTCTCCTCTTGAAGAAACAAGACGTCCAGGGAACAACTCTCTTAACATTCCCAAGGACCGCCGAGCAGTGTGAGCTGTGGCTCCGTCCTGTTGGAACCAAACTTCTTCTTCCTCATGGTCTAAAACAAACTGGTTGATCTTGGTTCGGAGAAATGTCTCTATCATGTGACAATAGCGATCGGCATTGACCGTTACTGTTTGTCCATCTTCTTCAAAAAAGTACGGTCCCCACACACCAAATTCCGCAACGGCGCACCAAACTGTGACTTTTGGGCTGTGTAGTGGTTGTTGGTGGAGTTCCTTAGGATTTTCTGCAGCCCAGTAGCGGAAATTCTGTTTGTTAACAGTTCCACACAAGTGGAAGTGGGCTTCATCAGAAGAAATGAAGACAGCATCTGGGGGAATGTTCTGCAAAATATCATCACATGCAGCCCTGCGAGATTCATAATCTGCTTCAAACAACTTTTGGGCAACCATTATTTTGTAGGGATGCAGATGAAGTTCTTTATGCAGAATTCTCCTTACACTCCTTTCTGACAATCTCAGGGCAGCTGCATGTTTAACCGCTGAACGCTTTGGAGACTGTTGGATGGATGTTCTCACTCGCGCCACATTCTCCGGTGTTATTGCAGTACGAGGTCGGCCAGTTGGCTTTCTTTTTAGTGCTGACCCTGTTTGCCTAAAGTTTGACACCCACAGTCTAATCGTTTTCGCATCAGGAACACTATCACGTCGGCCAAGTTCGAATCGAATCCGAAACGCTCGTTGAGTAGAAATCACAGAACCGCCATTTTTAATAAACTCCTCCACAACAAACACCTGATGCTCACCGAGCCAAGCCATGGCGAACACTGAAAATGGCACGTACGCCGCTACGGAACAATACCCCCTCCACATCTCTACCCCCACTACAACTCACGCGGTGGCTTGCTCAAACCGGGGAGGTTTTTTTGCCGGACCCTGTATATATAATATATATTTGTATTAAAGCAGCCAATGGCCATTTATTTCAGGACGGGTCAGGAAGGGATTTTGGAAAGGAATCGGCAGTCGACCTATTGAAAGAAACCATTCCGGCATTTTCCTGGTGGTGAAAGTGGGGAACCACGAAAACCATTTTCAGGACGGCCGAGGCGGGATTCGAACCCAAGCTCTCCCAATACCCTGTGAGGCATGAATTAGCGCTCTCGGCTACCGTGGCTGGCAATTATCTAGATATGTAAGAATTCCAACCATGAAGTGTGATCATTGGTTCCATCTTTCCTAATGTGATATCTTGTACTGAAGAGCATTCTGCCTTAGTAGACACATGTGCAGAGTCATAATGTCAGACTATTCCGCTCCTGGCAATGTCCGGCATGAACAAGCGCACGAAGTGAACTGTAAGTCACTATGAAGTACTGGGCCAGTGATATTTCACAAAGATCACAGAAGAGGGGTTGGACCAATGATCCAATTGGCTTTTGGTCACTTGACAGACACTGGACATAAACGACTACTGGCTATTTGGACAATGGAGAATAAAACACTGCAAGGCTATCATAAATAGCCATGAATTTATAACATTTTAAATGCAGGGAATGTTTAGTTTTTACAAGTACCCATATTTCCAGATTTTTTCTTGGCACTAACCATATTATTGGCGCCCAGTCCCCACTGTTGCACATGTTGTTGTTTGAGTCTTCAGTCTTTTGACTGGTTTGATGCAGCTCTCCATGCCTCCCTGTCCTGAGCTAATCGTTTCATCTCTACATAACTACCACACCCTACATCTGAGGCAATCTGTTTAACATATTCTAACCTTGGTCTACCCCTACAGTTCTTGTCCTCGACCCTTCCTTCCATAACTAAAGCTTGCTATTCCTGGGTGTCTTAGTATGTGTCCTACCAACCTATCTCTTCTCTTCATTAGCAGTCGCCAGAAACATCTCTCCTCTCCCACTCGTCTTAATACCTCTATGTTTGTAACCCTATCTACCCATCTGATCTTCATCATTCTCCTGTAACACCACATTTCAAATGCTTCTATTCTCCTCTTTTCTGCTGCACCAATAGTCCAAGTTTCACTTCCATAGAGCGCCACGCTCCAGACAAAGGCTTTCAAAAATGACTTCCTAATACCTAAATCTATATTCGATGTCAGCAGATTTCTTTTTTGTAGAAATGCTTTCTTTGCCTGAGCCAACCTACTTTTTATATCCTCTTTGCTTCGTCCATCACTAGTTATTCTACTTCCTAAGTAAAGAAGTCTTCCACTTCCTTCAGCTTTTCACCTGTCAATTTGATCTCCATAGAGGTTTCTGATTTATTTCGGCTGCATTCCAGTATTTTTGTTTTACATTTATTAATTTTCATCATGAATTCTTTCTGTAAGACGGAGTCCATACCATTCAAAACTCATTCAAATCCTCAGGCTTGTCGGCCAAGATGACTATGTCATCAGCAAATCTCAGAGTTGAAATTATTTCTCCTTGAATCTTCACTCTCACTTTAAATTTTTCTCTAATTTCCTTCATTGCTTGTTCAATGTAAAGATTGAAAAGTATGGGTGATAAGTTGCAGCCTTGCCTTACACCTTTCTGAATACCAGCTTCTCTCTCATGTCCTTCAACTCGAATGACTGCTGTCTGGTTTCTGTATAGATTGTATATCACCCTCCTATCCCTGTACTTTATTCCAATCGATTTCAAACTGTCAAACAATTTAGTCCAATCAACGTTATCAAAAGCCTTTTCTAAGTCTACAAAAGCCATGAACGTTCTCGTATCTTTCCTTATTCTACCTTCCAAAATCAGCCTAAGACTTAGTACAGCTTCCCTTGTTCCTACATTTCTCCTGAAACCAAACTGGTCTTCACCCAACTCCGTTTCTATCTGGCTTTCAATCCTCTTGTAATTTATCCTAGACAGGATCTTTGAAGCATGAGTAATCAAGCTGATTGTACGGTAATCTTCACATCTGTCAGCTCCCACTTTCTTTGGTATAGGGATGATTACATTCTTCTTGAAATCAGGGGGTACCTCACCTGTCTCATAAATCCTACACACCAAGTGAAATAACCTGATCAGACCTTCATCTCCTATGCAGCGTAGCAACTCAATCGGTATATCATCTATGCCTGGTGCTTTGTTCCGGCTTAAGTCTTCCAAAGCTCTATCAAATTCTGATCGCAATATTAAATCTCCCTTCGCATCCTCATCAATTTCCTCCTCCCTTTCCATTACATGATTCTCAATCTCCTTTCCCTTATACAAACACTCTATGTAAGCTTTCCATCTCTCAACCTTTTCTTCCCTATCTGTTAGAGGCTTTCCATTTGTGTCCTTAATATTACAGCACTTAGTCTTCTTTTCCCCAAAAGTATTCTTAATCCTTCGATAAGCTGTGTCTACTTTACCTAATTTCAGACAATTTTCTATACCTGCACATTTCTCTTTCAACCATTCTTCTTTCGCTTCCTTGCACTTCTTGTTAACCTCATTTCTCAGACGTCTGTATTCTGCTTTCCCCTTCTCATCTCTTACATTCTTGTGTTTCCGCCTTTCATCCATCAATTCTAGTATATCCTGAGTGATCCACGGTTTTCTACCTATTCTTTCTTTCCTACCAATGTTTTCTTCTGCGGATTTTGTTATTTCATTCTTCAAAAGTGCCCATTCGTCTGCAATTGAAGTTTGTTTAGGGTTTTTCATTAGTCCCTCCTTTATACTCTTCTTGAATCTTTCGTTTACATCCTTCTCTTTCAGTCTGTCTATTGCCCACCTTTTTGGCTTTTGACTTTTCTTCAGTTTCTTCAACTTTAATCTGCATTTCATTACGACCAGATTGTGGTCAGAGTTTATGTCAGCACCAGGATATGCTTTACAATCCAAAATCTGGTTTCGAAACCTCTGCTTGACCATAATGAAGTCGATTTGGTAACGCCCTGTATCTCCTGGTCTCATCCATGTGTATATTCTTCTATTGTGGTTATTGAATAAGGTGTTAGCTATGACCAACTCATGCTCGGTGCAGAATTCTACCAGCCTGGTTCCTCGATCATTCCTTTCACCTAATCCGAAATCTCCTACTATTTTCCCTTCTCTCCCTTTTCCTACCACAGCATTCCAATCTCCCATTACTATAACATTTTCATCACCCTTGATATACCTCAGAATTTCGTCTATTTCTTCGTAGACCTTTTCAACATCCTCATCATCAGCTTGACTGGTAGGCATATAGACTTGTACCACTGTGGTGCAGGTAGGTTTAGTATTGATTGTTGCTACAATAATCCGTTCACTATATTGTTCATAATATTCCACCCGCTGTCCAAGTTTCCTACTCAATATGAGGCCAACCCCTGCTTGGCCATTGTTTGATTTAGTGCTAATGACCCTATAGTCTCCTGACCAAAGTCCTGTTCTTCCTGCCAGCGCATTTCACTAATCCCAACCAAATCCAACCTCAACCTATCCATTTCCCTTTCTAAGTTTTCTAACCTTCCACTTCCTAGCAGACTTCTAACATTCCACGCTCCGATCCGTAGAATGTCAGATTTCCTCTTTGTCACTTCTGTGATGTTAACCCCCTCTCGAGTAGTCCCCACCCGGAGATCCGAACGGGGGACTAGTTTACCTCCGGATTGAAATTTTACAAGGGAGGAGGCCATCATCACATGTAATTATGCATAGAGAGGTGCATATCCTCGGGAATAGCATACGGCTGTAGTTTCCCGTTGCTTTCCCGTTGCACATAGAGTGTAGCAAAATCATGTGTCCAATTTAGAGGTGAAAAACAGAAAAGTCTCCATAATAATCTCTCTCTAACTACTTTAAGAGGACATTTTAGTGCTGCAAAAGGCATTCTCATTCCAGTTCACAAGACTCTGGTTACCATAAAATAATGCAACAATTTCTGAAACAAAGTCACTCCATACTTCTTGATTTTGGATTTAGACAGAAACCTTTCCACAGGACATGCCCTTAAAAGTCAGTTAGTTCCACATTTTTGAAATGCCCTGTATATAGATTTATACAACCTAAATACAGTCGAACTTCGATATCTCGAAGTGCCTTCGGAGATAAAAATTACTTCGAGATATCGAATTTTTCAAAAAGGAAGAAAAAAAGAGGGAGGGATACCATTACAGTATTATAAACATACGAATAGAAAACTGTTGCTACTTCTAATATTATTGTTACTATATAGAACTTCTCCTATGGGCCTACCAGCTAGGGTTAATGCTATCGTATCAATTATTTACAAGTTTCAATCCATTCTACTAAATTGTGTCTATTTTGTTAAACTACTCCACAGTTATACAGTATTACTAGTACATTTTCATTTTACAGTACTTACAGATTCAAATCTTTGAAAAGAAGTCCGTCAGTTTCTTTTGCTTCCTTTCCTGCAACACCCGGTTCTCCACGAAGTTTTCTAACCATTACTGTCACTCTTTCCTTGCTTCTTTTCCCACTGTGACACGTTTCCCCTTTAAATGTGAGGGTCTTTTCTGGCAAACCTTTAAAAACAGACCAGTTTCATCGGCATTGAAAACATCACGAGGGTCGTAATCTGCCAGTAGAGTTGGTAGAACGTCTCGTCGATAGTCTTCACAGTCAACCTCAGATACACTAGCACTTTCACCCGACATAACTTTCTGCACAATTCCGTTTCGATTTTTAAATTTATCTAGCCATCCTGTGCTAGCCTAGAACGATTCTATGCCTTACAACTCAGCAAATTTATGTGCTTTTTCACGAAGTATGGAGCCTTGAAGATGAATGATTTTGTCCCTCATACACTTGACCCACTTAAACATAGCTTCCACCAACTGAGGGTAAATTGAGCTCTTAAAACGTTTCCTCTCCGATGAAAAACGTGACTCCCGAATAGCACTAGCAATCTTGTCTTTATTCTTCATAATCGTTGACAGTGTGTTAGCTGGAATGCCGAATTCCGCCACAATATCTTTCTTCCTTCTCACACCCTTTTCCACTTCGTGAATTAACTTTAATTTTTCACTTGCACTTAAACATTTCAGAACACGTTTCTTCTCCATGGTATTTGCATTACTGATTTACACAGTAGGTCAGAAACTACAGAACATTGCTCTCTCACCAGGCTTATCAGCCAAGGACACAGAGGGTGCGGGCATGCCATAAATAGCCGGAGTTTCCCTCTTACTGTTATTGTCTGAGGTGCACATTGGCCCGAACCCGTCTTCTTGCCCTCAGGCTGCTCTGGAATGTAGCAGACCACACAATACTGACAGAAATAACTTCTCCAAGTACCGTACCGTACCGTACCCAAGGTGAATAAAAATCTCATATTCCAAGCCCCAAGTCACAACTCCAGTCTTCAAGGCAATTGTATTTCCACCCCAACTTCGAGATATAGAAAAATATTTTACGCCTGGGAAATGTAATATTCCTCAAGCTATCGAAATATTCGAGTACTGTAATAGAACTTCGAATTATAGAACAAATGTAACATGTGAATTAGATACGATACCGCCGGGAAATGAAAATTACTTCGAGTTATCGAAAATTCGAGATATGAAGTTCGACTGTAGTTCCTTCTCTGTGTCCTGTGTATTCCTATTCAACAACCTCTCTGACCAATTCTTTCCCATTTTATCTTGCCCAGGTTTGTCAGGTATTCACTTCTTTCTACAGTATACATTTCAAGACTGAAATTCACCAGCATAGTCGAGTAGTATAAGACACATGACTAGCCCGAATACCTGCCATTCGGAGATCCAAGGTTTGAATCATGGTGCTAACAGCAGCCCTTCCCATGTTTCTCTACACTCACTCCAGGCAAATGCCCAGGGTGGTACCTTATTTCAAGTATTCAGATACAAATATACATACTGTACATACATTCATTTTCAATTGAGACTGATTTGCCTTTCAGAGTCCAGTCCAGTCTGCAAGCCTCTGTTTGCCAACAAGCCACCTCCATGATGCCCTTTCAGAAGTTAGCACTGCGGCCTCCTCTGCTTCAACACCTCTCACTTTGAGATCACTCATCACTGAATCTGACCATTGCCTCCTAGGTCTACTTCTGCTTCTCTTACCCTCTACTGCTGATCTCATTAACCTCTTAGGAAATCTCTCCTCCCCCATTCTCATCACATGACTCCACCATCTGAGTTGGCCAGAGACCTTGGTCCTAATATTATTGTTACACACACACCTACAGTCATCCCAGAAATTACAAAGCTTATCAGACAGACCAAGTACATGGTGTCCAAAACCATAATGTTCCAAGCTCCTAAAATTTTAAATTAACAAACCTACAATAATAACTACTCTAGAATGAAGACCTCATAGAAGAATGCCCCTTACCAGAAACCAGCAGAGCAATTGAGTGGATTGATGGCAAGATGTCTGACTGTGGAGTGTGCCCTTGCATATTTCTCCCTTGTTTTCACTGCCTGTCAATCCTTCCTTATATTTCTATCTTTCCATTTCTGTCAAGATTGATTGTATTATTCCCAGTGATAATTTTGTATGAGGGCAGAAGAGATTTACAAGGCAGTCTGAAACATATAATTCCATAGGTTGGTAATGATGATGATTGTTGTTTTAAGGGGTGGAACAGCATGATCATCTACCCCTTTAGAGCCAAAATATGTGCAAAGGTGTAATAAAATATGTGTAATTAAGGAGAAAATAAGGAGAGTTATAAGGAGGAGCAGCAAATATAAACAAGTTTTCTTTACCAAATCGTTGTAGTGTGTTAGAGAGATTCAGGTCTGGTGGGGGTTCTGGAAGGAAGCTGCAGCCTTGAGAAATTGCTTTGTTCCTACAGGCAGTTGTAATAGTGATGAAAGAGAAGGAGGTACACCCTGCCATTGCATAACAGATTACAATGAAGTTTCTTGCCAATGAATATGTTAATGCTCCAAACATTTACTGTTGTTCACTTCCACAGTTTAAGGAAAGAGCATTTCATGAACTTGAGTGAAATATTGGTTAAGTATGATCCAGAAAGGACGTGATCATGTTGAAAGTATGGCCCACCCACTTCACCCCCACATTTGCATTACCGTACGCCACAAAACATGCAAGCTGTTCGTGAAAGCATTGCAAGGGATAGCCACATCACATTGGTTGAAATTTCACAAGAATTTCTCATAAGCTATAGTAGTGTCCAATCACTCATTCGACAGGAGTTGAATTTGCAAAACCGTATCAGCCCATTGAGTTCTGTGGTTGCTGAATTAACTACCAGAAAGTTATGTGACCTGCAATTTTTTGCTTGCTTCTCATGCATTATGAAGAGCAATCTGGCACTTTTATGGACAACATCTCATCTGTAAAGAGACTTGAGTGCATCAATACACCACCTGGTATGGAGAGTGAACAACCGCTGGTGTTCTAGGACTCAAAAGGTGTCCAGTTAATTGATTTTCTCAAAGAACAATGAACCATTATTGATACCTATTACTGCAACCTACTCACTAAAGTTCAAGCTGCCTTACATTCAAAAAGAAACAGACCACAATCAAGAGATGTCTTGAACCTGCATAACAATGCCAGACAACACACCGCAGCAATAATACAACAAAAAATGGTTGAGATTCATTGGACTGACCTCCTCAACATCCACCCAACAATCCAGATCTTTCACTATGCAACTTCCATATGTTCGGCCCTTCTCAAAGTTCTTGGTGAACAGCATTTCACAGCAAGGAACAAAGTTTCATGTGCAACTGGCTACACTACACACCAGTCCTAGTACTTTAAAAAAGAAACTACATAATTCAAAAAAATTACCTCTCCTCTCATACATAGCCTATATGTGATGCTCAAAACATGCTACTTCCTTCCTAAGATAATCTACAAAGTGATTTCAATGACATGGATGTATTGGGTTAACCTCTTGCTGTTTGCAGAAACAACACAGGTGTGCGTTCTTGGTTCTATTAAGCTTTATAAAATAGTTGAAATACGAAACCCGTAGAAGGCAAATTTAAGCTCTGTTAGACATGCTCAATTCTTCTTCTTCTACTTCACCTTTTGAGACCACAAAGGATCACTTCAACCAACCATTAGTTCTTCGACTTGTAGGAACTGTATGATCCTTGCGGTCCTCCCAGTACTTCTACATTCGTATTGATCTTCTTGCCCTTTATTGGGTGGAAAATATTCTTGTTGGAATCTTCTTTTTTATAAGTGGAAAATGTAAAGTCATATCTCTAAGTGCTGTAGTTAAACTTTTCTTATTTGTAGCATCTTCAGTTGTTAGACCAATTTCTTTTAAGTCCTCTCTGATTTCTTTCAACCAACAGCATCCAGTTGTGTTTTTATCATTTCAAATGATCTTGTCGACATCGTCGTTATGCTTGGGTCTAACGTTATGCGTTACGGTTACGGCGTGTATGACGTCATCATGTTGTTCAGTGCATATGCACCGAGTCTGAGTTTACTCCTGGGAGACGGCGAGTACGTGACGTCAGACAGGAAAACAGGGTGACTCCTAAAGAGGTGTGCAAGATGTCAGACAGGAATACAGAGTGACTTCTAAAGAGATGTACACGATGTCAGAGAAGAATACAGGGTAACCCTTAACAAGGTGTACAAGATGTAAGACAAGAATACAGGGTGACTTCTAAAGTGATATACAAGACATCAGATAAGATTACAGGGTGACTCCTAAAGAGGTGTACACGATGTCAGACAGGAATACAGGGTGACTCCTAAAGAGGTGTGCAAGATGTCAGACAGGAATACAGAGTGACTTCTAAAGAGATGTACACGATGTCAGAGAAGAATACAGGGTAACCCTTAACAAGGTGTACAAGATGTAAGACAAGAATACAGGGTGACTTCTAAAGTGATATACAAGACATCAGATAAGATTACAGGGTGACTCCTAAAGAGGTGTACACGATGTCAGACAGGAATACAGGGTGACTCCTAAAGAGGTGTACATGGTGTCAGACAGGAATACAGGGTGACTCCTAAAGAGGTGTACAAGATGTCACACAAGAATACAGGGTGACTCCTAAAGAGATAAACAAGACGTCATATAAGAACACAGGGTGACACCTAAAGAGGTGTACAAGATGCCAGATAAGAATACAGGGCGACTCCTAAAGAGATAGTTGGTTCTTAAGTTTAGGGGCTGCGACAACGCGGTCATGTAGCCCCGTGTACTTTGGGTGTGTGTAGAATCTGTCTGATAACCGGTGTTAATTGTGATGACTGTAATAGTGTGTGTTATCTGTTTTTTAATTTAAGTACTGCAACTTAGAATTTTTCAAATAGTTCCTACTTTTGCCACCAAGCGCCACCGTCAACGACTACTAGGCCAAGTTCAGAACTTAGCTACCAGACGCCACCGCAGTCGGCTCTTAGCAACGAACGTAGAAACCTAAGAGCGTTGTTTACATTCTTAACCTATCCAATTTAGCTTCACACAGGTGCAATTAATGGAAGGTTCTTTTACATGCCATAAATCTATGACATGGGACCGCCGGCTTTACTTCCCCTCCGAAGGAAGGCATACTGAGGGATTTTTAACGCTCTTAAAAAATCCGACGGCTTTGGCCGGGTTTGAACCCGCTATCTTGGGCATAGAAGCTCAGCATGCTACCGACTACGCCACCGAAGCCGCTCCTTAAGATATATACAAGACGTCAGATAAGAATACAGGGTGACTCCTAAAGAGGTGTACATGATGTCAGACATGAATACAGGGTGACTCCTAAAGAGATATACAAGACGTCAGTTAAGATTACAGGGTGACTCCTAAAGAGGTGTACAAGATGTCACACAAGAATACAGGGTGACTCCTAAAGAGATATACAAGATGCCAGATAAGAATACAAGGTGACTCATAAAGAGGTGTACAAGATGGCAGAGAAGAATACAGGGTGACTCCTAAAGAGGTGGACAAGAAATCAGACGAGAATACAGGGTGACTCCTAAAGAGGTGTATAAAATGTCAGACAAGAATACAGGGTGACTTCTAAAGAGGTGTACAAGATGTCACACAAGAATACAGGGTGATTTCTAAAGAGATATACAAGATGCCAGATACGAATACAGGGTGTCTCCTAAAGAGGTGTGCAGGATGTCAGAGCAAAATACAGGGTGACACTTAACGAGGTGTACAGTATGTTAGACTCAATTCAAATACAGGGTGACCCTTAAAGAGGTTTGCAAGATATCAGATTCAAATAATGGGTGACCCTTAAAGAGTTGTAAAAGATGTCTGACTCAAATACAGGGTGACCCTTAAAGAGGTGCCCACGCGGGAAGCCTAAGTTTATGGGTAATGGAGTCTGCTGAAAGAGTCCTGGGGCTTCGAGCGAAGCTAGCCTTTCTAACATGTGTAGCATTTGTAGCATGCGTCATTTGAAATTATATAAAGTCTAGTCTTTCAGACTGACTGTAATTTTTTGAAGCAAGATTGTACTGTACTAGTTGTTTTAGAAGACATGAATCTGGCATTCTCATCGTGTGCCCAAAGAATCCTAGTCTCTTCTTTCGCATGGTATCAGTAATGGGTTCTAGGTTGTTACAGACAATATTGTTAGGTATTATTCGCCATTGCCCATCTCTTTTATAACTTTTATTGATACAAGTTCTTCCAATTCGCCTTTCGATCTTCTGTAATTTGTCGTTTTAGAATGATCATTTAGGTGGAATAATGTTTCTGCTGCGTATGTGGCTTCCGGTTTTATGACTGTATGGTAATGTTTAATTTTTGCATTAATTGATAAGCATTTCTTTTTGTAAGTTTCCCATGTTAATTTTTGTGCCCTAGATAACTTGTGTGTTCTTATTTGTATCGATGCTTTCCCATTTAAGTTGTTTGTTATTAACTCTCCTAGATATTTGAATCGTGTTATAATTTAAATGTTTGTACCATTTATTCGTATTTCTTTTAAGGGTGTTCGCTTTTGTGGCATGATTTCTGTTTTCTAAACTCATATCTTAAGGCCAATTGTATTGGCAATGGTCTGAAGCTCTGATATCAGTGTTTTGGCTTCCTCTAAATCTTTCGCCAATAATGCCATGTCGTCTGCAAAACCAAGACAGTTTGTTTCTTAGAACATCCTCACATTACCATTTCTAATTCATAGTTAAATAGTAATGGTGATAAGCCATCACCTTGTCATAAACCGATTGTGACCTCAAATGGGTCAGAGAATTCACCTCTGAATTTAACTTTTGATTTGGTGCCTGTAAGAGTTAGTTTTTTATGAGATTTGTCAATTTGGGATGTAATCCCATGTGTCTTAAAATTTTTAATAAAGATTCTCTATGAAACCACACCCGGGCGACTGGAGTGGGACATTGATGATGATGATGATGATTCTCTATGAATACAATCATATGCTTTTTGAAGTCGATAAATGTTATCACCATATCTCTATTCCTTTTCCTATTATAGTCCATTATCGGTTACCATTACTAAATCATTTCTTTCCTGATAAGCCATATCTTTTTTCACATTTTTTATCTATTCTCCACCTACATATCCAAACTGCCTCCTACCCTGTTGAGATATACACATGTGGCTTTGAGATATTGAATGCTTTTGTAACAAAGACTACCATAAAACAACAAAATTTAACCCCAATACCCTTTTATTGCATAGAGGTTAATCAATAAGTTTGTATAAATTCTTTCTTGATGTGTTTTCAGTGGTCTCCAAGCCCAGTGGTTGCTAAACTGCGAGTCAAAACTAGAAAATATGAAGACCTATTTGCAGCCTTGCAACTGGTGTGCTCACAGAAGTTTGTTCTCTTCACCACACATGAGTTACTCCACAGTTTTGTGTTCCAGCTGCCCTGCAGGATAGGTCCAGTGCCCGACTGGGAACTGAGAGTGGATTGGGCATTTCGTGTTCCTCAGGCAGACATTCTATGGAGTCCACTCGCCTATAAGTTAGTATAACATAAACATACTGTACAGTGTTATTCCCTACTGGATTTGTCAACCCTGCTGTACAGTAACCAAGACAGATACAGCAGACAATCATAACCTGCAAGTTTGTTTCACACAATGCAGGCCACAGCATGCTTGTGGGTTTTGTTCACAGGAGGTAGGCAAATCCATAGATAGATAGATAGATAGATAGATAGATCGATAGATAGCAGACAATAGCTACTACCATAACTATGGAAATGTAGAACTTCATTCAAGGTGGAACCCCACTTCAGTTTCATTTCTAACTTTAGTACCGGTACTTCAACGAATAAAGATGTGCCCAAAACTAAACTAGCCAATCAAGAGTCAAACATTATGCCAATACTCTTTTGGGAAGTAAGAAGACTGAAGTTCTGCAGTAAATCCAAGATATCATTAGATTTATTTATTTAATCATATGGCGATTACTTACAATATACCATACAAAAGACATAATTACACTTTACAGTCCATGCTTTTCAGCCAACTAATTATGGTATATTTGGAGTGAGATTTAACAAGTTGTCAGGAAGTCCAGAGTACGAATGAAGAGGGCAGCGTTGCACTAGATGTTCAATTGTCTGTTCTTCTAGATTACACTCACACATTTTTGTGAGCTGATCCATCCCCACTTGTACCCAAAGAAGTTACAGCAGCCATGTTCAGTCCATAGCCTGTTGAGACGGCACCAAAGGTTCCTCGGTAGGTCAAAACCTTTTGGCTTCTTAGTGGGATCCAGACGGTGGGCATTTGTTCCCAATGTTTTTGATAACCATTCATTCTTCCAACTTACGTTTAAATCAAAAGCCATCCACAATGAATTTCCCTGCAGTGGCACTTGCTGATCTTCTTGATCGCAATCGTTGTTGTGGCGGATGGCAGAATTCCTGATACAGAGGCAAGGAAGGAGATGCAGAGATCTTCCTAGCCTCCCTCAGTAGAGCTAGTTTCTGCCTTAGATATGGTGGAGGAATGTGGCTCAGCTTAGGTAACCAATGACATGGAGTTGATTTCACAGTCCCAGTGATGCAACTCATTGCATCATTTAATTTTGTGTCTACTTTCTGTAAATGTGTACTTTCTAACCAGACAGGTGCGCAGTACTCAGCAGCCAAGTTAAACGTAGACAGTTTGCAGAGGCTCCCCAGGAGGTACCACTGAGCTTATGCAGTATGTTGTTTCTTGCTACGACTTTACAACAGAGCTTGGTGAGGTGCTTTTTGTAACTCAGGGTTCTATCTAAAGTGCCACCGAGATATTATGGATAAGGATTGTGCCTCAATTCTTGTCTGTTGAACAGAACTCTTGGTTTGTAGTATGCAGCACGATCTGCTAGATGGAAACAAGAAGCTTCAGTTTTGTCATTTTAAATGATTATGTCCACTTCGCTGGGGTCTGGCGTTACGTTATGGGGATGGGACGAAATGTACCGAGAATGCACTGAGGTGTGTGATGTCATAGTACTGCTTGAGCTTCTTCCTTTCCCCGTGCGCTCCGGTGAGCATGACGTCATCCAGCTACCTCCTTTGACCTTGGTTTGCACTTGCTTCTTTTTCTTTGCTAACGGACTTTGAGTTCACGCAGCATTTGTAGCATTTAAAATGATTTAAAGTCTAGTCTTTCAGACTGACTATCAGTGTTTTTGTTATAATTAGGATTAATCTCCTTGTCTTGAAAAAAGCTGACATTTTCACCAGATCCTCCAACAAAATGCGTTCACCATCTTGAAAGTTACTACTCTGTGCAATCAGCACGATATCATCATCACAGATGAACTTGGTGGATTTTGTGGTTGGGGGATCATGGATGTACAAATTGCACAGAAGTGGAGCCAAAACAGATTCCTGTGGTAGGCCATTAATTAGTTTTCTTTTCTGGCTCTTAGATTCATTTAGAAACACTTCAAATTGCCTCTCACTTAGCATGTTGGATATTAGATCCACAATTTCTCGGCTCGGTACAACTCGCAGTAGTTTGAAGAACAGCCCCTGTCTCCAAACAGTATCATACACAGCTGTAAGGTCGATGAATACTGTTGTTGATTTCAGGTGGCCTTTAAAACCTGCTTCAATGTGTGTAGTTATGGCCAGAATTTGATGAAGTGCAATATCCGTGTCTGAAACCGACTTGTTCAGAACAGCCTCGATGTACAGTGTTATTCTGGTTAGGACCCATTCCAGGAGTTTAAAAATGGGCGATAGCTTTCAGGGTTGTCTTCAGCTTTGCCAGTTAGACAGTTTGAATTGTCTGGGCAGTCTGTTCTGTTCTCTTTGAGAATGTAAGTGAAGAGAGGTGAGCCAGCTTATACAGTATGGACCCATGTTCTTTATAAATTAATTATAGATGTTATCAATACCAGCTGCCTTGCTGATTTTCAGTTGCTTAATTATTGCACTTTCTACTTCCTGGGTGGAAAAGGGCTTAGACAGCAGATCGCTTCTCGGGGCATTACACTTAAGGTCAGTGAGGTTATGTTTTACCAATCTGGTATGATTCTTGTCTCTCTTTGTCCTTTGAGGTCTACAATTCTGTTGGCAATAATATCAGGACTCAACTTAGGATACAACTTTATTGGGTGTTGCTTACCAGTCAGTCCATTCAGGACTCTCCAAGCTTCCCTACTTGACTTTACAAACAAGTAATGTTGAACTTTGCTGTAACGGCATCCCAGAGACCTTAAAAATTATGTCGTTATAAACGAATGTTGTTGTAACCGAGATTGATATTATCAGTCAAGCGAGGTGGAAAATGAAAATAACGAACTTTAATCAGTCTTATTTTATTTTATATACTCACTTTTAAGCCTGCATGACCATATACTGTATTACAATCAAAACAAACTGTTGAATACTCTCCTAATTTCCCCGCTTCATTTTGCTGTAAGTAATGTTGTGACGTTTGAATCTATCAATCCACCCACTGCTGCACACTAATTCTTTGTATTTTAATTTCTTGGTAAATTCTTCTGCTTTCACCTTAATAATGAGGTCCACTTATGGGTAACATTGCAGCTTCTCTGTTGCTTAAACCACTTCAGCAAAGCTTTATCCATGTCGCTCCGTTCAGGTTTTCGTAACCACTTAATTTACAATCTATTCTGTTTAAATGCAGCAACAATTTTATCCTTGCTTTTCTGAATCGTTTGTACTGTGGAATTAACTAGGCCATTCCATTCTCAATTTCAAATCATTTACTTATTCTTTCATTGTTAAAAGTTTTCTTTTACTGGCCATGCAGCTTTAAAATGCATGCACTTCATGAGAAACTGATTTCAGTTAATGAGTTCTGTGGAATGCGCAAGGGTTACAATGAAGCGGGGAATCTACAGCATTGACCTTGGCCTAATCCACTAACGACAGAAGGTAAGGGAAAAGAAACTGCCAAGTTGCCAGATTTCAAGAGCATACCTCGTACGTTAGTTATTGGAAAATATTATTACAAACTGAGATTAAAAATTATACTATATGTGACGTACGGTACATGCATAAACGTTTGTCATATTAAGAAAGGTTGAGAAACAATATTCCTTATGAAGAAAACATGACATAGCCGAGTTGTCGCCGAAACCGATGTCGTTATAACAACTGTATTCCATGCATAGAATAATACCTCAGACTTGCTCTAACATCCCTGAAGTCCTTACTCCCAGTATCAGTAGTCAGTCATAAGCCAATAACTGGAGGGACTATTAAAATGCTTGTACGTCATTCAGTTTCTTACCGAAGGACATTAAACATGAGGGCTTTTCCAATAGTTTGATATTTCTGAAAGTAGATAGAGCCCATATATACCAGAATCCCCAATAACTTTGACTTCATCATAACACTATCAGCCTTTCCAATTTGAGCCTTCTTATACTCAGCATAGCGGCTAGTAAAATTTGTGATGCTTAGGTGGTTCACAGTCAATTACCATAAATTCAAAATGTTATTTTTGTAGAACCAAGAGGTAAAGTATGAAAGGGTCCATTATCACTGGCAAATTACTTGGCAGAGTAAAAGGCAATAACGAATGAACATTCGCCGATGGTTGTATAGTACCAGCACCACTGGCATTTGTCGGACGGTAATTTACAACTTCCATGTATCACGTAATTGCACACTTGTCAAAAAGAAAATAACTAGGGTATGAGCTTTCTGAATTACTAAAATAGCATTCTCACAACCGTATTTTAACATTGGCATCTGAAAGTGCAGTCGTGTTTACAAACAAAACAGTGGAATGTGACATTCACGGAATATGTCCTGTTTGATACAATCCTAGGCCTTCTAAATCCTATCTTACAATTGCCTGACGGTATTCACATGAGTTTTCAGTTAGTAGATATTACAAGCCTGTCTGGGAGATGCAGGAGTTAGCTAGAAAGTACATGGGCACTTTCGGGTGCTAAGACAGGGACTATGACTTCCACCTAAATTAGCACTTAGGGAAGGAAAGGGTTAAATTGATTACGGCAATTACTTATATTGTTTTGATTTCTATCAACATGTTCATCAGTTTACAACTGAACGTGACTCTTCCAGATTTCATCATTAATCATACTTGAATATTACAATATGTAATTGTAACTGTACATGATCACTATTGCCCTCAGTATATCAGTACTTTCCTGCTTACTGGAATAGTAAATGAATTAGAGCAATATTCTCCATTTTAGGTCCGTATTGAATATGTTAGGACAGTCACTTCAAATTTCTTTGTAGTTTCTCCGATTTTCTCAGATTTGCTCGCTGTTTAATTGGGTTAACATCATATTAGGAGATAACACACAACATTTTCAAAGTTAATACAATCAGGCATAGACCTACAAGCATTTTTTACACTCATATGGGCTTTGGTGTAATTTTACAACATAATATTACTTCTTCTTTGGATGTCGCAAAACTATCGTACTGTTTTATCTATGGAATATTTACAACAAACTATTGCCCTGTTTTATCTATGGAATATTTTCATTGTATGTATTTGATAGTGTGCATCATATTTGTTTATGTCTTAATGTATATTTTGGCTGAGGAAGTACAGACGACTGTACGAAACATGTACCCAGTTGTATATAGATTATTAACATTGTATTGAAAAGATGGACATTATTAATAGTTTTATTAGTATAGTAAATGAAGTCTTTAAGTTTTGAATGTATAATTATTGAAGCTGGTTCACAGAATATGAACATATCATGTCCACAGTTGTCTGATGTTCCGGGAAACAGGGCTGCTGCAGAAACTGAAGCAAGATGCCTTTTCTCCACATTTGGTGAACATTCCAGATAACATCCAAGTTGTCACCTTTTATCATATTACTCCAGTCATCACTGTGCTTGCAATGGCACTTCTTGTCTCCATCACTTTGGGATTGATAGAATGGACAATGTATTCCATAAGAGAACACCGAACACAAATATCCCAGCAAATTTGATCAATGATTGGGCATTTCAACAGTGGTGGTGCACATCAAGTGAAACATTTACAATAACTAGATTGTCTACAGTGTCAGGACAGCAGGAGACTACAGTTCAAATCCTGATTGAGGTCTCATTAGCAAGTCTCACTCAACAGCAATTATGATCTGTAAACAGTCTTTTAAGCATAGCAGTCGTACTTGAAGTAAAAGAGTTAAAAATGAATCCATTCTGCATGCTCAAACCCAAATCCTCAGCAATCCAGACATGTGTGTTTTCTGATTCCATACACAAAGAAGTATCTGTCTATGATGTGCTCTACTGGTCAGTAACAGAAATATCTGTCATTCCACCAGTGGAGTCAGAGTGCTCTAGAAGCACGGTTAGATTGTGAATTATTGGGTAGATATACTTGATTCTTGCATGTACTTCATCAACATGCCCTCACAACTTCACTTACATCTCATTATGATCGTGTAATGAGGTTATATGAATTGTTTGCAATAAATGTATCAATTAAGTTCTTTAATCAAGAATATAAAGCTTGAATATTCTGTTAAGGAAGGGTCTCATAAGCACAGAATCTTTCTTCTGGATGTTTGTTCACAATATTGGCCTATAGCAAAATCACAATCACTTGAGTGTCATTCAGGCACGTCTGTTGTTTCTTCAGCCACAACTGCTGAACAGTCATCATCCATTAGTTCTCTTGCAGCATCATCATGGTATACATCTATTTGTATTTCATTCTGAACAGTATTTGATGCACCAAGTCATATTGGCTTTCATGTCCAAGTGTTTAAACTTCAGCAAATGTTTTAGATTTTTGCCCTGACTGTGTCCGCAACAGACACTGCAAGAACCTAAAATATTTGCTGGACTAATTCAAACTGTGTTTATGAGTAGCATGTAATTCTGAAGTGAAATTTATAAGGCCACAACAAACAGTATTTCTTTGACATACGTCATAATTTGTCCATATTAAATTGTTGATTATATGAGGCAAAAACATTTATCATATTGGATAATACTTCAATTCTACGTACTAACTTTGTTAACTTATTAAATTGCTTTAACACCTGTTAAAACTCAATATATTTTCTTCTTTATTGAATCATGCTTTTGGCCCTTCAGCTTGGTTGCTTAGTTTAACACTTCATCTGGTATTTTTATGAAAAGAATGACAAGAATGACAATACAAATAAATACCATTTTGAAAATGGACATCCTTACATTTTAATTAGGAAAGATATTTCTCATATTCAAATCAGAAAGCAAAAAGTATTAAGTTGTTATTCAATACATAAATAAATTTAGTGTCTTGATTTCCAAGAAACCTATAACAAATCGGGTCTTGTGGAGGTCACATTTTAAGTATTTTGGAACTCTTATTATGGAAGTCTTATTCGGTTTGAAGTTGCTTATTTATTTCATTATTGTCTTTATATTCCTAGATTCAAGTTGTATTAATTTAAATTTAGTCCTGTGGTGAAATTCCTTGTAGTATTGGGCGCCTTATGTAAACATTATTAGATTGATTGATGGAATAATTTGAAATTGTCTTAAGGTGTTTAATTATGTTGTTAATGTCACTTGTTATCACTGTAAATCGTCCATTCATATTGAGAATTAACAGGTGTAAGCAATTTAATAACTCGATTATATTCAAGCTTTATTCCACTTTTAAATTAAAAAAGAAAAAATCTTACACTAGTGGTAGTAGGTCTATATGTTTTGGTCTTCAGCTACACTGTCGCAATCTCTTATAAAATTATTTTGCAACATATGTAAATTTAAAACACTGTCATTTGCTTTACAATGATTAAAAAATTTAAATTTAAAAATACACTTAATTATCTTATTTGGAATGATATTCCATGTCTAAAAACAAGTGCCATTAGATAAAGTTCCAAATGTTTTGCAAATAAAGCCTCTAATCACATGGACTAGACCTCGATTTGAGGCTTTGTCAACTGACTGAAGAAACTGTGTTACTGTTTAATCTCTTATCATTAGTTAATGAAGAAAAAATTGCTTTAGATTTCAGATCTTAGTTTGACCAGTTAAAGGCTCACACTTTTATTAATTAAACTTATCAAGAGTGTAATTCAAGGGAAAAATAATGTGATTAATTCATGTTTTTTGATAATCCATACAAAATATGAGTTCTGTATTATATTTACAGTATTAACATTTTATGGTCTTAATTGGACAACTTGAGTCAATTCTATACAAAGAATTTTTGATTTCCCTATCAGCCCAGTACTTCATTCTATCGGATTGCAGTTTTCTTTCTGTCTGAAATTACACTTCCTATTGTTCGTTTGTTGTTCTTAGTTTGTAGTGTGCTTTGTTTATCTTGGAGTTTTTTAATTTTAATTTTGTCTGTTTTGTTTTTAAAATCCTCAATAGTAATTTGTAATTCTCTCATATATTCCTTAATTTCCATAAATCTTCTACTATTCTCCTACTGATTCTGCCTCCAGATGTTCTGATTAAGTAATATTATTATTATTATAATAATAATACGAAGGTAATTGACAATTTTTGTTACTTAAAAAAAAGTAGCTATATGTTGACTAAACTGAACAGTTAATTATTTATATTGGTCTCCATCATAGCCATCTATAACCATGCTGCGGCCAGACCGAACTGCAACACCTTCTCGCCGGCTTCATACGTCCTCCGGCCGAGCACCTAGCCTGTATTTTAATATTCTAATTTAATATTGGATTATTGGAAAGAAGTTCACTAATATGTATGGACAGGGGTAGCACGTATAGGTGACAAAAGGAGATTTTGATGAAGTTATTTAACAATTAGTCAAATACAAGAATATGTCAAGAAACAATTAATTACCTTGTACAAGTGTTAAGAGTTTAAGTTTCTTAATTTCGTTTCAAGTATTCAATGGGTCTGTCATAATTTTAGAGTAATTGCTGAGAATCAGTGGCGTAACTACAGGAGAATCTATCCCTCCCCCAGAGCCAAATAATAGAATTATTAAATTTGTTTGATGCGATTGCAATTATTGCCACAGATACACGTATCTTCGACGATGGAACACACAACTGTGTCAAAAAACACTTCCTCATGCAATTAATCGCTATCTATTTTTACTGACTAATTAGTACACCCATATCAATGATTTATGTAACTGTTTTACTTACACTGCTTAAATGCCAAAGTAGAGGTGAAGTAGCTATCGTAGGTCATGATCGATCAAAATTATTAAATATTGACGAGGATTGTCAGCAGTGGCATAACTAGTGTTTGCTTCTAGAGAGGGTAAGGACTCAGCCGGCCCTGTGGTGTTGGGATAGCGCGCCAGCCTCTCACCCGGAGGCCCCAGGTTCAATTCCCGGCTCCGTCAGGGATTTTAAAAACTGACGTGAGGGCTGGAAAGCTGTCTGACAGGGAAGCAGCGCCCCGATCACGAGAACCAAGATTAACAGCCGAGAGGACCTAATTCGCTGACCACGCGTCACCCCAATATTTGCAGGTCAAATGGCTGGGCAGCGGTCGCTTGGTAGGCCTAGACCCTTCATGGGCTGTACTGCCGGAGGGGGAGGAAGGACTCAGACATAATGAAAGCAAGTACATGACCCTGAAGTTTCAAAACCTCCTACCTACACTCTCTAAATGTTTTATTTCATTAGCATTTGATATGTTGTATTTGCAGTTATCAATGTACAAATGATCGAAAATTAACAGTTTTGTTGGTATTAAATTATAATGTCCATTTTCTCCCCGTAATCATATGGCCCTTTATATTTTCCGACATTGTATAAATATTGATAAACTAATGTTTCAGACTAAAGTTTACCACAATACTAACAGTATTCGCTTTCCAAAATGACACTCACACTCGGATACTAACATGAAGGCAACTGACAAGTGGTGTATTTTTGCAAGGGATGAGGAAAAATACTGCTCACCCACCTCTCTGCTTCCTCTATGGCTAACTGAACAGCTGACTATTTTGCTCATTCAGTAAGTGTTAAGTTAGGGTAGCACTAAATATTTCAAACGAGTTTTTATCTTCCAATCATTAGTATCATCTGAAGATTGGTTTTATTCAAAATTAAAAACTTCAACAAATTTAATATTTTTATTATTTGGCTCTGGGGGAGGGATAAGGAAGGAAGGAAGCTTTTAGTTTAACGTGACCGTTAATCTGTAGATCATAATCTGGGGGAGGGATAGATCCTCCTGTAGTTACGCCACTGATTATCAGACCCCACTACTATCAACGTATGAATGTTGTTACAGGGCAGGCAGAACACGAACTTTTCATTACCAACACGCAGTTCCGGCTACCTGACCGCTTCAAAACCACGTGGATGCATCCTCGTTCCAAACATTGGCACATTCTTGATTATATCATTACCCGGCAATGTGATAAGAAGGACACTCTTATTACCAGGACAGCAAGGAATATAGACAATTGTTGGACAGATCATAAACTTCTTATATGTAAGCTCAGGATATCTATCAGACCTAAACCACCTAGGAACATCAAAAATTTGCCAAGAAAGAAGTTTAATACATCCAAACTTCAGGATGAATCCATGTACAAACATTTTGGAAACAGGATCGTCACCCAGTTATCAGAACACCCAGTAACAAATGATATTGAGCAAGAATGGGCCACATTACAGAAGATTATCACACAGTCAGCTGAGGAAAAGGAATCTGCTGACATCGAATATAGATTTAGGTATTAGGAAGTCATTTTTGAAAGCCTTTGTCTGGAGCGTGGCGCTCTATGGAAGTGAAACTTGGACTATTGGTGCAGCAGAAAAGAGGAGAATTGAAGCATTTGAAATGTGGTGTTACAGGAGAATGATGAAGATCAGATGGGTAGATAGGGTTACAAACAAAGAGGTATTAAGACGAGTGGGAGAGGAGAGATGTTTCTGGAGACTGCTAATGAAGAGAAGAGATAGGTTGGTAGGACACATACTAAGACACCCAGGAATAGCAAGCTTAGTTATGGAAGGAAGGGTCGAGGACAAGAACTGTAGGGGTAGACCAAGGTTAGAATATGTTAAACAGATTGCCTCGGATGTAGGGTGTGGTAGCTATGTAGAGATGAAACGATTAGCTCAGGACAGGGAGGCATGGAGAGCTGCATCAAACCAGTCAAAAGACTGAAGACTCAAACAACAACAACAACAGCTGAGGAAACCATTGGTTTTATAGCGCGGAAAAGACAAGACTGGTTTGATGACAACAATGAGGAAATTCTGTCTCTCATCAAAGCCAAAAGGAATGCCTATCTTGCCCATCTTCAAGACCCAACTTCCAACACAAAGAGAGATAAACTACTGGAACTCAAGGGTAAATGCCAGACGCAGATAAGGCAGATTAAAAATACTTGGTGGCAACAGAAGGCTCAGGAACTGCAGAGACTATCGGATGCTCGAGACTTGAGGAACTTCTATGCCGTACTCAAGGAAATATATGGACCAACTCGCTCATCATCAGGTACACTGAAAAGCGCTGATAATTCTACTACCTTTACTGATAGTCAAGAAATCTTGGAACGCTGGAAGGAGCACTTCTCCAATCTCCTAAATCGTCCATCAGAAGCTGCTGAAGACTTCCTCTGTGATGTGCCGCAACAACCTGAACAACTGTGGTTGGCAGTACCTCCTACTTATCATGAATTCAGTGCAGCTCTCACCCAATTGAAACCCAGAAAAGCACCTGGCCCAGATAACATCCCTCTGGAACTAATTCAAGCCGGAGGTCATTCCCTCAAAACAAGAATTTTCATCCTTATCCTCAGAATATGGGAATCAAGAAAGGTACCTGGAGACCTAAAGAATGCCACTATCGTCACTATCTTTAAAAAGGGTGATCGCAGTGTTTGTGGCAACTACCGTGGTATATCACTGCTATCAATTGTGGGGAAGATTCTTGCAAGAATTCTACTTAACCGCCTCAAGGTTATCTCTGAGAGGATCCTCCCAGAGTCACAATGCGGATTTAGAACTTCCAGAAGCACAATTGACTTGATTTTCTCTGTGAGACAGCTACAAGAAAAATGTAGAGAACAACAGAATCCACTCTTCTTAGTCTTTTATGACTTGGAAAAGGCATTTGATTCGGTTCCAAGACCAGTCATGTGGGCAGTGCTGAAGCGGTTTGGTTGCCCTCAGCGTTTTGTAGATCTAATCAAAGCTCTCCATGATGGCATGACAGGTCAGGTTTGCCATCAGAATAAGATGTCCGATGAATTTCCCATTACCCATGGACTGAAACAAGGATGTGTACTGGCTCCAACGCTTTTTGCGCTGTACTTGGCTGCAATGCTTTATGATTCACCCACAAACATCCCAGGTGTGGAGATCAAGTATCGTTTTGATGGAGGGCTTTTCAACCTAACTCGTCTCCGCTCCTTGAGGAAAACTAAGGTTACTAAGGTTACTAACATGTTGTATGCAGATGATGCTGCGTCACCAACTCTCACACCAGAAGAGCTGCAAGAGTCAGTTAACTGTTACAAAAGTGCATGTGATCGCTTTGGTCTTACCATAAATGTTAATAAGACTAAAGTCTTGGCACAACCTTCACCAGGCACACCTCTTCCTCAGTTCAATATCTCCATTTCAAATTTGCCATTAGAACAGGTTGACCACTTCTCGTACCTGGGCAGTACCATTTCTGTGAGCTGTACCTGTGAGCAGGATGTGGATAAGAGAATTGGCACAGCCCATGCAGCATATGGACGATTAGCGCACCGGGTCTTCATGAATAAAGATCTGTCCATGAGTACAAAGCTTATGGTGTACAAAGCAGTAGTCATTTCTACATTGTTGTATGGCTGTGAAACGTGGACCCTTTACCGACGTGATCTTAGGAAGCTTGAGCGTTTCCACATACAAAAACTTCGATCAATCCTGAGGATTAAATGGGAAGACCGCATTACCAATATTGCTGTTCTGGAAAAGGCTCAAATCAACAGCATAGAATCATCCATAATAGGTCACCAATTTAGATGGATTGGTCATGTCCATCGGATGGATGATGTGAGATTACCTCGTCAAATGCTATATGGTGAGTTATGCTATGGCACCAGACCTTATGGTGGTCCTAAGAGGCGCTACAAGGACCAATTTAAGCAGACCCTGAAAATGACAGGTCTTGATTCACAAACCTGGGACATGCTGGCTGAAGACCGCTCAACTTGGCGCCGTACCATCTCGGATACTGTAAAGACGTTTGAAAGGGATCGACGCATACATGAAGAGGCCAAGCGTCAAGCTAGGAAACTTCGAGCAGCCCAACCACGTCCTCCTCCATCAATACTATGCGACTTGTGTGGTCGCTTGTTCCATGCCAGGATTGGACTCTTTAGTCACCGTAAACACATCCACAAACTGGACTGAAGGAAGAAGATTTATACTCGGATTCGAGTTAAAGCCGATGATGATGATGATGACAATAAATAACACATTTAAATTTTAGCAAGTGTCTGAAGTTTACAAATGATAATTCAAGAAGCTTTGGAACAATGCACCAAGGGTAATAAGATTCGAGAGCTTATTACTATTTAATATTATAGAATAACGACGTTGAGTTAGGAGCTGCACTTACGTTTACCAGATGATTAGCCTTCCCTCTCGAGTCTACATTAAACACTATTGTAAAACATGCGAGTGTTAAAAGAATATTTGCAATTTAGTACGGAGTCACACGTTCAGCACCATTCATCACCATGCTTACAGCTTGCCACACATGGACTAGAGTGCAGCGTTGCCACTCTGCTTAGGGAAGGTCCTTCCTTATAGGTGGCTATGTCTCCATTCAAGATGACGTTCTTATGGCCTAACTTGAGAGTTCTCTTATTTTCCTTCTGGCATCCCAGAAGTAAATACATGATTTTAATTTGTCAAAGTGAACTAATATACAATTCCACCAGAAGTAAATACAGGATTTTTACAATTCCACCAGAAGTAAATACATGATTTTAATTTGTCAAAGTGCACTAATATAAAATTCAACCAGAAGTAAATAGACTACATGATTTTAATTTGCCAAAGTGCACTAATAAAAAATTCCCATGTAGACTTCTCAAAATAGGGGACCATCCTAAATCCAGGGTCGACTTATATGCGGGTAAATACAGTGCAAGTTTTACCAACTACAGTTTATTTTGTTTGTTTTAATTTGGTCATCAAAAATCTATTGGATGCTATACCCTAAAGAAGAATAACTGTATTAGAGTCGGGATGAGGTAGGTACCCCGGTACTTGAAGTAAGGTAATATCCCAGCATTTGCCTCGAGGGAGTGTAGAAAAACCTGGGGAAAAACCAAACTCAGGATAGTCACCAACAGGTCTGGAATTCGAACCTCCAATCCCCAGATTTGCTGCAGCTGGCCTCGCAACCGTGGTGCACGATTTAACAAGCACAGCCATGCAGCGGGTTCAAAGAAACCATATACCATTCAAATTTATCCTTGCCCTTGTTTATCTCTATTGTCTCTCTCCCTGCCCGCAGCTGCCCATCAGTGTGTTTTACATACCTTCTTAATGTGTGTGTTTCTATACTTTTCTGGTCAATTGATTGTATGTCTACCCGATGATGTATTCCTATACAGATTTATATAACTACTAGTATTACCCGTCGTGGCGTGAAAATTGTGATAATTGTAAAGGCTTACAGTTATCTTACTTGGGATTAAGAATTATTGAGTCTAAACTGTTTGCTGAAAAAATAATTTCCAATAATTTCTGTTGCATATTTTAAAATATAACAGACCGCTTTACGATACAATCGAAAAGACATGTGAGAGAAATAATACTCCTATCAATAAGAAAGTATGATGGTTAACTTTTGTAAAATCACACCGTCTTCAAAACATACAATAACCACTGCTATCATTTGGTACTGCTATAGCTTGTTTTCAATACTATTCTGGGAGCGAACTGTTATGTCTTGCGTATATGAATGTAGCGAATTACAACATGACGAAAAGCCTAGTAGAAATATACATCTCCAACACTCCCATTAAAATGAATAAAATTAAAAATTATGTCAACACTCACTTAAAGAACGGCTTTATTGATGAATATTTAAATCATCATCATCATCTTGTACAGTTTCCAGCCCCAGGCTGGGTCTGTTTGGAACATAAGCCTCGCCACTTAGATCTTTCTTCCCACCACCTCTCCGCTGTCACTCTGGTCCAGTCCTCGCCTCTCTTCTTGACACATTCCTCCACTCCTTTCAGCCATCTATCTCTTGGTCTTCCCCTTGGTCGTTTCTTCTGCATCTGCATCTCATGTATCCTCTTGGGAATCTTCTTCTCATCCATTCTCTTTAAGTGTCCATACCACCTCAGTCTTGATGTCTCAATCCTACCTTGCAAGGGCTCCTCTTTCACCATTTCCCTGACCTTTTCATTCCTCACCCTGTCTCTTCTTGTTACTCCGATCCTACTTCGCAGGAACTTCATTTCACCTGCCTGTATTCTGCTTATGTCTCTTTTCTTCATTGTCCACGTTTCTGAAGCATAGGTCAGTATCGGGATATAGTAGCTTCTGTATAACACTTCCTTGCTTTTTTGTGGGACATCTTTATTCCAAACTAAGCTCCTAATGCTTCTCAGAAATGCTTCTGCCTGTCTGCCACGTTCCGTAATCTCTTTGTCATTTCTCCCATTTTCCTCCACTATACTTCCCAAGTACTTGAGACTTTCCACCTTCTTCAGCTGTCCACCTCCAAGTGTTATCCCACTCATTGGTCTGTCCTTTTTCTTGGTCGTTAACAGGATCTCACATTTACTGATGTTGAACTTCCATCCGTACTCTCCCACTGTTTCTTCTTCTTCCCAAGCCTTCAGTTGCTCCTGAATTTCCTCCTCCTTGTTTCCCCAGACCATGAGATCATCTGCAAACACCATTGCTTTCATCTTATCTTCTCCTATCTTTCCTGCTATCCGTGTCATTACCTCGTCCATAACCACAATAAAGAGAAGGGGTGACAGCGCACTACCCTGTTTCAGGCCACTCATTTGTCTGAACCAGTCTGTTCTTTCCCCTCCAACTTTCACACAACTCACACTTCCACAATACATCTCCTTCACTCTGCCTACAGTCTCTTTTTCCACTCCCATGTTTTCCATTGCTTTCCAAACCTTCTCCCTACACACACTATCATAGGCCTTTTCGATGTCCAGGAAGGCCATCAGCAGATCCTCTCCAATATTTAAATACTAATGACAAAATAACATAAAATATCAGACAACATTGGCTTCATATAATTCCAAAAACTCATGAACAAAGAGTCCCATGCGGCTTCGGTGGCGTAGTTGGTAGCATGCTGAGCTTCTACGCTAAAGATCGTGGGTTCAAACCCGGCCGAAGTAGTCTGATATTTTAAGAGCATTAAAAATCCCTCAGCATGCCTTTTTTCAGAGGGAAAGTAAAGCCGGCGGGCCAATGTCATTGATTTATGGCATGTAAAAGAATCTTCCACTAACTACAATTGTCTGAAGCTAAATTTGTAGGTTAGATTTGATTAACGCTCTATTGAGTTCCAACGTTCGCCGCCAGGTGCCGTAGCATCTAGTAGCCAAATTCACAGCTGGATATCGTTGATGGTAGCATTTGGTAGCAAAAGTAGGAACTACTAGAAATTTATCGTCTGAAGTCCTTACCTGAATTACAGATAACATACACTAATACAGCCATCACAATTTACACTGGTTATAAGACAGATTCTACACACACCCGAAGTACAAGGGACTACATGACCGCGTTGTCGCAACCCCTAAACTAAGGAACCAACCAAGAGTCCCGCTGCTTGTAAAAAATTTGACTCAAAATTAAATTAATAATTCGGACTACAAAGTAAATATAAAACTAAAGAATATATTTATAACAAAGACGAAAATCAAAATCTGTTTCTCATATTTTTATGAAAAAAAATAGTAGAACTTACAATAAAATTACAAAAATCTTAAGCCCTAAATACACTATATAACAACAAAAAAAAACACGATGCACCAGGAAGGAATTGTCCGCTGGCGATACAAATCGGTGGATGTGAGGAACAGACATAGAACAACAAACGATCAAAAGTGCAGAACAGTCGAATGATTTATTGCAGAGTTCGAGCATTACAAAGAGAGGACGTCAACAAGGTGTTGGTCCACCCCTGGCCTGGAGCAAGCTGTCACTCGACGTGGCATGGACTGATAAAGTTCCCGGATGGTGTCCTGCGGAATTTCGTGCCAAATGGTCTCCAACTATTGGGCTAAATCGGCGACATTCCAGGATGTTCACAATCGTCTTCCCATGACGTCCCAAATGTACTCTATGGGAGAGAGATCAGGCGACCGAGCTGGCCAAGGATGGATAGGACAAGCTTGAAGACAGTCCATAGCAACACGTGCCATGTGCGGCCGGGCATTATCCTGTTGGAAAGTAAGGCTTGGATTTCGCTGAAGGGACGGTAACACAACCGGCCGTAGAATGTCATCAACATACCGCTGTGCTGTCAAGTGTGCCAGGAATGACTACTAGAGAGGTCCGGCTATCAAAGGAGACGGCACCCCAGACCATCACCCCCTGTTGTGGGGCTGTGTGGCGTGCGATAGTCTAGGCAGGATCCCCATGCTGGCCTGGACGTCTGCGGTTGTCGTCAGGGCACCGTTGGAAACGGGACTCGTCACTAAAGACTATACGTCCCCAGTCAGCACAGTTCCACGTTGCTCGAGCGTGGCACCACTGTAATCTGACTCGACGGTGAACAGGCGTGAGTGGTAAGCAGTGTAACGGGCGGCGCAAATTCCTGTCGCTCAGGCATCTGTTGATGGTCATGGTGGACACATGTGTGCGGGTCACATGCTGGATCGTTGATAACGACGACTCCGGTGCTGTGACAGCTGTTCTGACAATCGCTGTCTGCCCGTGCTGTTGTGGCCCTCGGTCGACCACTGCCGTCTTGACGCTAATGCCTGCCGTTGCTGACCCACGCTTGCCAGCATCGTCTGATCGCTGCATTACTTCTACCCAGATGTCCAGCGACAGCTCGATTCGACCAACCATCTTCTTTCAATCCGATCTCACGACCTCTTTCAAACTCTGACATCTACTCGTAATGAGCACGAATCCTTCGGCGTAGCATTCTTACAGCCGACGTTCAGATATCGCAGTCAAATGCAACAGCTACTTTGAGCATACGCTTCAGAATCGTGCCTCATATACATCTGATGCATGCGCAGTTCGGATGCGCGGGAGCTCCAGCTATTCATTCATTGGACACAAAGCTTTAATCAGTTGCATGTTCGGTCCGAATGTCTTTGCATATGTAATTTCCTTACAATCGGACAATGCCTTCCAGGTGCATCGTTTTATTTTTTATACAGTGTATCTCCCTTGTTATGCATCTTATGGTAAAATAGCAAGAGACACAACAGATCCAATGTGTTGTTGTTATGGCCAATATTACTATGACTAATAGTATGAGAGGTATTTGAGAATTTAATCACCAAAAATTCACCCCCTCCCATGAGCCCCTTAAATGGCTTTGTTACACATATTAGCTTATTTTTTTTAAGCGAGTTATATCTCGCTTAAAAGGTTTCTGAGATACGTCCGTTAGAAATTTTTCAAAATCCTTCAATCCCCCTTTCCACCCCTAAAAATAGATCAGATTGAAAAATACTCGAACATGAGTCTCTTTATTCTTAATGGTCAATTTATATGCCCTATATCACATCTATAAATTAAACGACTGGCAAGATATAAAATTCATGAAATGCAGGATTAATCCCCTTTTCACCCCTATTGAACCTGGATATCTCAAGAACCTTTCTTAGTGCACCTCTTTGATATAAAAAGAACATATCCTCATAATTTCATGTTTCTAACTTTAATTCTTTGGGCTGGGCGTTGAAGAGCGAGTCATAAATCAGACACACTTTCATTTATATAATAGATACACACAATGAAACAGTATATTCTGTTTCATTAGCAATAGAATAGAATATTAAATTATATTTAAAAAAATCGAGGAGGAAGAAAATTACCTGGACAGAAAATGATGGAGACGGTTAACCCGGGAGGGCGCACCGCGGATAAAATCTCTGCATTTTAAAAACTGTTTGTAGTTGGATGAGACCTTGACCAATTCACACGTGAGCTTATGTTATTGTTGTTGAAGGTTTTGGGAACCAAAATTGTTATGATTATTTTATTTTTTATCACCGAAACTACCACTGCAGCGAGTATTATTGTTAGACTTGTCTTCGATGCGGAACTTATCTCCGCGCGCGCCGCTGTGAGAAATATGAATATACCGTAACCATTTTTCAAATAGTATCAAGAAAAGACTCATTTTTGTTTATGATTCTAACATTATTTTAAGCAGATTTCATTTTATATTCAGTGGCAGCTGATGTAAAAAATTAGTTGTGTGCTGTAACCCATCTTCCCTCCAAAAAATATATATTTTTTTATAAACATAGAAACACTCACTCAGTGACGAAGAATGAAGTTCATACGTCGCTCCTTCTTGCTGCAGAACTTGTCAATCACCCTGGCATTGAACCCCTCCATACTGGAGACCATCTTCTTCTCAATGGAGAGCATTGCGAGGGCACTTAGTCTTTCTTGTGACATGGTTTTCCGCAGAAAGGTCTTGATCCTCTTCAGCGATGAGAAACACCTCTCAGGCTATGAAGTAGTCATGGGTGTTGTTACTAATATCCTCAGAAGCTTGCTAGTTTGGCAGAACGTACCTTGCGGATTACTGGATATTATGAAATGAAGAAGAGGGACTGCCCCACCAATATTCCTAAAATCTGGCCTACAGTACAGAACCGACAGTTCTGTTCTGAGCCTTTTCTTTTCCAGCATACTATAGGCCTGAAAAGTTACACCCAGTTCTTTATCCGGAAAAGTTTTGGAAAATCGTTCAAAGTTGGTGTAACAGTTTTGCTGCTTCCAGGTGATCCAAGGTTTGGAAGCGATCACGGGCTTCCCGTGTTATTCTATCACATACTTCCTTGGCATCAGTACGCCGACATGACTTTCTGCGCTCGTTTTCTGAAGCACACGTTTCTTCAGAAGTACCGGTACTGGCAATGTTTTCTACCGATTCCCTGATGTTGTTGATCACTTGAATGAAGTGTGACACAGCGGATTTTATCTTTACGCCATCAGCTGTTCTTGACTGCAACTGATTGTACATAATGTCCACATGTGGCATCAATTTATGAAAAGAATGTAGCCAAAATATGAATTCCTCGTCTTCTAAGCTGCGACGAAGCCCGTTTGCCTGAAGGCAAGTTTTATAGGATGGGGTTTTCTCCAGCATTAATAAACACTCCCTTATGAATGCACTTTGCTCGTACACCACATTTACGGTGCGCGACCTGAAATTCCATCTAGTCGCTGGTCCTGTTGGAATTCTTCGGGCTGCCACTGCTTCTAACGCGGACATCCGTTGTGGTGACCTTGAAAAAAAAAAAGCAGGGAACGCTGACAGGTGAGCGAAAAACATCCTAGCCGACTGATTCTGCGAAGCTGCATGTTCCATTGTTAAATTCAGTTGGTGTGGATAGCAGTGGACCTCATGTGCGTTGGGATAGCAGGCTTTTTTATCTTTGCTTGCACTCCACCTTTACCACCACTCATTACTGATGCCCCAACATAGGTCTGCGCAATAACTTTGTGCAGTGTACCGTTAAACATGTTGTTCATTACACTTAAAATACACGATGCAAGGGAATCCGCAATCGGACATTCTGGTTTAAAGATGACCCAAAATCGTTTGTATGAAATACTATCTTTCTCATACCGAAATACCAACACTAACTTGCCTGCTCGGAAACATCTGTAGTTCCATCGGCCATCACATTAACTTTATCTGCTTGCTGCATTTCTTCTGCTATCACTTCTCTGCCGGTTTCTAGCATGCAGTCCCAACAGCTCTTTCTGTATGGTTTTTGAGGTCCCTTTGAAAACTCTCTTAGATTCAATGTGCTCCTTTACTGCACTGTCTATACTAGAAATTAAATCTACTAGGCCCAAGAAAACGCCAGGATTGTCTGAATTATCACTTTCGCCGTGCCCTCTTAAACGTAATTCAAACGCTCCACAAAACTTAATGCAGTCTATAATTCTGGATATCACATACCTGTTCTTCTCCGCTTGTTAATTGTGCTTTTCTTTTTCCTCATGATAAGCACGGCTTAATGATGTTGCAATATTAACTGTTCCTAAAGCATTTAAGTTTAAAGAATTATTGATGTGTTTCTCGCTGTCATTATGTTTCCTCATTAAAGCGTTTAGATGCGCAAGATCTCTAACACCCACTGTTCCCCTAGAATCACCATTGCCAAAACACAAACAAGGAAAACAGAAAAGAGCATTTCTAATCTCACACCTGCACACCCAATTGTTTTCATACACTTTTCTATTAAATTTTCTAGTGTATGCAGATTTGTTAGAAGTGGCTTTCTGAGCAATACCTAAGTCCGGGGTATGTCTACTTAACTTCTTTACCTTGATTTTTTCTTCACGAGTTCTGGTTGAAAATGGAGTTTTCAAGAGGCTCTCCACTGAGTTTTCCATATTGCACAAACACGCAAACAAACTCAACACATATACTCGTTCCTCGTAAAAAAATTAATTAAGCACTACGCACACTAACGCCTGCAATTACAAAATATTCACGAACTCAGAAACACTTGGTGTGACCGCGCAAAACAGTACTACTCAGTATTACCAAAAGCATTAAAATGAAACCAGCAACGCCTTAATGCAAAATAAATTACATATTATTTTGCTATAGTGAAATTTATGAACTAGGCATCACAATATCATGTCCTTATTTTGACGACATAAAAATTATAATTTTTATAGTACAACGATTTACAAAATGTGGCTATGGAATAAGTAAGTTAGGAGTATTGAAAAAGATCTACTGGCTGGAACAGCGGATGGCTTCCTCTGCTTTTTCCACCCTATTTTCTTTGAGCGATTCCCTCTTAAATGCTATTGCTGAGTCCAGATAGTGCCACCGGCCACGTTCGCATTCCGTGTCACCAGTGCTGCCTCTCTGTGGTCGAACAAAGAATCTCTGTGATGACTGGTCTTAGCTGTTGTCCTAACAGCACATCCAGAGGACAAGGGAAAAGTTAGGCGCACATGCGCAGAAGGCAAAATCACGTTTGCTGCCAATAAACTTGGAAATTCTCGCTGGGCTGTGATCTGCACAGCTAATGCCGTGCACGGAGTGGAGCGCACACCTTGATACCTCGTACTGTACCTGTTCTGTACCTCGTAGTGAGGGGAGTAGAAATATTTCCTATTCTTTGGCTGACGTCTTTTTTTAAAGCGTTGTATTTGTAGAGAATAGGCCTACTATTAAAATCATTCATTTTCAAATAAAACATTGTGCTGCAGCACTTCAGCACATAAGGAGCGGCCACCCCTGTTTATATTTGTAAGATTATTCAATAGATACTAAATTTTTTGTAGTGTACGGTATATTTTTATTTTAGTGCTTAACTTTTATTTATAGATTGTTAATGTTTTAGATTGTATAATGCTCTCAGTTTAATGTTAATACAATTGGCTAAGGATGTTTACAAGTAAACCGAAACTAGTACAATATATGTTATTCAGTTTCAAGGTGGAATAAAACTACAGTATTTTACATATTCATAGGTATTTCAATTTATATGTCTATACGGATAACTTCTATGAGGTATGATGGACTTCAGATCAATGCGTACTAAAAGCATGCAGTAAACGTAATCGCCTTTTGTTGTTTTTATATTCTGTAGTGTATTTTGGCATTGACTGACAGAAGTAAGAAAGGTGATATATTTGATGTCCGAGTTGTTTAAAACTGTAAACGTAATAAAATATTCATTGGTATTATCATGCACAAACAATTGGAATATTATATCATAGAGCTTGTGCAGATGAAAAATATTATACCTATGGCTCGAAAAAGAGTTATTTTACTTACAGCCAATTAATTAAGGCATTTAACATTGTTTATTGTGAGCCTAAACTAACGCGGAGAAAAGTTCCGCACGCGCTCTTTTGTGGTAAAAAACACTGCACGCTCTCTCTCAGGTTAAAGTATGATGATGATAATTTTAAAAAAAGGTTCAACCTGCTGAGAGAAAGCACTGAGTTGATATTTAGACTAGATTATTTGAACAGGAAAGTATTGTCATGGTCATGGCTTAGTGTCACACTCTGTGTACGTCACATAACCTACTTATTACAGGAAAAAATGAAACATGATAAAAAAAACTCATGTATTAAATATTTTACAGGAACAGTACATACACATTTCTAATATTATATAAAAACATACAACTAGTGTAACAGTTCACAACTATACAAAAATACTCATTATACTCTTGGTTTCTTCTCAGGGGGTGGCTTCATATTACGGGGTGTATCCGGCTTCTCAGTTTTGATCTCGGTTTTGATCTCAACCTTCGGTTCTTCTATAAAAACAGAGAACACAGATCTTAAATAGTGAAAGCAAAAAATCATGGATAATGTCCTAAGTGGGAAGGTACAGTATCTAAAATTAAGCAAAGAAGTAGGAACTAATTTCAAAGTTATAAAAGCAGCTTAAAAATTATACATTTCAGTCAGATTCACACAAAAATTAAACCAAGGGACCATAAGAGACTTATTTATTTATTTATTATTTATCATATGGCTTTTAGTGCCGGGAGTGTCCGAGGACATGTTCGGCTCGCCTGAGTCTGTAGCTACTTAAGGCGGACACCCTTAGGGTGAGCTACAAGTTCCGCTCAATTTCAAGTAGGTCCACCTTTCACTACCAGATATCAATGATATCTAGTGGTGAACGTTGGAACTTTGATAGTGTCTTCCGACGAAATCTAACCTAACAATTTAGCTTCATACAAGTTTAGTCTGTGGAAGGATCTCTAACATGCCATAAATCTATGACATGGAAACGCGAGCTTTACTTCCCCTCCAAAGGAAGGCATACTGAAGGATTTTAAACGCTCTTAAAAAATCCGACGACTTCGGCCGGGTTTGAACCCGGTATCTTGGGCACAGCAGTTCAGCATGCTACCAACTACGCCACCGAAGCCGCTTCATAAGAGACTGCACAGGCCATTAATGCCTCCATGCTGAAGTTGGACCAAATAATGTACAGTATAGAGATAATGGTGGAAACATTCTTTGGATTCAACTTGAACTGCTGGAGGAGAGCTGTTACACATCTTGATAATGATGATAGTGATTGTTGTTCTAAGAGGCAGAACAGCAAGGTCATCTGCCCTTATAAGGTAGATGATGATGATGAATGATGATGATTCCTACTTCTACTCTCATTACTACTACTGTATTAACTATCCTTTTTACCCTCTAGTTTTTAAGTAACTAGAAGAAGAAATGGTAAAGATAGCTTTGTCAATAAGACAATTGATATTGTAGCTTTCAGTCGGTCAACACAATATACATTGGAATCCCGTTAGTACATTCCTCAGTAACACATTTTCCCTCTAATCACGTCGAATTATAAAAGTCCCGGTCCCAAAGCACTAAATTGTATATAAAATATTGCTCTAGCACATTTCGCACTCCTGCTTACTACGTTTAAAGTTTGACGTTCTTCATTTCAATATTTTGGCCACCCCTTGCGTATTTGTCAGTCCAGTTGGACTTAGGCCAGGACTAAGTGAATGCGTAAGCTTGGCGCGGTAGCGATCGAGAGCTCAGCTCAGTTTAGCAGCGAGTGTGCTTCCTGTAATATCATCTATTCATTCAGTGACGATAGCTTGCCATATAGGGCTATAGTGTTCTTGGCTATTTTTATCTGGGCCTTATTATGTGCTTGCAATGGAGAAGAAGAGAGTGAGGCAAATAACGAACAATAAAAAACTAAAAATCCTTCAAGTGGATCGGAATCCAAATATGAAGCGTATGGATGTAGCGCAGAAGTTAAACATTCCTCCGTCAACTTTAAATACAATTGTTAGCAAACAAACTGTTTATGACTGCTTTTAAAGAAGGTAAAGTGCTCAAAGAAAACGTAATCGCCAGGGTCAGTTTCCAGAATTAGAAGAAACTGTTCTAAAGTGGTTTGTGCAAGCGCGAGCTTTGGAACTGCCTCATTGCAGCCGGCTTTTGTCGTGTCCGCGCTGATGATGTCACGCTAGATGATTTTTCTGAGAGTAAAGAATGGCGCCAAGTAGCAGGAGAGGTCACTTTCGAAACGCACGTCAACGCTGATGACGATGTTCCAGTGTGTGAAAATATGACAATAGATGAAATTCTTGAAGAACAGAAGATGGAAAAAGCGTCAGTGTAGGATGAAAGTGATGACGAGCCAGTTCCCACGGTGTCAAAAGTGATGGAGGCAATGGACATAGTGAAGAGATACGTGTATAGTTTTGAAGTTGATGCCGAAGTAGGCCTAATGACTTTATTAAACAGAATGGACAGTACAATTTTAAATTTAAAACCAAGAAAGCTATCAACCATACAAATGTATTTCAAACCAGTGTAAGATGTAAGAAGGTAAGATGTATTATTAGGATTAAAGTTCATATACTGTACTGTAATTCATTTTTACGATTTTATTTATTCCCCCAGTTATACCAGACCCAAAACAACTGTGAACATGAGGGAGGAGCCAGATTACCTCGCTCACTCGCGCCAGCCAATAGCATAGCGCGGCGTTGCCTATATAACTCAGCCTGCAGGGCTCACTGCGCATTATGAAATCGTTATTTCTCTCCGCGCACGAAAATAATTAATTCTTCAATTATTTTAATGACCCATGTTACAGAGCTAAAAATGTTGAAGATGACTGTCCAAACCCCGTTACGCTACAACCAGCAATTCGGGAGATAACATCTGTCGATTATTCAGGTCCGTATTGACGTAACTATAACTTTGAAAGAATAATGGATTTTCCGCCTTCAATACTGTTTATTACTATTACTTACAGGGACTAGTTTCGGGGGTAAATACTCCCCCTTCCTCAGCCTGTCCAACAAAACTACACAATGGAAAAACTTTCCATGTACAAGTTCATACAAAATACATGAAGAACAAAGAATAAAGAAATATTACTTACAGTCCCGCTCGACGCTCCAAAGAAGATACTTTTATTGCATAACTAAGGCCTAGGCGCATCAGAACTCCTGAATTGGGCCGGTGCTGCGGTCCGCTGTCCCCATTGCGTCATCGTGGGTCCACTCATGCCCCCTTGTTGCTCTTGGCAAACGTCAAGGCGAGAAAATTTGTGGCCGCGTCACGCGCCGCCAGGAACTGCAGTGCGCAGGGCGTGAACAAAAACAAACCGGAATTCACCTTGCGAAGTCTTTTACAGCTGAGTGTTAGTGACGTGCTTGGGAGAAGGTGGCGTTTGGGTTGTGGGAGATGGGAGGCTAAGGAAATGAGAATGAGTGAGGTTTGTTGATGCGCCTATTATGGAGATTGATTAATGCGTAGAATGAGTGTGTCAATCTTTAGTATGTTATGAAAAATGATGGGTATGAATAGTGGAATATAGCGGGAATTTTATCTATTACAATATAATTCGTCTATTAATGTTCTGTATAACATGCTAGTTTCAAATATTATTTCATTAAGATTGTGTGAAGGGTTGAATCTCTGTGCTTTATCAATTTCTATTTGTTCCAAAATATTCATGAGCGTGCCTTTATTTTCTTGATGTAAAATTCCTAAGTCATTATCTATGGTTGTGAATTTATGCCCAGTTTCTGCCATGTGGTTACCCATCGCTGAAAATTTATTATGTTTGATGGCATTGACATGTTCCAAAAATCTGGTGTTGAACCCTCTCCCCGTTTGTCCCACGTAATCGGCATTGCACTCGTTACATTTAATCTTGTAGATACCTGAATTGCTGTATTTGTTGGTTTTGTTGAGAATATGTGAGTTGAAAAATTTATTATGATTAGTGTTATTGGTTCTGAACGCTGTTTTTATTTTGTAGAGCGTTGAACATCCCACTATCTGACGTAGATTATCGTAAAGAAGTCTCAATAATTCACCAAATTGCCGAAGCTAATGGATTCAATAGTTAATATGTTAACAATATAATTAACAAAATTAAGAACAAACCCGTTTCCAGATTAGCAAAAGAAGACAAAGAACCTTCCACATACGCAACGTTCACTTTTGTGAACCAATCCACATACAATGTTACTAGTGTACTAAAAAAATACAAAATAAAAACAGCGTTCAGAACCAATAACACTAATCATAATAAATTTTTCAACTCACATATTCTCAACAAAACCAACAAATACAGCAATATCAGGTATCTACAAGATTAAATGTAACGAGTGCAATGCCGATTACGTGGGACAAACGGGGAGAGGGTTCAACACCAGATTTTTGGAACATGTCAATGCCATCAAACATAATAAATTTTCAGCGATGGGTAACTACATGGCAGAAACTGGGCATAAATTCACAACCATACATAATGACTTAGAAATTTTACATCAAGAAAATAAAGGCACGCTCATGAATATTTTGGAACAAATAGAAATTGATAAAGCACAGAGATTCAACCCTTCACACAATCTTAATGAAATAATATTTGAAACTAGCATTTTATACAGAACATTAATAGACGAATTATTTATTTATTTATTTACATATGTTACGCCCTCATTGGAGCACTTAACCAAAACAAGTATATACATATCTCAAAAAACAATATTAATGATTCAGCTTCTTATTTTTCTTCTTTTCCCAAAACATTTTCATTCTAGTCGACCTTGCCGCTCTCTCTGCATCGCTTATGGTGTAAGTTTTGCGGGTAAAGGTTTTTAAGGGAAGTCGGATGTTCTTGTTTTTCAAGATATTCTTCTCATCTTTGTTAGCAATTTGGGACATTGTCAAGCCGAGTTCATCCAGATCATTTTGAATTTCCATAAACCAAGAGTTCTTTGTTTTACTTTTGAAAAAATAATTAAATAATACTTTTAATTGTCTGGTATCCGGCAGGCGTGAGAGATGACAAAAAAAAGCAATTCGCCTTTTTCGCATAGTATCGACTATAGACTCAGTTTCTTTATAAACCACTTCATTTGGTAATAGACGCCATTGACCATCCACCTGATGTTTTTTATTAATTATAGTTCTGAGAATTCTTCTATCAATCTTCTGTAATGTGTCAGTAACTGATCGAGTGTTTAACTTGAAAAGTGTTTCACAAGCATATATTGCTTCCGGTTTAATAACTGATTCGTAATGTCGTAATTTGGCATTTATGGAGAGTGATTTTTTTTTGTAACTAGACCAAGTAATGTATTGCGCTTGTCTTAACTTTGTTGTTCTATTTTCGATTGACGCTTTCTCATTCAAATTCCATGTTATAATCTCTCCTAAATATTTAAATTTTTGTACAACTTTAATTTCTTTATTGTTGATCAATGTAATAGCTTGTGTTTCCACATCAAAGGATGCCATGATTTCAGTCTTTTCAAATGAAATTTGAAGTCCTACTTTTGCTGCAATAGACCCAAGTTCTTCAATTTGGTGTTTAGCCTCATCTATACTGGTTGCAAGCAGTGCAAGGTCATCCTCAAAGGCCAAGCAATTCAGTTTTATATTAGTACCAATCTCTACATTTGGAGGACAAGTTTTGTTCCACTCACGCATGATCTTTTCAAGAACACAATTAAATAATAACGGTGATAGACCATCTCCCTGTCGAAGTCCAGTCCGGATATCAAATGGTTCAGACAAGGCGCCTCGAAATTTAACCTTTGATTTAGTATCTTTCAAAGTAACGCCGATGAGGTTGATAAGCTTTTGATGTAACCCAAATTCCCTAAGGATGTTAAGTAATGACCCTCGATGGATACTGTCATAAGCTTATAGACGAATTATATTGTAATAGATAAAATTCCCGCTATATTCCACTATTCATACCCATCATTTTTCATAACATACTAAAGATTGACACACTCATTCTACGCATTAATCAATCTCCATAATAGGCGCATCAACAAACCTCACTCATTCTCATTTCCTTAGCCTCCCATCTCCCACAACCCAAACGCCACCTTCTCCCAAGCACGTCACTAACACTCAGCTGTAAAAGACTTCGCAAGGTGAATTCCGGTTTGTTTTTGTTCACGCCCTGCGCACTGCAGTTCCTGGCGGCGCGTGACGCGGCCACAAATTTTCTCGCCTTGACGTTTGCCAAGAGCAACAAGGGGACATGAGTGGACCCACGATGACGCAATGGGGACAGCGGACCGCAGCACCGGCCCAATTCAGGAGTTCTGATGCGCCTAGGCCTTAGTTATGCAATAAAAGTATCTTCTTTGGAGCGTCGAGCGGGACTGTAAATAATATTTCTTTATTCTTTGTTCTTCATGTATTTTGTATGAACTTGTACATGGAAAGTTTTTCCATTGTGTAGTTTTGTTGGACAGGCTGAGGAAGGGGGAGTATTTACCCCCGAAACTAGTCCCTGTAAGTAATAGTAATAAACAGTATTGAAGGCGGAAAATCCATTATTCTTTCAAAGTTATAGATAACATCTGCCCTTGAACTGAAGGGATAATTAGAGAGAGAATGATTTAGGTGTTGAAATATTTAGGTTCGCTAGGGAAGATAACGAAGAGTGACAGCATTGCTGTATCAATTCAGTAGTGGAGCTTTAACAAGTGCTGTGAGCTGAAGTTTTGAACTCATAACAATGTCCCTTAGCAAGCAGAGTGGCAGCCGAACAGTTTTACACAGCCAGGCAAGAAATATAATTTTCAGAGTATATGGCCTTTAAAAGAAGTTTTCGAATACAGAAGTACGTGAGAACACAAAATCTGATAACCTACGTTATTGTGGTGTCAGCAATTATGTTTTTTGTTATTGTAATTGAGTCGAATAAAATTCACCTCTTCCCAGTTTTACCTCACGAGGCATAGCGTACGCAGGGTCTCTAACCCTGAGACCAGAACTAAATGCCTTGATTGAGCCGTGAATCGAATCCGGACCTCACAGGTTGTTGTTGTTGATGATGATGATCGTTTTAGGGGCATTGCGACATCGTGGTAATGTAGCCCCGTGTATTTGGGTGATAACCTGTGTCACTTTGATGTCAGTACTAGTGTGTGTATTTGTAATTTAGGTAGGATTTGGGTAGGAAGCGGCTGTGGCACATTAGGTACCATCCCGGCATTTGCCTGTAGTAGAGGTGCGAATTCACAGAAACACCACTTCCAGGATGGCTGAGGTAGGAATCCAACCCACATCTTCCCAGTTTTGCATCACGAGGCTGAGTGTACCCTGTTCCAGCCCTCAGACCAGAATTACATTTCTTGGGAATCGAACCCGGGCTTCGGCGGTGACAGCCAAGAATGGACAGAAAGTGTGCTAGCCAGTACACCACAAGGTGGTCTCCAATAAACAAAAACTGATCCCAATGAATTGTTTTCTGTATTTCTATTACCTTATAAAGAGTCCACAAGCAATGTTAATCAGAATGACTTGGGGAGTAGATTACGTCATGTGAAATAATAATGCTGTTATTAGAGGCAGACTCTAGTCCCCTAATCCACTTAGGAAGCACTCTCTCAGCCAAATGCTTACTGGACACTGTGGAAGTTAGATGGGTACAATTTTGAAATGATATCATTTTGGAAACAGTCACCAAGATCTTTTTCTCCACATTCATTTTTACACAGTCATCATCATCATCATTATTTCCCCTTATCCAGCTCCTGCCGGGTCAGGGTATTTATGGCACTTCTCCACTTTCCTCTTTCCTTCCACAATTCTTCTTCCACGATCTTGTCCCAGTCCAGATTTCTTTTTCTCATGCTGTTCTTCACTGAATCAATCCACTTTGTTCTAGGTCTTCCCCTTGCTCTCTTACCCTTGCACTTGGCCTCCAGCATCTGTCTTGGTATTCTATTTTCCTCCATCCTCGTTACATGTCCAAACCACCTTAGTTTATTCTTCTCAATTCTCTCATTTAGTTTTCCCATCCCAACTTCCTTCCTAACATCTTCATTCCTCACTCTGTCTTTCCTTGTCTTACCTATCATACATCTTAGGAATTTCATTTCACTGGCTTGGATTCTACTCTCTTGCCTGCTTGTCAGGGTCCAAGTCTCAGCTGCATAAGTTAATATGGGTACATAGTACACTTTTTACATTACCTCCTTGCTTTTCCTTGGTACTTCCTTATCCCAAACAAGTTTTCTTACACTTTGATAGAATGCATTGCTCTGCTGTACCCTCCTGCCAATCTCCATGTCCAACCTACCAGTTTGCATCAATTCACTTCCTAGGTATTTGAACATGTCCACAATTTCCAAACTCTGACTTCCAATTTTCACAGTGCCCTTTCCTTGTCTTTCCCCGCTTGCCATCACCATGGTCTTGCTTTTCTCTATACTGATTTTCAGGCCGTACTTCTGAAAATTTTCGTTCAGAGCATCTAGTTGTTTTTGCACTTCTTTGGTGTTCCTTCCCCAGACCACAATATCGTCTGCAAATAATAGTAACTTCATTTCTTTATGTGCATATGTTTCCTTTGTTTCCTTAACAATTTCATCCATTACCATTATGAACATCATTTCTACACAGTATAATAACAGAAACAGCATAAAACCATATTTTTCACACAAGATTTTGAGTAAGGTATCAAACCTCTGAGAGCCTTTCACAAATATGAGGACACCTACAGTTAGTTGACAAGTGAAGTATCCCCCCTTTTTTTTATCATCATATCCAAATCCCGTTCCAGCTATTGCCGGGTCTGGATGTTTATGAGGCCTCTCCATCTATTCTATCTTCCCACCACTCTTCTTCCTCCACTTGATGCCAGTTCACTCCTCTTCTCTCTATACACTCTCTCACTACTGTACTCCAACGTCCTAGAGTTCTTCTTCTATCGCTCTTAAGTTCTTCCATTATTTTTGGTAACCTTTGCCCGTTCATCCACTTTACATGTCCATACTAGCGTAGTCTCTTTTTCTCTACCACCCCCCCCCCCCCTCTTTTTTTAATGGTATTAAAAAATAAAGAAGATTTATCAGCTCTCATCTAGTTACAGGTATCATCATCATCAATTTCCATTTTCCAACCTAAGCTGGTTCGGAGCAAATACGACGCACCTCCACTTTACTCTGTTGTCCACCATTCGTCAACCACTGAACTCCATTCCAGGTTTCGTTCTCTTACACTGTCCTCCACCAAATCCATCTACCGTACTCTAGATCTTCCTCGTCCTCTCTTTCCAGTCATCCGTCTCACCATCCCTTGATTCGGCATTCTTTCATCATTCATTCTTTTCACATGTGCATACCATCTTAATCTGTTCTGCTCCAGCTTATCATTCAGCTTCTGTAAATTCAATTCCTTTCGAATGTCTTCATTCCTCACTCTATCTCTCCCGGTCTTCTGTACTATACTCCTATTTCGGCTGCCTGTTACAGGTATATGGTCCCATATTTTCAGAAAAATACATCCCAAAATGAGATTTTTAATATCTATGAAGATTATTATCATTCTTATTGAGAATATTACGAGGGTTGGGGCAAAAGTCATGGCAACTATTTTTTGTCTTGTAGATACGTGAACGGATCACAAACGTATATGTGTCGTGAGGAAGTTCCGCACGCATAGCGTGTATGCAGAACAACAGATGGCTCTGTGATAGCTGGTAGTAGAGCAGCGAGGGCTGTGAAATCCGTCAGTTGGTGAGTGTCGTGCGAGATGGAAGTAACCCGTGTTGATCAGCGCGCTTACATCGAACTAGCCGTTCTCCGAGGGAGAAATGCGATGGAATGTCACAGTGAATTAGTGGAAGACCTTGGCAGAACAGTGAACGCACAGTACTACAGGGACTTCCTGGTGCGACAGGTACGACGTGGCGTTCGGGAGAAAGTCCAGATATTGTGGACAGTGCAATAATCCTGCACGACAATGCAATACCACAAAAAGCAGGGTGTGTAGGGCAGCTACTGCGACGTTGGGGATGACCAGAATTGGAGTAACCACATTACTCTCCCGACATTTCGCCCTGTGACTTTGATCTCATTCGAAAGATTAAGGAACCACTACGTGGTAGGCGATTTGCAACACGAGAGGACATTGCTAATGCTGTGCGCCAACAGGTGGCCCGATTCACACATGGTGCGGCAAATGCTGAGGCAGAGGGTATTCAGCGCCTCCCACATCGTTGGCAGCGTGTGGTGACAGTAGCAGGGGACTACGTTGAGGGTCTTTAGGCCCAGGTTTGTCATGTCAACTGTATGTGTATTGTGTTGTCGTTCAATTGCACCGTGAAGGCCAAATTTCCCTGTATACTACCGTAATAAATTAAATTAGTGTTTTACGATATTTCAGTGCTATTCATTGTCCACACATGTAGTTAACACCTTGTCCTTTCGTCTGTATATGTCACATTTTCCAACCGGACTGGTCATCATCATCATCTTGTAACATTTTGACTGCCCACACGTTGAGCATACAAATGTAACAGTTTTGCTGCCCCAAACTGTTGGGTGATAAATGTAATTGTTTACCTTTGCCTAAGCTATGTTGTTTTAATGGGCGCCAAGACCTCAATGCAATGCTGAAATCTAAATTTGTATTTAACAACGTCTAGCTCTGGTAGAACACCTTCAAGAATCTATTCACTCAGATCGTGGTATGATTTGATCATTAACCCAACAAACAATTGTATCAGGAGAAGGTTTTTTGGTCTATATCTAATGCTACCTACTGAAAGCAAAGATTGCATTGTAAAAGAAATGAATTTATTATATAAAACAAGTATAGCAAAATTAATAATAATAAGTATAAAATTTAAATTGGAGCGTTGCGATTTTAATATTACCGATAGAAAATTACGTGAAAACGGAGTCTGATAAATTGATTTTACTCTTATTTCCAAGCTATGAAGTTACTGAAATATGAAATGTAAAACAAAGAGAAATGAGAGATTGCGTATTTCTGCGTCATATGCGCTTACCACTGGAAATTGCCAAAGCATTTCCCTCGTACTTGATGATGCTGTGTGCTTCCCACAGTCTCCTGGACGTCGTCATCTCCGTCGAAATTTGATGATATTCTGGTAGATTAGATAATTCTATGGTCCGTACATCGGACCCAAACGCTCGTACAACTCCACAGAACATCGGAGCGACTCCCGCGTCCAACCGTACTGCTTTCGTCTTACACAGAATGTATAACCACACTCGGCAAGAACTACACAGATTGTTCTAACTCCACTGAACATCGGAGCGACACGCACTTGCAACCGTACTCCTCAAGTATTTCACAGATTGTTCTCGTTTCACGGCGCGTCGAACGATATATGCACCTGTCGGCTCCCCCACTCTTCAGTCCCAACTAGCTTACGTCGTCTCCACTGATTGGCTGACCCACCACGCGATCTTCCCCTCCTCTGGGTCATTACACTCGGCGGGAGGGTTCCGTTTCAACAATTCGCCTTTCCTTGACGATGCGACCCAAGATTGCCTCATACTTCTCGACAGGAATCAGCTTGTATTTGAAATCCCAGTGAGTCATCTCTCTCAAATACCCTAACTGACAAAAACTCCGTAAAATTCCGTAATCAGATAATTTTCTATGATATCGTCGTTCGTAATAATTTGCTTGATAGTGTTTTCTAAGACATAGAAAACCTATCTGTATGCTTATAAGTTTTATAAAATGCTCCGAAATATCTTAATAATAATTATAATAAATTAATAATAATAATAAATTAACATGAAAATTTATCTTGGCTGAACAATTTGCCGCGTAAATAAATAGAGAATGGCTTCCTACTGACTTATGCCAGTGGCATAAAAACCCCTCGAAAAACACGTTACAATCTTGCACAGTTTCCAGCCACTGGCCGGGTCTGTTTGGAACACAAGCCTCTCCAACGTCTTCTGTCTTCCCACCATCTCTCAGCCTCTACCCTTGTCCAGTCTTCTTCTCTCTTCTTCACGCTTTCTTCCACCCCCTTCAGCCACCTGTCTCTCGGTCTTCCCCTCGGTCTCTTTCCTTCCCACTTCGTCTCATGTACTCTCCTGGGTATCCTCTTCTCCTCCATTCGTTTTACATGTCCATACCATCTAAGTCTAGATTTCTCTATACCATCCTGTAATGGTTCCTCCTTCATTAATTCTCTGGTCCTCTCATTTCTTATTCTGTCCATCTTTGTAGCTCCAATACTGCTTCTCAAGAACCTCATCTCACTGGCCTGTATTTTGCTCTTCTCCCTTCCTTTCATAACCCAGGTCTCCGAGGCATACGTCAGGATAGGGACATAGTACGTCCGATATATGATCTTTTTGCTGTTCTGAGGGACATCCTTGCTCCATAACATGCTTCTCACACTCCTCCGAAATGCTTCTGCCTGCCTCCCCCGCTCATTTATTTCTCTATCGTTTCTTCCATTATCTTGTATCAGGCTTCCCAGATACTTGAAACTCTCCACTTTCTTTAGCTGTTCCCCACCAATTGTTATTCCTGTTGTGGTTCTTTCCTTCTTCCTTGTTGTGATCACCATCTCACTCTTATTTATGCTAAATTTCATCCAGCCGGACTGGTATCATCATGAAAAACAAAAGAAGAAGAAGAAGTTGCCATGACTTTTGCCCCAACCCTCGTATTTTTCTTACACCGTCACAATCAAAAACAACATTACACAGTTTCAGAACCCCCAAATTGGTAATTGTTTCTAACACACAGAATTAACATGTTACTTAAGGGATAAGACTTGTCTGTATACCTACCAACAGGAGGCTTTTGCTGAGGTATAGGTATTGGAAATTTACGAGTAAGTTCTGCGAGCAACATGTCTACTCTCTGGCGTTGGAACAGTGAACTTGGCTCCTCCTTCTGGGTCTCTTTTTTCCGTTCTGGCATCTTCCTTTCCTTCAAGTCCCATGAGTATCCCTTGGATGGATGGTAGCGAGAGTAAGAACTAGCCTCCTCAAAAGCTGATTGCACATGGTGGATTGTTGACATCTATGTAAAAAAGATTAAAACTACAAATTATTTTAAATTAAAAAACCATGACAGTTTAATTGACAACCAAGAACATTTTCAAGCATTTTTAATGAGGAAAAAAAAGCAATGATTATGAGTAGCAGACTACAATTATTCTAGGAACATGATGTCATCTCATCACATAAAAAGAAATATAGCAATACAATGGATGGAAAAGCATAACTTTAGCAGAAAAAAGCAGGAAACTTGTTGTTTTACGACACCGTTTTTCTTGTGATCATAAGCCACAGGGAATACTGTCATAAAGTGTAGTCTGAGAAGTTCAATACCCTATTATATCACAGTAAATATTGGACTGTGAATGATACCTATAACATCCTGCCTTAAAAATCCATCCGTATGCCTTCCGTCGGAGGGGAAGTAAAGCCGGGCCCATGCCATAGATGTATGGCATGTAAAAGAACCTTCCACTAACTAAACTTGTGTGAAGCTAAAGTTTGTAGGTTAGATTTGATAACGCTCTATTAGTTCCAAAGTTCGTTGCCAGGTGCCGATTGCAATGACATCTAGTAGCCAAGTTTGAACTAGGTGTCGTTGACAGTAACATTTGGTAGCAAAAGTAGGAACTACTTGAAAATTGATAGCAGTCCTTACCTGAATCACAGATAACACACACTAATACAGCCATCACAATTAACACGGGTTATCAGACAAATTCTACACACACCCAAAGTACACGGGGCTAAATGACCGTGTTGCAGCCCCTAAACTAAGGAACCAACCAACATTCTGCCTGGATCACGGCCTACGAGCCTGGACAACTTATACATACATAGTATTCTGTTCCACATTTCTTGGATATACAGGGTGGGCGGGAAGAACTAGGTATTATTAAGTGGCTGTTAAGTGTTTAATATTGATGGAATGATATTGGAAATAGTGGAAACATACAGAACATTAAATCGGATAGTGATTTTTCATGCCACGTAGTACCGACAGTGGCCGCGAGAGGCGGTACACTCAACAATAACAAAGATGGCCAATCGCCTGACAGTAAGAGAACGAGTACAGATGGTTTCGCACTATGAGGTGTGGAATTCGATCGTTCTTTGTCATTCGGCACAATTGCCATTACTGGGTGGCACAGGATCCTGGAGTTACGGTGGACAAGATGCAGTCTCGACCAAATGTGACTGTGTGGTGTGGAATAACGGCTACAAATGTCATCCGTCCATATCTCTTGCATGACACAATTAACAATTTATGGGGAACGCTACCTTCAAATGCTTCACGATAACGCTTGGCCCACGATATCTGGATGGGAAAATACCACCGACATTATCTTCATGCGCACCGCCTAACTTTGCAAATGTCTTGCAGAACTGGTAGGATGAGAAGGTTCCAGGACGTTGGGTGGGGAGACGTGAATCTCATGAATGGCCTGCAAGAAGTCCACACCTGACACTCTGCGACTTTGTTTATGGGGCTGGGCAAAAGAGGAGATGTACTGGACGAAACTTCACACATTGGACGAATTGGAAGCACGGATTCAGGATGTTCTTACCAAAGCAACGTCCCACACAACTTCCACCAGAAAGCTGTGGATTCCATTCCAGGTCGTTTGAGGAGATTGGTAGATGCCTCAGGTGCCTACATCAAAATGTAATGCAATCATATTCCCATATAACAGTGTACATACTGTATTAATTTCAAATAAATAACTCTGAAAACATAAACGTTATACGTCAATCTCAATACCTAGTTACTTCCCGCCCACCCTGTACATTGCTGGGTTAATATATACAGTCAATATAGTCAATATAGTCAAATCTATGCAATTCCAATCTTTTGTTAAAGTACGTATTTTCAAAGCCAGTGATGTCAAATATCCAGTACCATAGTATATATTAGGACAACAGGCTGCACCAAGGCACTGGTGGGGACATGAGTAGGCAACTTGATGACAGAACTGACATGGTAAAATCATGCAACAAAGCTTATAGCTTCTGTGCACTGCTGTAATGTACAGAGCTCCAAATGGTAGGACTACAGGCAAAGATCTTTTCTCTCTTGTGAATTCCTTTTCTATTGACAACAATCTTTAAGAGACAAATTGTGTTAGTATATGTACCAGTGGGGTAGTAGTATTTACTAGAAATAAAAAGGAGTTCCAAACAAGAGGAAGTGCTGTTACTTCTTCTGAAACAAAAGCAAAAACTCAAAAAACAGCACCTTCTAGGTTATACCCATCATAAAAGATATTGAAATGTGTGTCTCAAAGTTAACTTTCCCATCAACAGGGTGTCTACAGGACGAATGAAGTAACAATTAGTTACTTTTTAATTACCTTTAGCTACTCTTATTTCACGACGTCTCTGCGATCTACAAGCATAGGAGATCATCGTACGCACGGCCCCGATTTAATTCCCATTTCTGCCTTCAAGAATTTCACCCATGGTATGAGGAGATGCAGCTGATAAAGTGTAAACAAAGCATTGCTCTAGCAAATAACATCTCGTTCATTCTCAACGAGTATGCAACAGTACATTAGCAAGGAGCTGGCAAGCAGTGACGCAAGCCAACAAATACTGAACAGGCTGAATATTGATCATGGACCTGCATTTCGTAATCAATAACAAATAGGAAAATACAATTTTATTACTCATCTTCCAACATTTCAAGTGTGTAAATCTGGATCAAAGTTTCACTCACAACAGACCTAGTTTACGCTCTATAAGCAATAACTAGTAAGGAAAGTCCGCAGTGATCAAATTAAGTTTTTATTGAGGCAGATAAAAATGAAAACATACTGCAAGGAAACATTAACACAATAAATAGGATTTCACTGGATTATTTGAGTTCAAGTATTGTGTCCAACATCATTTTTATAAGGGTTGAACTATTGAACTTACATGCTAAAATATCTCTGTTAGCTACTGCCCTCGGCACATGATAATTAAACGGAGGAAAAGAAAAAGGAATAAACAAGTAGTTCCGTGAAGAACTATATAGCCTATTTTTATATATCCTACTTATGTTAATTGCCCTAGCAACATACAAAATTTTAGTTTGATTGCTATAGATTAGTAGATATTGAGAACCGTCTTAATATTTCGGATAGTCGCCATGTTGGATATTTTTATATGTAGGCCTTAAGAGTTATGCTAAGGCCTTAGAGTTTCCAAAAACATGAAGATCATCGTGTAGGTGTATTATTCAAACATCAATCACATGTTTAGGATACAATGAAAATAAAAACTTAATTTTAAAATTCCGCACACCCGCCAGCTTGTGGTTATGAAGACAATTGAAATAAATTAAATACCAGTGGATTACAATTTGTTTAAGCATATACCCATGGTGGCCACTCAAATCGGTCAACGATTTTTCAGGAGTTTTCCAGGAATTTTCCAGGAGTAATTCTCATTTTGCCAGACAACAAAATAAGCGCGAGTCCCGGGGGCTTTATCGGTTGCCTACTTCAAGACCAAAATAAAGCAGTTGTGTTTGGTTTACTTATACAGATATTTCATTATTGATACGCAAGCCTACACACAAATGATTTAATTGTTTTTTAAAAAGTCTTTGAGACTCAAATATCCGCGTTTTAAAAAATGAGAAAAGAATGCCGCCTGCAATTTTATTGCAGTGAAGTCGTCTATACTCAATATGTTTTACAAAAATACTATCGCGTGTTCTCCCACACAGAAACAGGTAGCCTGAGGAGATTTATTTCGTTAACGATAGAGTGCTCACCCAAAACTGCAGCGGGAGTATGATTTAAGATGGAAAGATGTTTATAATTAATTAACAGTGGCTATTTTCTGGGAGTTTTCAAATTTTTCGTCATTTTCGGTTGGTTCTTAAGTTTAGGGGCTGCAACAACGCGGTCATGTAGCCCCGTGTACTTTGGGTGTGTGTAGAATCTGTCTGATAACAGGTGTTGATTGTGATGAGTGTATTAGTGTGTGTATCTATTTTAATTCAAGTAAGCACTGCAGACGACCAATTTTCAAGTAGTTCCTACTTTTGCCGCCAAACGCCACCGTCGTCGACGACTACTAGTTAAGAACTTAGCTACCAGACATCACCGCAGTCGGCTCTTGGCAACGAACGTATGAACCTAAGAGCGTTGTTTACATTCTTAACCTATCCAATTTAGCTTCACACAGGTGTAATTAGTGAAAGGTTCTTTAACATGCCATAAATCTATGACATGGGACCGCCGGCTTTACTTCCCCTCCGAAGGAAGGCATCCTGTTCGTCATTTTCCAGTAGTTTTCCAGACCTAATGAAAATCCAGGAGTTTTCCAGGTTTTCCAGGAGTAGTGGCCACCACGTATACCGTACCAAGCTTCATTGCGTTTGGATGGTTAAATCGCGAGAAACAACCATTTAAATATTTACATTTTGTGTTGCCACCATGTTGGATTTGTGCTCACCAGGTTATTGAAAGTCCCATAGGTGAACCTATGTTTATAGCCTCTATCAACATACAAAATTTCAGTTTGATTGTTGTCATAGATTAATAGATATTGAGAACAGTCTAAATATTTCGGATGGTTGCCATGTTGGATTTTTATGTATGTAGGCCATAGAGTTATGCACTATTAGATGGCGATTATTGCGGAGGTTCATTATTCAAATGTTGGCTTCGATCGGATGATTAAAACACGAGAAATAATAACTTAATTTTAAAATTTTGCCCAATCGCCATCTTGAGGTTATGTAAACAATTGAACTTAATTATATGACAGTGCATTACAATGTGTACAAACATTTGCTGTACCAAGTATCGCTGCATTCGGAAGGTTAAATCGCGAGAAACGTCTATTTAAATGTTTCAACTTTGCTTGGCCGCCATGTTCGATTTGTACTTAACAGGGTTTAGCAAGTCACATGGGTGAAGTTTAGTAGTGCCCTTTATCATCATACCAAATGTCAGGGTGATATCCGTAATAGTTTCGGAGATATAAAACGCCGGTGAAATATTTCACACAGCCGCCATGTTGGATTGGTGAGACTTAATGAAATTTGAAGGGCACGGTCGGAGTCTGCCAAAATAGTACTATGACCTTACCGACTTTTATTGAAATCGCTCTAGCCGTTTAGATTTACATGAACAAAAGGTGATCTCATAAGCCTATTTTTTTATAAATGAAAATAGGCTAAAAAGGAGTCGGTGGGACAAAAAAAAGGGGAGAAGGAGGGGTAAACACGTTACCCGGAGGAGGGGACAGCAGGTCGTGGATTGATCGCGCTTCAAAGTGCATCGCCGCGCCGAGCAATAGGTTGGCGTCAAAATTATACATTAAGATTCATCTCTATCATCCTCTTGGGCTGAAGCCTATGCATGATGATGTCCGCATGTCTCCACCTATTACATTAAGTGTCACATACAGTATAGCATGCATAGGTACTTAAATGCCGGTTTAGAATTGGTGGAAGATTGAGCTACAGCTGATTCGCACACTTGCTTCTACAGAGAAGGCAAGGGAGCTGCAGACGTGAATATTAGAAGAGTATTTTTCCTGAGTATGAGATTTATCACTCAAGCAGTTTCAGAGGCACACACATGCTTAGACGACTAAAAATATATCAAATCAAACATTTCTGGGACACGTATCCCTGAAATTTATCAAAGAGCATGAATGCCAAGTTTTATGTTTGCAACTCGAGAGGTTTAAGATGGTAGTTTTTTCTGCCCCTATTTTTCTCCCGTTAGAAACTGAATTTCATGAACCCTTGCATATACACTTAAAGCAACCTCCGTGAAAAATGTTCCCGAGATACGGCAATGAGATCGAAATACTTGTCTTTTTCATAAAGTAATGTTTCACTTTGTCCCAATATTAATTTATGGATACGGCCCTGTTTCGTGCGAGTAGTTATCACAATGCCTATGTATACAGATATACGGTATTGACTTAAATAAAAAAAGACTTGTGATCTTACATGGTTCTTAAACCTCGCGATTATAAGCTTCAAGACATACTTTCTACGAGGATTCCGATGCAACTTCTCACATCCACAATCTAACCTATAAACCTGAAATTCGACATTAGTACATCTGCAACTCCCTTTCGTTCACAGATTACCATCTACCTTCGTTCTCAGCAGACGGGAGTGGCACGCTAACTGTAGACGAAGGTACGAATCAGATGTAGCTCAACCATCCACCAATCATAAGCCGCCATTTGAAGACCTCTGCTATGTGAGACTTGTCATTACAGGCAGAGTATTGTACTAGTGGGATCGACGAACATGCGTTCGTGAGACTGGCCAGCTTAGCGCACACGAGTTTAAATGATTCAACCTGCCTTCGGAAAATTTTTGTTAACCGTTTGTAAAATTTGTTTCTTTTTCATTACCCGTTTGTAAAATTCATTACTTTTCGTTACCCGTTCATAAAATTTGTTACTTTTGTTACCGGTAGACACCCTGATCAATCAATGCAGTACTAGGCCTAAACAAGAAAGAATTTTTTTTTCTGTAGACCTTTTGATTATTATTCTATCAGCTCCAAACTTCAGGGTATATAATTTCTACTCCGTCAGTATTGGACCAGTATTTAAAATGCAGACAAAAAGACAATTTTATTTGTACACTCACCAGTCTTGAATTCACAACAGATAGCAAGTCTGGAGCCTGGTAGACAATGCCTGCAATTATGTAGTAATCGGCCAAGGGGGTGGCTTGTGTAGGTGAATGCCGGTGCTGCTTACGAATAACATAGAGGATTGGCTCTTGAACATGGAGCAGTATGTACTCCAAACCTGTCATATTGCTGTAAACATGTAGAAACACTGTCGATAAAAATCATGATTTATTTTATTTTGGTTCTGAAACAATTACGGTACAGTATTTTAAATCATGAACAACATTAGAAATTTGAAAAGTGTATAAAACAAAGGTTATAATAACCTAAATATAATAATACCATTGTCTACAGAATTAAATTGGTATGGTAACACTGGCATTTAAACTTTTCTCAAAATATACCAGAAATATTGTGGTCTAACAGACCAGACAGGTTTGAAATTGTTTCTTTGCATGGATTTTGATTTAATCAGAATCAACAGCTCAAATGCTCAGAGAGATGGAGTTGGTTGATAGGACTGCTGTCCTTGAATATTTGCACAATTATATCTCTGACATACATTGTTTATAGAAAATTTGGTAGATATCAATAAATGTAATGGAAGTTACCTACAGTTCAACTTGGAGCCTTTAAATGTGCACAGAATTACAGTATCTGTATTTCGGTAACACTGACATACCGTATACAGTACCTTATGTGTTACTCAAAATGTATGAAAAGGGACCCAGAAATAACCGGACAAAATTCCCTGTCTGCGCCACTCTTGCAGTTTGGGCTTCTTCCTCTAGGTGGGTGTGAAGTAACCCCTCAAGAGTCAGTATGTCAAACGGCTCTTAGCTTGGGACGGTATGAGTAGGCCCCTGTAACGGTTTCCGTTCTATGAGCTTTTCGACCTCTTTGATTCTGTGAAATGGCTGATATTTGAGAACAGCGTGTAGCTTCGAAATTTTGTTTTCTGCTCGGTAGAAGTGCGCCGGACTCAGTTGACATGTTGTCTACAGCTTATAAAGATTGTGCCTTGAAAAGAACAAGTGCATGAGTGGCATTCGCAATTTAAAAGCGGCGACATGTCGATCGGAGACATTCAATGCCTGGGCCAGCTTTCACGTCCAGAACTGATGAAAACGCAGAAAAACTTAGCTTGCTTGAGGATAGAAGGCGCACTAATGACGAACTTGTTGAACTATCTGGTCTTTCATGGAGCTCAGTGCAACACATTTTAGCCGATGATTTGCAAATGAGATGAATCGCGGCAAAATTCATCCCCGAATCCTTATTAAAAGGCGGCTCATGTCGCTGCTTGCCGTGACTTGTTGGACCACTTGGAAGTTGACGAGAACTTTTGTGACAAAATCATCACCAGGGATAAAACGTGATGTTATGGTTACAGCCCCAAGACATAGCAATAACATACCTGCCAACTTTCAAAATTAGAAATCCAGAAGATCCCAAAGCGCAGTACATGCGTTGCAAAGTCTTGAAAATAGGGAGAAAAGACTACAGGGAAAGAGATTAGCCTACAAACTCTTGGTGATGTGAGACTATCTAAATCATTGTGCCAGTTTCCAAAAATTCTGAAGAATATGCCTCCCTAAAAGACTGATGATATCGTTTCTTATTTGAATTCATCACGAAAACACGAAATCGCACAAACATTTGTCACACAACTTCCAAGTGGTCCAACAAGTCACAGCAAGCACCACTTAAAACCAAGCTTTCCCGCTTACAAACAGTTGAAGCACAAAGAGTAATATAAATGCAGCGATAATCTGCGAGATATGATTATCGATAGACAGTTCTATCGACTTTCAGCGTAATGTTAAACGCAAGGAATTAATGACAAAAGCGCAGCAATAATCTTCGAGACGGGATTATCGATAAACTTTACAGGGTGTCTACTGTAAGGATGAAGTAAAAATTAGTTACTTTTTAGCTAGCTTTTAGTTAATTTTAGTTACCTTTTAATTCAAGATATGTCTTCGGTCGGCAACCATAGAAGCTCATCGCGCGGTGAAGGAAAACAACAATGAACTGTGTTTAAAGCAGTGAATAAGATTAACTTATGGTGTCATAAAAATTTAGATAAAAATAAATAATGGATATTTAACATCAAATGAGTTGATTCAGAAAATATACCGCCTTGTGTACAAGAAGTTATGATTACCAAGAAGTTGCTCTGATCTTGGCCGTTTGGGGAGATTTCCTTTGTCCCCGCGGTAGACCACGAAGAAATATTTGCGACGTTACGTGATCGTCACCGAATTATGTCTTCGCAGTCAGGTACGGAGAAATATCGAGATGTTACACGATCGGCGCTAGTCTCAGCCGTTTGACGCAATTCATCGTTTTTTAGATAGAACACGGAGAAAAATCGCGATTACATAATCGGTGTCACTTTTAGTTGTTCGACGAGATTTCTATTGTCCTTGTGGTCGGGCACGGAAAAATATGGTAAGTTATTATTACGCAATCGGCACCGCTTGCTGTCCATTTGACAAGAATCCAGTTGCACACGTCATCGAATGCGGAGAAATATCGTGATGCATCGCAATCGCTGCCGCTCTCGGTCGTTTTAAGAGATTCACATCGTCCTCGTGGTTGCACAATGAGAACGCGATATTATGCACTCGGCACCGCATCTCGAGCCTCCGTGGCTTAGGCGGCAGCATGCCGGCCTCTCACCGCTGGGTCCGTGGTTCAAATCCCGGTCACTCCATATGAGATCTGTGCTGGACAAAGCGGAGGCCGACAGGTTTTTCTCCAGGTACTCCAGTTTTCCCTGTCACAATTTCATTCCAGCAACACTCTCCACTATCATTTCATTTCATCTGTCATTCATTTAATCATTGCCCCAGAGGAGTGCGTCAGGCCTCGGCAGCCGGCACAGTCCATATCCTCGCCGCTAGATGGGGCCTTCATTCATTCCATTCCAGACCCGGTCGGAGACTGGAAGCAGGCTGTGGATTTTCATTTCACCGCATCCGGCCGTTCAACGATTGTCTGCCTGTCTATCTGTCTTGGCAGAATGGCGGAGGCAAGCTCAAGCTTGGGCATGGTTAAAATTCACGAGCAGTTTTGGACAAGCTGTATGATCGGCGCCGTGATTCCCGCAGTCCTCAAGGACACAATTTCCCGGCCGGGCACGGGTTTTATAATTTTACGCAACTGGCGTCGATCGTGGTTCGTTTGAGGAGATTCCCGCAGGCAAGTTGTGCTGTCAGCCGGCCGTCTTGAGGATGTGACTTTGGAGGATGAATGTTCGAAGTAGGTATCGGTTATTATGAATTATTCAGAGAGGATTGCATGAATAATCCGACAAGAGGGCACATCATCTTTCGAATTCAAATTATACAAGTTTTCGAAATAACCAGTTAGATAACATGTCCAATAGGACCATAGTTCGAAGGAAAAATAGACATATAACGTAGTTTCAAATTAACCAACCTTGATGTCGCAAATTTACTAGACGGATAGATTTTTAAAATATGGTCTATGTATTTCGAAGCATTTTTGCGATTATTTTATAAAACTGTATCATTTCGCAAGATTGCGACAATAAATTATTTCGAGTTAATTCTGGACTTGAGATATACAAATTTAGAGGCCAATACCAGAAATGAGAGGTTTCTGTTGGGTTTCGGAAGTTATCGCGAATAAACGTCTCACAAAATGTCAGGTTTCCGATTAATACAGAAAAATATTCCACGCAAAACTAAACTCTTCTTAATGACGAAAATAAACGTTGAACCGATGTATACAGTACCACTGAAGGTATCCTCAGTAGCCTATGCATTTCCTTGAGGTCTTCCACGGGGAAATAAAGCTTACGCAATCGGCGCCGCTTGCGTGAAACTCGCTTCATCGCATCTGTGAGCCTAGTGGCGGGGATATAAATGATTTTAACAGACCTCGGCTAATTTTCGTTACCTCCAACCACCCAGACATAAGAATTTGCTACTTTTCGTTACCTTTATACAATTAGCTACTTTTTCGTTACTTTTCGTTACCGGTAGACACCCCGAGTCTTATCAGTCGATTTTCAGTCGAATTTAAACACTCGCATCTCGAAATAGCAGCTATTATCGAAAATCAAAACTGAAATGTGATTTGGATGCAGAGAACGGGAAAAAGCTAGGAAAGTTGAAAATCCGGAAAAAACTATGTTAATCCGGACAACCGGAAAACACACCAAAAATCCGGAAACCTTCCGGGAAAACCGGAAAACTTGGCAGGTATGCAATAATAATCGTAGTGGACTCCCCTCACCACAAAAAGGTCTGGCAAGTCAAATTAGCCTTAAAGGCAATGTTGATCTGTATTTTTGACTTTTGTAGCATTGTTCACTCGGAGTATGTCTCTGAGCATCAACCGGTGAACCAAGTGTTTTGAGGTGGTTATGAGAGTATTCGGTTGATACAACACCATTTGTGGTGGAGTGGGGACTAGTCCTTCAGTCATCACAAAGCTCCAGCACACACAGCTAACTTATTTCTGGTGAAAAAACACATGACACCTCTTCCTCACCTCCCCCCTACTCGCCACATCTCACACCCTGTGATTACTTTTTGTTCCCCAGATGAAAGGGAAAAGTTTTGCAGACATTCTGGAGGTGAAAAGACAATCGAAAGCTGCACTGCAAAACATCAGAAAGGACGAGTACAAAGGGAGTTTTGTACAGTGGAAAAAACATTTGAACCAATGTATTAGTGTTAATGAAGAGTACTTCAAAGATGACTAGCATTTGTAAATTGAAAAAATAAATTCTATATTTTTAAAAGTGGTGTCTGGTTATGTGTGCCCTGCCCTCTCCCCTTCGTATATGTAAGGTAACTGTACCGGTTTTCGTCACTGATCCAGTCGTCGTCACTCTCGTATATAAGTACAAAAAATAAGCACGTCAACGGGTCTTTCTCAACGCACGAAGTCTTACGAGATGCGTCATACCTTCCTTGCCGATGAGCAACTTTGCGATGTAATAGGTGATTCCCAGCGTCAAACATCTCCTGTGAACTGAGCTGTCTTGACGCGCCATTTGCTTCTCGCATGTGCTAAGCACGCACGCGAGTTAATTATGTGCATGCGTGTTATGTTCCGACATTTTAAAATGTTACAAGTGCGTCATATAGTTGGTAATTGTTTCTGTAACATATGTGATTTGTTATTTCGTGCTCACGTGCCTAGTTTTGTTAGAAATGCTGGTGCGAACACTGGATTAAAAAAAACGCACTTTACCAATGCTCGTCATTTGTGACGAAAACTGGCACATTGTCATTTCTCCTTGTAAGACCTAACTAACAGCGGCAATATACTTATAATGTAGCTCTAAAGCACCCTGTTTTAATTAAATTATCATTTGATCATCGTGTCCATTAGTTGTCATAGCTGACGAACTTTAGAGCACATTTGTGACGAACACTAGTGCACGATAATGTTAATGTTTGTGTTAACGTTTTGCAACCAATAAACATTTACAGTGTAATGTTATTATTACGTAGGTCTCTCTTCTTGACGGCCGCACCTCAGTAGGCCTAGGGTTTTTTGGCTAGGCATGCTACAGAGGAATTTTTAATTTTTTTATTGAGATGAAAAATATTATTTATTCTAAGACTAAGTCTTTGCTTTCAGGCAATATGTTAGTTAGTTATTGTTGTTTTAAGGGGCGGAACTACGAGGTCATCTGCCCCAGGCAATATGTCGAAACGCACAGTTCTGAATTATGATATTGAGCAGATGGAAGCTGCTATTAAGGCCGTTGTGGAGGACAGCATGAGTATTAAAAAGGCTGCGGAGAGGAATGGTGTTCCGAGAAACACCCTCTCGGACAAAATTAAAGGAAAATCTCCTAGAGAGAAGAAAATGGGGCTAAGTTTTAACAAAGGAAGATGAGGCTATGCTAGTTCAATGGGTAATCTCACTACGAAAAGCGGGGTCCCGGTAACAAAGGACGATTTGCAAAATAGCGTCCAGTGCCTCACACGAGAATTGAAGAGGGACTTTCCTTTCAAAGATGGCGGCCAGGAAGGAAATGGCGTGAATATTTCCTAAAAAGAAATCCAAGTCTATCTTTTACGAATCCCTCAAAATTTGACAGTAAGCCGTGCTGCAATTACAGAGCATCAAAATAAAACCTGGGTTTCAGAAGTCTACAGCTATTTAGTGGAAAACTACTTCCAGTCTATTTTGTCAGACCCTCGGTGACTGTTCAACGCTGACGAGACGGTTTTCTTTCTCAATCCGAAAGGTAACAAAGTGCTGGCGAACAGGGGTGACAAGATAATATATCAGCAAGTGAATTCGGATGAGAAAGAATGCTTGACGGTACTTGTAACAGGCAATGCCCACGGCAATATTTCTCCTTCCCTTGTAGTGTTCAAGTATGAACATCTGCCGCAAGACATCATTGCCACAATGCCAGCACACTGGGGCATTGGCAAATCGCCAAACGGGTGGATGACAGGGGAAGTGTTTTACGAATTTCTCAGTAACATATTTCATCCTGGGTTGGTTGAGAAGGAGATTCCTCTCCCTGGCATTCTATTCATAGATGGGCACTTCTAACACTTGACCATACATACTATACCACACCCAAAACAACTGTGAACATGGGCTAGCCCAGTAGCGTGCGTCCAGCTGAGCACTGTTGCCACAGCGGAGATGACACAGCTCTACGCTCGCAGTATACGCACGACCTGTTCCGTGAACACAAGGCGCTCCGAATGTAAGATCATGTACGAGCTGGGGGGGGGCCTAATCCTACGAATATCTATGCTCACAACGGAGTGTGCACAATGTGATATGAGGCAGATATAAGATATCACACAAAGGTTATTTGTGCACGTGTCCACCTCCTGGTGTAGCAACCAGCATTCTTGGCTGTGGCCCAGGTGGTCCAGGTTCGATTCCCAGCTCTGCAAAGCAATTAAATTCTAGTCTGAGGGCTGGAACGGGGTACACTCAGCCTCGTGAAGCAAGACTGGGAAGATGTGAGTTGGATTCCTACCTAAACCATCCTGAAGGTGGTTTTTCTGTCGATTCGCACTTCTAATCCAGGCAAATGCCGGGATGGTACTGTCCCCGTTTACCCGGATAGTAGGCTGTCAGATATCCGCCCCCTCAATCGGATTGCCAATAATCAATCGCACCGACTCAGCTACATCAATGAAAATGGCACTGACAGATACTATCAAGATAAGAGCACAGAAGTTCACAGGAAATCATTGTGGAACACACCAAAATAGACGGGGGTACATACTTACCGTTACTTACCTCTTAAAAATAATCTCGGGGTTTGAGTTGACAACAGGATCACTAAAGTCTGTTCACACAATAATCTCCACCATGACATTTAAAAATGAACCAAGACGAAGACGAGAACTTTGAACTGTACAAAGCTTTATTTTTAATAAAGGGTATGATTTTTAATAACACAACAAAATACACGTGGCTATCAGTAGCCCAAGTCAATCTGACTACGTCCTCCTGTAGGACTAGCAAAGTTATCATACAACATGATATAAAACATATTAGCTCCCACGAGCTCCAAATAACGTAATATTCATAACACAATTGGATTGGAAAGGAAGTGAGGACGAGACATATATATATAGAGCATTTGGTTTCCTTTTAATAAACATGACAATTGTATTTATAGTCTCAAGGCCAGAGTGTGGACGACCTCACCCGCTGATAACCAGTTGTTGGGACAGCTGCAAGCTACCCTCCAACCTGTTGCATACTCGTCAAATGGACTCCCTTCTCACATGCTACGTTACGTAAGAATACAGCTTTCTCTCAAGCTTTAAATGTCCGCACGACAACTCAAACATATATTTACGCAATTCTTTCAAATACTTTAGTCACATCCTACTGGACTATTATGATAATTCCTGAACTTGTTAAGTTCTCATCCAAATGTTTAATAAGCTCTTAAATGTTTATAACAAAATCACATAAATTATTTATAACAATTAGAAATTGTTTATAATATTTGTCAAAGACAATAAAAATATTTTAAACACGCCTTTAACATCACTTTCATTCCACATTATTTTCAAAAATATTTACAGCAATTATTTACAATATTAACATTTAAATTGTTTAAATTATTAATTTTAAGAAATACATTAACCACAGGTTCATCCGGTTGGTAATTTCATAATCGTGTTTAATATAATCGACCAATGAAGGTTAGTTATACATTTTAATGTCACAATCTGGTTTAATAAAGGTTTTAATAATTATTTGTGACGTTAATCTTCATTCAATATCTTATCTCAAATTCTTTCAAAACTCTTGTTAATTATAACAGTAAATTCACTTGATTAATTTTCAACGAACTATGACAATTCACTCCAGCGGAAAATACTTCGCCAATACAATAATGCACAAACTGCATTATAATTAAGCCCAAAATTCATCATATTGTTAAGTGCCACCCCCTAGTGGCACTTATGTTAACTGGATTACGGTGGGGGTACAAAGCACAATACCAATTACAGCTTAAAGAAATAATTAACTTTATTGTGGCCAGAAAATTACACTAGTCAGCAAATACAAGCAATTAGGAGCCTTATTCCAGTTTCCTCAAGTCTCTTCCTTGAGCTCTCTTGGCCCTTCCACTTGTCAACAGATCACAGAAGTTAATCCGTCCTAATGAGTACGGTGGCCTTGACAGAAACTACCTGCTCCTCTCTTTTATGTTCACCGACCACAATTACTTACGTTCACTTGCTGCAGGCTATTTCGCAGTCCACACGCTGGAGAAACAATGTCACTGGATTTCTACACCACAATATCTCAGACACTCAGTGAAAGTACACTCACTCAGGCAGTCCCCTGTATGTTCCTCACTTCGCCGCTACACTAGGGGTTTCGCAAGTCACCACACTTCTGTCGCTCAGAATAAACGCTCACACTGGCTCGTAAAACACAACAACAACAACTGCTTCACGGGTCACTCTTATATAGCAGGCCGGTGACTCAATAAATGGTTCTAGATCCATCCAGGGTCCACGGCTTCTCGAGGTTTCCATCGCTGGTCCAGTCACGAATCTTCTGGACTATCCCTTTGTCTAGCAGCCCTGTTGCATAAGGCACACGCAATACAGGAGGCATGCCACAGCCCAGCCCCTGGGGCAGCTGTGACTCAAGCGGCGAGCGATGACACAAACTCACAGACGTAACACCACCCCCTTCCTAAAAAGGCTGATCGTCCCGATCAATCATTGGTCCGTCTGTGTCCCTCCGTAGGCTGCCAGGCGATCTCGATGCACGATCTTCATCTTCGCCCTCGGGCTCCGCTGGATCCTGTAGACGACATCGTTGATCCGTTTCATGACTCGGTACGGGCCCTCCCAGGACTTCTGCAGTTTGGGTGACAGGCCTTTCTTCCGTAATGGGTTGAAGAGCCAGACCAGGTCGTCCTCGTGGAATCCTCCGGCCTCCGTCTGCTGGTCGTATCGGGTCTTCATTCGGTCGGTCTCGATCCGCAGTTTCCTCCTCGCGAACGCGTGCACGTCTTCCAGTTGGTCGACCAGCTCTTGACAATACTGGCTTACCGGGATCGGATCATTCCCAGGTCGGCCGAAGGCAAGATCGACGGGTAGACGGAGCTCCCTCCCAAACATGGCCCGGGCTGGTGTGCACCCGGTGGCTTCATGCACGGCGGCGCGGTAGGCCAGGAGAAATAGTGGAAGATGCTTGTCCCAATCCCTCTGGTGCTCGCTGACAACTATTCGGAGATGGTTCTCGATGGTGCGATTGAATCGCTCTACCATCCCGTCGGACTGAGGGTGTAGCGGCGTTGTCCTTGTCTTCCGGATTCCCAGCAGCTGGCATAGGTTCTGAAACACCTGCGACTCGAAGTTCCTCCCTTGGTCGGAGTGCAGCTCCAGGGGTACTCCGTACCGGCTGACGAATTCCTTCACCAGGGTCTCTGCGATCGTCGCGGCTTCTTGGTTAGGGAGCGCATACGCCTCCGGCCATTTGGTAAAGTAGTCGCTGACGACTAATATGTAGCGGTTCCCTGCCTCGCTTAACGGGAATGGCCCAGCAACATCGATGGCCACCCTCTCCATGGGGCCGCCCACGTTGTAGGTCTTCAGTGGACCCCGTCGTCTTCGTCCTGGGCCCTTGCTGGCTGCGCAATCGTGGCACCTCGCGCAGTGGTTCTCCACGTCTGTTCGGCATCCGATCCAGTAGAACCGCTCTCTGAGCTTCTCCAGGGTCTTCTTTATCCCTAGGTGTCCACCAGATGATCCTCCATGGACTTCCTTCAGGACTTCCTCCGTCATAGCCTTTGGAACGACGACTTGTTCCCGAGATGTCTTCCCGTCGGTGCTCTCCCAGGCGCGGCAGATGAGGCCATCCCTTACAATCAGCGAGTCCCACTGTGCCCAGTAGGACTTAAACTTTGGGCTGCAGTCACTCACAATGTTCCACCCGGGTCTGGGGACACAGGCCCTCTTCCATTCGACTATCAGTCCCAGGTCATCATCTTCTGCTTGTGCCCGCGTGAAAGATTCGCTCCAGTTCCCCTGAAGTTCCACAGTAGTCCGTCGGCACTGTATCCCGGTGTTTTCCTCCCTTCGGGCACAGAAGGTGCAGTCTTCGGGGCACGGTCTTCGTGACAGGGCGTCGGCGTTAGAATGCAGTTGGCCTTTCCTGTGCTGAATCTCAAAGTTATACTGTTGAAGCCTCTCTAACCACCGCGCGAGTTGACCCTCGGGCTGCTTGAAGTTCAGGAGCCACCGCAGGGATGCATGGTCGGTCCTGATGAGAAATTCTTGCCCGTACAGGTACTTGTGGAAGTGTTCAATGGTCTTCACGATGGCGAGCAGCTCCTTCCTGGTGACGCAGTAGTTCCTTTCTGGCTTTGACAAGGCCTTGCTGAAGTAGGCCACTACTCTCTCCTCGCCGTCCACTACTTGCGACAGGATCCCCCCTATGCCAAAGTCGCTGGCATCGGTATCGACGATGAACCTTTTTCCAGGTCTGGGGTAGGCCAGAATAGGCGCGGTGCACAGAGCCTGCTTGAGTTGCTCGAAGGCATTGTGGCATTCTGCTATCCACGTGAAGAGTTGGTCCTTCTCAGTCAGTCGATGTAAAGGTTTGGCGATGTCGGCGAATCCTCTCACGAAGCGACGATAATAAGTGCAGAGTCCCAGGAAGCTTCGTAGTTGGGACTTGTCCTTCGGAACTGGCCACTCCCTCACAGCTGCGGTCTTCTCTGGGTCGGTGCGCACCCCTTCCTCGGAGACGATATGCCCAAGGTACTGGACCCGCTTCTGGAAGAGCTGACACTTCTTGGGGCTCAGCTTCAGCTGGGCAGCCCGTAGCTTCAACAAGATCTCCTTCAGGTTGCTGTAGTGCTCCTCGAAGCTCCTCCCCAGAACGATGACGTCGTCTAGGTATACCAGGCAGGTCTTCCAGTGTAGTCCCCTCAGAATGGACTCCATTAGCCTTTCGAAGGTTGCAGGGGCGTTGCACAGACCGAATGGCATGACGGTGAACTGCCAGAGCCCGCTGCCCACAGAGAACGCCGTTTTCTCGCGGTCCTTAGGGTGGACCTCCACCTGCCAGTAGCCACTCTTCAAATCCAAGGTGGAGAACCATCTTGACCCTGATATGGTGTCCAGCGTGTCGTCGATCCGGGGTAGAGGGTAGCTGTCCGTCTTCGTGACGTCGTTCACCCGCCTGTAGTCCACGCAGAACCTGGTGGAACCGTCCTTCTTCTTCACAAGCACGACCGGAGAACTCCAAGGACTATGTGATGGCTCGATCACCCCTTGATCCTTCATCTCTTCAACCATCCGGTCGACTTCGGCTTGCTTGGCGAGCGGGACACGTCGGAATGGGGCCCTAATCGGTGCGCTGTCCCCAACGTCGATTCTGTGCTGGACCAAGCTTGTCCTGCCGAAGTCTTTGCTTCCCAGGGAGAAGACATCCTGGAATTCGTGTAGCAGGTCCCGAAGTTGGCGTGATTGTTCCTCGTCTAAATGGTCCTGGGATCCTTGGTACAGCTTCTGTAGTTCTTCTGGCAGTGTGCGTCTTCTTCGGTTGTCCGTCTGCAGGTGTCCGTCCGTCGTGTCGGTGATGCGGGCAATCCAGGTAACGGGCTCGCAGACTCCTAGGTTGGTGTCCCGGTGAACCGTAATATCGTAGTCGTTCAGGTTGGACAGGCGGACGTACGGCCGAGGCGTCGTGTTGATGAGCGTCTTGGCAACTAGCAATCCTTTTGCCTGGATGTCCTCATATTTTGGCTCGATGACAGCAGCCACTCCCTCAGCAGTTCCGTCGACAATTACGGCGGCGCTGACCTCCGTCCTGGCAGGAACGATGACGTCCTCTCTCAGCCTTACTCGTCGTGCGGTGACGGCCTCGTGTGCTGGTTGCAAAGCAAGTTCCTCACCTCCGAAGTGCAGAGTGTTGGCACTCAGATCCAAGATGATGTTGTTCTGGTCCAGGAAGTCCAGTCCGATGATCACTTCATTTGACACGTCAGCCACAAGCACTGGATGCTTTATCGCCCGTCGACCAATGACGAACTCCAGTGATGCTTCGCCATGTACCGGTGCGGTCTCTCCGGTCGCGGTTATTAGCTGGAGGTTCCTTTGTGTGGGTTGCACTCTCCACTTCGGGATTACGGTGGGACTGACGATGGTCCTCGATGCTCCCGTGTCGATTAGCATGGGCCAGCTCTCTCCGTTGACGACTCCGTCGACCATCAGGCTGCTATTGTCCCTCCGTAACTTCGTCACACGAACTTGGACTGCCGGGGCTTGACGACTGCCACAAGCCAACCTTTGCCCCCCTAGGCTGGCTGATACTTGCTTTCCTGGGCCGCGCGGTTTCCCTACGACTGTCTGTCCAGACGGAAACCCTTGGCGGCGGCGATCACTACAGTCCTTGCTCAGGTGGCCTCTCTTACGGCAGGTCCAGCAGGTCGGTAGTCCTCTTCCGGGCCGCCTCTCCGGATGTCCTTCGGCTACGTTTTTGTTGGTGGTACTGCGATTCTTGAAGAAACGGCTTAGCGCCTCCATCAATTCGTCGGCCAGGGGCTTGGTCTCGTTGGTTTTTGCTGGTTCATCGACGTCCACTTGACGCACCCGCGCGTGCATTCTGGATGCCTGTTTTGCCGTCTCGAATTCGAGTGCGTGGCTCAGCGCATCTGCCAGGGTCTTATTGCGCGCGAGTCGCAGCGCCTGTTGAGTGTCCGAGTCCCGTAGCCCGTCGGTGAATGTCTGCGTCGCTATCTGCTCCAGAAAGTCGGCCGGCGCTGTTGGGTAGGCAAGCCTTACGAGGCGTGCGATGTCCATCTCGAACTCCTGCAGGGTTTCCGCGTTCTTCTGTACCCGGGTCCGGAGCTGCATCTGGTAGGCCTGCTGAAGATGGCTATCTCCATATCGGGACTCCATATGGGCGATCAGTGAAGCGTAGTCCTGGGATCCAGTCGGGATGGCCTGAAGGACGTTAAGGGCGTCACCTCTCAGCGCTACAATGAGAGCTGTAGCCTTTTCTGTGTTGTTCCAGTTATTTATGGAACAGGCCGCCTCGAACTGACGTAAGTAGGTGCTCCATGGCACCTTTCCGTCGAAGGTTGGGGGCGTCACTCTGCTATGTCCCGTTCCTGATATTCCCGGTGTAACGGTGGGCGGGCGTTGGCGCAGCTCGGCAACTTCCTCTTGTAGGGCTTTGACTCTCTCATCCACCCCGGTCGGCGGGCGTCGGCGCAGCTCGGCGACTTCCTCTTGTAGGGCTTTGAATCTATCTTCCATCCCTGTCGGCGGGAGTCGACGCAGCTCAGCAAATTCCTTTTGTAGAGCGTTGAATCTCTCTTCCACCCCCATCAGCGGTCGTTGGCACAGCTCGGCAACTTCCACTTGCAAGGCGTTGAATTTCTCCTCCACCCCCATCAGCGGGCGTTGGCGCAGCTCGGCAACTTCCACTTGCAAGGTGTTGAACTTCTCCTCCACTGCCGCGACTTCCTCACGTAGGCCCTGTTCCAATTTCCTTTGGCTCTCCTCTAATTTCGTCAGCAGACACTCTTCCAGATTTTTCTGGCCATCCAGAAATTTGGCGGTTAGGTCCTCTGCAAACTTATTCTGGCTGTCTTCCATCTGCTTCAGGTCCTCCGCTAACTTATTTTGGCCTTCTTCTAATTTGGAAGTTAGGTCCTCTGCTAACTTATTTTGGCTGTCCTTCAGGTCCTCTGCTAACTTCTTCTGGCCATCCTCCATCTTCTTCTGGCCGTCTTCCATTCTGGCAGTTAGGTCCTTGGTTAAATTCTTCTGGCCGTCTTCCATTTTGGCAGTTAGGTCCTTGGTTAAATTCTTCTGGCCGTCTTCTATGCCATTTAACTTTTCTAGCAATGCTACCAATTGCGCCTCCATTTTAGTTGCTTGCCTTGTAAAGGGCATGCACTCACAGGAAAATTAGAGAAAATGACCTGCTCGGGTTTTGAAACCAGGACCGTCAGGTGTTGTGCTTGAGTTCGTAATCCGGCTTCTGACACCAGTTGTTAAGTGCCACCCCCTAGTGGCACTTATGTTAACTGGATTACGGTGGGGGTACAAAGCACAATACCAATTACAGCTTAAAGAAATAATTAACTTTATTGTGGCCAGAAAATTACACTAGTCAGCAAATACAAGCAATTAGGAGCCTTATTCCAGTTTCCTCAAGTCTCTTCCTTGAGCGCTCTTGGCCCTTCCACTTGTCAACAGATCACAGAAGTTAATCCGTCCTAATGAGTACGGTGGCCTTGACAGAAACTACCTGCTCCTCTCTTTTATGTTCACCGACCACAATTACTTACGTTTACTTGCTGCAGGCTATTTCGCAGTCCACACGCTGGAGAAACAATGTCACTGGATTTCTACACCACAATATCTCAGACACTCAGTGAAAGTACACTCACTCAGGCAGTCCCCTGTATGTTCCTCACTTCGCCGCTACACTAGGGGTTTCGCAAGTCACCACACTTCTGTCGCTCAGAATAAACGCTCACACTGGCTCGTAAAACACAACAACAACAACTGCTTCACGGGTCACTCTTATATAGCAGGCCGGTGACTCAATAAATGGTTCTAGATCCATCCAGGGTCCACGGCTTCTCGAGGTTTCCATCGCTGGTCCAGTCACGAATCTTCTGGACTATCCCTTTGTCTAGCAGCCCTGTTGCATAAGGCACACGCAATACAGGAGGCATGCCACAGCCCAGCCCCTGGGGCAGCTGTGACTCAAGCGGCGAGCGATGACACAAACTCACAGACGTAACAATATATTAATCTATATGGCATTAAAAACTTCCACCGAACTTACAAAACTTCCACAAATAATTCTTTAACATTAATTCCTGTGGGAACCTCCTTCATATTCAAGGGCATTATATATCAGCGACTCTCAACACATGCGCTATACTAGGGATTATACATCCATAGTTCCACTTAAAAATTCTTATAATCATTAATTGTTTCAAAACTGTTTTTATTTAACCTTCGTGGATTTCATTCATGAATCGAATTGAAGTCAAAATTTGCCAATCACAAACAAATTTAATAGTGAATACGCTTATATACGCCTGTCTGGTCTATCAAAATTTAAGATTAACATCTTAAAAGAATTGTAGTATAAAAATACTATCATCAAATAAATTGCGACTAAAACTGCAAAGTAGTCGAATAGAATCCAATTAGAATGGGGAATGCAAACATCGTTATATAACTCTCTAATTGAGAAAAATTCCTAACAAAAGTTCTTGACTTTAATGCATTCAATAATTCATTATTAAAGTTCATCTTTCACAAAAGTGTCTATAATGCAATGATCGTTCATAACTGACGATAAATGTCTGTGTTGCAATCAACTCAAATAACGACTAGTATTTCCAAGATCGTCGACAACGCAAGAGATTTTAACGCTCTAAAATCATTTAAATGTTCTTCCTTCTTGATGATGACAGAAAATTGGTCAAAGTAATTAAACTGGGGTAGAATTACTTTAATAAAGTGACACGCTGTCTGAATTTAAATCTGCCATAAAAATCATTAACTTACAGTCAAATCGTGACTACAAAAAAAATATTAATTACTGAAAAATCTAAATATCAGTCTCAACTGATCCAAAATCATTTAACTATGCCCATGACATAACAATGTCTTAATAAATCGTCGAAAAAGGCATAACTCATCAAGGTGTACTGAGAATAGGAATCTCAACAAGAAAATAGGGCAAAATACATGAGGACAAAAATATGGGAAAAATGGTTGCTCAAACATCATTAAGAAACTCAAATACAATAAACGTTCACGACTACCTTATCTGCCGATTGACGTTCCAGAGGAAAATTCCCCAAAGAAGACTGCTGATGGATCCATTTCACCAAGTTAAAGCTGAGCTCCATCCTCGAAATAGGAAATAGCATCCTCGGAGAATCGAACTGCTTCCTTCTCCGTAAATCGCTCTGCTCCTCGAAGACGAATAGACATCCTTCCGGCAATAATCTTCTTTGTGCGTCGGGATAACCCTGACCTCTCTTGAAAAATTCCCTAAGTTCCAGTAGACAATCGCCATGAAGTTTTTGTAGAAATTTCCGAAGAAATATTCATATTCAATGAGTATGTAATAGATTTCATTGCTGTTCGATAGTATTCAGCTTTTAATCACGAAACATGGGTGTAGATGGTATTCACCACATGTTCGCTTGTGTGGAATAGCAATTAGCGAAGTTCCATGTTGCTATCTTACTCCGTTGAAATATGTCCCAATTGCATTAAGTCCTTTAGCCTTCCATCTGCTCTTCGGTTGTAGTATTAGAAGAACAAACGGCCTTATTAAATTGCTCCATTATATTGTAGTGTTGTGTAACAAAAGCAATCTGGAGTCTCCCTATTTCACGAGCAGCGTCAGCCGTGGCATAAATTCTGGCGATACAATAGTGCTTCTCTTGTGGCGAGATAATCACTTTTGTCAGTCGTCGAAACTTGCTAATATCTTTCAAACTAATCGCTCGAAATTGTTCAGCTTTTCTATATTACTTCATGTAGCACTGCACAATCGAATTATCTTATCGGTGACCGCTAACTGTTCGAAGCTAAACTTGTAGAAGCGTTCTAAGGTCCGTTTTAACTTCACCTAGTTTGACTTGAATCTCGTATAATGCAGTGGCTTCCCCACGCGTTATAAAAACGACTCTTTCACACTTTTCACTATATATGACTATATAAGAAAGAACTTTCACAATTAGACTTCGATGATCTGAGAATGATCGGAGAATGAGATCGGAGAGAATGAGGCTCCTATCTTCTGCGCAAGCCCTTTTATTAACTTCACGAGGGGCGTTTCCATCCCTTCCATAGTGTGATACTGCGTCATCGTTAGAAGTTCCAACTTCGTTAATACATGACGGATTTTCAAAATTCAAAAACTGAAAATAAATTTCACCAAAATTCCAAATCAATGCCTCTACTGCAAATGGATTTCCACAATTCTGCATTCCAAAAGTAATAAAAATACCATAGTTTCAGCAATCTCAGTCTTCCTTTAAACTATCGTTTATTGGTTCAAGCCTCCCCTCCAATAGCATAGTTTCTTCCTCAGCATAATTCCTCGTTTCCTGCGACTGCGTCGTAAATCTTGGAACATTCTCGACTAAATGCTGACGTCACTGAGAATCTCAGCTCAAGTAGCCTGCTGGCATAACGTTTACGTCATCCGTGCTTACGTCATGACTACCCACGTCATAACTATGACAACCATAACTCTCTTTATATTTTCCAAAATAGCCACTGTGGTCTCTATATAATTCAATTACGGGGGCAGTACCTAACGTGCCATGGCCGCTTCCTACCCAAATCCTACCTGACTTACAAATACACACTAGAACAGACATCACAGTGACACAGGATATCACACAAATTCCACACACCCAAATACATGGGGCTACATGACCACGATGTCGCAAAGCCCCTTAAACAATCATCAACAACGCGTGAGGTCCGGATTCGATTCACGGCTCAATCATGACATTTAGTTCTGGTCTCAGGGTTAGAACTGGCTACACTGTGCCTCTTGAGGTAAAACTGTGAAGAGGTGAGTTTTATTCGACTCAATTACAAATAAAACATAATTGCTGATACCACAATAACACAGGTTATCAGATTTTGTGTTTTCACGTACTTCTGTATTCGAAAGCTTCTTTTATAGGCCATATACCCTGAAAATTATATTTCTTGCCTGGCTGTGTAAAACTGTTCGGCTTCCACTGGGCTTGCTAAGGGACATTGTTATGAGTTCAAAACTTCAGCTCACAGCACTTGTTAAAGCTCCACTACTGAATTGATACAGCAATACCGTCACTCTTCGTTATCTACTCTAGTGAACCTAAATATTTCAACACCTAAATCATTCCTTCTCTATTTATGCCTTCAGTTCAAGGGCAGATGTTATCTCCCGAATGGCTCGTCGTATCGTCACGGGGTTTGGACAGTCAGTTTCAAAATTTTTAGCTCTGTAACATAGGGTCATTAAAATAATTGAATAATTAATTATTTTCGTGCGCGGAGAGAAATAACGATTTCGTACAGCGCAGCGAGGCCAGCTAGTTGAGTTAACTAGGCAACGCCGCGCTATTCTATTGGCTGGCGCGAGTGACTGAATCTGGCTCCTCCCTCATGTTCACAGTTGTTTTGGGTCTGATGTAGTAAATTTTGTGAGGATCATGGAATTGTTTTGGTCGCTTTACTACCTAATGCCACACACATACTTCAACCCATGGATGTAGGGGTTTTTAAGCCACTCAAGACTGCCTGGAAGAAAAATGTACATGAGTGGCGAATTCAGAGGGTTGCTAATAGCGAAGATACTGCACTGAAGAAGGATTTTTCGAAACTTTTGGCAACAATTGGTGTTAGGCCTCGGCGAATGGTAATTTTCCGGGCTGTTATGCCGTGGTCTCACTTGTTTAGAGCAGAATTACGATAGTTTCATGCTCGTATGTCTTCTACCCACCATTCCCGCTTCCCGTTGCCGTTTTTTATTTCATTTTTTATTTAAAAAAACATAATTACTGGTACTGTTTTATTCGTAAATGTTGGCCTCCAAGTCGAAAAATCGATGTGTTACGCAACAATTGACAGAAATGCATTATAAACAGCCGACAAGGAAAAGTAACAATGTGACGGCAATTGGTGCCAACGGGTGACGAATATAGGAAAAATCCAAATACATCGTTCCGAACACTGGTGCAAAAACACACTTTTTTTTAAATACATATTTTTTCCTAAAACGAATATCTTCGATATTTGGACTTTTCTAGGGTTTGAGTAGAGTTTGAGGTTAGATACAGTGCTTTTGTTGATTAAATTTACCAAAATGTGTAAGGTGTATATAATTTCTTGACTAAATCTGTCTTAACATGACGACCATTGGTGCATTTACCTTAATATTATGAAATAATTCAATATTAATTGAAAAACATACGGTACTGTTCGTGTTCAAAACGTAACGTATGTCATCCACAACACTCCTATAGCTAGGTAGTAGTATAAAAATATTGCAATCATCTACATGACAAAGCTGCACCAAACCTCCCGACGGCAGATATTACTTCTCGGGACATGATTTGAAAAGGTGAAACTTGAAATTTCATAACTTTTTTTTATAACAAATAATGAACAGAAATGCATTTTGAGTAAAGAACTTATTCCTATACAGATGTAGCTCAACCATTTCCAGAGTCTGTCTGCTAGAACTGCAAGATTATGTAGGGTTAGGATTTTGATGAAATTGCAACTTTTTATTTGCAACTTTTTATTTACATGTATTGTGACAAATTAAGGGCCTTCTGATGAATTGTATGCAATTTTTCCAATATGTTTAATTCAAGTAGAAAACATATTTTTAGGTCATTTGAATTTTTCTTTAGGTCACAAGTACATTGCTTTTAGTACATTTTCGGGTAATTTATTAGCCAACAAAATCGTAGCCCTACATAAGCAACTAATGCAACTTACTTCAACTGCTCCGGATTCAACCGTTGCATTTTAACAACTTCATTATTACAAGTTCTATCAAAGAAAGGGTTGCTGCGCTCAGAGAAATAGTCCATTACATTTGATGGATTAAGTACTGGAATCCAAGCACTGTCATGCCATGACAAACCCAAGGGATTTTCTGAAAGAGAAAATAATATAATTAACAATGAACAGAGCTAAGAAATATCAACTAAGTAACCAATCAAACAAATGGAAACTTGAACAAAATCAATCAATGATATTAATTGAAATACTAATTGGCAGAAGAAAATGTGTTCCAAGTTCAGATTAATGTAAACCTAAAATCAAAACACACCTTTATTTTCATCCCTGTTTTTGTCACATTGTGCCTTTCAATATCTTACTCAGAACTTAAGTTGAGACATTTTAACACCTTACATATAGCCTTGTACAAAAGAGGAATATTGAATTTTACATTTAGAACCCTTGGGAGAGTGTTGTTATCAACCCCACAAATTACGTGTTTTATTATATTTGTACTACTGTTGGGACTAGGGCCAGCAAGAAGGCAGCCATGGCCGTAAGTTAGGTACCATCTGGGGATAAAGACGCAATGGTCAAACTACTTGCCTCTCACCAATGTGAACAGAGATTTTCAAGGTGAAATGTTACATCCCATGGTTCAGATAGAAAAGAGAATCCATGGCTTATGATCACAAGATTAATGATCATCTATAGCACCAAGCTTCTTTCCTCAGGTACCCTACTGTCATTGGTCTCCTCAATATCTATAAATGTCATCAACACATCTTTCTAAAATTCTTTTCTCCATCTTGTGCCTTAAAGTGAAGATCGGGTCAAATATTGATCTGTCCTTCCGAAAGCAAAGTTCTTCTGTCATTAACCTTCCAATATCTTCTTGAATATCTTCACTACATGTGATTATTCCTCTGCACTTTTTACATTCCTTTCCATCACCTTCCTTGAATAACAGAATTATTAGACCCTTGCCCCAATCTTATATGACTTCTTTTTACTTCCATATCATTCTAAATAATGGATGAATGAGGTAAGGCTATCAAGACGAGCACTGGAACGACGGATGACGGGGAAGAGAGGACGAGGAAGACCAAGAATGCGTTGGATGGACTCGGTGAAGAATAGCATTAGAAAACGGAACCTGAATTGGAACACCATGTCGGAAGAGGAATGGTGGAACGACAGAACAAAGTGGAGAGGAACCATATTTGCCCCCACCCGGTGTCAGCTGGAAAAGGGGAAATGAGGATGATTATGATGATCATTCTAAATAGTATATAAATCCACTGTACTCCAGATGATAATGGTTTCAAGAAGCAGAACAGCAAGGTCATCTGTCCCTACTAGAACCATTATCTCCTCCATAGCTACCTGGTCACATCAGATGCTTTGCCTCACTTCATCTTCCATATAGCTTCTTCCATTTCTTTTGTTCTTCAAATGTTACTTATTCACACTCTCTTTCAATAGCTGGTTCTGAGGGGGATGGAATATTTGTTTCAACATCCTCTCATCAGAGTTTGCCAAATGGCAAAATACCAAATATTCTCAAACAAAACCGGTAAAATTCTCAAATAAAATATAGGCCCTATGAGCTCACAGATTAAAATTAATGTTTTTCAGTTGGTCAACATGATTGCACCCAGTTGTACTGGATGTTTCCCTAAACCAGAAAAAAATATACATGAGATTAATCAATAAATTCACTTGGATGACCAGTTTCAATCATCAAGCGATCATCATCAGATCCTTTACACTTAGACTGTTAAACCTATGTCTGCAAGTAAGTTATTATATTAGTTAGTTATTGTTATTTTAAGGGGCGGAACTACGAGGTCATCTGCCCCTGAGTTATATGGGTGATGGTATTTATAATAAGTATATTTAACTTATTATAAACTTGTGCAACTTGTCAAGATTTGTTAACTTAGTTATATGTGATTTTTTGTTAAGATATTGTTAGTGGTTAGTGACCTTTAAGTTTGCTTGTTTATTGTGATATCTGTGATTGTTAGTGAATGGTCAGGTTGAAATTGAATATGGACTTAGCTTATTGTTTGAGCAATGTGGGATCCATTCTCATTCAACTGCTGCCAATTCCACTGTCTACACTGAACTGGACTGAATTACCTTTTGCAGGCTGCTATGTTGATATCTCATTCCCCTACATTGGTCTCTGCTCGGTTAGACCACAGTCTGGATGAAAATTACTGTTTGTACCAAAATTACTGTTTGTACTACAAGCAAGGTTAGGCTTGTCTTTGTATGTAAAGCCTTGTTAACTTGAAACACAAAGGAGGAAACACTTAACGTGGAAAATCACTGCTGTTCCAACGTAACCACACAATATTCTTTTATATTTTTGTGACATCATCTCAGTCAATATTCGGTAAGGAAACCTAGATCTTAGTTTCATTTCAAACTTATGGTGGAAACAACTATCACACACACAAGAATCCCGCAACGCAAAGTCAGTGGTTGTATGCTTAAAATCATAGCCTTTCAGCTCTGAGGCCTTAAGAGCTATATCTATGAAACGATATTGACCTGACAGCACTGGTTATTCTCGAGTGTGATTCCTCTGTATGCGTTGGGGTCCTCTATGTCTCCCTTTCCTTTGTATAACAAGATAAAAGCAGCGGGACCAATAGGTGTACAGTGGTTGTATAGATTGTTTAGAATAATTTGGAAGAAGAAAGAGATTCCAGAAGAATGGGGAAAGGGATTAATTATCCCGATTTTTAAGAAAGGTGACAAAAAGGAATGCAATAACTACAGAGGGATCACTCTTATCGCTCATGTAGCTAAGATCTTTGAGAGAGTTCTGGAAGGCAGACTGAGGAGGAAGATAGAAGGAGAGATGGAAGAAGAACAGTATGGTTTTAGGAAAGACAGATCAACATTTGACCTAATCTTTGCATTAAGGCAAATGATGGAGAAAAGATGGGAATTTGGAAAAGACATGGTGATGACATTTATTGATATTGAGAAAGCGTACGACAGTGTGCCTCGACAGGTGGTTTGGAATGTATTAAGGAAAAGGAGAGTTAACGGAGCTGATGTCCAAATGTTAAAAGCTATGTACAAATATTGTGTGAGTAGCGTGAAGACCAGTATAGGAAAAACAGAATGGTTTAAAGTGGAAACAGGTCTCCGACAGGGAAGTGTATTTTCCCCCTTACTATTCATCATAGTCATGGATGAAATTCACAAGAATGTTAAACAGAGATTGGGACAAGAGGCAACAAAGGCCATGCTGTTTGCAGATGATATAGTGATATGGGGCGAGGATGAAAAGGAAGTACAAAAACAACTAGATGTATGGAATCAAGAAATAGAGAAATATGGGATGAAAGTAAGCACAGAGAAGAGCAAGACAATGGTAATGTCAAGAGGAAGGAAGGAAGGAAGAGGAAAGATAGAATTGAATGGGAAAATTCTAGAAGTGGTTAAAAGTTTCAAGTACTTGGGAAGTGTGATCACAGAAGATGGAAGGATAACTGAGGAAATTGGAAAGAGAATACAACAATCGAACAGTTTTTACCAGAGCATAAGGGGTATTCTGTGGAACCGAGATGTCCCAAAGAAATGTAAAAATGTATTATATTCAACCTACTACAGACCCATACTAACATATGCAGCTGGAGCGTGGACTACTACAAAAAGAGAGGAGAGTAGAATACAAGCCGCGGAGATGAAATTCCTTAGAGGTATAGAGGGCAAGACCAGAAGAGATAGAGTTAGAAACGAAGAGATTAGAAAAAGGACAGGAATCTTGAAACTGCAGGACAGGATAGAAACAACAAAGTTAAAGTGGTATGGACATATGATGAGAATGGGAAAGGAGAGAGTACCAAAGAAAACTTTCTGTGAAAAGATGACAGGGAAGAGACCACGAGGAAGGCCCCGAAAGAGATGGGCAGATACAGTGTGGGAGTGTGTAGAGAAGAGAGGAGGAAAACCTGAAGAAGTACTAAAAACAGGAGAGGAGTGGTGGAGAGACAGGAAACGTTGGAGGTCCTTAATTCACAACCCGACCCAGGAAGCTGGAAACGGGAAATGAAGATGATGATGGTGGAAACAACTATCACACACACAAGAATCCCGCAACGCAAAGTCAGTGGTTGTATGCTTAAAATCATAGCCTTTCAGCTCTGAGGCCTTAAGAGCTATATCTATGAAACGATATTGACCTGACAGCACTGGTTATTCTCGAGTGCGATTCCTCTGTATGCGTTGGGGTCCTCTATGTCTCCCTTTCCTTTGTATAACAAGATAAAAGCAGCGGGACCAATAGGTGTACAGTGGTTGTATAGATTGTTTAGAATAATTTGGAAGAAGAAAGAGATTCCAGAAGAATGGGGAAAGGGATTAATTATCCCGATTTTTAAGAAAGGTGACAAAAAGGAATGCAATAACTACAGAGGGATCACTCTTATCGCTCATGTAGCTAAGATCTTTGAGAGAGTTCTGGAAGGCAGACTGAGGAGGAAGATAGAAGGAGAGATGGAAGAAGAACAGTATGGTTTTAGGAAAGACAGATCAACATTTGACCTAATCTTTGCATTAAGGCAAATGATGGAGAAAAGATGGGAATTTGGAAAAGACATGGTGATGACATTTATTGATATTGAGAAAGCGTACGACAGTGTGCCTCGACAGGTGGTTTGGAATGTATTAAGGAAAAGGAGAGTTAACGGAGCTGATGTCCAAATGTTAAAAGCTATGTACAAATATTGTGTGAGTAGCGTGAAGACCAGTATAGGAAAAACAGAATGGTTTAAAGTGGAAACAGGTCTCTGACAGGGAAGTGTATTGTCCCCCTTACTATTCATCATAGTCATGGATGAAATTCACAAGAATGTTAAACAGAGATTGGGACAAGAGGCAACAAAGGCCATGCTGTTTGCAGATGATATAGTGATATGGGGCGAGGATGAAAAGGAAGTACAAAAACAACTAGATGTATGGAATCAAGAAATAGAGAAATATGGGATGAAAGTAAGCACAGAGAAGAGCAAGACAATGGTAATGTCAAGAGGAAGGAAGGAAGGAAGAGGAAAGATAGAATTGAATGGGAAAATTCTAGAAGTGGTTAAAAGTTTCAAGTACTTGGGAAGTGTGATCACAGAAGATGGAAGGATAACTGAGGAAATTGGAAAGAGAATACAACAAGCGAACAGTTTTTACCAGAGCATAAGGGGTATTCTGTGGAACCGAGATGTCCCAAAGAAATGTAAAAATGTATTATATTCAACCTACTACAGACCCATACTAACATATGCAGCTGGAGCGTGGACTACTACAAAAAGAGAGGAGAGTAGAATACAAGCCGCGGAGATGAAATTCCTTAGAGGTATAGAGGACAAGACCAGAAGAGATAGAGTTAGAAACGAAGAGATTAGAAAAAGGACAGGAATCTTGAAACTGCAGGACGGGATAGAAACAACAAAGTTAAAGTGGTATGGACATATGATGAGAATGGGAAAGGAGAGAGTACCAAAGAAAACTTTCTGTGAAAAGATGACAGGGAAGAGACCACGAGGAAGGCCCCGAAAGAGATGGGCAGATACAGTGTGGGAGTGTGTAGAGAAGAGAGGAGGAAAACCTGAAGAAGTACTAAAAACAGGAGAGGAGTGGTGGAGAGACAGGAAACGTTGGAGGTCCTTAATTCACAACCCGACCCAGGAAGCTGGAAACGGGAAATGAAGATGATGATGGTGGAAACAACTATCACACACACAAGAATCCCGCAACGCAAAGTCAGTGGTTGTATGCTTAAAATCATAGCCTTTCAGCTCTGAGGCCTTAAGAGCTATATCTATGAAACGATATTGACCTGACAGCACTGGTTATTCTCGAGTGCGATTCCTCTGTATGCGTTGGGGTCCTCTATGTCTCCCTTTCCTTTGTATAACAAGATGATGTTCGACTTTCTCCAGTCCTCTGGTATTTTTCCGGACGTAAGGCATTTGTTAAACATTTTCGTACACAGCTGGGCGAGTTTTTCAAGAGTATCTTGGAGGTTTTCGTTGAACACCTCGTCTGGTCCTGTAGCTTTTCCTTTTTTAGTGTCAAGGATTGTGCATCTTACTTCGTCTTCGGTTATTGGTTCAAATTCTAAGTTTGATGTCTCTTCTTTTTCGTAAGCTTGTTCTAGATTGTTCTTGTTGTAAATCTGGGTGAAGTGTTGCTCCCAAACATCCATTGGGATTCCTGTCACTCCTGCTCTGGATCTCTTCTTGATTGCAATAAAGGGGTCACTTAGGGCTTCTTCCACTGGTTATTGGGATGTTGATTACCTTTGATGTCTTAATTGGCCTGGATGTTGCCTAGTGCCTAAACAGCTCCACAATTTATAACGAGCACCAATTCATGTAATTCATACAATCAAGCACCAAACAAAATCATGTTGGCACTAATGAAAAAATGTAACTTATATAAAATACAATTAATAATATTAATTTTAAAATGAAAATACTGTAAGTCATATTTTCACAACTCTGCTTGTAGCCATTAGTGTGTAACGGTCTGGAAACTGAATGCAACCCTGCTAGGCCTAGATGGCAGCTGTAGCAAGTTAGCCACATGGTACAAGCCGGAATTAACACTCATATGCAGAACAAGGCGAGGATGACCTCCAATATCGTTCATTTTGCTGCGCTAAAACTGTAGTTGTTTCAATAGTAACGTTATAGTATTAATTTTGAACGATGTATCACTCTTTTTCTTTTTCACTTTCAGTTTGACAATATATGATTTTCATACCTTATTTCATCTTCTGGGGGCACATTATCAATGTAATTACTTAACACTAGGCCTAGTCACTTCTGCACCGAGTGTATCGGAAATATGTGCTAAATCACGTAAATATATTTTTTTATTTATTGCTCATTTGACAACGGCAGCCATGTTCAACAACGTATTTAGTATGTTAAACTGCCGCCAAAGCGCTCACAACGTGGTGCATACATTGACGTCACTAGTTGCCAACATGTCCGATACAAAATACGCGACACACGTAATGTGATAGTGGGCCACGGTTGACAAAAAATTGATCTGGGCATGTTAGGCCACAACCATTATCAAAAACCATTGGATTGGACAACACAAAGGTTAGAATGGTCGGGTTGAGCTGCGGCCTTGGCTGCGGGAAGCTTGCAGGGCACCATTGACAAAAGAAATATTTAGTAACGTAAGCGCGGGGTTGGCAATACTCTCTCTGACGAAAATTCATGCGCATAATGGCGGACAAAGCTGGAATTTCATCTTTCCACGTGGTGGTGTATTTTACATCTTACATTTAGGCAACCCTACCGTGTCGTGAATGTGCCGTCATGTCTCCGCACATTTACGTAATTTAGAACATATTTCCAGTGCACTAGTAACTTAATAATAAACGGCAATTTCTATTGGTATTGTCCCCTAGAAAGGTATGAAAATCATGCATTATCCGTACTAACGTAGTTGTGAGTGTCGAAAAGGCATGTTCTCCCCTTCTCGACTAGTAATGTTCTTTCTCTGGTTCTAGTGTGCCTGTGTGTATTAACTGAAGTGCAGGGGAAAAGTATGCACTTTTCTCCATACAACCAACCAGACTTCTCACTACTATAAAAGGAACATGTTTTATCGGGTTTTAAACCAACCCAATCTACCTGGAATTTCAAGGTAAACATTTTACGTCAATTACCGAAAAATGTGAGGAGGAAGTTCCACCTATCCTCGAGGAACCGCAATTGCCGGGATCATACCAAGTGCTCGTATGCTGAAGTAAATGTTTACCTTAAGAAAGTAGATGGTCTTATCAACAAAGGAAAACATTACAATGCCATCAGTCAATACTTGAGTTGAAATTCTGGCCTTTGGTTCACTGTGGCAGATGACTGCAGTTCCTCAGAGCCAAGAACGTTCCGGTACTTCATTTGTTTGCAGGCGCGAGTCCACCGTGCGCATTGGAATATTTTACGGACTTGTAAATTGGCCTCAGCTGTCTCCACAGCGAACCAACAACCAGAGGGGATTGGTTCTCAGTGGAGACGGCTGGGACCAATATTTTACAAGTCCGTAAAATACTCAAATGCACCGGCGCGAGCCCACCGGGCTTATAAAATATTGGTCCCAGCCGTCTCCACTGAGAACCAATCCCCTTTTACGGACTTGTGAAACATTGGTCCCAGCCGTCTCCACCGAGAACCAATCCCCATATTCTTCTAGGCTAACCTGCAACAGTAATGATACCACTCCCCCTATATGGCCAGCCCTACATGCCATTCGTAATTTATACCTTCTAATAATAAAAATGCACTTACCAGTACCGGGCAAACACGCTCTTCCAGGGATCATGATGGCTCCGAACAATATCGGCTAAATGTCTGTAAAAAGTGTAAATCAATCATCAAATCACAAAACACCACTCAAATCTTCTGCGTCTAATCTACATCCGTTCAAATCAATTTTACTGATTTTGTAGATACCCTAAACATCTTAAATCATACAGAATCTTCGACCAAGAAAACAGCCATTGAGCAGAATAGCAAAACTAACCTTAATCCCAAAGTCTATCGATAATCAAAATCTGTATTCTCTTACCACTAAATTGTAACATTAACTAGAGGAGCTGTTTCCGAAATCAATGTTTTCATGCACAAACAAAACATATTTACTATCACACGCAATTAGGATTTGAGACAACACATCCAGCATAATTAAAAAAATTACGATCACGAACAGCTGTGGGATGACGGCCAGAGGCAAGGAGCATATAATAAGAGTTGTTGTTGTTGTGGTAAGGTTGATGGACACAGTTGACCTCTTCGCCCAATAGCTTCTGTATAGAATTCACCAACGTAGCACATACACATTCGCACGCCATGTTTCTGAACACCGACGAAATATAACTAACCTGATCATTCACCTTAGAAAATAATGATGTAGATATGTTCCAGAGCACACTGGTACGCACGAAACTTTGAAAGGGGTCAGAAAAATCAGTACATACATACTTCATGACATATCATAAAAAATTGCAAACAAAAAAAAAGGAAGGGACCTTATAGCATAAAAGGGAGGTGATCTAAATATTCCATTATGGCCTCGACCAATGGAACTACAGGATTATGCAACATAGTGGACATATTTAATGGTAAGGTATATCCTAAAGATCTTAACTTGTGTAGCATCATCATCCTCGGTTCATTGAAAACATCACACTGGAACATCAGATGACTCAGTGTAGCCCGCGTCTTACCACACACACAACTCGCATTCTCGCGCAGGCCCGTGCGTGCCATATGATCAGGTGTCATGGCATGCTGAAAACGTAACCGTATTATGGTAATAATGTGTCATCTAGTATATTTGCCAACCCGAAACCAAGGTATTGTTCGAATCGTAGGTTGTATCGGAAAATAATGACGCGCCTTAAAGGGACCGATACTAGACCAACCCATTTGCCATTCATTAAGTAGCTGTGCATGGATAACAGGCTGAAAGTCTGTATAAGGTACAGCGACATTATAAACTACCCCAAACCCCTGTGCTGCCCACTTTGCCATGCGGTCGACATCCTCGTTTCCTGGTATACCCGAATGCCCCGGGATCCAAGTGAGCATAACTTTCTGCTCCCTAATCTGAAATTCATACAACATTTGAGCAACTTGATACACATACCAATTGTCGGAGCTACTCGGATTCGATATTGCCTGAATGACACTCATGGAATCCGTGCAAATCATTGCTGGTGAAATACTGTTTTGACGTATATACTGACAAGTTTGACGAATGGCAAATACCTCAGCTGTAAAAATCATTAGATATTTCGGCAAACTATATGTTCGTATAATCTGTCGATCCGGAGCATAAAAAGCCGCCCCCACACCCGCTGGAGACAACATTCTTGAGCCGTCTGTATAAAAAAAGTATACTGAGAATATTCATTGACAATCTCCCGAAAGCATCGTAAAAGTACTTGCGGCAAACGCTGATAGCTCCGGAATAGCGCCGGTAAGGAAGTGTACAATATTTTTGGCTTGGATTGTATGACCTTATATGAAATCGTGTATGGTAAGGGTTTAAGTGTCTGTAGTATATCTGTCCGAAAATCTTGCAAGCCTTCATACGCCAGTACCAAAGCCGGCTTCTTCAGACGTGTAAAACGATTTTGCTCATAATACTCCACAAGCAGCTGTACTTTATTGAGAATGGGTGACGTAGACAAGGACATTTTAGCTGCCAGGTACTTACTTGCTAAAAATCTCCGTCGTAAGTTCAATGGTAACTCACCAGATTCAACTAGTAATGCACAGGTTGGACTGGACGAAAGCGCCCCTAAAATAATACGTAAAGCCCGATACTGTAACCTGTCAAAAGTGACCAACCTACTACTCGCCATTATGTCATAGAAAAAGCAACCATAATCCATCTGGGAACGAATAATATTCTTGTATACCGTAAGTAATAAATGCGGATCCGCCCCCCACCTACGCCGTGGTAGCGCTCGAAGAACTTGGAGTCGTTTTTCAATTCTCACCGCGAGTATCTGAACCTGGCGCGACCACAGTAATTGGTCATCAACTTGTAATCCCAAATATTTGATGCTACGAACTACCTCAATGGCTCCTTGTCCAAATAAAATTGGAGAGCGATCAACTTGCCTTTGATGGGTGATAATGATAGCAGCATTCTTACTCGCCGACGTTACAAATCCGTGATTATGGAACCAGGTATGAGCTGCAGTTAATGCATCATATATATCCTGACGACAGAGCTGAATATTATCACGCGAACAATAGATAAGAAAATCATCTGCATATTGAATAATTCGTGCATGTGGAATAATAATTGATTCCAATGTCTGAGTATAAAGAGAAAAAAGAATACCGCTTAAAATATCTCCTTGAGGCAATCCACGAGACGTCTGACGGTTATCCAATTCACCAGTGGGGGTGTGTAAAAATAGTCGACGATGATGTAAAAAATTCCGTATTAAACATATGAAAGGTAATGGGAAACGCAGTTCCCCTAGACGATGTTGTAATATGACCGGATCCACTGTATCATAGGCCCCCTGAATATCCAAACATACGGCAATCGTGTGTTGTTTGCGAGCTTTCGCTAATAATATATCCATCAAGAAAATCGTAAGAGCGTCGATTGTTCCTAACCGTTTACGAAATGCAAATTGTGACCTCGAAAACAAATTATAGTACTCCATACACCATTGCAATCTACGTAATAAAATCTTTTGAAATAATTTTCTGAGACACGAACCAAGATTAATTCAACGATAGCTGAGGGGGTCTCTGGCATCTTTCAAAGGTTTTAATATCGGTAGAACTTCAAAATTATTCCATTCCGCTGGATATGTCCCATTTGTCAGTACCTTATTGTATAGCTCAAGCAAGACCGTCAGTGCGCGGTCCGGGAGATGGGCAAGCATCCCATAAGTAATGTAATCCAGACCCGGACTCGTGGATGTCGTATGACGCAACTCAGTCGAGATATCATGACGTGTGATTGGGTGTTGTAAAACCTGAAACTTATTCGAAGTCAAAAAAGATGGTACCGATACATGTCCAGAAACTGAATCGGGCGTTAGAGAATGATAAAAAAAATTGAAAACCTGTTGGCGTGAGTCCCGTACGTGGACGAGTGCTACGAGTATTTGATAATTGTTTTACCAAGGACCATAAGGTGTTTAAGGAAGTATGGGAATTAAATGTACTGATATGTTTTTGCCACGCCGACCGTCGTTTTTCATTAAATGTCTTCTGCAGCTGCGCAGTGAGACGTTTGTAACTTAGATAATTATCAACCGTCCCATGTATTAGATATCTTTTTAAAAGTGCCTTCCTCCTACGCACAAGCAAAGCACACTCTGCATCCCACCAATGGACCGTGCCCGGATGCTGTGACGAAGACAATGTTAACGTGCGCTGTGGGTGATATCGATCAAGAAAGCTTTGTATTATCTGTAATAAGGAATTATACTGTTGATACGGCGATGTTCGAGAAGTCCCCAAACCATCATTTATAAAGTGTTGAAAAAGTTCATAATCGAGATGCCTTAAATTCCGCTTTACGGTAAAATGACATGGTCGCTCAAGATTCTCTCCAGATTTCGCATAGTATATTAGAATTGGAAAATGATCACTTTGATGTGTGTCCCCCAATGTTCGCCATTCCAATTGATGAGCAATATCTGCTGTGGTAATGGTCAAATCTACCGCACTCTTTGGACGTCCCGGTGGAGTTATACGCGTAGGCGACCCATCATTGAGAATATTCAAAGCATAGGTTTGAATTGCATGCACAATGTGTCGACCTTTTGGATTGACTCGCTCACTGCCCCAGAGACCATGATGGGCATTAAAATCCCCAAGAACTATATGTTTCGGATATTGTACTATATAGTTGAAATACATTGACCATTGACGTTGCGATCCCTGAACTTGGGGAGGGCAATATAAATTACTAAAAATAGTATTACCGATTTGAAAACACTGATGAAAACTTCGTGGTAAAAAATAAGAAATTGGGATCTCAGAAAAGGGAATATCATTTCGAATGAGGGTACTTATACCGCCATAACCAGGCCCATCTTCTCTCACAATAGTATATAGTGGTATCGTAAATCTATTTGGTGTTGATAACCAAGTTTCTTGTAAAAAAAAATAACATCTGGGTGAAAGTCAGCAATTAATTTGAGTAATTCATGTCTCTTGTTGACTATACTCCTGCAATTCCATTGAAGTATCCACACTGCTCCTCAAAAAATAAACGGAAAAAGAAACCCAGTGAAATTAATGACCCAAGGTCAAATTGTCATTCCGTACTGATTTTTCCAACGGGGGTAACAAAGGTAATACCCTATCTAACAAATTTTTGACACAATGCGCCCATTGCGCATTATGCCCTAACAATTCCATAAGTTTCGTGAATTCTGCCAAAATAGTTTTTGTAGGCTCCGATTCAGGCGACCCTGAACCTGTCCCTGGATTGTATAGAGAACTTGTCTCCATCGTCTTAGCTTCGAAGACCGGTGGAGACTTTTCCAATCGCGGTTGTTGAAAAATCTGACAATAAGCGCTCCTATCATAACCCAACGGCTGGACCACTTTAGGGGCCGCGTGAACTATTTCTGTAAACTTGCGCTTACGTGCCGGCTCATGCTGTCTGACACTTGGAGCTGGACTTAATGGAGGAAATTGTTGGGGTAAAGTTAATGGATTAAATGTGGGCCCCCTTTGACCTTTCATGATTTCATTATACGATTTATTTTCCACACACATTCTTCTTTTTATCTCAACTTGCTGTTGATGTATTTCGCAGCGAATGGCACCCGCCGGGTGATTCTCTGCACAATTGGCACATTTGGCTAAAACTTCCTTGCATCCCATAGTAAGGTGCTCAGCTGCACAATTGCCACAGCGTGGGGCTCGCGCCCGACAATGTAACTGTACGTGCCCGTAACGTTGACACTTAGTGCAACGTAGGGGCGAGAAAATATACAGATGAACTTCTAGCATAACATTAAAAATACTGACATATGGCGGAAGGTTCTGGGTCTCAAAAAATATTTTCACCGTCTTCGTAGCTATCCGCTCCGTCTGTCCATCTGTCGTTCAGTTTCGAAAGAAGCGCTGTACCCGTAAAATGGGAACAGGAGCCTCGATATACTTGATTAGTTCCTCATTCGTAAGTGATGTGTCGACTCCACGCACAAGTCCAACCCGTTGGACATTTGAGGAGGGTATAAACGCAGTCAAATTCCTCTCCCGGGGGATCTTATTTTCCAAAAAAACATTAGCATCACGATAGGTTGCGAATTGTATTTGGACTCTATTGCGACCCTTCTTCTGAATTTCACGTATACCTGGTATTTTGCGGTCATAGAAAAGCCGACCCAAGGCCATTGGATGTAAATTTCCAACTGCCTGAGCCCCCTCCCCCTGAACAAAAACGATATATGGTCCAGTATGAAGGTGTGGATACCGATAGTCCGTGGCCGGGGTTCGTGCCTGTTCCTGTGAGGATCCCATTATCGGGGTCGTTGTATCCTGGGTTGAAGTAGTCGGTTGATCATGAACGAGTGATATACTAATAATGCTAATTTTCTGGACGCTTATATTGGCTAGAATTTCAGGTCCACGTGGCAATGTTTGGGCTACAATGGCTACCAATCTCGCATATAAAGTAACTACGATTGACTGTGATCATTACGAACGCACATTACTACGTTCGGAACAGATTTTCAGTGTCTGACATTGAATCAAAAGCATTCATTATTGCACCTCAGGAGGCGATATCGTTCCAAAAATGAAATACTAATGATGAGTTTTGGTGTGACATGTTGGTATGATTTCCAAATCTACGAAAAGTTTTTTTCCATTTATTTGACTATTTGGAAGCCTACCGGTGCTTTTAATACAATATAAATGTTCTTAATAATGACTAAAAGCTGTTAAAAATTATATAATCAAGAGTAATTAAGGTTTGCTTCATTGTGCCATCATAACCTCAAAACATTCGTAACCCCTCCTCGCCCCCAACCATGCTGCTCAATGGCGTTTTCGGCCAGTTACTTTATTCACCACTAATGTAGATACAATGAAATGCTATGTTCATATATTTCACTCTCCCACAAATTCTACCCCCACCCTCCTCTACCTCATGAGATGAATATAACCTCCATATTTTATACAGTAATGTGGATTCAGGATGAGGAGTAGGTTTCGAAAAATGATAATTACTTTGTGAAAGACAGATTTCATTTATTTGAATACCGCTTTCAGCATGTTTACATTTTGTCTTTAACATTTGATTGTGCAGCTGAAAACAACCTTCAGAGATGTGAATACCAATGGTTAAGCTCGTTGAGAACACAGGAACACATGAGATCTTGAACGTGGTCAGTAGGCTACTTGGATGGTTGATGGCACACTGTTTTAAGCCACCCGACCTCAAACTCCAGCCTCGGAAACCCTCTTTGGAAAACTGCACCAGCCCCGGGTGGAAGATAAACTGCAAATGTCCAAAGCACAAGTCGAAGCAAAAATTAAATTTCAATGTAGGCCTACACAGATAAATGCAATGCATGTAGTAGTATTATTGTAAATCAACACCACATATATGCAAATGTGCGGTAATTCTCCTTTCAATATAGCAGAGGCAGAGTGGGGGAATGTTTGTTTGCAGTAGGACTGTAAACAGGAGCAGCACACGTGAGTTGCTCTTCTGCCCAGTCCTAGTGTAGGCTGGGCGCCTGATACTTGTTTCATTTATTACTCCTTATCTTCATGAAGCTAGAGAAGGTCTCAAAGGACGAATGTGATAAAGCTGAAACAGATTTGTGAACAGAAAAGTTTGTCCAGGGTTCTCTTATAGTTCAGAAGTTTGCAACACTGTAGCACTACCACTTTTAACACAAGTTGTTTTGTTGTTGCTTTTATCATTTGAGGGGCTTGGACATGGTGGTCATTGAGACCCATGTACTTAGGTGTGTGTATTTTTTTTACGATAACCTGTTGTAATATGGTGACTGTAGGCTATTAGTGTCTTTGTACTTTAGGTGAGGATTGGGAGGCAGGCAGCCGTGGCCATAAATAAGGAACCATCTCGGCATTTGCCTGCAGTAGACGTGGTAAACCACTTCCAAGATGGCCTAGGTGGCAATCGAATCCACCTCGCCTCAGGATTGCCACATGAGGCTTAGCATCAGACCAGAATTACTTTTATGGGCAGGGCCAGGAAACGAACCCAGACCTCAGGGGAAAGAACCGAGAATGCTAGCCACTACACGAGGTGGTCAAACAAGAATTGTGTCCAGGCATGTATCTAGGCCTAATGGGTAAGACTAGGGAGTTGTGTGTCTACAAGGTATAGGGGAGACGAAAACATGGTAGCCTTTCTTCCTGGGACTACAAATTGTCATTCACTCATTGAGAATAGTTTCCAGCTAGACTGTAAAGAACCCATTACAGATTTGGGCGCTATTCAGCACCCAGAACAAATAATAGGTACTGAACTCCATTGTCATGCACAGGAATACAATGCTAACTTTCTTACATATTTTGGGTGATCAAGCTAAAAGAACTTTAACCCTCAGTGTAAGAAAAATGTCCCTGCGATGACAGAACAACCCTTATTCTCTCAGCTATAAAATGCATGTTAGCAGGCTCCACCATCAAATAGGGAGGTACAATTTGACATGCTGCATATATGAAATGATGATCACTAACACAGTAAGACTGAAACCTACAATGAAGCAGCACCCAAAAGGAGCTAAGGGCTAACGTACACTACTGAATGAAGCCCTACTGTACTCCTAGGCTTTTACATACAATAATGTAGTAGGCCTACACCTTGCAGGCTTTAGGCTAAGCATAATAGAGAACCAAAAGGAAGATAACAAAGTAGTCAATAAAGCCTACTATTATTTTGCTGGAGGGTATCTGTATTAATATCTTCTAGCAAGTACACAAACAATATTAACATATATTTCTAGAGCCAACGAACATTCTTTGTCGACTTCATTTCGACTTTTTCGCCCATGCCTAGGATTGTATCAATCCTTGCCTTGTTCCCTGGCACATAGGACACCAGAAGTCACAGCCATGCAGAGTGTATGTCAAAATAGGACCAGGGTCCAAACCTGGGAGCTTCGATCACAAGTCACTTTGTATCTTTAATACTGTACTTGTAGTATTTGATTGAGACAGCTGCATGCATGCAAGTATTAGCATAGATAGGAAAATTATGGACATGGGTAGGCCCTTCCGCATATCAAACTACTTAAGTAGCCTACCGTTAACTAAACTAAAGCTGATCCTGCACATTTACAAAGACTTGACAGAAGTCTTCAGCAAGATGAAAACAATTATTGTTTGGTACATTTGGCAGGAATAAATTACATACAGTCCAATATGTACAAGACTCGTACCTATATTCGGATTTTTACGCGGAAAACAAACAATCCATAAATTCTGATTAGTCAGTATAATTATACCGACAGAAACTATGACAAAGGTTTACATCTTAGCAATTAAAACCTACCCTACATATCAATTATGTTATCCCACGTTTAGAGCGAACGTAGCTGTCGCCATTTCTAATAACACCGCTAGTCGCCTGTTATTCAATTTAGTATTGGATCCAACTTAATACAGATTACGTCACTAAAAATGGAGTATACTGCAACCGTTGTCGGCATGCGGGCTCAAACAGTAAACAAAACGCACATGGCGGTCTTTGTTTTGGTTCTAATCGCCCATAACAGTGTCCCGCGCCTGGCCAGAGGGGGAAGGTGTAATGCCAGGCCTAAGAAAGTCTATACTACTTTCTCCGTCCGTTAAATAATTATTCTTTTGTTTGGGCCCGAACTCGGTAACAGTTTTGTCACCAACCTCGTTTGCATGTTTGTCACTAGATTTTAGGGGCTTTCCGTTCATTTTGTTGGTCCTTGGGAAAATTATATTTCCATGGCAACGTGAAGACGGACGGTGAATGGATACATGTGATGAGGAGTTCGCAAATCAAGATAATTATTACGTCTCGACATTTGGTGATTTACAGAAAGGTAATGGTAGTTTCAGTCGATAAAATGGCAGTATATTGTTGGTTGATTATGTGTGAATTAAGTTCTGTTTAAGGTCGTGCTAAGTTTATAATAATAGAGACATGAGATCCTGTATAGGTTAACTGATCTTAAGCTCTTCAATATTTGAGAAGTAATGATGGATGTGATGTGTGTTGCTCGTAATCCAGCCATCGGCTAGAAGTTTAGAAAATCTGCCCGCGTATGAATGAGAAATTATTATAGGCTATATATTGAAAATGTGTTAACACATAGCCAACAGTACCAGTAGACTTTTTCTATTGGGATTAATGGTGTACATTACATTTAGGGGAAGGATGAACATCCTCCTTATTCTCTACATGTAGCCTACATTCTCATAATTTCTCAAACTTTTGTTTCACTGTTCATGATGAATAGTCTTGTCACTTTATTGCAGAATTACCATGCTGGCAAGAAGGTCGTGTACTGCTCTGAATTGTGATGACGACATCTAACCAGCATAGGCACCTGCATGGATTTCCCTTGGATGACCGTATGGTAGTAGTTTTATACAAATCCTTTGTATAAACCAGGTACAGTATTGTCCATTTTAGTCACCTTTATCTGTGATGTAGATTTGTGTCTGTTCATCCCTGTAGTTAGGCTATTATCAGTCAGGTAGTTGAGGTTTTAAGGGGCAGAACTACGAGGTCATCTGCCCCTATCAGTAGATAGCATAAGCTTCACCCAGATGTTCTCCATGAGGAAGTTTTGTTTCTGGTTTGACAAATCATGATCATTATGTCTATGGTGACACCTTGAAAGAAATATACATGTAATTGCAAGTTTCCACTGTTAGTATAGAGCCAAAAAATTAGGCTTGTGACTGTTTGGAGTGTGATAAGTTATCAGCAGGGCCCGGATAATCGTGTACTTAACTCCCTCCTCCCAAATGCCTTGCTGTTTGGTGGGTTGTAATATCTGGACGTGTAGCGATGAATTCATAGACTTGCTATTATTACGAAATGCCTCTGGAGCTGTGTCCCTTCAGAGGTAGAAAAGTCTTAATTGGAAGAAATGTGGATGCCATTGCTATTGTAAACCGGATACCAATTGCCTGATCAGGTATACTGTACTGCCACTTGTCGCACATCAACTATGCACAGTGACCATATACATAACTTCTTTTGTGCCTCATTGTGTAGTGGCTAGTACTCTTGGCTGTCACTGCGGAGGCCCGGGTTCGATTCCCAGCTCTGGCAAGAAGTTTAATTCTGGCCTGAGGGTTGTGCAAAAACTGAGAAGAGACAAGTTCCAATCACATCTCAGCCATCCTGGAAGTGGCTTTCTGTGGTTTCCACACTTCTATTCCAGGTGTATGCTTAATTAAGACCACAGCCGCCTCCTTCTTAATCCTCATCTGAGTTACAACTACACACACTAATACAGCCTTCACAATAACACCGGTTATCAGACAAATTCCACACACACCTAAGTACACGGGGCCACATGACCACAATGTTGCAAAGCCCCGAAATGAATCAACAACACAATATAATTTCTTTAGGTGGCTTCAACACTGCAGCCCCCTGTGGGTGGGAGTTTAGACTACACCCATGGTATCCTCTGGCTATCGTACAAGGCGACTAAAAGGAGCAACCTTGGCTATTCTTTGAGGCTTCCTACTTGTCTTATGAATTGCCCCCCCTCAAGGGTGGGAGGGATGGAATACACCCACAGGCAGAGTTGGATGGTTGGCACACGTGCTGTGAAAGTATTCTGGAAATATATATAATCTGGTGTAACAATATGTTAATGTTGTAGTAATTTCTAAACATTGCACTTTGTCAGTACATGTGTGTGTACTGTATATAGTTTAATGTAAAGTATTTACATATTTGGTAGCTGCAATCATGTAAGTGCAGTGCTAGGCCATGGGGTCTATCTATCTGGTGACTGGTTTTGGATTTTTTCTGGTCAGGTTTACCATTTTCAGCATCCCCCAATGGCCTGGACGGTACCTCACTTCATTCCAACTGCTTGGTCATATTCATTTATTTCATCCTTTTATCAGCTCCTTGTGATGTTGCCATCTATTACGACATCCGGCTGTACACATTGGCTAGGTGGAACCGCATCGACTTAAATTAATGCAATATTTCAATGGTGGTATTGTATTGGATGGAGGTTCACTGAAATCTTGTTTCAATTTTGATAGCAATTCATTGTATCTCATCTCCGATCCCTCTGAAAGAATAATAATTAGGTGTAGGTATGCCAGCAGCTAAAGCGCAGTGTTCGGCCTTGGGCCCAGGCTCTCTGCTGACTCGGTGGACGTGGGTTCGAACCCCACCGTCGCCATCCTTGAAATGGTTTTCCCTGGTTTCCCATTTTCAACTCTAGGCAAATGCTGGGACGGTACCTCTGACAAGCCATGGCCGCTTCCTTCCACATCCGTGCCCAGTTTCATTAAATCATCTCTCATTCCGGTGCGCAGGTCGCCCATGGGCGTTGACTAGAAAGACCTGTACTCGGCCTCTCAGGAGGCCACACAACAAAAAAGATGACAGGGGGTAGATATACGTGCACATGTTTTGAACTTCACCAGTCCTCTTCAACAAAGCAACGTCATCATTGCCTAACGTTAAAACGATAGATTTTATCATTTAATGTGCATATTTCAAAACACACATGTTGTGAGATAATGGGGAGAAGTTAAAGTCCAATGTAAATTTATATTTAAAGGCCATAGAGTATTTTCTAGAATATACATACATACATGGTTTATTTGCAAATGTGGACACTGTCCATGGTGGCAAATTACAATAAATACACAAAACAATTCACAACCACAAAAAAATTAGAAAATTAGAACTAATTAGAAAATAAGTAATAGTTGCTAAGAGAAGAAACCGGTAATCGTAAAAATAATCATTCTAATAACAGAAATAAACATAAAATACTAAACATTTACACTTTCTTTCATTGCTTCAACTTATGCACCGTTCATCACTGCCTCTTAATCTGGTGCTTTTTCACCAACTCCTTAAATTTACCAACATCAGAAGGCAAAGGGCTGAAAATGCCCCCTGGCAAACTGTTCCATTCTATTTCCCCCCTCCCAATGAACGAATATTTGCCCCAGTTACTTTTCCACTGACTTAATTTCAATTTACAACAATGACTGTATCTGCCCATATATGAACTTTCCTTTCCCAATCTCTCATGAATATCTTCTCATGCAATTTCCCCCTTATAAGCTAAGAAAATACCCCCTAGTCTTGCTCTTGAACGTCTATCAGCCAGACTTTCCCATCCCAAATCCTGTATCATCCTACTCACACTACTCGTCGATCTGTGGTCCTCCATTACATACCTGGCGGCCTTCCTTTGCACTCCTTCCAATTCCTTTATTAAATACATTTGGTATGGATCCCACACTCCCCCAGCATATTCCAGCAGAGGACGGACTAGGGACATGTATGCCCTTTCCCTAATCTCTCTGCCAGCGCCTTTAAAGACTCGCATAACCATATGTAGTGACTTGTATGCTTTCTTTACTATTTCCCTTATGTGCTTACCCCAGTGAAAATTCCCACCCCCCACAGTTACACCTAAATACCTACATTCGTCCCCAAATACAACTTTATTTTCCCCCACTGAATATTCAAAAACAATATGATTCCTTTTGTTAACAAATCTCACTGCCTGACATTTCTTTGAATTTATCATCATATCACTTTTATCCGCCCAGATTTGTATGTCCGTCAAGTCCCTCTGCAATATGCCGCAGTCATCCGGGTGATCTATCCTCCTGTATACTACTATATCATCAGCAAATTGACAACTTGTCTGTAGGACACACTATTTCCCGGCGGCTTCGGTGGCGTAGTTGGTAGCATGCTGAGCTTCTATGCCCAAGATAGCGGGTTCAAACCCGGCCAAAGCTGTCGGATTTTTTAAGAGCGTTAAAAATCCCTCAGTAGGCAATGCCTTCCTTCGGAGGGGAAGTAAAGCCGGCGGTCCCATGTCATAGATTTATGGCATGTTAAAGAACCTTCCACTAATTACACCTGTGTGAAGCTAAATTGGATAGGTTAAGAATGTAAACAACGCTCTTAGGTTTCTACGTTCGTTGCCAAGAGCCGACTGCGGTGACGTCTAGTAGCTAAGTTCTGAACTAGGCCTAGTAGTTGTTGACGGTGGCGTTTGGCGGCATAAGTAAGAACTATTTGAAAAATTCTAATTTGCAGTCTGTACTTAAATTAAAAAACAGATGCACACACAAATACAGCCATCACAATCAACACCGGTTATCAGACAGATTCTACACACACCCAAAGTACACGGGGCTACATGACCGCGTTGCCGCAGCCCCTAAACTGAGGAACCAACACTCTTTCCCCTCTCTCTTTTAAATCAATGGGCACAATAATCCTGTGATGCAGATTTTTTTCTGTGTATTTAACAGTAATATGATGTGGCTTCCTACATTTGGCCTGCAGGGGTCCTTTTAACATGCCCGAAACAGGAGGTTTTAATTGACATTAAGCTAAGGTGGGGGGTATTAAATGTAATTGGTAATGTGTTGCACCATTACGTTCAACCACATCTTCCAAATGTCCCCTCCCTCTTATTTCTTGCAAAAAATGCTGCGTTAACTGGAATTGTGTTGCTTTACAGGCTGAAAATTCATGTTCACCAAAAATAATCCTCTGAGTTTACAGCTTCTTCAGCCTGAGGATTGATCGAAGCTAGCCAAGAAGTTTTCCTGCATTGGAGTGTACTTGGCTGTGGGTGATCAGTTGTTTTCCACCGTCCTGCAGCATAGCCGATCATCTGAGTGCAGCCCGGCATGGTCTTCTTGAATCCTGTCTCCAGTCGACTAAGCCATTGACGTTCACACATCAGAAGTTATGACTCACATGTGAAAGAATGTACAATGTGTACCGTGATTGAACATAAATTAATAAATCAATTGAAACTGTCTGGAAAATCAGCTTTCTCATTTCCTTGAAGACAATCCTCAACCCTGCCTATATTTTTTCTGTAGATACAGTTGAAAATCATTTAATCATTGAGGCCAAGTTAATTGTAATGAAATGACATTATTGGGCAGGTACAAATTATTTAGAGGAGGTATAGCAGACAAGAATGCTGCCATACTGCCATACTGGGTCGGAATAGGGGTACGGTAATTTTGAGGTTATGGTATCTTAATATTGCAAACTTGCATGACACTTCATGATTTATTTATTTTTATTGTTGAAACTTCAAAAAGACTATTCGCGTGTACTTAAACGTCTTAAAAGGGCGAAGAAACTGAAAAAAGTAGGAAATAAAACGACAACCGTCCTTTTTTTCTCCTCATCGTACCAACGTCATAGACCACAACGAACGTATGAAATTCAAGTTTACGGTGTCCGTTGCCTCTTAATATTCAATCTAAGTAATATATTAGCGTTCAAAAATAAAACGTAGTTGCTTTAAAGCAACAATAACGATGTGTATCCAGATTAATCAAACTCGATTCGATTTCGTAAGTTGGGTAACTTACTCGGCGAAAGCAACCTAGATCCTTCGGTCACTTATATTTCTTGCACAATATACGGCCAGTTTTTGCATCTCAGTGGCGTTGGAATTCACCACGTGGTGCGCACCATGCAACGCTTTTTAGTAGCTTTGCGCACCATGTGCGTTTGAGTTGGAGCCCAAACAATGACGCAATCACTGAATTTAACGGAACGCAGAAATAGCAGAGACTTCCTACTCTGTTATTAGATGCTCCTTGGTGTAATGCGTTGTGATGTTCATTGTTCAGTACAGGATGGCCAACAGCTGCAACATTACACAAAGTAAGAACAAACATTAACCATGGGCGTGGGAAATTTTAACAATGTTCTCTTATTGTTAGGTCATACTGAATAAAATGACAACTTATGACTGTTATGAACTGTTCTGATGGGTAGTAATTTTATTCAGTTAGGGCCGGTTCTACCACATCCGGGTAAAAGTTGCGGGCAGCAACACGGGTGATAAACTATCTGCCGGTATAAACCTCTGTGCATCTTGGGCAGCGTTCTACCACGTCCGTGCAAGTTCCGGGCAGCTGCCCGGAAACTTATAGCAAAATACAGATGGTGGCTAGCCTGATTTTTGTTAAATTTGAGTAATCGATGAGTGAGCCACCTATCGTTCGATGAGTTAAGTTTCTTTTCGTTTCGCTTTTGTCCGTTGTTTGTTCATAGCACGTGTTCTTTGGTTTCAACAAGATTTAGGCCTAGTACCAAAACCTCTCGCGACACTTCTCTGCTGGGCAGTATAAACCTAGCATGTGATTCAGTTCTCGGAGGAATGCAACTGAATAACCATACCTAAACTCAATAATCGAAAACTAGACAAGCATGCAGTGCTTTTCAAGAAGGAATAGCCTGTGAAATATGTTTCTAGCAATAGGCTACTTTGCAATCCGAATACAGGCTTAGGCCTATATGATAGATAGATAGATAGATTTTTATTAATTCCATTTGATCAAATACATGCATTCAATACATTTTTGATATAGGACACGTCAGAATTTACATGCATAAAATAAAAGAACTAACAGGTATATATTACTAAGATTAAAACTATTTATAACTTATTATAATAGCAAATCTTAATAGATACAATCTTATTGCACAACTATTTACACCTCACTCTATTATCATAATATGAAAACTTAATTCTATAAATACAACAACATACAGCTAGGTATTAAAATTAAATTAAAAAAGTAAAATATAGTTATAGATTCCATCACTCCTATACGCTAAAATATTCAACTACTGAGTAAAAACAATGGCACTGCAGATAAGCTTTCAACATTCTATCAAAGGTTTTTATTTTTGGGGCCAGTTTTATATACTGGGGTAGTTTATTGTATAATTTAACTCCAGTGTGAAAAGTTCCTTTTTGATATATGCTTGTGTGTGTGTGTGAAATATGAATGTTTTGATTTTGTCTTGTGTTATGCCTATGAACATCATTGTTTGTTTTAAGAAAAACATCTTTATTCATTAAATTCTTTTTAAAAAACATAATACTTTCAAAGATATATATGCAGGGCAGTGGGAGAATGTTTAAATCTTTAAACAGAGGTCTACATGATTCTCTAGAGTGTACATTTGCCATAATTCTAATCGCTCTCTTTTGTATCCTAAACGTGCTTAGTACATCTGGCGACATACCCCAAAATATGATCCCATATCTTAAGTATGAATGGAAATAAGCAAAATAAGTATTTCTTAATGTGTGCATGCTAGTGCAGGTTTTCAAAATACGTAACGCAAAGCACATCGAGTTCAGTTTAGTATTCAGATATTGTATATGTTTATTCCATTTCAAGTCTTGTTGTATCCATAGTCCTAAAAACTTTGTTTCTGATTTATTTTCTATTTGATGACCATTTAATGTTATATTGGGCATCGCAATGAGCTACAGACATGCTGTGACAAGGCTTGCAGTGCATAGGTTCAATCATAAAATGTATCCCAAATCAAATTATCACACTCCAGGCGACAAGTTTGTTTGTAAACTCTGTAAAATGAATGGAACGGAATGCGCACAGTTGTGCATAATTAGATAGTTCTCTTTGCTGTATTCTACGAGAGATTTCACTCTTTTTTTCACAGCTATAGAAGGTATCTTGGGTAGGTCATGTTGCAAAGTTCACATTTACACTTTTCGTTTGGCGGATGGAATGATTTTGTCACACATATTTTATGATGAAAGCCATTGACCGTATAACGCGTCACCACAAGCCTAAGATCGTAGTTCTGTTTGTCAAGGTTTTAGTGATGTAGAAAACTATAAAATGCAATGCCCCAAATATCAGGTCTTGTGCTGTATAAGCAAAACACCAATTCAGTGACAATGTATAGTAGGCCTACAGAACCTGAATAATGTCCTGTACACTCTGTATTTCTCATGCACACTTGTGCGAATTTATTGAATTATATGAGCGCTTCATACAGTTTTCCTAAACATGTAATTGAGATAATATTTTGAAATCTATGATGGTTCCGTACGGTAATCACTAGGCGGTCGTATTCCATGTCCAATCAACCGCATCAAATATAAAACTGTTGGCTTTTGAAGCCTGAACCGGACGAAGAACTCCTCATTCGACCAAATTTCATTATGCTCCAGCCGATCTCTGTTCCGTCTTGGACGTGTGACTGCGTCTTCTTCTACGTCGAGAAAAAAGTTATACATTTCCAGGACGTCAATTATCTCTTCCATAACCTTAAAATAAAATATGCTTAGTAACTATTACATCCCTTATAATTAATTATATCATTATGTGACAACAAAATTGCCAAATAATTCTAATTTTATTATTAGTAATTTATGGAGAGGTTATGTACAGCATAGGTGATGTGAAGAAACCCTTACGCACGGCTCAAATCTGGCTGGTAATGCTTTATCGGCCTCTCGAAGCTCCCGAAAATTTACACTCCGGGTAGACGAAGTTTATACCGCCGATAGCGCTACCCGTTGATGGTCGAACGGAAATTCTTACTTATTCCGACGGGCAAGTTATCGGCCCCTTTGCCCGGATGTGGTAGAACCGGCCCTTAGTCAATCTACTATTGAAAAGTTCAACTCGTTTGGGAATATACACCGTCGTAAGGCATACTGCATTGTTGTATTCGCGAACTCAAGCGACGGTGCTGCCGCTTAGCTGGAACTAGAGGAATGGTGATAGAAATATTAACAAACAGCTGTTTAACCTGCGATTTTTGTTGACGTGTGTGATCTTCTCTCATTTTTTCAGCTTTTGCATAATAACTGAGGCTGAAAAATGATTAATAGATAGGCTATTGTTCAGTTCCACAGTGCTCTTCAAAGGCAACAAGAGGCATATCAATGCATTACCTTCCTAAAGAGAAAGGTTTAAAGAAGGAATGGAGTCGAGTACTTCGCATCGCAAAGCCGATTTCTAAATATATGATTGTATGCGGTTTGCATTTCACAAAGGAGGATTATTTTTATCCAGGTTAGTAAACATTCCTTTGTACGTGTACTGTAGATGACCTGTTTATTTCTTTCATACATATTAATTACGTCCCAGTTGTGGAAAGATAACCTTCATACACTGGATTAGGCTACATTATTTATACCTATTCTTCTTAAAGTGGACTACACAAGCTACTTCCAGTGGGGTAGGATTATCAATAAGCATAAGATTGTTATAATATTGCAGTAGAATTATAAATATATTTTACTTTCAGGTGTGAGAGCATGTAAAAGATACCTGAAGAAGGGTGCCATCCCCTCTCAGAAATTGCCACTGAGATCATTGGATAAGAAGATATCTTCTCCCCTGAAACTACAGGCAGAGGCGAGGGATGCACGTGTGCAACATAGACACGAAGCTGTGGCACCACCACCATCTCCAACTGAAGACACAGAGACTGTGGCAGAGGAGATGTTTGCAGCTCTGGTGGAAGATCCCACTCTAAAGAAATTTGTAGAAGATAAAGGGATACAAGTAACGCCAAGTGTAATTGATGATTGTAGAAAAATAACTTTAGAGAACATGATGAAAACAAATAGAGAAATTAATGCATTTACTGGTATCCCATCGGTTATATTATTAGATAATATGTGTTGCTACAGGAAAATTAGAAAGACAGAGTGCCAAACCACTAACCTTGTCATTAAGACAGCGTATCATTTTAGTGTTCGTGAAATTGAAAATTAATCTTTCTTTTAGGTGTTTAGCTGTTCTATTTGGGGTCACAGCTAATACATGTAAGAACTATTTCCATGTAACAGTAGAGTTATTACATGAGGCACTAAAAACAGCTGTTTCATGGCTGGAGCAAGATCTGATTAAGAAGAGGATGCCTATATGTTTTCAACATTTTCAGAATACTAGAGTTATTTTGGATTGTACAGAAATTCCCGTGGAGAAAAATAAGTGTTTAAAGTGTCGTGTGATGTCCTACTCTCATTACAAAGGCGATTACACATTGAAAGTACTTGTTGGTGTTGCACCATCACGTTTAGTAACTTTTGTAAGTCAAGTGTATAGTGGAAGGGTTTCAGACAAAGTAATATTTTTGCAATCCAATTTATTAGGCATGTTATTACTGAGACGTGTACGGCGAGCGTGGATGGGCCAACTTACCTGTATTCAGGGGTCCGGGTCACTTCCGCAGCAAAATCACCTCCAGAAGACATGTCCCAACAGAAGAGCTCCAAAAGGGGTGGAAGGACGATGGAGAAGGGGACAACGCACAGGCTATTTAACAGACACCCCCCAATAACCGACAGAACTGCTGCCGGTGAAATAATGCCACAACAGTAGTAAAAGGAACAAAATTACAGTTTAATTGTTAAAACTTCCACCAGAAAAGAGAATATGCATGCTTGCAAACAAAAGGCAAGAATTAAATGTAATTTAATTAGTTTTAAAAAAACCAAAGCTAAACAAAATTAACTTATATATATATAGGCATAATTAAATGATAACGGGCTTGGTAATTTACACGCCAATATAATATCGATCCGACATGCAGATGTTGAGGCCACGCCAAAAAAAAGGATTGAAATTAAATTAAATTTAAAAAAAAATTAAATGGGATAGAAAATAAATAAATGATATGCACGACGGCGGAAAACACAAGGACATTTACCAAAAATCACAAAATTAACATCAACAAGATTACATTTTAAAAAAAATATTAAGCTAACACACAACACGTTTGCTTTTTGAGGCCGGTGCCAATGGACTGACAACGAGACCATAATGCATCACGGCGAAACAACAGACATGGCCACACAAAACATACCAGATCGAAACTACGGCAAACAATTAATAAAATAAATATTAACATCAGCATAAGGAAATGAACGGCGGAAAACAATTAAGTCTAAATGCTATTACAATAGTAAAGAGCACAGATCATGAATAAATTAATTTGAATACTATATCAATCATAAGATTGGCAAAAGAAAATAAATAATAATTTAAACGTGAAATAAACTAGAAATGTGTCTCCAGGAGGTGCGAAGAAAGATAACAAGGTTCAAATAAATCAGGAAACGTAATTAAAACAGAAATAAAATTAGGCCTATAAAACAAATGAGGAACAGAAATAAAATATTACTATAAGATGATATCGGAGCTCCATAACAATAATAAAAATCAAGAAAAATAAAGTAACGTACCATACATCCTTCTCAGTGGAGACACACTAATAATAAAATAATTAACATACAATATAAATAAATACTACGGCACTAATTGCCTTGAACATGGCTAACACGCCCATGCGCCGTTTCGATGTCACAAGTACTCCTGTTGTATCCAGATGCGATTTACTTTGCATATTTCCTCTTCACGGCGGAACGATGAAATTAAACCTTATGTAGCACAGGCGTTCCCTTTTTCTTGAATAAGTATTCACATTTTGAAAAAGCTAGGGGCTATGCCCCTAGCGCAACGGATAGATACTCTTGGACCAGCAGCCGGCTTGTTGTTTTTTTCACGACAGCTAATGGACTCCACAAAATGGCGGAGAATTTTTGCGTGTCAAATCCGAACTGTATACATGTAAATAATATTGTCCAATCACGGAGTGACACCTCAAAACAACAATGTCATAAATAAGTACTTAATTTGGCGGTATCATGAATACACTAGCATTTGTTTCATGACGAAGAATGTAATTGTCTTTCAATTATATCATGCGTATAAGGAGTTTTATAAGGCGCAGCCCACACTACCTAGCGGGGAGACAGGAACCACGTGCAGACTTTACAAAGTCCGACTGGCGCTACCATCTCGTGTTCAAAATGGGAAGCAAGTCACCAGGCGGTCGTTTCAAATGTCGAGATGTTACGATCCAAGGGTATATGCATGTTTGAAAGCGTAGGGACGTGCCCTTGCACGTATCAATTACCTTATCAGGATGCTGTAATGGTCGATAAAGGATTTTTGATTGAGAGTGAGTGCATTGAAAGGAATATACAATTGATCAGGCCACCCTTTCTTGGTAGGAATCAGCAATTGTAACAGAGGATGCACTCAGGACTGCTGACATAGCTGCAGCTAGAGTGCATGTAGAAAGAACAATTCAGAGGATGAAAATATTTAAAGTATTAAAAGGGAGAGTCAATTTATATATGGTTCCATACATGGATTCTGTAATGACTATTATTGCAGGGGTAGTGAACCTTTCAGCTCCTATTCTTAGTGTTGATAAGTATGACTAAGGAGACTTTTGCTACTGGTACCTAGTACCCAGTTTGTGGGTGTGTTTTTTCTAAAGCAGAATTTGAGCGCTGTATCAGCAGCGAAGTAAAGCGCTACATATAAACTAGCTGTAAATAGAAACGGATAGATGGCACGAAATGACAGTCGTTTAAACGTGTTTCATTCATTATTTCAAAATAAATTTAATACAACTTAATACAACAATGGATCCACTGGGAGACTAAACTGATGATGAATGCATAGTGGTGTCGCTCAATGAACAACTTTGTTAATTTCACGTTGCTTGTAATTTTTAGGTTTTCCGCCCCTTAAAACCTCAATAACTAACTAATTTTTAGATTAGGCCTAGGCCATTCAAGTTACCTTCTACGAATTAATGCCCTTGCTTTAGCCACTAAAGTTGCATGATCGTTCATGAACGTAGCAGCATATGGATAAAAATTCCTGAACTTAAGGTAACCATATCTATAATATTCACCATAACATTTATGTGACAGGTTAAATTGGATCTAAAAATAGGATGAACAAGCTCTCGACTTCTTACAAATAATTCTTAATTAACCTACTGATATGCTGCTAGTGGAAATGTAGGCCTATAATCATGTAGTCTCATAGGCTACACCAGTAGCCAGAGCATGTCGCTAATGATATCGGAGTAGACTGTGCATGCACACGTTAACATGAGTTTGCTGGTTTGTGACATTACGTCAACAAATTTAATGTATTTTAACTCTCCTGATTCCATTGTGGCCCCTGTTACTGCCACATGCATGGTTCCATTAGGCTTGATTTCATTTTTAGGATTATTATATTTCACTATAGCTTACCTGCTGCATCACTCAGAAAATTAAGCAAATGCATGTATCCTTGTTGCAGATCAGGTCCATGTACGTCCAAAAATGTTTTATGTGTCTTCGGTGTTTTTCTCCCACTACGCTATTACTGTCCTCCCCATTCACAAAAGACGTTATGAGCACAGCGGACCACATGCATATGACAAAATGTTGGCTGTAGTGCGCCTAGTGGCCAGGCTGTGTGCTCAGTATGAAACGCACTGCAGTACCATGGGCAGGACTCGCGCGACTAAACGGTGCACTGCTTAGAAATGGGCAGGGCAGTGCTTCGCCGGCACAAGTGAATTTCTCGCTAGCACTACTTAGCCTCATCCATTGCACAGCCCTGCCCTCTACCCTAATTTTTTGAGGAGTCTAAACTCTTCCTTCTACAGTATAGGATAACTGTATGTCAACAGATGTAGGTGACCTTAATATTACACTCCTTAAAACGTTGGTCCCCACCACCACCCCCCGTCCTAATGATGCAAAGTGTTATTAGACTGGGGCGTCGTGGCGCAGCGGTCATTGTTATTAGTCTTTAAATACATTTGCCATTGATAGTACAAATGCTTGTAGATATCCGTATTGATAGATTAAATAAAAGTTTAATTTAAACTTTTAACATCTTACATAATACAAAAGTAGCTACAATAAACTGAAACTAACGTGCACCACTAATGGGCCCTCATTGCTTACGGACCCCTATGCATTTCCCCCCCCCCCTTGTCCCTCCCTGGGCCCAGACGGTGCCAATTGCAGAAATTAGACCAGAAGAACCAAATCACTAGTAAAACAATGTATAGTAAAGGAAGGAAGCTTGTAGTTTTACGTGACCATTAATCTCGCAATCATGAGCCACTGGACCTTCTTTTTACATTGAATCCGAACCACAGGACACGGCATTGCACTTAAAAATATCTTGCATGCATTGACCAGGAATCGAACCTGGTTCACCTTGGTGAGAGGCCAACAGCTTGATCGCTCCGCCACCACGCCCCCAAGTATAGAGTAGATTATAATCAACAAGTTCTCTCTAACATACATTAGCCTACTAGTTCATATACAGTATACAATTTGCGTACCTAGTTAGAATGCACCCGAGTGAAAGAAAATAGGCTGGTACCCGTAGCCTATTATTTTTCATGAAAAACCTAACAGAATTTTCTTTCACTCTGCCAAGTACAGATATGTTACCATGCTGGGGTATGTACACCAACAATATTATAGTAATGTTTGTAGACCTAAAAAAAAGTGGTATTTCTTTCATAACTACATACTATATGTAAATTATTTTCACAAATCTGAGTCTTCTTATGGAGAATGGGTTTTCCTCCATAGTCCATAACCAAAGAAATTTAATCATCAATTAATACTTGTATGATTATGAACTTCAAAGCAATGCTACGCCTTTCTAGGCTTGATTCTACTTATCTTCCTGGATGGCTCTCGTGTAGCATCCGTTGCCCATTTCGAAAGTGCGTTATTTTACATAGTAGCGCTCTGAAAATGGTTTGTAATTACTGTGAAACATTATCAAAGCCATTTGCCATTGACAAACACTGCATAAACACTTCCAAAATAAGGAAATTGTCAACATTAACTTTCAAGTAATAAACTTATCAAAAAGCAAGTCGTCATGTTTGCTGCCAACTTACTGATTGTGCTGCTAGGCCAAACCATTGGCCTGGATAAAGAGTATTGATGCATGACTACCCCCACTGTGCGTAACAAAAACCAGGGGTGTTTATATTAGCCTAACGCGCAGGGCCGCGTTACCTAACCTTTTTTGGCCTAGGCGAAAACCATTGGTCTGAAAACAATGTTGGCACTCTGAAAAAAATACAGTAACACTCTATCGATAAAATATTCAACTCCTGTATATTAGTAACATTGGCCATTTCTATAGTAAATTTTTCGGATTTTAATGGCGCCGGGCAACGTATACTACACGAGTTCCTAATTGATATTCAGTCGTACACTTCTATACAACAACGCCTTCAAGAAAATTCATATGAAAACAAGAGTTTATCTTGTTATGACTGCAGCCATTTTTCAATGTATCAAACCTTAGCCTCCAATAATAAAAAGCCTGCCCAATGGCCTCTGGGAGCTGTCCCCCTGCAGATGCTATGTTTGCCGCTAGAGGCGCTGCATACCCTCCACATGATCCGTTCACTTGGCGGTATTTACACACATTGTACCAGCTGAAATAACGCCACTTTATTAAGATGGTATACTGTTGCGTGCCGTTTTGTAAACAAGGCTCTAGAAATAATGTTCCTGGAACGAGTTTTCATGAATTTCCTAGTCGAGAGCCGACAAAGAAATTATGGATTAAAGCAATAAGCAGACAAGGTATGTAGCATAAGTTGACCATGTGACTGAAAATTAGGTTACTTTCTATTATTGCTCTAGTTCTGATGATGATGATGATGATGATGATAATAATCTCCTGACCACCTTGTCGTGTAGAGGCTAGCATTCTTGTGTGTCGGCCCAGAGGTCCGGGTTGGATTCCCGCCTCTGCCAAGAAATTTAACTCAGGTCTGAGGGCTGGAACGGGGAACACTCAACTTCATGACGTAAAACGAGATGAGGTGGGTTCAATTCCCATCTCATCCATCCTGGAAGCGGTTTTCCGTGGTTTCCCACCTCTACTCATGACAAATGCCCGGATTGTTCCTAATTTAAGGCCGCAGCCACCTACTTCCCAATCATCAGCTGAATTACAAATACACCCACTATTACTGACACCTCAATTGCACAGGTTATCACACAGATTCTACAATACCCAAGTATACGGAGCTAAATGACCAATATGTCCAAGCCCCACTAATGATAGAACAACAAACAATATAATAATTTTCTGTTTCTATTGTGTAGGTGATACCAAGGATAAGTTATGGAACCCTAATGACCGCTCCGTCGTGTGCAGTAATCACTTCATCGAATGTGACTACAGACCAGAATTAAAGGTAAAGCGGTTGAAACCTGAGGCGGTGCCCAGCGTTTTCAGTGACTACCCACCAAGTAAGAAACTTAAACTGTCAGTGCCAAGAAGAAATATTGTCAAATCAACTGTATCATTAAAATGTACAAAATTCCCCAAGGCAGGCTTTGTTGCGGTTGAATCTTGTGCTTTGGATGGTGTCCCCCCGCCTGCCATCTCAAATATTAATGATTTAGTCAAGAAAGATGCGTCTATACAAACAAAAGTAAATATGAGACAATTGAACTCACGGAATAGGATACTACGAACACTGCGTAGGTCACTAAGGCGTGCAAGATAAAAAATATCTGCACTTAAAGGTCGCCAAGAGCAACTCAAGCAACGAATCAGCAGGCTAGAGAAAAATATGGCTGACTATAATTTGGACGCAATTGAGGATTCCAGTACTGAAGGAAATTTAAAAGCAAAATTTCTACAAGAACAGCTTAAAGTATTTCTACAGAAGAAGCCTAGATGGAGTGACTCAACTATCAGGTATTGCATTATCTGGCACAGTAAGTCCCCGGCAGGTTACCGATTTATACGAAGTAGCGAACTGTTAAGCTTGCCTTCTAAATCTACCATCAAACGTTATGTTGGAAGCACTACTGGTGTATGGTGTCAAGTTTAATAGTGAAGAGACTCCACGAAGAAGCAAAATTTACTGAGGGAATAAATACATTTGGCTCAGTTATTGTAGATGAGATGGCTATCCAACCACGCGCGCTTTACTGTAAAGCAACTGATGAAGTACAGGGACTTGTATCAATGGGTGGACTGGAAAAAGATTTAGGCCTAGAAAAAGAAATCGCAACAAAACTGCTGTGCTTTGTGTTCGTTGGACTTGCTTCGCATTTTAAAATTCCTGTGGCATACTTTCTTACTCGGGAACTAAAAGCTGAAGTACTTCATCAACTTACTATTGAAGTTATTGATAAAGTGGAAAAGGCATCATTTATTGTTGTATGTGTGGTGGCAGATAATCATTCTACAAATGTGAAATTATTCCGCTTACTTTCTGGGGGTAGCATACCTCTACCTGTCGTGCCACATCCTTTGGACAGTTCACGCAATTTATTTCTGTCTTATGACTAATGCCATATATTGAAAAATTTAAGGAATGCATTACTGGACGTGAAGAAGCAGTTAGTTAAGGATGGAAAACCCATATCTGGTTGGTTCATCAGAAAGTTGTACGACCTGCAAAAGGATTTGAAAGTGAAACTAGTTAGAAGACTGACACACAAACATATCTACCCGACAACCTTTGAGAAAATGCATGTGGGCAGAGCTGTCGATATTTTCTCTTCGGATGTTATTTCAGCCCTTGAGTTCTTGAGGCAATATGGGTCTCAGTTCGTAATAAATGAATTTAAGGATGCTGAAGGCACTATCGAGTTCTTGAAGCTAGTTAACAAATGGTTCACCATCCTCAATGTTAAGAACACTTTGCAGCATATACACTCTAGGAATGAAGACGCAATGCATTTCTTCTCAGTTGACGATGAAAGACTCGAATGGCTGGAGAACGACTTCATTCCCTATCTGGAACTCTGGAAGAAAGCATCAGCAAGTCCGGTGGAATTCATAAGTAAAGAAACTTATGAAGCAATTTGTCTGACGACAAAATCTGCCGTAGCCTACTCTGTGTCAAGTACCTGCTTGAAAATGGCTTTCATTTCGTATTAACCAGGAAATTTTCTTCTGATGAAGTAGAAAGCTTGTTCAGTTGTATCAGACAGTTTGGAGGTAGCAACGACCAAACCAACGCTGCAAGTGTTACACAGGCCCTGCATAAAATTCTGACTACTGGACTCGTAAGTGCATCTCTCACGGGAAATGTAGCACCTGAATCTGCCTGTAGTGACTGGATGGCAACACGTAACTCAACCGGGAGACGCACGAGCACAACGATTCATGCAGATCAATCGGCAACAACGAATACAGATTTAGCAAGAAAATTTCGAACACAATTAGAAAGCATCGCAAATGAAGCTGAAGGGGTGCCAGTGTTTCTATGACGAGTGCTGCAATGGCCTATATTGGAGGGTATTTGGTAAGAACTGTCGAAGACCATATATCATGTCAAGAGTGCCTTGATAAAATTAGTAGTATCCAGAGTCAATCCCCTGTGATGTCACTTATAAAATTCAAAGACAGAGGAGGTCTCCGATATCCTAAGCCAGGTTTTGTTTCGCTGCTGATGAGACTGGAAGAAGTAACGGATGAAATGATATCGGTTACGCTGGGCAGTCCAAGAATAGCACAAACATTAACCACAATACTGTTGCCAGATGTTGCTAAAACACCAATTCTACAGTGTGGAGTGAGTGATCACCCTGAGGAACTGAGCAAGTTAATATTGCAGAAGTTTCTGCGCCCCTCTGTCACTAACTACACCAATGACATGACAGATGAGTTTCGCCGAGATTACTTCTTGAGAAGAAGAACAAATTATGAGAAAAGAGAATCAAGGAAAATTGTTAAGGTTGTTCCTTTTCACTGAACCCCTAGGTCTATGGGACGCCAGTAAAAGTATTCAGTGCAACCGTACCGTACTCTTGTACAAATCAGACATTAGTTTCGTTAGTTGTGCGTGCTATATAAGGGAAATCCGAAGATGAAACGAACTCCTACTAGTAAAAGATGAACATCACATATATTTTACTCCATTCTACTCAACAACGTATGTTCATGTACTGCAAACATAGTCTATATATTAATTTATGCTGGTATTACCTCGCGATAGCAATGCCATTCCATGCTAATGTTGGGTGGGGATTCAGCGCTGCAGTGGTCAATATGCGCACTGCTAGGAGGACACTGTTGTTGCAGAGAACGCCGCGATTGAGTAGGCTTTCTATTATTGGAGGCTAAGATCAAACGTGCAGCGAAGTGAAACCACGCTGCATGATGACTATCTTAAGCTAAAATGTTGGGGGATGGGGATGCTCTGTGGTATGACCTACATGATGATATTATTACATTCACATTGTACTTCTATGATAAATAAAGCATTTGAAACAATATCACTTTTTTTATTATTTTATAAATTAGCCTATTTATGGATACAATGTAGCAATAATTACTCTAAGTTACTTTTTACATCAACTATCCAATAAGAAAAGCTAGTAAAATGCTATTTACAAGAAAAAAACATCAATTGTTATTGGCAACTCCAGCTATCTGATTATGACATCTAGCGGCAATAATGAGAAACTTACCAAGTAGGGTACATTTGTCACGTGGTGACTGTTTGTATTATGGTTCCTTGTATCGTGGTAAATTCTTCGTGTCTTTATACATAAGTAATAAGTTTTACTCGTTGATAGAGTGCAAAATGAGTAAAAGCAAAGTATATTGCTCTGTTCACGGCTGTAAGTCGATGTATAAGAGGGCTGCGGATATAAGTTTTCATCACTTTCCAAAAGATGCAAATAGCAATAGCCGAAAGGGGACGATACCAAATAAATACGGTCAACAGGAGCGGGTTGGACCACTCACCACTACACACACTGACGACAGGATGGGTTGTTCACTGTTACGCCGAGCCAAGCCGCACCTAGACAGCCAAGTACAGTCTCGCCGAACCAAGCCGTACCACGACAGCCAAGCTTCATCAGTCAGGTATCCTTCCCCGCTCCCTAGTTCATTTCCCTACCAACCACCATCACCTCGCTCTGCGATATCCGAGCCATTCCACTACGAGTCATATAGGCCTAATTTTACTTCGCAGGGTAAATATCTACTCTGCAAGAACCTGCTACCAGTCCGATATTCAACACCAAACCTACCTGCTAACCATCCAACAAATCAAGCAATTCCTGTCTCCCCAGAGTTTTAATACAAGTTAAACTCATCCCTTTGCCCTACCAAGCAGCAAATAATTTCTAGAGTCTATGGTACACTGAGCAAACTCAAATATAGCTTTTAAACGTAACAGCGCCATGACTCGAACTGCTCAAAAACAAATACCAGCAGACAACCGATGCTTGATAATATGCAATTGACACATAAAATCTAGTGGAACACACAAATTAGATCACGTGTATCGCACAGTTATACATATATACAATTAAAAATAACACTGTCATTATTTTAGGGTCCACATTTACCGATTATAACCGAAAAATAAAAAGTGTTCCATATCAAACGCGTGTTATTGAGTATTTTTACCCTACTTATCCAGACCGACCGCAGCGCAGCTGGCCACCACGTGTGTACTTCTACTCTCCCACTCCTTTCCTCATGGTTTTCAATTTTTTTTTAACAAAGCAATGCTTGCAGCTGCACCTGACCATAATATTGATGATTTGTCTTTAAGGATAAAGTATTTTCCTCAATCGACCCATTTAAATATTTTAGGCCCTGCACTACATCTGCGTTTTACCTGCTAGAGGGCACTTAACCTCTACACAACAGAGTGAACTAACCACACCATCCAGACTTACACCTAACCATGGGGCACTTGGAGGAACAATAATGCCCACCGGTTCCACTTTATTTTTAAAAGCAATTTCATAAGCTTCTAAGGCTACTAGATCAAATTTTTTTCCCATGCACAGTTGCCATGTGTCCCTTGAAATCAGTTTTGAACAGCCAACTCACTTTTAAATTCCAGTCAGGGCTTTTATTTATGCTGTAAGTAAAAACACTGTAACAAGTAGTACCAGTTAATCTTACTTTTCTTGCATTCTTCCAAATTTCTCCTGATTGGGTAAGAGTTGTCAAACATAATTTTACACTGTCTTCATATGTGAGAGCTACCTTCTCATTAAAAAATTTAGCAATGTCACCTTGAAGTTCTGCATCAAAATCAACCATAGCACTAAATTGTGGCAACAAGTTGTTGTTGCCTAAAAGTTTATGGCATAGGGATAATTGTAGCAAATCATCACCACTCGAGACTTGAATAGTAGTAGTAGTAGTAGCAGTAGTCTCCCTTAAGCGCAAAGTAAGATCCAGCTCGGATCCCTGTGCCCCAGAAAGTAGAATATCCAGTATATTATTCTCGCCTGCACTACTGACTAGGCGACTTTGGAGGGTCGATTTGACAGTTGATCTTCCCATGTGGCAGAATTTATTTATAGGAATCGCTTTGTCGTACATGTAGTTGTCTTTCTTTAACTTGCCCCATTGCTGCTTCAAATCTGTGGAGCTCAGGTCTTCCAAGTTTTCAATTGTGTGCCTATTACGAAAAGAAGAAAAAACAAATACAGTCAACTTGTACACTCTTCGATTTATCGGCTTCAAAAGTATTATATCTTCTAAATTTAAATGCATCTACTTACCGAAATATGTAAAGCAATGCACCGACTACATGCTTACACTTTCCTGAACTTCCAGCCTTACAGGTACACGAACATATTAACTTTTTCTCGGCAACTGGTGATCGAATCTCAATTTTAATCTGGTGAGGAACTCCCTTTAAATTACCGGTTTGTAAGCATAAAGCTTCAAGTCTCACTAAATCATCTGTTTCGGCTACTCACCCACACATAATCATGTGTTTGTCATCTAAAATTGCCTGTCCTTCAATGAGAGGCCGCCTAGAATCCACAACAACATTCAATACTTCAATCAAGTCTATCACCATTGCGTCCACCATTTTGTCGCGACCGACCTGCCACCTACATTCGATTGAGTTCGCGAATTACGTCACTCTGTTGTTCATGTAAGTTTTGCTAAATCGCGACCTGAGAATAAAAAGGTTCTAACTATATTTTTGGGGGAATTGGGTTATTCTTATATAGCGATTGATTTGATTTTTACTACCGTACTTCTATTTCACAAGTGAGTTTTATATTTATTTTCTTAAATCGAGTTTGCCCTCCAGGATGGTGGCTCCCACGGATGAGTTTTATAAACCTATCTTAATTTTTATCGGAGTTATGAGCAGAATAAGAAGGTTCTATTTGCAAAATTCATCAATCAGTTGGAATAAAAAGGTTCTATCTGTTTTTTCCATTGTGCCGACGACACTACATTATCGGAATCATGATGGATGCCATAACTCAGGGGTGCCCAACCTGTTTTAACTAAGGGCACATTGTAAATACAGAAGTTGGGGGACCTTGCGGGCCAATAACACTAGGGGGGGGGGGGGGGGGGTATGGTATTTTTTTAAAATATACGTGCAATATGGTGAGTTTTGTGGCGGTCTGAACTTAGTTTCTTTAGAATTGTTGCCATTTTCTATATTTAGCCTACTTGTAGAGGATAAAAAATAAAACACTAAAAATAAATGTATATATCTTTAATAAATCCCTTTAAATTAGAAGTACGATGATATTCAATAAACCCATACAGCATGAATGACAAGGAGTGAGTATTTAGCCTATGTTCATTCCACACAATTAATAATCAAATGATGAAATAAAGTTCATGATAATTTAGTTTAGTGCGACGACTGGAACTTGTTTCAAAGTTTTGGCAAAACGGCGCGGGCAGACGAAATAGTCTCGCGGGCCATATGATGTCCACGAGCCGTAGGTTGGGCAGTCCTGCCATAACTTATTCAAATCTTGGAACATAGGGAAGATATTTGTTACATCTAATAATAGCCTACCGGAAATTGAAGGGTGGTGATACCGGTACTGCAGTAATACGGTATGCTTTGCCTTAGAGAATGTAATATCGGTAACTACGTATTGTGCCCGTCAGAGGAGCCATCAGGGTTGCCAGCAGCCGAAACGACATCCCTAACATCTGCCTCTCCGTCGTTTCAAATAAAAATGAAAGAATGCATTTTTATTTGTCTCCAATTCAAGCTCAAGGTTGGTGATATTTTTTCAGGTTAGCTGCGTTGAAGATTCCAATGGCTCTCCAGTTTGAAGATCTTCAATCACATAACTTCCATTGTTCAGGGGTTCTTGAACACGATTAAGTCCATAATACAATGATAGAAATTTCCCGTATACTCGATCTATAGGAGTTGATATTCCGGGTCTTCTTATAAGAACAAGGTCCCCAGCGACCAATGGTTCTCTGAATCTCGGGGGTCCCGTTCTCCTCAAACGTTTCGCAGCTTGTCTGTCCAAAGTGTCCCTCGTAGCTTGAAATCTGCTTGTGCGTGAGGGTTGTAAACACGGTGGTGTTACAATCACTGGGTTCCATATTCTCACCGGCGTCTGGTTCAAATGCAAGACCATGGGTATTTGACCAGTACTTTCATGGACAGTTGAATTTATACAGTTTGCCATTAATACAAGGGCTTCAGTCAAACGCCAGTGTTCCTCCTGACAATATAAACGACAAAATTTGTCAATAGTTGACATAACGCATTCTGACGGATTGCTCTCAGGGTGGCGAATTGATTATAAGTAGGTGTCCTATTTCCAAATCAATCATAACATTAGCAAATTACGCAGAGGTAAACTGTGATCCGTGGTCAGTCAACAGGAATTGTGGCTTTCCTGCCTCCGGTATCACTTGTCGTATTATCCTTTGTATAATTTGGTGTGCAGTGGCTTTCTGTACAGGGTGGAGCATCGTGTATTTGGTAAACACGTCAATCGTTACGACGATGAAGCGGTTCCCTCGGCGAGCCTTTGGGATCGGTCCATAAAGATCCTGTGCGTATAGTTCCCTCGGTTGAGTTGGGAGTATGGGTCTAGGTGGTTCTTTCAACAAGTGTGACGTGTACTTGTTACGCTGGCATGCGTCGCAAGCACGTAAACACTGTCTAACAGAGGTTCCTAACCCTTTCCAAGTGAAGGACTCTTTAATCGTTGCAATGGTATTATCAGTCCCTCCGTGTCCAATAGATAGATGTATCAAAAGAATAACGGTTTTATGGTATCTTCATGGAATTACTGCACGCAATTGAGTGTGGTCTTCATCGACATATTTATATAAGACACGATGGTAGATCAAATAATCATCGGCGATAGCAGCTGTCTGAGCATAATTGGCATCCTGGGCGTCCATTCGGTTTTCCAAAAAACGAATTATATTGCTCAGTTCCTCCTCGCGCGTCGTTGTCCTTCAGGTAAATGACGAAGTTGGCGAAGGTGTTCTTCGCATTCTCCCTCGACGTCAATGGCATTCACGGTGGCTTCAGGATTTCGGCTGAGAATGTCGGCCAACACATTCTCTCTGCCAGGACGGAAAACAATTTCTAGATCTAACTGTTGGAGAAACAGTGCCCAACGTGTAATTCTGTCGCTTGCCAGTCTTGTTCGTAAAATGAAAGTCAGCGCGTGATGGTCGGTCCTCACTATGATCTTCTGGCCTAACAGAAGTTTCTGCCAGTACTCCAATGCATAGACGATTGCAAGTGCCTTGATCTCCGTGGTAAAATAATTAGTTTCATGGGCTCTCAAAAGTCTGCTTAGGAAAGCGATGTAGTGACGTTTCTTCTCCTCGTCTTCCTGCAATAAGATTGCTCCGATTCCCACGGCGGATGCGTCAGTTTCCAAGATGAAATTCCGGGAGTAGTCTGGATATTCCAACTGGATTGCGTTCACAAGCATCTGTTTAGCCTTCTGGAAAGCTGTCTCACGCTTCTCGTCCCATGCCCATCGGCAATTCTTCTTAAGTAGACCTTGAAGTGGTGCGACGGTTTCGGAGTACCTCTCACAATGAGCAGCAAAATATTGGAGAATCCCCAAAAACTGCCTCACATGTTTGACACGGGTTGGTGTCGGAAATGCTGCGATGGTTCTGATCTTCGCCGGATTCGGCCTATATCCATCTCCGTTGATTATGTGACCCACGAATTTAACTTCTCTCTGGAAGAATCGACACTTGTCGAACTTCACCTTGAAATTAGCCTGTCGAAGATTATCAAATACAAGGCGTAATGTAGCTAAATGTTCCTCTTCCGTCTCTGAAGCTATTATGGTGTCATCCACATAACATATGACTTTCCTCTTCACTTCAGGAGTCAGCTTCGCATCGAGTGCTCTAATTAATGCAGCTCCTGCATTATTCAGTCCAAAAGGAAGTTTTCGGAAAACGTACGTGGTCTGATCGAACAAAAAATCCGTATACTTCTGAGTATGCTCGGACAATCTGATATGATAGTAGGATTGTACCAAGTCTAACGATGAAAATACTCGTTTTCCCTTAAATTTTCGTAGAAGATCACCGATCTTTGGTGGTCTGTCGTGCTCTGGAGCTAAGCGTTCATTCAAAGCTCTGGCATCTAAACAAACCCTTAGACTGCCATCCACCTTAACTACAGGCGTTATAGGATTCACATATGAAGTCGGTGCTTTCTTGATAATGCCGGCTGCTTCCATCTCATGGATCTTTCTAGCAGCTTCCTCTCGGTGTTTCTTCGCGATAGGGTAAACCTTCTTCTGAAATGGAGAATCGTCTAGTACAATCAGATCGTACTCATAATCAAGTATCTCACCAGGTGTGGTATCAAAAATATATTTAAATTCAGTCAGAAGTGCCTCCAATTTCTCCTGTACGGGTGCTGATAATTGTTCTGCCTCTTCCTTGGCGTTTTGTGTCTCACCATTTCGCTTGCCATTCAACTCTTCAACTATGTTGACTTCGGATTCAATTTCCGGATCATCCTCCACTAAATGCATCTGAATAGGCTCGTTTGGCTTTAATTCCACAGTATTACGTCCCATAACAATGATTCCATCATATTTGCGTATGAAGTCTGCGCCTAAAATGGCGTCATGATGCAGTCCCTTCATGACTAAAAATTGAAGCAAGTACACGTGGCACGAAATTTTCAAAGTGCACAAAATCTGAATGTTGCACGTTACAACACGGTCAGGTAAGACTCCTCTGACTCTTACTGCAGAAACTGGCAGCTCTGTCACCTCAGAGTTTGCTTTCAATCGGGCATGGCAATCAGCAGAAATGACACTTATCATAGCCCCTGTATCGATGAGAATGGTTACTGGGCATTCATTTAAAGTAGCCGTTATCTTCGGTAGACGTGTCAATTCGTAGTCGTGGTTCGTCGATCGTCTTTCGTCCAAAAGATCTTACTGGATTGGCTCCCAGAGTAAGATAGTGGCTGTTACTCTGCGAACAATCAGGTCAGAATCTATTTCCTCTTCGGTGTTTTTTTTTTCCTGGGAAGTACTGGGCTGGTCATGCTCCATGTCTTCCTCTGGAATTTCGCTTGCATCCCTCGGTGTACGGTTCTGATCCACCTCTTCTCGTTGATTGTGGAGTTGTCGGATGTACTCTAGACTCTCCTGTGCACGTCCTCGCCAGTCTCGATCGCGTGGATAGCCTCCGCTATATCGATAGTCTCGACGAATATTTCCTCTTCCTCGCTGATTTTCTCCTGTCCCACGACGGTCGTTGTCGTGACAACGGTTATCGCTCGTCCTTTGGTTAAAACGTCGGTTCCAATATCCTCTATTGTCACCTTGCAGTCTCCCTCTTGCATATGGGGTATTATTCCAGTCACTTCGATTGGGATTGTGACTTCCTCCATTCTCATTCTGAGTCTGAGTTTGCTGTGGCGTCTGACTAACTTTGTCCACAGTAGTCAAGTTCAGGTGGCGTGTCTCTCCTTTGGTTGGACGGTGGCTTGCAAATCGTTCAGCGTTTGCGTCCAATCGCCTCAGAATCTGGTCACATTGATGGAAGGTTGTTGCTCCCGCAGCAATTAACACTCGTTGAACATCAGCTGGTTATTGCCATATGATAGTGTTCACTAAATCCTGCTCTGATAGTGGGGGTTGAAGACATCTGAGTTTCGTCAGCTGGGTTGCAAAGTAATTTGCAAAACGGGTAGGCGTATTTGAGCTGCATCGGCGAGTGTACATCTCCGCTCTGATACTCTGCTGTATATCGCTTGACCAATAAGTGCGTAACAAAGCTTCCCTGAAGTCCTGGTATCCAGTAAAAGAGTATTTAAAGGCCCTGAACCAGGTGCTAGCTTGACCTTCAAGAAGACACTCTATGACCCTGGGCTCTCTTTCCGGTGTCACCATGGTGTCACGTAGATAACTCTCTACATTTGCCAAAAATTCGACTGGAGTAATGCTGCTACCAGTACCTGAGAATCAAGCTGGTTGCTCTTCTCTTGATCGTATGATCATCACATTGCCTTGGTTATGCTGAGTTTGTGCTGGTCTGAATGGATTAGCATTGTAATTCAGCGTTGATTAGGTATTCACGTTTACGTTATCACCGAAGTATGACCTCGTGAATGGTGATGTTTCATTGCGCATGGTGTCTGCGAATCTGAATGGTTGTGTTTCGGGTGGTGCGCTCGGTTGAATACCGGACGATGTCGACTGTACGAACTGTGGTCCTGGTGTATTCTGCGTTTCAGTTGACAGTGTGGAAGTTCGAGTCTCTCTCGGTTGAGCTTCCAACCTATCCAAACGTTTCTCAATCGTTTCGAGCCCTGGAGTATTCCTTGCCTCAATCTTACTTCCAAGATCGTTTAATTGCAGTTCTACCCTCTCGATTTTCCCTTTGAGGTTTGTGTCGACCTCTCGAATCTCTGTCCTAAGGTTGTGGCTAAGTTGAAGACGCTCTGTCAGTGCAACTTCTTCTAACCTTTTCTTCACGGTTTCTACTTCTGTCTCGACTTTAGATACGTCCTCTTTGACCTGGTAAACGTCCTCCTTAACCTCTGAGACGTCCCCTCGATGTCCCCTTACTTCGTCTCGAACACGAGCTACTTGAGCTTCTACCACATGTTTGTGATCGTTAAGATCTCCTCTTAACATTGAGATATCAATTTTCGTCTCTTCTCTATGAGTGTGTATAGTTTCGCGTAACTCTCCCACGGTGTCCGTTAACTGAGTAACGTTCTTCGTATTTGTCGCTAGTGTTTCCCTGAATTCAATCATGTCGTCAGCGATAGCTTTCACGTTAGCATTTACGGCGTATGCTGCTCCTCTCATCAAGGTTAATCCTACATTGACTGCAGCGATATCCCTCTTGACATTGTTGATGAATCCCTCGACGTTTGCGAGTCGATGACCAAACTCTTCTCTAGTGTGATCCAAGTCCGCCCCCATATCGACCTGAACTCTGTTTATGTTCGCCTTAATCTGAGTGGTATGTTCGCCTAACTTGGTCTGAACATCTTCCCTTGCTAGGTTCATTTGATCGGTTAAATGATCTATTCTATCATTAGCATTCTGTTGGTGTCGGAAGATGTCAACTCTAACTGCGGCTAAACCTGCTGTAAGGCTATTCCTAGCTTCTTCCCTATGAGCATCAATGTCAGCCCTGACCTGAGTTAGATCAGCCCTAATATTGTTTACATCTGTCCTAACATTATTGACAGTCTGAGTATTGGCTTCAAGATCAGCCCTAACATCTGTAATATCAGTTCTAACATTATTGACATCTGTCCTAACATCATTGACAGACTGAGAGTTCACACCCAAGTCACCCCGGACTTCACCTAAATCACCTCTGACTTCACCTAAATCACCTCTACTTCACCTAAATCAGTCCTAATCTGTTGGAGGTTGGTGTTAACCAGAGCCAAAAACTCCCCCATCACACGACGGATCGTCTCCTCATCCATGACACAAGAATATATATGAGAGAACAGAAGGAGCATTCCAGAAAACTTACAGCTATGACTAGTTACGTTTGCGGTGTAGAACAGCCTGCTTTCTCTTGAATAAATATTACAAGTACTGCTGGAGTATGCGAACTAAGTGCTTCTACATTTACATTAACAACAACAAGCAAAGCAAAGTCTTACATTTACTCAGGATGAGGCATCATCAAGAAAAACCTATCCTCTAATTATCTATAATACAAAGCCTCACCCCATGGACTTAAATCACGCACGAATGCCATGCGGTTAATTGATCTGCAGTACGACTTCTTAAGTTCGTCCCAGTCCTGTCAATTTACCTTTAATCACAATAAAATCCTCATAAAAAGAGCATGGAACAGAAGGTTACCATGTCTACAATATTCCCCACGTTGGGCGCCAAAGAAAGAATATAATAGTTATGTGCCCGTCAGAGGAGCCATCAGGGTTGCCAACAGCCGAAACGACATCCCTAACACCTCACCTGCCGGACCCATGTGCCATGAGGATTGGGTGAATATCTTATAGGCCATAGTGGCACGAGAAATCCATGATCCCGGGGATCCGTGGTGACATGGTTGCTAAAAGGTCATACACAGACCAAGAAAAAAAGCCCCCTAAAGCTAGACTGAGAAATTGAACTTCCAGGCTTATGTAAAACTAGTAGAAATATTTATTTAAAATATTCAGACACCTAGCCTAGTTCGGAGGGCTTCTATCGGCTAATCCGCAAACTAATAAATAAACAAAAATAAAAGATCAGTACCCTAACTGTAAACTACTGTAAACCCTCGCGAAAGATCTACCTGACAAAGTAAAGCAACAACAGCTACGCTGGGTAAATGGTACGGCAATAGTCTCTAAAACAAGTTACAAAATAAGCTAATAATGGAATTTACATTTAACAGGGTAGCAATAGAAAATTCAAGTTAAGATGATACCATTTCCTCATTTACTTTTTTTTAAATCTAGCTAATTCCTAACAATTAATACAAAATTTACGGCGATGACCGTCCGTAAAGCAAAAACAATTTAATACAAGATCTACATGACAAGCCGTTAAACAAAACATTAAATGCCCTCTTATAATATATGTAAAGGGTAAACAAAGGGTTAACATACACTTGAAATGAATAGAACAAGACCAAAAACATTATTATTCCTGCCTTCGCCCTGGGTTACTGTTTGTAAAACAGTGTCATCTACGTGCATGTGATTTACGTTGGCGATTGCGTAGTGAAAACTACGTCTAACGTCGCATGAGGCTCACGCTCCACCAGCTACTGACTAAAGGTCGAGCAAGCACTCCGTCGATAAGAATTAGTGTCATCTGTCCTAGATTACTTCCACAAGAGAAGTGTGCACAAAGCAAGTGCCAGCCATCAGGTCCAAAATGCGAGAAAATCAAGTAGTTAATTATCATCAGGTTTATAATAATGACGTTACTGATTATTAGAATCGTTGGTTTAAATTATCGTTGGTTTATGACGAATAGGCTGACAATCGTGAATACCTTGGGCTCAGCAGTAGCAGTCTCGTGCGAGATCAATCTCTGCTATAACACCGTCAACGAGCTCTCCCGCTCGGACATAACAATAACACGGGTTATTAGTGGCTCTCGGCTCACTTAATTTACCTCTGGGTAAGGTCTGGCATAAACATCAGTTACCTCCCAACAATAACACAGTCAACAGAATCGAAGTCTGGACACACATAAATATAGCCTCTAAACAGGTGTCTCATCTAGCCTCTTAATTACCATAAATAAACCTTCACATAACGTGAAAACATTCTCAAATGGAGAAGAAAGATATTCACTCTAGTAGCGATGCAAACACATGGCTCCTCGCCATTCATCTCTAAGTAGCAAACCATATGATCATTACAAAATGGTGGCTTGGACATTGACCTACATATGAGACACATCATCTAAATGTTAGTAATGCTATAAGCATTGTCAAAGAGTCTGAAAGTTATGGTCTTACTGAGTGAGTGTGCTCTAGTACACTGCATGCTGGGAACTGTAAACACCTGTCCATGATTAGAGCTAGCCTCGTTACTCGCAATCATTCACACGGACAGTTTAGAAAATACACATCACTGAAGGCAGGCAGCTTTCATGCAGAAAGTCCTATTAGAAAACTGGCCTTGTTATCATATCCCAGATATAATAGAAATTTACACAAGCATTAGGCTTAACATCACGCCTTGAAACTATGCTCAAAGATATAGCACGTTTGAAAAGTCAAAGAAAATAAAAACATCTGAACCTCTTTGAAATATGCAGATATGTCAGTTCATCACTGCTCTGTTTAAATATAACCAAAATAACAACTTTGTCGAAACACTGACACGAAATAAACATTATAAAGGCACAAATCTTACAATTGCTAAGGTTGCCAATGATGGCATTCGTTGCTTGGTTCGATGCTGGACTGTATACAAACTGTAACACTCTGAATGTGTTCAAACTTGAACTGGATGGCGTCATAGCACATCAAAAATGAAAAATGACATAGTATTACAAAACTGATAGCTACAGTCGGCTATCCAACGATGCGGACTGTTCTGACTAAGTCAGTGGCGTGACAACATTTACTAGAAAGGGGTGTTATAAAAATAACACTGGGCCATGACGTCTGACCGTCATCCCATATAACTGTACAAGATCACCCACCTAGGGCTGAACAAAAACATAGTAACAAGACTACTGTCACGCTTAGCAGGGGTAGAAATAACATCGTAGCGATGTCCCTCAGAATGCACCGCGATCGAAGAGAAATTCAATCACTACAGGTGACTAACAATCACTGAAAGTGAACTACAAGGATGAATTCTAACAATACAAAACCTACCTATGGCTTGTCGAAAAGTTCGGCTGATTCTACAATAAACTACACTAAGCTACACCACAAAAGAACCTCACAAGGAATGAATATTTCGGACTCACAAGAAAGGATGTCTACATCTCGGTCGTTCCAACGACCCGAGGGATACAAAAGGCATTGGTCTTCGGACAAGGGTTGTCCAATCTGAGCCTCCACATCGGCTCTATCCATCTCCACGGCCTTTATTCGTCCTCGTCGTTGTCGTGATGATATAACCAGACTCCTCCTCAAAGTCGTCATCTTCCTTGGATTAGCGGATGTTAAAGCCATGGTTCTTCCGTCATCGGCTGTAGTTCTCTGGTCCACTCCTTCACATTATGAGGCTTAACAGCTCATATCCACAGGTGATGTGTAACAAGGATTGTCGTACACATGGTCGTCAAAATATGACATCTTGAAATATGACTTAACCACTTTAACGTACAATGAATAAGCGTAGCACAATTTCACCGAAGCTAGCTTTAACGTGGCACTAAACTCACTGCTTCTACACGACGCAGATGGTTTAAAAATTGGCCATGCACTGTTATCTGCTCCACTGATACAGGTTTCACTTGCCCACAAATCACATGGCATCGGCGTTGCGTTTCACTGAAAAGAATCGCACTTGCGATTAAAGCAATATTCGTAGATACGAGTGTAGAAATGATCCACTCGGTTATTAATTATTTCACTGGGAGTGATGTATTTATCGCCACTCGACGATGTCGAAGTATGATGTTCCAGCACGTGGCTGGAAATGTAGCGTTCCACGGTTATGATCAGTTTTCCCAAAAATTTACAGAATTCGTAGCACAAGCCATCTCCGGCTGTAATATTTAACAATATCATGCACTGTTCGAATTGAAATAAAGTGCGATGCACTAGGATTGCTTCCCTCGCCTACAGGCGGACTATTACCTCGTCTTCTAGACGGACTTAATACAACGAGCATCCAACTTGGATGATAATCCAAACACATGTGGTAAGCTCTCAGCTATGCGCTGCATTAGCTTGTAACTACACTGGTCGTGCAGCGTCTGTCTGGTTCCGGTTTGCGGATCTGCGAGGTTACTACCTTACCAAAAGCAGACATAACATTCTAAAGAATGTATCGATGGTTCAGAATTACAGTGTGATAATATCTGAGCTTCGTAGAAAATAGAAATGTCATAATTTAGCCTCAGATTATTTAATAGTGGTTTTCTCCGTAGTCGAAAGATCAACCATTTACAACTCCAAAGAATGTTGGCATGTAGCGACAGCATGGTCGGTCAGTGGGTGCGTTCAAAAGTGATGCATCAAAAATGCGTTGCGGTGAAAAATATCACATGAACCAGTGGTTAGCGGGTTCAGTATGCCCAGGATGAATATAGGTATATTCTTCTATACACGAAAATTAAACCTATAAGATCATTTATTTTAGTTTCTAACAAATATGGTGTGATATTGTGTGCATCTCTTCCTGCACTATAGACGCAGTCATAATTCGGGGTATGAAACGTCTTATTGTTGCGGTCAATCATTGCAGTTGTCCTTTAAAAGTCGATGTCTATCTCCGCTCTACAATATTAGTCTTGTTTGATGTAAATTGGGATAAACTATTGCTCATCTGTAGTTCTGAGTGTCTTCAGTGTGTCTGTGTAGTCCAGTTGGCGTTAATGTTGTTGTTGTTTTAAGGGGCCTAACATCTAGGTTATCGGCCTTGCATTAATGTACCACAATCGTATGTAAATATGTGATAATGCGCTTATTGTGGAATGGTTCGTTTGTATGATGATTGTTCAGTCGACCGATGGATTGTGTCATTTACGGCAGATGTTGAAGTACCTAAGACTAAAGCATTAATAAAGGTGACTCAAGAATATTCACCGCAATGATTTGCTAGTTAGTGAGAATATAATAATTTCAGTACCGTAGTTTTGAACTTAAGTGCTTAAAGGGAAAACGTAAGGAGCATCTACAGTATGGATAGACCAAACCGTTAACGGATATTGAACGGTCAGGAACATGTGTCTCCGTCAACCCTTACCAGTCTGGCAGATGAAGTACACTGCCTTGTATACACGCCAAATAACTTCTGTTTTATTGGTTAAGGAATGTCTCTCCTGTGAACTCAATATTGTGTTCCGTCTTTATTTATACTTTTGTGATTCTTACAGCTTGCAAGTTAACGTTTAGTATGTTAGTAATAAAGTGTTATGAGTATCTTGCCAATTATGTACGTACGGTATATTGCGAGTTGGTGTGCCGCGATAATTTTTTAAGAGGGAGATGGTGCTTGTCTACCTAATTTACTAAATCAACTATTTCTAGCGCACATCTCTTCAAAACGGTAAAAGCGAATGTTTAATAGTAATAATAGTTTAATTCTAATGTATTAACGTGTCCCTTGCGTCTAGTAATCTCCGTATGTACTGATATCCACACGTCGATTTCTATGCAAGTTTCAATCAACTAATTCGGTGAGATAGTTTAGCCGAGATTTTAGACAATTTCACGAGATGTCTTAATTGAGTTGTATCTCTATGGTGTTGGTTCGATTATTTCAGGCAACTCTTCTCATCGTGGTTTATTCCGATTGTGTATGCACTCACTCTGCATGTGCTGGGATAGCACATCAGTACTCTGGACACTTTCTTCTCTCCTACTTCCGAATTTGTTAGATTCCTTGCTAATAATATTTATATATAACAATACAAATACAAGCTCACAAATCCTGGTAACACACCAAAACGCTTCTTATTCAACCACAAAAAGAGCAAGACTATTGTAGTTGTCCCTTGGGTGAAGACGAACAAACCTATAATTCGAGGTTAGGGGTTGATATATACATTCAGGTAAGTCTATATTAATGCATATTTCTTCAGAGCCTAGTCTCGAGATATCTTTTATGCTCTTAGGTGAGTTAAAATAATAATTTACACTAACTGTTACGAGCCTGATGACATAATCGTAGCCATTGGACGGGCAATTATCGCCGCCATGTTTTTTCTACATTAAGGTCTGAGGATTGTAGTTGGTCTTGGCAGGAAGTTGGTGACAACCAGCCACTACCGACGTCTAGCGGACAGCAATGCAAACATTGTAACCTGTTTATCGAAGGGTATTTACGCCACTGACATAAGTCAGATGGAACCTAATTAATGTTTGTTTGAACGCGGCAATTATTCAGCCAAGTTAATTTAATTTAGAATTATTATTATTGATGTCATATTTCATTTTGGAGCTTTTTTAAATTTTATAACCAATACAGATAGGTTTTCTATCTAATAGGAAACACTATCAATCGGATTATTCCGATATCCATTATACAAGTAAATTATTTGATTGCGGAGAGTACGGATTTTATATTCAAGTAGGGCTAGTTGAGAGTTTTGCGTCATCGGGAAGTTCGGATCCAGGAATAGCCGTTGAGAACAACAACTTGATGTCGCAACCAGAGGCTACATCTTCAACCATGAAAAGGCGACATGTTTATTGAAACGGAAAATGTACATCAAAGCGTCACTGCAAGAGCAATGAACTTTAAGGCGGGAAGAAGCGCGTGGGGTGTCCCAGCCAATCAAGAGGAGGGCGGCCCATACCCAGCTCTGTTGAGATGCATGAAGACGCACGGTGATTGGTCATCAGGCAAGGCAGGAGGCCGAGGAGTGGAACGTTGGAGGGGGAAGCGGGCCAGTTGTATATAGTGACCGCGCGGCGTGAAGAAGAGGACTAACTTTATAACTTTTGTTCCGAGAGGACTTACTTATTACCTTTGGTTCCGTAATGGACGGACCGTTACTTTGATTCAGAGAACATTATAATCTTCGCATTAGTCTCCGGACTTATTGCTTGTGTTCCACGGTGAACGACATCTTACTGGTAAACTCCACTGACTAATTCGTCATGGGTATTATTATACGAGCGGTTGTGAATAGGCAGACCGTATAAGTGGCTTTGGGACTTAGATCCACCACTAACAGTATTCAAACTTTCATATTAATTCTCTACTCCATCAAGAAACGAAGAAGATGACGCCGACCGAGAATCTACAGCAATCTCTCTTGAAGCAAGAAGTACGATGGAGAAAGTATCTCCAATGGTGAGCTGAACTGACGCATATCTACGCAATCTCTCTCTTTTCATTATTTTATCGTCGTAATTCAGTAACTTCATAGCTTGGTAATAATCGTAAATTCTTCCGACCTCCAATTTCACGTAATTTTCATGTGGTAATGGCAAAAACTTTAAGCTCCTTTCTATTATTATTAAATTTACCACAGTCTTGTTTTTTTTATTATTAAGCTAATTTTATTCAACATGCAATCTTTAATTCCAGTAGGTGGCTTTATATTTAAGACAAAACCTTCTCCCAATGCAAATGTTATCAGGGTTAATGATGCAATCATACCACGGTCTGATTTCGAAGAGTATCTCAAATGTTCTACGCAAGCTAGGGTTGATATAAATATAAATTTTAGGATTCAACTTGATGTTGGCTCCTTGGTGCCCAATTATCAAACCAATCTGTCACATAGAAGGTAAAGGTAAGCACCCGTCAGGAAACCGTTACACTTGTCGCCTGCAAGGTGGAGCCGAAACCCTTGTAACATTTGTGGAAGGAGAAGGATATATATTTCTTTGCCAGTATTTTGTGGGTCTTTTATATATCAGTGCGTATCAGCATGGGTGATGATAAAGATATGAAGATGCGTAGAGGTCACCAGTTGGAAAGTGAACTCAGTGAAGTGAAGTCCAAAAAAGTATTGGGTGCATACTTCCATAATGATTTGTTGAATCTACTCGTGTGATACCTATTGTAAAATGGATTTAATAAGTCAGAAACCTTCGCAGGAGTGTACAAAACAACTCACCAAAGTTTTATCGCAATTGATGAATGGTATATGAACGCATACGAGTCTTTGTTGAAACGGATCGCGCTCTGTCACTCATTTGTCAAATCTTCTCGTGTGCTACCTATTGTAAAATGGATTTAATAAGTCAGAAACCTTCGCAGGAGTGTACACAACAACTCACCAAAGTTTCATCGCAATCGTATGAATGGTTTATGTACGCATACGGGATTTTATTGAAACGATTGGTGCGCTGTCATTCATTAATTGAATCTACTCGTGCTACCAATTGTAAAATGGATATACGAAGTCAGAAACGTTTGCAAGAGTGTACACAACAACTCACCAAAATTTCATCGCATTCAGATGAATGGCATATGAACGCATGTGGCATGTGGAACTTTGTTGAAACGAATCGCGCGCCATTTTGTTGAAGCTACTCGGGCGCTATCTATTGTAAATTGGATTTACTATGCCTATAACCTTCCCGGGCGTGTGCACAACAACTCACCAAAATGTGATCGCAATTCGAAGAATGGCATATGGACGCATCGGCAACACTCATTAGTTGAAACTACTCGCGCGCTATCTATTGTAAATTGGATTTATTATCTATAACAATCCCGGGAGTGTGCACAACAACTCACCCAAATTTAATCAATTTCGGATGAATGTTATATGAACGCCACTGCCAGCTGGATCGCATCCCTCCTAGCTGCTTTAGACTGCCTGCCCATTCAACGATTACAGCATTGGTTTATGCGTACACACTCGTTTCCAAATATAGACGCTAAGAGCAGTACCAACCCACTGTGATCGCCGCTTTTTCAAGTCACTGTTGCAGACATTTGCTTTGTATTGAATGGCGAAGTTGTGTTTTGGATTCTATAATGGTTTACTGCTGGGTGCCCTTTTGTAAATCAGAATTCTACAACTAGGTTAAAACTAATTACTGTTCCGTCCCTTAAAACAATTACTGACTTACAACTAACTTATGTACTAGAAGAAGAAAATGACAAAAATAAAAGAAAGAAACAAATACGGGAAATAAATGCCCTCTATCTTCGAAGGACAGATGACCTTGCAGTTCAACCCTTAAAACAAGAATCAATCTTCGAAGAATGAGTATAGAGGTACTTGGAAACTACTAGAGCCATGAAAGGCACATATAAAAGGGAAAGAGGAGAGGGTCCACCGCAAAGTCGAGGCAAAAGAGGGGAAAATGGATCCAGCTCTGGAACCTTTCATGGTCGCCAACTCGCGAGCTCAAAACTTGAGCACTTGAAGGTGTAGCCCTATCCAGGGTGCACCATGTGTGGTGGAGCACACCCTGCCCCCTTTAGGGCCTTGTGATACTAAAAGAATAGGGCTCCTTCAAAGAATGAGGGTATCAAGATAGATGATATGAGGGCTGTTATGGCAGAAAGATGAAAGACTCCCTAGATTTCGGATGCCCTAATACAGTCGGGGTTGGAAGAGAACAAGAGTTGACTAAGGGAGGTCAACAGATAGATGACAGAGAGGAGAGGGACACAAGTAAGTGGAAATAATAACAGACTCAGCTGGGGTCTAGTGGTCTCCAAGTCCCTGGTGGTGGTAATACACCCTCAAGGGATTTCATGGCTAGTGAGCTTGGGAATAGGAGCCCCTGATGGATTCCTGAGCTCGGTCTGGTTTTCTTCTTTTTCCCGTGACTGGGGGCAACCCCCCCCCCCCCCTCCCTTTTCCTATCTGCCTTTAATAGCTCTACTTGCTTTCAAGTTCCTCAATTCTTTCCTCGTTGTGTAGCGGCTAGGAGGCTTGGCTGTTGCCCTGGAGGTATGAGTTCAATTCCCGACCCTGCCAAGGGGGCTAGAACGGGGTACACTCAGCATCGTGAGGTAAAAACGAGAGGATGTGGGCTCGATTCCCACCTCAGCCATCTTCGAAGTGGTTTTCTGTGGTTTCCCTACTTCTACTCTAAGCGAATGCGGATGGTTGCTAACTTAAAGCCACGGTCATCTCCTTCCCAATTCTCACTTGACTTATAAATACAAAAACTAACACAGCCATCACAATAAGACGGGTTAACAAATTCAACTCACAGCCAAGTACACGGAGCTATATGACCACGTTGTCGCAAAGCCCCTAAATTAATCAATATCTTATTCTTCGGTGGCCGGAGGCATTTATTTCACCTGTCTTTTATCGCCTTTATTCTTTTCTTTTCATCTAGTCTAGTACAGTATGTAAGTTAGATTTAAGTCAGTTGGAAGTAGTAGTATTTTTATTATCATCCGGCAAATGAGCTAGACATTTCGCCCCTTAAAAACAATCACCTCCATCACCATGTATTTTCGCTTTCCTTTATATTGAAAATTTGCCCGTAAGTATGTGTCTGAATTAATCTATTATATAAAACAATGTGTCCTGACTGACTGACTGACTGACAGACTGACTGACTGACTCATCATCGCCCAGCCAAAGCTATTAAAGTTAGAAACATGACATTTTTGGGATATGTTCGCTGTAAGTCGAAAACGCCCACTAAGGAAGGATTTTCGGATATTCAGGTTCTAAAGGGGTGAAAAGGGGGTTAAACCTGCATTTCATTGAATAACCAATTTCTCACGATTGGTTTCTTTTGGGGATGTAATACTCGGCATATAAACTAATCATTAAAAATAAGTAGACACGTGTCAAAGGGTTTTTCGATGTTGTGTATAGTATGAGGTGAAAGGGGTGAAAAGTGGGAGTTGAAGGATTCTTAACGGAGCGTGTATCTCTTAAACGATATAGGCGAGAAGTTTGAAAGTCAGCGGAAAAAAATCAGCTTAAAAATAAGTAAATAGGTGTTCGACCGTTCTTTCATAAATCCAATTTAAGGGGCCCATGGGAAGGGGTGAAATTCTGAAGAAAGAAAAAATGAAAAAAAAATGTCTCACTCACTCATCATCGCCCAGCCAAACCTATTGAAGTTAGAATCGTGAAAGTTTTGGGATACGTTCGTTGTGTGCCGACAACGTCCTCTCAGGAAGGATTTTTGGATATTGAGGTTCTAAAGGGGTGTTAAGGGGGTCAAACCTGCATTTCTTTGAATAACAATATCTCACGAGTGGTTTCATTTGGAGATGTGGTACTTGGCATATAAACTAATCATTAAAAGCAAGCAGACACGTGTCTAAGGATTTTCCGATGTGGTGTATATTCTGAGGTGAAAGGGATGAAAAGTGGGGATTGAAGGATTCCTGACGGAGCGTGTATCTCTTTAACGACACAGGCGAGGAGTTTGAAACTCAGAGGAAAACAATCAGCTTAAAAATAGGTAAATAGGTGTTCGACCGTTTTTTCATATATCCAATTTAAGGGGCCCATGGGGAGGGGTGAAATTCTCGAAGAGAAACGTCCACTAAGGAAGGATTTTTGGATATTCACTCATCAGCGACTAGCCAAAACTATTACAGTTAGATACATGGCATTCAGGGGATACGTTTGTTATATGTCGAAAACGTCTACTAAGGAAGGATTTTTGGATATTCAAGTTCCAAAGGGGTGTTAAGGAGCTAAACCTGCATTTCATTGAATAACAATATCTCACAAGTGGTTTCATTTGGAGATGTGATACGCAGCATATTAACTAATGTTTAAAAGAATAAGCAGACACATGTCTAAGGGTTTTTCGATATGGTGTGTATTATGAGGTGAAAGGGGTGAGAATTGGGGTTTGAAGAATTCTTAATGGAGCGTGTATCTCTTAAACGAGATAGGCGAGAAGTTTGAAACTCATCGGGAAAAAATCAGCTTATAAAATAAATAAATAAATAAATAAATAAATAAATAAATAAATAAATAAATAAATAAATAAATAAATAAATAGGTGTTTGACCGTTCTTTCATAACTCCAATTTAAGGGGCCCATGGAGGGGGGTGGGGGTGAAATTCTGGAAAGAAAAGGAAAGAAAGTGTCCTAACTGACTGACCATCAAACTCAGGAGAAAAAACAGCTTAAAAATAAAAAATAGATGTTCGACCGTTTTTTCATAAATCCAATTTACGGGGCCCATGGGGAGGGGTGAAATTCTGGGGAAAAAGGAAAGAATGTGTCATAACCAGAGGCGTAGCGCTATAATACGCCGATACGCCGGGCGTTCCCTGATTTAAAATGTGTAAAATATAACATTGTTTTTATTTGATATAAATGCGGCGTTAGCATATTACATGGCGCTTAGTTATTTTATATCCGTACCCCCCATATAACTAGTCTTATTAGCCCGGCCGCGGTCTACTGCTGGGCGTTGCTCTTCTTGTCTGTACGCCAGACCTTCTTGGCGTCAAGAGCTATGTATCACCCTGGCCAGGCCACGTTGCAGCGCATGCGCCAGTTCATACTTGTTTCTCGGAAGGGAAGCGCTACCGTACGCTGGCGTTTGCTGGCGTTTGCATTGTATGATCACTGTTCTGTTAACTCAATAGCCCAATCGCTGCGCTAGTGCTATAGTTCGAACTGTAGAAGTGTAGTTTCTTTTAATTGTGCGTGTGTGTGTTTAATGCTGCCAATATGACTGAAGTACCTGACTCTAATGTTGTTAATTTTTTAAAGGCAACTCCTTTGAGCACTTTATCATATGAACAGCGATGTGAATTAAAAACAAAAAGACCAAAGCCAAATTTATCAATTAAAGAAGTCGGTAAAAATCGCACACGGAGTTTTCAGCTTTCTTGGTATGACAGGTTTTCCTGGCCAACTGGGTGTGTTGAAAAAAAAAATGTTTTGTTACGTTTGCCTTATGTTTGGAGCGAAAGATACTGAATGGTGCACGGAAGGAATTTTGGACCTGAGTAATTTAATTAAAAAGGCTGTAAAACACCAGTCTTCAAAACACCACTTGTTACATTCTGTAGGGGGCGTAGTGGCGCAGCGGTTAAGCTGTATGCCTCTCACCAAGGTGGACCGGGTTCGATTCCCGGTCAATGCATGTGAGATTTTCGAAGTGAAATGCCATGTCCTGTGGTTCGGATTCCACGTTAAAAGGAGGTCCCGTGGCTCATGATCTCGCGATTAACGGTCACGTTAAACTACAAGCTTGCTTGCTTGTTACATTCTGAAGCATTTCATCTGCTAGGTAAAACTCGTATTGAGCATGCATTTTCTGAAGCTCCTCGACTACTAGCAATAAAACATAATGAGATCGTGTCTTCGAACAGGCAGTATGTGCGACAACTCATTCAATCAGTAGTATTTCTCTGTCCACAAGAACTAGCCTTCCGTGGGCATAGAGAAGATGAAAGTTCTATTAACAAGGGGAATTATTTGCAATTGTTGAACCTGCTCGCTCAAAATGAATCTATAGTTAGAGACCATTTACAGTCATCATCATTCTTAAAAGGAACATCTCCAGACATTCAAAATGACTTGATAGAAGTTACAACAATTGCATTAAATGAAAAAATCAAATCAGAAAAAATGAAGCCCCCTTTCTCTCCATAAAAGCGGTTGAGACATTAGACGTATCGTGTAAGAGCCAGATGAGCATATTATTTAGATATTGTGTGGATGATAGAATAGAGGAGAGATTCGTTGGCTTTTATGACGTTTCCAAAAATAAAAAAGCTGTGGGATTATCAGAAATCGTGCACAAAGTTTTACTTGACTGGGAAGTAAATGGAGAAAAAGTTGTAAGCCAGACATACGATGGCGCAGCTGTAATGGCAGGCAGACAAGGAGGAGTTCAAAAGCTAGTGAAACAGTTTTGCCCATATGCTCTTTTCGTCCATTGTTACGCCCACCAATTAAATTTGGTACTTCTGTATGGCTCAAAAACCATAAAACAGGTTCGTTTGTTTGTCTGTGCCTTGACTGCTTTTCATAGTTTTTTTTCAGCAAGTCTTTTAAAGGACGGTTTTGTTGACCGAAAGAGGATTTAAGCTTCCACAAGCTAGCAATACGAGATGGAATTTTCATTCGAGGGCAGTTTTCACCATTATGAAACATTTCCAAGGATTGTATAGTACTTTTGATGAAATTATAGATGATGAAAGTAGTGAATGGGACGACGACTCTGTGAACTGTGCCATTGGTCTCAAAAGATATATGGATGACCCTACATTTGTATATTTGCTATGTGTATTCGAAGCTTGTTTCATTTACACTGATCATCTTTTCAAATTGTTGCAATCATCGACAGTGAGTATTGTAACTTGCCATAATGAGATAGAGGCTGTCGTCAAAAGAATAGAAAACTTAAGAAATGAAGATTTCACTGACAGATGCGTTCAAAAAACCATCCAGTTGAATGAAAACGTAATGTATGATGGCAATAAAAAGAACACTTTGAGAGTGCTAACTTTTGAAATAATAGATTCACTAACAGCACAAATGAAAAGTAGATTTGAAGATCTTAATCATCTAAATTTCATTGAGTTAGTACAAGAAAAGAAGTTTAAAGAATACACTGAAGCATTCCCCAGGGCAAATTAGATATTTTGGTAAAACAGTATCCATTCTTTAATGTTAACCAATTACTAAATGAACTTCACATTGTTTATGGAGATCAGACAAAGCATTTAGCTCCAAAAGAGCTTTTAAAATATTTTGTTGCCAACGGTCTCGACTCCATCTATCAGGAAATAACTAAACTACTGCGCTTAGTACTGACTATTCCAACTACTACAGCTAGTAGTGAACGCAACATGAGCACGCTGAAAAGAATTAAAACATACCTTAGAAATTCTATGAGCAATAGTCGCTTGTCGTGTTTAAATTCACTGGCCATTGAAAAACAGTTATTAGGTGAGCTTTCATCAGAGCCGGCATTTTTGAACACATCATTGACATTTTCGCAGGAAAGAAGAAACGACGAATTAAGCTGATGTACAAGACTGCGTGAGGTATGTGACAGTATCTTTCATATTAGCTTTTTGATTTTTTCCTCAGTTTGTCGTTATAAACTTTGGCGTCCCCAGCTCAAAAGTTCACGCTACGCCACTGGTCATAACTGACTCATTCACTCATCAAACTCAGGGGAAAAACAGCTTAAAAATAAATAAATAAATAAATAAATAAATAGATGTTCGACCGTTTTTTTCATAAAGCCAATTTAAAGGGCCCATGGGGAGGGGTCAAATTCTGGAAGACAAAAGTCCACTAATGAAGGACCAGCCATCGACCAGCCAAAACTATTAAAGTTAGAAAAAAGGAAAGGAAGGAAGCTTGTAGTTTAACGTGACCGTTAATCTTGAGATCATGAGCCACGGGATCTCCTTTTTACGTGGAATCCGAACCACAGGACATGGCATTTCACTTAGATTAAAGTTAGAAACATGACATTTTGGGGATATGTTTGTTGTATGTCGAAAACGTCTACTTAGGAAGGATTTTTTGATATTCAGGTTCTAAAGGGGTGTTAAGGGGGTTAAAACTGCATTTCATTGAATAACAATATCTCACGAGTGGTTTCATTTGGGGATGGGATACTCGGCATATTAACTAATGATTTAGAAAATTAAGCAGACACGTGTCTAAGGGTTTTTAGATGTGGTGTATATTATGAAGTGAAGGGGAAGGTGTGGGCCTAGAGGTTTTTTACTTGCGTTATTTTATGATGTGTACTGTTTTTCATAGGAATGTGGGTAAATGGAGATTGTGTTTAGTCAGTGTGTTTAATATACTGTATTGTGCCCGTTTAGACCGAAGTCCGCACGAAAACATATGCATTTTACCAAGAATCAGTCAGCGCGAGAGTCAAAATATCCCGGGGCGCCAGATGGGTTAAAGCTAATCGCAAAAAAAAAAAACATCAAAATAAAAATAAAATGCTTTACTGATTTTTGGCTCAATGCAACAATAAGGATAGAAGGAGATTCAACTGGGCATAACACAACATGTAAAATTATCTCATTTTATTCTAAATTTTAAAATTGACTGCAAAATGATGCTCAAGGTAACATCATTCCAGTGCGACGGCACACACTACTATTTACACAATGTACAGAAATTTTCCAACACATTGAACAATTGTCTTTGGAGACACAAGTCTGATTATCAGTCCTGTAGACTGTGTTCCAAAATTATATCAATTATTTACGATGAAATCCAGTTCAAATTAAATTGTCTTTATTGGAAATATTGTAGTTCACAGGTTGAATTTCTAACATGATATTAACACTCGTAGAAATTCTCACTGTTTATAATTGTTTATAGAATTTTTTAACTTCCACTTATTTTTCCAGTTTCAAAAATATTGTCAAAAATATTATCTTTGACCCAACACTAATTATGTACACATATTAATAACAACATCTGAAAAGTATTTGACCCTTGAGCATAGCATCGAAGAACTGTGCGAAGCACAACAAAATTTATTATTCTTCCAAAATTAAACATTTCGAGAAGTGACTCGATTATGAACTTCAAATTCCAAAGAAATAGGATTTCTGAATCATCAGCTTGATAAAAAAAATTGTTGAACCATTCAACTATTCGATTTTCCACTTGGAATTATTATTAAGAAAAATATTTATATTTGTTGCTATTTTAGTAACTTTCACAACTTGCAATTCTTGAACAGAATGCGGAAATAAGAATTGTAGCTTTATAATAAATTCATTTAGTTCATGACAATAGGATTGAAAACATCCTTTGAGTAATTCGTGGATACAGAATTATTTTTTAATTGGCAGTGGCCCATTCAATTATTTGTGTAAGAACACAATATCCCAACAACAACGGCAAAGGTCTTCCTCTGAAGAAGATTAAAATTTTATCATGACAAAACCGGGTTCTAGCAAATCCAAGGTATTAATGGAATACGTAAACAAGTTTGAAATAATTACTGATGGTTTGGTCATTCATTCGACGAAATGTGTGGTTTCAATACTCCTCCTATAAACCTGAGCCATCGAACCTGCTATTTGATTGATGCTCAAAAAAAACCTCCTCATTCCTGCGACTTAAACATGCGCACCTGGGAATGGCATTTCAACTACTCCACACACATAAATTTTCTTCCCAAAATGTATACAATAAATCAAGCCTCTGCTTGTTATCAAAACTGGAAAATCTATAAACTTACAAGTTTATTTTATTTTACCATTCAGTTCAAACCGTGAAGTTACCACACTTGTGATATATTCTATTTCACTTTCGAATGTGTGCCTACGTCGTGATTTTATATAAACACAAAAAAATCCTAATTGATACAAATATCATTGGCTTCCTGTTTCATGCCTTTCCGTGTTATCTGAAAAATATACTTTTCTCAATGCAAATATTAACTGTTCAACCAGAACTATAATGTTGGTGGAAAACGGGCTTGCGCTATCCACTAGCTTTCGGAAAATCACCTGTTCCAAACTAGGAATGATTAAACTAATCCTTAAGCTCTCTCTCAACGAATGTGATTATTAGAAAATGTAAGATCCAATAATCATTTAGAAAAATTATGAAAATTATTATTGGATTATTATTGTTATTATTTCCTTAAATATGTTTAATTATTATTTCCTTATGTGAAAAAACCACATGTTTGACTCTTCGAATATGGACAAAATATCCATTCCTCAACAAAAATAAATATTAACTTCTACAGTTATATCGGCTGATTACCGTGATTCTCAAACAAAATGAACATTCAAATAAATGCTCGGTATGCTCGGTCATCGATCCTAAACTGTTCTGAGTGCTGAAAATACTCAGAATAACCCTAATGTGTCTTGCGTAAATCAATGCAAGATTTACACACATCAAAAAAAGTTTTGCATCACCTCGGTTCCAAGAGTTCCGGAACCGTTAAATACAAAGGGAATAGAGATCAACACAAACAACATTTCAGCTCGTTTTATTGCTCATGAGACCCACACATTGCATGTTGTACCATCATACAGCTAGACTTTCAGCATTTGTGGTCCAGATTGCAGTACACACCACTACCTCTAATACCCAGTAGCACGTCCTCTTGCATTGATGCATGCCTGTATTCGCCGTGGCATACTATCCACAAGTTCATCAAGACACTGTTGGTCCAAATTGTCCCACTCCTCAACGACAATTCGGCGTAAATCTCTCAGAGTGGTTGGTGGGTCAAGACGTCCATAAACAGCCCTTTTCAACATATCCCAGGCATGTTCGATAGGGTTCATGTCTGGCGAACATGCTGGCCACTGTAGTCGAGCGATGTCGTTATCTTGAAGGAACGCATTCACAAGATGTGCACGATGAGGTCGAGAATTGTCGTCCATGAAGACAAATGCCTCTCCAATATTCTGCTGATATGGTTGCACTATGGGTCGGAGGATGTCATTCAGGTATCGTAAAGCCGTTTCGGAGCCTTCCATGACCACCAGTGGCGTACGTTGGCCCCACATAATGCCACCCCAAAACATCAGGGAACCACCACCTTGCTGCACTCGCTGGACAGTGTGTCTAAGACGTTCAGCCTGACCAGGATGCCTCCAAACACGTCTCCGACGATTGTCTGGTTGAACGCATATGCGACACTCATCGGTGAAGAGAACGTGATGCCAATTCCGTGGGGTCCATTCAGCATGTTGTTGGGCCCATCTGTACCGCGCTGCATGGTGTCGGGGTTGCAAAGCTGGACCTCGCCATGGACGTCGGAAGTGAAGTTGCGCATCATGCAGCCTATTGCGCACAGTTTGAGTTGAAACACGACGTCCTGTGGCTGAACGAAACGCATTATTCAACATGGTGGCATTGCTGTCAGGGTTCCTCCGAGCGGCAATCCGTAAGTAGCGGTCATCCACTACAGTAGTAGCCCTTGGGCGGCCTGAGCGAGGCCTGTCATCGACAGTTCCTGTATCTCTGTACCTCCTCCATGTCCGAACAACATCGCTTTGGTTCACTCTGAGACGCCTGGAAACTTCCCTTGTTGAGAGCCCTTCTTGACACAAAGTAACAATGCGGACGCGATCGAACTGCGGTATTGACCTTCTATGCATGGTAGAACTACAGACAACATGAGCAGCGTACCTTCGTCCTGGTGGAATGACTGGAACTGATCGGCTGTCGTACCCCCTCCGTCTAATAGGCCCTGCTCATGCATGGTTGTTTACATCTTTGAGCAGTTTTAGTGACATCTATGAACAGTCAAAGGGACTGTATCTTGGATACAATATACACAGTCAACGTCTATATGCCGGAGATCTGGGAACCGAGGTGATGCAAAACTTTTTTTGATGTGTGTAAATACGAAGAAAAATAAATGTGTTGGTCATCTGCAGAAAATGAGTTTGTTCCAATTAGCTAGGCATAATATAAAAGTCAAATGTGGCTTTCATTTCTCGTTAGTCTTGAAGCGTAGTGAACCTGGTCTGTACCAGATTTATCCAGATACATGCCCTATTGGACACGCACGTCTAATCCTTGTATCGGCCGCCATTATATACCCACAATCTGTCTAGCACGACGTAGTGGAAATATTTCTTGAAGTTTGAAGTAACTGCTGATCCATTTTAATATTGACTTCAATTAAATCCATAGCAGTTCGCTTAAATGGGGTCAGATCAAAATGATCTCTTCTCAAAAGCGTCAGTTGTAACATAACTCACGGTAATCTTTTCAGTACAGGAAAACACTGATAGTCTAAAACAATCAACGGCTGTTCTGAAGATCGTTCCCTGGGCATGGCTTCACACCATCTATCATGCGCGAAGCAACATATAGTTTCCCTTTGTCGGCTAATGAACAACACCGTGATAGACTGGCCTTCAATATACTGAAAGATCTGAGTGGTTATTTAGTTACAATTTGTGAAACTGACAAGTTGGATTAAAATATCCAAGTATTGAATTATTGTTACTGGACTGTGACAGAATAATATCTAGACAAAGTCTAGCATGTGTCCATATAGAAACAAAGTGTTTCACCAATGTCCGTAGAAAATAACAATCACCTTAGTGATTCCCTCTACCGGAAACTTACTACGTTCCCCACGTATCGTAGCACTTTTGTGACTATCACAATTCAAAGATATCTTCTGCGTAGATTCGGCAACCATGTGCCTTGGCTCGACGTAGCAGCAGCACCTTGTCCTACAAGAGCTTGGTTTGAAGTGAGCTGCTTATGCTTGGGCCGAGCGGCTTTTATACAAAACGGTCGGATCCACGCTGGATCACGCTGAAATCTGTAAATCCTCATATCTCCGGTGTCTCTGGTCTGATTCACTTGAGACTAAGTGCATCCTCTTTCATTTGGCCGTGCCAGTAATCTGATCCAAGCATCAAGTCTCTACTCCATGGCTAAGTATTTAATCACCAAATAATCTCGACCTCTGCTACTATTTGCCACGTCACTTAACATCTTCTTGGCTGCATAAAGTTTCCATTTCAATCTAGAAGGAAAGGAGCGCGATATTCAAATAGCTCAACTTTCAAAAGCGGCTGTAGCCTTTCCCTTGATACCTAGGTGTCTGAATCTTGGAATACCCATTCCTAGAATTGGGCACATCCACCCCACACCTAGCAAAAAAATAAAAATTGAATTTTTTTTATGTTTCCTATCTACTCATTAAATCATCTGGTTCTTGAATAATAAATCTTCAAATTCGCTGCATTATAAATTCCCACGATGTTACCAGTTCGTGTATTGGCGATTTTATAGCCTCCATTGTTGTTTACTTCCACAACACGATAGGGTCCGTCGTAAAGGCTTGCAAACTTCGAGTACACTCGATTTTGCACGTCGGAGGGTGTAGGTTTTTTTTACTAAAACAAGAGTTCCTACGCGCAAGGGTCTGCGAAAACCCTTTCCTCTCACTCTGCGCTCTCTTTTCTCAGCTTGGCTCCTCAACTTGTCTAAAGCTAGAGTCTCCCTCCTCTGACGACTAGGTTCAATCTCGGGTGGAATAGAGATGATTCGATCCCATAATCTTGTTGGTTTAATTCCATGATGAAGCAACATGGGAATCTGTCCAGTACTCTCATGAATCGTAGAGTTGATGGATTCGGATGCTAAAGAGAGAACATACATCCATTTCCAATGCTCATTTGGACAATAGAGGCGGCAAAATTTAGACATTTCAGCCATCACGCGTTCTGCTGGATTGCTTTCAGGATGTCTGATAGAACAAAGTAATTGTCTAATCCCAAGATTATTCATGACGGCCCTGAATTCTAAAGATGTAAATTGGGGTCCGTGATCTGATAAAAGGAATTCCGGTTTGCCTGCTTCCGGAAATACGCTGTCTCTAATTCTCTTCGCAGAATATTTTGCGTTTGCCTTCTGAATTGGGTGTAACATAGTGTATTTGCTGAAAACATCTATGGTCACCAGAATATATTGGTTACCTCTTTTAGACTTTGGGAGAGAACCATAAAGATCAGTCGCAAAGATTTCACAAGGCTTAGAAGGAATAATAGGCCTTGGTAATTCTCTCAATAATTTAGAATTATATTTACTCCTTTGGCATAAGTCGCACTCCCTAATAGTGTTCCTGACAGTTTGTCGCATTCGCTCCCATGAAAATTCCTCTTGTATAAGTTGACTGTCTTATCTACTCCAGCATGACCTGCAATTCGATGCGCCATCCAAATAATGGGTGTTTGCATTCGTGGAGGTACCACTACCCTCAGCTTCGTATAGTCGGGATCTGCAAACCTATAGTCTAGACCATATAACATCAAATAATCTCTTGAAATTCTTTCAGTTTCCACAAAATCATCGTCATTGGGATCCATATCTCCCTGTAGAAAACGAAAAATGTTTCTAAGACGTCGGTCTCTCCTCTGGGATAAATGTAACAATCTTAACCTTCTTAAGGTATCCTCATCCTCATGCGTCAGGTTAACTTGAAAAACCTTGGATGTAGACTCCACTGCTCTACTCAATAAATCGGCCCCAATGTTCAACTTTCCAGGAGTGTGTTCGATAACTAGGTTGAATTGTTGAATAAAAAGTGACCATCTAGTTATTCTATCACTGGCAAAGTTTGTTCTTAAGATAAACTCCAATGCATGGTGATCAGTCCTCACAATTACTGAATGTCCAATTAACATTTTCTTCCAAGACTCCAACGCGAAGATTACAGCAAGGGCTTCTAACTCTGTGGTGTAATAGTTCCTTTCTGATGGACGAAGTTTCCTGCTTATGAAAGCCAGGTAATATCTCCTGTGATCGTCATCTTCTTGAAGAAGAATAGCTCCAATCCCTACGGTGGATGCATCGGATTCTATGATGAAATTCTTGGTGAAGTCAGGATACCCTAATTTCACACTGTTTACCAATAACCTCTTGGCATCTTGAAATGATTGTTCGCAATCTTCATTCCATTTCCATTTGTTTCCCTTTTTTTATAATTCCTGCAAGGGAGCAACTGTCTTGGTGAAGCTTGGACAATGCCCTGCAAAGAATTGGCATGTTCCGAGAAAACTGCGGACATTCTTCACCCTAGTAGGTCTAGGGAAATTCGCAATCGCTTGTATCTTTGTCTCATTGGGACGGTATCCTTCACCATCTAAAATATGGCCCAAAAATTTTATTTCCTTCTGAAAGAACTGACATTTTCGAAGGTTTACTTTAGAGTTCGCATTTCTTAAATCTGCGAATAACATCCGAAGATGTAACAAATGTTCCTCCTTAGTCTCAGATGCGATTAGGATATCGTCTATGTAACGAATCGCTATCTCTTTTACTTCAGGACTTAAATTTTATTCCAGTGCTCTGATCAAAACAGATCCAGATGTTTTGATCCCAAATGGTAGACGGCGGAATACATATGTCTGTTGGTCAAACATAAACCCTGTAAACTTTTTGGAATCTTCACTAAGCCTAATGTGGTGGTAGGACGAAGTGATATCAATGTTAGAGAACCAGATCTTGCCCTGGAATTTCCTTAACAGTTCCCTAATGATTGGTGGTCTGTCATACTCTGGCAGTATCTTGAATTCAAATTTCGCGCGTCTTAACACAGTCTCAGACTTCCATCCGGCTTAGACACTACTGCTAATGGATTGACATAAGAGGTAGTGTACTTTTCAATCACATTGTTACCTTCCATCTCTTTGATAAGCACCTTTACCTTTTCTCGATGCTTTTCCGGTACCGGATACAATTTAGCATGGAAAGGTGCATCATCAGTTACACGAATTCGATATTCAAAATCTTTAATTTCACCAGGTTTAATATCAAAAATATCATGGTACTCTTCCAAAATTTTCCCTAGCTCTGGGGACCCCTTCTCAGTGTAGACTTCTTTTCCTTCAGCTTCCCGAAAAATCAGAGACCATTGAGCGTCTCCCTCGATGTCTTCCTCTTCCTTTCCCTCGAAGTTTATCTCTTCGGTATACTGGAATCTGACCGTCTCTGTCTTCATGTCTATCACGGCTCGATATTTCTGGATGAAATCCGCTCCCAAGATCATGTCAAAAGCCATGTCCTTCATTACTACAAACACATGTCGGAAATCATGTCCTCCAGTAGTAACACATAAGTATAATTGTGTTTTACACAGCGATATTTTGTTGGGTATTATTCCTTGGATTTTAATTCCTGATACTGGAATCTCTTCTAAATTCTCTTTGAGCTTCCACAGAATATAAAGCTTCTCGCTCACAAGACAAAGCATAGCCCCAGTATCAATTAAAGTATCGACAGGCATGCCGAATACTCCGCATGATATGATTGGCAGTTTAATTCTTGTACCCATTTCTTTCCGTTCGTCATTATGTTGAATTAAGTCATCATCCTCTGTTTGCCATTTAATAATCCTGGAAGTGAAAATGTTTAAAATTCTATCTCCTACTGTGGATTCGAAGTTTTTTTTTTCATTCCCCCGGGATTGCTGTGTTCCCGATGGACCTGGTTAATTGGACTTCTGTTCCAAGAACTGCGAGTTTTCTTGGTGTCTTTCTTCCAAGATCTTCCTCGTCTCCTTATTGAACTCTTCATTGGACTGACGAGTGTTCTCATTCCCTCTGTTATTGTAGTTATTGTTTCTACCATAGTACCTTCTTTCCTGGTATCTTCCTTGATTATTCCTTGGCTCTCTCCATCGATTGTCATATCGATATCCACCCTTTAGTCTCGCATAAGGCTTGTAACTGTATCTATTAGTGTTCTGATTCCATCCTCTTTTATCAGGCTCTTCCCTCGGCGTTTTCTCTTCTCGCCCCTCTCGAATCTCTCGAGGTGTTTGGGAATAACTGTCGGCCATAACAGTGTACACAGCGTTGCCATTCTTTCCTCCCTTCTGATGGAAGAATTGAGCGTTCGTGTGATCAACTTTCTGCAATACCTCGTTAAATTGCTCCATATTATAAATGTCAGCAGCGATCAAAGTTCTTTGGACTTCTGCTGGAAACTGACGTATTAATGCAGTAATTAATTCATTATCTGGCATCGGCGGATCTAAATGTTGAAGTTTAGAAAGCTGTCCAGAAAAGTACGAAGAGTATCGAGTAGGTTGTGACGTCGAAATTCTCTTCGAATATAATTCTGCTCTGACTTGCTGTTGGGTTTCCGGGGACCAAAACGTTTTCAATAACCCACGGGAAATCTCCTCAAAATTGGTGAGAGTGGACCTGAATGCTCTAAACCAGAGAAGTGCGGGCCCTTCCAAAAATTTCCCTATCACTCGGATTTGTCTTTCCTTAGGGATTTTGGAATCTCTTGCTGCTCCTAGGTTTACCTGTATCTGTTCTTCTCCTCTTCCATCTCTTCCATAATTTTCAGTGTTAGTCAAAACTTAGGGGTATACATGTTGGCAGACACAAGATTATTGGTGTATTCTTTGAATACACGGTACCTGAGATATAATTTTTATTGCTCTTTGCATGTTCATTTCTTCCTTCCTCTTTGTCAACCACCAACAGTGATCATCTGTTTTCTCCTTGTTGGGCATATCTCTTATGTCTTCATAAGTATGTTTCAGATATATAACTTCTGTGGTCCACCTAGCGTCATCTAGTAGCGAACCTCTGAAGCTACTCAATTCCTCATCGTGCAAGAGGACTTACTTATCCATTTGGCTACCAGATCTCGTTACCATCGTCAGCTATTTTCTCCTTGAGCAAGAGGACTACGTCTACTGTTTCACTCACCATGCTGCGCTAATATCGCCTACTATCAACTCTTAGAAGACCATCCATCAAGAAGAAAATTATTTTTTGCTAAGTTGGTTATGCTGATATGTATACCTTTTGTTTCCTACCCCCACTCTTTCCCCTTCCGTGGTCTCTCCGTGCTCCGTTGAGCTGCTCTCACTTCTCAGTCGGCAGTTGACTTGATCAGTCAGGGCTCAACTAGAGCCGGTCTCCTCAGACCAAGAGACACTCTCTACGTTCTACGCCATGTTGGCGCATTAAGTATCGGTTAAGGGAACTTCACCTTCGCCATGCAACAAAGATAAGTACCTGCTTCAAGTTTTAACCTCATCTTCATGATTTTACCTACCACATGCTTTTAACTATCTTTTATAGGCAGTGTGAAATGATTTACTTTGGGGCAATAATCATTCTTCGTGGGTTTTACCATGTTGAGCTTTTGCTTTTATAAGCCAACCTTACTATAAAAGAGCTTTTCTTAAGCGATTCAAACGAGAAATCCTCTCGCTACGTGGGATGTTGTCTAGTACCCACTGCCTATAATTATAAAACTATTTCCTCCGTTGGATTTTCTCAACCCCATTTTCTGCTAAGGTCGTTCTAGAACCTTCTAGACCTTGTTCTCTATCTGCGAGTCTTGTCGTCAAGTATTGTTCACGCACTGTGAAAATGCTAGTTAAAATGAGGAATCTTCCTTATAAATTTTTGCAATAGCTAACTTTCTTCCACCGCTGGAACCTCTGGAAAATTCTATGGCGCATTTAATTGTAAATTACAACTTTTTCAAGAAATAGACTCTCATCTATAGAGTGCAATCAGTTCTTTCCATAATTGCAATAACTTTCTTTTTCATGAACTTTAGTGTTTCTATAGTGAACTTTGAATCCATCTTCATAGACTACAGTGATAAACAGTGCTTTCTCCACGTTTCTACCGCGTCGCGATCGTCCGGTTATATTAAATAAGGCCATGAACATTTTCCTTAATTCCCATTTCTCTTTCCTAAACCTTTCACTAACAATCTGCAATAAACTTTTAATCTAGGTCTGTTTCAATAAGGTGTCATTCTAAGAAGTGCCCTTCCATTTTTTGTTGGTTTATCATTAAGTCTCTCTGTATAATCTTTGTGATACGTGTCTAGCACACGTTTCAAACTTACATTGTTCCTCCCTTCAAAATCAGGGAAAACAATTCTCTAAACTCTTGAGCGAGTCATGTTCAGGTTTCACGAAATGGAAACTGCCCCATTTTTCTCGTGATTCCTAATTAAACATAGGAAGTCTAGAAACTTCCTTTTCACTTTCTTCAGGTTTCACAATAAGTGACCTGCCCTCTTTGTATAATTCTCATATATTAACTCTGTATAAATATAAGAAGTTGTAGGAACTTCTATCTTATTTTCACGTTGTTATTATCGTCATTTTCAAAGTTGTCATTTTCTCTAGAACATTCTCTCAAGAATTTCTTAAGGTACACTTTTTGTACTCCAATTCACGTTCAAGCTTTAATTATTTCATTGCTCATTTGTTTAAATCTTATAAAGATTTTAGAAACATGTAAGGTTTGAAACCTTGTAAATTGTCAATTGCCTGGAGCAACCGTTTAATGTTGAGAGGTCTGCGACCCTATTTGTTAAAAAGTTCAAATGAACTATGTTTATTAAAATTATATTGCATAATTGTTAATTTCCTCAAACTTTTTGGAATTGTCAAATAAATTAAATATATGTTTTTGGATTCATCATTTCTCTGATACTACAGTTAGGCAGGATCCTGGCTTTCCTAGCTCTTCCTAGGTTTATGCCCTCGTTAACGCTTAATAAAGCTTTTACTATTTGTCTGGCCAGACCATCACCCTTCCCTATAGTACTTTCATTCGTGCTTGGAAGGAAACACACTAAAGCCTCTCTCTGGCAAACTGCCCAAGCCTTAGCTGCGGTTCCCGTCAGCTTCGACCAAGCTCGTACCCACTTTAGGTATCCGAGCACGAATTTGCGGTGGCAACCGCTTCTAAATGGATTAAAAGTCAAATTAATAACTTTTGTGGGACTCTCCTCCTATTCTTCTATCCTTCTTTTCCAATCCCAAATCTACTTCCTTCTCTTAATCATCTTCCCTTGGTGGGTGGGTTATTCCCTAGCCTATAATCTACCCAAAAATTGGTGCCGAAACCCGGGAGAGTCCATTTGCTATGTCCATTGTTTGTCAAGTGTCATTTGACAATACTTTGCAAATTTTTAATATCTCCTTTGGATCTTTCAGCTATATCTACGTCATGCAAAGCCTGTGAACGGGAAAGAGGCCGCTCCTGTCTCCTTTGGGGTGTCCTGTTCTTTCTACTCTTTCGCTGTTGCCAACTTGACAGCATCTTCAAGGTTCTACAGTTTCGTGAGTTGTATTTCAATTTATTCTTTTTATCATGGCTCCTACTGAAAAAGATGAAACTCTCATTGCCAGACGTTCTTCCTATAAAGGGCAACTCACTAGATTCCGAAATTTTATCAACAAATTAGATCCCGCCGAGTGTGATTTAGATATCTTAACACATCGTCTTAAGTTGTACGAACGGTCTTATGATTATTATGACCAAATTCAAACCGAGATTGAATCCGCTTGCCCAGAACTGCAATCGGATCGGGACGAGGTCGAACCCTTGTACTTTGAAGGAATTGCAAAGGCCCACCAATTGATCCGCAATATCTCAGAACCGGACACTAGGGTCATCAATCCGGCCCAGTTAGCACCCGCTTCAGTTCACAAGAACAAACCGAAACCGTTACTTCCCAAGATAAGCCTACCGCATTTCTCAGGCAAGGAAGGTGAATGGTTTTCTTTTTACGAACTTTACTGCTCCCTAATTCATGAAAATATCGAGATCCCAGACATACATAAATTTTATTTCCTCCGTACATCTTTGGAATCTGAGGCCTTGGCCTTGGTGGAGTCACTGCCTTTAAGCGCAGACAACTACCACATCGCCTTTAATCTCCTTAAAGAGAGATATGGCAATTTACGTTTGAGTGTCGCTCGACACATCCGTTGTTTGTTCAACTTACCAGCCGTTAAACCTAATGACGTCACATCTTTAAGAGACCTCTTAGATTCTATGCAGTTAAATGTCAGAGCGTTATACCAGCTAAAACAACCTGTCCAAACATGGGACACCATACTTATTCACCTAGCTACATCAAGATTCGATTTTTCGACACTGAAGGCCTGGGAGATCGAACTCGCCTGCAACAAGGAACATTCGTTCGAACACCTTATCTCGTTTCTCAACAGTCGATGTCAATTCCTTACAGCACTCGCATTTCAGTGCGAAAAAGTCGAAACGAATCCTCAGTGTCAAATTTTTGAAAAAAAAACTTGCTTCTTCAAAGGGACATCAGCCCCCATTTGTCGAAAACAAACAAACCCGTTCTTCTTTCAATCATTCAAGAGAAGATATCAGGCCGCTTAACAAATCATTAAAATGCACGCTCTGTAAAAAGCTTCACGCATTGTATTTGTGCAAATCCTTTAAAGAATTGTCTGTCGAAGATCGAAGAAAGTTTGTCTTGAATAGCAAACATTGTTTCAATTGCTTATCACCTAAGCATTCTTCTTCGAACTGTACGTCATCAAATCTCTGTTTCCATTGTAAAAAACCGCATCATTCTTTATTGCACGTTCACGATAAATCGAGGTCATCAGCACCCGCCTCTTTAAGCTCCATGCAGAGCAGCTCCGAACAAACTAATGCTTCTTCCTGCATTTCCCACGCGGAAACTTTTCACAGTGCGCAAACCCTGTTGACCACTGTACAATTTGAAATCCAAGATAGATTTGGAAATTGGTTCAAAACCCGTGGTCTTCTCGATTCCGCTTCAACGCACAACTTTGTTTCGCAATCGTTGATTAAAAAACTAGGTCTTTCGTCATCGCCTACTTCTATCAATGTGACCGGCATTGACAATTTGAAAACTCAAGTTTTGCAGTCTTCAAAATTGAAAATCAGAGACGTTTGCCAAAGAAACACCAATCTTAATTTAAACTGTCTCATTCTTACCAGTATTGGCAAGGACACTCCAAGTCACTCTATCAATACCTCCGGATTAAAGATTCCTTCGCAATTAAGGTTAGCCGATCCTCAGTTTAATGCTCAAGGTCCCATTGATGTGCTTTTCAGTGCCAATGTTTTTTGGAATTGCATTCGCAAACAAACACGCAAGTTATCTTCAACCGTGGTCGCTAGAGACACCGATTTTGGTTGGGTTATTACTGGTGAAATCCAACATCCCAGTGTTCAAACCAAAACGCAATGTCATTTCGTCACAGCTGACATAAATCCCATTTCTGAAAAAGAGAACGCTCATGTTTCAGATTTCAATATTTTTGAAAACCACTTGTCGAAACGATGTCTTATCGTGAACAACTGCGCTACCCCTGTAAGTTGTTTAAATGGTTTTTCCTTCTTCCCGCACAAGATGGCCATTCAAGTTCGCCTTGCTTTGTGTTATTTCGTCTATCTTCTTATGTCATTTTTATAGCAGTTAATTGCTTAAACTATTCCTCGAAAACTATCTTCCCCTTGTGTAAAACCATGGCTATCAGTCACCATCACTTTGCTGTACGCTATGTTTCACTTCTTTCGTTATGTAGAAGGATGGCCACTGCCGGCTCCTCCCCCCTTCCTCGCAATTGGAAGTCGCTCATGAAACCGATTGAAACTCTGAATTCTATAGCATCTAGAATAACTATTCTTATGCATAACCTTCTTCTCAATGTCCCAGCTTGTCTTCTTTGCTCGGAAGAATTAAGCTTCTTTTTGTTGAAAATTGTCCGATTTAGTGATCCTCTCAATTATGCGAAATTGATTTCCTACTTTATTTCATATAGCTTTAAATTGCTTTTTCACGTCCAAGTTACGATTGACTGCATGCCGTCCAAACTGAATATCTGCTTTAAGTTACAGCTGATTCAGCTAGTGTGTGTGTACTCCGAACTGCTTGTTTTTCAAACCTGTTTGTTTACAAGCCTGAATAACGCCAAGTTGTTGTTTATTTCCTGTATGATTGCCAAAGGTCAAAACAAGTTTCTCTTATCTCAACTTTGGCTGATTGCCAAGCATTGTCTGGCGAGTTGCTACTACAAGTACAGAAGCCGTTTACCTACTTCCCAAAATAAACTTGTTCCGCTTAAGGACTCTGTCAGCTATTTATATGTCTTATCTCGTTGTACTATGTGTGTCAAGGCCGTACTTGTTTACGTTTCTCACTTACTCATGTTCGTATTCTATAACTGCTTCGATCCCTGTTTCAAAACTTCGTTGCGTATTTCTCACGCGCTTATGTATTGCAATTTGCTTGCATATTTTGCGATCTTAATGTTCATTGATGAACAAACTTGTTTTTTCTCGTCGTCACATTCGATGTGTTTTTGTATTCATACTTGTCCTGTCACGTTTTTCGCTGACTTAAGTATTTTTCTGAGTAAACCCTTTGATACTCATTATAACTTGAGGTCATTGTTTATGGCTACTCGTTTGTTACCTATGGCGTTCTTGCTTTCTACTCGCATAGTTCCTTTGTTTATTTGGTATATTCTTGTCCTGAATAGATGTACTTGTTTCTATACGCTTTGTTTAAACTTGCCAATTCTTCTTTCTCATCGTATCGCAATCTTTACTAGTGCTTTATTTCCCTCAGCTTCTAGTTATTTTGTGATTGAAGGTGTTGTTAACTCTCGCCCTTTAACTCCGCTTTCCAATGATCCTGATGACCTACTTCCACTCACCCCTGGTCACTTCCTTATCCGCACTTCTCTCTCTGCCCATCCTCCCCTTCCTAATTCTTTCAGGGATTCTGATTTACCTATTGTTTGGTGTAAACTTGAAGCCCTCCGTAATTCCTTTTGGAAGAGGTGGAACTTGGAATATTTAACTTCCTTGCAGGGGAGACAGAAGTGGTTTCTTTCCAGTCCCGACATTAAAGTGGGAGACTTGGTCTTGGTTAGGGATGTTTCACCCCCCCCTAGTCTGGCCTTTTGGTAAAGTGACAAAGTGTTACCCTGGAAGAGATAGGAGAGTCAGGGTGGCCAGAATCTTGACCACAAATGGACCGATCACAAGACCACTGTCTTTGATCGCTCCGCTTCCAATAAATGTGTAACTGTTTATTTGCTCTCTGTTGGTGTTTGTCCCCCCAGTATGGTGTATTCTTTGAATACACGGTACCTGAGATATAATTTTTATTGCTCTTTGCATGTTCATTTCTTCCTTCCTCTTTGTCAACCACCAACAGTGATCATCTGTTTTCTCCTTGTTGGGCATATCTCTTATGTCTTCATAAGTATGTTTCAGATATATAACTTCTGTGGTCCACCTAGCGTCATCTAGTAGCGAACCTCTGAAGCTACTCAATTCCTCATCGTGCAAGAGGACTTACTTATCCATTTGGCTACCAGATCTCGTTACCATCGTCAGCTATTTTCTCCTTGAGCAAGAGGACTACGTCTACTGTTTCACTCACCATGCTGCGCTAATATCGCCTACTATCAACTCTTAGAAGACCATCCATCAAGAAGAAAATTATTTTTTGCTAAGTTGGTTATGCTGATATGTATACCTTTTGTTTCCTACCCCCACTCTTTCCCCTTCCGTGGTCTCTCCGTGCTCCGTTGAGCTGCTCTCACTTCTCAGTCGGCAGTTGACTTGATCAGTCAGGGCTCAACTAGAGCCGGTCTCCTCAGACCAAGAGACACTCTCTACGTTCTACGCCATGTTGGCGCATTAAGTATCGGTTAAGGGAACTTCACCTTCGCCATGCAACAAAGATAAGTACCTGCTTCAAGTTTTAACCTCATCTTCATGATTTTACCTACCACATGCTTTTAACTCTCTTTTATAGGCAGTGTGAAATGATTTACTTTGGGGCAATAATCATTCTTCGTGGGTTTTACCATGTTGAGCTTTTGCTTTTATAAGCCAACCTTACTATAAAAGAGCTTTTCTTAAGCGATTCAAACGAGAAATCCTCTCGCTACGTGGGATGTTGTCTAGTACCCACTGCCTATAATTATAAAACTATTTCCTCCGTTGGATTTTCTCAACCCCATTTTCTGCTAAGGTTGTTCTAGAACCTTCTAGACCTTGTTCTCTATCTGCGAGTCTTGTCGTCAAGTATTGTTCACGCACTGTGAAAATGCTAGTTAAAATGAGGAATCTTCCTTATAAATTTTTGCAATAGCTAACTTTCTTCCACCGCTGGAACCTCTGGAAAATTCTATGGCGCATTTAATTGTAAATTACAACTTTTTCAAGAAATAGACTCTCATCTATAGAGTGCAATCAGTTCTTTCCATAATTGCAATAACTTTCTTTTTCATGAACTTTAGTGTTTCTATAGTGAACTTTGAATCCATCTTCATAGACTACAGTGATAAACAGTGCTTTCTCCACGTTTCTACCGCGTCGCGATCGTCCGGTTATATTAAATAAGGCCATGAACATTTTCCTTAATTCCCATTTCTCTTTCCTAAACCTTTCACTAACAATCTGCAATAAACTTTTAATCTAGGTCTGTTTCAATAAGGTGTCATTCTAAGAAGTGCCCTTCCATTTTTTGTTGGTTTATCATTAAGTCTCTCTGTATAATCTTTGTGATACGTGTCTAGCACACGTTTCAAACTTACATTGTTCCTCCCTTCAAAATCAGGGAAAACAATTCTCTAAACTCTTGAGCGAGTCATGTTCAGGTTTCACGAAATGGAAACTGCCCCATTTTTCTCGTGATTCCTAATTAAACATAGGAAGTCTAGAAACTTCCTTTTCACTTTCTTCAGGTTTCACAGTAAGTGACCTGCCCTCTTTGTATAATTCTCATATATTAACTCTGTATAAATATAAGAAGTTGTAGGAACTTCTATCTTATTTTCACGTTGTTATTATCGTCATTTTCAAAGTTGTCATTTTCTCTAGAACATTCTCTCAAGAATTTCTTAAGGTACACTTTTTGTACTCCAATTCACGTTCAAGCTTTAATTATTTCATTGCTCATTTGTTTAAATCTTATAAAGATTTTAGAAACATGTAAGGTTTGAAACCTTGTAAATTGTCAATTGCCTGGAGCAACCGTTTAATGTTGAGAGGTCTGCGACCCTATTTGTTAAAAAGTTCAAATGAACTATGTTTATTAAAATTATATTGCATAATTGTTAATTTCCTCAAACTTTTTGGAATTGTCAAATAAATTAAATATATGTTTTTGGATTCATCATTTCTCTGATACTACAGTTAGGCAGGATCCTGGCTTTCCTAGCTCTTCCTAGGTTTATGCCCTCGTTAACGCTTAATAAAGCTTTTACTATTTGTCTGGCCAGACCATCACCCTTCCCTATAGTACTTTCATTCGTGCTTGGAAGGAAACACACTAAAGCCTCTCTCTGGCAAACTGCCCAAGCCTTAGCTGCGGTTCCCGTCAGCTTCGACCAAGCTCGTACCCACTTTAGGTATCCGAGCACGAATTTGCGGTGGCAACCGCTTCTAAATGGATTAAAAGTCAAATTAATAACTTTTGTGGGACTCTCCTCCTATTCTTCTATCCTTCTTTTCCAATCCCAAATCTACTTCCTTCTCTTAATCATCTTCCCTTGGTGGGTGGGTTATTCCCTAGCCTATAATCTACCCAATTATAACTAGAACAAGAAATATGAATAGCTAATTGGAACACTCTAATAAAATGAGTTTTGTCCTAATGTCACAGAATCTCGCCCTGAAAATTTAGAAGGCTTATCCTCTACATTCTTGAATACAGTTATGGGGTTGGATTGAAATACTGTCCTGGCCTCATCCTGTCTTTGACTATCATTTCCTCTAGCTGCTCCTAGGTTTACCTGTATCTGTTCTTCTCCTCTTATACTTGGCATTTTCAACAGATGGTCAGCCTGTTTCTCGTCCTTAACTTGGGTTTTCATAGCCTCAATTGCCTTATGGTTTTCTTCGGCCTTTTTTCTAATTCCTTCGGTTTCCTTCTTTATTTCTTCTGTTTCCTTATAGTTCTCCTTGACATCAGTGGATATCTGGTTCATAACAGCCTCGTGACTCTTCAATGACCCTGTCATATCTGATATGTCCTTCTGAGTCGCTTGAATATCTTTGGAAATTACTTGAATACGGGATGAAAAAGATTCTCTAATCTCCTTGACTCCATCTTGGTTCTACAGCTTGAGTGTGTTTTTAATCTCATCGATAACTGTGGTTTTAATTTCAGTTTGTAATTCATTGATAACACCTTCTCTTATTTCTCCCACTACGAGTTATTTGAATTGGTCTGTCAAACGTTGAACAACTAGAGTTGCGATCTCATTGCTCTCTTTCTTCACTCTGACTTCTAGGTTGACCATGTCTTCACCAACTTTCCTAAGACCACTTTCTATCCTATCAGCTAAGCTTTGGGATCTTAGATCGGCATCGCGAAATTTATCGTCCATTAAACTTGCGTTAGTAGCTAATGAAGTTTCGAGCTCATGTGTTTTTTCGCATAATTTGGTCATTTTACCCTCAAGTGACATTTATAAGATTTCGGAATTCACTTTAAATTTATTTTCCATAGAATTAAATTTACTATTTAAACTATCTTTTAAGTTATCTTTTAACCTGCTTTCTAACATATTGGAATTTTCTTTAAGTTTCTTTTCCAAAGCCTCTGTATTTTCTTTCATGATGGCTGCTACGCGCAGTCCAGCTTCTTTGGAACTCTCTTCCAAACTCCTCATCATCCTCATCATCTCTTCCATAATTTTCAGTGTTAGTCAAAACTTAGGGGTATACATGTTGGCAGACACAAGATTATAACTAGAACAAGAAATATGAATAGCTAATTGGAACACTCTAATAAAATGAGATTTGTCCTAATGTCGACGCGATGGAAAAAAAAAATCTCTACTTTTACGAATTAAATTTACCACAATATCACTAGAAAAATATGGAAGTCCTCAAATATCCTCCACCTGGATTCTACTAATGCGTATGTCCAGTCATCGAACGTTTACTACTGAATTTACTTGACGCCCTAATGGTTAAGCCTTTATCAAAATAATCAAACCCATTCTAATTATCGACCCAGTTAATTTTTAATTTTCCCCACTAATTGGATTTCCTACTAATTTATTCATCCAAACCAGACATCTCTCAACTCCCAAAATATCTATAAAAATTATCACAATTTAAATCGGCATGCGATTGACCGTGTCTAACTCGAGCCCCACGTTCGAAGCCATTTTCTCTCTCTATCTTATCTTATGTGCCCGTTTAGACCGAAGTCCGCACGACCACATATGCATTTTACCAAGAATCAGTCAGCACGAGAGTCAAAATATCCCGGGGCGCCAGATGGGTTAAAGCTAATCGCAAAAAAACCGACATCAAAATAAAAATAAAATGCTTTACTGATTTTTGGCTCAATGCAACAATAAGGATAGAAGGAGATTCAACTGGGCATAACACAACATGTAAAATTATCTCATTTTATTCTAAATTTTAAAATTGACTGCAAAATGATGCTCAAGGTAACATCATTCCAGTGCGACGGCACACACTACTATTTACACAATGTACAGAAATTTTCCAACACATTGAACAATTGTCTTTGGAGACACAAGTCTGATTATCAGTCCTGTAGACTGTGTTCCAAAATTATATCAATTATTTACGATGAAATCCAGTTCAAATTAAATTGTCTTGACTGGAAATATTGTAGTTCACTGGTTGAATTTCTAACATGATATTAACACTCGTAGAAATTCTCACTGTTTATAATTGTTTATAGAATTTTTTAACTTCCACTTATTTTTCCAGTTTCAAAAATATTGTCAAAAATATTATCTTTGACCCAACACTAATTATGTACACATATTAATAACAACATCTGAAAAGTATTTGACCCTTGAGCATAGCATCGAAGAACTGTGCGAAGCACAACAAAATTTATTATTCTTCCAAAATTAAACATTTTGAGAAGTGACTCGACTATGAACTTCAAATTCCAAAGAAATATGATTTCTGAATCATCAGCTTGATCAAAAAAGTTGTTGAACCATTCAACTATTCGATTTTCCACTTGGAATTATTATTAAGAAAAATATTTATATTTGTTGCTATTTTAGTAACTTTCACAACTTGCAATTCTTGAACAGAATGCGGAAATAAGAATTGTAGCTTTATAATAAATTCATTTAGTTCATGACAATAGGATTGAAAACATCCTTTAAGTAATTCGTGGATACAGAATTATTTTTTAATTGGCAGTGGTCCATTCAATTATTTGTGTAAGAACACAATATCCCAACAACAACGGCAAAGGTCTTCCTCTGAAGAAGATTAAAATTTTATCATGACAAAACCGGGTTCTAGCAAATCCAAAGTATTAATGGAATACGTAAACAAGTTTGAAATAATTACTGATGGTTTGGTCATTCATTCGACGAAATGTGTGGTTTCAATACTCCTCCTATAAACCTGAGCCATCGAACCTGCTATTTGATTGATGCTCAAAAAAAACTCCTCATTCCTGCGACTTAAACATGCGCACCTGGGAATGGCATTTCAACTACTCCACACACATACATTTTTTTCCCAAAATGTATAATCAAGCCTCTGCTTGTTATCAAAACTGGAAGATCTATAAACTTACAAGTTTATTTTACCATTCAGTTCAAACTGTGAAGTTACCACACTTGTGATATTCTCTATTTCACTTTCGAATGTGTGCCTACGTCATGATTTTATATAAACACAAAAAAAATCCTAATTGATACAAATATCATTGGCTTCCTGTTTCATGCCTTTCCGTGTTATCTGAAAAATATACTTTGCTCAATGCAAATATTAACTGTTCAACCAGAACTATAATGTTGGTGGAATACGGACTTGCGCTATCCACTAGCTTTCGGAAAATCACCTGTTCCAAACTAGGAATGATTAAACTAATCCTTAAGCTCTCTCTCAACGAATATGATTATTAGAAAATGTAAGATCCAATAATTATTTAGAAAAATTATGAAAATTATTATTATTATTATTGGATTATTATTGTTATTATTTCCTTAAATATGTTTAATTATTATTTCCTTATGTGAAAAAAACACATGTTCGACTCTTCGAATATGGACAAAATATCCATTCCTCAACAAAAATAAATATTAACTTCTACAGTTATATCGGCTGATTACCGTGATTCTCAAACAAAATGAACATTCAAATAAATGCTCGGTATGCTCGGTCATCGATCCTAAACTGTTCTGAGTGCTGAAAATACTCAGAATAACCCTAATGTGTCTTGCGTAAATCAATGCAAGATTTAAATACGAAGAAAAATAAATGTGTTGGTCATCTGCAGAAAATGAGTTTGTTCCAATTAGCTAGGCGTAATATAAAAGTCAAATGTGGCTTACATTTCTCGTTGGTCTTGAAGCGTAGTGAACCTGGTCTGTACCAGATTTATCCAGATACATGCCCTATTGGACACGCACGTCTAATCCTTGTATCGGCCGCCATTATATACCCACAATCTGTCTAGCACGACGTAGTGGAAATATTTCTTGAAGTTTGAAATAACTGCTGATCCATTTTAATATTGACTTCAATTAAATCCATAGCAGTTCGCTTAAATGGGGTCAGATCAAAATGATCTCTTCTCAAAAGCGTCAGTTGTAACATAACTCACGGTAATCTTTTCAGTACAGGAAAACACTGATAGTCTAAAACAATCAACGGCTGTTCTGAAGATCGTTCCCTGGGCATGGCTTCACACCATCTATCATGCGCGAAGCAACATATAGTTTCCCTTTGTCGGCTAATGAACAACACCGTGATAGACTGGCCTTCAATATACTGAAAGATCTGAGTGGTTATTTAGTTACAATTTGTGAAACTGACAAGTTGGATTAAAATATCCAAGTATTGAATTATTGTTACTGGACTGTGACAGAATAATATCTAGACAAAGTCTAGCATGTGTCCATATAGAAACAAAGTGTTTCACCAATGTCCGTAGAAAATAACAATCACCTTAGTGATTCCCTCTACCGGAAACTTACTACGTTCCCCACGTATCGTAGCACTTTTGTGACTATCACAATTCAAAGATATCTTCTGCGTAGATTCGGCAACCATGTGCCTTGGCTCGACGTAGCAGCAGCACCTTGTCCTACAAGAGCTTGGTTTGAAGTGAGCTGCTTATGCTTGGGCCGAGCGGCTTTTATACAAAACGGTCGGCTCCACGCTGGATCACGCTGAAATCTGTAAATCCTCATATCTCCGGTGTCTCTGGTCTGATTCACTTGAGACTAAGTGCATCCTCTTTCATTTGGCCGTGCCAGTAATCTGATCCAAGTATCAAGTCTCTACTCCATGGCTAAGTATTTAATCACCAAATAATCTCGACCTCTGCTACTATTTGCCACGTCACTTAACATCTTCTTGGCTGCATAAAGTTTCCATTTCAATCTAGAAGGAAAGGAGCGCGATATTCAAATATCTCAACTTTCAAAAGCGGCTGTAGCCTTTCCCTTGAAACCTAGGTGTCTGAATCTTGGAATACCCATTCCTAGAATTGGGCACGGTATCTCATTTATTTCCTATTTGCGTTTGTGGTCGAAAACCGTGTTGTGATTTTGAGTCGAATTTTATACATGCGATGCGACGTGAAGTTGGGGTGATTTTGATATTTATGTACCATTGATGTGCTATAGTGTCTTGATTGTGTGATTGTTTACGGTCTCTACCAAATTATTATAATTATTATTCAAAATTATACGAACAATCAGTCATAGCAATCATGATTGAGACGTTGCTAAGTGTACTCTTTACAACTACAATATTCGCGGGCGAAGCCGCGACAGGTAATGCTAGTATTATATACTTTATGATGATTGAATAACTGAAGAACTAACTTAGTGTCATGTTTTCACGTCCGTCAATCTCGATATTAAGCCTCCAAACTTAACAATCCTTCGTTTCAGGTATCTTCCCCTTTAAAAAGCCGCGGTGATCACAGTAGATTGGTGCTGCAACCTAGCGGTGAATTAATTAATATATATCTTTTACGCCTCGGAGTGTTGAATGAGCAGGCAATTTAAAGCAGCCAGGAGGGACGCGATGAAGCTGGCAGTGAAAAAGCCGCGGTGATCACAGTGGGGTGGTGCTGCAACCCATCTTGTACGCCTCTGAATGTTGAATGGGCGGGCAGTCTAAAGCAGCCAGGAGGGAAGTGATCCAGCTTGCAGTGATGAACGCATAGGGGGACAGACAGACAGACAAACTTTCACGTAACATTGATTTATATATATAGACAAGCGGTACCCGGCATGCGTTGAAATGCCAATCAAAGAAAGTGTTAGGGTTGTAATTTTGTTTCATGAAGTGCTTTTGGATACACAATAGTTTTTTTCAGTTTCCGTTAACTGCCCCTAAACTATCGTGAAAAGGATATACTAATTTAGAAACATTCGTGGGAGCCTGCACAACAACTCACTAAAGTTTCATCGCAATCAGATGAACGGCATATGACGCATACGGGATTTTGTTTAAATGATTCGTGCGCTGTCACTCATTTGTCGAATCCACACGTGCGCCAACTACAGTGAAATGGATTTACTAAGTTAGAAACCTTCACGTAAGTGTCCACAACAACCCATCAAAGTTTCATCGCAATCGATGAATGGTATATGAACGCATACGGGATTTTGTTGAAACGCTTCGCGCGTCGTCACTCTCTTGTTACATCTACTCGTGCGCTACCAATATTGTAAAATGGATTCACTAAGCCGAAGACCTTCCCTGGCGTGTACACAATAACTCATCAAAGTTTCATAGCAATCGGATGAATGGCATTTACGAACGAACGCATACGGGATTTTGTTTAAACGATCCGCGCACCGTCACTCATTTGTTGAATCTACTCATGCGCTACGTATTCTAAAATTGATTTACTAAGCCTGAGACCTTCCCTGGAGTGTACTCAACGATTCACCCAAGTTTCATCGCTATCGGACGAATGGGATATGATCGGATACGGGGCTTTGTTGAAACGCTTCGCGCATCGTCGTTCATTTGTTTAATCTACTCGTGCGCTACCTATTGTAAAATGGATTTAATAAGCCAGAAATCTTCCATGGAGTGTACACAACATCTCACCCAAGTTTCATTGCTATCGGACGGATGGTATATGAACGCAAACGGGACTTTTTAGAAACGCTTCGCGCGTTGTAATTCATTTGTTGAATCTACTCATGCGCTACCTGTTGTAAAATGGATTTACTAAGCCTGAAACCTTCCCTGGAGTGGACACAACATCTCACCCAAGGTTCATTGCTATTGGACGGATGGTTTATGAATGCATATGGGACTTGGTTGAAATGCATCACGCGTCGTCGCTCATTTGTTGAATCTTCTCATGCGCTACCTGTTTTAAAATGGATTTACTAAGCCAGAAATCTTCCCTGGAGTGGACACAACATCTCGCCCAAGTTTCATTGCTATTCGACGGATGGTATATGAACGCACACGGGACCTTTTTGAAACGCTTCGCGCGACGTCGCTCATTTGTTGAATCTACTCATGCGCTACCTGTTGTAAAATGGATTTACTAAGCCAGAAACCCTCCCTAGAGTGGACACAACATCTCACCCAAGTTTCATTGCTATTGAACGGATGGTATATGAACGCATATGGGACTTTGTTGAAACGCATCGCGCGTTGTCGCTCATTTGTTGAATCTACTCATGCACTACCTGTTGTAAAATGGATTTACTAAGCCAGAAACCTTCCCTGGAGTGGACACAACATCTCACCTAAGTTTCCTTGCTATCGAACGAATGGTATATGGACGCATACGGGACTTTTTTAAACGCTTCACGCGTCGTTGCTCATTTGTCGAACCTAATCGTGCGCTGCCTATTGGGTCCAATTGGGAATCTAAACCATACAGGGACCCACTCAAACAAACTTACATGTTGTTTATTTTCTATGAGCCGTTATTGAAATGTCCAAACAATGCCATGCTCTACGATGCAAATGATTTGTGCATGTTTTGAAGCCTACGTCAAATACCAAGAATTCGACATCACCGCCATCAATGGTACAAAATATAACTATGAATTATTCTCAGAAAGTCAATTGTTCAAGAACTTTTCAGAAGAAACCACTGTCAAGAGAAGTAGCTTGGGAGAATTAGTGGGGAAAGAAGACCCTGTTGAGGTGGGACTTTAGTTTCCACTAAGGCTAGCGGTTTCCATGACGACAGTTTTCGTTTTGTTGACTGTAAAGGTACAGTTCTAAAACTGTGTTCATACTACATTTTGGTCACTACGCCACCTACCGGGTCCAATTGTGAATCTAAACCATACATGGACCCACTCTAATATACATACAAAATGTCATCAAATTCGATCCAGTGGTTTAGGAGGAGTTCAGTCATAAACACACGTGTCGAAGAATAGGGATGTAGCGGGAGAAAGTTCGCGCCAGATAGCGCTCGTGTAGTACTGGGTAAGCGCAAGGCGATCGTCTTATGTTTCTCCCAGTCAGCTGCGAAGAATGTATAAATTGTGACCGAGTTTTCTAAGCTAAAGTAAATTATATCTTCTTTAATTTTACTCCAAGACTTTATTAATTAATTCTATAGGTATATCTCCTAATATATTATGGACGATTTTCAGCGTTTAAGCGTTAAATAGCTGCAAAATGAGCTACGGACTAGAGACACTAAAACTAGCGGGAGGAAGGAAGAATTAATGGCCTACAGCGGTAATAACAAAATTCTAACACGCTTTATTATTCAAATAACCAATATGATTCAGCATGCTTTTTCCTAAAGATTACAATTACTAGAGTATTGTAGGCCTATATTGATAAATATATCTCCATAAGACTTAAATCATAAACAGAGATTTAAATATTCACTTGCTCCCCCTGCTTCCAGACTTCGATTCATGTTTTTTTTTTTTTTTTTTTTTTTTTTTTTAGGTTGATAGCTTACGAAACTGTCGTTATTTAAGGTAAACATAATCAAAGAAAGTTGATACCGGTAATGTGTACCTCGAAAATGCATCGCAACGTTTGGTTCTTATGTAATTTTGCCAATTTCTCAATAAGAATCGTTCTCTTACCTCTGGAAAAGGACTTGGGGGTACAATTTTTTAAAAGTTTGAGAATCCTTGCTTTAGAGCCACGAACTGTTTCCATTTATCTGACTATGTCTCAAGAATGTACTGTAGAAGTCAGTCGCTACCACATTCTCCGTCGGCCAGATGGAAGTTGACGATTAATTCTGATTTCAAGAAACCAACCATAATACGTTTGTGACTGTTAATGTTGCGACATTTATTCTTGAAGTATTTGACCGAGTAGCCTATTGATGTCTTTGAAAATGGGAGTCAGAAATGTTACTTTCAAATCTTCGTGTATATTGACGATTTCTTCCCGACTTCAATGGAGATGATTTCTGCAGATTCCGATTTTGTAGGCTTATCGTGATAATCGGGCAATTTTCTTGTGTATGGCCTCTTCCTAAATAATTCTTTTTGTTGTGTTCGTGGTCCACGGAAAAAGCGATGGAACAGCGCCCGGTTTTTATCTTGCTCTCTCACCTTCAGATACAAACGCATAAATTCAGTGGTTGTTATCGAAATGTCTAATCAGTTTATAGGTACAAAAAAGGAATTATTTCCCTTTGTAAGTCACACTAATCCAACACAGTTTTCGTGAAGTCATCGGGTTGTAAATGATGGAAACACACTTTAATATATTCGGTCAGATTTTTCTCACCGAAATGTTTCCTTCTGATAACATGTGACCATTTCTTCCTCATTTCTTTATTTTGTGGAAATCGGTGAAACGAAAACGGGCTTCCCTGATTTTTGCAAAGAGGAACACTGCAATAGCTCGGTATAGTCACGAAAATAACAATTTAAACAACTTAAATTCGTACATATTAGCGGCATGAGAACACAGGAGACAAATGAAGAGCGCCATGCGCTTACCCAGTACAACAGCAGTGCGCTCTGTCGGTGCTAGTTCTATACATCCCTATTATATATATAAAGATGTTACTCGGCAGATGAGACTCCCTAAAGAAGCATTGCCCAGTTGTGGCCAACTTTTACATTCCAAACGCGGTGAGCAGAATCAAAACCACAGACATCAAAGCCTCGCGGCAGCTGAGAAACCACGTACTAAGTCATAAGACAGAAGAATGGAGAGAATTCGAGAACCACATAGAAGAAAATTACATTGAATCGGCTGCCATGACATTGGAAAAAACAATTCAGTCTGTTATGGTATACAATCAAAAAATAAGAGCGCTCAAATAGTTTGACACAGAATGTTATGAAAAGAGACAGATTACCCTACTTGCGCTACATACAGCCAAAACCAGCATAGTTCAGAGGATATAAAATCCTACGCTCAAATCAGAAAAGAATATAAAAATCTACCTGCGATTTTAAAAAAGGTCCACATGGAACAGGAAGCAACCAATATGGTGGAAGAAGCCAGAAAGGACCCATACGTAGCATTAAGGCGACGGAAATCTCAAATCAGCAGCGAAATTTACATAACAGTTTGGGAAGAACATATCAAAAGCATTCTCAACATTGATAAAACCAACACCGCATATGATCCGATCAATGTGAAGACATGCTTAGCGGAAACTAACCCCTTCACGACGGAAGAGGTACACGAGACAATAACATCTTAAAAAAAAACAAGAAGGCACCAGGCCCTGACGGTATATGTAATGAACATATCAAAGGCCCAGCTAGCTTCTTACTTCAAGAAATCACAGATATACCTGTGCTTACAAGAGGGCAACATGCCAGAAATATAGAGGATTTTGACAATTAAGATAATATTTAAGGCGAATGGCAATCAATTGGATCCGAACTCCTACAGGGGAATTGCCATAGAAAAATACATATTGAAGATACTCACAAGCATTATCACAAAGCGAATCTCTAAAGAAGTAGAACACAAGATCCCGGAAAAACAATTCAGTTTCCGAAAAGGCAGGAGCACTCTGCATGCCATTAACAATTTAATTATTGATGATATTCAGGACACATTACGACATCCCCAAGGGAAATTCCATGCACTATTCGTAGATTATGCCAAGGCTTTCGATAAACAGACGTATACTAATCTCAAAGCTGGAATCAATAATAGGAAAATATAAACTCACAGGGCTGATCCATAGCATGTTGACAGCCAATATCATTCAGATCACAGATGGCGTAACAACATCGAAAACAATAACTCAAACAAACGGCGTACTACAGGGGGAACCATTAAGCCCCCTGCTCTTCAGTGTTGCCACATACAATGTTGTGCAGATGATTATACAAGAGACGGAAGATGTCAAAATCTACATATATGCAGTCGACATGGTCATTGGATCGAACTCCATCGATAATCTACAAAGAGCAAAAAAAACTTGAGAAGAGGGCACAGGAAAACAAATTGGAAATTAAAACCCAAAAAACCGTACAGATGAAATTCCGAAACGGAGGTCGAGAAGCTGTGGAGGACAGGATATATCTAGGACTGAAACGTCTAATGAGAGTCAACAGCTTCAAATACCTGGAAGTGACTCTGCAAACCACTGCCAGATCATTCAGAATACACGTGAAATCCCGAGCAGCATCTGCCACAAAAGCAATTTTCGACATCAAATAATTATCCAGATTATCATTGCAAACTGCTATGGCCTTGTTCAACGCAAAAATAGTTCCAATCGCAATCTACGGAATAGATATCATATGGGAAAAGATGAATCTAAAAGATCTAATGACTTTGGAAGCAGTCAAATCACGTTTCTTGAAAGCCACCTTAGGTGTTTCGAAATACACAAAGTATACGAGTATACGAGCTCCCTAGAGAATCCTTCTTTATAGAAGACCTACGTATGAGGCTCCCATTCACCTTAAGCTCGAATAAACTGCTCCTTGAAAGAGAAAAGAAAAAAGGGAGATTTGGCTGGACTTTTATACAACAGAAGCCATGTAGATCCTGGGCCGACACGAATCAGGAGCTTCGACACCTCGACCTCAATTGCTGTGTATGGATACCACCACAAGGTATGCAAGACGAAATGTTTTCACGATCTCCGGAATAACTGTGCTTGTGAATTGTGCGATCAGAACTGTGACCGTTACCACGTGACCACCTGTAAAAAAAACGAGTGAAATCCCTGGTAGATTTTTGTGCACAATAAACAATATATACATTACAAATGCGGGGTACAAAGATACCAACCAAAACATATGAAACGTACTGTATAACGAATACACAACTTGTGTGCATTTTGTTCTAATAATAGTTTTCATTACAAAGTTTGATCTACCAAAGGCTTCTATGAGCCCAATGATTCCTGTATCTGCAAATTCTGCAGCAAACCGTGCACACGATACAATGTCCAGTCTTGCAGTAGAAGAAATGTCTCAATGGCAGTTTGTGCCATAAAATCGAATGCTATTAATTTTGTTATTAACTGTGTTGACAAAATGTTAACCGCTACGCAAAAGTGTCCGCGATTGCCTGTGATGGCTACAATGAAACGAAAAGTGTGTGACTTTAGAGCTAAGAAACGATCTCCACTAAATTTCATTCTGGGAAGCATGTGTCATCACAAGATATGTTGCGACTGAGCGATCACATCAGGTGAACGACGAGTGTGTGATCGCTATCACTTACTTACGTGCAAAGAAAGAACAAGGTCAATCAACGAATACCGGTACCGGATTGTTAAGACGCGTAACTGTTATTCTAATTGATTATTAAAGTGGGACATAAATGTCACAACATTAAGTTACTAAATGGAACATGTTCACATATACTGTACCTTTATGGCCATTTGGCTGCAATAAATTCTTAATGTCAATTAAACAAGATGGCTACCGTCAACAGCACAATGTCACAGAAAAGAGGGAGGAATTCCTATAATAATAACACCCATATAGTAGATAACACCACCTCACTCACGAAACACACTATTATGACATTAAATCGAACAATGATAATTAAAGGGGTAGTGGAAGACTACTTCACGAAGACGATCAAACAGGGGAACCAGATCACAAACCGGATCATATCACGACCTCACCTCACTTGTATAATATGACTGCGCATGTTTCCCCTTCGAAAGAAGTGGTATGTGCTATCTGGACGGACATGGACCAGTGGCGGCTGGTGACATTGTTGCAGAGTTGCACAACTCCCAATAATTTTACACCTAATTCGTCGTTTCTTTTCCTTTAATGTTTTAGTTTTATAGATCTAATGCACTCAGAAATGTGTTAAAATCATCGATATTCTGATATTATTTATCCTAATGCTTCACACTGTACCTATAAAAGCTCCCGCCTTCAATTCAAACTCCAGGGGGTTAGCTCTCTTGTGGCGTCTCCCAAGTAGACAGCGCGGCCGGCAGGGACGAGGCCAAGCTTGTACTTAGCTTGCTGGCCAGCATGGGTAGTAGGGAGTTGCAGACGAGCTGCCAGCCCCCTGGCAACACTCACTTCCAAATGGCACCGTTAGACTTGGAAATGGCAACACCCTCGATTTCTCTTACCCCGCGAAGGGTAGTTTAGTTAGTTAGTTAGTTAGTTAGTTATTGTTGTTTTAAGGGGCGGAACTACGAGGTCATCTGCCCCTGAAAGGTAGTTCCTTTCCCACACCACTAGGGAATGCTACACCACCCACAACAGTACAAATATCGGAATTTCATAGGGAGACATTAGTTGGTTCACACACAATTATTTTTAGATGTTTTCTCATAACTTCATTTAATATTTTTGTCAATTGTTCTGCGAAGCGAGCCTAAGAACGCCACCATTGCTACAATTACAGTAGATAATTGGCTGAACTATTTTGCGACGTATTGTTGGTGTGCTGTAGCGGTTTATGTTTGCTTTTACCACTCTTGTTCTTGTGGGATTTGGGTTGCGATTAGTTCTGTATGTAGTTGATTTGAGTATTTTGGTTCCAGGCAGATACATAACTGCATTATTATTAGTAGTAGTAGTAGTATTATAATTGTTTGTTTAATTGTGAGTAGATCTATGCATTCACTACGAAATTTCTAGGCTACCAAATTCAGTGTTGTTAGTTTGCCTTTCGCGCCACTTTTCGATATAGCACCCAGATTTATCATCTGTGCATCTTGTAAGTTAGTATTTTATTTTAACGGAATGTTTAGTTTGAAACATTATTTGTATTGTGGAGTGTGAGTGAAAATTAATAGAGTAAGTAATTTACTGGTTAGGCAGTTTTCCCAGCTCTCTGATGACGATAAACTTGCACTAAAAACACTCGGAAGACCATTACCGGATAATTATTGTCCAAAATATGAGTATACGAGGGCGTTTAAAGGAGATATTTAAGGCAATAATAATTGGTTGTGTGAATGCGATATTTAAAAACGCTTTATTCTGTTTTCCATGTTTGTTGGTGGAGAATCCACGTGGACCAAAATAGGAGTTACGGAAACTCATCCCTAAAATAAAGAAACATGAATCTTCAGCTGAGCGGCTTCGGTGGCGTAGTTGGTAGCATGCTGTGCCTCTATGCCCAAGATCGCGGGTTCAAACCCGGCCAAAGTCGTCGGATTTTTTAAGAGCGTTAAAAATCCCTCAGTATGCATTCTTTCGGAGGGGAAGTAAAGCCGGCGGTCCATGTCATAGATTTATGGCACGTTAAAGAACCTTCCACTTATTACACCTGTGTGAAGCTAAATTATAGGTTAAAAATTTGAACAACGCTCTTAGGTTCCAACGTTCGTCGCCAGGAGCCTACTGCGGTGGCGTCTAGTAACCAAGTTCTAAACTAGTAGTCGTTTACGGTAGCCTTTGGCGGCAAAAGTAGGAACTGCTTGAAATTCAATGCCTGCAGTCCTCATTGAATTAAAAACAGATAACACTCACTAATACAGCCATCACATTTAACACCGGTTATCAGACAGTTTCTCCACACACCCAAAGTACAGGGGGCTACATGACTGCGTTGTCGCAGCTCCTAAACTGAGGAACCAACCAACCAATCTTCAGCTGTTTGAAATTGACACTTTTTGGAACTGTTAACGAAGCTGCACAATTGGACAGTGCCTATAGAGGGTAAATTGCGGAATATAACGAAGAAGTTAGGCACAATAGGTATGTGTTAAATATTGTAATAAACTGTATTCGTTTCTGTGGCTCTTTCGAACTGACCTTGCGTGATCATGATGAAAGTGTAACATCAACAAATCCAGGTGTTTTGAGAGAACTAATTAATTTTAGCGCTGAGTTGGATGCTGTGTTAAAGGTCATTTGGTAAGGGCAACTGTTTTCAAAGGAACGTCCAAAACAATTCAAAATTAACCTTTACAGATTATATTGGAGGTTTGCCAAGAAGAAGTATCAAAGCAAATAAAGGAATCGGAAATTTTAGCCATTATAGCAGATGAAACTAGTGATATTTCAAACATATTTCAGATGGCTGTTGTGTACCGATACGTAGTAAGAGGCAAACAAAACATGATGCACACACATTAGCAGCGTGTTTACTGGATGAATTAAAGAAGCAGAAATTGAATGAAACTCCGCAAAAATGAATTGCGCAGACGTATGACAGAGCGCTCTTCATGGCTGGTTCCTCTGACGGGGTTCAAGCTATAGTAAAAAAAGACTGATAGCCAGTCTGAAAGACAAGACTTTATCATTTTAAATGCTACAAATGCTGCGTGAACTCAAATTCCGTTAGCAAGTGCAAACCAAGGTCAAAGGAGGTAGCTGGCTAGATGACATCACGCTCACCGGAGCGCGCGGGGAAAGGAAGAAGCTCAAGCAGTACTGTGACGTCACATACCTCAGTGCATTCCCGGTACATTTCGTCCCGTCACCGTAACGTAACGCCAGACCCCAGCGTAATTACGAAGTCGACAAGATCATTTAAAATGATAAAAATCCTATCCTTATGCAGAATATGTGCCCGTCTTTGTTAGTAATACCAGTTTTCGTTAACGTACAAACTTTTCGGTTGCCATGTTTTTATGTTGAGAATGTTTATTATCCCGGAGATTGAGACCCAACCTTAGACAACCTGCTGTGTTTAAAATTCTTCCCATTAACTCAGGCATAGGGCTTAAATACATGCATCTGATTTTTTATGGGTTCCTATAGGTAGAAGCCCAAAAGAGCCAATTTGTCTATTTGTCGAACGTACAGTTATTTTGGAAAACCCATGTATTTCATTTTTTATAGAACTGTAGTTTATCTAACGTTAATTCACTTTTGTTACATGTGTAAACTTCCCATAAAAAATTGCGACATCAGAAATTTTGGTGCAACACCCAGCTTTACATACCACCGGCCGCCACTGACATGGACATCGGCCGCTCTGGCAATAACATGGCTAGTTCAATTCAAAAAATAATATGAAGGATTATAGCTTCAAATCCGGATTTCAAACGCATCATATCATGGAGTGTTAGTTGCGTGCCTCAGAACAGAAACCAGATGATATACATTGCTGTAATGGATATCATTGCCAAAAACTCTCAGATAGAAAGTGTGCAAATGAAATATTGTACTCCAGAATATTCTGAAATTTAAGAATTGGACAATGTTCATTCTCTGATAGAAAATACAATGTCAGCGAGTGAATTTTGGTCGCCCATTTCGTTAAAGTTATTAGAATTCTGCTAGCCCTAGTAGTAAATAGGAAACGCTTCAGCTCAAGGGTGATTTTAAAGATTTTCATAACAGTACCGGTAGCAAACATCTTCATTTCAATAAGATTCCGTTTTCTCAAGTAGCCCAGCTTAGATTCACACACAAAGGAGCTTTGCATGATTCAGTATAGGCTAAACTGATTCATACTGAAGAATGCTTCTGTACCGTGAGTGTTCCATCAGATAGCCAAAGAACTTCAGGGTGTTCAAAATCCTTGCTGTATCCTGCAGTGCACACGTCTCCATCGACAGCTAAGGTATTAACGAAAAAACCTACATGATGAAATGGATGCACGAAATCGATAGAAAGTACTATGAGCTAGAGTGTCCAAAAGAAATTGAAGTCGAACTTATGTTTGAAACTATTGGTGCAAACTTGTCGGGCACACGTTGGTTGAAGTCCGGAATCTCCAACAATATCGTATCTCAGATAGTAGTTAGTTATTGTTGTTTTAAGGGGCGGAACTACGAGGTCATCTGCCCCTCATGTCTCAGATAGTCTAGCCACTTACCCACATGTGTCATTGTTGGCTTGAGGTTTAAAATGTATAATTCTGAAAATATTGTGGGAAAATAATATATTTTTTGCATTTAGAGATCAGTTTAAATGTCGTTTACTTAGGCTGTACCAATCCTGCAACATATAAAGCAAGCACTAAGTGTTCTGCCCTTAGGCAGGTCCTTGTCCACAGTCAGGAGTTTATGTACTGTAGGTTGGCCAGTTCCTTTCCACTCCTCTTCCAGCCCCTGCATCGGTTCCCAGTATTATCTCGAGGCTAGGGGACCCCACACCCAGCCCACACACCAGATTAAGTTTCTTGACAGGACCGGGATTGAACCCGGAATCTCGGGAGGTCGAGGTCGGTTCTGCTTCATAGAATATAATTAATCACAATACAACACAACATAACATACTTGTACCAGCATGAAGTTCTATCAGTATCTAATCTGACAGAATTGCTGATTTTCAGAATAAAAAGGTTCTATCTACAAAGAAGGGCTTAGCTACATGTGCAAATAAACGTTTTTCGCTGTGAAACTTACAATACTGGAAGAGTATAAGGAGGTAAATCAACACGTCCAGTACACCTAGCTGCGGACTTGGTTACAAGATGCCATCGCAGCCAGCACCTGGCGATGAACGTTGGAACTAATATAGCGTTATCAATCTGACCTACATATTTTGGCTTCACACAAGTGTAGTTAGTGGAAGGTTCTTTTACATGCCATAAATCTATGACATGGAACCGCCGGCTTTACTTTCCCTCCGAAGGAAGGCATACTGAGGGATTTTTTACGCTCTTAAAAAATCCGACGACTTTGGCCGGGATTGAACCTGCAACCTTGGTCATAGAAGCGCAGCATGCTACCAACTATGCCACCGAAGTCGCTAGCCTCCTAGGAGCGACGGAATCTCACCATATGGCTAATAATAACGTATTGCTATAAAAAAAACTGAAGTGTTAAGCCCCCTAGAAAGAAAATGAATTATTTTCTGAAAGGGTGAAAGATCACAAAGACATTCATAAAACGGTCACACTCCTTCCTTCAACTAATCCACGAAAGTGATTCTCAGCACTAACAGGCGCGGATCTAGAGTTTGGTTTTGGGGGGGGGGGGTCAGAGAATCGATCTAGATTTTGGCTTTGCGGGGGGGGGGGCAGGCGGGGGGGTCAGAGAATCGAAATTGTTAAGAAAAATGGTATCACTAAAAACGCAATCACAAAATAACCAAACGTACAAAACCAGACCAATTTTTTTGCAAGCTACATGGATAGAAATTTGATGCGTTTAGCGCACCAAAAATATTCGTACAAATTGCAACGGCGTGTTTTGCGACTTTTACATCGAGCTTCGAGAAAAGGATGAAGGTACGTTACAGTTTCGGCAAGTCGAGTTGGTACCGACAAAGGGAGAAAGTCACAGCTTAAATTGCCAACCAAGCTTGCGGTTTGGACGTGCGAAAAAAGTCCCAGTTTCCTATCCGTGCATTGCTGCACATTCATCGTGACATCACTATAAACATCGATTCGGTGATCACAAGGTTTGCTAAACAAAAATAGACGAGTTGATTTTGTTGTATAACTAATAGTTATTATACAAGAGGTTTGAAGTTGTAAATATGTAACAGAACATAATAATTCCAATAAAGATAATTCAGTATTGAATAAAATGAAAAAAACTGTTTTTCAGTTAAAATTCGTTAAGTTTTATTTGTCTGGTAATTGTGTTTTCGTTTTTTGAGTTTGCAAAAAAATTTGGTCTCCGTTTGGGGGGGTCATGACCCCCGTGACCCCCCCCCCCCCTTGAATCCGCGCCTGAGCACTAATAGTCAGATACCAGTTATACACTTCCCTCTATTGTTGTTTGATCATTTCCCTTTATTGATATTTGATCTCTTACAATGACTTAATTCTTCCAGCCAATCTTTTGATATACATTAGGAATCTACTTGTATGTAACTTTTACGGAATATTCACTCATGAGGTGGACACTGAAAGAACTTATCATATATACTTTGTATAATAAATATGATGGCACAACATCCCTAATGATCGCCGTAGAGGTAAAGACTCCACACACCAAACAATCGGTCTGTTTCCTGTTACAATAATAATAATTAAGGCTTCACCATTAACTACATACCGTACTAATTATAGTTTGTGGTTGTCATTGTCGTCACCGGGCCAGCCCCCGCCCCAAACTTTTTGTCACAGATAATATTTGTTTATGAATTAAAACATGAAAAACTAATAGGCTGTACTACTTATGATGTACTATTGTTACTAAGTGACGTATGGCAACGATGCAAAGCAAGGTGGCGGTAGAGCGATGTAAACAGAGAGACAAACAGTTTGCTCTGACCGTATGTGTAACAATATAACCTCAATTACTCCAGTGCCTTCGCTCTTATGAACGTACCAAGAACAGCAACACGTGCCCTTGAAGCGTGTGACAAAAGTGTTTTTCCTAACTTTTATACCCTTATCAAACTTTTGGCAAATTTGCCTCTCTCTGTAGCTACCGGTACCACTGAACGGAGTTTGAGTTGGTTGAAAACATACTAAAGAGAATCTACTTCTGAAAACAGACTCAACGGTCTAGCATTGTTACCGAGACATACTGTACATCACTGGCGATGAAGTTATAAACCGATTTGGTAATGCTTTAAAGGCCCCTTTCACATTGGGCCACTCCGAACGCGCCACTGGAAACGCGCCACACCGTGGTACCACGCAACTAGGGGTAACTATTCACACTGTGTGGCGCGTTCGCCGGCAAACGCGCGTTCGTGTCTACAGTGGCCCGTGGTTGCGATTTTCGTCTCGTTCGCGCTGAACGCACCACCAACCCAGTGCGTTGTGAGTAATTAGCGCCTTCACATTGGCGCGTTTTCTGCCGGCCACTTGTGTTGAGAAAGTGCTGTCCGACGAAGAAGAACTATGACCGCTCAGGTAAATGTTGACACAGAAAGGTTATTTTAGAACTGCAGTCTAGAAATCCTATCTGGGACTTATCTTCAAAGGAATATGCAGACAGAGATTTGAAGATAAAGTGTTGGTTGGAACTCATAATGAAGGTCATAGACGAAGCGTTAGGAGTGTACCTGAAATTTCTATTCCTCATTACTCCCACCTTCCTAACACTGGAAATCAGCACAATATGCTCCTTCAACCAACTTTTCGTGAGTTTCCGGAACAACATAACTATTATAACATGTCACCCCCCACATCCTTCCATGAGCTTACTTCTCTGCGTCCTACAGAGGGCCAAAAACATTTCCACACACGTACTTCTGCTCCTCGTTTTGATGAACACGAACAAGTAATATCACCGGTAGAAGAGTCAGTGGGATCAAATTCGAACGGTAGCTCAGGGAGTGAGATTGACAATTTTTATCAGTAATTGGGTTTTCATGTGTCAAATTTGCATAGGCTAGGCTTCAGATTAGTTTAATAATTTTTATCATAATGTTGAGAATTTTCCAGCCTCATGACATTTACACATAAGATATATATATATTATGTGGAGTATTTTTTACTCTTACGTTTTTTCGTGCTTTTGTAATATGTCATTTTTTTATAAATTCAGTATACATTTACTTTTCAAGCAATTATAGCCTATTATATCATCTATTGATATTAACATAACTTTGTTTTATTCTGTGTTTTGAACCACTTTCTTGGTTCATTTAACAGCTATGTTGTGTTGTGATGAATAAAGACATTTATTACAATAAATCTGATACCGACAGTAGTGGCTACGCTGGCTAAAGCGCAGCATTAGGTCATGGGACCAAGCTGTCTGCTGACTCGGTAGACGCGTGGGTTCGAGCCCCACCGTCGGCCGTCCTAGAAATGGTTTTCCGTGGTTTCCCATTTTCAACACCGGGCAAATGCTGGGACGGTAACTTCTGACAGGCCATGGCCGCTTCCTTCCACATCCTTGCCCAGTTTCATTCACCATCATTCATTTAATCTCTCATTAACTCCTCTCATGAGGTTGGCGTCATGAAGGGCATCCGGCCGTAAAAACCATCGCCACAAAGACTTCCATCGCATCTCATCCCCGACCCCGTTGGAAAAATGGGAATAATAAGGGGTAGTCATACATTACAATAAATCTGTTATCATTAACTTACCTTAACGTCACAATTAACTTTTATTCTGCCGATATGCTTTCCCTCATTGGGGAACCAACTCCAGTGATATTTTCTTTCAAACACTGCAAGAGTTCATCAAACGTACCAATGCTCATGCGAGAGAAAAGGAAAAACTTGTCCGGATTTTGACGTAGATCATGATATAAAGTGTAAAATAATCCTTTATGTTCGACCCTGACTATTATATGTCAGAAAACTGTACTATAATGAGGCTCATTATAACACTATTTTTCATTATGAAACAGTTTCTCCCACCAATCAGAGCTCAAGAAACAGTTGTTTGACCAATTAGATAATGACAGCATCTCACCTATGCTGAGTTCCACGGCCTTCTCATTTAAATTTCACTGCTTGGCCTAGTATCATAGTAGGGTAATCGAGGAGGCCATGGTCAAATACAAGGCATTTTCTGCGTCTCATGCGCTCTGTTCAGAACATAAAACTGGCTAAATCTCGACAGATATTTATGAATATTTATGTTGGAACATAAAATAGTTATAATAATTATCGTCGAACCTAAACAGTCGTATGCAACTCACCTATAATGATAATTAAGACACTCGTATGGAAATAATAAAACTCGCATACGCTCATTTTATAAACATACTCGTGTCTTAATTATTGCCATTATAGGCTCGTTGCATAATGTACTAATATTAGATCGATCGCGTAATAAAGAATGAACCCAAAATCTTCGTTCTCCACGGCGTTTCCTTCGTTTTTGAAGTAGGTAGATACCAATTACGACACCTATCTCCTCTAAATCCATGGCTGAACTGGAAAGAAGTTGGCGGGATGGACACGCGCGTTTGTAGTGGCCCAAACAATATTTTAGCGCATTTTGGGAACGCGCGACTTGGCAGTCAAGCGCGCGTCCCGAGCGGCCCAATGTGAAAGGGGCCTTTAAAACTCATCATTTTGCAAGAAGTTATATAAAAGTTTCCCGAGGAGAACCCCGGACCCCTTATTCTTTGGGGCCTATGCCATGCCATACTCCGCCTTTGTCCGGTCCCAAGTCCGGAATGCGAAAGGAGGAGGGTTAGCTGGTTTGGCAACCAGTTGTAGAAACCTGTGGCGTATGCTGGACCAAAAGTATGGGTGTGCTGTTAAAAAATATACAGTTGATCTATGGCCGCACAGAACTCTTACAAGTGACATATCGGGTACATTTCATGAATTTAGAAATTATAACCACTTAGGCCTACCTCTTTCATTTAAACATCAACTGTATTCTTCTTTCTAGAGAAGAGAACTTCTCAATTAGGCTACAGCATTATAAAATGAGTCTTTGTCCTTCATTTTGTGTACTAACTCCTTTTCGATTGATAACAAGCTTATGTTACTAAAGCTTTCTTGTGTTTGAGTGTTAAGAAATAATTATGTTGGTAACAACAAAATCTTTATTGATACTCAATTCACATGTTGGCATTACTGCATATTGTAATTTGTTCAACAATAAATTCATTACTCATTGCAAATGGCGTACCAGCTGATTGTCCCATATCACTGTACTATAAAAACTTAAAACTTTAACAGGTTATGAGCCCAGGTGACTCTAAAATATAAGTAAAAGTGAAAACAGGTGACAGTAAAAACATTTAAAAAGTAAACTCAGTGAAGTGAAGTCCAAAAATGGCCACAAGACCCGAAGACGTAGCACATGTCGAGAAACTCAAGGGAGTCGACACACATTCTATGTGGGTGTTTGAATTAAAAATTCTGCTTACCGCAAAAGAACTGATCAAGATTATCGACGGGACAGACGTGTTGGTGACCAATCCACCCAGAAATCAAGCTTCAACAGACCAGTGGAAGACTCGAGATGCAAGAGCCCAATGCTATATTGTCACAACCATTGACAAGCAAGTTAGGCCTCATATCCTAACCTGTACAACTTCTAAAGAAATGTTTGATACTCTTCGTAACATATACCAGAGAGACTCGAGCCAACAAAAATGTTTGCAGCTACGAGACTTTTACAACTTCCAATTTGATGCGAAGAAGGACATGATGAGCAACATTAGTGATCTCCAAAACATCTCCTTCAAACTGAACAAACTCGACCAGAAAGTTGACGAGATTATGCTAATTACCAAGATCATGTCCGTGCTGCCTGAAGAATATACCCATTTTAGCACAGCATGGGACTCTACTCCAGAGGCGTCCAGGACCATAGAGAACCTGTGTTCGAGGTTACAAATGGAAGAAAGCAAGTTGAGGCGCATTTCAGCAGAAGAGCAAAATGTATCCTTTAAAGCAGAGTTAAAAAAAAAAAACAAGGTAGATCTAAATCTAAAAACCAATGTATGAGCAGTAAAAAGTGTAATATATGTAAAAAGACAAACCATGAAACCAAAAATTGTTTTCTCAAAGACAAGCATCAATGCTCAATATGTAAAAAGTTCAATCATGAAGAGAAAGACTGCTATTTTAGGGATAAAAATAATTCTAAGGTGGAAAATAAAGTGTCGTTTCTTGCAGCTGATTGCAAGGGCTCACATAACCCTATACTAAAAGGAACCAGGCGTCTAGTAGTAGACAGTGGATGTTCAACTCACATGGTAAGTGATGAAAATTTGCTAACAGGTGCTGTGAGCTGTAATGAACACATATTAGTGGCTAAGAAAAATCAGGCTATGTCTGTAGTAGGTAAGGGAACCTTTACCTCTGAGCAGTGTGTTCTCAATTATGTTCACTGTGTGCTTGATTTGTCTAAGAACTTGTTGTCAGTAAGTAAAATAACAGAAAATAGTGGCATTGTTGTGTTCACAAAAGATGATGTTAATGTATACCATGACAACAAAGTGGTACTAAGAGGTAAGAAAAATGCAGTAGGACTGTATACTGTTGACCTTGATGTTAATATGCAAAATGAGGCTCTGTGTGCACAAGGTAATGATGTAGGTAAAGAGTGGCACAGAAAACTGGGTCATTTAAGTTACAGCTACCTTAATAAACTGCCTAATATTTGTGATGGTGTGTCCCCCTTGTTGCACATGCTAAAATAGATGAAGTGTGTGAGAAATGTGTAAAAGCAAAACAGATCAGGTTACCATTTATTACAGAAAGTACTAGGGCAACAAGACTGTTAGAAATAATACACACAGATGTTTGTGGACCCCTAGATCCACCCACCCATGATGGCTACTGGTACATTCTGTCCTGTATAGATGATTACTCACATTTTAGTGTTATATATCTGTTGTTAAATAAAAGTCAAGTTCCTATGTACTTAAAACAGTATGTGACAATGGCCGAAACCAAATTTGATCTGAGAGGAACCAAAATAAGGTGTGATAATGGAGGAGAGTATTCCTCACATGATCTGAAAGATTGGTGTAAAAACAAAGGTATTATGCTGGACTATACAATTTCATATACACCCCAATTAAATGGAACAGCAGAACGGTTCAATCGTACTCTTATGGAAAGAACATGAGCTATGCTTTGTGATTCTAACCTAGATAAAGAGATGTGGGGGGAAGCAGCACTAACAGCTGCATACCTGATTAATAGAAGCCCCACTAGTACTGTTGACACAACCCCAGCTGAAAAATGGACATAAAAGAAACCAAATCTGTCTAACCTACACATTTTTGGTTGTGCTGCCTCTGCCAAAAATTTGGGATATCTCAAGAAGCTTGATAGCCGAAGCAAGAAGTGCATTTTTGTAGGCTATACACCAAACGGATACCGATTATGGGATGTAGAAAACAGAAAGATATCCATCTCAAGAGATGTGGTATTTGAGAGAAATACAATGAAATTAGATCAACATAACCCTAAAACTGAAATCTACCCAGCAAATGTTGAAGAAACAGAAGAAAACCAAGATGAAAGAAATGAAAATGACAGAGATGAAAATCAAGATAGAACAGATGAAGAAAAAGATCATGAACCACAAGAAGAAGAAGATGTTGACTTCGTAGATTCAGATCAAGAACAGAGAGAAGAAAGATGTCATGAGCTTGGTTTACGACCAAGAAGAACATTAAAGAGACCTAATAAATATGATGACTATCAACTAGATAGCGGAAAAGATGAAGAAGCAATGATGACATACAGGGAGTCGCAAACAAATGAAGACAAAGAAAAATGGAAAATAGCCATTAAAGAAGAAAAAACTTGGAAATTAGTAAGCCCTGAGGCAGCAAGAGGAAAACAAGTTTTGTCAAGCCGGTGGGTGTTCAAAGTTAAGGAAGACGGTAGATATAAAGCTAGACTTGTAGTACGAGGATGTGAACAAATGAGTGGAAATATAAATTATGAAGAAATCTTCAGTCCAGTTGTAGACACAACTTCACTAAGAGTTATTTTTGCTATCGCAGCACACTATAACCTGCACATTAAAACATTTGATGTTAAGGCGTCCTTTTTGGATGGAACCCTAGATGAGGACATCTACATGAAAATACCAGAAGGTTACAAGGAAGAAGGGAAAATAAGCAAACTGCAGAAAGCCTTATACGGACTGAAGCAAGCCCCCTGTAGGTGGAATAAAACTCTCACAGAGTTCCTGAAACAAGAAGGCATGACACAAACTAAGTCAGACCCCTGCATCTTCAAGAATTCTGAGAACAGTTTGTTTCTAGCAATTCATATAGACGATGGCATTATCATGGGCAAAGACATTCAGAAAATGACACAGCTACTCTCTAAACTTGAGAGAAATTTTGAAATGAAGACAACTCATGAACCCAAAACCTATTTGGGGATAGATATAAACAGAACAGAACATGGTATCTTCGTATCTCAAGAGAAATATGCTCATAATGTGCTGCAACGTTACAACATGCAAGAATGCAAAGAAGTCAAAACACCAATAATCAAAAATGAAGAAACAGGTGCAACAGAGGACAGCGTGAAGACAGAATACCCCTATAGACAAGCTGTTGGGAGTCTGTTATATTTGTCTTGTAAAACCAGACCAGACCTGGCTTATAGTGTGAATTATGAAAGCAGGTCTATGCAGAAACTAACAGATCAAGATATACAGAATGTTAAACGAACACTTCGATATCTGAAAGGAAGCACAAAAATGGGAATACACTATGCATCAAAAATGAAAGATGATCTGAAAATAATTGCATACAGTGATTCAGATTTTGCTGGTATCATAAGAAAAGAAAGAGTACTACGGGCTATGTCATAATGCTGGCAGATGGACCGGTGGCATGGCGGTCACGCAAGCAGAAAATTGTGACACTGTCATCCACAGCAGCTGAATACATTGCTGCAGCAGATTGCTGCAAGGAGTTAGAGTATCTGAAATACTTGATACAAGAACTGACTGGAAAGTCTGTTCCTATTGTTCTTAACATAGACGATCAAAGTATCTTAAAGTTCGTGAAATCAGGACAAATGAGAGGAGAGTCTAAGCACATTCAAGTGAGGTATCACTATCTGCATGAGAACTATAAAAATGAACTGTTTTCTCTTCAATTCTGTCCGACCCATGACCAGGTAGCTGACATTTTTACAAAGCCTCTATTGTCTACTAAATTTGAAAAATTCAAAGATGTTCTGTTGAGGAGTGTAGTAGAATAGGTCCAAAGAAAGTATTTGATTTTAAATATGTCAATAACAATTAACACTATTTTTAAATTGTGACATTTCATGTTTTATTGTTGAAATATCAACGAGTATGTTATCCAATATATAGTCATATTGTAGTTTAAGTCAAATATTGTTTGTAAAACTTTTCATAATTTGAATTATGATAAATATTTTGTTCTTACGGGGGGATGTTAAGAAATAATTATGTTGGTAACAACAAAATCTTTATTGATACTCAATTCACATGTTGGCATTACCGCATCTTGTAATTTGTTCAACAATAAATTCATTACTCATTGCAAATGGCGTACCAGCTGATTGTTCCATATCACCTGTACTATAAAAACATAAAACTTTAACATTGAGTACTTCGTAAGTAAGTCTTGATTCTTCTTAATGCATAAAACTAACGTTCCACAGAGCTTGTAGTACAAGGAATTGTCAGTATTAATTTAGCAAGTTTATAAACTTCACCAAATCCAGAAGCGAGGTTATTTTCATGCATAAAACTAACAAGTTCGTGAATATCTTTCCCATGAAATTCAGCTGATGTGTAGAGAACACTTAATTCATTCTTCAATCCAATGCGGTCAAATAAATTTCCTATTGAGCCAAAAGTTTTTGTAGCAGTGGTTCGGGAAATGTTTTCCTATATTCAATATACCTATGGTGATATAGCAAATGAAAATATTCCAATTTCTCAAGTTGAGAGAACCTACATTCAATCTGATGAATTAAACAATCGACAATGTCCACGTATAGGCGGCGATAACGATGTACTTGTTCATTGTTATCTAGACAGTGCCGCTTTGGTTTGATCTGAGAATGTTCGTCCTTCTTTGAAATTGTATTGATCCAAGCTAATGAATAAGAATGTTCTCTATCATACTGAAATTGATTTTTGATGTCATTTACCTTCTTGCTACAGTAAAGAATATCGAAATCCTTTGTTTGTAGAAGATTGTACAATATGTCTTTGTAAGCAAGCAACATAGAAAATACTTCCAATATAAATATAATTTCAACATCTTGAAGAAAAGTCAAAAAACCTCGTGATTTTATGACTGTCTCACTATCCCAGTCCCCAGAATGTTCTATGATATTTTCGAAGAACTTACAAAGTTCGGAGCTGTATTCTTTTGCAGTGTGGCAAAGTCGTGATGTAAAATTCCACCTGGTTGGTGCTACTTTGGGTAATTTCTTTTGCACAAATTCTTGCAACGCATGTGTCCTTTTAGAAGATTTAGAAAAGAAAGCAGAGAGTCCAGTCAATGTTTGGAAAAATATTCTGCATTCTTTGATCACCGATACACTCTGCTGGAGAACAAGATTAAGAACATGGGCATAACAGTGGGTGAATATTGCGTTTGGATAGGCCGATAAGACTTTAGAATGTAAGCCATTCACATGATGGCTCATTACAGAAGTCCCATCGTACGGCTGACCCACTAGTTTAATGGAAATTCTAAATTCACTCACTACATGTTCTACTTGAGCATATAAACCATTTGCTGTTCTATCAGCACCAACATCTACAAAGTCCAAGAATCTATCATAGACAGTGCTGCCCTTTACATAGATAGTTGAGATTTATTCTCAATATCTGACGTTTCATCCAGCATTATAGCTACAAATGAAACGGGAGTTAATTTCATTTTTTATTTCTTATTTTACTACGTCAGAAATAGCTCTTATGATATCATTTTGAATCACGGGAGAAGTTCTTCGAAATACTGTGTATGAATTTAGATGACTTCCTAAAAGTGAATCATATTTTTTTAAGATTAAAAAATCCTAAAAAATTGCCTTTGTTGAAAGAGCCATCTGATTCGTCATGTCCCCGTAGAGGGAGATCCTGGTTAGATAGGAGGCAAAATATTATCAATAATTCGTATTAATATGGCTCTATTTTTCTTTACCTCTTCGTTATGTTTACTGGTATCAATTCTACGCTGATCATCAAGTAAAGTACCAATTCGCTGTCTGCCGAAAAGTCTTGATTTCAGAAAGCATTGGACATGGGTTTGAGATTTTGAATGTTTCTGTTGTGCACTAGACAAGTGATTTAAGTCAGCAAACCCATGCTTACTCCAAACATCATATTTGTTAGAAAACAATAAGCATGGCCAACAAAATAATCTATTAGAAGTTACTCAACCCGCTAACCAGTCTACATTTTCATACCGTGAAACAGAAAAATGTCTAATGTATTGTTCACTTGTTGTTTTATATTGTTGCACTAAATTCGGAAGTGGCGGGGTAGGCCTACCCATACTCAAAATATCCAATTTCTCTTCCAATGAACGAAGAGGGAATGGTTTTTGTAAGAGATCTACAACAGTATACATTTCCAAGCACAGGTGTCAACTCGGAAGATCCACACTAGGCCTATCTTGCACTGACACACAACTAAAAACTCCAATCAATCCTAAACACAGCACCGTTCTTATGTTATATGGTATACGAGCATGAGCTGAGCTGCTGGCGTGCCCGACCGTGGCCACGGCCGGACGACCTGGCCGCTTGTGAAGCTCGAGTTACCCCCTCTCCATCAGTTGCGCGCGCAGGCAAAAACAGCGGTGTTTTGAAACAATGATGTCCGGAGGCAGGGACAGCACATCCGAGTAGAGCCGTGCAGAACACAGGCCGGGAGCAGGAGGCCGCAGCAGCCAATTGACTAGCTTCCTCGTCATTCTGGCGATGATGTGCTCATCCAGCCAGCAGGCATTTGAGATTTAAATGGTAATAAATTAAATATATTCTTGAATCATAAACAGTTAACTTCTAATGAGGGAGAGTGAAAAAAAAGACAAAACACAAATTATAGGGTGTCCAGTGGACACCTTGAACACCCGCAATATACACCACTGGTAGAAACTGCTAACGCCGAGTGTTGGGCGGCGGTAAATAACTCGACCCCTTGAAGGGGCCAACGGCTTCTGGCGGATGAGCCCCTTTAGGTGGGGTGATGGTCCCCTCAGTGTAGGAAATGACACTGAAACCCATTACGTATATTTTGACCCAACGGCAAAACGGGCGGAAGAGGAACTTCCCTTGTAGTTCTGAACGGTCGTGGAAGCGGATGAGGTCATGCCAGATGGACTGGCTGTGAAGGCGCAACTCAATGGTTTTTAGAGTTTGCGGCAGTCCATTGCAGTCACGGTTCTAGAACCTACACGTCTCATTTCATTTGTGCCGCAGGGTATAGTTCCGAGATTATAGTGTGTGGGTCACTTCCTTGCAAGTTGTGATCCACCTTAAACAAAATCTCTCTTATAGCACCTTTTTCCTGCTGTCACATCTTTTAACTCAAGTCCAGCGGCGATGGGATAAGGATGGTGGAGGCAGGTTTTCGGGTTGAAACTGGATGTATCTAGTTCGGACCTGCACGTTGTCAGCAGATGTGTGATGGTCGTCTTTCTAAGATCTCACACATCAAGAAGACGACTGGTGTACCTATCCACTCATGGTAAACATCTGCTGCGAACCGTTTACTGTGGCGCAACACTACATCGAACGCTGTCAACTTATTTGAAGAAGAACGTCGCAGGCATGGAGAGGCCAAACGACAAGCAAGGAAGCTTCGTCGATTACAACCCCGCCCTTCCCCGACCATTGAGTGCAATTTATGTGGGCGCATGTTTCAAGCCAGGATTGGCCTGTTCAGTCATCAGAAACACATCCACAAGCTAGTTTGAAAAGCTCTATGCAGGAAGAAGTATGTGTACTCGGAATCGAGTTACAGTCGACGACGATACCATGCCCCCTAACCCCCGGTTGGGCAGCCCCCAAAATAAAACTCTATATACGCCCCTGGTCGTCACCCACTTTGGACAACTCACTACTCAGGCTAACGGCGCATTGGCTCATAACACACTGTGAAGTAGAGCAGTGTGTTGCGCAAGTTCTTTTTGACTGAGTAGGTACTCCCGTTCGATGGGGGGGAATGAATATGTGACGTTTTCGTGTAATTCAACGCCCCCACCCACACTCCTAGAATAGAGGATATGTAACTCCAATCATTTACAGTAACGTTCCGTCACTGTTTACTTATTTGTAAAGTGTTACGTTTAATACTGTACCTTCCGAACTGGTAAACCACTACATACTAAACTTTAAACAACATGGTTTCTGTATAACTCTGAGCGTGTACAGTAAATGTATCTAAATTGTCGTCAAATATAATCTATGAAGCCCATCGTTGTATACTGTACTACACATTAATAATGCTGCTTGTTTTGAAAACCTCTCTTATTGTATTTATAAACAACGCTTTTTCCAGAAATTCAGGGAATCATTTCTTTTTTCGACCTCTTTTCCCTTTCTTCCGGGTTCCAGATTGTACCTGTTCAGCAATTTCTTCTTCCAAGGCAGTTGATTCACAGTTAACAATTTCTGTATCAATTTGTTCACTAAGTGTATCATTCGGTCTTGGTACTTTCCTACAACAGGTACACTTAAGTTTTGCACCTTTTTCTAATTTGAATAGAGTTTTCTTCTTACACATTGAATCTAGAACGTCCTTCTTATTGCGGTGAGCAGTTCTTTTCTCAATATTCCGAAGTTTCCTCTTCAGGTTTTTAATTCGGCTTGATATTTCTGCTTCGGATAAGCTTTCGAGTTGTTCTTCCCAATTTGGAGGAAGAAACATTTCGTAAGCCCGAATCATGTCCATTGGGAACAAATCCTTGAGTCTCTTAAATTCTTGCATAAGTTTAGTTCCAGGCGGTATGCTCAGAGACATGAGATTTTTTAGGCCCCCGGTATAGACAAACATACGATGAAAACCATCGTGTCTCGATAAAACGTTATAGAGACGATCTATTAAGTGGTGTTGCAGATCCAAGGGAGTATCAATCAGAAGTTTTTCCAACACAAGGGTATCCGATAAATATTTAAAATTCTTTTGAAGCGAGTCTTTGCATATATTTTTAAGACCTGGAGAACTATTTTTGTTATTGTAATGGTCAATTAGTTTTTCGAAAACATGCAAGGTACCAAGGTGATTTGCTTCCGTAGGTCCGTGTTTTCCTATCTCTCCTAAACATCTTGCAGTTTCAATAAGGATATCTTCATTAGTCTCACTGGCCAATAAATGTAGCAAATGCTGAGGTAGATTTTGTTCGATACATTTCATGGCTAAAATATGTGAGTGAGATGCTATTGTTGACAAAATGGCTAGGGAATAATTCCTTATACCTGATTCGCTATCGACTATTTCGTCTAATAATAGTTTAATTATATCTTCATTCATAAGTCTCTGAGATATCTTCTGGCTGTTTTTAGCCATGCATTGTATGATATTCACTGCCAGTTTCTGAACTTCTTTTGACTGATGATTGAAGTATTTGGTGATGCTGGGCAAGGCATCGATATCTAACATGGCAGTCGTCAAATTCTCAGACGTCGAAGAGAAATAAGCCAAGGAAATGAGAGCTTGTTTTATCAGATCTGGATTTTCTGTGAATGCGCAATTCATCACATCAACGTGGCATCCTTTGTTTGCCATAATATCTCCAATTCCTGTACCTGCATTACTTAAGTGTCCGAGAGAAGACATTGCGGCTACTTTCAAAGTATTGCTTTCCCCGTTGAGCATGCTTTGCATCAACGAAATTGCATCCAAATCATTGATCTGCATTGCTAATAATATGTCCTTCCCTCCAATGGGTCCGATTGCCTCACAAGCTGCAACTTTAAGATGTGATCGAGTGGTAGGATCTTTGATGTAATTTACCATCACTTGTAATCCTCCAAAATCTGCAATACGCTGAGCAGTTTGAGCATTATGGCTGCCAAGATATTGCAAAGCGTGCATTACTTCAATTTTGAATTTCAAACATCCTTTAGGCAATAGATAGAGGAGTAAGGGAACAATTTCGAATTGGCTATCAATAATTTTAAGTGCCACAGTTTCACCGTATTTCCCAAGATTTCCTACGGATTTAGCTACCTCCGTTTGCACCCAGGGACACCCTAATCTTAACTGAGTAACTAATTCCATTATGAGTTGTTCTTCTAGCATTTGATATGAATCTTTATCCATACGATTATCTACCAAAACAATAGTCTGTAAACCATTAAAAAAGACCTTCAATGTTTTGCTTAACTTCTGTTCTACCCACATAGCTCTTCCAAAACCACTTAGATCCATCCTATTTTAAGACTACCGGTATCTCTTATATATCAACTGATGTAATGATTAGTCTTGAAAAGAATATGAACTATACAAATATTTCTAACTGAATTACTATTTCTGTTGTGAAATATCTCTTGTAGTAATTTATGTCCCCTCGTAAGAAAATAGGGTCAGGTCATTGTATACACAGAACAACAATATGATCGTATACATACCTATAATAAATATCAATGACTATCTACAGAAAGATACGAAACATAATACTAAATGGTGTTCCTAGACTGCGGTAGTATCTACTGACACTTAGACCCGTATCACACGACACTCGCTAGCATGGAAGCTGTTGTGATCGCTGGTATAAAATCCTGTATGATTCTGTTCATCCTCGCTCGTACACCTGCTTTTATGGCTGAAGTGTATCACACGCTAGCATTTCGTGCTCCAAGTTGTAAGAAATAAAACATGGAGGACGGTTGTCGTTTGGGGGTAAAATTTACAGTCAATTCGCATTATTAACGCAAAGCGGCCGTGAAACTTGCTTTAAGTACATTTGAAAACATGCCTGGTACTGAATGAATGCATTCCAATCAATATTTAAGATCTAACTGCAATAATTGGTATATAACCACACTCGCTAATAAGGAGCCTAACAAAATGCTATGACGTTAATCGCAAAAGTGAGCAAGTGGTACCGCGTCTGCATTCTGTTTTGAAGATCCCGGGTTCAAGTCTATCCAACGGCGAAAATTTTTACTTCTTTTTAATTATTTTATTATATCCTCCTCACGTCGTACAACAATATTGCGACTTAGTTTTGTCTACATGATCTACGAGGACGATAGTAAACATGTTTTCTCTCATAAAAATCTATTTTCCCTAAATGTTTTTTTTTATTTAGTCAATTTACCCTCTAGGTTGGTGGTTCCCACGGACTCAGCGAGGGAATGCACCACTACCGCCTCTATGGGCAGTGTCCTGGAGCCTGGAACATCTGGACGGGATGGATACAACTGGGGAGTGTGATCAGCACTTCGCCCAGGCGGCCTCACCTGCAAAGCGAACAGGGGCCTCATGAGGGAGGGGAAGGAATGGAAGATTGGGATGGATAGGCGAGGAAGAGGGAAGGAGGCGGCCGTGGCCGTACAGGAGGTACCATCCCGGCATTTGCCCGAAGACGAAGTGGAAAACCACGGAAAACCACTTCGAGGCTAACCATGCTGATCACTACGCTACGGAGGCGACCTTATTTTCCCTAAATACTGTTTAAAACCATGGCGGATACTATTCGTGATAACTATTAACAGTTCAAAATTTATCCCAGAATAATAATAATATGACACGTTCTGTATTTACTGGATATTCGCGAACTGAATCGAATGTAGGAGGCAGGTCGGTCGCGACAAGGGTGATAGACTTCATATAGCCTAATGATTGTGTTGAATGTTGTTGGCAATTCTAGGCGGGCTCTTGTTGAAGGGCAGGCATTTTTAGACGCCAAGCACATAATTATGTGCGGGAAAGTGCTAGGAACAGAAGATTTTATGAGACTTGCAGCTTTATGCTTACAAACTAGTAATTCGAAAGGAGTACCATATCCGATTCAAAATGAATTTCGGTTACCAGTTGCCAAAAAAAAAAAATATTTTTTTCAGGAAAATGTAGGCCTAATAAGCGTGGAGTCGGTACATTGCTTTACATACTTCAGTAAGTAGATACATTTAAATTTGGAAGATATACCGGTAGCCTAATACTGTCGAAGTCAATACATCAACGACTGTAGCTTAGCCTACAAGTTGACTATCGTATAAAGATTTTTTAAATTTTTAATAGGCGCCTGATTATAAACTTAAAAGACCAGAGCTTCACAGATTTGAAGCAGCAATGGGGAAAGTTAAAGAAAGACGACCACATGTAGGCCTTCGATAAAGCGAACCCTAAAAGTAATTTTTGCCACATGGGAAGAACAGCTGTCAAATGACCTTGCTAAGTCGCCTAGTTTTTAGTGGAGGCAAGAATGTAGGGTACTGGTTATTGTATTTATTAATATAAGTTATAATTCTCCTTTGTAAAATGCCAGCCACATGCGATCATATCCCTCGAAATCGGCTTTGCGACGCGAAGTAATCGACTCCATTCCGACTGAAAAGTTTTCTTTTTGTGGAAGTAATGCATTGATAAGGCAATTATTGTATGATACACCGGCAGTTTAGTGTTATAAAGGCATGGATTACTTTCGTACCTTTCAATAAGCGAAGAAATAACCTCATTTGCCCAAGAACGTGACATCCTGTGTTTATGAAATACGTTGCCATCGAGAAAACGATTAACCAAGATTACTTGGAGATGCTACCGCTAGGATCTCTGCAAGGGCAGATTGGCTCAGGTGCTGAACCCTCCATACAATCTTCCAGCGAAAATAGAAAAAAAAAAAAAAGGAAGGAAGATTGTAGTTTTACGTGACCGTGAATCTTGTGATTATGAGCCACGGGACCTCCTTTTTACGTGGAATCCGAACCACAGGACATGGCATTTCACTTCGAAAATCTCACATGCATTGACCGGGAATCGAACCCGGACCGCCTTGGTGAGAGGCACACAGCTAGACCGCTGAGCCACCACGCCCCCAGCGAAAATAGCACCGGACCAGTTACTGAGTTGCCATGAAGGCTGTCATAGAAGGCAGAATCTAGTATAGAGGGTAGAAATCACACGGTGCTAGACGCGGCTATACCAGCGTGTATACCCGTATTGGTAGCAGCGTCCATGCTAGCGAGTGTCGTGTGATACAGGCATAGGCCTGAGAAAACAAAAGAATTACACTTGACGTAAATGCAAAGACCTTGAAAAGATAGTCGCCCAGCCGAAGGTTAGCTGCATCGTTGTTTACAAGACGAGATCACGGCCTGTCATCCGTGACATTTCCAGCGTTTCATATCCTCTGTAAATGGCTACGTTTTTTAAAATTTATTTAACATAGAGCAAGGAGAACTTTATATCACCACGGCCGACTGAATGCGCTCATACCGGCCTAGACAATGAGACCTTTTTCATGAAATCTTGTTAGTTACTCAACTGCTCACACAGCGCTGTTCACCAAGCATTGCACGACTAAGACTTATCTCTACTAAGTGTAAAACAAAGTCCCCGATTCTTGGATATCACGGGTAATCTCGAGAACCACTGGATGGATTTTGATGCGGCTTTCACCATTCTGTACAGGTAATATCGAGGAAGATTTCTGTAGAAAATAATTTATTTATGATCAAAGGGAGCCAAGCAGTAACGATTTTAGATTTCAGTGAATAGGTCGAAGAATGAACTTGACGTCCGTGAGCTTTTTAAGCTTACGCTGGACAAACCGTTAAAAATATCAATATACTATGAGTGTAAGAATTGTTCAGCATGAAAAATTGTACAAAAAAGTCCGCGTGAGCATATCTCTATCTTCGATACATCGCCCACTATAAGTGTTTTTAGTTTGGACGGGAGGGGGATTTGGCTTGCACCTCGCCATTCTTAAATTACGTCTGACAGGAATTCCTTGCACATTCATAACTGTTCCCGGGCGAAGCCGGGGCGGGTTGCTAGTGACACTATTATATTATCATTATAATTCCCACAATATCAAAATGAAAATTATATCACAAAATAAAATAGCGTGCTAATAAATCTAAGAGAAATTAGACATACCTTGCACCTCGTTACAGTTGAATTCGATCAGAATCACTCGGTTTTCATTAAAGTTTATGCATTTTTCTGCTGAACGGTTTGGAAGTTCGGCAACAGGAAACTAGGACTGTTATTTACTTAAAATATTCATTTTTGTATTTTTGTACTATTTGTGTTCATGATTTCATTACATTGTCAGAATTACCGACAGTAGGGGCTACGCTGGCTAAAGCGCAGCGTTAGGCCATGGGGCCAAGCTCTCTGCTGACTCGGTAGACGCGTGTGTTCGAGCCCCACCGTCGGCCGTCCTTGAAATGATTTTCCGTGGTTTCCCATTTTTCAACACCAGGCAAATGCTGGGACGGTACCTTCTAACAGGCCACGGCCGCTTCCTTCCACATCCTTGTCCAGTTTCATTCATCTTCATCCATTCCATCTCTCATCCTGACGCGCAGGTCGCCCACGGGCGTCGACTAGAAAGACCTGCACTCGGCCTCTCAGGAGGCCACACGAAAAAAATGTCAGAATTAATGCTTTAATTAGTAGGGTATACTATTCAGTGTACCTATTATAAATAAAAACCGTGAGGTTTCTCACCTCCCCATATTACGAAACCCGATTGCCTAATACGGGGAAAGTGCACTTTTAAAGTTAACAATAATATCAGAGGGTATTACAACATCAAACGTGCCCATATTTGTAATATACATAGTATATCGCCTGAGGTTTATATTGGTGAGAAAACCAAAATTATTCCGTTCCTTCTTATGTCTAATGTGAGCCCTATAAAAAAAACCTCCCCATATTTGGCGACTTTCCACTACCCATTTTTATAAGATACCTTATGCACTCGACAGCTGAATCCGTGATTAATTGTATAGGTAGCTTCGTAAGTCTCAGAACTCAGGAAGTCCTTTCTAGCAGCGTTACTAGCAGCTTTCAAAGTTTCAAGGTAAGAAAGAAAATATTCCTCTAGCTAGTTTAGGCGACTGACCTTTAATGAGAAAAAATGCCCTTTATCTGCATTTCTAGACTGAATATGATGATATGTGATGCTTACGTCATGCAAAGCGAACCATTTATTAACGTTTTTCCAAAAAAAAGAAAAATGGTTGCTTCTGCGTCCATGAATGTGTACGCTTCCGGGTGCAAGCCTAGATTTTCTTTCAGTGTACTAATGGCACCAATAACTTCTGACGAGAACACTTCCTTGGCACGCCGAACATTCATTTTTTTTTTTTCAAATTTAGTGGGTTCGATGTGTTTTTAGTGAGGTGTCTGACCGGTTTGACGATCTCACCCTTTTGCATTGTGTGTAGTAATGACAAGTATTTCCCTGAAATTATTCCAGTACCATCAGTCATCTCTCGTTACAGAAACTGCGTTCTAATGTGTTTTTTTAGAATGTGACAATGATCAAAACTAGGGAATACATTCCTAGACTCGTCGTATGGGTGATTGACCAATGGTTGCAAATTCCCTCCCCCTAAATGCCTCATCATTGTAGTGTTAGTTTTGTGATTATCAGAGACAGTTATTATAATTATGAAACCGCATTGTTCAACCTCGAGAATAACGTCCAGCAGGAGTTTATGTAAGTCCCGTCCTGACAGCTGCTTCGTGAAAAAGAAGGCACACGGTACCTGATTATTTGTCGAAAGATCTCTTAGCACAAAACACAACACACGATTAGCTGCTACTTGTTCCCGGCTGTAATTTTGATCCTCTCTTTCCTTTTAATGAGACGGTGCTAGAGCAGTGTCCTTGTACCCGAAGAAGGTGCAAGGTATGTCTAATTTCTCTTAGATTTATTAGCACGTTATTTTATTTTGTGATATAATTTTAATTTTGATAATGCGGACATTATAATGATAATAATTATATAGTGTCACTAGCAACCCGCCCCGGCTTCGCCCGGGAACAGTTATGAATGTGCAAGGAATTCCTGTCAGACGTAATTTAAGAATGGCGAGGTGCAAGCCAAATGCCTCTCCCGTCCAAACTAAAAACACTTATAGTGGGCGATGTATCGAAGATAGAGATATGCTCTCGCGGACTTTTTTGTAGAATTTCTCACGCTGAACAATTCTTACACTCATAATGATATTTTTAACGGTTCGCCCAGCGTAAGCTTAAAAAGCGCACGGACGCCAGGCTATTTTTTCGACCTTTTCACTGAAATCGTTACTGCTTGGCTCCCTTTGGTCATAAATAAATTATTTTCTACACAAATCTTCCTCGAGATCACCTTTACAGAATGGTGAAAGCAGGATCAAAATCCATCCAGTGGTTCTTGAGATTACACATTTAATATACGTACTGTACAGCAGATTTCTTATCGCACCTATAATTGGAGGGGAGTGCGCTCTACCGGCAACGAGTAGAAACTTTCCAATTACATGTTATACATGGTTTCTGACTGGGAATGTCAAGGCCAGTATAGAGCGCAGCTCGTATTCAGTCGGCCGTGATATCACTGGCCTAGTAAGCCTGGTCCGCCGCAGCGCAGCCCTGGCTCCGATTTGTGATGTAAGTTAACGAGACTTTTAAAACCTTGCGACCGGTTTTACATGTTAACACACCGCAAGTTATCCTCATAGGCGCTAATAAGTTCGACATCTCCACTTACTTTACTGTGCCCAATTATAATTTAATAAGTCGTCTCCTGTAATAGTCCAGTTTCGACAATAAGCGAAGACTGCAAGTTCAAAATGCAATTCGTTTTTCCAGCTATCGGGATATTAAAAAAAAGAACGGAAAAATTAACCTCGCTATCAGAAAGGATTTCTTCACATTGTTACACATTTTACATTCCCTTAACAGACTTGCAACAAAGAAAAAAAAAAGCCGTACGAACGCAACTTTCAACTTTACCGTAGATTACTATAAAATTCAATAATAACCATAAATTTCACTCCACAAACACCAAAATCAGTAAACTACCATCATTTCAGAAGAACTTAACATTAAACAGACATAGAAGGCATAGTCAAGACCCCTTCATAGAGTAGGCTATTGACTAAAACTGATCATGCCTCCTTCAGCATTACGGTACATATATGTTTTTAACTCATTGTCTTTTTATTCTCAACCCTTTCTTCACAGAAGTGGTCTTTAATGGCATCAAGAGCATTTTTATTTACACCATACTGGACAAATACTTAGGCAAATTAGGAAATATATGAAACAGAACAGTCTTTCAATCGCCAGTTGATTCTTGGGAGAAGTAATACTTCCTTCCCTTCTATCTCAAATTTGTCAAATTTAACAATTAAATCTTCTGAAAATTGAGCATCTCAGATGTAGGACTTTTCAGTAAGTTCCCTATCCTTTCCTGGTATGGCTCCTTTGCATTGATAAAACGTTCCTAATCTTTAGAAGGTTTGAAGAACCGTCTGACCTCTTTACAGTCCCCATAGCTAGATCTGCATCCTGGTACACAAGAGCAAGGCATCTTCACTACTCACATTAAGCACTCATGAAAATGTCAGGGCTAAAATGCTGTTTACTTACATTAAATAACAATAAAATTAACACACGAAGATAACGTCAACACACGACAAGAAATTAAATTCCATTTCAGTAAATGCTTCCTACAATAGCATTTCAGGTATTAATACTATGAAGTAATAGTGTAAGCACTTGTATATCAATAAACGTTTGCACAGAACACCACCAAAACACTCCGACCGATTAAATACTTCATATATCGTACATAAACACATAAACATATGTGGAAATCAACACTCTCAAGTCGACTGTAGTGCTGCGGAGCGGCGAGTGCCAACCCGATCCGTATTCATTACATGCTATTGAGGGAGAAGAGATCACACTTTATATTCTATTCGTTATGTTTGTAGTTTTAATATAGAGTATTTGCGGTGGTTAACAGAGGGGAAACTCTTAATACAATTAAGCTACATATTTCACATACCGTGTTGAATGAACAACACATAATGTCATTCTATTTTTTAAACAACCATTACTCTCAGAAAATTAGGCCTACTAACTTAAATAACTTTAATATAAAGCATATTGGATAAGGCAATAATAAGCGACCACGAATAAGAAACATTGCAATGCAACATGATGTTAGAAAATAAGAATTTAAATTTGAGGATAAGGGACAAAATCAGAACAATGAACTCATTAGATCTGTGGTTCCCAATCTTTTCTGCCTTGCAACCCCAAAATATGCCAGGCTCCCTATATTTATTTCCTTTTTGCTTCTCACGAAGAACTACAATCTTAGAACATATATTGTGTCTTTGAAAGAAGCATGAGACAAGACTCTATTCGGGGAAGTGTTCGGTTCTTGTTCATGAGGCTGGTAAATTTATCTTTTTGCTTCCATTCCATCAAGGTGACATAGGGATAGTTAAACATAGGAAGAATGTGAAACTACGATTAAAATAAAACAACTTTAATAACTGATCAAACACTCAGCAAGAAATCACACTGAATTAATAAAATCGGATTAAGTCCGTCATCTCCTCATTGTTGTGTGCGCGCGTTGATGGGATAATGAATGCTAGAAAGACATGAGTACATTTTATACAAAAATACGCTTCTATTAGAACAATCTGCAAGTAGCATATTTCGTATCTGAGTAACTAGATTAGGGTCCTGGGAACGACTAATCAAATGGCTACACAAATAAACAAACAGCACCGACTACCCTACCCTTTACAAATTAACATTACTAACTTCCAAATGAAGTTTCACCAAAGTGCACTGGGCACGCAATAATAGTTGCCTAAAACAGGTCTTACATGCAAATCTATGGACCCCTATCGTGACTATCAAAACAAACATATGGGTCGACCGATCGTCGCCCTAACTTACAGAACACATGCATACACAAATATGCACAAACAAGATTTACATGAAATAAAGTCAGTCAGGCATTAACCCAAAATAACAACAAAAATTATTTAATTGCACAAGAGAATAAATGTGAACTGTGTTTTTGTTATTTAGTGAGGTTATCGATGTTATATGATGTTTAACACCAATAAGTGGGCTGAGGAAGAAAACATTGTGTGTTTTCGAAACATGTACCTATAGAATTTTTATGTAAGTAAAAATTATTGATTTGGCGAGAAATTTATGTTATACTTCATGTTAACAAAAATTATATCAACATAACCTATGACGTGTGGATCTGACGTGGATAACACCTCAAATTAAATCAAATTCATTTCCAAACATACAGGCTTATCTCGTTACATAATCTCAAGATCACAGACCTAATTACCTCAAGTCGTTATCTCTAATCTGGTCACGCGCATAGTGGAATACCTTCACTCATCTGTCAACTGTCACAGGTGTGTCTCAGATAAACAGCTCCCAGCTTTTCGAGATCCGAAGAACGTAGACTCAATCAGCCACCAAAAAAACATGTGTGACACAATACCAAATATGTCCCAAAAATTCTCCCAGGAATTTCAAGACTCGTAGAATCGTACAGTTGTCTCCCTGGAGTACGTACTGTCGATATAAATTGCTGCATACAGACATTGACGTAGTCAAGTCCAGCGCATATTATAATTCACACCAGAACACAATACCTTGACATGACATATCATTTCCACACAATAAATTACGCCAGATTAGAGACTTGCTAAAAAAAATAGTGTTAAAACACACATCATCAACTCTGTGATCATACTGAATTAAAATCTTACCTAGAAAGCTGACGCCTTCCTGCAATAAAATATGCAATATGGCATAATATTTCACACAGCCTGTGTGATTACAAATTAGCAATAATACTCTCATTCCCCTCCATATCTGTAGTTAAATTTACGTTTAAATAATCAAGATCCACTTATCGTCAGAACCAGAGCTCACGGTCACGTTGAATAAAATAAATTAAATACACTATGCACCCGCCGGTACATTTTACACTCTGTCCATTTACAAAATACAATCACAATAATTACAAATGGTCACGATGAGCATCCTCACTCAAATGGTATATCGGTGAAATTAACATTACAACAAGAATCTAAAATAAACACACAAACAAATATATATACCTATACACTGTTCCCATTTAACCAAACTAGCTACGATAAAATGAATAAATTCATGTTCAGTACTCAGCCTTTCTGCAAACAGTCAATGGAAAGCCCCGGCCATGATCCCTGCTATTGTATTCACTCCATAGCGAATCTCATAGCGATGCTGGATGCCAAAGTCTTCCTTCAATTTGGATGGCCATAGTCTTCCTGGTGGTGATTTTGCTGCTTAGAAGAAATCGTGTAAGTTCAGTAAAATTATCACACGCCTGAATACTATCTACTGTAATTGCTTTAATGGGTTACTACAATTCGCCGATGAGTCTTATATACAGTATCTCGATGACTTTTCCCTAGTTATAGCTAGTATAGTTATCTGCATAACTGCACTCACTTAATATTTGCCCGCACACATATGAACTGTTGTACATCTGGACATAACTTAATCATTTTTCAAAGTAGATAATAATACAGTAGAAAACTTTATACAAGCTCGTTCGTCCGCAGACGTGATTTTAACAAGTTCAAAATCTGTCATCCAACAGTAAAACAATAATTCAACTAAGTCCGTATACCTTCAAATTAGGTATCGTGTACTATGTCCGAAGACATGCAAAATGAGTGTCGTCGTCTATGTCCGAAGACATACAGAATAATAGTGTTCACACCATCGCACCCCAGCAAGTCGTTGCGTTCTACTATGACCTGCCAGCCCCAAAGGGGCCTTAAGAGTCATATCAGAAAAATTTCGACCGACAGCATTAGGTTGAAAGGGTTTGGGTGATTACCTTTGAGTCTAATTGGCCAGGATATGGCCTAGTGCATTTAAAAGCATTAGGAAGACAGAAAATGAAAAGGATAGTAAAAATTAGAGTTCAAAAGAGAAAGCCTTATACTTGAAATTTGGAAGTGAAAGTAAAAGTGCTAGGTAGCATGTTGAAGTTTAATAAGTGCTATAGTAGCATGTAAGGATTATTGAATGAGGATGCGGGGGCGCTTATGGCGGTTCCCCCTAGCTCGGTTATCACCCAATCTGTTTATGAGAGGATTTCGATTATGTGTGGCTGTTCTGTAGAATTTTGTTGCCTGTCCTCTAATTCGCTCCTGGATGGTAGCGAGGTTGTAATCGATATGCAGTTGAGCATTGCGTACATACCAGGGGGCACCTGAGATTGTACGCAATGCTCGGTTCTGAACAACTTGAAGTTTCTTGATCGTGGAGGGTGCAGCAAATCCCCAAGCTGGACTGGCATATTCCATAATAGGTCGTATGACGGTTTTGTAGGTGAGGAGTTTGCTTTTGTCATCTAAGTCTCCATGTGACCTAAGTAAGGGCCAGAGCTTGGCTTGGATCCCTTTCGCTTGTTGCGCGCGTTGAGTAACCTTCTTAGCGAAAGCAAGGCCTTGATCCAGCGTGACGCCTAGATATTTAGTGGCAGACTGCCATCTGAGTGCTTCACCGAAGAAGTTGAGGTCCTGGACTTCAGTGTGTTTACGTTTCTTTGCAAACAGAGTGGCAGAACATTTACTAACATTAATTTTAGTTATCCATCTCCTTAGCCAGGGTACTAAGGTGTCGAGAGCGACTTGGATTTTATGTGTAATTCTATGCCCTCTCCAGGAGGTAGTGGAGATGGCAGTATCATCTGCATAAAGGTGGAGGCTTGTAGCGTCTGTAGTGGGCATGTCAGAGACATAGATATTGAAGAGGGAGGGAGCAATGACGCTGCCCTGCGGTACACCGGCTTTGATCCTTCTTATGGAGGAATGGGCGTCATCCACCTGGACATAGAAATTCCTGTGTTTAAGATATGATTGCACGACCTTTAATAGGTGGTCCGGGAAGGCAAGTTGCTTCATCTTGTACAGCAGACCACTGTGCCAAACTTTGTCGAAAGCACGACTAATATCTAGGAAGCAAACTCCTGTCATACGATTTTCGTTAAACTGGTGCGTAATGAGTTCGATGAGCCTAAGTAATTGGTGCACCGTGGAGTAGCCTTGTCGGAAGCCGAACTGCTCATCTTTAATTGTGTTATCTATATAGGTCTTCAGCTTGGCAAGAAGGGTCATTTCAAAGAGTTTTGAAATGATAGAAAGGAAACTAATGGGCCTGTAGTTTTGTGGGAACGTGCCGTTAGAATTTGGTTTGAGGATCATGACTTTGGCTAGTTTCCAGGCTGAAGGAAAGTAACCGTATCTATAGATGGCGTTGAACAGTTTGGTTAGCCATGTAAGAGCATTTTTGCTCAAGTTTTTGAGAAATGATGCTGAGACGTCGTCAGGGCCAGGGGCCTTGCGTGTCTTCAGCTTCTTGATGTGGTTGAGCAGCTCGGTAGGCGAGACAAATCTAAAGCCCTGGGGAAGTCCGCCCTGGAAGCCGCCGCGAAGGTCATGACGGACTTCGTGAACAAAGTCATCGTCACAAGGTTCCCGGTTAGGCTCACAGGCTTTTTCAAAGGTATCCGCCAGAGCGTTAGCCTTGTCAACGTTGTTGAAGACCAATCCACGTGTGCCATGTGATGGAGGGATGCCAGTTCTTTTCTTTAGCAGTTTTCTGGCCATACCATACAGAGAGCTGGAGTTTCCAGCCATGTTCCCTAGTTTGGTTTGCCAAGCTTGGTTTCTAAGATCAAGCATGGCAGAATGGACAATGCGATTCAGACGATACCACTCTTGCTTGAGTCGAAGGTCCCGGGAAGTTTGCCACCTCCACCTGAACATATTTTTCCGTTTGATTGTGGCAAGAAGAGCAGGGGGATGGTGAAGGACTTGTGTTTCCGGTATTGTGGACCAATGGCTGCAGTGCGGGCGACATGTAGGAGTGATTGAGTGAACTTCTCTGTGAGGGAGTCAATGTCTTCCTCACAGCGAATGCTGGGATTACCAGCAACGGTAGTTTTAAGGATGAGCTGGAAGTGTTCCCAGTCAATCTTACGAAGATGAAGAGGGATTTTAGAGCGGGAAGGCCTGTAGGTGGTGTTGAGTTTGATAAGGATAGGGTCGTGATCCGAGTCGAGAAATTTGAGGTTGGAAACATCAATGGGGATATCCAGGTCCTTGCTTATGGCAATGTCCAGAGTATCGAGGAGTCTATTTGGATCAAACGGAAAATACGTGAACTCAGGCGGAGGATGAATCAAACACCCGTGATCATCGCGAAATTTCTCAAGCAGCCTGCCCTTGGCCTCGGTGAGCCGGCTATTCCACAGAGTGTTCTTGGAGTTAAAGTCACCCGCCAATATCACTGGGATATTGCCCGGCAACAGTGCCTCCAGATCTGTCGGTATAAGCGGAGTACTTGGAGGCAAGTAACAGGACACAAGGCGATAAGGTCCGTTGCTAAGTTCTATCTGTATGATAGTGGCTTCAACAAACCTCAAGTTGTCAGGTGTGGGGTTGCGCTGTGTGCCAGGTCTGAGTGCACGATTATGGCTGTGCCACCACCCGGACGCCCTACTCGGTCATTGCGGTACATTCGATAACCTGGGATGTAGAGTCTGGTGTCAGGCTTAATGTTGGTTTCGCCTACCAGGGCAATGTCGATGTGTTCCCGATGAAGGACGTCCGAGAGTTCACCTTCCTGTGACTTTAGGTGGAATGCATTCCATGCCATTATCCTGGTAACGGGGGCGTTGCGTGAATTAGCCATTAAAAAGTATTGGGTGCATACTTCCATAATGATTTGAAGTCGGGAAGACATGTCGGGAGCGCTGATGAGACGCTTGAGGATGTCCTTCACGATGGTGAAGAGATCGCGAAGGGAGGGGTCAGAGATTAATTTGAAGATCTCAAACATATCGTTTGAAGCGGTCGGAACAGTAGTGCTTGGGGCTGATGCGGGACGGGAGAGGACGGGGAAGTTACTGCTAGTCATAGCAGGGGTTGGGTAGTGGTGGTGGTGGGGGGGGGGGGGGGTAGGGGGAGGGTAGGTGGGAGGTAGGAGGAGTTGGGTTAGGGGGGGGGGGGGAAATGGCTTCAGCGTAGCTAGTGCCTCCTCGAATGCGGTTGCGTTCTGGGACGTGGCCCGCGGGTGCTTTGCGCGCAGATGGAAGACGGTTGTTGAAGGTAGCTGTGAGTTTTTTATATAATTCACAGCCTCTGTAGCTGGCGGTATGTTTTTCACCACAGTTGGCAGGCACATTTGGTGGTGGCATCTTTGTGGCCGTAGAGTGGGCAGTCTTTGGATTTGTGTGACTCAGCACATATAACGCAGCGGGGTTTGCAGTGGCAACCGCTGGAGGCGTGGCCGAAACCCTGGCACTGATAACACTGTACGGGACCTGATTGGCCTTGATATCTGATCACTGATACGGTGTTGTAGAGGAGGGTTTTGAGGTCATATATGTTCCTCTCAGGGACCGTGGTAGAGTGGGCAACCAAAAAGAGAGGGAGCTTCTTGGAGCGATCGCTGGATTGCGTGAGCTGACTGACCCTTTCAATGGAGTATCCAAGTTCGGTCAATTCCTGATGGATGCGGTCCGTGTTGGTGGAGTGGTGCAACCCTCGGATGACTACCTTTCTAATGTTTTTGGGGCCTGTGGGTCTGGTGTGGAACTCTTGGTTGCACCCGATCAAGAATTTTGTGAGGATCCTGTGCTGTTCAGGAGTATTGACAGTGATCCTCACAGTGTTGGGCAGATTCTTGATCTTGAAGGTGAGGGAGGCCCTTCTCAACAAGAATGTCGGTAAGGTTATTAATGTCTGCAACATTCTTTATGTATATGGGATGGACCGCAATCTTAGGGGCAGGGGGGGGGGGTCCTGACAGAATTGGATGAGGTGCCAGGTTGCGGATCAGTGATGGGCTGCTCCCCTGTGAACTGAGATTGAGGGAGGCTATCAAAGGGGTCAAATGGTTTGAGGGTGAGCAGTGACCTGAGTTGGGGGGTCTGACTGGCTGAAGCAGGCTTGCTTCTGCGCTTTCTGCCTTTCACCAATTTGAAGGGGGCTTCTTGGGGGCTTTCCTCGCATGAGAAGCACTCAGAGGAGTCAATGTCTGAGATGGGAAAGCGGGGAGTGGTGGGGGAGTCTGGCGAATCCTGAGATGAGTGGGAGGTCGGGGAGGATGAGTGCTGAGCTGAATTTGCTGATGGCGGGGGTCCTTCAGGGGTGAAGTGGTCAGCTGGATCAGAACTTTCAAACCGACTAACGATGGGAGGCCTGCGGGGGGGGGGGGGGAGATGTTGGGGGTAGAGGGGCCATCCCGCACAGTGTCATCAACCCGGGGCATCCTACCCTCAGACCTGGAGCGAGCAGCTATAGAACGGGCCTTAAGGACCCTGGAGCCAAGGACGGAGCCATTCTTAGCAATACGGCGTGACGTCATGACAATCAGGGATCTTAGCTCCCTGCCGAGGCAGGGGCTACCTAGCTTGAAATTGGGAGGACAGGCAATGGTGTCCCTAACCAAATGCTGTGGAGTGGAGTTGGCGTGAAGCGCCAGGGGGAGAGAAGGTGGGAGGGAAGTCAAACGCCCTAGGGCGGTGAAGTTACTTTAGTTCGCGAGGCAGAAACCGTGATTGAGCCGGTCGTGGCAGGTTACCAGTTGATCGGTTGGTGCCGGACAAGCCACGAGTAGGCGATCAGGGCTCTGGCTAATCCTTAGGTAGTTAACGGAGCAAGCAAGAGGGAGAAATTTAAGATCCCGTTGAAGACGGCAAAGGGGACTAGCTAGTACAAATGTCAGCTCGTCGACTTTAAACAATCGCGCCTAGGTGTCGCGAGCTGGTCGTGCAAGGCGACATCCTGAACAGCAGTGATTGTATCTAGCTCAATGTTTCACTGGCTGTTAGGAGTCTGGGCATAAGGGCATAAGGGGAAGACCTCCAGGCCTGGAGGAAGCCCCCTTCCGCGCTTCTCGAGGATCCGCTGCCCGGCAAGCCGGTTGGCAAGCCGGTGGCTTCGTCTCCTCCGACCACTGCCTACTAGGGCAGCTGCTGAGGCAGCTGCAGAAGACTAAGTGTATTGTGAGCCCATTGGCGTCTTGACGGCACGCAACCGAGTGTGGGTGAGCGGCAAAGCCGGTGTTCGTGCTAGAGATGGGCGAACCCGGCAGAGAGTGCCGGGGTACGACTTCCCAGCAGACTGGAACAGCGACCAAGCAGCTCAGGCAGGGACCGAGATGGTCAGGCAGGCACCTCGTCCGGGTACAGTACTGGACGGCGGCTGGGAGGCTCTTGTAGAGGCCGGGGTGGCCCGGTTGGGCTCAAGCCCGATGTTCGCTCGTCGGCTGCAGCAGGAACACTAAGCCGAGTCCCGGTCAAGTCAAGTTCTGATGCATTAACGTCACCCTAGCGCGCGGAGCGCGGAGCGCGAACAATTGCCCTTGGGACGGTGAAAGGCACTGGTGCTCCTTATTGGTGCTCCTTTTAGCCTTTTTCAAGTAATGATAATAAAGTTAATTCAATTTTGTCTCCTCATCAGCTATGAGAAGACAAAATTTTTGTTTTCAAGTATTTTTGCTTTTTTAAGTGAATTTAGTTATGTTTGATAGTTAAAGTATTTAAAACTTGAGGTGACTTTTGTAGTTTACAACATTGAGCTTTTTTGGCTCGCCATGGTTAGTCCTGCAGCAACTGAACAAGTCGCTAGGTTTGTCCCGCTACCGCAAACCCAGATGTTAAATTCATGTTTGTAGCAGCGGCAGCTTCAGAATTTAATAAGTATATTGATATCAAAGTGGGAGTAATTTTTAATTTGTTATATAGACTTGGGAGGAAGTTGAAGATAGAAAGACCACTAGTGGGTAGGTTTTTGTAGTTTGAAGTAATTTAGAGACCTGTAGTAGGTAGTAGTAGCATTAGCAATACGTTATAGTCAGTGGCGTACGCAGGATTTCCTTCTGGGGGGGGGGGGGTTCATTAATATAATAGGGTAATTGTGTACATTACCGGTATTACAGGGACAGATGACCTTGCTGTTCCGTCCCTTAAAACGACAGTCATCATCATAATTAAAATGATACTTTGATTAATATTCATAAAAAACAACAATTAAATAACCGCTCTCTTTGCATGAAAAATATTTTAGGTCTCATTTTTTCGACACAATAAAAATGAAAAGAAATTCTAAAAAATATGGACAACAGTAACTAAATGTTGAGACTGAAACGATGCAGTGGTATAATCATGACCATAGTGACGTGGTTGCTTAAAATATTGATATTATGTGAGAGAAAAATAATGTTTTGCTCTCCGTGTTCCTACTGCAATTGCTATTGGCTCTCAAAATCTGCCTATCTTGATTATTTTATCTGTATCATTAATTGGAATACATTGCAGAAACTCCTCTTTTACTGAATTATCTATAAGGAAACGGGCACACACAATTAAAGCAACCCGAAGCGACGTGAAAAGACTTACCGATCGCACACTTCAACAGCAAAACTGATCCATGGGTAGCTCCAACACTGCGAGTAGAGTGCAGGGCATTTATTAAGTGAGGAACGTGACCACACCTAAGGTGTATGCGGGAGTTAAGACGCCTAACGAGCGATGCCGTAAAACAGGTGATAGATGGGACAATATATAGATTCAAGTAAAGGAATATCTCGGGGGGGGGGGGGGGGGGGGGATCCAACCCTGACCCCCCCCCCCCCGCCTGTCAGTACGCCACTGGTTATAGTAATGAAAATAAGCCTCATATGCTCCAGGGGGAAATGAAATGAATTGTTTTAGAGTAGAATGTGGCTGGATTGAGTAATGAAGTTTGTAAGTAGTAAAGCACTGTGATTGGTTGGGTGGCATGGGCGCCCATACGGGGGGGAAGGGGGGGGGCCATGCCCCCCCCCCTGGATCCTTGAAAATTAAAACGATATGAAAATCAGACTGAGAACAAACTTTTTTTTTTGCAAAAGTTCTTACAGTATTCTAATTAATTTGTACTAAATTTGTACTTCAGATATTTAACATTCCGCTAGGCCAAACATTAAATACTGTATAGTGGCAGTGGGCGCATTAAGCCTGTCTGGCACACCTCAGAAATCTGTATTTTTAAAAATTACAATATTTGCTAAATAATAGTTTTGCTTCAATTAGTGAATACACTAATTCGTTCTCTACATAGTCTATTACGTAATGGTGCTCGATCAGGTGCAATCTGCCTCGCATATCACTTTTGCAACAACAGCAAATGTGTAGAAGGGTCATTGACAAACTGGCCGATATGGACTTAGTTTGTGGGTGCTCACTAAAAATTGTTCTTAGATTATTCAAGCTTTAAGTGGGCCTGTTCGGCCATTTGGTACTCGTGGGCGCCCTTAGGGGGGGGGGGGCTGTATTTCCGAGAATGTTGAAATAAGATTGTTCATTGTCACACCAGTTTATTTCATAAATGGAAGTTACAGATAGTCAACTGACAACTGTTACAACAACAAAAATCTGTAATGTTGCTGACGTAATATGTATTTACAATTTTTAAATACAAATATGGTTCTAATGATGCCATGCACTCTGTCACCAATGGATGATCATGATGATAATTGTAGTTTTAAGGGGCCTAACATCTAGGTAAGCTCCAAATTTCAATACGGTTATGCCTAGTGTTTCCCCATCCCTATCTTGAGTGGCTACTATTTTTGCCACCTCACTTCGGCAGTGTCGATATGAAAAGCACGTTCTGGAGATATGTTTAGACATTGCGACATCGCTAGCGTATCTTAACCCCTAAAATAAGCTTTTCTATGCTGACTAGTAAAACTCGGGTCCTGTAAGATAATGCTTACAATAATGGATAATTTACTGTATTCACCCCCGATGGGGGGACAAACTTGCAACTGCCAAGGCGGCAGGTTTTAGGGACGGAAAATTTTCTGGGAAACTGTACAAAACTGCTTGGTCATTAAACGTCAAGTTGATTAAGTTTAATCCCTCCACAAGAGAATATACTTTGGCATTGTTGATTATTTAAGGACATAAATAAAAGGATCGTCCTAGTCACCTTGGTGTTCTTGCTGTTGATCTGACATGAATGTTAAATTGTACCAATGAGGAAATTCCAAACTAGTTACCGGTATTTGAATAATTGTTTTTGCACATTGGTTGTGTATGATATCTATTAAAATTTAATGTACATTATTTGTATTATTGTTTTTAATTTGTAATTTTAGCAAACGCATATTTATGGTGTATGCCACTCCTAGTTAAGTACACACTCAGGCGAAGAAACAGCCTCATATGTTATGGAAACTTTGTAACTGCTCGGCTCCACGTGTTGCGTGAGGGTTAAACACCTATACGGTATGAACAACAGCAATAAACATTCACTCCTAACTACACTGGTTATCTCATAAACACAAGCACTATAGATCTGGTAAAATTTACAATGTATTCTGATACCAGACATGAAATACACTTCGCAGGATCCTCGTCGTACAGACTATCTAACACTCCCTATCATATTCACGCAGGCACACTTATGACATATTGATGACCCTCGAAAATAATGATGACTGGTACTTACAGGCGTTGGCTTCAGCTGTGACGACTTAATTCTACTGATTCGGGGGTTAGTTGCTCCCAGAGAATCACTCCTACTTACTCGCAGCACAATTACTATATATTTCACACGCAAGCCTCTCAACTATGAACACTATGTACATTATTACTTTGATGGTCAGCATCCAACGATTTATCTAGTTTCGTGGATCTGATTATACAAAGATGCTTTAAATCAGTGTGATGGATTATCGCATCTAGTTCGTTCTTGAGTTTACTAATACATAGCATATTTTACTAGAATTTGTCGTGTAACAATTTACCGCTATGGTCTCAGAATTTCGGTATACAGACGTTAGTTTACAATACTTCATGCGATTCGAGACAAACAATCTAGACTATTTGTTTGAAACTTGGCTCATAATTCCCTTGAGAATGTATAGCCAGCAACTCAGTAATTGTACATCGAACACCAACTTGTGATCGTCAGAAATACCTTCCTTCTCCACCAAAAACACTCAAGTCCAAAATACAAGTTCCACTCCCTCACCGAGTCCTACCAAGAATACGAACCACTCCACACGGAGTCCAGAGGATGAGTACACCGCCCTACACGCGGTCCAAAGAATGAGTACTACTCCCCACGGAGTCCTAAGAATGAGTCGCCCTCACAGCTTCGTCAAGTCCTAATAACATTCATCTCCCCTCCACAAATCACTGGCCTACCTGGCTTCCGTCACGGGTCCAGCCAATCAAAACAAAACATTACCTTCTTGGTCTTCAAATACCCTAGTCACACCCCTAGCATAGGGTTGCCAAGCCTCCTACCTGCATAAGTCATCATGCACTTGAGCTTGCGAGAGAAACCCCAGGCGACAACAAACCTACTTCCTGGTTCTTGCACACAATTCCAGACTCTCTGACTGAAGATTATTCCAATGCTAAAATATTCACATATAACTAGACTCAGATCCTGCCAATTACAATCCCTTAAAACCTAAACAAATTAATCGGAAATAAATCACATGATATTATACACTTCATTACATAATTATAAAACATAAAAAGGCATCAAATAAAAATATATGGACGATTATGAAAATCGTACGTCTTGAAAGTAAGGGTTCGATCCCTTGTGACCTGGGAAGGTTACAACTTTAATAAATCTGCATATTCCAAGTCGGGGGCAGCAACGTAAATCCATACGTGGCATGCATTGTAAGAAAGGACAGAATGTAGTAATTTGATTTTTAAGCCCATCTGTGTAGTTGAGTACCTCAATTTAAGCTCCACGATGACGACTGGTTACCTAAATATTCTAAATTTGATTGCCGACGCTGACAGCAGCCATCCCTAGTAGGCCTACGATATTTTCAACACTACTTTCAGGGAAATACCACGTACGTATCATGTTTCATGTTCCGGGGCACTCATCTCAAAACTACGGTATCGGTACTCTGAAATAACATTACTTATACACACTCACCTAATGACACGTTATTACATAAACCGGAATTTCACTCAGAGTCAAGTACAAAGGGAGAGTTTTAACCCTGTTTACAAATAAAGCAACAATATTTAAAACAATGCCAGTTATTGAATATAAAAAGGTTAATTTTCCCCTCTTTAAGGGTAACCTTAACACACATAAATTAAAAAAAACTCAAAAAGTATTTGTATTAGATTGGTTAGACAGTATATTATTTACGTCACAGGTACAATAATACGGCGAAATATATCACTTGTTAATTTTATAAAACTCTACGGAATTGTACAATATCTGTTAGTTTCATGTTATCGTCTATTATTTTCATAAACAGAGAAAAGCTTGAGCATAAGGCTCAATTACACATTGAAAGAAGTGGTTTGTTTATGGTCATATCATCATTCCTGTATCACCATTCCTCTTGTTTCAGTCGAGAATTCGAATAATGGTAGTAAGAAGTACGTGATATAGTGGTTTTTATCCATTTAACTTAGTGGTTAGTAATAATCAGGCGAAATATTTTTATTGACAAAACTTAATTTTACTAAAACCATTGGCTCGAGTTTATCAGTTCGTTGGCTACAAGTGTTTCATGATTCTAATAAGAGCAATGCGAAGTATTTCCGATTGGTTGTTTAGAAGAGGAAAGACCTGACGATCTGCTGTGATGGCCAGTAGGCCTACAAACTAGATACCGTAGCCTACAGTATTTGGAAACAGTGCTATTTAAATAATTGGGCTGATTCAGATGTTCGGATATTTCCACAGTTTAACTTAGTGATTTGGGATAATGTGAAAATATGTCCAGTTATTTAGAAAGTTCGCGAACTGGATTAACGATACCATTTTAATGAACTACGGTACTTGATTTTAATTTTTGTCGATACCACTAGATTTTTCCTGTTTTTAAGAATTGAACATTACGACGTTGAATCACGAAGAAAAGCGAACGTTAACGGACAAAAACTCAAAGAAAACATTCCTCCCATAGGCTACTTGCCACAAAGTAGCCAATGGTTTCAGAGCAGTCAAATAATGAATTTCACGAAGTAAGTAAGATATGAAACCTTCTTTTTGTGTGTGTGTGTGGGTGGGTGGGGGGGGGGGAGGGGGGGGAGGGGGGGGGGGGGTGACAGATAGGTAATGAAACGAAAATATTTACGTGCCCCCCCCCCCCCCCCCCCCTTGGAAACAATCCTATGGGCGCCCATGTTGGGTGGGTACAATCGGGCTCAGTGATTGGTTGTTGTAGTTTGAAGTTGAGAATGTATTGATGTTGGCGGGAATATTTGTGTTACTTGTGGTTGCAAGTGGACTGAATTTGTTAAATAAAGTTTGATGATTATGTTTTATGTATGGTTTGGTGGTCCATCATTCCAGGCAGGCTGGTGACACCTTTACCTCCTAGGCAGACAGGTCACTTGGCCGTGGTTAGTGTAGTTATGTAGTTTAGTGAAAATATGAGTTGTTATTTGTTGAATAAAGCGAGTATTAAGTATTTTTGGGAACTGGTTTTGTGATCCATCGTCTCAGGCAAGTCGGCGTGTGCCTTAGACTTCCATTCAGATGGATAGTTTGGCTGTAATTTTGAATGGGAGTACAGTTGCTGTATGAGTGGTCGAGTTTGTACAATAGCCTACTCTATGATAGAGTAATTGCTAGGCCTTCTGGGTTAGTTTAGTGGATAGGGCATCTGAAATGAGGGATGTATACTGAATTTAAAATTTGTGGTATGAATTTCTGATTTATAGAGGGAACTTAAAGTAATCTACGGTAGAGTTTCAGAATAGGTAATCCTGTTTAGGCAATAGCCTACTCCATGAAGGAGTTATGACTATGTCTTCTATGTATGTTTAACGTGATGAGGATGTGAAATAAGGGATGTTTACTGATTTTGGTGAATGCGGGGTGAATGGTTTCGCTTAAAACGTGTTTTTAGCTAAGTGCTCCCAGATACTCCTTACTGTTGTGTTTGGTTAAATTAAGTGGTAGAACTTGGGTTAAATTGCCGGTGTGGCGACCCACTAACCCAAGCAGACCGGTAATACCTTTACCACGAAGGTAAATGGGTCACCATGCCGCTATTTGAAAGTTTTTGTGATGTTGAAAATACGTTTGCAGTAGAGTTGCAGAAGAGTCAATCTTCCTAGGCTATTGCGATTTAAATTAGTTCCCATTTAAGGGTTTATTGGATTTTAGTGAGACTGGTTGTTGTTAAAGTTGTACAACAGTAAGGAGAGCTGCATTTATGTTGGTTTTGAGTGGTAAAATGGTTTATGTCGAAATGGGGTGCGAATTGGATTTGGCTTTAAGTGTAGGTTTTAGGCCTATGCAGCTGGTTAGTGTTGTAGCGTTGGTTGTGCTGTTAGCGTGATTAGAAGCTGTAGGATTTGATTTATAGTACTGGAATTACTTGGGGGAAGTGTTGGCGCGAGGGAAAGAAGTGAGGGGATAGGTTTATGGAGTTGTTGTAGTTGTTGCTTGTTTCTCAACTGCTGTTTTTTTTATGGCTTGTTTGTAGCTCTTACAACCATGATACGAGGCGGCGTGTTTACGCTTGCAATTCACGCATGTGGGGCTTTCTTTAGCTACAGTGCATTTTGAATGCCTATGGGGGCCACCGCATCGGTTACACCTCGCCTCGTATTTACATTCGAATGAAGAATGGTTGAAGCGCTGGCAGTGGAAGGAAACATTGTATTGGCAACTCAAACTAACACTTGGGGCGCTGCGGTCGTCTGGATAAGTAGGGTAAAAATACTCAATAACACGCGTTTGATATGGAACACTTTTTATTTTTCGGTTATCATCAGTAAATGTGGTCTCTACAATAATGACAGTGTTATTTTCAATTGTATATATGTATAACTGTGCGATACAAGTCATCTAATTTGTGTGTTCCACTGTATTTAATGTGTCAATTGCATATTATCAAGCATCGGTTGTCTGCTGGTATTTGTTTTTGTGCAGTTCCAGTCATGGCGCTGTTACGTTTAAAAGCTATATTTGAGTTTGCTCACTGTACCATAAACTCTATAAATTATTTGCTGCTTGGTAGGGCGAAGGGATGAGTTTAACTTGTATTAAAACTCGGGGGAGACAGGAATTGCTTGATTTGCATGGTAAGTTTTTACCCTGCGAAGTCAAATTAGGCCTATATGACTCGTAGTGGAATGGCTCTAATATCGCAGAGCGAGGTTATGGCGGTTGGTAGGGTTATTGGAAATGAACTAGGGAGCTGGGAAGGATACCTGACTGATGAAGCTTGGCTGTCCTTGGCTGGTGTAGGCCTAGGCAAGGATCATGTAAGTATAAGGGCCTAGGCTCGGTTGTCTTGGTACGGCTTGGCTCGGCGAGACTGTGCTTGGCTGTCTAGGTGCGGCTTGGCTCTGCGTAAGTGAACAACCCGTCCTGTCGTCAGTGAGTGTAGTGGTGAGTGGTCCAACCTGCTCTTGTTGCCCGTATTTATTTGGTATCGTCACCTTTCGGCTATTGCTATTTGTATCTTTTGGAAAGTGATGAAAACGTATATTCGCAGCCCTCTTATTCATCGACTTACAGCCGTAAACTGAGCAATATACTTTGCTTTTACTCATTTTGCACTCTTATCAACGAGTAAAACTTATTACTTATGTATAAACACGAAGAATCTACCACGATCTGCTTACCAATACAAGAAACCATATACAAACAGTCACCACGTGACAAATGTACCCTACTTGGTAAGTTTCTCATTTTTACCGCTAGATGTCATATCAGATAGCTGGAGTTGCCAATAGTGAGTGATGAATGATGTCTAGGGATGGGGCGACTAGGTGCCTGTAACTTAGTAGTTTTTCGTGAGGGCTTGGGTTTGGGAGAGGTCTGAGTGGCTTGCACAGATGTAAGCGTTGTTGGCTGATGTTCGGTGTTCGATGGAGGTTTTTCTGGTTCAGGATAAAGTGAGAATTGGTCTAAAGTTGTGATAGTTAGCTCGCAGTTTGAGGGCTGTGTTTCTGTTTGAACTTCAGCTTCTGTTGATGTGGTAGAGTTAGGCTCAGGGTAGTGGCGGTTTCTGGGTATTCGCCCTGGAGCCAGTGCACACCCATTCTTGAAAAATTGCCGTTCACATTTGAATTTTACGAATATAAAAATTAATATAAGATTTTATGGCAGTATAAAGCGTCAACAAATGTCCAGAATACCGCTTTTTTACATTTAAATGTACCGCGTTCGTTGCGCCTCACTGTACGTTGCTTGTGTGCTGACTCGGGTATCATCAAATATCGCCGTTCGCCACCTGCAGAATTGTAGCCAGCGTTAGGCTTGACGGCAGGAGAGGGGTCGGCAAGAGGGGAGCGGGGATGTGTGTTTACTATAATAACAGAATCGGAGCCAAATCCTTGCCTGGCGAATTTTACTGCGCATGCTCCGTTTTTTTTTCCATCTCCTGTCGCATCTGATTGACAGACGAAGAAGCGGTGACCGCTACGTGCAGGAGCTATCGCACTATCTGTTGGTGAATTGTTGTACCAAGTAGAGTTTCATGCGCAGTTTGAAGTGGTTTTGTAAGGTTGTGTCTTTACGCAGCTTGTATAATAGCGCCACTGCCATTTGATTTTCAATGTGCATTTAAAAACCACAATCATGCAGCCAACTGTATGATATTATATAGTATATAGTTGTAACAGTGAATTTAGTTTCATTACATTTCTTTATAATTTACAGATTTTTAAGTGTGTTTCTAAAGTGTGGAATATTTGAGTGCGTGTGCATTATTACGTATTTGATAGCTCAGCCTCCCAGCTTGGCTTCACCCACTGACATAGCTAGGATCATTCCTCTACCGTCGGAAGGATGGTGTCTGGGAGGCAAACACACTTTTTCAGCACATGCAACTGGGGATGGTGACAGGTGACCGCAAACATGGGTCTAATTCAGGGTCAAAGAAGAGATTTTGACCGTTGGCCTGAAAGGAACCGTCCTGGTATTTGCCTAGTGATAAAAATGGAAAACCACAAAAATCATTTTCAGGACGGCCGAGGTGGGATTCGGGATTATTATCGCTACTGTTCAGGATTTAAAAACTATTACATCGTCTCAACTTACTTACTTACTCTGCAAGAAAAGGTGGCCATATAATAAGAAATGGGAAGACCTATTCCAAACCTGAATTTAATTCAAACATCCCTGTGCAAAGCGAAGGTTAGGAATCGCTTATTCCATGATGAAGTTACAGCAAGTTAGTATGAGTGGGCTTGTGGCTGTGAACTAACCAACTGGATGTATTGTTTTCCGTGCTTAAAGTCGTGCTACGTGTACAAAAAAAGAAAATCCCTCTCTGCACGCTGGAAGCGGAGGTAGATTTCACCGGGCAAAGAAAAATGCTTGGAATTCACTAAATTTGCCAATTGATGTACAGTATACCTACGAAAGTTACACATGTTAAGCATACAGCATCTTCTTATAATACCTGAAACATTTTGCTCATCCCTTGGTGCAAGTGTGGGTCATATCAAATATTCTTTCAGGCAAAATGTGTTGTTACATTTTAGAGGGATGTTGGCCATTTTAAACTGTTTTTATATTGTGCCTATTAAGGGAGGTATGATTTCTTTTCTCTAAAAACTCCATTTTCCCCACCCCTTTGGTCAAACTTACGAAGATAAGCACTTGGCCCTTATTCCAAAAATAGTACGAACTTTGAATGGATTCAGTTTTTAAAATACTATGAAAGTTATAGCAATATTTCACTCCCCCCCCCCCCCATTTCCAACCCCTTGGTCCGATTTTTCCCGTTAGCGAACTCGACCGAGATTTTGAATGGTTATATTTTATGTAGGCCTGTACATATACATTATAATATTAACTTTTGAACTGACGGTGGCTTTGGGATCTGTGGGATGTGAAACGCGAAGATATGTCAATTCTTTTTCCGGACGTCAAAATGGTACCCTTTGCAATAGGTAGCTTTCTAATGAAATCTAACTAAAATCGACAAATGTGAACAATCAAAAGCCTACATGAATGCAGAATTGGAATTACAAGTACTAGGAAAGTAACAAATCAGACAACAGCTTCATTGTGCATTCAGGAGGGAACATAGAACAGCAAAATATCGAGGTGTCGAAAAACCAACTCCAAGTGCCACTAGATGCATATCTAAGCATACAAAATAGAGTAACATTGTGAGGAGACAGTTATTTTGTATGCTTAGATATGCATCAAATTTAGAATTTTTTAAAGAGTGCACAACCACAATTTTTCTTCACCAGCCGCTACTGGCCTTGAGTGACCTTGCGATAAGAATTTTATGACCAGACACGAGTTACCTGTAAGCTAACACGCATGTTTTGACCAGTGGATGACTTGAAATATTAGATAACTATTTATTAAAGAAAAACATATATGGAATTATATTAGTTGGAATTATATCCTCTGCGCTATGAATTATTTCTTTTTAGATTTTAGAATTTAGATTTTAGATTTGGGAAAAAGTCCAAACTAATATTGACTATTTATTACATACGGCTATGTAGGTAGAAAGATGGTTACTAGGGCTCGGATATTATGTGCTAAAAATCGGGATTTTTAGCCTAATTTTCACATTTTGCAAAAATGAGGAAAAAGTAGACTTATGAGATCGGGCAAAATTGTGTCTGTCTGTCCTTCTGTCTGTCTGGCTGGCTGGCTGTGTGTGTCCACCCCCCCCCTATCAACTCCTAAACGGCTCCAGCAATCGAAACAAAATTTGGTAGGAGTAAAGATCTATACCTGAATATCTCACGGCCATATTTGAAAATTATGTCAGTGCTACCAACTGCTGAAAAATCGCAATTGAAATTTGAGCTCCATGTTGGATATCTTGGAAGGTATGAATGGGAGCTATTTCAAAATTGGCACACGTATAGATAATAATATTGCAGTTTACTATCCAGGAGGCCATACATGGCAGTGTTGCCAAAATGATTATAAGCCTGCTGATAGGTCCAAATTTTAAATGCATATAACTTCTACACTATCAATTGGATTTCAACCAAATTTCGAATGTGCTATGTGAGTTATGTATCCCGTCTAGGTCCGAACCCCAGACCCCATTCTAACCTAAAGGTTATGGTCCTTCTTCCTATAGAAGGAACATCATTGCCCAATATATCCCTCAATATGCTATTAACAAAGTGTTTACTTGATGAATGTTCATTCTTGGAACCAAAGAAATGACATTGCATACTTCTTTCACAACATGTTATTGTCAACGTAATTACTTCACAATCTGTAAATTGTTATTTGTCAAATACTTCCTAGAAGGAACTAAGGAAATGACCCTGTACATTTCCTCATATGATTATTCAATATGTTATTTCAAATGTGTTGACTCCAACAGCTATGAGTGGTCAAATTCACGGAACTATTATCAAAGACATGAGTCCATATCCTGTAAGATGTATATTTCCACATACATGTTATCGAGTGCGCCCCACTACTGTGACGCACATTGTTATGAAAGGATTTGTATAAAAGACCTGGGCTAAGAAGCAAAAGGTCTCGTCCAACAGCAGCAACTAAACAGGTTGTCTGACTGGTGTTCACTTGTATATATTGGATCGTCAAAGATTAATAAATACTTCTACAAACTAACCAACGAGTTCTCATTCATAGAAAGCAGATACTACTCATCAGAAGTAAGAACCACGAGACCTACTGACTTAGCAGTAGCAACAAGTTCTTAGTACATCACTAAAGAAGACTGTTAAGCGACAAACTTAACTTGTGTACATAAACAGATATGACTAAGCGTATTCTGAAGAGCCACCAGGGCTGCCAACTGTTAATAAATGCTCTCAATTTTTTAAAATCCAAATACCCTTATATCAGAAAGTATGCTAGCCGACAGCTTTAAACTATGCACACGTATAGTACCTGGCATTCTATATTAATTTGGAGTAACTTATATACGTCAGTGCTACCAACATGATTCTACGCCTGCTGAGAGGTCCAACTTTAAATACATGTAATTTCTATACTATCATTTGGATTTCAACCAAATTTCGTGTGTGCTATGTGTACCATAACAGATATGACTATGCCGATTCTTAAGAGTAACCAGGACTGCCAACTGTTAATAAATACTGTCTCTATTTGTGTTATCCTAATATCAATATATCAGATGGTATATAAGCCAATAGCTCTAAACTTTGCACACGTAAAGTACCTGGCATTCCAGATTAATTTGGAGTAACTAATATAGGCCTACGCCAGTGCTGCCAACATGATTCTAAGCCTGCTGATAGGTCCAATTTTAAAATGCTTGTAACTTCTATACTAACTAATGGATTTCATTCAAAATTGACACAACAATAGATCATATTATTTCAGATTATTTCTGACCAATACATGTATGTCATTGTTTCCAACATGATTTTACGCGCGCTGTTAGATCCAATGTTTAACTGCATGTAACGTCCATGCTATCCATTGGACTTCAAACCAAATTTTGTATTCTGTACCTTAAGACATGGAACTAAGAATATATTCAGTCACCAGGGTTGCCAACTGTAAATCTCTATTAGGCTACATTATGCCAGGTATACAGTATTTCGAAATAATTAGAAATTTCGATATTACCGACTTAATTTCGTCATTAGTTTAAGTAGATCCAAATAGATTAATCATTGGCATGAATCTTAAATTTTAAGAAAAGTAGGCTCTTTAGTTCGTCACGGAACTTCTTGTTTAGTACTGTATTAAAAATACTTGAAATAGTGACAAAAAAGGTTAACTATTTAATTATAATTTAATTTATTAATGTGAATACGAACAATATGCAGTAGGCCTACTCACGAATGCAAATTATGCTATGTCTCACTGACTGCTGAAGCATTACAATACACAACGAGAATAATTTAATTTATTAATGTGAATACGAACAATATGCAGTAGGCCTACTCACGAATGCAAATTATGCTATGTCTCACTGACTGCTGAAGCATTACAATACACAACGAGATACATCTTCAGGATGTCCATCACAAATGACCGACGATTATTGCGAAACATTTCGTCTGAAGGCGCAAAACTGTGGCAATATGTTTCTTGCCCTTGAGGTGTTATGTAACTTGAGATCGCTGTTCAGCCATGAATGCTTTCCCACATGGTTGGCAGAACAGAACACCCCCATCAGAAGTAAAATAATTTTTAAATTCTGCCACAGACGATATCTTATAGTTGTTTTTAGGTAGATTTCATTAGAAAGCTAACTATTGAAATGGGTACCATGTAACGACTTCCAGAAAATGTCGATATATCTTCGCGTTTCACATCCCCTATACCCCAAATCACCGTCAGTTCAAAAGTTTAAATACACTGCTCAAAACAATCAGAGGGACAGGAATTTGATCGCGTGTACCATGTACGTAGTCCCTGACAGTGGCGGATTCAGGCCTTGCGGGGCCCTGGGCGATAAGGTGGGGCCCACAACAATAGGAAATTTAAAAAATACCAAATCAAATGGAAAGTAGTTTTGTAATAATAATAAAATAAAGAATAGTTACAATATTTTGAATACATTACAGTACATTTTTTAATAATATGAAAGAAACCTTTAAGTCCCCTTGAAGAAGATTAAGTAAACTATGAAATATTAAAATAGTACTATGCTACTTTTTTCCCGGCTGAAGTCTTCTATCATTTCACTGAAATCTAAACTTGCTAAACGGTCACGGGAGGTGATAGCTGCACTGAAAAAAGAATATGAATTATAAATTAGTTTGAAAAGTATAATTAATTAATCAATTAAATTTAAAACAATCCATGGCGCGGGGCCCCCCTGACCGCGGGGCCCTGGACGGTCGCCCTCCTCGCCCTCCCCTAGATCCGCCCCTGGTCCCTGATTACGATATATACTGTTTCCGGTATTTTTCCGACATGTTTTAAGAATTCGAGGACATCTCCACATTTCTTTGGAAAGCCACGGCTAGTGGCAGTAGACACATGTATCCTGCTATGCCGCAGAGTGAAAAGGACGAGCAATGTCGCACTCTGTCCTCGAGTGCGTAAAAGTGAAGAATACGTTACTATCCGCTTGGTGTACGTTGCATTAGTCGAAATGAGGCATCTGAATGAGACAGAATGAGTTCGGGCAGTTGCATTATTGCTGTAAGGTTGGACTATTCGTGCAGTGCCTACGAAGCTTAATATGGCTTCAGCTGTTGTTGGGAGGGTTTGGAAACGATTTTGTGAAACTGCTTCATACACATGAAAGCCAGGGCAAGGGAGAAAACGAAAAACAACGGCTAGAGACGACCGATATGTGGTGAATTATTCTCTCCGCCGGCGTTCGGCGACCACCCGGGACCTGCAAAATGATCTAAGAGCAGCAAATTGTAGCAGTGTTAGTGACCAAACAACGCGCAACAGACTCCGAGAGGCAGGTTTAAGACCAAGACGACCTCATCAGGTCCCACGATTAACTGTTCGGCACAGGAGAGATCGACTTCGATTTGCTGAGGACCATAGTAACTGGTAGCTGCGTCACTGGCGCAATGTATTGTTTACAGATGAGTCCCGCTATCGTCTAACACGGTGCGACGGGCGTATACGTGTCTATCGTCGTCGTGGTGAACGTTATTATGAAGTAGCAGTCCAGGAAAGAAACAGCTTTGGCCGCGGCTCTATCATGGTCTGGAGTGGCATCAAAATTGATGGCCGATTGGACCTTCAGATAATCAGAGGCTGACTTAATGCTCAGAGGTACATTAACGAGGTTTTACTAGGTCATGTTATGCTCATTGCAGTTGTAATGGGCCCCCAGTTTATCCTGAAACTCGACAGTGCGAGAACTCGTTCAGCAGCAGCCACGTTGGAAACTCTACTGGACATCGCGATTCAAGCATTCGACTGGCCAGCGTTGAGTCCTGACCTAATCCCATTCAGCATTTATGAGATATGCTGGACAGACAATTTCGGGGCGCTCCTGTAGTCTCAGATTCTGGAACAACTTGCAGAGGCCCTTATGGAGGAGTTGGACGAAATTCCACAAGAAACGATTCGCAGACTTGTCAGGAGCATGTCACGAAGATGTGAGAAAGTTATACGGGCACTTGGAGGGTTTAGCAGATATTGAACTGTTTCTTTTTGTGCACTCTGTGCATTCATGGAAGGACTCTCCACTTTGGTTGACGACATTGTGTTGCTTTCTGGTCATAGCACCAACATGTGTGCTACTACATGCACGGGATATGTATATTTCCGTTAAATAAAGGTTTCATTTCCCAGATAATATGTCTGTTTCACTCCACCCATTTCTGGCAAAATAATGCAGGTATTTCAAATGTTGTCCCTCTAATTTTTGAGCAGTGTATAATATATGTATATGCCTATATACCAGGTGAGTCAGCCGCCCCTTATTTTTTTTCGTTTTCGGCCACACTTCCAACGTCTGATGCCAACATGGTCGACAGTTCCCCGTCTATAGCCAAGCCATAATGACCCTAAACGACTTTACAAGATTTATGACGACATGGAAGCAAGACCTTAACAAAAACATGTGTGCGACAATTGATAATTCAAAGCATCAAACTGTCATACGGGCATGTACAAAGAACATGCCGATGATACGGTTTCAGTTGGATACGATATTGCTGCTAGGTACGGTAGCTTACTGGTAAAAAACGTGAATGAACCTTCGCAGCGGAAAGCCACATCACATCTCATACGCTTTCAGGCAAGCTAAAGGGACAAGTAGCCGTGGAGCAATGTGTAGAAGATAATCGTCCTGTTTTTAGGAGTTGGGTTCAAATCTCACCACCGCTAAATACTTTCATGCGCATTTTAAGCTTTGGGAATAATATACAAGGGCATTCGTGCCACATTTGACTAATATCATGCGGTGTTTATTTATGGTTTAATGTGTACGGGCTTGACACAGTGTGCAGCTTAGAAACGCTGGTTATTTCATCGCCATGTTCTTGTATTTGATCCACCAGGGGCTCACATCTGGTGGGACGTGGGTTGGCGACCACGGGACCCCAGCTGAGTCTGGCATTGCTTCGACTTGCTTGTGCCGGGCTCCTCTCCGTCTTCTTTCCTGTCGACCTCTCTTGGTCAACTCTTGTTCTCTTCCGACCCCGACGGTATTAGGGTATCCGAGACCTAGGGAGTCTCTCCTTTTCCACCTTAATTGGCTCTTCTCTCATTTTTTCTGATCCCTCATTCTTCGAGGGATTTTCTTTCAGGTATCTCCTGCCTTCTGCTCAAGGCCCTCAGGCAAGGCAAAAGGACGAGTACCGTGGAGCAATAGCCTAAGTGCGTAGAAGGTAGCTGTCCTGTTTATGAGAGGTGGGTTCGATTCCCACCACCGCTGAATATTTTTGTGCTCATTTTAAACTTTGGGGATCAAATACAAGATGGTGATGATGATAATTGTTGTTACAAGGGCCCTAACATCTAGATTATCGGCCCCTAATGGTTTGGGTGTTAATGAAAAATGAAAAATACCTATAATTAAATCTAACTACAGACTTTCACTATCGTTTTACCCTCCCGGGTTGGCCTTTCCCACGGACTAAGTGAGGGATCCCACCTCTTCCACCACTGAGGGCTGTGTCCTGGAGCTTGAGACTCTGAGTTGGGGATACAACTGGGATGTGTGGCCAGGCACTACGCCCAGGCGGCCTCACCTGCAAAGCGAACAGGGGCCTGATGAAGGGATGGGAAGAGTGGGAGGGTTAAGCAAGGAAGTGGGAAGGAGGCGGCCGTGGCATTACGGAAATTACCATCCTGGCATTTGCCCGAAGACGAAGTGGGAAACCACGAAAAACCACTTCGAGGATGGCTGAGGTGGGAATTGAACTCTCTCTACTAATTTGGACCACCCGAGGCTGAGTAGACCCCGTACCAGTCCTCATGCCACTTTTCAAATTTCGTGTTAGAACCGGAAATCGAACCGTGGACCTCCGGGGTGGCAGCTAATCTCGCTGACCACTACACAACGAAGGCGACTGCTACAAACTTACAACTAAAATTAACTACTGACTTACACATGCCGTTTATACGATTTCAGTTGTGTTCGAAATTAACGCTGGGTACGGAGGCATACAGTTTTTTGTTGTTGTCGTGTGGCCTCCTGAGAGGCCGAGTGCAGGTCTTTCTAGTCGACGCCCGTTGGCGACCTGCGCGTCAGGATGAGAGATGGAATAGATGAAGATGAATGAAACTGGGTAAGGATGTGGAAGGAAGCGGCCGTGGCCTGTCATAAGGTACCGTCCCAGCATTTGCCTGGTGTTGAAAATGGGGAAACCACGGAAAACCATTTCAAGGACGGCCGACGGTGGGGCTCGAACCCACGCGTCTACCGAGTCGGCAGGGAGCTTGGCCCCATGGCCTAACGCCGCGCTTTAACCAGCGTAGCCACTACTGTCGGTGGCATACAGTTAAAGAACGTGAATGAACCTTTTGAAGCGGAAAGCAGTATCACATCTCATGCGCTTTCAGGCAAGGTGAAGGGACGAGTAGTGGTGGAGCAATGGTCCAAGTGCGTAGAAGATAGCGGACCTGTTTTTGAGAGGTGGATTCGAATCCCACCACAGCTAAATATTTCATGCTCATTTGGAGGTTTGGGGATCAAATACAAGATGATGATGATTGTGATAATTGTTGTTTTAATGGGACCTAACATCTAGGTTATCGACCCCTAATGGTTTGGGTGTTCATGGAAAATGAAGATGAAAATGTAAGTTAATCTAACTGCAAACGTACACAATTGGAAAAGAGAAGGAAATCAAAAAAAGGGTAAGAGAAATAAAAGTAAGGGGGGAAAATGCCCTCAACCCTCCAAGAATGAAGTTTGAGGGACTTTGAAAGAAGGAGAGCCATGAATGGCAGCGAGGAGAGGGAAAGAGGAGAGGGCCCGTCCCAAAGGCAATGGAAAAAGGTGAAAAACTGGACCCAGCTCAGGAATCCCTAGGGATCGATAACTATCGAACTCACCAGATGTGATCCCTTAAGGGTCTAGCATTATCCAAGGTGCACACGAAATGGTGGGGATACACACACCCTGCCTCCTTGAGGGCCTTGAGCAGAAGGCAGGAAGTACCTGAAAGAAAAACCCTGGAAGAATGAGGGATCAGAATAAATGAGAGAAGAGCCAATTAAGGGGGAAAAGGAGAGACACCTTAGGCCTCGGATACCCTAATACCATCGGGGTCGGAAGAGAACAAGAGTTGACCAAGAGAGGTCGACAGGAAAGAAGACGGAGAGGAGCCTGGCACAAGCAAGTCGAAGCAATGCCAAACTAAACTGGGGTCCCGTGGTCGCCAACCCACGTCCCATCAGATGTGAGCCCCTGGGGGATCAAATGCAAGAACATGGCGATGAAATAACCAGCGCTTCTAGGCTGCACACTGTGTCAAGCCAGTACACATTAAACCCTACATAAACTTTTTTTTCGCTATCGTTTTTCCCTCCAGGATCGGCTTTTCCCACAGACTAAGCGAGGGATCCCACCTCTACCGCCACTGAGGGCAGTGTCCTGGAGCTTTAGACTCTGAGTCAGGGATACAACTGGGGTGTGCGACCAGCACTACGCCCAGGCGGCCTCACCTGCAAAGTGAACAGGGCGGCTGATAAAGGGATGGGAAGAGTGGAACGGTTAGGCAAGGAAGTGGGCAGGAGGCGGCCGTGGCCTTACAGTAGGTACTGTACCCGAAAATACCTACCGTCAGCTTGTTGATCTCCCTCGATGGTAACTGGATTGCAGGACCTGAAACCCCCGGCTAGAAAACCCCCAGATCCTACTCAACAAGAAACGGGGATAATGGGGCACAAGGATAACCTAACTGAGGGAACGTTGGGAAAAACCATGGCAAAGAAAGAAAATCTAGCTCAAAAGAACACAAGAATAACGTAAAAACGTAATCTCCAAAGCGTGGAAAAACACTGAAATGCCTGCAATGGTTTCCTTAACGTGATCTCTTATCGCAGCTATAAAGTATCACTCTGGAAGAATTAAAATGAAATTCTCCGAAATTTATTCAAAAATAGCGTTATAGCTGAAATTGCTATAACAACATAACAAGAAATAAAGAGCAACTGCAGCTTCAACTGGAAGCTCAAATCAATGTGACCTGAATACATCTTCTAGTCATCACTAGACAAACTGTGTTCTCAGAAAAGACAAAAATAAGTTAACACTCTTTAAATTATCACCCTACTATGACACAAGTAATGTCTCAAAAGCATAATTGAAAATCAATTCCGCGTTTGTGTAGGTCAATTCTAATCCTACAGATTGCAATATCACTTATATACAAAATTTACACTAATATACACTTTAAGTGGCACACTCCAAGTGTGTTTTTCTCCCATTTCCCAAGCATCAGTTCAACATCCTTCCATTAGAATAAGGGCATTAGTTTCTTTTACATAATTTTGAAAATGTTTAAATTGGTCCTCTCCGACCAAGCGATAAACTCAGTAGATGTAAACTTTCACTTTATTGTTGCAATCACCAAAAATAACTGATCAGAATAAATGTAAAACCTTTGTCAGCATGGTGATCAAATCCAGAATATTAAGATTGATATCATTTAACAAATGTTTTAATCTCTTACATTATTGCTTTCATGCTTCTCAACAACAACAACAACAACAAACGCTTATAGTGATACGCTGAATTAAACTTGGAAGTAAGTCAAATTATATTTCCCTATACAAAAACAATTATCATGGATTAGTTTCCATGAAATATTTTAATGTTTATTTCATTTTTAATGCCTCCACGTGGCTCTATTCTTATATATTTGTACTCCCCTGAGTACTCATTTCAAAATTAATATGTCATAATCATATATATCTTGGCGTAACTTGGTCACCCTCATTGGTGAACGACGAATTTCATTCTTAAATTTCATTCTCAGCTGATTATTGTTATTACTACATCGTTGTTGGAATTTATACAGAGTTTTACATTAGTTTTCAATTATGTTGATTGGATTCTCTCAATAATAAAAATATCCTTTTAGAATAAACACCTATGCTTTCAGAGATTGCAATTACAATAATTTTCCTTAATCAGAATGTATTTATACATTCATTAAATCTGGGATATACGCTGGTTAAAAAGTGAATGTTGTTTCAGAATCATCAATAGTTAAACGACAATGATAAAGTCCATCGAACATGGATCTCAACTGTGCCTTCATACGTGAGGCTAACGTGAATCGAAATCGCAATTTAAATAAATGAAGAGAAAGTTTATCCAGCCGAAGTTCGGTACACCCCTGCACAAATGAGTTCTAGAAACATAAGTAATGTCTCTATACCACCGGACATGGTAATCATTACAATTAGCGCACTCGACCGGTTAGAAAACATTACCAGTCTCTTTCCTTCAAAAGCATAAGCATAAGCGAAAGATCAAACTCCTCTGTAAAGAGGCTTCACAAAGCTCATAACTTGCTATCAAAGTCTGTCTTCTATTCATAAACAAATCACTCGAATGTACAATATTCGAAAATTCAGTAGGAAAATGTAGCTCAACAAACAAAGTCTATCGATGCGAAGAATGTCACAAATTGACATATTAAAGAGTTCACCATGTTGATAAACTACGCTGAATCACAAGCGTGCCTATTGAAGTCCTCTTCATTACGCTAAGATAGCTTCAAGAAAATAATTATCGAATTTACAATGAAATCTATTTAACTTATTTAAATACAAGTTGAAAAATGGTTGCACTCCTTATTTGAGCCTAAAACCTGTCGATTATAAAATCAGTCATGATTAGAACGTCATGTCTAAATTCTATAGTTCGACATACTACTCAAAATAAAATACCCTAGAAATGATGGCAGAAATTAGCATTGAAATACCTACACTTTACTACGAAAGACGAGGTTGTGTGTGCTGTACCTTGTTGATTGTTGAAGTTCCAAATGCGAGCATTGATATGCCCTGCATATCACACCTTTTCCCAAATGTAGCCATAACTAGAACTCCCCAGTTCGTCGGGAATCGGACCGGGGAACACCTTCTCCATTCCGCACGTTCTTCCCGGTTCAACAGGCTATCACCCATCCTGGATGAATGGTTAGTTATCGCTACTTCAAATCTCCAACATCTTTCAGTACACAGTTCGTTTCTCAGTAGTATCGTGTTATTCATATCGGATCGAAATATCAATAAACGAAACACGGATGAATGCCCATGCGAATAGCATTCAGAATTACTGACAGTGGACACAAGTGGCCACACAATAAGTATCAGTCATCACCGGATCCATGGCAATTATTCATTGAAATGTTCGATACTATGCCGGTATAGTAGTGCTCATGTTACTGTGTTTTTAACCTGCCATAATTGAAGAAATATACAGCACTAAAATTATTCATCTCGACATCTTGTCAAAGAATGTGTCTGTTCGAGATGAGGAATAATATTTAAAGTTCACTAGCATTGCTGCGCATTTGATGTCGATACAATAGTAAAAGGCACTGCTTTTGAAAAATAGAGTTCACTGTGGTTACTAGCAGCTTACTGTATTGTGATTGAAGTTTCTTATACTGCTCATCCTTGTAGCGGTATAGATTGCATCTTATGAAAATTAACAGAGTCCTTCGACACTAGCTCTGTCTAAACATCAAAGTGTTTGATGTATTCATCGCATCGCACTGTAATCACAAAACGCGTTCTCAAGTTTCAAAGACGAGATGTGTTTTCATGCATTCTGTAAAGCTATCTGCTCACAGCTGTGTGAGATGAATCCAGCTAGCCTCTTGCTACCCCCACCAAGGCGTGTCAGAGATCGAACTGATCTCTCATTGGTGGATGTATTTCATAACTTATAATGTCCCAGACAAATAATTAACATGTATATATATCTCAAAATACATATCATGCTCTGTTCTAAAGTCTCGTATAATACTGCAAATCTTACATGTTATTCTCCTTTCTTTTCATTACTGATAAATGTAATCCTGGTGTACGATCAATAAACTGGGTCAATGGTCGCCATGTTGTTGCCATATTCGGGTGACTCCGTGCGTGCACGCCGGCACTCGGAAAGTACCGTAATCGCACAGCTGGACCTCGCTTCGGTTTGCAACTGTGGGTCGCGCTGATTTCCAAGCTGCACTATTCATCATAACAATATGAGGATAATGGTACAGTACCATCCCGGCATTTGCCCGAAGACGAAGTGGGAATCCACGGAAAACCACTTCGAGGATGGCTGAGGTGGGAATCGAACCCCCTCTACTCATTTGGGTCACCCGAGGCTGAGTAGACCCCGTTCGAGTCCTCAAACCACTTTTCAAATTTCTTGGCAGAGCCGTGAATCGAACCCAGGACCTCTGGGGCGGCAGCTAACCATGCTAACCGCTACGCTACAGAGGCGACAACCCTACATAAACACCGCATGATATTAGTCAAATGTGGCACGAATGCCCTTGTATATTATTCCTAAAGCTTAAAATGTGCATAAAAATATTTAGCGGTGGTGAGATTTGAACCCAGTTCCCAAAAACAGGACGATTATCTTCTACGCACTTAGACCATTGCTCCACGGCTACTAGTCCCTTCAGTTTGCCTGAAAGCTTGTGAGATGTGATACAGCTTTCCGCTTCGAAGGTTCATTCACGTTTTTTAAATCAATAACCCACCGTACCTAGCGTCAGTTTCGTATCCATTCGAAGCCGTAATATCGGCATGTTCTTTGTGCATGCCCGTATTGTGCCCGTTTAGACCGGAGTCCGCACGACCACATATGCATTTTACCAATAATCAGTCAGCACGAGAATCAAAATATCCCGGAGCGCCAGATGGGTTAAAGCAAATCGCAAAAACGACATCAAATTTATAAAAATGCTTTGCTGATTTTTGGCTCAATGCAACAATAAGGATAGAAGGAGATTTAATTGGGTGAAACACATCTGGTAAAATTATCTCAGTTTATTTAAAGTTAAAATCTGACTGCAAGAATAATGCCCAAAGCAGCATCATCCACGTGTGGCGATCCACACTCTTATTTACACACAATATACAGAAATCTTCCAAACACATTTGACAATCTTTTTGAAAACACAAGTCCGATTGTTAGTCCTGTGGACTGTGTTCCAAAATTATTAACATTTTAACTCCAGTGCAAAATGAATTGTCCATACTGGAAATAACGTCGATCACTGTTTGACTATTTACATGATATTAACACTCGTAGAATAAATGTTTATAGAATTTCTTAGACTTTCATTTGTTTTCCAGTTTTCCAAAATATATCGTTGAAACTATTATTATCATCGTAGCAACACAAATTATTAACACATATTAACAACATCTGAAAAGTATTTGACCATTGAGCATAGCATCGAAGAACTGTGCGAAGCACAACAACAATTAATTGTTCTTCTGACATTAAACATTCGAGAAGTGACTCGATTATGAACTTCAAGTTCCAAACAAAACATATGATTTCTGAATCATCAACTTGATCAACAAATGGTTGAACCATTCAACTATTAGATTTTCCACTTGGAATTATTATGAGAAAAATATTTATATTTATGGCCATTTCTAGCAACTTTCACAACTTGCAATTCTTCGACAGAATGCGAAAATTAGAATTGTAGTCTTATAATGAATTCATTTAGTTCATGGCACTAGGATTGAAAATATCCTTCAAATTATTCGTGGTTAAAGAATTATTTTAAATTGGCAGTGGCCCATTCTACTATTTGTGTAGGAACACAATATTATAACAACAACAACAACGGCAAAGGTCTTCCTCTGAAGAAGAATAAACTACTATCATGACAAATCCGGGTTCTAGCAAAATCAAATTCTAAATGGAATTCGTAAACAAGGTTGAAATAAGAACTGATGGTTTCAAAGAAATAACCTTCGGGTTATTCATACGACGAAATGTGTGGCTCCAATACTCCTACTATAAACCTGAGCCATCGAACCTGCTATTTGATTGATGCTCGAAAAAACCTTCATTCCTGCGACTTAAACCTGCGCACCTGGGAATGGCATTTCAACTATTCCACACACATAAATTATCTTCCCAAAATTTATACAATAAATCAAGCCTCTGCTTGTTATCAACACTGGAAGATTAATAAACTGACAAGTTTATTTTATTTTACCATTCAGTTCAACCCGTGATTTTACCATACTCATGAAAAGCTTCATTTCACTTTCGAAGTGTATTTACGTCATGATTTTATATAAATACAAAAATCCTATTTGATACAAATATCAATTGCTTCCCGTTTCATGCCTCTCCGTGTTATATGAAACATATACTTTGCTCATAGCAAATATCAACTGTTCAACCAGAACTGAAATGTTGGTTGAATGCGGGCTTGCGCTAACCACTCTCCTTCGTAAAATCTCCTGTTCCATACTAGAAATGTTTCAACTACTTCATAGGCTCTTTCTCAATACATATGATTATTATAAAATATAATATCCAAGAATTATTTAGAAAAATTATGAAAATTATTATTATTATTATTAGTGGATCATTATTATTATTATTATTATTTCAAATATGTTTAATTATCATCTCATTATGTGAGAATCCACATGTTCGAACCTTCGAATATGAAAAAAAAATATCCATTCCTCACCAAAAATAAATTTAACTTTTACAGTTACATCGGCTGATTACCGTGATTTCCCAAAAATATGAAAAATTCAAATAAATGCTCAAAATGCTCGGTCATCGATCCTAAACTGTTCTGAGGGCTGAAAATGCTCAGAATAAATCTAACAAGTCTTGCGTAAATCATTACAAGCTTTAAATATGACGAAAAAAATGTGTTGGTCATCTGCAGAAAAATAGTTTGTTCCAATTAGCTAAGCATAAAATAATTCAAATGTGGCTTACATTTCTTGATGTTCTTGGAGTGTCGTAAACCTGGTCTATACCAGATTTATCCGTAAACATGCCCTAGCGGACAAGCACGTATAATCCTTGTATCGGCCGCCATTGTAGACCCACAAATCGTCTAGTCAGACATAGTGGTAGTATCTTTCGACGTTTTAAATGACTGTGGTTCCATTTTAATATGGGCTTCTAACAAAGCCATAACAGTTTGTTGAAAAGGGTCAGATCTAAGCGATCTCTTCTTAAATGTGTCAGTTGTAACCTAACTCACTGTAATCTCATCAGTACAAGAAAAACGTTGACAGTCTAAGCAGTTAACGGCTGTTCTGAAGATCGTTCCCTGGGCATGGTTTGTATATCACCATCTGCCATGCGCTAGACAACTTGCAGTTTCCCTTGCGTAGACTAATGAACGCCACCGTTATAGACTATTCTTCAATGTACTGACCGATCGAAGTGGTTAAATAGTTACAAAATATGAAAACTGACTTTAAATGGATCTAAACATCCAAGTATTAATTTACTATTGGACTGTGACAAATACTATTTTCTAGACCAAGTCTAGCATATGTCCTTTTTGGAAATATAAATATTTCCACCAATGTCTGTAGAAAAACAATCACCTCAGTGATTCTCCTCACCAGAAACTTACTAAGTTCCAACTCGTTTGCGCAGCACTTCTCGTGACTATCACGATTTGAAAAGTACTTCTTCGTAGACGTGGCAACCATGTGCCTTGGCTCAGCGTAGACGCAACTTGTTCGCCAAGTGCTTGTGAAGAATTGAGCTAACTATCCCTGTTCCAGCTTGCTTTTATACAAAAACGGTCAGGGTCACGCGTCATCGCCTGATATCTAGAAATCCTCATATCTCTTGAATCCCTGGTCCGATTTACTTGATATTAATTGCATTCTCTTTTATTTGGCCGTGCCAGTAATCTGATCCCAGTCTCAAGTCTCTGCTCCATAGTTAACTATTTAATCAATAAATAGTCTCCACCTCTGCTGTGACTCGCTACGTCATTTACCATCCAACTATCGGTAATTTCCTTCGAAAGGCTTCGAGAAGCAATGTAGCGCGATATTCAAATATCCGAACTTTCAAACGCTGCTACAGCCTTTCCCTTGATATCTAGGTGTCTGAAACTTGGAATACCCATTCCTAGAGTTGGGCACATCCACCCCACACCTAGCAAAAAATAAAAATTGAAAAAAATTTATTTTTCCTATCTACACATTAAATCATCTGGTTCTTGAATAATAGATCTTCAGATTCGAAGCATTATAAGTTCCCACGATGTTACCAGTTCGTGTATTAGCTACTTCATAGCTTCCATTATTGTTTACTTCCACAATATTCAAAATCCTTAATTTTACCATTCCCCCGGGATTGTTGTGTTCCCGATGGACCTGGATCATTGGGCCTCTGCTCCACAAATTGTAAGTTATCTTGGTGTCTTGCTTCCAAGTTTTTCCTCGTGTCCTTGTTAAACTCTTCATTGGATTGACGAGTATCTACATTCCCTCTGTTATTATAATTATTACCATAGGATCTTCTTTCCTGGTACCTTCCTTGAGTATCTCGTGGTCTTCTCCATCGAGTGTTGTATCGATTACCACCATCCGGTCTTGCATATGGTTTGTAACTGTATCTGTTACGGTATTGGTTCCATCCTCTCGTATTGGAATCTTCCCTCGGCGATTTCTCTTCTCGCTCCTCTCGAATCTCTCGAGGTGTCTGAGAATAACTGTCAGCCATAACAGCATACACAGCGTTATTACTCTTTACTCCCTTCTGATGGAAGAATTGAGCGTTTGTATGATCCAGCTTCTGCAATACTTCATCAAACTGTTCCATATTGTAGATATCAGCAGCGATCAAAGTCCTCTGGACGTCTGCTGGAAATTGTCGTATCAATGCAGTAATCAACTCGTTATCTGGCATTGGCGGATCTAAATGTTGGAGTTTAGACAGCTGTCCAGAAAAGTATGTAGAGTATCGAGTAGGTTGTGACGTCGAGAATCTCTTCGAATACAACTCTGCTCTAACTTGCTGTTGGGTTTCAGGGGACCAAAACTTCTTCAATAACCCACGAGAAAACTCCTCAAAAGTATTTAGAGTGGATCTAAATGCTCTAAACCACAAAAGTGCGGGACCTTCCAAGAACTTCCCTATTACCCTGATCTGTCTTTCTTTAGGGATCTTAGAATCTTTCAGGTAATCACCTGCTTCTCTCAGAAATTCCACGGGTGTTACAGAATCTCGCCCTGAAAATTTAGAAGGCTTGTCTTCTATATTCTTAAATACAGTTATGGGGTTGGATTGAAATACTGTCCTAACCTCATCCTGTCTTTCAGTCTCTCTAGCTCCTCCTAGATTTATCTGTATCGGTTCCTTTCCTTTTACATTCGGCATTTTCAAAAGATGATCAGACTGTTTCTCATCCTTTATTTGAGTTTTCATAGCCTCAAGTTCTTTCTGGTTTTCTTCTGCCATCTTCTTGATTGCTTCAGTCTCTTTACTATTTTCTTTAACATCAATGGATATCTGGTTCATAACAGCCTCATGACTTTTCAATGACCCTGTCATATCTGATATGTCCTTCTGAGTTGCTTGAATATCCTTGGCAATTACTTCAATGTGGGATGACAAAGATTCCCTAATCTCCTTGATTCCCTCTTGATTCTCCAGCTTGAGTGTGTCTTTAATTTCATTGACAACTGTGGTTTTAATCTCAGTTTGCAATTCATGAATCACTCCTTCTCTTATTTCTCCCATGACAAGTTCCTTGAATTGTTCCGTTAAACGCTGAACAACTAGAATTCCCATCTCGTTACTCTCCTTCTTCACTCTGACTTCCAGGTTGACCATGTCTTCACCAACTTTCCTAAGACCATGTTCTATCCTATCAGCTAAGCTTTGGGATCGAAGATCGGCATCGCGAAATTTATCGTCCATTAAACTTGCGTTAGTAGCTAATGAAGTTTCGAGCTCATGTGTTTTTTCGCATAATTTATTCATTTTACTTTCAAGTGTCATTTTCAAAATTTCAGAATTCTCTTTAAATTTACTTTCCATTGAATTAAATTTACTGTTTAAATTTTCTTTCAAGTTATCTTTTAACCTGCTTTCTAACAAATCGGAATTTTCTTTAAGTTTACTTTCCAAAGAATCAGAATTTTCTTTAAGTTTATCCTCCAAACTTTCTTTAAGTTTATTTTCTAAAGACTCAGAATTTTCTTTAAGTTTATCATTCAAATTTTCTTTAAGTTTATTTTCTAAAGAATCAGAATTTTCTTTAAGTTTATCATCCAAACTTTCTTTCAAATTATCAGAATTTTCTTTAAGTTTACTTTCTAAAGAATCAGAATTCTCTTTAAGTTTCTTTTCTAAAGCCTCAGTATTTTCTTTCATAATAGCGGCTACACGCCGTCCAGCCTCTTTCGAACTCTCCTCCAAACTCCTCATCATCCTCATCATTTCTTCCATAATTTCAATTATTCAAAACTTAGGGGTATACAACAGTGGCAAACACAAGCTTATAACTAGAACAAGAAATATGAATAGCTAATTGGAACACTATAATAAAATGAGATTTGTCCTAATATCGACGTGATGGAAAAACAAAATTCTTTACTTTTACGAATTACATTTACCATAATATCACAAGAAAAATATGCTAATTCTCAAATATCCTCCACCTGGATTCTAATAATGTGTATCTCCAGTCATCGAACGTTTACTACTGAATTTACTTGACGCCCTAATGGTTAAGCCATTATCAAAATAATCAAACCCATTCTAATTATTAACCAAGTTAAATTATTAATTTTCCCACTAATTGGGTTTCCTACTAATTTATTCATCCAAACCAGACATCTCTCAACTCCCAAAATATTTCTATAAAAATTATCACAATTTCAAATCGGCATGCGATTGACCATGTCTAAATCGGGACCCACGTTCGAAGCCATTTCTCTCTCTATCTTATTTTATGTGCCCGTTTAGACCGGAGTCCGCACGACCACATATGCATTTTACCAATAATCAGTCAGCACGAGAATCAAAATATCCCGGAGCGCCAGATGGGTTAAAGCAAATCGCAAAAACGACATCAAATTTATAAAAATGCTTTGCTGATTTTTGGCTCAATGCAACAATAAGGATAGAAGGAGATTTAATTGGGTGAAACACATCTGGTAAAATTATCTCAGTTTATTTAAAGTTAAAATCTGACTGCAAGAATAATGCTCAAAGCAGCATCATCCACGTGTGGCGATCCACACTCTTATTTACACACAATATACAGAAATCTTCCAAACACATTTGACAATCTTTTTGAAAACACAAGTCCGATTGTTAGTCCTGTGGACTGTGTTCCAAAATTATTAACATTTTAACTCCAGTGCAAAATGAATTGTCCATACTGGAAATAACGTCGATCACTGTTTGACTATTTACATGATATTAACACTCGTAGAATAAATGTTTATAGAATTTCTTAGACTTTCATTTGTTTTCCAGTTTTCCAAAATATATCGTTGAAACTATTATTATCATCGTAGCAACACAAATTATTAACACATATTAACAACATCTGAAAAGTATTTGACCATTGAGCATAGCATCGAAGAACTGTGCGAAGCACAACAACAATTAATTGTTCTTCTGACATTAAACATTCGAGAAGTGACTCGATTATGAACTTCAAGTTCCAAACAAAACATATGATTTCTGAATCATCAACTTGATCAACAAATGGTTGAACCATTCAACTATTAGATTTTCCACTTGGAATTATTATGAGAAAAATATTTATATTTATGGCCATTTCTAGCAACATTCACAACTTGCAATTCTTCGACAGAATGCGAAAATTAGAATTGTAGTCTTATAATGAATTCATTTAGTTCATGGCACTAGGATTGAAAATATCCTTCAAATTATTCGTGGTTAAAGAATTATTTTAAATTGGCAGTGGCCCATTCTACTATTTGTGTAGGAACACAATATTATAACAACAACAACAACGGCAAAGGTCTTCCTCTGAAGAAGAATAAACTACTATCATGACAAATCCGGGTTCTAGCAAAATCAAATTCTAAATGGAATTCGTAAACAAGGTTGAAATAAGAACTGATGGTTTCAAAGAAATAACCTTCGGGTTATTCATACGACGAAATGTGTGGCTCCAATACTCCTACTATAAACCTGAGCCATCGAACCTGCTATTTGATTGATGCTCGAAAAGACCTTCATTCCTGCGACTTAAACCTGCGCACCTGGGAATGGCATTTCAACTATTCCACACACATAAATTATCTTCCCAAAATTTATACAATAAATCAAGCCTCTGCTTGTTATCAACACTGGAAGATTAATAAACTGACAAGTTTATTTTATTTTACCATTCAGTTCAACCCGTGATTTTACCATACTCATGAAAAGCTTCATTTCACTTTCGAAGTGTATTTACGTCATGATTTTATATAAATACAAAAATCCTATTTGATACAAATATCAATTGCTTCCCGTTTCATGCCTCTCCGTGTTATATGAAACATATACTTTGCTCATAGCAAATATCAACTGTTCAACCAGAACTGAAATGTTGGTTGAATGCGGGCTTGCGCTAACCACTCTCCTTCGTAAAATCTCCTGTTCCATACTAGAAATGTTTCAACTACTTCATAGGCTCTTTCTCAATACATATGATTATTATAAAATATAATATCCAAGAATTATTTAGAAAAATTATGAAAATTATTATTATTATTATTAGTGGATCATTATTATTATTATTATTATTTCAAATATGTTTAATTATCATCTCATTATGTGAGAATCCACATGTTCGAACCTTCGAATATGAAAAAAAAATATCCATTCCTCACCAAAAATAAATTTAACTTTTACAGTTACATCGGCTGATTACCGTGATTTCCCAAAAATATGAAAAATTCAAATAAATGCTCAAAATGCTCGGTCATCGATCCTAAACTGTTCTGAGGGCTGAAAATGCTCAGAATAAATCTAACAAGTCTTGCGTAAATCATTACAAGCTTTAAATATGACGAAAAAAATGTGTTGGTCATCTGCAGAAAAATAGTTTGTTCCAATTAGCTAAGCATAAAATAATTCAAATGTGGCTTACATTTCTTGATGTTCTTGGAGTGTCGTAAACCTGGTCTATACCAGATTTATCCGTAAACATGCCCTAGCGGACAAGCACGTATAATCCTTGTATCGGCCGCCATTGTAGACCCACAAATCGTCTAGTCAGACATAGTGGTAGTATCTTTCGACGTTTTAAATGACTGTGGTTCCATTTTAATATGGGCTTCTAACAAAGCCATAACAGTTTGTTGAAAAGGGTCAGATCTAAGCGATCTCTTCTTAAATGTGTCAGTTGTAACCTAACTCACTGTAATCTCATCAGTACAAGAAAAACGTTGACAGTCTAAGCAGTTAACGGCTGTTCTGAAGATCGTTCCCTGGGCATGGTTTGTATATCACCATCTGCCATGCGCTAGACAACTTGCAGTTTCCCTTGCGTAGACTAATGAACGCCACCGTTATAGACTATTCTTCAATGTACTGACCGATCGAAGTGGTTAAATAGTTACAAAATATGAAAACTGACTTTAAATGGATCTAAACATCCAAGTATTAATTTACTATTGGACTGTGACAAATACTATTTTCTAGACCAAGTCTAGCATATGTCCTTTTTGGAAATATAAATATTTCCACCAATGTCTGTAGAAAAACAATCACCTCAGTGATTCTCCTCACCAGAAACTTACTAAGTTCCAACTCGTTTGCGCAGCACTTCTCGTGACTATCACGATTTGAAAAGTACTTCTTCGTAGACGTGGCAACCATGTGCCTTGGCTCAGCGTAGACGCAACTTGTTCGCCAAGTGCTTGTGAAGAATTGAGCTAACTATCCCTGTTCCAGCTTGCTTTTATACAAAAACGGTCAGGGTCACGCGTCATCGCCTGATATCTAGAAATCCTCATATCTCTTGAATCCCTGGTCCGATTTACTTGATATTAATTGCATTCTCTTTTATTTGGCCGTGCCAGTAATCTGATCCCAGTCTCAAGTCTCTGCTCCATAGTTAACTATTTAATCAATAAATAGTCTCCACCTCTGCTGTGACTCGCTACGTCATTTACCATCCAACTATCGGTAATTTCCTTCGAAAGGCTTCGAGAAGCAATGTAGCGCGATATTCAAATATCCGAACTTTCAAACGCTGCTACAGCCTTTCCCTTGATATCTAGGTGTCTGAAACTTGGAATACCCATTCCTAGAGTTGGGCACATCCACCCCACACCTAGCAAAAAATAAAAATTGAAAAAAATTTATTTTTCCTATCTACACATTAAATCATCTGGTTCTTGAATAATAGATCTTCAGATTCGAAGCATTATAAGTTCCCACGATGTTACCAGTTCGTGTATTAGCTACTTCATAGCTTCCATTATTGTTTACTTCCACAATATTCAAAATCCTTAATTTTACCATTCCCCCGGGATTGTTGTGTTCCCGATGGACCTGGATCATTGGGCCTCTGCTCCACAAATTGTAAGTTATCTTGGTGTCTTGCTTCCAAGTTTTTCCTCGTGTCCTTGTTAAACTCTTCATTGGATTGACGAGTATCTACATTCCCTCTGTTATTATAATTATTACCATAGGATCTTCTTTCCTGGTACCTTCCTTGAGTATCTCGTGGTCTTCTCCATCGAGTGTTGTATCGATTACCACCATCCGGTCTTGCATATGGTTTGTAACTGTATCTGTTACGGTATTGGTTCCATCCTCTCGTATTGGAATCTTCCCTCGGCGATTTCTCTTCTCGCTCCTCTCGAATCTCTCGAGGTGTCTGAGAATAACTGTCAGCCATAACAGCATACACAGCGTTATTACTCTTTACTCCCTTCTGATGGAAGAATTGAGCGTTTGTATGATCCAGCTTCTGCAATACTTCATCAAACTGTTCCATATTGTAGATATCAGCAGCGATCAAAGTCCTCTGGACGTCTGCTGGAAATTGTCGTATCAATGCAGTAATCAACTCGTTATCTGGCATTGGCGGATCTAAATGTTGGAGTTTAGACAGCTGTCCAGAAAAGTATGTAGAGTATCGAGTAGGTTGTGACGTCGAGAATCTCTTCGAATACAACTCTGCTCTAACTTGCTGTTGGGTTTCAGGGGACCAAAACTTCTTCAATAACCCACGAGAAAACTCCTCAAAAGTATTTAGAGTGGATCTAAATGCTCTAAACCACAAAAGTGCGGGACCTTCCAAGAACTTCCCTATTACCCTGATCTGTCTTTCTTTAGGGATCTTAGAATCTTTCAGGTAATCACCTGCTTCTCTCAGAAATTCCACGGGTGTTACAGAATCTCGCCCTGAAAATTTAGAAGGCTTGTCTTCTATATTCTTAAATACAGTTATGGGGTTGGATTGAAATACTGTCCTAACCTCATCCTGTCTTTCAGTCTCTCTAGCTCCTCCTAGATTTATCTGTATCGGTTCCTTTCCTTTTACATTCGGCATTTTCAAAAGATGATCAGACTGTTTCTCATCCTTTATTTGAGTTTTCATAGCCTCAAGTTCTTTCTGGTTTTCTTCTGCCATCTTCTTGATTGCTTCAGTCTCTTTACTATTTTCTTTAACATCAATGGATATCTGGTTCATAACAGCCTCATGACTTTTCAATGACCCTGTCATATCTGATATGTCCTTCTGAGTTGCTTGAATATCCTTGGCAATTACTTCAATGTGGGATGACAAAGATTCCCTAATCTCCTTGATTCCCTCTTGATTCTCCAGCTTGAGTGTGTCTTTAATTTCATTGACAACTGTGGTTTTAATCTCAGTTTGCAATTCATGAATCACTCCTTCTCTTATTTCTCCCATGACAAGTTCCTTGAATTGTTCCGTTAAACGCTGAACAACTAGAATTCCCATCTCGTTACTCTCCTTCTTCACTCTGACTTCCAGGTTGACCATGTCTTCACCAACTTTCCTAAGACCATGTTCTATCCTATCAGCTAAGCTTTGGGATCGAAGATCGGCATCGCGAAATTTATCGTCCATTAAACTTGCGTTAGTAGCTAATGAAGTTTCGAGCTCATGTGTTTTTTCGCATAATTTATTCATTTTACTTTCAAGTGTCATTTTCAAAATTTCAGAATTCTCTTTAAATTTACTTTCCATTGAATTAAATTTACTGTTTAAATTTTCTTTCAAGTTATCTTTTAACCTGCTTTCTAACAAATCGGAATTTTCTTTAAGTTTACTTTCCAAAGAATCAGAATTTTCTTTAAGTTTATCCTCCAAACTTTCTTTAAGTTTATTTTCTAAAGACTCAGAATTTTCTTTAAGTTTATCATTCAAATTTTCTTTAAGTTTATTTTCTAAAGAATCAGAATTTTCTTTAAGTTTATCATCCAAACTTTCTTTCAAATTATCAGAATTTTCTTTAAGTTTACTTTCTAAAGAATCAGAATTCTCTTTAAGTTTCTTTTCTAAAGCCTCAGTATTTTCTTTCATAATAGCGGCTACACGCCGTCCAGCCTCTTTCGAACTCTCCTCCAAACTCCTCATCATCCTCATCATTTCTTCCATAATTTCAATTATTCAAAACTTAGGGGTATACAACAGTGGCAAACACAAGCTTATAACTAGAACAAGAAATATGAATAGCTAATTGGAACACTATAATAAAATGAGATTTGTCCTAATATCGACGTGATGGAAAAACAAAATTCTTTACTTTTACGAATTACATTTACCATAATATCACAAGAAAAATATGCTAATTCTCAAATATCCTCCACCTGGATTCTAATAATGTGTATCTCCAGTCATCGAACGTTTACTACTGAATTTACTTGACGCCCTAATGGTTAAGCCATTATCAAAATAATCAAACCCATTCTAATTATTAACCAAGTTAAATTATTAATTTTCCCACTAATTGGGTTTCCTACTAATTTATTCATCCAAACCAGACATCTCTCAACTCCCAAAATATTTCTATAAAAATTATCACAATTTCAAATCGGCATGCGATTGACCATGTCTAAATCGGGACCCACGTTCGAAGCCATTTCTCTCTCTATCTTATTTTATGTGCCCGTTTAGACCGGAGTCCGCACGACCACATATGCATTTTACCAATAATCAGTCAGCACGAGAATCAAAATATCCCGGAGCGCCAGATGGGTTAAAGCAAATCGCAAAAACGACATCAAATTTATAAAAATGCTTTGCTGATTTTTGGCTCAATGCAACAATAAGGATAGAAGGAGATTTAATTGGGTGAAACACATCTGGTAAAATTATCTCAGTTTATTTAAAGTTAAAATCTGACTGCAAGAATAATGCTCAAAGCAGCATCATCCACGTGTGGCGATCCACACTCTTATTTACACACAATATACAGAAATCTTCCAAACACATTTGACAATCTTTTTGAAAACACAAGTCCGATTGTTAGTCCTGTGGACTGTGTTCCAAAATTATTAACATTTTAACTCCAGTGCAAAATGAATTGTCCATACTGGAAATAACGTCGATCACTGTTTGACTATTTACATGATATTAACACTCGTAGAATAAATGTTTATAGAATTTCTTAGACTTTCATTTGTTTTCCAGTTTTCCAAAATATATCGTTGAAACTATTATTATCATCGTAGCAACACAAATTATTAACACATATTAACAACATCTGAAAAGTATTTGACCATTGAGCATAGCATCGAAGAACTGTGCGAAGCACAACAACAATTAATTGTTCTTCTGACATTAAACATTCGAGAAGTGACTCGATTATGAACTTCAAGTTCCAAACAAAACATATGATTTCTGAATCATCAACTTGATCAACAAATGGTTGAACCATTCAACTATTAGATTTTCCACTTGGAATTATTATGAGAAAAATATTTATATTTATGGCCATTTCTAGCAACTTTCACAACTTGCAATTCTTCGACAGAATGCGAAAATTAGAATTGTAGTCTTATAATGAATTCATTTAGTTCATGGCACTAGGATTGAAAATATCCTTCAAATTATTCGTGGTTAAAGAATTATTTTAAATTGGCAGTGGCCCATTCTACTATTTGTGTAGGAACACAATATTATAACAACAACAACAACGGCAAAGGTCTTCCTCTGAAGAAGAATAAACTACTATCATGACAAATCCGGGTTCTAGCAAAATCAAATTCTAAATGGAATTCGTAAACAAGGTTGAAATAAGAACTGATGGTTTCAAAGAAATAACCTTCGGGTTATTCATACGACGAAATGTGTGGCTCCAATACTCCTACTATAAACCTGAGCCATCGAACCTGCTATTTGATTGATGCTCGAAAAAACCTTCATTCCTGCGACTTAAACCTGCGCACCTGGGAATGGCATTTCAACTATTCCACACACATAAATTATCTTCCCAAAATTTATACAATAAATCAAGCCTCTGCTTGTTATCAACACTGGAAGATTAATAAACTGACAAGTTTATTTTATTTTACCATTCAGTTCAACCCGTGATTTTACCATACTCATGAAAAGCTTCATTTCACTTTCGAAGTGTATTTACGTCATGATTTTATATAAATACAAAAATCCTATTTGATACAAATATCAATTGCTTCCCGTTTCATGCCTCTCCGTGTTATATGAAACATATACTTTGCTCATAGCAAATATCAACTGTTCAACCAGAACTGAAATGTTGGTTGAATGCGGGCTTGCGCTAACCACTCTCCTTCGTAAAATCTCCTGTTCCATACTAGAAATGTTTCAACTACTTCATAGGCTCTTTCTCAATACATATGATTATTATAAAATATAATATCCAAGAATTATTTAGAAAAATTATGAAAATTATTATTATTATTATTAGTGGATCATTATTATTATTATTATTATTTCAAATATGTTTAATTATCATCTCATTATGTGAGAATCCACATGTTCGAACCTTCGAATATGAAAAAAAAATATCCATTCCTCACCAAAAATAAATTTAACTTTTACAGTTACATCGGCTGATTACCGTGATTTCCCAAAAATATGAAAAATTCAAATAAATGCTCAAAATGCTCGGTCATCGATCCTAAACTGTTCTGAGGGCTGAAAATGCTCAGAATAAATCTAACAAGTCTTGCGTAAATCATTACAAGCTTTAAATATGACGAAAAAAATGTGTTGGTCATCTGCAGAAAAATAGTTTGTTCCAATTAGCTAAGCATAAAATAATTCAAATGTGGCTTACATTTCTTGATGTTCTTGAAGTGTCGTAAACCTGGTCTATACCAGATTTATCCGTAAACATGCCCTAGCGGACAAGCACGTATAATCCTTGTATCGGCCGCCATTGTAGACCCACAAATCGTCTAGTCAGACATAGTGGTAGTATCTTTCGACGTTTTAAATGACTGTGGTTCCATTTTAATATGGGCTTCTAACAAAGCCATAACAGTTTGTTGAAAAGGGTCAGATCTAAGCGATCTCTTCTTAAATGTGTCAGTTGTAACCTAACTCACTGTAATCTCATCAGTACAAGAAAAACGTTGACAGTCTAAGCAGTTAACGGCTGTTCTGAAGATCGTTCCCTGGGCATGGTTTGTATATCACCATCTGCCATGCGCTAGACAACTTGCAGTTTCCCTTGCGTAGACTAATGAACGCCACCGTTATAGACTATTCTTCAATGTACTGACCGATCGAAGTGGTTAAATAGTTACAAAATATGAAAACTGACTTTAAATGGATCTAAACATCCAAGTATTAATTTACTATTGGACTGTGACAAATACTATTTTCTAGACCAAGTCTAGCATATGTCCTTTTTGGAAATATAAATATTTCCACCAATGTCTGTAGAAAAACAATCACCTCAGTGATTCTCCTCACCAGAAACTTACTAAGTTCCAACTCGTTTGCGCAGCACTTCTCGTGACTATCACGATTTGAAAAGTACTTCTTCGTAGACGTGGCAACCATGTGCCTTGGCTCAGCGTAGACGCAACTTGTTCGCCAAGTGCTTGTGATGAATTGAGCTAACTATCCCTGTTCCAGCTTGCTTTTATACAAAAACGGTCAGGGTCACGCGTCATCGCCTGATATCTAGAAATCCTCATATCTCTTGAATCCCTGGTCCGATTTACTTGATATTAATTGCATTCTCTTTTATTTGGCCGTGCCAGTAATCTGATCCCAGTCTCAAGTCTCTGCTCCATAGTTAACTATTTAATCAATAAATAGTCTCCACCTCTGCTGTGACTCGCTACGTCATTTACCATCCAACTATCGGTAATTTCCTTCGAAAGGCTTCGAGAAGCAATGTAGCGCGATATTCAAATATCCGAACTTTCAAACGCTGCTACAGCCTTTCCCTTGATATCTAGGTGTCTGAAACTTGGAATACCCATTCCTAGAGTTGGGCACAGTATGACAGTTTGATGCTTTGAATTATCACTTGTCGCACACATGTATTTGTTAAGGCCTTGCTTCCATGTCGTCATAAATCTTGTAAAGTCGTTTAGGGTCATTGTGGCTTGGCTATAGACGGGGAACTGTCGACCATATTGGCATCAGACGTTGGAAGTGTGGCCGAAAACTAAAACAATAAGGGGCGGCTGACTCAGTTTCTTGTGGACACGATAACTGCCGTAATTTTGCACCAATCACTTTGAATTTTGACATAATATGTATCCCTTTAAAATCTCGGTCGAGTTCATTAATGGGCAAATCGGTCGAAGGGGGTGAAAATGAGGGGCATTTTTTTTTCTTCAAAAAGTGATATATCGCTATAACTCTCTTAATACGTGAAGTATCGAATCCATTCAAAGTTCTTACTATGTATCGGATAAGTGCCAAAAATGTATGTATAAAAAGTTTTTTCATAGCACCAACCATTGACCAAAGGGGTGAAAAAAGTGTTTTTTTTTCGGGAAACATTAATCATATCTCTCGTAATAGGCACAATATCAAACCCGTACAAAATGGACAATATTCCCCTAATAATTACCTAAAACGTCTGTGTGAAATAATTTTTGATATGACCCACCATTATCCCAAGAGATGAGAAAAATTATTTCGGAAATAGAAGAAAATGCCAAGAGCCATCAGAGGTTGCCATGACAACGCTTCTGAACTGATCAGGGATAAGCTATCAGAGATTGCCATGATAACGCCATTGCACGAGATCACATTCAGTTTTCCCTCTGACTCTGAGGGAAGCGGCTTCGGTGACGTAACTGGTAGCATGCTGCACTTCTATGCCCAAAGTCGCGGGTTCAAAGCCGGCCTAAGTCGTCGGATTTTCTAAGAGCGCTAAAAATACCTCAGTATGCTTTCCTTCGGAAAGGAAGTTCCAACGTTCGTTGTAAGTTTCTGGTTGCGGTGGCATCTAGTTGCCAATTTCACAGCTAGGTGTCGTTAACGGTAGTATTTGGTACCAAAATTAGGAACTACTACTTGAAATTGACCATCTGCAGTCCTTACCTGAATTACAGACTAATACAGCCATCACAATTAACACCGTTTATCAGACAGATTCTACACATATACAAAGTACATGGAGTTACATGACCGCGTTGTCGGAGCCCCTAAACTGAGGAACCAACCAACATCTCTGCGGGATATAAAATTTTGCGTAAAGAAGTAACAGGCTGTTAGAGAGTACTCATCAGTTCCAAACCTTGCATAAGGATGGTGTGACCACAAGTATAAAAATGGACCCCAAATAACAAGAAGATTACCGTCCCCATAAGACAATAAAACGCTAAAAATAAGCATAGAAAAACAAAAAAAAGTTAATTAAGCTCCAATTGTAAAATACTTTCTCCCAATAAATGAGGTCTGATCCTTCTACGAAAACCTGCATATTTTGATTATTATAGCCTATCCCCTTGTTTGTCCGGTGAAATCTACCTCGGCATTCCGGCGTGCCGAGAGGAATTTTTACTTTAGGCATCGTAGAACTGCCTTCTGGTTCTAGGTAGCTGGGAGAGTGGATATATAGCACGTGGTGCAATATGGCTATTGGTCACTTTCGTGACATTATACGCTTTGTTTGCTTCCTATATGTGACAGCCCTTTTTTAATGTCCGTTTATTTTTCTCTCCCGAGAACCTCCAAACAAGTCATAATTACTTCATTGTATTATAATTAATCAATTAAATATAAGCTCCTTTGTACGGTTTTTCTAAGTCCTTACCTTGAGTGTTGCAGCTTCCACACTCTCGGTACACTTTTCCACTACTAACGTGTTCTGCTCCTCGCACCTCGCCGATGGCAAGTGACGTCACCGCGACCTTCATACAACCAATGGTAGGCCTTTATCTGGTCATGCGGTCTTCAGGTTCGAGAAATTTCCTTGGCCACAATATAAGGTGCAGCTCGCTGTCGTTCTGCATCGCACTTTCCAATCAACTGCTGATCACTCATACCGCTGATCACTCATACTGCTGATCACTCACACTGCTGATCACATGGCACTATTGCTGCCACTCTTCTCAGTGCTACATCGATAGCCACCACGCTACTTCGCAGTTACATCATGGGATCTTCTCTCTGACGCATCGCTCCAGATGGCAGGAATAATTGCCAGCTGTCGTACTCAGCAAGCCTCATCTTAGATGGTGTATTTTGATTCGTCCTTCGAAGCAGCTGCAGTCTTCCGACTGCCAACCAATTTCAAACTTCTCCTGAACTACCGCCTGGACACCACAAGCGTCATACCCTCACGAGAGAAGAAGGAAGAGTTGGACTTTTATCTATGGCATACATATTGTGCCCTTGTGGACAATTGGCACAAGAGAACCCCTGATCTCTTGTATGAAAAGACGACAGAGTTTTAGAGAAATTATAAGAAACCAAGAAAGAATTCGTGGTCAAACAAGCTACAGGAACCCAGCAAGAAGATGCAGGTGGTTTTTGAAAATACTAGCGGAAAACATAAAGTCCCATTATTGTGACACTTTAACTACAAAAAGCCATTTAGGAGGCCATTATAAGAGTAAGCGAATGCCTAGTTGAAGAGTATTAATGGACACTCGACATTCCATGAAGCAGCGATTCTAGCAAGAAGTTATTGCGAGTCAAGTGTGACATTTATGAGAGATCTACTTTTTTAATGACACACTTGAGGCGAGGCCCTAGGAAATGCAAGCTGGCAGAAATTCGAATATATAAATAAGGGATTCCCCGTCATAAAACTTGACAAACTAAATATACCATGTAAACGAGCTATGAAATGTAGACGAACACAGGAACAGAATAATTCAGAGAATTGGTGGACCTGTAAAATAGGCACTTGAGAAAATGCTTAGCTAAGACTACGTCATTCGAAACTCCAGCGGAACGCCATGAGAGAATACAAGGTAATGAGGTTGGCCCCACACCGCGGATAATAACTATTTTGATTAATTGAAAATTAACCTATGAACAAATCTCATTCTGCCAAGAAGCAATCTTAAAGTTAATGCAGTTTACATCTGGAAATAAATTGTGAACCAGATTGGAGCAAGGAGTCAAGAGTTGAGTTCCCGGACTTGTAAGGAACTAATTTCTGCATCAAATCGAATAAATAAGGGCTCGAGGAAGCCAAAGTCAGTCAGTCGATCGAAAGCCTCAGTGGGGGCACGTTAGCACGTCAGAACACAGTTATCATCAAGCCTCGGTGAGGTACGTCACGTCACGTTACACTCTCAGTTAGGAAGAAGCCTCGGGGAGGCACGATTCGCACTCAGTCACGTCAGTTACGCAGATCTCAGGAAGGTTGCGCTACGATATCAGAGACCCCTTAGTTCGATTTCGGACCTAAGTGTAGGTCACAATATTCGAAGACTGAATATGTAACCAGTTTAAAACTTTCAGTGGAGGCGCGCTACGCTAATAATTAAACGGAGTTGCGCCAAGTAAGCAATCCAGAGTTAGGGACTCTGAGCGCATACAGAGTGTTTATAGAACATTTATATTGAAAGACTGCAAAGTAAAGAACATTAGAGATTGAAAAGCAATCAGTAAATTCGTAGAGCGGAGGCAAGTTACGTCACGCTCAAGTAACGGCGACTCGAAACATTAACTCCCAGAGGGGACGTTTAAATGAACATTATAGTGAAATTGCATTGTGCAAAAACAATGTGAGAAACACGAATTTAAAGAAAGGAAATGGTAGTTATAAATAGGAATAGCAAGTATAAGGACTTCGAACTGGAAGCCAAGCTAATATTGTAAAAAAATTACGATAGATAGAGATAGGAAAGGAGGTGGCGGCAATAATTACGAACACTTTCGCCTTAAACAAATAGACCGAATTAAGAAAGCCACATATAATAAATAGATTCCAGAGAGACTAAGGAAAGAAAGACTTACCAGAAGTAGAAAATTCGTAGAAGGAGCAATCACACGTTCGATGCGGAGTAGAGGAAGTGCATCAGGATCATCAGTGCCGTGATATTTCATCGCAATATGCTGAGATATGGTCCGTGTGTCTTGTAAATAATAAATAAGTGTTTTAAGTGTAAAAAACAGAGTAATAATGTGTCAAAAAGTGTATAAGTGTAAAATCGAAGACCAGAAAGTGAAAATGGTCCATTTTTGTGTAAACATGTATTATTGAAGCAGTAAGATGGGTGAATTAATCCAGAGATTTGGTCATGAACCGAACGTCAGATGGGGTGAGTAGGAAATTTTATTATCCTAATGTTGTGTCATGTGCTAATTATTAAATTGTGAAATGTATAAATAACTAAGTAAATGCACTAGTAAGTGAATGAATAACGTTTAAAAATGTGTTGAAAAAATCGCACATATAAGTTTGCCAAATGTAGGAAAATAATTGTTAGAGTGCAAAGTCAAAATAATTGAAACCCATGAAAATGAATAATTAACAATGATAAATGAAATCTGAGAGGAGAAATCGAGTATAATAAAGTTATTGGCAAGTAAGTTATGCCGTAATAATGAAATGTAAAAGTAAGAATGAATTGAGCACCGTAATAATAATAATAATAATAATAATAATAATAATAAATGTTGAGTTTTTATACTCCGAAAATAATGAATAAATAATTGAGAGATTCCATTCCGTAAGTAATAATGAAGTAATAAGTAATGACGAATAATAATACAGAGCTCTAGTGGGAAGAATTGAATAATCAAAGGATCTTGTGATACCTTAAAACAATGAAAGTACTGAAAGTAATGTTGTTGTTCAGATCGCAATATAATAAAGTAAAGTAAATGGTGGTTATTGAACACCTTGAAAGTATACGATAAAATTTGTAAGCTATAGGCCATATTAAAAGGAAAACGTCGAAGGACAGACCAATAAGTAATGCCGCGATATAAGTAAAGTCAATTTGTCTAAGGATATTTAAGGAGTGCGATGAAAGTCCAAGTTATAAAATGTTGTATTGCCAAAATGGGCTAATAAATAATGAATAATGAGTAGCATCAAGCTAGGAAATCTGTTATCTTATAACATGCATATTCGGGAGATCAAAAATAATATTAACTGTCGGAATATTGTTGTTGTGTCAGGGCGTGACCCGCTGGTAGGCAATGGGTCCTAGCCAGGTCAATGTATGTAAGCCGCAGTTCAGGCATGATGGAGATCTCGGAATTGTCCGCCTTATAAGTATATATGGTTTGCAACCAAAGTGGATGATACATTCACACTGGAATAGCTTTGTTTATGGTAATTTGCAGAGTAAGTCCCGTTGAGGCATTGCCAAGTATAAGTCTGGAAGGATTAAAAGGTTTCTACGATTTATGATATAACTGGGGAGGCGTGTAGGGTCTCCGAGCCTAGTGTCATATAACCTATCCTACATTAGTCAGCATCGTTATCCGACCAAAATGTGTGTGAAATAAAGTATGTAAGCCGGAGTTCAGGTATGATGGAGATCTCTGCATTGTCCGCCTTAAAAGTATATAAATCGTCGTGATCTCAGGATAAATTCATGGGTTATGAAGAATATGAAATGAATGTTATAATAAAGTGAGGGAATAAGTAATTTACGTAATGAGTGGGCTTGGACATTCATACACCATTAAAGGAAGGGAAAACCAAAAGTTGAAATCGCGAGGGTTAAATGAATGGAAACGACTAGGTCGTAAATTTAAAGCTAAGTAGCGTGAAGGAGGGAGTCTAGATCTTGCCGGCCCTTCTCAAGACCGCAAGGGGGAGCTAACAATAGGCGTTTTGTATGCAAAAGTTTTAAGATCTGAACAAGGAGTAGCCATTAAAACGGAGAATTATGCAAATGTGTTAAAGAAAGGTGCTATAAGAATATAATGTAAATTGTTGTATTGGTGGGTTTTAGACAATTGTCCCCATCCTGAATTTGAAGTAATTCCATAATATTTGACCATAGTAGTCAAAGAATAAGATGTTAAGAAATAACCGATTCTTCCTCTAAAATATTATACAAGTAAGACGGGTAAACGGATAATTGAGTTTGAAAGTAAACCACGTATTGAAAAATGATAATAGCACATGATACATCATTAATGAACCATCCTAGAGCATGAGAGAGAAGTTGAAGGACGTGAGTTCGATTCATGGCAAGTAAAAATGTTATTCATGATATGTTTTAAAAGTGTTATTTGTTGTGTTAAAGTATAATACCTAAGGCTTGAATGGAAGAAATAAGTACAGTTTGAAAGTAACTGAATGTAATGTAAATGATGCAAGTAAGAATAAATAAAGCCCTGAAGGGATTGTAATAATATACGGTAAATGTCCGTAAGCCTTAGAAGATGTTTCATAATGTGACTTTCAAACTCAATTATCCGTTTTGTGCCTAAATAAACAGAAATAAAAACTGTAAGATATCATTTTTGTATTGATCGTTAATGATAGAGATCAGCTCAAGTGAGCTAAGCAAGATGATTCTAGAATATAGATTTGAGTGTTTTTGATTATTTTATTGATTTTGATTTTTGGTTTTGGATTTATTCCAAACTATTTATGTTTGTATCATTAATTGTCATTCCCTGGGTAATTTTTAGTGAATAAATTCATATTAATTGTAATATGTTAGTTATCTTTTGTAGTCTTGATGGTCCATTAGTGCTTCCATATCTGAATGTGAGGTCATGTTGTGGGCTGAACGGTACACACACCGAAACTGAATTAGCCTAGCCAGGTGATGATCAAGCATTCTCCGAGTGAATCGGGTACAATATCTCGAGGCCATGAACGCCTCCTTCCGAAGAAAGTGTGAAGACTTCTCAACCATCATTTATGCTAGCTGGAACTCTTAAGGAGATGGCTCTGCCAGATATCCCTTCAACTTTTTGAGAAGATAAGTTCACTTTTATGAAGAATTAATTTTTACTATTATCACGCATTTCCTCATTCAGTCTTATGATTCTTTTATTAAGGTGTATTTTATATTTCAAGCTCAACTTCTCTCATATGAAAGCAAGCCTCTTCATTGGGTTCTCTCATCAGACCATCACAAATTGTTACATACCATACTAGTAATTTCTGCTTCAAGCACTTATGTGCACTTTGATCATTGTGTTATTAATTTGCAATTACCAATACATATTGTTATCTGATTTTATTTGGTTTTCTGGTGATGTAACTCCATGCCCACTACCCCGCATCACTTCAGTTTAATTGTTTTTCCCACAGTAGTCATTTTGACCAGGATCTCGCCTGATACGTTCTCCCTTATGGAAAAGATTTAGGGCAGATCTTTTCTCCAGCTATGGAAAAGGAAATTCCTGGCTTCCACAGTGAGTGGCACGGGGTGACCAGCTAATAATAACACAGTTGCAAGCTGACATACGCTCTGCATGAAGATTAGATAGCTCACAGATTCTTCCCCGTTGAAGTAACACAGAACAAAAATGCAATAAACTGAAAAATCTAGCACACTGAATTAAAAATGTAAATATTATGTCTTTTTATATGCTTATAAGTGAAAAGCAGGAATTTATGTATTCATACAAAAATGTTTAAGATATGTATTTACCTTGAGGGGTTTGAAGCCATTTTCTCAGTGTTGCCATAGTAAACAAGAGTTAAGTGATTTTCAGTCGGTCAACACGGATGTACCCAAAAGAGCTGGGTTATGCCCTAATCCTGAAATTAATTACATAAGATTACTATATACACTAGGATGTAAATTATTTCAGGATTAGGGCATAACCCAGCTCTTTTGGGTACATTCGTGTTGACCGACTGAAAAGCACTAAACTCTTGATATGTATTTACATAAAAAGTTATTTATTTACCTAAAAATCCGAGCCCTAATGATTACACTATACGTTAAGACTAATATTTTTAGGCCTTGAGTGACCTTGCGATAAGAATTTAAGACCAAACACGAGTTAGCTGTAAGCTATCACGTTGGCAACTATGCTTGTTTTGACCAGTGAGTGGATAGGATTCTAGAGAGCAGTCCGCCATTTTGGTTTATATACAACAGATGCTTAGGCCTAAATAGAAACTATGTGACGATGTTGGTCTTTTACAAAAATCAAGACATTATACTAGAGACGATTAGGATAGTCATGTAAAGCTTACATTAAAAACAAGATATGAAGTAAAATGCGTTTTTGTCCAATTACCATAGACCGGTGGGAAGAAAATGATGAAACTCTTCACGAACATCAGCGCTGGTCACCACCGTGTTCCTACTACCTCCATAGAATGAATATAGGTAATATATCTTGCAATTCAACTTACCCATATATAAAACCCCTGAGTGACGATAACAGTTATGATACATGTGGACCTTATGGCATTAACGGTGCTCCGGTTGACAGTACAAAACAAGCTTAAGAAAAAATTAATGAAAAAACTCCCTGTCTTGAAACATTGGAACATCACAGCTGTCATGGACGATATGAACACAAAAGACTATGTTATATGGTTTGGTATCGTTCCTATCCCAAAATGTTAAAAAAATGTAAACACCGTTATGATTTCTATAAGAATAAAATGCTATAATAAATAACAAGTAGTTCCGTGAAGAACTATACAGCCTATTTTCATATATCCTACTTATATTAAATGCCACTATCAACATGCAAAATTTCAGTTTGATTGCTGTAATAGATTCGTAGATATTGAGAACCGACTAAATATTTCGGATGGTCGCCATGTTGGATTTTATATATGTAGGTCCTAGAGTTATGTAATGTTACATGAAGATTATTATGTACGTGTAGCATTCAAACTTCAATCGCATGATTAGGACACAAGAAGTAACAGGGAGATTTTAAAATTTCGCACAGCTGCCATCTTGTGGTTATGGAAACACTTGATATAAATTAGATGCCAGTGGATTAACATTCGTAAAAGGATTTACTGTACCAAGTTTCACTGCACTCGGATAGTTAAATTGCGAGAAACGTCCATGTGAATATTTATAATTCGCGTCGCCGCCATGTTGGATTTGTGATCACCAGGTTATTTAAAGTCCTATAGGTGAACTTAAGTTCATAGCCCCTATGAACATAAAAAAATTCAGTTTGATTGCCATAATAGATTCGTAGATATTCAGAGTCGTCTGAATATTTCGGATGGTCGCCATGTTGGATTGTTAAATGTATAGGCCATAGAGTCATGTACCATTAAAAGAAAATTATTACGTAGGTTCATTATTCAAACTTTCACTTCGATTGCTTGATTACGACACTAGAAATAAACACTTAATTTTTAAATTCGCACAGCCGCCATCTTGAGGTTATGTAAACAATTGAACTAAATTAGATACCAGTGCATTACAATGTGTATAAACATTTCCTGCACCAGATTTCATTGCGTTTGGAACATTAAATCGCGAGAAAGGTCTATTTAAAATTTTCAAATTCGCTTGGCCGCCATGTTCGTTTTGTAGTTAACCGCTTTTTGAAAGTCTTATAGATGAACTTCCAGTAGTGCCCTTTATCTCCGTACAAAATTTCAGAATGATATCGCTAATAGTTTCAGAGATATAGAATGCCGGTGAAATATTTTGCACAGTCGTCATCTTGTGGTTATGAAAACAATTGAACGAAGTTAGATGTCGGTGCATTACAATATGTATAAACATATACTGTACCAAGTTTTATTGCGCTTGGTTGGTTAAATCGCGAGAAACGTCTATTTAAAAGTCGCGAATTCGCGTGGCCGCCATGTTGGTTTTGTAGTTACCAGTTTTTCAAAAGTCACATAGGTGAACTTTTGATAGTTTCCTTTATCACCGTAATAAATTCCAGGGTGATATCGGTAATAGTTTCGGAGATATTGAATGCTGGTGAAATATTTCGCACAGCCGCCATGTTGGATTGGTGAGACGTAACAAAATTTGAAGGGCACGGTCGAGGTCGCCTGGAATAGTGCTATGGACTTACCGAGTTTCATTGAAATTGCTCCAGCCGTTTAGAATGTATTAGGGGACACACACACACACCTCACACACACACACACACACACACACGCACACACACACGGACAAAAGATGATCTCATACGCCTATTTTTTCAAAATTGAAAATAGGCTAAAAATATGTTGTTATTATTTCTAAACCTTGGTACTGAGTAGTGAGTATGGGGGGGGGGGGGTTCAGTTTCTAGTGCGAGCAAAAGTGGGTGCAAAAGTGGGTGCAAAACAGGGTGCAGTTTATAGTAGGTATGATTTTTACTGGAATGTGATTTGTTTAAATGTAATTTCTAAACGCGAATAGTGAGTGACAGTTGGCTTTGGTACAAGCAACTACACCTAAACTTTACCTAACATAACCTAACTTTACCTAACTCACCTAAGCTAGCCCAACCACACCTAACCTGTCTTTACTAACCTTTCCTATTCTAATCCTAGCTAACCTTACCTGACTTGACCTACATACTACAGGTAATACTATCTTACAAATAGAGCCTATTCACCACATGTCTATGTGTCAAGTTAACTCGGTAAAAAATAATAGTTTGTAGTATGTGCAGTTTTAAGTAAGAGCAAAAGTAAAAGCAAAGTGGTAGAAAAATGGTAGAAAAGTGATAGAAGAGTGGTAGAAAAGTAATAGCAGTTTATAGTAGTAATGATTTTACTAGAATGTGATTCGAGTAAATGTGCTTTCCAAACCCGAGTAGCAAGTGGTCGTTTGGCTTTGGTCCAGGCAACTACACCTAACCTAACCTAACTTTACCTAACATAACCTAACTTTACCTAACTCACCTAAGCTAACCCAACCACACCTAACATGTCTTTACTAACCTTTCCTAATCTAATCCTAGCTAAACTTACCTGACCTCATCTACACACTGCAGGTAAGACTATCTTACAAATAGAGCCAATTCACCACCACATGTCTATGAGTAAAGTTAACTCGGTAATAAAAATAATAGTTTGTAGTATGTGCAGTTTAAGTAAGAGCAAAAGCAAAGTGGTAGAAAATTGGTAGAAAAGTGATAGAAAAGTGGTAGAAAAGTAATAGCAGTTTATAGTAGTAATGATTTTACTAGAATGTGATTCGATTAAATATGCTTTCTAAACTCGAGTACTGAGTAGCCAGTTGGCTTTGGTCCAGGCAACCACACCTAACCTAACCTAACTTTACCTAACATAACCTAACTTTACTTAACTCACCTAACCTAACCCGACCACACCTGACCTGTCTTTACTAACCTTTCCTAATCTAATCCTAGCAAACCTTACCTGACTTGACTTACACACTACAGGTAAGACTATCTTACAAATAGGGCCTATTCACCACCACGTGTCTATGAGTAAAGTTAACTCGGTAATAAAAGTAATAGTTTGTAGTATGTGCAGTTTTAAGTAAGAGCAAAAGTAAAAGGAAAGTGGTAGAAAAGTAATAGCAGTTTATAGTAGTCATGATTTTACTAGAATGTGATTCGAAAAATGTGCTTTCTAAACCCGAGTAGTGAGTAGTCGTTTGGCTTTAGTCCAGGCAACTACACCTAACCTAACCTAACTTGACCTAACATAACCTAACTTTACCTAACTCACCTAAGCTAACCCAACCACACCCAACATGTCTTTACTAACCTTTTCTAATCTAATCCTAGCTAAACTTACCTGACCTCACCTACACACTGCAGGTAAGACTATCTTACAAATAGAGCCTATTCACCACCACATGTCTATGAGTAAAGTTAACTCGGTAATAAAACTAATAGTTTGTAGTATGTGCAGTTTAAGTAAGAGCAAAAGTAAAAGCAAAGTGGTAGAAAAATGGTAGAAAAGTAATAGCAGTTTATAGTAGTCATGATTTCACTAGAATGAGATTCGAGTACATGTGCTTTCGAAACCCGAGTAGTGAGTAGTCAGTTGGCTTTGGTCCAGGCAACCACACCTAACCTAACTTTACCTAACAAAACATAACTTTACCTAACTCACCTAACCTAACCCGACCACACCTGACATGTCTTTACTAACCTTTCTTAATCTAATCCCAGCTAACCTTACCTGACTTGACCTACACACTACAGGTAAGACTATCTTACAAATAGGGCCCATTCACCACCACATGTCTATGAGTAAAGTTAACTCGGTAATAAAAATAATAGTTTTTAGTATGTGCAGTTTTAAGTAAGAGAAAAAGTAAAAGCAAAGTGGTAGAAAAATGGTAGAAAAGTGATCCTAGCTAAACTTACATTGGACAGAGTGGAAGACGAGTAGTCACACGTTATAATGAACATAGGAATGCGATAAGATACGGAACACATTCAGCCGTATGCCAACATATGTGTGACACGGGGCACAGCTTTACTAAAATCGAGACTGACCTAAAAATAATTTATCACGAATCGAAAGGCAGAGCTCTCGACATAAAAGAAGCAATCGAGATTCACCTAGCCAAACGAAACAATCCCAACAACCTAAATGAACACACTTTTATGGAGAGTTCACCCCTTTTCACTCTGCTAAAAACACACCCTGTCGGAAACAAGACACAACTTAGCGATATAGCCAAGCTAGATAAAAAGAGGGGGGGGAATAGCGGTGGTTAATAGGTAAATGTTATCTGAATCAGGTGTACTGTGTACTTTTTTCTGCAATAAACTTAGGCCGGTATGTGCGGCAGTATTAAAGGTGCCGGGACGTCTTCAATAGACCGGGCAGCGCTTAGTTCGAATGGCTTTTTAGTCCACGCGTGGCGAAGACAGTTCCACGGTTTTTAATAGTTGTAGATGTTCCTGTATTCAATAACATACATTCTTATCTAGATTTGGCAACGTCACACAAATAAACATTGCACTGACCTCAGACAGAACATAGGAACAAAGGGGGGAGAAAGGAAAAACCAGTTTCGTCCAGTTAACACCCGGGTTCAGTTGATCACAACTGGTGCTAGAGTGAACACGAAACTGCTCGATATGGGAGCAATCGGTGGTTTCGTCGAAAATTATTGAGTAGGGTTACGGTAGGAAAGAATGAAGTTTTTTCCAGCTTCAACTGCCTTTCTGTGATACTGGGTCCGCTCATGAGAGCAGAGTGCTCCATTTTCACCCTAAAGGTCGTCAAACATTGTCAATGGTTGTCGGACTAAGCGTTTCAGACTGGTATTGCACTGATGACCTCCGCATTCTCCACCGGCGAAAAGTACACAATATTTACAATACAAGCCTTTATCTTTATGGGAGAGAACTAGCCAAATGTATCTGTCGAGGTGAGATCTCTGTGCAAACTTCCTCGTTTCTTTTCCATTTTTCTTAATATCACAGTTAATATCACAATGCGTAATTGCATATTCCTTCGGTGGAGTCCACGGTCTCTCTAACAGCTGAAATGAAAATCCACAGCCTGCTTCCAGTCTCCGACCGGGTCAGGAATGGAATGACTGGAGCCCCTATCTAGCGGCGAGGATATGAACGTGCCGGCTGCCGAGGCCTGACGCGCTCCTCTGGGGCAATGATTAAATGAATGACAGATGAAATGAAATGATAGTGGAGAGTGTTGCTGGAATGAAATTGTGACAGGGAAAACCGGAGTACCCGGAGAAAAACCTGTCTGCCTCCGTTTTGTCCAGCACAGATCTCACATGGAGTGACAGGGATTTGAACCACGGACCCAGCGGTGAGAGGCCGGCGTGCTGCCGCCTGAGCCACGGAAGGCTTTATTCTCTAACAGCTGACATTTTTCAAAATCTTTTACACCGGGCTGGCCCACGAAATACCCAACATCCCAAGCGTACGCATTGACAGGGTCGGCAGATAAAGTAACAGTGGCTAGTGGACTGCTGGAACCCTCCACATTGTTGCTAGTACTTGCTTGGTTAAGTGCACTGCTGCCTGAATTGGATGGCTTCTCAGTACACAGAGGAGAGATTGCTGACGGCGAATTTACGCTAGCAGCTTCAGGCTCGACCGCGATCTTACGTTGTTTAGAAAAAAAATTATCTATGGTCCTAACGGTACACCGTTTTATACCAACACCAGAGACAGGAGCTGTAGGGGGAGCAGGAATTGGAGCCGTTGCAGGAACAGTATAGTTGGTGCGCACAAATTCACCACCAGCACCAGCCGAGCTTTCTGGACACGAAGGAACGCCATTCCCATCCTGCACCAGGACAAACGAAACAATTTATAAAAGAACAATATCACCCGTCTGTCCCCCACCCTAGAAGAAAAAAAAAATTGATAGAAAAACAAAAGTATAAAATCACCCGTTAGTCACCCAGCCCCCAAAGGAAACAATTTTGATTAAAAAGAAACAAAAGAACAAAATCGCCCGTTCGTCCCCCACCACCAAAATAAATAAAAAATGTGACAGCAGCGAAGCTACACCACAACCACCATCGATGAATTTGGCATGGCAAATTTTAATTGGCCCTGTACCATTTTGCTTTGCTTACGAGGATTTTTATGATATATCGGTACACCTTACGATAAAATCACCAAAAAAATAATAATCTTTTGTCAATTCTACATTTTACAAGTAGACCTACCAAAGTTCAACGCTCAGCAAAGTACCAAAGTAAGACTGATCAACTGTAGCTATACACCAACGTTGTTCTGATATAAAGACATTTTGGAGATAATTAAACAATTAGCCATAGAGTTAATACAAAGAATCTTTACTTTAACACGATTTTTGGCTACCTCGAAGATCAAATATTAAATTTGAAAACTTTCATGTTCATGTTCTTTGCTCATAAACAAATATAAATAAATAGAAGAAAAAGACAGGAAAAACTTTTGTATCAGCCACCTACGTTGAAAAGCGCACAAAAGGCCTACGGTAATGCAAGAAAAATTAAAATTACATACTGCGAAAAATGCAAAATAAATGGTCTCGTATACGACCCCTTTTTCGCGGGAGGTGAACCTAATCAAACGAATAATTTGTTTTCATACGGCAAATTGAGCACAAATCGCCAAAGTAAGCAACGAGTTGCATGATCAGCAACGATGGTGTAGGTGATGTCGATGTTATGATTTCTCATTAATGGCACAGTTCAACAACACGAAACCCACAAAAGCTGGATTGGATTCAAATCAAAACTCACCATTTTGTAGTAAAATCCCTGGAGTGCTTAACCTCACGTATAACTACAGCACTGCTCAGCCAAAAACACAACATAAATCAAATCAGTCGTCCGGTTTCGTCAACAGTTTGCTGACAGTCACAGTGATTCTTTTACGTTGCTCTCTGCTTCTCGCTCAACAACACAAACTCAAACTCAAATGCGCTTTTCACTATTATGCATATTTAACAGAATGTTACATGTCACTGACACTACAAAACTACTTTCACTACACAAAATCATCACACATTGTTTACATTTGCATTTGCATTGTAATGCTCTGTCCAGTCACTGCCGTTGCTGGCGGGGAAGTAGGATGTGGAGGGGAGGTGGTGCAGGCGGAGCGACACTAGAGGACGCGCCGTGTTGCAGTCGGAGGAAGAGGGAGGGAACAGATATTTTGCAGAGGATTACAGCTAAATTCAGGAATGCCCAATGACAGTAAGGTAGGGCAATGGACACTTCTCGTACAGTAGTTCTCCGTCCGTTCCGCACTCATTATACCGATATCACTTGTAAAATTCGTTTTCTATTTCTTCGCTCAACTTTTACGGCATTAAAGGCAATAAATACGGGCAAATTCCTAGATGCAGATTTTCTTGGAGGAGGGGCGGGGGGGGGGGGGGGGGTCATGACCCCCGTGACACTCCCTTGCGTACGCCACTGGTTGGGATGTTGAAATCACCGAAGATTAATAAATTTTGATCATATATTTCTGTGCTTGACTCCAACCACCGATATAGTTCCCTGTATGTTTCTACTTTTGAAGCTGGTGGAATGTACACATTATAAACGTACCACATATTTCATCTAATAACCAGTTTCACAAATACACATTCCAAGCTGCCAGTCATTCTTTCGACCTTGAGTACTGTTAATCCGCTACCGACCAAGATCGCCCCCCACCCCCTGCTCTGGCAAGCCTCTCAGCCCTGTACACTCTGTATCTATCAGAACAGATCTCACTGTCGGTGATTTTATTAGAAACCCAAGTTTCTGTAATTAGAATTAAGTCACACTTGTTGGTGATCAGGTTTTCATTGAATATATGTAATTTTGTATCCATTCCTTCTACATTTTGATAATAAATGGATAATCTAGGCTTTGATAGCATTAGAGTATGTTCAGGTCATCCTCATTTCGAATTATGATGACCCGAGAACCTTCAGATTTGCGTATTTTAATAAGTCAATTTATGTGGTTTTTTTCTTTCAATTTCTTGTTTGTATATTTTGGTACCTCTGACACGAATAAAAAAAACACAGGAAAGCATACTCCTTCTCTCTTCTGATGTCTTGAGCTTGTTCCAGCAACTTCCTCTTCTCTGGGGACAAACTCTCGTTCACATAAATTACATTGTCGCCAGGAAGACCCGCTTGGCGTGTGGAGAGATACCGTTTCACCCGGCGTCGCTCCATGAGATGCTCCTTGTCATCCCACCGAATGAATTTTAAGATGATGCCACTGTGTTGATGATTAGGTAACTTTGGCAGTCGATGACAGGCATCTACCATTGTTTCAGTGATGACCACATCCAGAGATTTATTTATGTATCGTATGTCTTCAGTGCCGGGAGTGTCCGAGGACATGTTCGACTCGCCTGAGTCTGTAGCTGCTTCCAGCGGACACCCTTAGGGTGAGCAATTTCAAGTAGTTCCAACTTTCGCTACAAGATATCAATGATACCTAGTGGTGAACGTTGGAACTTTTGATAGAGCGTTCCGACGAAATCTAACCTAACAATTTAGCTTCACACATGTTTAGTCTGTGGAAGGATCTTTTACATGCCATAAATCTATGACATGGGACCGCCGGCTTTACTTCCCCTCCGAAGGAAGGCATACTGAAGGATTTTTAACGCTCTTAAAAATCCAATGACTTTGACCGGGTTGGAACCCGCTATATTGGGCACAGCAGTTCAGCATGCTACCAACTACGCCACCGAGGCCGCTACTGTTTCAAGAATGTTTTCGTTAGGAACTTCCGGGACACCGTGTATTTCCACCATATCCCTATGTGTGTACTGCTCAGATTTTCCTAGGCGGTTTTCAAGGGATTTTAGCTTCGCCTTGAGATTGGCATTTTGCTGGGTTAATGTCTCAATGTGTCCTTTACTTTCAGTAATTTCTATTTGCTGGTTTGAAATTAATGTTACACAATCGTCTAGTTTTTTTATGGCACAATTCCATTGAATTACCTAGATCTGTCTCTCTCGCTCTTTGTTCGTCACCATAAGGTCCCATTGCAAGCAAACAACACAGAAATACCAGACATGAATTTGAACTAGTCCCAGCACGAGAGTGTTAATCTCAGGTATTATCCGGTACGGGTAAAGAGCTGCCACAAAACTAGCCCAAATTGTACATCTGAGAAGAAAAGGAAAAACCAATGCTATAAACAAATAAACCACATTTATGATAAAATCACTCTCTCAATAATATGTATTGTATGAAAGATTCCTAGCCTACTCTATGTTAGGGACCTAGTGGCTAATCCACAAGCTAACTAATAAAATCCCTCCTGAAAATAATGGCATCCTACTGTTATTGTCCTATTATCCCCTCAAGAAGTCCTCACCAACAAAAACGCGATGAAATAAAACTAGGAAAATGGTAGGAAAATAATCCCAAAGCAATTAAAATGTAAAATAGTGACATCACTCCTAAACTCGGGTAGCCGATGGATATCCCTTGAAGTTACTAAGCGTTCAAAAAGGACCCAACAAAAATAATCTAAGTTACGATGGTACCATTTCCAAATTTAAATTCACGATTCCGGTCTAGCTAAATCCAATAGTCTCCATGCGTATTCGCGAACTCAATCGAATCTAGGTGGCAGGTTGGTCGCGACAAAATGGTGGACGCAAGGGTGATAGACTTCATGTATGTATTGAATATTGTTGGCAATTCTAGGCGAGCTCTCGTTGAAGAACAGGCAATTTTAATTCCAAACACGTAATTATGTGCGGGAAAGTGCTAGAAATAGAATATTTTATGAGACTTGAGGCGTTATGCTTACAAAAGGAGTACCTTACCATTTTCAAAATGAAATTCAGTCACCAGTTGCCGTACATTGCTTTACATACTTCAGTAAGTATCGTAGATACATTTATAGTCAATTTGGAAGATATAGCCTAATACTGTTGAAGTCGAAATCAAAGACTGTACAAGTTGACTATAAAAAGTTTTTAAATTTTTAATAGGAACATGATTGAAAACTTAGATGACCTGAGCTTCACAGATTTGAAAGTGCAATGGGGCAAGTTAAAGAAAGACAACAACATGTAGGCCTACGATAAAGCGACCCCTAAAAGTAATGTTTGCCACGGGAAGAACAGCTTGCAAATCGACCTTGCTAAGTCGCCTAGTTTGTAGTGCAGGGAAGAATGTAGGGCACTGGATATTGTAAGAAATACGTTAGTATTATTAATAATGAATTCTCCTTTGTACAATGCCAGTCACATACGATCATATACTTCAAAATCGGCTTTGCGACGCGAAGTAATCGACTCAATTCCGTCTGAAAAGCTTTCTTTTTGTGAAAGTAATGCATTGATATGACAATTGCTGATTTTGAAGAGCAGAGCGGAACTGATCAAATATATGTCATCTTTTAGCCTCAATTATTATTAAAATAACTGAAAAAACGAGAGAAGAGCACACCCATCAACTCAAATCACATGTTATAGCATCTGTTTGCTTATGTTTCCATTCAGATAACGGCAGCACCGTCGCTTGAGTTCGTGAATACTGAAGTGCTGCTGTAATCGGATGTACCGCGATCAGCTGAGTATTGATGTACGGTACATCGAAAACGTGCGAGCATTTATTCTATTATTTTATACAGTAACGATGTCAAAACTTTGTGCTCTATTGTTAGTTGCAATAATAGATATTATAAAACACAGAACAATGTAATATTCTACATAGTTTACCTTCACGAACTCATAAAATTGTTTTTAAAACACGATGGATATTAACGGTGAATCGCAAGTAGTACCGGTAAATTTAAATTTTACCTTGAGATTTAATTAGCCTACCGTACTCTAACTATGATGTTAAAAGTAAGTTTGGACTTTCAGCAATCGTTTGAGCTGACAAAAACTATAGGTCATCGCTTTGGAAAACAAGTGAACCTACGGGTGTCAATACGCTTGCGTAGGCCTACTTACACCGAACTGCTTCTGAAACCCAATTTAAAAGCTCATCAGCTCGGCCCCCTAACAAAATTTTCAGATATTTACATTACTCCAGGGGTCTTGGGGACATCAGCTTCTCTGGTAGGGTACTGTACCCGTATAAATCATGATGCTCACCTGTCGGAAATCATAAGATGGAGTGGATCGTAGAATCTTGAATTTACGGCTAGTAAATCCTGAAAATCCTACCGACAAATACATCATGACCCTACACCAGTCTCTAGGGATGTAGCCTGAGAAAGTTCGCGCCAGATATTGCTCGTGTAGTACTGGGTAAGCGCAAAGCGATCGTCCTATGTTTCCCCCAGTCAGCTGCGAGGAATGTATAGATTGTGACCGAGTTTTCTAAGCTGAAGTAAATTATATCTTCTCTAATTTGACTCCAAGACTATATTAATTAATTCTATAGGTATATCCTCTAATATATTATGAACGATTTTCAGCGTTTAAGCGTTAAACAGCTGCAAAATGAGCTACGGACTAAGGGTGCTAAAACTAGTGGGAGGAAGGAAGAATTAATAGGCTACAGCGGTAATAACAAAATTTTAACACGCTTTATTATTCAAATAATGAATAGGAGTCAGAATGCTTGAGTATTGTAGGCCTATATTGATAAATATATCTCCATAAGGCTTAAATCGTAAATAGAGATTTCCCGGTCAATGCATGTGAGTTTTTCAAAGTGAAATGTCATGCCCTGTTGTTCGGATTCCACGTAAATAGGAGGTCCCGTGGCTCATGATCTCTAGATTAACGGTCATGTAAAACTACAATGTTCCTTTTATAAATAGAGATTTAAATATTCACTTGCTCCCCTTGCTTCGATTCATGTCTTTTTTTGGTTGATAGCTTAGGCCTACTGTCATGTTTTAAGGTACCGTAAACATAATCAAAGAAAGTTGATACCGGTATTATATACCTCAAAATGCATCGCAACGTTTGGTTCTTATGTAATTTCGTCAATTTCTTAATACGAATCGTTTCCGTATCCCTTGGAAACGACTTCTTTAAAAGGTTTCAGAATCCCTGCTTTAGGGCCACGAACTGTTTCCATCCATGGAAGTTGACGATTAATTCTGATTTCAAGAAACCAACCATAATACGTTTTTGGCTGTTAATGTTGTGACATTGTGACACACCCCCAATTGCAAAAAAATTAATGAATGAATGAATTTATTCTTGAAGTATTTGTCCGAGTATTGATGCCTTTGAAAATGGGAGTCACAAATGTTACATTCACTTCTTCCTGTATATTCACGATTTCTTCCCATACTGTACTTCAATGGAGATAATTTATGCAGATCCGATATTGTAGGCTTATCGTGGTAAACCAGCAATTTTCTTGTGTGCGGCCTCTTCCTTATTTTGGCTGTGTTCGTGGACCACGGAAAAAGCGATGGAACAGTGACCGGTTTTAATCTTGCTCTCTCCCCTACAAATACAAACGCATAAATTCAGTGATTGTTATCGAAATGTCTAATCAGTTTATAGGTAGGAATTATTTCCCTTTGTAAATCACGCTTGCCCAACACAGTTTTCGTGAAGTCATCGAGTTTAAAATGATGGGAACACACTTTAATATGTTCGGTCAGATTTTCTTCACCGAAATGTTTCCTTCTAATAGCATGTAACCATTTCTTCCTCATTTCTTTATTTTGTGAAAATTGGTGACACGAAAACGGGCTGCCCTGATTTTTGCAAAGAGGAACACTGCAATAGCTCGGCATAGTCATGAAAATAGCAATTTAAACAACTTAAATTCGTGGATATTAGCGGCATGAGAACACAGGAGACAAATGAAGAGCGCCTTGCGCTTACCCAGTACAACAGCAGTGCGCTCTATCGGTGCTAGTTCTATACATCCCTATTACACTCATCTGGGATGGTGACTACCTGTGGAGAGTGAAAATCCTACCACTTCTCAGGTCGGATGGGTTAAGGGTGCCTAAAATATGATCCAATTCCACAACACAATCTCCTTATAATTAAAATAAATCCACACGAAACGCCACGTAGAAAAAAAAAAGAAGTGAAAATTTATTAAATAAGCAATCAAATAGGAAAAATAAAACAACAATTAACGATAAAATCAGGGGTCGCTTGCCCCTTAAAAAGAATTAAATTGAAGTCAGGCATGACTTCACTATATGCACAACAGCTGAGTAGCAAGATCAGCTGTGATCTAATTCACACAAATCAACGTTAAATTTGCTATTAGACACACTTGAGATTGTTTAAAAACATCGCGCAGTCTTGGAGAAAAGAACGGGACTGGTATTTACATAATACAGAATAGCATTCCTTTTGCTCCTACAAGTTAGACTTCACTTCGTCAACCTGTTATATAATTCTCCATTCCATTCATATAACTGGATTCTACAAGAGCGCACAGCTGGTTTATACGTACAGTAACTTTCAACCATACACAACATGCAAGGTTATTTCTCAACAGAAATGAGCCTTGACTGTCTTCACTCTCTAGTTATCACTTTCCTAAACGTAATATTTAACATTACCAACGTGAAATCTTCACTGATTATTTTGCTTCCTAAGTAACAGAAGTCTCCTACTTCCTGTAGCGTTTCACCTGCCAATTTGATGTCCATAGAGATTTGTGATTTATTTCGGCTGCATTCCAATAATTTTGTTTTTCATTTATTGATTTTCATCATGATTTCTTTCCTCAAGACGAAGTCCATACCATTCAAAAGCTCGTTCAAATCCTATCGGCCAAGATGACGATGTCATCAGCAAATCTCAAAGATGAAATGATTTCTCCTTGAATCTTCGCTCCCACTTTAAATTGTTCTCCCATTTCCTGATTGTTGCGTTTCTAGAGATCTTTGAAATGCGTTGCCCTCGCACATGGTGTAGATGCATTGTGAAAGGAAAACAATCCATGTTACGAACATGGGCCGCATAACCTGTACCGAAAGCCTATTCTGAACAGCAGTTCCTTGAACTCAGGTTTGCCAACATTTTATTTTATCTTTCCATGTGGTATATCTCTGTACCTCAAAATACAGAAGAGTGCTTTAAAAATCATGTCTTGTGTAAATTTTGGAAAAGGTAGTGAGTGTGGTTTTTGCCGGAGTGGATACTCACTCGCAGAAATTCTTTCCAGTAAAATAGACTGGTTCACAATTTTGTAAGTGCACATTGAAGTATGTGACGGCGGGATGCCTTAAGTGTTACGGAAACGGCAACAGAGCTTCGTTGCTACTGAAATAACGAACAGACTGCTATTTGAACTTAACTATAGGGGATTTGTGAGCCCAGTGTTTATGAAATTGAACGTAGGCCTACATATATCGCTACCTTTATTTAGTAGCCGCTACTATGGTGTTTACAAATTAAAAGTGGTATTAGAAGGCGCTTTCCCTAATTCTTTACCCCTGTCACTACAGACCATGAAGGGCCTAGGCCTATCATGCAACCGCTTCCCAGCCATTTGGCCTGCAGATATTGTGGTGACGCGTGGTCAGTGCATCGTGTCCCCTCGGCCGTTAATCTTGTTCTTCGTGACCGGGGCGCTGCCACGTTATCAGACAGTTACTCAATTGTCCTCATGAAGCTGAGTGCACTCCGTTGCAGCCCTCACGTCAGTGTCTAAAATATCTGACGGAGCCGGGAGTCGAACCCGGGGCCTCCGGATGAGAGGCAGGTGCGCTACCCTGTTCTTATTGTGTTTATACATATCTTGAAAAATATAATACATGAATTGGCATTGCCTCCTACAGGGATATATAGAAAATCGGATACCATACCTTGGGATTCAGTTGCCATGGAAATGGACTTGCCATTAGTTCATCAGTTTATCAGAGTGAAGATAGTTTTTTTTTTTTGCGAATAACTTTGAAACTGTTGGTTTTAGGGCCTTAAAATGAGACACATCTAGCGAGCGGAAGGTCTTGCTCCAGTGCGCATGCGTCAGTGTTGAACAACCAAAGCTTTATCAAGACCAACTACAATACTCAGACCTTAATGTAGAAAAAACATGGCGACGATGGTTGCCCTACCAATAGCTAAGATCATGCCATAGAGCTTGTCACAGTTCGTGTAAATTATTATTTTTACTTGCCTAAGAGCAAGATATCACAAGACGAGACTAGGTACCGAAGAAATATGCATAAATAATTTAGACTTACCTGAATTAATTTATCTATATACTGCTGGCCTCGAATTGTAGGTTTCTTCGTCTTCACCCAAGGGGCAGCTACAATAGTCTCACTGTTTCTGTGGTTGAATAAGAAGCCTTTTGGCGAGTTATCACGATTTGTATTTAAGTTCAATAATTATAGATTAATATTTTAGCATAAAATCAAACAGATTCTGAAGTAGGAGAGAAGAAAGTACCCGGTTACTGAAGTGCTGTCCCAGCACATGCAGAGTATTTGTGTACACAATCGGAATGAGAATAGTTGCCTGAAATAATCGATCCAACGCTATAGAGATACGATTCAATTAAGACCTCTCGTGGAATTGTCTAAAATTTCGGGTAAAACATCACACTGAATTAGTTGATTGAAATATGCAAAGAAGTCGTCGTGTGGATATCTGAACATAATTATGGAGATTACCACACACAAATGACACGATACCGGTAATATGTTACCATCTAACCTATTAAACATTCGCTGTTACCGTTTGGAATAGTTGTACGCTGGAAATAGTTGATTTAGTAAAGTAATGTAGGTAGGAAAGCACCTTCTCCCTCTTACGAAATTATCGCGGCACACCATCTCGCAATATAAGTACATAATTGGCAAGTTACCCACAACACTTTATTACACACATCATAATTAAAAATAACTTGCAAGCTGTAATAATCACAAAAGTATGAATAATGATGGAACACAATGAGTTCACTGTTTGGCACAGGGGAAACATCTTCCTTAACCAATAAAAAAGTTCACCGTATTATTTGGCGTGTATACAAGGCAGTGCAGATCATCTGCCAGACTGGTAAGGATTTACGGAGACACATGTTGCTAAGCGTTCAAAGTTCAACGTCAACGGTTTGGTCTAGCCGTAGATGCTCATCGCGTTTTCCCTTTACGTACTTAAGTTCGACACTTCTGAACTGTACTAAGCTATTTTTATATTGTCACTAACTGGCAAATCATTGCGGTGTATATTCTTGAGACACTTCTATTAATGCTTTAGTCTTAGGTACTTCAACATCTGCAGTAAGTGACACAATGCCATCGGTCGACTGAACAATCATCACACAAACGAACTAGTCCATAATAAGCGTATTACCACATATTTACACCCGATTGCAGTACATTAACGCGAACTGGACTTTACAAACATACTGAAGACACCAAAAATTACAGATGAGCGATAGTTTACCCCAACCTTCATCAAACGAAGCTAATCAAAGCTAATATTGTATCCCAGCAACGAATGTAAACAAACAATATGTCGGGCTTCAGCAAACGCCATTTTCACCCTTTCGATACCTGCATTAAGGTCTGAGTATTGTAGTTGGTCTTGGCTTTATTCTCCTTGGCCAAAGTAACCGGAAGCCAACCGGAAGCCGCTACCTATCTTCTTTGGGAAGCCGCTTTTTCAAATCAAATATGGCGTGGTAAATTTTTGGCCTGGTTATTTGAAGCGATTAAGCATTCCCAAATATTTCAGGATGGAAACGGTGATTGAGACTGGCATATATAGCAATCTATAAATTGGGAACTCGTGTAGTATACGTTGCCCGGCGCCATTAAAATCCAAAAAATGTTCTATAGAAATGGCCAATGTTACTAATATACATGAGTTGAATATTTTATCGCTAGAGAGTGTTACTGTATTTTTCAGAGTGCCAACATTATTGTTTCCAGACCAATATTTTCATCCAGACCAATGGTTTTCGCCCAGGCCACGCTAGGCTAATATAAACACCCCTGGTTTTTGTCACGCACAGTGGGGATGTCACGCATCAATAATCTTTATCCAGGCCAATTGTTTTGTCTAGTAGTACAGTAAGTTGGCAGCATTACGTAATCAAACATGGCGACGTGCTTTTTGATAAGTTTATTACTTTAAAGTTAATGTTGACAATTTCCTTATTTTGGAAGTGGCAGAGTAATTACATACCATTTTCAGAGCGCTACTAAGTAAAATAACACACTTTCGAAACGGGCAACGTATACTACACGAGAGCCATAAATTGAGAACGGTTCATCGTTTTCCATAATGATGTAGGCTACTGTGTATTGAAATTGTGGCGATGAAGCTTTCAGTGATATTTTACTGCGGTAAAATAATTATAATTTCGATGGAAATGCAATTTTGGTCAGACAATTTATGATTAGGCTACACTTGTACATACTGTATCTATTAAATCGGTAGCGATTTTTCTGACAAAGAAATTCGCTCATGGTTTTTATGGTAGGCTATTGTTCAATACGGTTTCAATAAATCTGTTCACTTTAAAGTATTTGCTGCTATACAGTATATACTGTAGATATTATGTAGTGGTTTAGTTATGTAATCTTCGATGCCACTGTTTAGAACCATTTTATACTGTTATACCGTACCTGATTGAGATGGGTTAGGATATGCTAAAGATGTGGTTTTAAGGAACGTAACAAAGAGCTCATCTGTCCTTAAATGTCGGAGATGACTGAAATGCTAGATACACGGGTAACCGGTACTTAAAACTTTTGATATAAGTAGCCTATTAGGCATCATTCTAGATTTTGGGCTAGAAAATGGTTTGCTATGGAGACATTTGGAAAGGAGTAGGGTGCAGTAGTACCTGTAATAAGAAAGTTCTGAAAAGAGTGATATGTTGTATAGGCCTACAATGTAGTTGCAAGTGGAGTCCTGTTGTAAATTCTGACCAGTTTTGCTCGTGCATTGAAAGTATTAAAAAAAGGTATCTCTCTAGCCATTTATTTCATCATTACAGTGCAGCATTGTGTGTGGAAATGGAACAACATGCAATAAATAATATAATGCCCCAATAAAGAAACCCTTATTCCTTTCATTTCACACCATGTCCTGTACAGTACCAATATTTCTGTCTTGCAGAAAGTCACCAAATACTAGGTTTATTAAAAATTGTTGCATTTGTATATTTTGCGAAAGTTAAAATAGTAATTGTGTACACCATGACAACAACAGGCTGAAGTACACAAACTGGTGTGTAGATAGCTCTTGAGATTATGGTTAATGAATTTGATGCTTGGAAGTGTATGGAAGACTGCGATTATTACTTCATTGTGTAAACCTAACAGATTTGAGGTGAAAGGAGGAGAATAAGGAACTACTGTACTCCTGGGAGAGAGATTAATGTGGAGTACAGTTACAGTAGGAACTGGTGTGAACATTTCTGTAACAAGCAAAGTGAATGTTCCTGCATCACGTGGACTCTCCTGCATACGAAACTCATTGTGTGCCCATGTGCCATCAAGTAATAATTACAGTCTTCGTTATTTCCTATATACCTCCATGTTGTCAAGTCAATACTCTTAAATGGCTTTCAATTAAGTAAATGGTCACATGCTTGTCATGATCTCTAGTAGTTTCGTTCAGTTACACTGTACGGGTTCATGGTAAGTAATTGAAGAGATGAAATCTACTTAAAATAATGTGTTTCAATTGGCCATGGTCTTTTAGGTACAAGGGAAAATTTTTATTGGCAATTACGACATAAAACTTGGGTGGCATGAACTACATTACAATTATGTGTTTCTTGTTCTAGAGAATGCATAAAAAAAGAAAAACGCCAGGTCTTACAAACATTTCTAATAATGAGTTTTAATGGCAAATTTAGAAGTGGTTTCACAAACAATACTATATACCTTGGAACTGTCATGTACAAAAATAGTTATGAAAATGAAAATCTTCAGCCTGCTTCCAGTCTCCGACTGGGTCAGGAATGGAATGAATGAAGCCCCCGTCTAGCGGCGAGGATATGAACCGTGCCGGCTGCCGAGGCCTGACGCACTCCTCTGGGGCAATGATTAAATGAATGACAGATGAAATGATAGTGGAGAGTGTTGCTGGAATGAAATTTTGACAGGGAAAACCGGAGGACCCGGAGAAAAACCTGTCTGCCTCCGTTTTGTCCAGCACAGATCTCACATGGAGTGACCGGGATTTGAACCACGGACCCAGCGGTGAGAGGCCGGCGTGCTGCCACCTGAGCCACAGAGGCTACAAAAATAGTTATATATAATAATAATAATAAATGCACACTTTTTATTGTTGTTTTTTCAATATTGTTGCTTATATTTCACTTACTTCTATACATCACCAATGTGAAAAAATATCATGATTATGCTGACACTTTCGTCCAGTGGAACAAACTAACACTCAATATCTAGAGTCCACCTCTGATCGTAATCACATCCACCATTCTCTGGGCCATCATTTGAGTTAGGGCTCTGATATTTCTCTGCTGAAGTTAATCCCAATCCTCTTGAAATGCTGCCTGCAGATCACATAATGACTCTGGGGAACATCTTGAACTCGGATGCGTATTGCCAACCCATCCCAAAGATCCTCTATGAGGGTTTAAGTTGGGACTGTGAGCTGGCTAAGCACTGTAATACATATGGTGCTGCAGTGGACAAGTATTGTCATGCATGAACACGAATCCATTCATTTTCATTTTTAATGAAAACCAGTCTATCCGATCCTATATGGCAATGCCGCCCCACATCATCTTGGAGCCCTTATGGATACTGTGCACTTTGTAAATCACTCTCCAGAGTTATCTCCAGACATACTCCTTACCATCTGGAGATTTCAGGGAGAACCTGAGCTCTTCAAAGAACAGTACACGGCTCCATTGTGCGTGCTGACAAGCAAACTGAAGTTGGGTGACTCTGTATTCTCTGTCAGATCAGGTCCCATACCAGTTCACCTTGATTGAATACTTTGTTCTCTGAGGTGTTGTTGAACAGTCCTCTTATTTACATTTACATCCCACACCTGCTGCATTCGATTCCAAGCCTCATCCGCGGTAGTAATGATCTCTTGATGGCTCTGGCAATGCCTACAGAGCTCAGAGGCATTGTTTCAACTGAAATGAAGGGTGTCTGCTATTCATTTCCAAAAGGTTGGAAGGGAGGCTATGTTTATCGGGGTGGGGAGTATGTAACCATCACTTTATGCAGTAATGATATAATTAATTAACTGTAAAACCACTATGTTTAACAGCAATGCAAATGCTTGTTAGTTTTTCATGATGGAACAATTTGGGGATTACCCTAGATGCATGAAACAGGCGGAGAGTGAACATAATATACTGTATTTCCTTCACAGAACAGTAATGAGTAACCTTTAAACAATGCCAGCCCAAGAGATTTTTCTTTGCTCAATTTAGCAACTCCTGGATTCTTGAATGTGTGTGGAATCTATCTGATAACCTGGGTTATTATAGTGACATTACTAGAGCTTAGAAGAATGCTAGGTAGGGAAATGTACAGTAGCTAGCGATAACATTGTGATATATCTTCCGAACAGTGTTCACTCGTCCTTCTGAGTGCACAACGGGCCGATATATATTCTGCCGTGAAGGAAGCAGGTTGCCATAGCAATATATATATATATATATATATTTAGTGTGTGGCGTTTAGTGCCGGGAGTGTCCGAGGACAAGGTCGGGTCACCAGAGGCTGTAGCTGCTTCTATGCGGACACCCATGAGGTAAGCTACAAGTACCGCCACGTGTGGAGTGTTGTCTGGGGAGGAAAGTTTAAATGTAAGGACGAGGAGTTGGAAGGTAGCGGCTGTGGCCTATAGTTAGGGACCAACTCCGGCATTTGCCTGGAAGGAAGATGGGAAACCACAGAAGACCATCTTCAAGGTTGCTGGCGGGGGGGCGGGGGGGATTCGAACCTCCTCGCCTCCCGGATGTGAGCGACTGCCTACAGCCACGTCGTAACGACCGCGGCTAACTCACCCGCCATAACAATGAATGACTGTATGTCATTGTCCTCCACCTCACCACATGCTCGCGTTCTTCTGAACTCTGTACAGTACTTGTAACTAGGAGTTAAGTTAGGAAGGAATCAGCTGCGATCTGAATTTAATTTGGGAAACTACGGATAACCACTTCTACAATGACCGAGAATAGGATATTAATCCACTACTCATCTCTCCTGTTAACTGTCCTCTAGATGCTTGCAAACCTCATACTAGAATTAAAATTCATGACAGAGCTGGGAATTAAACCTAGGCCGCCATCATAGAAATCTATTAGCCATGGCCAATTGCCAAATTACTGGAATTCACTATTCCATTTAAATCAAGCAAACTATAGTCATATTGCCCTCAACAATCCCTAATTGAGATTTTACATTATAACCGATGGCTCCCCAAACCATAATGCCCAGAGTTGGTTCTGTGCCTCTCGACAATGTCGGGGCACCTCTCTCTTCGTATGTTGTCGCACACGATTGTGGCAATCAATGCGAGAAAGACAGAGGAACAATTCATCACTAATGATGACATTATGCCATTTGTCAACCCACACTGATATTCAAAAGTAATTTTATGATTACCCGTTTCGACCGTCACGTGGTCATCTGATTGATCACTAGCGTTGAAGTTTGAGATTGTACAATTATTTAGAAATATGTTTAGCTTGTCTAGTTAATGTTAGTGTTTATGATTCGCAGAGAATCACATTGTATGAAAAAGTTAGTTTATTCTATGATGTGTAAGTTAGTCAAGTGTGAACACCTGTGTGACAACATTGCTTTTCCTTCCAGCACTTCAGAAAATATTATAAATACTTAAAGAAGACCAATCACTGGATATCCCAAAAAAAGGCTATTCAGCCAAGTGTATACAACTGAAAATATCTCTTCTGACTGGTTGACGTCAACTTTTAATACCATTCCAAAGAAAGCAGCAGCAAAACCTTGTGGGGATTATAGAATCATAAGCTTAATGAATCATGTCCTCAAGATTTTCCTGAAAAGGATACATCTCTGGGGCTGTCTTCGTGGATCTCACAGCAGCATATGATACCACTCAGCATCAACAACTACTGCACAAAGTCTACTACATCACCAGAACTGTGCAGACACGTTTAGAAAATCGGCGATTCTATTTGGAGTTCCAAGGTAGAAAGAGTAGATGGAGAAGTCAAAGGAATGGCTTGCATCAGGGTAGTGTCCTTTCCCCCATATTGTTCAACATACAGTATTTACAAATGATCAGCCTCAACCTTCCCTTACAAAGAGCTTAATCTATGCAGATGATCTTGCTTTAGTCACACAGGCCAGATATCTTGAGGCAGTAGAAAACCAGTTGACTGTTGCTCTGAAGGACCTCTGAGTACTATAGAGTCAATAATTTGAGACCTAACCCTGCTAAAACTCAAATTTGTGCTTTCCACCTACGAAATCGAGAAGCCTATCGAAAGCTTACAGTGTTATGGGAAGATAAAAACTTGAACATTGTTTCTACCCCAAATATCTGGGTGTTACCTTAGATCGAACGTTGACCTACAGTAAACACTGCACTAACACCAAGCAGAAAGTTGCTGCTCGTAACAACATCTTGCGGAAGCTTACTGGCAGTATATGGGGTGCAGATCCCAATTTACTAAGAACATCAGCCTTGGCTTTCTGTTATTCTGCAGCTGAATATGCATGCCCTGTGTGGCGCAAATCATCTCATGCAAAGCAAGTTGATGTGTCTCTAAATGAAACCTGCAGGATAGTAACGGGATGTCTAAAAAGCTACACCTATTGATAAACTCCACAAGCTAGCGGGGATTGCTCCTCCAGATGTAAGGGGTGAAGTTGCAGCCAAACTTGAGAGACATAAAGCAGAACATAACACTGATCATCTGTCACATGGTTACCAGCCACCACTTAGTAGGCTCAAATCTAGGAAGAGCTTCATGAGAACTACTACTCCCCTCACCGGTCAGCCTGGAGCAGCCAGATTATCTCAGTGGACAGCAAGATCTGATTGTAATGATTGGATGGTTCCTTCTGAGAACCTTCCTCCTGGTGGAAATCAAGTCTGGAAAGTGTGGAAGTCCTTAAATCGGCTCAGGAGTGGTGTCGGACGAACTAAGGACAGCGTGTTCAAATGGGGCTTATTGAAGGAATCTTCCACCTTGTGTGACTGCGGGGAGGGACAGACAACTAAACACATAATTAACTGTCCTAGATGTCCTACATCATATTCCTCACAAGAGCTTGTTGATGCTTCAGACAATGCTGTTTCACTGTTGCACAATTTTGGGCTGACATTGTTAAGGTTGTCATTTTAGATTTGTGTTACATTGTATTATATTTTATCAACCTTTGGTTTGTTTCCTACGTTTTTTGTGCTACGCTTATGACTTGAAATAAATAACCAGCATATACAGCAAATGTGAAGCATACATAGGAAATACCCAGTTAGGATTCCGTAGTGGATTTGGGGTTGGCACCAGAGAGGCATACTGGTGATGCAGGTTTTGGTGTAAAGGAATATAGATATATCTGTAGATGTTTATGCTTGCTTTATCAACTATGATTTGATTGTGTGAAATATGATATTAGTCTAGATGAGCAAGACATACGAATTTTTGTCAACTTGTACTGGAATCAGACGGCTTCAGTAAAAGTAGGTTGAACCAACACCGGTGGTAGAAATTATAAAACGAGATGTGAGACAAGTCTTATGCTCTATCTCCACTTCCTTTCTATATCTACTCTGAGGAAATATTTCTGAAGCACAGGAAGGAAAACAGTAAGGTATTGTTAATGGAAACACCATAAATGATTTGTTGTATGCAGACGATACAGCTCTGCTTGCAACAAGTGCTGAAGATCTGCAAACCTTACTAAACTCTGTAGTACAACACAGTGCAAGAGAGGTCTGAATTTGAATACGAAAAGGACAAAACTAATGGTTTTGAGCAAACATGTAATTCCACCTGTTAATCTTACTGTAGCTGGGACAACACTGGAACAAGCTCAACACGTGAAATACCTTGGATGCATACTTGATCATTATTGGAATATTGCTATCTCGCATTGAATTGGCTAGAGCGGCATTGAAGAAAATGAAAATATCACTGTGCAACAGAGACTTTAATAATGCTCTTCGTATCCGTTTACTATGGTGTTATTTTTTTCTCTATTGAAGCCTGGACCCTCACGGAGAACACCAGTAAAAGTCTTCAAGCCTTCGAGATGTGGTGCTATTGGCACCTGCTCAGAATGCTATGGATCGATAGAGTACGTAACATGGAAGTGCTGGAACGCCTGCATAAAGAACTGAAGGATTTGCATAACACCAAACAGAAAAAACTTGAATACCTTGGCCATATCATTTGCAATGATAAATATATAAACTCCTACAGATCATAATTGAAGGTAGGAGAGGTCGAGGAAGGCTAAAGAACCTACGCAAATGGTATGGAATAAACACTCCTGAACTATTCCAAGTGGTAAAAGAAATCGCCCTGATGACAATCAACATCCAATGAGAGAGGCAGATGACCTCATAGTTCTGCCCCTTAAAACAACAATAACTAACATCCAATGAGGATATGGCACAAGAAGAAGAAGAAGAAGAGGTGTACTATACCAACTAATAAGCCCAATGGTGCACTGGGGTGAAACACTGGTAAAATAGATTGAGAAACATGGATTATAGTTTCTTTGTAAATTGTATCAATATACATATGTAATATATTCACAATCCAGGACAGTTACCCAAATAATTACAGTTACTGTTGAGAAGTAGAGAGGGTGGTACTGGTAATTAAACTATGGTACAATGTCACACAGCGGCAGGGGTAGATGAAATTCGGTCAGAAATGGTGAAGTATAGTGGGAAAGCACGGCTGAAATGGTTGCAGAGGATAATCAAATTGGCATGGGTTTTAGGAAATGTACCCTCTGACTGGACAAAAGCAGTAATCGCCCCTACTTATAAACAAGGTAACAGAAAAGATGGCAATAATTATTGTGGCATTTCTTTGATGTGTCCTGTGCATTGTAGAAAGGAGAGTTCGATCATTGGCCGAGAGTAAGATGAATGAAAACCAGAGGGGCTTTAGATCGCAACAAGGATGTCAAGATCAAATATTTAGTATGTGCCAAGTTATAGAGGAATGTTACGAGAGGGATAGACATTTGTGTTTTGTAGATCTAGTAAGAGAAGACATTCGATAGAGTACCCAGGGTGAAGATGCTGAGCATCCAGGGGGAATATGGTATCGAGGGAAGGCTGCTACAGACAATCAACATTATTTAAGTTTGATAATCAGACTGCAGTGATGGTAGGATTAGTTCTTGGTTCAAGGTTGTTACAGGAATGAGGCAAGGCTGTAATCTCTCACCACCACCACCACCACTACTACTACTGTTTATTTTTTACATGGACTATTTGCTGAAGGGCATAAACTGGTTGGTTGGGATTCAATTAGATGGAAACCAGCATTCTGGTCTATGCTGATGATTTGATTGTAATGACAAGACTCCGTCAAAAGCTTACAAGTCAAAATTTTAGGACTTGAACATAAATGTAGGAAATAAGGTATGAAAATCAGCATTTCAAAAATGATGGTTATGCCGGTGAGAAAGAAGCACAAGAAAATAGTATGTAAAATAGGAGGAACTAATTTGGAGCAGGTGGAACATATTAAGTACCGGTACTTACTGTCGACCAAAGTATTATGTGTACTCGAGTTTGAAGGTTGTTTGTTAAGTAATCAATAGACCTACATAAAATCCAATACCATCAACATTTTCTTCGTTCTATTCTACGTTAGTTCATATAGGTTTGGATTTTTAAATTTCAATATTTTTTATTGCAGTTGGAACACAAAAAGTGCACGTTTTTAAGCGTGTTTCAACCATGCGTCACATTTAAGAATTATTGTCTCAAAATCCCGTCATCAGATCGAATCCAAATTTTAACACAATATACATTAGAATGTTGTATAACTGGTTTATTAATTTCACAATTTTGTGTGTCCAAGAAACAAAGTTGTTATCATTGTTGTAAGGTAACTTTTTCTAGGCTCGGGATGGTTGGAAAATGTAGTTCTTGGTTGCGTTGTAATCGTTATCCATCAAAACGTTATGCTGTATGACTGTGAAATACGTAAATTAATTCACTTATTTTATATCGGTTTGTATTTGTACGAGGAAATAACACATGGTTCTCCATCTAGCCGCTCCGGCAAAAGCTCTACAGCGTTGCTGAGATGGAGCCCATCACTTCCGAGCGAGACGCGCCATGAAGCGTGTGGGCACAATTTCGGCAACGCTGTACAGCTTTTGCCGGAGCGGCTAGCAGGTGAAACATGTCTTATTTCCCCGTAGAAATACAAACCGATATAAAATAAGTGAATTCATTTACGTATTTCACAGTCATACAGCATAACTTTTCGATGTATGAGGATTACAATGCAACCAAGAACTACATTTTCCAACCACCCCGAGCCGAGAAAAAGTTACCTTACAAAAATAATAACAACTTTGTTTCTTGGACACACACAATTTTGAAATTAATAAACCAGTTATAAAACATTCCAATGTATATTGTGTTAAAATTTGGATTTGATCTGATGACGGGTGTTTGAGATAATAACTCTTAAATGTGACGCATGGTTGAAACACGCTTAAAAACGTGCACTTTTTGTGTTCCAACGGCGATAAAAAATATTAAAATATAAATTAAAAATTCCAAACCTACATGACCTAACGTAAAATAGAACGACGAAAATGATGATGTTATTGGATTTTATGTAGGTCTATTGGTTACTTCACAAACAACCTTCAAACTCGAGTGCACATAATACTTTGGTCGACAGTAGTCTGTGCATTCTCTCAGGATGGTAGTATGGGAAAGGAAATAAGAGTCAAAGTGCAGGAAAGCCCATGCAGTGAGTACTTAGTTGTGATCTACAGTATTCTGCAAGAAGGAAGTTACTGTAGCAATGAAACGCTCCCTATATCGCTCAGTATTTAGACCGACCTTACTGTATGGAAGTGAGAGCTGGGTAGATTCAGGGTATCTGATACATAAGCTAGAGGTAACTGATATGAGGGTGACTTGAATAATTGTTGGGACAAATAGGTTGCAGCAATGGCAGGAAGGCAGCCTACTCATAATTAAGAGATAAGGGCTGAGTTAGAAATTAACACGCTAGATGAAGCGGTTCGTATGAGCCGACTCAGATGTTGGGGTCATGTGAAAAGAAGTTAATAATTTCGCTGTAGAGTGAAAGAGAAGCATAGGTACCGGTAGACCTAGAAGGCAATGGTTAGATTCAGTTTCGAACTATTTCAAAGTGAGAGGTGTAGAGGAAGCCGCAGTGCTGACTGCTAATACGTGATCATGGATGTAACGTGTTCGCAAACAGAGGCTTGCAGACTAGACTGGATGCTGACAGGCAAATCAGTCTCAAATGAAAATGAATGTATGTACTTTTATTTTTTAAACTTTGATCACATTGGACCACTTGAGCTCTTTTATGCACTTTTCTTAGAAGGTTGTACAGTTTGCTTCTTGCGATGCACACAGCAACTATTCATTCGGCCCAATCACAATTTTCTCATTTCATCTAAAATCTTACCGTATTACAGACATCACAATAATGTTTTTATTCTGGTATCGTACAAAAGTACACAATCACAATATTCTAGCTCCTGAAACATACCGACAGCAGTGGCTACACTCGGTAAAGCGCAGCATTAGGTCATGGCGCCAAGCTCTCTGCTGACTCGGTAGACGCGTGGGTTCGAGCCCCACCGTCGATCGTCCTTGAAATGGGTTTCTGTGGGTTCCCATTTTCAATACCAGGCAAATGCTGGGACAGTACCTTCTGACAGGCCACGGCCACTTCCTTCCACATCCTTGTCCTGTTTCGATTTCAGATGATAATTTATTTAAACCAAATCTACTTGTTAATTGTCACTTTAACTCAGAGAGTCATATCGTGACATACAAACAATAAACACATATGTAACATAAATTTACAGTAAGGCGTTAGATAATTAAACCAAATGTTCATTCGGCATTTCATAGCTTCCACGTTATTTCAAAACTTAATAATGCTTTGCAGTAGTTATCTTCATTCACAATATCACTGGGCAACTTTTCTGATGGAGACTGCACAAAGTTCTTTCTTGATCATAAATGTGGACACAGTGTTCTTCATTTTTAGACAGTTCTCCATGGGAGACACATCACAGAAAGAATTACTTTTATTTCCCTATCGAGCCCTTACTGACTGTAAGAGTCTGATAAGTTTTGTAGTAAGGAAAACAAAAACATCAAACTCACAGGAAAAATCTACAGACAGCAATATGTGGCTGTACTGTAGTAATCGTATAGGCTACCTTGTTAATACAGATAGGCTCTCCTAGGCTTTAACAAGATTTATAGCTTAGGAAGCCGTCTCCTGTACTTGAATGCTTAATTTACATGCATCTTTGTTCTGAACCTCATCCGACGCTTTCTTATTCCACATTGCCCTGATGGTATTAAAATATTTTGCTAATTGACTTGCTTTCCCCCATTCCCTTTTTAGTAATTTAATTAAAGTGTGATACTCATTTTCATTTTCTATTCTGTTTAGATCAGCTTTGTCTACAAACTTTGCTCTTATCATTTTAATTTCCTTGCATTCCCGGATCAGGTGCGCTGCACCCATAACCTTCCCACAAAACAGGCAAATGTCCTATTTTCCTACTTCTCTCAACGCTTTGTTCTTATATACCCCCCATTAACCACCAAATTATCCCTCTCATTTCTCTTTTCATTAGGCATTGAGGCTTTATGCTCATAAAGTTCCTTATTTCGCAGAACTCCGTTAAGGTTCTCCTACTGGTGCACTCTTCTCTTAGCACCAGCAACTCTACGTCATTAACCCTTCTACACACTTTTTTGCACACCCTACCTTCCTCTCTTTGTAAGTCCCTATCCCATAGATAACCCATTCCTAATCTTTCCAGTACACTTCTTACCCCGTCCACCCAGTAGCCCTCTTGCTGATGCTTCATTTGGTGCAGGTAGGCTACCTTAAGCATTTCCCCCCCTCAGCCTGCTTTTAAACGAATCCAAGACTTTATGACCTTTTTTTATGATATGTTGTCAAATGCTTACATCCTCACACAATATTCTCGCTCCACAATTCGCCGTGCAACTAGGTAGCCCCAAAATTATCTTGGCAAACCTACTTGCGATACTGTCCAGGGTTTTCGTTCCTTCCTCTAAACCCCATACTTCCACTCCATAGAGTGCTCTTGAAACGATGAGTGCGTTGAACACATTCTTATACACTTTGTAGTCAAGATTCGGTAACCTACGCTCTAACACTTTAACATTCGCCAATGCCGCTAGCCCTTTCGATTTTGCCCTTTTAATTTTTTCGGTCCATTTACCATTGCTCGCCAATATCGTCCCTAGATACTCAAGTTTTTTCACCGTCTCTAACTGCGACCCATACATGACCCACTTTTCGTTCTTAGCCAGTTTAACTCCCTTTTTGCAGACCATAACTTTGGTCTTACTCGGGTTAATTTTTAAGTTCCAGTCCTCACAATATCTCACAATATCGTCAATACTATATTGCATATTATAGGGTGTTAGAGCAAGCAGAAGGATGTCATCAGCAAAAGCTAGGCCCGGGATATCATAATTGTCCAAGCAAGGGTTGGACCGTTGCTCAAAGCCCTTTGAATCGAAAATATCGTTGATAAATAGCAAAAAAAAAAAAAAAGCACCGGGGATAATTTGCATCCCTGTTTTAATCCTATATTAGACGTTATCTCTCCTACAATTACATCATCTTTAGTTTTAATTGCACATTTCACTTCGGAATACACATTCTCAATTGCTCGTATCATTTTATGTGACACCCCGATTTTTTCCAGCTTAGCCATGACAGCTCCCCTGCTCACTGAATCAAACGCCTTCTCCAAATCAATAGCTGTGATATACAGCTTACCTCTTTTCCTTCTTATGTACTTGTCCATCACCGTTTTAACCACCATTATATTGTCACTGGTTCTCATCCCTTTTCTGAACCCTGTCTGGAGTCTCGAGAACACCGAACAGCCCTCTGCCCATGCTATTAAACGCTTGGATAAGACCCCGGTGTACATTTTGCTCAAATTATCAAGCAAAGTTATGCCTCTATAGTTGCCTGGGTCTAGTTTGTCCCCACGCTTCTTATATATTGGACAAATTATCCCCTCCTGCCACGCCCTCGGATATCTACCTCCTTCAAAGATTTTGTTAAAGATTTTTACCAAGCTGTCCATCATGAACCTATTGTTACTCAACTCTTGCCAAAATTCATTTGTTATCCCCGAAATAGCACCTGACTTCCCTCCCTTACTTTCTGCTATTACTTTCTTAATTTCCTCTATCGATATGACTTGGTCCAGCATAGGCAGAGCGGCCTCCAGCCCCCTCGGGACGCCAAACTCATCCCTCTTCCTCCAATTATCTTCAGCATTTAACAGATTCTCATAATATGCAATCCATTTTTCATCACTAATAGAGCTCCCCCCACCACTTCTGCTCCCCCTACAGTAAGAATTTATCCTGCTCCACACTTTGCTACAGTCGTTAGCTTTAGAATCCTTATTTAGTGCTGTAGCTTCCTTACCCTGCCAATCATCTTTCATTTTGCTGAGCAGTTCCCTATATTCTTTCCTTAGACGACAAAATTCTACTCTCATCGTATCATCCCCTCCTCTCTTGTATAACTTCAGTGCCCTAATAACTTCGGTTTTCTTCCTTCTACAAGATTCATCGTACCATCCTTTAATTCTCCCTAATTTTCCTCTAGCCTTCACGCGCATTTTCCGCCCGGCCATCATAATTGCATTCTCAATCATACGTATTACCCCTTCAATTTCATCATTACTGATCATTAAACTTATCCCTACCTTTATCAGCTCAAAGTTTTCACCCTGGAAGTAGTTCTGGAACTCTCTGCAGTTTTCCTCCCTCCATCTGAATCTACTTACTTTTCTCTCTATAGCTTTAACTTGTGGGTTCCCTTTTGATTTTGATTTTGTCACCGCTCCCTGCATGTTGACGACAATTGGTAGGTGGTGTGATTCCCCCCATTCTTCAACAGTGAACCTCTTAATTAGGGCTAGTGCTCCTCTGGAACATATTGCTAAATCTATTACACTTCCTCCAATCTCTGTTATATACGTCAGGTTACCTTCTTCATCCCCCACACATACACCATTTAATATATATAGCTCTTCTGCACCACATAGTTCCAAAATCTTTTCTCCGTTCTTATTACATTCCTTGTCTTTGCTGTGCCTATCCCCACATACGGCCTCGGCAACCCCCTTGCTGTAAAGGGGCTTTCTGTCTGCAACCCTCGCATTGAAGCCCCCTAAAAGCACAATCTCAGCCTCTTCATATATATTTTGAATTCTGTTTATTTCAATAGTTAACTCATCGAAAAATCTTTCTCTGGCATACGGGGAATTCTCCGGAGGGTTGTAGACAAAGCCGAAACATACCGTTCCTTTCCCCCTCCCCCTAATATCTGCTTTTACCCACACTACTTCTTCCAGTTCTGAACTAATAAATTCTGATAATTCCCTCACCTCTTCTTTAATTAAAACAACAATTCCCCCCGGGAATCTACCTGTACGAGCTTTCCTAATCTTAGGTTTTGTATATATATTGAAGCCATCTATTTTAACCTCGCAACCTACAGGGAGCCAACTCTCAACAAATCCTACAATCTGCATATCTTCTATTAGGGTCAAAACTACATCGTTCCCTCTCTTATTTAAAAAACCCTCTATATTTACTTTAGCAATATTCCAGTTTAGTTATTTTTTACCCCTACCCCCTTCGCTGGCGGTAGCTTTCTCTAGCTCTAGTATACTACCACCTGGAGAAGAAATGACCTCCTTCTCCACATTAAACTGCTCTGTCAAGGTTTTCTTTCCCCATAGTTCTTTTAGACTAGTAACTCGTTGTTTGACAGTCTCACCTTTCTGCAAACCACGCACTTGTCCGGTGTTCCTGGCGCTGACGTTAGTCGTTCCTGCTCGCGCCACTTCCGTGTTGGACTTGGAGGTCGATGCTCTCTGTTGAATCATCACCGCACTTCCCTCTGAACCAACAGCTGCTTCCACCTGGTTGCTAGGTCTAACTGTCTCCTGTTGTTGTTGCTTCTCCATATCCTGGAGTTGTGCCACTGTCCAAATCCGATCCCAGTTGTTGCCGCTAACCGCCAGTCTATTGCCTTTTACATAAGCCTTGAGACCAGAGCTCCTTGCCTTCCTTAAATGAAACTGCAAGGTCCGTTGCTCGCTTGCCTCTTCTTTACTCATTTCTCTCCTTACCCATATCCTCTCCCCTTTCAGGTTCTTTGTGTTCGCCAGAATTCTGTGAGCCATCAGCGAAGAAACTAATGACACTTTCACGGGCCTCGTGCCCCTTCCCCCGGCCTATCCTGGTCACATTGTCAATCTCTGAGACTCCAATGTTTATCCGCATGCCTTCACTAATCACTCGGAGCACCTTGGATGTTAGATCCTCGGTGCTTTCCTTGGCATCTTCCTTTATTCCGTAAATGAAGACGTTTTTCTTTCTCTCATCCAGCTTGGCCTTCCTTAATTCATTTACCTCCACCTCTAATATCTTCACCTTTTCTCTTAGGTCTTTTATCTCTCTACTATTCTCGGTCAGCCTTTCTGTCACTATTCCCATCTCTTCTCTTATACATGTCTTCATCTCCTTAAATTCCTTACATTGCTCACGAAGAATGTCCCGGATCTGGTCATTTTGTGACACTTCCTTTACAATTTCCCTTATTTTTTCCATTTCTTGCCATCCCAGCTGACCAGGCCCTAGGTTTGACTCCACTCCTCCAATTAATAGTAGCGTCGCCACAACCAGCGCTACCATCCCCATTGCCAAAACCCCCATCTGTTCAGTGACGTTGCCCGCTATCACCTTCCCGACACCGAAATCGCACTTCACTCTAGCCTGCCAGCGGCCGATGACCGCCCGGTACTGCTGAATAGCGATTCCCATTCTTCCTTACACTTCAATGCACGTCTGTTCACCTTGCTTGCTGGGTTGAAACCTTGTCCTGTTTCATTATCTTCATCATTCCATCTCTCATCCCGGCGTGCAGATCGCCCACGGGCGTCGACTAGAGGGACCTGCACTCGGCCTCTCAGGAGGCCACACAACAACAACAACAAAAAAGCCCCTGAAATCAACCAAAGGCAGCAAATTACTGATCATTTGAGATAGCTTTGATCCTGTTACTGTTTTACCAAGAGCTCAGCCTGTCCCGACTAGACTATGATTTTGCAGCGTACAGTTCAGCAAAGTCAGCAACTTTGAAAATGCTGGACAGTATAGCAGAATTAGACTGAGAGCCAATGCTTTCCGTACCAGCCCGATTTCCAGCCTACTCGCCAAATCAGGTGTTCCACCTCTTTGTGTCAGACGCCAAGATATGTTTTCATCATATGCTGCCAATGTGGATCAAATGATGCATTATCCTAGCTATCAATCTCTATTCAATACCTATAATCCCACCAGAGGTACACCAACCAGCCGGTTGGTATTAGGCTTGATAGCTCGTGTAATGAAATAGGAGTGGCTGCAGGTCCCTTTATGATGCAGACACCTAACAAGGTGTCGTATGTCCGGAAATTTGGCTAGGTTTACATCGAGGTCTTAAGGTGAACAGCACAGTTCATCGATTTCTGTATGTTCGCCGATGGATCGGAGGTGGACAAGAAAGTGGGTTGAGCTTAAATCACTGATGGTGCAAATATGAAGATCTCTTTGGCACAAACTTATATCATCTTTACTGCAGAGCTCGTTGCTATCTATGAAGCTCTACAGTTTGCCCTACAGAATGCACGCTTCCACTCTCTTGTGTGTACTGACTCTTTGAATTTGTCGCAGTCAATTGCTTCATGTTTCCCGCAACATCCATTAGTGCAACGAACCCATGACATTCTAGCCAGCTTGACACTGTTGTTTGGTATTCCCTATATTTTTGTTTCTTCTTCTTTCTTTGAATTTGGCCTACTGTGGACCATGGGAAGCAATTCAGTTCCTTTTTCTTCACCCAGAATTTCTTCATCCTTTTGCTGTTTTTCCTCCTCTTTTCCTCGACCAGGTGTTCTTGGTCGTTCTACTGGATCTATCCTTGAACCCCTTGAAGTTATCAATTTTAGCTCGAAACACAGCCCTATTCCAGCTGTCTTCTGTATGTATGCCAACTTACTCCCAGAATTCATGAAAAATCTAGGTCCATCTGCTCGAATCATACTGCTACACATATTCAACAAATTTTGGACATCAAATGATAACCTACCTAAAGACTGGACTAAAGCAACCATCATTCCAATCTTAAAACCAGGCAAGCCAAAAAACCAAGTCCCCTCGTACCGACCTATAGCACTTACCGCCATTCTGGTAAAAATTCTAGAAAGGATGATTACAAATAGACTCAATTGGTAGGCTACTTGGAAACAAAATCTCTTCTATCAGAAGAACAAGCAGGGTTTAGACAAAACAGGTCCTCCTCCCACCAAATAATGAGATTTACACAAGCTGTTAAAGAAGCCTTTAACAAAGGGAAAGTGTTCTTGCAGTTTTCATCGATTTTAAAGGAGCCTATGATACTGTATGGCGAAACATGCTGCTTAAGAAGCTTATCAACTTCAAAGTAAATGGATGTATGTTAAACTGGTTTTCAAGATTCCTTTCACAAAGAATGATCAATGTTCGTTACAACACCAAAACTTCAGGTTGCAAGCAATCAAAACTAGGCCTCCCACAAGGAGCTGTATCAAGCACAACTTCATTCAATGTGTACATCAACGATCTTCCAAAAACAACAAAGGAAGTAGGTAATATGAATATCAGCATGTTTGCAGACGATGTTATCATTTGGACCACAGCACGTAACAGTCCAAATCAGCAAATGCTTCTTGAACACAGAATGAACCAGGCACTTATAAAACTCAAAAAACTGGACTGAAAACAATAATATGGAAATCAATACTACCAAAACAATATACCAGTTTTTCTCCCTGAGACACCACAATCCAACTTTCAGTAATCAAGGCCTTCCAAAAAGTGAAAGTACAAAGTACCTAGGTATCATCATGGACAAGAAGCTGAACTGGACCAAACACATTCAACATGTGGAGGATAAGGTAATCAAACGGATGAAATTACTGATGAGACTAGCAGGAGCTACTTGGGGGAGCACTCAAGACACACTCAACAAAACCTACAATACTTACATCAAACCTATCATAAAATATGGCAGTGAAGTACTCTCTACAGCACCCCAGTCAAACATTGATCACCTCGAGAGGTGTCAGAATAATGTCCTACGAATCATAACAGGCGCAATAAAAACCACACCTATAACCGCCTTGCAATTATTTACCCACAACTTACCTATAGAAGAAGAGATGAAACACCAAACAGCCAATGCATATCTCAGTATACAAAAACTACCTCAAATGACATGGATCAAAAAACCAGTTTCTAGCCCCAATCTTAAAACACAAAAAGATCCCTTAAGTCTCGCCAAAGAATATATCAATTAGAGCAATCTGCAAATAAAACTTGAACCACTCTGTATGCCAGTCAATCCCATTGAATATATACAAGTGACTAAAGATCTTACTTTGCTAGAAGAGGTCTGCAAGAAAGACTCTTCACCACATGATCTTAAACAACTGGCCCTCTGTACAATAGAAAGATATCCGTCTAATCAATGGCTAAAAATATTTACAGATGGCTCACAAGACAAAGAAAATAGAACAGGAGCAGGAATACATTCATCTCTCTTCTCACTCTACTTCCCAGTAGGCCAAAAAGCAATTTCACATGCACTACAACAGTTATTAGGCAGAAACAATGATTATCAAAAATGTGTTATCATTACAGATTCAAAAGCAGCCATCCAAGCCATCTCGTCAAATTATAAGCCTCAAAATAAAGAACTGAAAGACATTTTTTGTATGATAAAAACCCTTCAAAGACTCCACAAACAGGTCTCATTTCAGTGGATCCCTTCTCATGTTGGAATAGCAGGTAATGAAGAGGGAGACAGATTAGCAAAATAAAAAAGGTACCACACTACAACAACCTGTCAGTCAGACTGATTTTATGTCAGCAAAAAGGATCTTGCAAAATACTATCAAAAACAGGTATGAAGAAATGGCAAAGGAAACAGCAGAAACCAAATTATGGAAGGAAATTGATGCTAAATGGGATCAATATAAATTAATACCAAGAAGAGAAGCTGTAGCCTTCTTCAGACTTAACACTGGTCATGACTGCCTTGCAGCTCATCTGAAAAGAATCAACATTTTGAGATCTGAAGAATGCACACTTTGTCACGAACCTGGAAGTAAAATGATTCATTTCCTCACTAAGTTCTATCCCATCTTTGAGGATAATGTACCTTAATGCTAGAAGCTTACGAAATGGGAAATTAGAAATGATTGCTGATCGACTGGATGCTATTCAGAATGTAGATTTTGTTGTCATATCTGAGACGTGGCTGTCTGCAGACAATGGTGAATGCATCTTCTATAATATTTCAGGTTATGAGGCTTTTCATTCGTTTAGAAATTCTACCTCAAAAGATGGAGGTGGTGGAATTGCCATCTATGCAAAAAGTAACTGTTGGCAATGCAAACTGATATATAATATACAGAAAGATCATAATATCCTAGCATTAGAGATTTCTAGGTCAGGTCTGAGCTACATCATTGTGGCTGTTTATAATCCCCTTGTGTCTAACTGGTATCATACAAGTGCAGACTTAGAAATGATTCTTGATAACATAAAACACAGGAATGTAATTGTTGCTGGTGACTTTAATATAAATACTCTCCGTCATGATGACTTGACTAATAATTATAAATGTTTCATGAATAGCTATGGTCTTATCTCCTGCAACACTGTATATCCCACCAGAATAAGTCATAATAGCTCACTGATTGATCATTTCCATTGCTGCATAAAAATAAGTAATTGGAGAGTAGATAATGTTATTGATGATATCAGTGATCATAATACATTGCTTTTCTCTTTAGACTCCTCGAAAACAGCAACCAATACTCCAAATGTACCAAAAACTTACAAATACTCACATATTGATTATACACTTGCCCTAAACTATTATGAAAGCCATTCTTTTGATTTACTAGAGGATGATGTTAATGCATCATACACAGCCTTAACTACATTTATCCAAGATGGTCTAGTCTGTGCAAGTACAGTTAGAACTGCTCAGCGTAGGGATATTAACTATCCCCTGAATCCCTGGTGCACACCAGAACTTGTTGCATTGTGTAAGCAAAAATCACATAGTTACAACAAATTAAAAAAGTTCCCCCATAATACAATAATAAAAGAAGAGTACAGGGTTTACTGTAATAGAATAACAGCATTGAGAAGATCACTCAAAAAGACATATTATGATAATAAATTTCAAAGTAACATACACAATTCAAAACGTACTTGGCAAATTATCAATGAAGTTTTAAATAAACCCTCAAATACAACATGTGATATTAAAAGTATAAATGTAAATAATAGGTGCATAGAAGACAAAATTGAGATCTGCAATATTCTGAATGAATATTTTGTGTCAGTTCCTGCCACATTATCTTCTAACATTATTCCATTACCGGAGAGAACAGCAACAATCATTGAAGGTTCTAATTCATTCTTCATAGAACCTTGCTCCCCACATGAAGTATCTGATATCATTAACAATCTTAAGATAACCAACACCTCCTATGATGGCATAACTAGTAAACTACTTAAGACTTGCAACCGTGCCCTCTCAGGACCCATCTCAAAATTTGTCAACTGCTCACTAGTCAATGGTATCGTCCCAGATCCCCTTAAAATTGCTCGTGTTGTACCCATATATAAACAGAATGACAGGTCAGATCCTGGTAATTATAGGCCCATTTCAGTACCATCTGAATTATCAAAAATCTTAGAAATAATTATGAAAACAAGGCTTTTGAGGTATCTAGAGAAATGCCATTACTTTTCTGAATTTCAGTATGGATTTCGCGAGAAGGCTGGGGTTAATTCTGCTATTGTCGATATCATAATCGAATTACAAAACAATATAGATAAAGGGAATAAATCTGCTGGATTCTTTATTGATTTAAAAAAGGCCTTTGATACTGTGAGTCATCCACTGCTTGTATATAAACTGGAGAAGGCGGGTGTGAGAGGTGTTGCATTGTTGTGGTTTAAACATTACTTGACAAACAGGCAACAATTTGTAAAAATAGGCACTAATAGAAGTAACTTGCAAAGGGTATCGTATGGTGTGCCCCAGGGATCTATACTAGGGCCGATTCTATTCCTCATATACATAAATGACATAACCTTATGCCCTTTTAAGGGTAGATTATCTCTCTTAGCTGACGATATTTCGTTGTTTTACTTCTCTAAATCTGACAAGGAGATTATATCTGATATCCAGCATGACTGTTATGTCTTGGAGGAATGGCTAAGAATGAATCTAGTAACACCTAATTACTCAAAAACTGTCTGCATGATGTTCCATAAATGTGAATATGATTTAAATGCAACAACAAATATCTCTTTTGGTACTACCAGACTTAAGTGGGTGAAGGAGGTTAAATACCTTGGCTTGACAATAGACAATACTCTTTCTTGGGCATCACATATAACGAATCTAAAAAATAAAATCTCGGCTTTAGTTGGAATCTTTGCTAAAATCAAGTTTTATGTAACAACTCAGACACTACGTGTAATATACTTCGCAATGATTCAGTCTCGGCTCTCATATTTATGTTTCATCTGGGGAAGAGCCTCACAAACTAATTTGAATAATCTGGAGGTTCTACAAAACAGGGCTCTAAGATCAATGTATGGATTCCATCGTTTATACCCTCGCTGTAGAATGTACACTGAAACTAATATATTGCCGTTGAAACTGCTTGTATCTTTCAACTCTACTTTAATTATTTATAAAATATTGCATAGTCTCATGACCACAAACACTACATTCTCTTTCGTTAATGAAATTCACATGCACTGCACAAGACAAAAAAATAAGTTACATGTAGTCAGCAATAGAACGACTAAATTTGGAGTCAATGCATTGCAGCACTCGCTCATCTCAGTGTATAACCTGGTACCACTTGATCTAGCAAGAATCTCTCAAATTGGGCCATTTCGTGTAAAGTTGAAAAAGTACTATTTGCTGACTCTGAATGTATAATAATTTATGTATAATAATTTACTCTAAATGTATAATAACTTACTCTTGTGATACCACATTCTTCCAATCTTTATCTTTTATGTTTATCAACACTAATTGACTCATAACTTCAAAGCATGCTCATTAGCTTATAGTCTCATTTCTCCATTTATATTATACCGCTTTTTCCTTGGTCATGTATTGTGTCAAAAGCGTCGCTTTGAATACTCTTCTATTGCTTATTTGTATACTGTACTCTAAATGTATTATAATTTAGCATATGTATAGTTAGTCCGTCATCTATGTAATGAACTATGTACTGTTCCCCACGACAGAGCTCTGCTCTCGGGAATCTTTTTCTAGACAAATAAATAAATAAATAAGGGGCACCTGCTACATTGCAACAAACTTGATGTGACTGCTAGAACTTCAGGAAACCTCACACAACTCTATTGGAACGCAAGAAAGCTGATGGATTGGAATCCGGGCTAGCCATAGGAAACAACAACAATATTTTTGTTTGTTATTATAATTATTAGTTCTTTTTCTTTTATTAATAATGGACTGTTTTCATTTTTAGGCATCCATATCTAAATGTTAACTGAACAAAATTTATATTTAAAAACTGTGTTACTAGGGGCATATGACCTTGCTGTCCTGCCTCAACAACCCTCACCATAGAGATAGAATTGCCGCAGTGCAAGGCTGTGCATGGTTTGTACAGCCATTTTTCAGTGTTGCCTGCACAATCAATTTCACATTCATCATGGTTTCAGTTTTTCCGTATTGATATCAATATCATAAATTTAGTTGTCCACTTTTCAATACAATTTTCAGTTTGTCCCTATCAGTACATGTTTCAGCACACGTGTCGTGCCATCTTCAGCCTATTACAATATTATCATACAACTACACTACTACAGCATTAGCATCAATTTTTATCACACATTCCTTAAAAAATACACTAATTTTGATTCACATTGTTTTATCTACATAGATTTAAAATTCTTAAAATGTTGCTTGAAATAAAATTTATTCCAGAAATCCTTCCTTTATCAACCATTTAAGATATTGAATATTGAAGATATGCCAAAACATGTACCAATAGGGACAAACTGATAATTGTATTGAAAAGTGGACAATTAAATTTATGATACAGCTTAGGGGTGGGGGTGGGGCAGGGGGAGACTGCTGCGCCAACACTTGCTTAGTTCCTAACTTGACTATTTGCAATCATGTCTTCAACACATAATAAAAAGGGGACAAACAACAGAAATGGGAAGTCCTACAAGTGAAAAAGGCAAACTCTTACTCATCATTTCATTTAGTCTATTCCAGAAACAACTGATTTCTGTACTGAGAGATGATCTTTTATAAATCAGAATCTACTTTTTAATTAAAATACTCCATTGTGTATGTCTACCCATTATTATTCCCATATCAATGGGGTTGGAGATGTAATGTGGAGGGGGAGGTTTACTGCCGGATCCCCTTCTAGACACCAACCTCAAGAGAGGAAGTGAATGAAACTGGGCGAAGAGTTGGAAGGTAGAGGCAGTTGTCTACTGGAAGGCAACTTTTGCATGGAGTCGAAAATGGGGAAACTGTGTGAAGTTTAGAAGTCATTTTCAGTGTTGACTGTACAATCAATTTATACTTTTCAATCGGTCAAAACTCTTTCGCCCTATTAGATTAGGCGAGGTAATTTTATATATATCACATTTTTCTGAAAAAGAAATGATGATGATCAGGTGCCATCAAGTATTCGTCGACTCCTAGCGACTGCATGGATGGCCTGTCTCCATATGATTCGGCCTTCAGCCATATACTTCAGATCCTTCACTGACATATTATTCATGTTGGATTTGATGGAGTCGATCCATCTCAATCCTGGCCGCCCTCGTCTCCGAGACCCTTCCACCTTTCCAAGCATTATTGTCTTTTCCAACGAATCAGAACATCTCATAATGTGTCCAAAATATGACAATGTTATCAATGTTATCAATGCTTGAAGAGACAGATCTGGTTTGATTTTTTGAAGTACCCATACATTTGTCTTCTTGGCTGTCCAAGGAATATGCAGTATCCTTCTCCAACACAGCTCCAACAGAGCTCAAAAGCATCAATATACTTCCTATCTGAAAATAAATAAATAAATTGCATGTACCTTAATATTGTTCACTGATAATGTTTTTCGACCGTCACACGGTCATCATCACATCCTCACCACAAGGCTTGGATTAAAATTATACAAGGGGCATACTGAAAGTCATGAACAACATTTATTTATAGAAATATGTTTACTAATATTGCGATACACTGAATACAGCATTTCAAACTATAAACTTTTGTTTAGTTTTCAACATAGTCTCCATTCTTTTGGACACAATTTCCCACCGTTGCGGAAGTTTGAAAATACCTTGTTGCTAGAAGTAGACTGTAGAAACATCTGTAAGTTTGCTATTATGTTATTGCATGTCTTTCTGGGTGGTGCTGTACTGTTTTAATCAATGTTTCTATTAATGTAATGTACTACCAATTTTAACACTATGGCATTCATAGCCCCCGAAACATGTACTGAAATGTATTTTAATTGATCTTGGAATATTAAGGTATTGAATAGGCAGATACTCAAAATCTTTTTCATATTTTGTAACTTGTCAATACGGACCCAAAAAGATGGATTCAAAATTCCCGGAGACAAGTGAAGGTACACACACTCTTAGACCTGGCACAGGCTCAACTTGACAAACTATTGTGGAAGGATCGGTGCATCACTTGGATGGTCCGGATCGACTCCCGTACAACATCAGCACAAATTTGAGGACTAATAGCACCCTACATTACAGAACAAACAGTGGCGAATCGTCTGTGTACTGGTGGCTTACAGGCCAGTATTCCTTCAGGTGTTCCATCGACTACAAAATCGACGTGGAAGACTCGTGTCCTGTTGAGAAAATCAGTGTGGGTTGACAAATAGCATAGTGTCATTAGTGATAAATTGTTCCTCTGTCTTTCTCGCACTGATTGCCACAATCGTGTGCGACAACATACGAAGAGAGAGATTATAATAATAATAATAATATCGTATGGCCTCGGATGCCGGGTGCAAGCTTTGCAATTTGACACCCAGAGGATAGCTTGCACGTCGAATTTCGTTGTTCCTTGAATCACTATGAAAGTCAAGGAAGTTAGATATCTAAGCACCTTGAACACTATAGCGCTTTCTAGTAGAGAAATGAGGAACTTTGTGTTGGCGGAAACTCCCGAGATTAATTTTGCCATTATGAACACGGCCAACTGAATTCAAATGGTTTCTTTGACATGCCAACATCGTATGACATGCGTGTCGTATTTTTGACGCCTTTCAAAAATCACTTACCACGGCCAGGAGCGAACCTGCAATCTTGGGGTTAGTAGACCGACACGCTATCCACTCACCCACCGTGGCAAGCTGAAGAGAGAGGTGCCCAGACATTATTGTCGAGAGGCACAGAAACAACTCTGGGCTTTATGGTCTGGGGAGCTATCGGCTACAATGTAAAATCTCAATTAGGAATTGTTGAGGGCAATGTGACTATAGTTTGCTTGATTTGAATGGAATAGTGAATTCCTGTAATCTGGCAATTGGCCATGGCTAATAGATTTCTATGATGGTGGCCTAGGTTTAATTCCCAGCTCTGTCATGAATTTAAATTCTAGTATGAGGTTTGCAAGCATCTAGAGGACAGTTAACAGGTGAGATGAGTAGTGGATTAATATCCTATTCTCGGTCATTGTAGAAGTGGTTATCCGTAGTTTCCCAAAGTAAATTCAGATCGCAGCTGATTCCTTCCCAACTTAACTCCTAGTTACAAGTACTGTACAGAGCTCAGAACAAGTAGTTCCGTGAAGAACTATACAGCCTATTTTCATATATCCTACTTATGTTAACTGCCACAATCAACATACAAAATTTCAGTTTAATTGCTGTAACAGATTCGTAGATATTGAGAACCGTCTAAATATTTCAGATGGTCGCCAGGTTGGATTTTTAATTTTGTACTATCACATTAAGATTATTGTGTACGTGTGGTATTCAAACTTCAATCGCATGATTAGACAACAAGAAGTAAAAACGAGATTTTAAAATTACGCACAGCAGCCATCTTGTGATAATGCAAACCATTGAAATAAATTAGATGCCAGTGGATCAACATTTGTATAAGCATTTAACGTGCAACGTTTCACGGCACTCGGATAGTTAATTCGCGAGAAACGTCCATTTAAATATTTATACTTCCCGTCGCCGCCATGTTGGATTTGTGCTCACCAGGTTCCTGAAAGTCCTATAGGTGAACATATGTTCATAGTCTCTATGAACATAAAAAAATTCAGTTTGGTTGCTGTAAAAGATTCATAGATATTGAGAACCGTCTAAATATTTCGGGAGCTCACCATTTACGAGTGTTATGTGTATAGGCCATAGAGTTATGTACCATTCAAGGACAATTATTGCCTAGGTTCATTATTCAAACTTTCACTTCGATCGCATGATTACGACACAAGAAAATAAAACTTAATTTTAAAATTTCGCACAGCCGCCATCTTGAGGTTATGTAAGCAATTGAATTAAATTAGATGGCAGTGCATTACAATCTGCAAAATCAATTACTGTACCACATTTCACTGCGCTCAGAGAGTTAAATCTCGAGAAAAGTCTATTAAAATATTTTAAATTCGCTTGGTCGCCATGTTCGTTTCGTACTTTACAGGTTTATGAAATATACATAGGTATACCTGTATCAGTACCCTTTATCACCGTACAAAATTTCGGGGTGATATCTGTAATAGTTTCGGAGATATAGAATGTCAGTGAAATATTTCGCACAGCCGCCATTTTGAGGTTATGTAAACAATTGAACTAAATTAGACTCCAGTGCATTACAATGTGTATAAACATTTGCTGTACAATGTTTCATTACATTTAGATAGTTAAATCGCGAGAAAAGTCTATTTAAATGTCTCAACTTCGCCTGGCCGCCATGTTGGTTTTGTAGTCACCAGGTTTTTGAAAGTCTCATAGGTGAACTTCTAGTAGTGCCCTTTATCACCGTACACAATTTCAGGGCGATATCGGTAATAGTTTCGGAGATATTGAATGCTAGTGAAGTATTTCGCACAGCCGCCATGTTGGATTGGAGAGACGTAACAAAATTTGAAGGGCACGGTCGAGGTCGCCGGGAATAGTGCTATGAACTTCCCGAGTTTCATTGAAATCGCTCCAGCCGTTTCGATTTTATTAGTGGGGGACACACACACGAATCACACACACACACACACGCACACACACACGGACAAAAGGTGATCTCATAAGCCTATTTTTTCAAAATTGAAAATAGGCTAAAAATGCGAGTGTGTGGTGAGGTGGAGGACAATGACATACAGTCATTCATTGCTATGGCAACCAGCTTCCTTCTCGGCAGAATATATATCGGCCCGTTGTGCACTCAGAAGGATGAGTGGACACTATTCGGAAGTTATGGCCCAATGTTTTTGGGAAGGCATATCACAATGTTACTGCTGGCTACATTCCCCTGTCTAGCATTCTTCTGAGCTCTAGTAACGTCACCACAATAACCCAGGTCATCAGATAGATTCCACACACATTCAAGAATCCAGGAGTTGCTAAATTAAGCAAGGAAAAATCTCTTGGGCTGGCATTGTTTAAAGGTTACTCATTACTGTTCTGTCAAGGAAATACAGTATATTATGTTCACACTCCGCCTGTTTCATGCATCTAGGATAATCCCCAAATTGTTCCATCATGAAAAACTAACAAGCAATTGCATTTGCTTAGCTTCCATACCCAAGATCGCGGGTTTAAACCCAGCCGAAGTCGTCGGATTTTTTAAGAGCGTTAAAAATCTGTCAGTATGCCTTCCTTCAGGGGGGGGGGAAGTAAAGCCGGCAGTCCCATGTCATAGATTTATGGCATGAAAAAAAATCTTCCACTAATTACACTTGTGGAAGCAAAGATTTGTAGGTTAGTTTGATAACGCTCTATTAGTTGCAACGTTCGCCACGGGGTTCTGACTTCGGTAGCATTTAGTAGCCGCGTCCACAGCTAGGTGTCGTGGATGGTAGCATTTGGTGGCAATAGTAGGAACTACTTGAAACAATTAATCGTCTGCAGTCCTTACCTGAATCACAGATAACACACACTAATACAGCCATCACAATTAATACCGGTTATCAGACAGATTCTACACACACCCAAAGTACACGGGGCTACATGACCGCGTTGTCGCAGCCCCTATACTAAGGAACCAACCACTTTTAAAAGCAGTGGTTTTACAGTCAATTAATTACGTCGTTTCTGCATAAAGTGTTGGTTACATACTCCCCAACCCTGATAAACCTAGCCTCCCTTCCATTAACCCGGGAGAGGTTGCATTGCGGTCTTTTAGACCAGGTTCGATTTGTTCACGCCACCATTCTTGTTTGCTGCACTCCCCCACCACCATACTTCATCTAATGTCACGGATAGCATCAGCAACAGTTTCCTCTTGTCCGCCAGTCCAATTTTGCGTGGTAAGTTGAACTATTTACCAATTATACCAGACCTGGTCTTTTCCACCACACACGACCTGTTGAGTTTTGCATTTTATGATGGACTCCGAAGAAGAAGATAGGATTAGGACGCTCTTAGAGAGTGTGGAGAAAGAAGAACGGAACAGAAAAGAAGTACTCTGAGTGCAACAAGACAGAGTACGAAGGGAACTGTTTGACGTGGAACAATAGGGAGCAGAGGAGTTTGAAGAAGATGATGATGGAACTACAGAGGACAAATTGGCTTGTAGTGAACACAACCAAGACTCAGAGGAATCTGTGGATGAACAATATTGTGGTAACCTGTCGCATAATTGAAATATGATACAACACTGAGAAAATGCACCATTTTTAGCCTGTACCGGAAGAAGTACTAGTAATGCTGGACCAGTGTACATGGCTAAAGAAGGTGTTACGACATAGCAAGTACATTCCTCTCAACGAAGGGGAAGGACACGTCGGCGCAATCTAACTTCTCACCCACCTGGACCCAAGGGGGATGCTCGCAACGCAATAGAAGCTTAGAGTATTTATTTTCCAGACTCCGAAATTAAAAAGAATGTGGGATTTACAAATATGTGGATTGAACAAAGACGGGCGAACTTTACACAAGAATGTGATGTTCTTTCTACAGATGTTTGGGAATTGAAAGTAGTGTTTGGGCTTTTTACCTTGCTGGCGTTCTTCGTTCATTGTATCAAAATCTTGAAGACATGTTGGTAACAGATCGGACAGGTGCAGAAATATTCAGAATGACTATGAATCAGCGTCGCTTCAAATTTTTGCTTCGAGCTATGAGATTCGATAACGTTCATGACAGAGATAAGATAACTCAATCAGATCGTCTTTCTTTAATCCACGAGATATTTCAGGGTTTTGATGATCGATGCTCGCAGTCATATTCACCAGGTGAATATTGTACAGTGGACGAAATGCTCGGGTCGTTTCAAGGGAAATTTGATTTATTTTTATACCAAGCAAACCGGTCAAGTGTGGCAAAAACTAGTTTTGCCTTAGTTTGAGCCAGAACATATTACACAGTTCATATGGAAATTTATCCTGGTCAACAACCAGAAGGACCCTTTAGAAGTGAAAATTCACCACGAGCCATTGTTGAGAGAATAGTACAGCCAAAGTCAGGCAGTGGGAGGGTTTGACAATTGATATGTCCTTCCCCCTGGCCACCTATTTTCTTGAAAACCACCGTCTAACAATATTGTCGGAACACTCCGTAAAAGTAAGTAAGAGATTCCTCCAATATTTATTGCACCAAAAATGCCAGTCAACAGCAATATTTTTGGATTTAGAGTTGACTGTATGTTGCTCTCTTATTCTTCCAAGAAAAATAAGGCCATCCTAATGATTTCCACTTTCCATGATTCTGACAAAATCGATGAGAGTTCTGGAGAATCCAGGACGCCGGAACTTGTAGCCATTTCAACATGACAAAGGGAGGCGTGGATCTTGTCGAACTGAAAGGGACCTATTCAGTTTCAACGACTAGCTGTCGATGGCGACTCACTGTGTTCGTATTCAGTTCATTAACCTTTAAAATGAAAACAGTTCCAAGGTATATACCATAGTATTATTTGTGAAACCACTTCTAAATTTGCCATTAAAGCTCATTATTAGAATTTTTGTAAGGACTGGTGTTTTTCATTTATTGGCGAGTTGATATGCATAGTCTACTCCAGGGCTGGCATGCGAAATTAAATTCATGGCTGTGGGGACGAAAATAATTTAATTTCGCCGTAAGCGCGATATTCGGGAGCGAAATGATAATGATTGTCGGCGCGTAATTAAATCAAAGCGAAACTTAATTCGAAGCGAAATTAATTTCGTTCCAGACTTTTAATTTCGCTCCCGGCGCGAAATTAATTTAGTTCCAGACTTATAATTTCGCTCCCGGCGCGAAATTAATTTCGTTCCACACTTTTAATTTCGCTCCCGGCGCGAAATTAATTTCGTTCCACACTTTTAATTTCGCTCCAGGCGCGATATTAATTTCGTTCCAGACTTATAATTTCGCTCCCGGCGCGAAATTAATTTCGTTCCACACTTTTAATTTCGCTCCAGGCGCGATATTAATTTCGTTCCAGACTTATAATTTCGCTCCCGGCGCGAAATTTATTTAGTTCCAGACTTATAATTTCGCTCCCGGCGCGAAATAAAATTCGTTACAGACTTTTAATTTCGCTCCCGAGGCGAAATAAAATTCCCAAACAGCATTAAGTTTCGCTCTCCGACGTGTATTTAAAATGCATGAAACATTTAATTTCGTTGTTGAAATTAAAATACAGTATATTCGTTTCGAGAGTTAAATAATGTTGTGTACGATGTTCAAAGTCCTGACGTCTGTCTGTTAGGTAGTCAGCCCGAAGGCTGGTTGGATCCTCAAAAAGTACGGCCGGTAGGTTATGTGGGTAGTGTACCCGATACCTAGTTGAGGCTATCGGCTACGCCAGCAGACATTGAGCCGTAGTTGAGGTTTTGGGAAGAGTTATGAAAAGATAGCGCTCAGATCGAGTCAAGAGGAATGTCAAGATGACGTAGATGGTCTAGGATCAAGAAGGCTCTGACGGCAGTCAAGCGGATGGAATTATGGATGGAATTATGAAGCTTTATTAAGATCTATATGGAACATGGTATTTAAACATCTCAGAAGAGGAGATATAACATGCATTATATATGGTAATTATTTGAAGGAAGTCAGATAACCCTTAAGTTATTTTATAACTTAATAGCCGAGATGATGGGGGTTCGAGATTATAGTTGTGACGCAAGAGCACAGAGGTGGGGAGAACGTCACGTGACCGCGCCAGGCAGGTAAGGGTCATTGCAGTCCAAAGACAGTCAGTCTAGCTCAGTGAGCCAAGCAGTCGAGATCTGTTAGCAAGAGAGTCCAGTACAGCGAGCAACGCAGTCGAGGTCAGACAGCGAGCTGAGTAGGACGTATGTCGAGCGCATGGTACAGGTCGCGCAGCGAACATTTTTGTCACGGAAAGTGAAAGCGACAGTTTTAACTTCACCGAGCAGCGAACGAAAAGTAGGTCAGTAAGCCGGGCGGACATCCGCAGTAGGCAGCATGAAGACCGGTTACCGAACCAGCTGTACGGGTCGAGCGGCATAGAAGGCCGGGGTTTTAGAACAGTAAAACGAGTAGTTGGAGAACTTCATTCCAAGCTGCATGTGGAAACGCAGAACAGCATAGTAGAGCGACATGGCGAGGCCAGCTTTAGGCGGAGATGATTATAGCATTGCAGTAGGACCGTGCGGGTTATTTCCCATATTATACGCAAGCATTATGACAGAAGCTGAACTTCATTACTACATTGAGTTGGAACGTTTATTCAGCATTTGAATTATAAAAGCAGATAGTTACGAGATACTGCAACTGTGAACTTCAACTGAACATAGTTTTTCAATGACATTACGACTATGCATTTCATAAAGCATTCCAAATTACATTAACGATTTCAGGCAAACGGAATGTTGTAAGCATATGCACTTCTGAACATTAGCACGTGCATTAATGCAATTATTTCTTATGCAGTGTTATAAATTACCGAGTATGAACACAGCTACAGGGTGTTTCATAAACTTAGACACTCTCATATAAAATTTTATTTTATGAAAGTGAGACTTAGCAGTTATTGGAGATTGAACTTTCAACACTCAAACTGAACATTGTATAGAACAGTGGCGTAACGTAGAAGAGGAATAGGGGGTCCGCTGTTTCTATGAACTTTGTCGTGAGGATTTGGACAATATCCGCTATGGATAACCAGAAGTTCATCATGTCGGAGTAAACGCAGACAGAGACGCGATGGCACCACAGAGCGATGGATTCGATTCCTGACGAGAAGGAGGTCCACCAGCTGATTCACTTGGGATTCGAAGGCAATCGTCATTGCGTGGGTGGAATGATATTCACGCCGATCTTTCGAGAAATTCATTACATAAGGAAAATCGACGATCTTTGAAATTTAATAACAGCTGATTATGAGAAGGTACTGTAAGAGTTATAACTTTCTGATACGATTATTTTCATGAATACTGGGCACACATGTATATGTTTCTAATAGGAGTGATACGATTATTTAGACATGGCTTTGACTTTATATGCTTCGAATTTTGCTAGAATATGGCGTGACCATATGATATGGCAGGCATCATTATACGGAATTCTCACCATTGGTTGGCTTTATTAAGCAGATGTTTGGTCTTTTAGACATTTTTCCAGCAAGGATAGTTTTCATGAATAGTTTTTTTTGTGTGACGAGTATTTCGAACTCGTGATCTGCAATTGATTATCTAAATTACTTCGTCAGTTCATTGCATACTAGCGAGTGTGTGTTATTCATCAGTAGGGATTTTTTCCATTGGATTGTTTGGAGATATTAAGATGTTATTCACTTTAGTGAATGAATATCGCTTTTATATGACAACTAGAGACTTGATGATTCCTATCTGGTACATTCACTCATTCAGTCTTCGAGATGGGGTCTTTCGTATTTATACGATTGTATGGTGGTTACTCATCTTACCCATCGTTCAGGGCACTATCATGTTAGTCGACGGGGCGAGGTCTTTCGTATTTATACGATTGTACGGTGGTTACTCATCTTACTTGCCATTGAGGGACTCATTTTTATCATCCGAGTGTACTTGAGATTGTAAGAGGATCAAACAAGGAACTACCAGTCACATATCAGTCGAATTTTTGTTAAATAAAGTACAGATAAATGTCAGCAGGGTTACATTTAGTAATTCTTGTTTGCCAATCCAATATTTTGTTGCTTTACTCTTTTGAGAGTACTTTCAGTTTAACAGCTGGTACAGCTGATGCTTTTGATGATTTTTATAATTGTGTTTGATACCTTTGAGAAGGATTTAAAGTAATTGAATCTCGTAAGATGAATCATTAATGGTCAGATTTATTTTAAGGCAGATCAGTATTGCAGATTTTGATATGAGAGATTATAGCACATTGGTGTTTTTCTGTGATGTGAATTATGAAAATTGTAAGAGAATTTATGCTATTTGAAAGCAGATCTTGAATTACTAAGGTAATATTTTTTCCAATTGTTTAAGAAGTTGTCTAGATGTGATCAGATTAATTACAGTTATTGGAGATTGTGTGCGTTGATAATTTGAAGCCAGTTATATATTTTTGTAGATCATGCAACATGGTTAAGTGAAGTTTGTGATAGGCATTTTGTAGAAGTTGCCAAGTGATAGTTGCAATGTTGCTAAGGTATTTTGAAGCAGACATGAGGTTGTCGAACCCAGTCTAGCGTAATTGTTGAGATTCATGCTGTATGTGCTGAATATTTATGGAGTTTTGTGGAGTATTTGTGGTATTCAAATGTGATATTTGAAGATGTGAAGATATATAATGTAGTTGTGGATAGTCAGATCCAACGTGATGTCGTGACGGCAATAATATTTTTTGGCATGAAAATTAAATACGAAATATAACTTGGAAGTGATGAAACTGTAAGACAACGTTCTATAAACCATATTAAACAATTTGTTAGGAAATTAAACAAATAAATAAAGTTGATAATATAAGATTTTCTGCGAATAATAATTAATGAAATAATAATCTGAAATTTAAGCATATTAATGATCTGACCTAATGAAATAAAAATCAGAATGACTAGATGAAATAATAAAAATCTGAATAACCAGAAGAATGAAATTTAAATAAATTAATAAATTAAATTTTGGAATAAATCAATGAATTAAATAAATGGATGAATTAAAGATTGGATAAATAAACTGATTTAAATAAATTAATAGACGATTGGATAGATGATGAATAACTGAATTAGAAGGTGATAATTAATTAAAGAAGCTGATGATTAATGAATTTATATGGAATTAAAATAAATTTAATTGAGATATAATTTGAGGAATTGCAACTTGAGTTGAGGATTTAAATGATTTAATTGTGATGAGTTAATGATTCTGACAGGAATATGTTGAATTTTGAAATAAGAAATAATGAGAGAAATATTTAATTTTGATGATGATGATAATGATGACCAATGAGCAGTGAATTTTCTGTAATTCACAAACAAGTAATTATGAATGACAATGTAAATAGTGTAAATTAATTATTCGATGTTTAGGAGCATTTTTCTAACGTATTCAACATTTGAATTATGCCATGCAAGCCATAAATTGCGTGATATTTAAAATATGTGATTATAATGTGTATGTTTAGACAGATTAATATTTTTTTAAAATCCACATTTATGATGTTAAATTAAAGAGAAATTAGGTCTCAGGTATCACAAATGTCAGTGACGAAAGACATAGTGCTACAGTGATCCTGAGAACCCAAGAGAACTTTAGAGATTTTTCTTGTTCTATGTGGATGAAATATTTTTGATTAGAAAAGAGATGGTTTGATTTTTGGACAATGACAATTTAACGTTGGCATTCGACCATGCTCTCAGGTAGGATGAATATTTAAAATGTCTGTCTGACTATCAAAGTGAAATAAATTCGGTTTTATCTTAGTTGTGATCTGATGATGGTGTGATTTTCCTTTTTCTTTCCTTGTCTTGATTAAGGCTTAACCGGAAAGGAAGTGGTTTGCTAGGAATTCAGTTGATGGCGCCCATTTATATTTGCATTATTTTTATTAAACTTAAGCCCGTAACGACCCTACAGATACTTTGTCTCGTGTTACCCACTGCTTTTTCGATAACTCAGCTGAATTTCCGACACATTCCTTATTTGACTAGAGGTTCATTTAACTCCACTCTGTCCTGGAACTCCAGGAATGCGATGTAATAGCAGATGGGTCATCGCATCCCCAGGACGAACGGGTACAGAGAGAGAGGGAGAATTGGCTTTACCCACCTGTGGGGCTTCGATTTTGTTTATTCTATGGAATCACATCAGATTTAGATTACTGAGAGATTGATCTCAAGTTCATTTAATTGTGTTACAAAATTTATTAAACTTAGTCAGACAATATACTTGTGTGCCCATTCCAGTGTTCATGTTAATCGTATTAGTATTATATCATGTTAGTTATAAGTCATTTTTCCTATACCCAAGTGAATGCAGGAATTGAGACATTGTGATGTGTTGTTGTCTAACGTCTCTGAATAAAACGTCTATTGAAAATATAATTATGTTGCCGGAAGATTTAGCTAAGGTGTTAGGAGAGTTACAGAGTGGTATGTCTGGTATTGCAGAAACTATTTCTAAAATGGAAACGGAAGTTAAAGAACAGATAAATAGTTCAGAAGCTAGGTTAGAAGCTAGATGTAAAGAAAATGTGCAAGCATTACAGGCTAGTAACGAAGGCAATCTGAACGACAGTTTAAAGTCATTAGAGACTAGATTACAGTCAACTAGTGAAGATAATTTAAAGTCATTAGAGACTAGATTACAGTCAACTAGTGAAGATAATTTAAAGTCATTAGAGACTAGGCTACAGTCAAATAGTAAAAAAAGATGAGTTGATGTCATTGGAGACTAGATTACAGACTAGTACTGAAAGTCATTTGAAAGCTAGTGAAGCTAACTTGAAGGATAGTTTTAAATCATTAGAAGAAAGATTACAGTCAAATAGTGAAGCTAACTTGAAGGATAATTTTAAATCATTGGAAGAGAAATTACAAGCTCGTAGTGAAGAAACTAACACTGAATTGGAAAACAAGTTGACTAGATTAGAGAATAGATTAACTTTAAAGAATAATGAAATGCTTAAGACTTTACAATTAGATATAATTGCAGTAAATATGAAAGGAGAGGAAAATGTTCAAATATTAAGAAAGAATATTATTGAATTAGAAAGTAGAGGAGAAGAAAACATTCTTACTTTAAGAACAGACGTTATGTCTATACAGAAAGACATTAAATCGGATGTATCGAAGTTGAGATTCGACATTGATGGTTTAGTGGCAGATGTAGGCAAAATTCAAGAGTGGTCTACCGAAGTATCTTTCGAGACTAAAATCAAAGGTCTAGAGATGAATCTAGGTAATGAGATTAAGGATTTAAAGTCAGTAATTGGGACCATTAAAGAGGAAGTCTTAGGAGAGGTTAATTCGAATTTAAAATCATTAGAGAATCAATTGCAGAAAGATATTAGGAAGATGGATGATGATATAGAGCAAAAGGTTAATGAAAACTTAGCTTTATTCAAAAATAGAGTCGGTGCAATCGTGGAAGAACGATATAGTGAGGTCGATGCCGAAGCAAAAGAAAAACGTGCAGGATTAGATGAGAAATTAATCGCAGGTATGGCGAACTTAGAAGCGAGGTTTACGGAGAACAAGGAAGCGATGAAGATAGATTCAACTCTATTTAGGACAGATGTTGATCTGTTAAAGGAACAAGTCGCGTCAGTAAAGAATACATGCGAAGACAAGATAGACAAGTTGAAAAACGATTTAGACGAGAGTAACAAAACACAGAATGTTACGTCGCTAGATGAGTTGAAGACTCAGGTCAAGACCGTAGAGAAACTGGCAGAAGATAGGATAACTAAACTAGAATCTATGATTAACAGTTTCACCAGTCAAAATATTACATCAGGGGAAATATCGATAAATCAGACACCGATAGACCGCAGTATGAGTAATCAAGAAGTTAGCATGGGAGAAGACCGTCAAACGCAACCGAATGTGACATTCGAAAGGGCAAGTTCAACCCCTCAGGATAATCCGAGTTCGAATAGGAGTACGTTGGGTACAAGTGAACGATACTCAGGTCCAGTTACCATTATCAGAAATCTGGATGACAAGCCGAGGAAGTTTTCGGGAAATACAGGAGTCACACCAGTCGAATTTCTGCGAGATATTCGAGACTACATGGCGGAACATAGAGTAGCCAAGGAAAGAGAGCTAAGGATAGTCGAACGCGCCTTAGACGGGTCTGCGTTAACTTGGTTTAGAGCATTCAGAAGCAATTTTGCGAATATGGAGCAATTTGCAATGGCATTCTTAAGGAGATTTTGGAGTGCCGAGGATCAGCTGAACGTAAGAGCAGAAATGTACTCGAAGCGTTATTCTACGTCACATCCGACGCATTATGCCAATTATTTTACGTCACAGTTGGCTAAATTACAGTTTCTGATTCCTCCATTGCCAGAAGAAGAGCTTTTGCAAGCTATAGCGAGACAGTTACCGATTGAGGTACAGCGATCACTCATAGCGTCGGGAGCAAACACACTTGAGCACTATGACGACATTTTACGGCGATTAGACTATACAAGCGCTCAAGTTACGCCTAGAAATGCAAGAAACGACAATAGAAACACGCAAGAGGTGAATGCGGTAGTCGTTGATAACGTAGCTCAGACGGACAGAAGAGATTCCTGGGAAAACAGAAGGAACGAAGGAAATCGAGGAAACATCCGTAACGTTCGTGGAAATGATCGATATAGAGGACCATATGAGAGGCCATACGATCAGGAAGCAAGAGACAGCCGATACAGAAATTATAACCAGAATTCCAGATATCAAGATCGGAATCGATACAACAATAGATATCGTGGTAGAAACAACTGGAGCCGAGGTCAACAGTATACTCGGAATGACAGGCAGGATGGCCGAAGAAACGATCCAAATGAAGGACGAGATAATCGTGAATATGAGAGATCGAGGCAAGAATGTAGACAGCCTAGTGCACCACTCGAAGAGACAGTCAGAGATGTCAATCGAGCAAGCACGAGTGGCGAAGGGAAAAAAAACGTCAAATTAACTCTAGAGAAAGATGCTAATCATTGGGAATCGATCATCATTGTGGAAACGTATCAGGTCAAGGACGAGGATTTAATCGAGGAGGAAGACATAGTACATCGAGGAAATAGACATGAATTGCCAGTTATCAGTGTGGAAGTCATGGGAAAGGAAATAAAGACACTTGTAGACACGGGGGCTATGGTGAGCTTGATATCCATAGGTTGCCTGGATGAGTTGAAATTATCAGGAAAAATTACGATGTTGCCAACTGTTGTTAGCAAGATTCAAGGGGTGATCCCAGACAGGAGTATGAAATGTAAAAGTCAGGTACTTTTAGATGTTGGGATTGGAACCAGAAGTTTTGAACAGATGTTCCTAGTAGTGGGTCAACTACATTTTGACATGATCCTAGGAGTGGATTTCTTAAGTGAAAGTGGCCTGATCATAGATATGCAGAGAAGGCGCATGTACTTTCCAGAAGGGGTCATGGAAAATCAGGAATCCGAGATGACATTCTTTAGAGAGAATATATTGGATGAGATAGTATGCAGCATTGAAAGGTCTATAGAAGATAGAACTGGCATGACAAGTAAAATAAATCCAGAAATTAAGGAGCAGTTTGATCAAGTAATTTCAGAATATGAGGACATATTCAATGACAAACCAGGTCTCATAGAAAATTTTACCTACAGCATCAAGTTGATGGATGACAACCCTTACCATAAGAATTTATATCCCATTCCGGATAAATGGAAGGAAGAAGTTAGTACAATGATAAGCGACATGGAGAAAGATGGAATAATCAAGAAGATGCCAACTGCTTATTTGAATCCTTTAGCTGTTGTCAAGAAACCTAATGGTAAGCTGAGGATATGCCTAGATGCTAGAGCCCTTAATGAAAGAGTTCTTCCTGAACACGACAGGCCACCTGTTATTCGTGAATTGTTACGCAGATTCAGAGGAAAGAGTTTCTTTTCGACAATCGATCTGACTAGTTCTTATTATCATGTAGAGCTAGCAGAAGACTGCAAACAATACACAGGGTTCTTGTTTGACCAGAAAACATATGTATTCAATAGGTTACCTTTTGGAGTGAAAAATAGTGGTCCGGTGATGATCCGAGCACTAGATGAAAATTTGTCAGATGCAGTTAAGGAGCATGTGGTGAGCTATATTGATGACCTGATTATAGCGTCTGAGACAGCGGAAGAACATATCAGGCACCTTCGAATGCTTTTTGAAGATCTTAGGAGGACGAACTTCAAGGTGAATTTCGACAAATGTCAGTTCTTTCATGAAGAAATTGAATTTCCTGGACATAGAATCGATGGAGATGGTTATAGGCCCAATCCAAAGAAGATCATGGCTATTTCAGAGTTTCCAACCCCACGAAAGATTAAAGAGGTACGGCAGTTTTTAAGCATGTGTCAGTTCTTTTCAACACATTGTCCTGAATATACTGAAACGATGGCACCTCTGCAGGATTTACTAAGGAAGGGAAATCGATGGAAATGGGACGATAGATGCAATCAAGCGTTTTTAGCGGCTAAGAACATGTTGATCCAAAGTATCAAGCTTGAGTACCCAGATTTTGCGAGAAGATTTTTTGTGGAGACAGACGCATCCAAAATAGGTATCAGTGGGATCCTATATCAGTTGGATGATGACAAGAAACATAGGTATTTAGCTTTCACCAGTCGCAAGCTCAGGAATTGTGAGAAGAATTACTATGCAACTGAGTTAGAGGCATTAGCAGTGGTTCATGCTCTTAAGACGTGGAAGAAGGTGTTGTTTGGACATGACATAACAGTGATCACAGATCATAAAGCCCTCCAATTTATTATGAAGACAGACTTAGCGAGTGACCGCATCACCAGATGGGCTCTGTTCTTACAACAATTTAACCCAACTGTTGTACATAGACCTGGGAAATTAAATCTGTTAGCAGATGTGTTGAGCAGAAACCCTTGTGAGGAAGTAATTGTCAACCATATAAATTTGATTCAAGAGGATAATGGTACTCTAGAAAAGTTGAAGTTGTTAGCGCAAACTCAGAAGAGATATGCACCTTTGCGAAGAATTTACCGTTTTTTGACACGCAGGATGGACAACGCTGATCCAGATTTTCAAAGGACTGAGATAGAGGCTAGAAAATACCATATTATGGGAGGTGTTATATGCCAATATATCGACCAGGATCATACTAAACTTAGAGTAGTGATCCCACCCAAGCTTGTCAAACCTGTTATTTGGATGATACACCGAACTGCAGCTCATGTAGGTGTAGACAAGACTTTGGCTCTCGCTCAAGAAACCTTCGTTTGGAAACAAATGGGACAAACGATTCGCGACGTCATAAAGACCTGTGACAGTTGTCAGCGAAGTAAATACTCATCTATGTTAATGAAAGAAGTTCCTAGATCAATATTACCCAGCAAGCCAAGAGAACTTTTCGCTACGGACATTTTCGGTCCGATCCCTCGTTCGACGAAAGGAAATCAGTTCGTTTTGGTAACAGTAGACGTATTTTCTAAATACGTATCTCTATGCCCTATCCAGAAAGCTACATCCAAGTACGTGATCAACAGATTAGAGAAAACAGTTATTCCGAGCATGGGGAAACCTGAAGTTTTGTTGAGTGACCATGGATCACAATTCACCAGTATGGAGTTTTCTACTGCTATGGAACGTTTAGGAATAAGGCATGTGTTTAATTCTGTGCGGTATCCAGAGGGAAATCCAGCCGAAAGAATTATGCCGGAAATCAGTAAGATGTGTCGCTTATATGTGTCAAGGCAACACCATAGATAGATGGAAGTGATACCCATCATTAGTCAATGCTTGAATTCCACAGTACATGAAAGCACAGGACAGATTCCGTCCATGCTTCACCATGGATTGAAACCGGATAGACCATGGGACCGAGTCGTGAGGGCACCAGTAGATCCTCAACCCACACAAGAAAGAAGAGTCGAGATGGCAGGAGAGAGATTCAGAAGACAGGCAAAGAAGAGAGCCAGGAGACAAGCAGGAAGGAGGTTCCACGAGCCATTTCAAGAAAATGACGAGGTGCTGATTAGGAAGCCAGTCACTTCGAACCTTCAACTGAAGATCTACCATAAATTTGCGCCATTGTACGCTGGTCCATTCCGTATTGAAGAAACGTACCGGAATAATAGCTACAAGATTGTTAGAATGGATACTGATGAAGTTGTAGGAACTTTTAATGCAGCTAGCATTAGAAAATACCATCATGCTGAATGAGAGGATTGTAGAGCTATCGTGTACATGTGTTATATATAGAATGCCTGAGAGTGTATTTTTTTCTCAATCCTGATAAAAAAGGAGATGCACGGGAGAGATGTACCCGATACCTAGTTGAGGCTATCGGCTACGCCAGCAGACATTGAGCCGTAGTTGAGGTTTTGGGAAGAGTTATGAAAAGATAGCGCTCAGATCGAGTCAAGAGGAATGTCAAGATGACGTAGATGGTCTAGGATCAAGAAGGCTCTGACGGCAGTCAAGCGGATGGAATTATGGATGGAATTATGAAGCTTTATTAAGATCTATATGGAACATGGTATTTAAACATCTCAGAAGAGGAGATATAACATGCATTATATATGGTAATTATTTGAAGGAAGTCAGATAACCCTTAAGTTATTTTATAACTTAATAGCCGAGATGATGGGGGTTCGAGATTATAGTTGTGACGCAAGAGCACAGAGGTGGGGAGAACGTCACGTGACCGCGCCAGGCAGGTAAGGGTCATTGCAGTCCAGATACAGTCAGTCTAGCTCAGTGAGCCAAGCAGTCGAGATCTGTTAGCAAGAGAGTCCAGTACAGCGAGCAACGCAGTCGAGGTCAGACAGCGAGCTGAGTAGGATGAATGCCGAGCGCATGGTACAGGTCGCGCAGCGAACATTTTTGTCACGGAAAGTGAAAGCGACAGTTTTAACTTCACCGAGCAGCGAACGAAAAGTAGGTCAGTAAGCCGGGCGGACATCCGCAGTAGGCAGCATGAAGACCGGTTACCGAACCAGCTGTACGGGTCGAGCGGCATAGAAGGCCGGGGTTTTAGAACAGTAAAACGAGTAGTTGGAGAACTTCATTCCAAGCTGCATGTGGAAACGCAGAACAGCATAGTAGAGCGACATGGCGAGGCCAGCTTTAGGCGGAGATGATTATAGCATTGCAGTAGGACCGTGCGGGTTATTTCCCATAGTATACGCAAGCATTATGACAGAAGCTGAACTTCATTACTACATTGAGTTGGAACGTTTATTCAGCATTTGAATTATAAAAGCAGATAGTTACGAGATACTGCAACTGTGAACTTCAACTGAATATAGTTTTTCAATGACATTACGACTATGCATTTCATAAAGCATTCCAAATTACATTAACGATTTCAGGCAAACGGAATGTTGTAAGCATATGCACTTCTGAACATTAGCACGTGCATTAATGCAATTATTTCTTATGCAGTGTTATAAATTACCGAGTATGAACACAGCTACAGGGTGTTTCATAAACTTAGACACTCTCATATAAAATTTTATTTTATGAAAGTGAGACTTAGCAGTTATTGGAGATTGAACTTTCAACACTCAAACTGAACATTGTATAGAACAGTGGCGTAACGTAGAAGAGGAATAGGGGGTCCACTGTTTCTATGAACTTTGTCGTGAGGATTTGGACAATATCCGCTATGGATAACCAGAAGTTCATCATGTCGGAGTAAACGCAGACAGAGACGCGATGGCACCACAGAGCGATGGATTCGATTCCTGACGAGAAGGAGGTCCACCAGCTGATTCACTTGGGATTCGAAGGCAATCGTCATTGCGTGGGTGGAATGATATTCACGCCGATCTTTCGAGAAATTCATTACATAAGGAAAATCGACGATCTTTGAAATTTAATAACAGCTGATTATGAGAAGGTACTGTAAGAGTTATAACTTTCTGATACGATTATTTTCATGAATACTGGGCACACATGTATATGTTTCTAATAGGAGTGATACGATTATTTAGACATGGCTTTGACTTTATATGCTTCGAATTTTGCTAGAATATGGCGTGACCATATGATATGGCAGGCATCATTATACGGAATTCTCACCATTGGTTGGCTTTATTAAGCAGATGTTTGGTCTTTTAGACATTTTTCCAGCAAGGATAGTTTTCATGAATAGTTTTTTTTGTGTGACGAGTATTTCGAACTCGTGATCTGCAATTGATTATCTAAATTACTTCGTCAGTTCATTGCATACTAGCGAGTGTGTGTTATTCATCAGTAGGGATTTTTTCCATTGGATTGTTTGGAGATATTAAGATGTTATTCACTTTAGTGAATGAATATCGCTTTTATATGACAACTAGAGACTTGATGATTCCTATCTGGTACATTCACTCATTCAGTCTTCGAGATGGGGTCTTTCGTATTTATACGATTGTATGGTGGTTACTCATCTTACCCATCGTTCAGGGCACTATCATGTTAGTCGACGGGGCGAGGTCTTTCGTATTTATACGATTGTACGGTGGTTACTCATCTTACTTGCCATTGAGGGACTCATTTTTATCATCCGAGTGTACTTGAGATTGTAAGAGGATCAAACAAGGAACTACCAGTCACATATCAGTCGAATTTTTGTTAAATAAAGTACAGATAAATGTCAGCAGGGTTACATTTAGTAATTCTTGTTTGCCAATCCAATATGTTGTTGCTTTACTCTTTTGAGAGTACTTTCAGTTTAACAGCTGGTACAGCTGATGCTTTTGATGATTTTTATAATTGTGTTTGATACCTTTGAGAAGGATTTAAAGTAATTGAATCTCGTAAGATGAATCATTAATGGTCAGATTTATTTTAAGGCAGATCAGTATTGCAGATTTTGATATGAGAGATTATAGCACATTGGTGTTTTTCTGTGATGTGAATTATGAAAATTGTAAGAGAATTTATGCTATTTGAAAGCAGATCTTGAATTACTAAGGTAATATTTTTTCCAATTGTTTAAGAAGTTGTCTAGATGTGATCAGATTAATTACAGTTATTGGAGATTGTGTGCGTTGATAATTTGAAGCCAGTTATATATTTTTGTAGATCATGCAACATGGTTAAGTGAAGTTTGTGATAGGCATTTTGTAGAAGTTGCCAAGTGATAGTTGCAATGTTGCTAAGGTATTTTGAAGCAGACATGAGGTTGTCGAACCCAGTCTAGCGTAATTGTTGAGATTCATGCTGTATGTGCTGAATATTTATGGAGTTTTGTGGAGTATTTGTGGTATTCAAATGTGATATTTGAAGATGTGAAGATATATAATGTAGTTGTGGATAGTCAGATCCAACGTGATGTCGTGACGGCAATAATATTTTTTGGCATGAAAATTAAATACGAAATATAACTTGGAAGTGATGAAACTGTAAGACAACGTTCTATAAACCATATTAAACAATTTGTTAGGAAATTAAACAAATAAATAAAGTTGATAATATAAGATTTTCTGCGAATAATAATTAATGAAATAATAATCTGAAATTTAAGCATATTAATGATCTGACCTAATGAAATAAAAATCAGAATGACTAGATGAAATAATAAAAATCTGAATAACCAGAAGAATGAAATTTAAATAAATTAATAAATTAAATTTTGGAATAAATCAATGAATTAAATAAATGGATGAATTAAAGATTGGATAAATAAACTGATTTAAATAAATTAATAGACGATTGGATAGATGATGAATAACTGAATTAGAAGGTGATAATTAATTAAAGAAGCTGATGATTAATGAATTTATATGGAATTAAAATAAATTTAATTGAGATATAATTTGAGGAATTGCAACTTGAGTTGAGGATTTAAATGATTTAATTGTGATGAGTTAATGATTCTGACAGGAATATGTTGAATTTTGAAATAAGAAATAATGAGAGAAATATTTAATTTTGATGATGATGATAATGATGACCAATGAGCAGTGAATTTTCTGTAATTCACAAACAAGTAATTATGAATGACAATGTAAATAGTGTAAATTAATTATTCGATGTTTAGGAGCATTTTTCTAACGTATTCAACATTTGAATTATGCCATGCAAGCCATAAATTGCGTGATATTTAAAATATGTGATTATAATGTGTATGTTTAGACAGATTAATATTTTTTTAAAATCCACATTTATGATGTTAAATTAAAGAGAAATTAGGTCTCAGGTATCACAAATGTCAGTGACGAAAGACATAGTGCTACAGTGATCCTGAGAACCCAAGAGAACTTTAGAGATTTTTCTTGTTCTATGTGGATGAAATATTTTTGATTAGAAAAGAGATGGTTTGATTTTTGGACAATGACAATTTAACGTTGGCATTCGACCATGCTCTCAGGTAGGATGAATATTTAAAATGTCTGTCTGACTATCAAAGTGAAATAAATTCGGTTTTATCTTAGTTGTGATCTGATGATGGTGTGATTTTCCTTTTTCTTTCCTTGTCTTGATTAAGGCTTAACCGGAAAGGAAGTGGTTTGCTAGGAATTCAGTTGATGGCGCCCATTTATATTTGCATTATTTTTATTAAACTTAAGCCCGTAACGACCCTACAGATACTTTGTCTCGTGTTACCCACTGCTTTTTCGATAACTCAGCTGAATTTCCGACACATTCCTTATTTGACTAGAGGTTCATTTAACTCCACTCTGTCCTGGAACTCCAGGAATGCGATGTAATAGCAGATGGGTCATCGCGTCCCCAGGACGAACGGGTACAGAGAGAGAGGGAGAATTGGCTTTACCCACCTGTGGGGCTTCGATTTTGTTTATTCTATGGAATCACATCAGATTTAGATTACTGAGAGATTGATCTCAAGTTCATTTAATTGTGTTACAAAATTTATTAAACTTAGTCAGACAATATACTTGTGTGCCCATTCCAGTGTTCATGTTAATCGTATTAGTATTATATCATGTTAGTTATAATTCATTTTTCCTATACCCAAGTGAATGCAGGAATTGAGACATTGTGATGTGTTGTTGTCTAACGTCTCTGAATAAAACGTCTATTGAAAATATAATTATGTTGCCGGAAGATTTAGCTAAGGTGTTAGGAGAGTTGCAGAGTGGTATGTCTGGTATTGCAGAAACTATTTCTAAAATGGAAACGGAAGTTAAAGAACAGATAAATAGTTCAGAAGCTAGGTTAGAAGCTAGATGTAAAGAAAATGTGCAAGCATTACAGGCTAGTAACGAAGGCAATCTGAACGACAGTTTAAAGTTATTAGAGACTAGATTACAGTCAACTAGTGAAGATAATTTAAAGTCATTAGAGACTAGATTACAGTCAACTAGTGAAGATAATTTAAAGTCATTAGAGACTAGGCTACAGTCAAATAGTAAAGATGAGTTGATGTCATTGGAGACTAGATTACAGACTAGTACTGAAAGTCATTTGAAAGCTAGTGAAGCTAACTTGAAGGATAGTTTTAAATCATTAGAAGAAAGATTACAGTCAAATAGTGAAGCTAACTTGAAGGATAATTTTAAATCATTGGAAGAGAAATTACAAGCTCGTAGTGAAGAAACTAACACTGAATTGGAAAACAAGTTGACTAGATTAGAGAATAGATTAACTTTAAAGAATAATGAAATGCTTAAGACTTTACAATTAGATATAATTGCAGTAAATATGAAAGGAGAGGAAAATGTTCAAATATTAAGAAAGAATATTATTGAATTAGAAAGTAGAGGAGAAGAAAACATTCTTACTTTAAGAACAGACGTTATGTCTATACAGAAAGACATTAAATCGGATGTATCGAAGTTGAGATTCGACATTGATGGTTTAGTGGCAGATGTAGGCAAAATTCAAGAGTGGTCTACCGAAGTATCTTTCGAGACTAAAATCAAAGGTCTAGAGATGAATCTAGGTAATGAGATTAAGGATTTAAAGTCAGTAATTGGGACCATTAAAGAGGAAGTCTTAGGAGAGGTTAATTCGAATTTAAAATCATTAGAGAATCAATTGCAGAAAGATATTAGGAAGATGGATGATGATATAGAGCAAAAGGTTAATGAAAACTTAGCTTTATTCAAAAATAGAGTCGGTGCAATCGTGGAAGAACGATATAGTGAGGTCGATGCCGAAGCAAAAGAAAAACGTGCAGGATTAGATGAGAAATTAATCGCAGGTATGGCGAACTTAGAAGCGAGGTTTACGGAGAACAAGGAAGCGATGAAGATAGATTCAACTCTATTTAGGACAGATGTTGATCTGTTAAAGGAACAAGTCGCGTCAGTAAAGAATACATGCGAAGACAAGATAGACAAGTTGAAAAACGATTTAGACGAGAGTAACAAAACACAGAATGTTACGTCGCTAGATGAGTTGAAGACTCAGGTCAAGACCGTAGAGAAACTGGCAGAAGATAGGATAACTAAACTAGAATCTATGATTAACAGTTTCACCAGTCAAAATATTACATCAGGGGAAATATCGATAAATCAGACACCGATAGACCGCAGTATGAGTAATCAAGAAGTTAGCATGGGAGAAGACCGTCAAACGCAACCGAATGTGACATTCGAAAGGGCAAGTTCAACCCCTCAGGATAATCCGAGTTCGAATAGGAGTACGTTGGGTACAAGTGAACGATACTCAGGTCCAGTTACCATTATCAGAAATCTGGATGACAAGCCGAGGAAGTTTTCGGGAAATACAGGAGTCACACCAGTCGAATTTCTGCGAGATATTCGAGACTACATGGCGGAACATAGAGTAGCCAAGGAAAGAGAGCTAAGGATAGTCGAACGCGCCTTAGACGGGTCTGCGTTAACTTGGTTTAGAGCATTCAGAAGCAATTTTGCGAATATGGAGCAATTTGCAATGGCATTCTTAAGGAGATTTTGGAGTGCCGAGGATCAGCTGAACGTAAGAGCAGAAATGTACTCGAAGCGTTATTCTACGTCACATCCGACGCATTATGCCAATTATTTTACGTCACAGTTGGCTAAATTACAGTTTCTGATTCCTCCATTGCCAGAAGAAGAGCTTTTGCAAGCTATAGCGAGACAGTTACCGATTGAGGTACAGCGATCACTCATAGCGTCGGGAGCAAACACACTTGAGCACTATGACGACATTTTACGGCGATTAGACTATACAAGCGCTCAAGTTACGCCTAGAAATGCAAGAAACGACAATAGAAACACGCAAGAGGTGAATGCGGTAGTCGTTGATAACGTAGCTCAGACGGACAGAAGAGATTCCTGGGAAAACAGAAGGAACGAAGGAAATCGAGGAAACATCCGTAACGTTCGTGGAAATGATCGATATAGAGGACCATATGAGAGGCCATACGATCAGGAAGCAAGAGACAGCCGATACAGAAATTATAACCAGAATTCCAGATATCAAGATCGGAATCGATACAACAATAGATATCGTGGTAGAAACAACTGGAGCCGAGGTCAACAGTATACTCGGAATGACAGGCAGGATGGCCGAAGAAACGATCCAAATGAAGGACGAGATAATCGTGAATATGAGAGATCGAGGCAAGAATGTAGACAGCCTAGTGCACCACTCGAAGAGACAGTCAGAGATGTCAATCGAGCAAGCACGAGTGGCGAAGGGGAAAAAAACGTCAAATTAACTCTAGAGAAAGATGCTAATCATTGGGAATCGATCATCATTGTGGAAACGTATCAGGTCAAGGACGAGGATTTAATCGAGGAGGAAGACATAGTACATCGAGGAAATAGACATGAATTGCCAGTTATCAGTGTGGAAGTCATGGGAAAGGAAATAAAGACACTTGTAGACACGGGGGCTATGGTGAGCTTGATATCCATAGGTTGCCTGGATGAGTTGAAATTATCAGGAAAAATTACGATGTTGCCAACTGTTGTTAGCAAGATTCAAGGGGTGATCCCAGACAGGAGTATGAAATGTAAAAGTCAGGTACTTTTAGATGTTGGGATTGGAACCAGAAGTTTTGAACAGATGTTCCTAGTAGTGGGTCAACTACATTTTGACATGATCCTAGGAGTGGATTTCTTAAGTGAAAGTGGCCTGATCATAGATATGCAGAGAAGGCGCATGTACTTTCCAGAAGGGGTCATGGAAAATCAGGAATCCGAGATGACATTCTTTAGAGAGAATATATTGGATGAGATAGTATGCAGCATTGAAAGGTCTATAGAAGATAGAACTGGCATGACAAGTAAAATAAATCCAGAAATTAAGGAGCAGTTTGATCAAGTAATTTCAGAATATGAGGACATATTCAATGACAAACCAGGTCTCATAGAAAATTTTACCTACAGCATCAAGTTGATGGATGACAACCCTTACCATAAGAATTTATATCCCATTCCGGATAAATGGAAGGAAGAAGTTAGTACAATGATAAGCGACATGGAGAAAGATGGAATAATCAAGAAGATGCCAACTGCTTATTTGAATCCTTTAGCTGTTGTCAAGAAACCTAATGGTAAGCTGAGGATATGCCTAGATGCTAGAGCCCTTAATGAAAGAGTTCTTCCTGAACACGACAGGCCACCTGTTATTCGTGAATTGTTACGCAGATTCAGAGGAAAGAGTTTCTTTTCGACAATCGATCTGACTAGTTCTTATTATCATGTAGAGCTAGCAGAAGACTGCAAACAATACACAGGGTTCTTGTTTGACCAGAAAACATATGTATTCAATAGGTTACCTTTTGGAGTGAAAAATAGTGGTCCGGTGATGATCCGAGCACTAGATGAAAATTTGTCAGATGCAGTTAAGGAGCATGTGGTGAGCTATATTGATGACCTGATTATAGCGTCTGAGACAGCGGAAGAACATATCAGGCACCTTCGAATGCTTTTTGAAGATCTTAGGAGTACGAACTTCAAGGTGAATTTCGACAAATGTCAGTTCTTTCATGAAGAAATTGAATTTCTTGGACATAGAATCGATGGAGATGGTTATAGGCCCAATCCAAAGAAGATCATGGCTATTTCAGAGTTTCCAACCCCACGAAAGATTAAAGAGGTACGGCAGTTTTTAAGCATGTGTCAGTTCTTTTCAACACATTGTCCTGAATATACTGAAACGATGGCACCTCTGCAGGATTTACTAAGGAAGGGAAATCGATGGAAATGGGACGATAGATGCAATCAAGCGTTTTTAGCGGCTAAGAACATGTTGATCCAAAGTATCAAGCTTGAGTACCCAGATTTTGCGAGAAGATTTTTTGTGGAGACAGACGCATCCAAAATAGGTATCAGTGGGATCCTATATCAGTTGGATGATGACAAGAAACATAGGTATTTAGCTTTCACCAGTCGCAAGCTCAGGAATTGTGAGAAGAATTACTATGCAACTGAGTTAGAGGCATTAGCAGTGGTTCATGCTCTTAAGACGTGGAAGAAGGTGTTGTTTGGACATGACATAACAGTGATCACAGATCATAAAGCCCTCCAATTTATTATGAAGACAGACTTAGCGAGTGACCGCATCACCAGATGGGCTCTGTTCTTACAACAATTTAACCCAACTGTTGTACATAGACCTGGGAAATTAAATCTGTTAGCAGATGTGTTGAGCAGAAACCCTTGTGAGGAAGTAATTGTCAACCATATAAATTTGATTCAAGAGGATAATGGTACTCTAGAAAAGTTGAAGTTGTTAGCGCAAACTCAGAAGAGATATGCACCTTTGCGAAGAATTTACCGTTTTTTGACACGCAGGATGGACAACGCTGATCCAGATTTTCAAAGGACTGAGATAGAGGCTAGAAAATACCATATTATGGGAGGTGTTATATGCCAATATATCGACCAGGATCATACTAAACTTAGAGTAGTGATCCCACCCAAGCTTGTCAAACCTATTATTTGGATGATACACCGAACTGCAGCTCATGTAGGTGTAGACAAGACTTTGGCTCTCGCTCAAGAAACCTTCGTTTGGAAACAAATGGGACAAACGATTCGCGACGTCATAAAGACCTGTGACAGTTGTCAGCGAAGTAAATACTCATCTATGTTAATGAAAGAAGTTCCTAGATCAATATTACCCAGCAAGCCAAGAGAACTTTTCGCTACGGACATTTTCGGTCCGATCCCTCGTTCGACGAAAGGAAATCAGTTCGTTTTGGTAACAGTAGACGTATTTTCTAAATACGTATCTCTATGCCCTATCCAGAAAGCTACATCCAAGTACGTGATCAACAGATTAGAGAAAACAGTTATTCCGAGCATGGGGAAACCTGAAGTTTTGTTGAGTGACCATGGATCACAATTCACCAGTATGGAGTTTTCTACTGCTATGGAACGTTTAGGAATAAGGCATGTGTTTAATTCTGTGCGGTATCCAGAGGGAAATCCAGCCGAAAGAATTATGCCGGAAATCAGTAAGATGTGTCGCTTATATGTGTCAAGGCAACACCATAGATAGATGGAAGTGATACCCATCATTAATCAATGCTTGAATTCCACAGTACATGAAAGCACAGGACAGATTCCGTCCATGCTTCACCATGGATTGAAACCGGATAGACCATGGGACCGAGTCGTGAGGACACCAGTAGATCCTCAACCCACACAAGAAAGAAGAGTCGAGATGGCAGGAGAGAGATTCAGAAGACAGGCAAAGAAGAGAGCCAGGAGACAAGCAGGAAGGAGGTTCCACGAGCCATTTCAAGAAAATGACGAGGTGCTGATTAGGAAGCCAGTCACTTCGAACCTTCAACTGAAGATCTACCATAAATTTGCGCCATTGTACGCTGGTCCATTCCGTATTGAAGAAACGTACCGGAATAATAGCTACAAGATTGTTAGAATGGATACTGATGAAGTTGTAGGAACTTTTAATGCAGCTAGCATTAGAAAATACCATCATGCTGAATGAGAGGATTGTAGAGCTATCGTGTACATGTGTTATATATAGAATGCCTGAGAGTGTATTTTTTTTCTCAATCCTGATAAAAAAGGAGATGCACGGGAGAGATGTATCCGATACCTAGTTGAGGCTATCGGCTACGCCAGCAGACATTGAGCCGTAGTTGAGGTTTTGGGAAGAGTTATGAAAAGATAGCGCTCAGATCGAGTCAAGAGGAATGTCAAGATGACGTAGATGGTCTAGGATCAAGAAGGCTCTGACGGCAGTCAAGCGGATGGAATTATGGATGGAATTATGAAGCTTTATTAAGATCTATATGGAACATGGTATTTAAACATCTCAGAAGAGGAGATATAACATGCATTATATATGGTAATTATTTGAAGGAAGTCAGATAACCCTTAAGTTATTTTATAACTTAATAGCCGAGATGATGGGGGTTCGAGATTATAGTTGTGACGCAAGAGCACAGAGGTGGGGAGAACGTCACGTGACCGCGCCAGGCAGGTAAGGGTCATTGCAGTCCAGATACAGTCAGTCTAGCTCAGTGAGCCAAGCAGTCGAGATCTGTTAGCAAGAGAGTCCAGTACAGCGAGCAACGCAGTCGAGGTCAGACAGCGAGCTGAGTAGGATGTATGCCGAGCGCATGGTACAGGTCGCGCAGCGAACATTTTTGTCACGGAAAGTGAAAGCGACAGTTTTAACTTCACCGAGCAGCGAACGAAAAGTAGGTCAGTAAGCCGGGCGGACATCCGCAGTAGGCAGCATGAAGACCGGTTACCGAACCAGCTGTACGGGTCGAGCGGCATAGAAGGCCGGGGTTTTAGAACAGTAAAACGAGTAGTTGGAGAACTTCATTCCAAGCTGCATGTGGAAACGCAGAACAGCATAGTAGAGCGACATGGCGAGGCCAGCTTTAGGCGGAGATGATTATAGCATTGCAGTAGGACCGTGCGGGTTATTTCCCATAGTATACGCAAGCATTATGACAGAAGCTGAACTTCATTACTGCATTGAGTTGGAACGTTTATTCAGCATTTGAATTATAAAAGCAGATAGTTACGAGATACTGCAACTGTGAACTTCAACTGAATATAGTTTTTCAATGACATTACGACTATGCATTTCATAAAGCATTCCAAATTACATTAACGATTTCAGGCAAACGGAATGTTGTAAGCATATGCACTTCTGAACATTAGCACGTGCATTAATGCAATTATTTCTTATGCAGTGTTATAAATTACCGAGTATGAACACAGCTACAGGGTGTTTCATAAACTTAGACACTCTCATATAAAATTTTATTTTATGAAAGTGAGACTTAGCAGTTATTGGAGATTGAACTTTCAACACTCAAACTGAACATTGTATAGAACAGTGGCGTAACGTAGAAGAGGAATAGGGGGTCCACTGTTTCTATGAACTTTGTCGTGAGGATTTGGACAATATCCGCTATGGATAACCAGAAGTTCATCATGTCGGAGTAAACGCAGACAGAGACGCGATGGCACCACAGAGCGATGGATTCGATTCCTGACGAGAAGGAGGTCCACCAGCTGATTCACTTGGGATTCGAAGGCAATCGTCATTGCGTGGGTGGAATGATATTCACGCCGATCTTTCGAGAAATTCATTACATAAGGAAAATCGACGATCTTTGAAATTTAATAACAGCTGATTATGAGAAGGTACTGTAAGAGTTATAACTTTCTGATACGATTATTTTCATGAATACTGGGCACACATGTATATGTTTCTAATAGGAGTGATACGATTATTTAGACATGGCTTTGACTTTATATGCTTCGAATTTTGCTAGAATATGGCGTGACCATATGATATGGCAGGCATCATTATACGGAATTCTCACCATTGGTTGGCTTTATTAAGCAGATGTTTGGTCTTTTAGACATTTTTCCAGCAAGGATAGTTTTCATGAATAGTTTTTTTGTGTGACGAGTATTTCGAACTCGTGATCTGCAATTGATTATCTAAATTACTTCGTCAGTTCATTGCATACTAGCGAGTGTGTGTTATTCATCAGTAGGGATTTTTTCCATTGGATTGTTTGGAGATATTAAGATGTTATTCACTTTAGTGAATGAATATCGCTTTTATATGACAACTAGAGACTTGATGATTCCTATCTGGTACATTCACTCATTCAGTCTTCGAGATGGGGTCTTTCGTATTTATACGATTGTACGGTGGTTACTCATCTTACTTGCCATTGAGGGTCTCATTTTTATCATCCGAGTGTACTTGAGATTGTAAGAGGATCAAACAAGGAACTACTAGTCACATATCAGTCGAATTTTTGTTAAATAAAGTACAGATAAATGTCAGCAGGGTTACATTTAGTAATTCTTGTTTGCCAATCCAATATTTTGTTGCTTTACTCTTTTGAGAGTACTTTCAGTTTAACAGCTGGTACAGCTGATGCTTTTGATGATTTTTATAATTGTGTTTGATACCTTTGAGAAGGATTTAAAGTAATTGAATCTTGTAAGATGAATCATTAATGGTCAGATTTATTTTAAGGCAGATCAGTATTGCAGATTTTGATATGAGAGATTATAGCACATTGGTGTTTTTCTGTGATGTGAATTATGAAAATTGTAAGAGAATTTATGCTATTTGAAAGCAGATCTTGAATTACTAAGGTAATATTTTTTCCAATTGTTTAAGAAGTTGTCTAGATGTGATCAGATTAATTACAGTTATTGGAGATTGTGTGCGTTGATAATTTGAAGCCAGTTATATATTTTTGTAGATCATGCAACATGGTTAAGTGAAGTTTGTGATAGGCATTTTGTAGAAGTTGCCAAGTGATAGTTGCAATGTTGCTAAGGTATTTTGAAGCAGACATGAGGTTGTCGAACCCAGTCTAGCGTAATTGTTGAGATTCATGCTGTATGTGCTGAATATTTATGGAGTTTTGTGGAGTATTTGTGGTATTCAATTGTGATATTTGAAGATGTGAAGATATATAATGTAGTTGTGGATAGTCAGATCCAACGTGATGTCGTGACGGCAATAATATTTTTTGGCATGAAAATTAAATACGAAATATAACTTGGAAGTGATGAAACTGTAAGACAACGTTCTATAAACCATATTAAACAATTTGTTAGGAAATTAAACAAATAAATAAAGTTGATAATATAAGATTTTCTGCGAATAATAATTAATGAAATAATAATCTGAAATTTAAGCATATTAATGATCTGACCTAATGAAATAAAAATCAGAATGACTAGATGAAATAATAAAAATCTGAATAACCAGAAGAATGAAATTTAAATAAATTAATAAATTAAATTTTGGAATAAATCAATGAATTAAATAAATGGATGAATTAAAGATTGGATAAATAAACTGATTTAAATAAATTAATAGACGATTGGATAGATGATGAATAACTGAATTAGAAGGTGATAATTAATTAAAGAAGCTGATGATTAATGAATTTATATGGAATTAAAATAAATTTAATTGAGATATAATTTGAGGAATTGCAACTTGAGTTGAGGATTTAAATGATTTAATGGTGATGAGTTAATGATTCTGACAAGAATATGTTGAATTTTGAAATAAGAAATAATGAGAGAAATATTTAATTTTGATGATGATGATAATGATGACCAATGAGCAGTGAATTTTCTGTAATTCACAAACAAGTAATTATGAATGACAATGTAAATAGTGTAAATTAATTATTCGATGTTTAGGAGCATTTTTCTAACGTATTCAACATTTGAATTATGCCATGCAAGCCATAAATTGCGTGATATTTAAAATATGTGATTATAATGTGTATGTTTAGACAGATTAATATTTTTTTTAAATCCACATTTATGATGTTAAATTAAAGAGAAATTAGGTCTCAGGTATCACAAATGTCAGTGACGAAAGACATAGTGCTACAGTGATCCTGAGAACCCAAGAGAACTTTAGAGATTTTTCTTGTTCTATGTGGATGAAATATTTTTGATTAGAAAAGAGATGGTTCGATTTTTGGACAATGACAATTTAACGTTGGCATTCGACCATGCTCTCAGGTAGGATGAATATTTAAAATGTCTGTCTGACTATCAAAGTGAAATAAATTCGTTTTTATCTTAGTTGTGATCTGATGATGGTGTGATTTTCCTTTTTCTTTCCTTGTCTTGATTAAGGCTTAACCGGAAAGGAAGTGGTTTGCTAGGAATTCAGTTGATGGCGCCCATTTATATTTGCATTATTTTTATTAAACTTAAGCCCGTAACGACCCAAGAGATACTTTGTCTCGTGTTACCCACTGCTTTTTCGATAACTCAGCTGAATTTCCGACACATTCCTTATTTGACTAGAGGTTCATTTAACTCCGCTCTGTCCTGGAACTCCAGGAATGCGATGTAATAGCAGATGGGTCATCGCATCCCCAGGACGAACGGGTACAGTAATTACCCACAAAAACTCAAGGCAGCGCTGTAGTGATGCGTACTAGACAAGATGGGGGGTGAGGTAGTTTGCCATTGCTTTCCTCACTGAGTCAGAACAGCAGTACTAACCCTATGAGTAGAACCCTTCACAGCATCCACAGGCACTGACTGCCCCGAATTTCATTACTAAGCACCACCCATACCTCAGTAGCTTCCATATAATCACAGCCATGTGTAAGACTGAGACAGCGGTGAAAAGACACATTTTACTATAGCCTGTGCCAACAGTCAAATGCAAATGAGTCGTCAAGTTACAAAACTCGTTTAATCAACTTGTGAATAAGGATCATTTTCATGACAAACGTTTCTCTGGACTTTGCCTCACGTATCTTTTGTGTTTGTTGTTTTCTACTTTTGGTAGGTGTTTTTGTGTTTGCTTTGTGCTTTTGCTTTTGAATTTGACTTATTGCTTTTCTTTCTTGGTTTTGTGTTTGTGCTCTGCTTTTGCCTTTTTGAATTTTGCTTTATGTTATTTGTTTTCTGCTTTTGCTTTTGTTTTTGAATTTTGCTTTTTGCTTCGTCTTTTTTGTTTTTGTTTTGTGTTTGTTTTCTGCTTTTGCTTTTATGAATTTGATTTTTGCTTTATGTTTCTTGTTTTCTGATTTTGCTTTTTTTTGTTCTGCTTTTGCTTTCTGCTTCGTCTTTTTTGTTTTGGTTTTGTGTTTGTTTTCAGCTTTTGCTGTTTTTGAATTTTGCTTTTTGGTTTGTGTGTCTTTTTTATTCTGCTTTTGCTTTTGTGATTGAGTTTAGCATTTTACTTCGTGTTTTGTGTTTTTGGTTTTACATTTGTTTTCTGGGAAATCAAAATAAAACAAAATCAACAAAACAAAACAAAAACAAAATATAACAAATAAAACAAGACAATTTAAAACAAAATAAAACGAAATAAAGTAAAACAAAAAATAAACAAAACAAAATAAAGCAAAATAAAATAAAACAAAATAAAATGAGGTAAAATAAATAAAATAATTAAATAAATAATTTTACGACATGATCCTTATTCACAAATGGATTAAACGATTTTTGCAACTGGACGACTCAAATGTAGTGCACGGGGTCGTTGAAATGATGGAGATGGCTACCTGGGAGGCTTGTCGTAGTATAGTATCTATGTGTGCAGTATATGCGTCGACCGTCGTCTGGTTATCCAGTGGGAGATGGTCCGCACGGAGGTGATTGTTGACGTAGGCGCGGTATTCCTGCCAGTTTGCTGTGCAGAAATTCTGGACCATCCTGGGAGGTGGTAGTGGGGGAAGAGGGAAGTTGAGTAAAACGGGGGCATGATCACCTCCTTTGAGTGGCAGGACAGACACGTCAAACAGATGGAGGAGGGAGTTATGAGCAATGACTGCGTCGGGGTGGTATTGGAGGAAGGACGGGTAGATTCTGGGAGATGGACGAGGGTGGCGTCGATGTGACGTAGTTAGATGTCTAGGCTAGGAAGTTCTAGGGCCGAACGGGAATGAAGGTTTAGGTCGGCCATTAGAATTAAATGGGGGAAGACTTCAGACACGTGGGTAATGCAGTCTTTGGGGATAGGGTGGTAGAGACGAATGTAGATGGTGGCTAGGTGTAGGACGCGGGAACAAATAAGGCTTTCGGGGAAGAAAAGAAACAGATTTCATTTCAGAAACAAAATGAAATGTTCCATGCATTTTAATTTCAGATCGGAGGGGGGGACTAAATGCCGGGAACGAAATTGATGGTCGTTAACATATTTTATTTCGCGCCAGGAGCGAAATTAAAAGTCTGTAATGAATTTAATTTCGCGCCAGGAGCGAAATTAAAAGTCTGTAACGAATTTCATTTCGCGCCGGGAGCTAAATTAAAAGTCCGTAATGAATTTAATTCCGCGCCAGAAGCGAAATTAAAAGTCTGTAACAAATTTCATTTAGCGCCGGGAGCTAAATTAAAAGTCCGTAATGAATTTAATTCCGTGCCAGGAGCGAAATTAAAAGTCTGTAACGAATTTCATTTCGCGCCGGGAGCTAAATTAAAAGTCCGTAATGAATATAATTTCGCGCCAGGAGCGAAATTAAAAGTCTGTAACAAATATAATTTCGCGCCGGGAGCTAAATTAAAAGTCCGTAATGAATATAATTTCGCGCCAGGAGCGAAATTAAAAGTCTGTAACAAATATCATTTCGCGCTAGGAGCGAAATGTTATTCCATTGAACAATTTCATTTCGCGACGCTAAATTAAATTGATAATGCATTTCGTTTCGCATGCCAGCCCTGGTCTACTCTAGAACAAGAAACGGATATTCATTCTTTGTGGTGACGGCTGAGGCCAATATATTACAAGTCCGTAAGATACTCCAATGCGCAGGCGCGAGCCAACCGCGCGCATGCGCACGGGGGGCTCACACCTGCGAACAAATGAAGTACCGGAAGTACAGGAAATGCAGTCAATAGCAACACAATTTCTACGCACTCTCTTGGCTCTGGGGACAGCACTCATCTGTTATTCTATGGAGGCAAGGAATATCGCGAGAAAGAACACAGAGATCTACTGTTTCGGCGCAAGGTGTGACATATCCACACCATCAGATGAAAGGGGGATTTGAATCCCGACATTCAAGAGCGCTACGGGTGACTTTTAGCATATCGAATGAAATAAATGTCTTAATACTAATTAAATCACCACTGCGCCAACCAATCGAGGCCATACATCGCAAATTCGATTATTCCAATTAGTACATGGGTGGGGAATCGAATCCCGAACTTCAAGGGTGTTACGGGTGACTTTACGCATATCCAATGCAAGAAACGTCTTAATACTAATTAAATCAAGACAACGCCGTACCAATCGGGGCCATACATCGCAAAGTCGATTTTTCCACTTAGTACATGGGAGGGGAATCGAATCCCGAACTTCAAGGGTGCTACGGGTGACTTTACGCATATCCAAAGCAAGAAACGTCTTAATACTAATTAAATAAACACAACGCCGTACCAATCGGGGCCATACATCGCAAATTCGAGTATTGCATTTAGTACATGGGTGGGGAATCGAATCCCGAACTTCAAGGGTGATAGGGGTGACTTTACGCATATCCAAAGCAAGGAACGTCTTAATACTAATTAAATCAACACAACGCCGCACCAATTGGGGCCATACAACGCAAATTCGATTTTTCCACTTAGTACATGGGAGGGGAATCGAATCCCGAACGTCAAGGGTGCTACGAGTGACTTTTCGCATATCCAATGCAAGAAACGTATTAATAGTAATTAAATCAACACTACGCCGTACCAATCGAGGCCATGCGTCGCAAATTCGATTATTCCATTTAGTAGCCTACAATGATGGGGAATCGAATACCGAACTTCAAGGGTGCTACGGTTGACTTTTCGCATATCCAATGCAAGAAACGTCATAATACTAATTAAATCAACCCATCGCAGAACCAATCGGGGCCATACATCGCAAATTCGGTTATTCCATTTAGTATATTGGAGGGGAATCGAATCCCGAACTTCAAGGGTGCTAGGGTGACTTTACGCATATACAATGCAAGAAACGTCTTAATACTAATTAAATAAACACAACGCCGTAGCAATCGTGGCCATACATCGCAAATTCGATTATTGCATTATAGCATTTAGTACCGAATCCCGAACTTCAAGGGTTCTAAGGATGACTTTTCGCATATCCAATGCAAGAAACGTCATTATACTAATTAAATCAACACAACACCGCACCAATTGGGGCCATATATCGCAAATTCATTTTTTCCACTTAGTACATGGGAGGGGAATCGAATCCCGAACTTCAAGGGTGCTACGGGTGACTTTTCGCATATCCAATGCGTGAAACGTCATAATTCTAATTAAATCACCCCATCGGAGTACCAATCGGGGCCATACATTAGAAAATTAGATTATTCCACTTAGTACATTGGAGGGGAATCGAATCCCGAACTTCAAGGGTGCTAGGGTGACCTTACGCATATCCAATGCAAGAAACGTCTTAATACTATTTAAATAAACACAACGCCGTACCAATCGGGGCCATACATCGCGAATTCGATTATTGCATTTAGTACATGGGTGGGGAATCGAATCCCGAACTTCAAGGGTGCTACGGGTGACTTTACGCATATCCAATGCAATAAACGTCTTAATGCTAATTAAATAAACACAACGCCGTACTAATCGGGGCCATACATCACAAAGTCGATTTTTCCATTTAGTACATGGGAGGGGAATCGAATCCCGAACTTCAAGGGTGCTAGGGTGACTTTTCGCATATCCAATGCAAGAAACGTCTTAATACTAATTAAATAAACACAACGCCGTACCAATCGGGGCCATACATCGCAAAGTCGATTTTTCCGCTTAGTACATGTGTGGGGAATCGAATCCCGAACTTCAAGGGTGCTACGGGTGACTTTTCGCATATCCAATGCAAGAAACGTCATAATTCTAATTAAATAAACCCATCGGAGTATCAATCGGGGCCAAACATCGCAAATTCGATTATTCCATTTAGTACATTGGAGGGGAATCGAATCCCGAACTTCAAGGGTGCTAGGGTGACTTTACGCATATCCAATGCAAGAAACGTCTTCATACTACTTAAATAAACACAACGCCGTACCAATCGGAGTCATACATCACAAAGTCGATTTTTCCATTTAGTACATGGCAGGGGAATCGAATCCCGAACTTCAAGGGTGCTAGGGTGACTTTTCGCATATCCAATGCAAGAAACGTCTTAATACGAATTAAATAAACACAACGCCGTACCAATCGGGGCCATACATCGCAAAGTCGATTTTTCCGCTTAGTACATGGGTGGGGAATTGAATCCCGAACTTCAAGGGTGCTACGGGTGACTTTTCGCATATCCAATGCAAGAAACGTCATAATTATAATTAAATAAACCCATCGGAGTATCAATCGGGGCCATACATCGCAGATTCGATTATTCCATTTAGTACATTGGAGGGGAATCGAATCCCGAACTTCAAGGGTGCTAGGGTGACTTTACGCATATCCAATGCAAGAAACGTCTTCATACTACTTAAATAAACACAACACCGTATCAATCGGAGCCATACATCGCAAATTCGATTATTGCATTTAGTACATGGGTGGGGAATATAATCCCGAACTTCAAGTGTGCTACGGGTGACTTTACGCATATCCAATGCAAGAAATATATTAATACTAATTAATTCAACACAGCGCCGCACCAATTGGTGCCATACATCGCAAATTCGATTTTTCCACTTAGTACATGGGAGGGGAATCGAATCCCGAACTTCAAGGGTGTACGGGTGACTTTACGCATATCCAATGCATGAAACGTCCTAATACTAATTAAATAAACACAACGCCGTACCAATCGGGGCCATACATCGCAAATTCGAGTATTGCATTTAGTACATGATCACTTTCGTGATACTTTCAATGTTTAGCTTGGCCCATTTGTCGGTCAAATTTTGTTTCTTGTTACCGAGATCCCCGAATGGTAATTATTTCCTTGTAAACGTATTAATTGCTTAAACCTTATGCATAATCTTGTTATCAATCACTTATTCATAGATATTATAGTTCTCACCTTGTGTGTTCAGTCGCTCGCTACCTCAAGCGTCCTCACTCCCGACATACAGGGCATCTACTGGTTGTTCCGCTGTCCGCTGAGTAGTGGCGACTGACGTCACCCTGACTTTCGTTCGACCAATGGCAGGTTTTTGTCTAGTCGGGCGATCTCCAGCTTCGAGATGGTTCCATGATCCCTATTTAAGACGCCACTTGCTGGCGTTCATCACCACTTCTGATCAATCACCACTTCTGATCACTTCAACCTGCTGGTCACCGCTACTGCATCTCATGACACCATCGCTAGTCTCTACGCTACCTAGCAGCTACGTCACGAGATCTGCACCATGACGTATTGCTCAAGATGGCAAGAATAATTGCCAGCTGTTGTACTTTTCACCTTCACCTTAGATGGGATACTTGGATTCGTCTTTCGAAATACTGCTGGATCATCACTTGGAAGCTATAAATGTCATTCCTTCGCAAGAAAAGAAGAGAGAGTTGACATTTTTACCAATGGTGTACATATCTCTAGGCCATGTACGCCTCCTTCTGAAGAACCCGTGAGGACTTTTAAATCAACATTTATGCTAGCTGGAACTTTTAAGGAGCTGGCTCTTCAAAGATAAGTTTAATTTTATGAAGCATTTAAATTATACTAGTTATTTTATACTCTTAATCAGTTTCATGGTTCTCTCTTTTTATAAAGTGCATTTTTATATGTTAAGCTCAACTTCTCTCCAATTAAACAAGCTTGTTTCATTGACATTTTCTCAATCTGGGTTTCTGTCATCAGGCCCTCACACTTTTGCTCCATTTATAATTGTTCATTTCTGTGATAAGCACTTAAGTGCAATTTGTTTATTGATTATAAATTTATTATTAGAAATAAAAATTGTTAATGTATTGCTACCTACATTGGTTTTCTAGTCACGTATTTCATGCCCACTACCCCGCACCGCTTCAGTCTAATTTTCTTGACCACAGTAGTTATTTTGTCCAGGCTTTCGCCTGATGCGTTACCGTTCTCCCGTATGGGGAAGTTTTAGGGCAGAACTTTTTCTCCATAATTTTTGGTGCCTCACCCCCGGGAAACATATCTGTTGCACCCTGGATCCCTATACAAATTTCATATCTTAGATTTTACATTAACAATTCTTGTTCATTGTGTTTCAACACTAATTCACATTGTACGTTTCAGCTTGAGGCGCATGACCAGCAGAGGAGGAGAGAAACGTAAGCTAAACCGGTTTCTTCCGCATCAGACTAAACTTTACTACCTAGCAAGCTGTCATCTTCTGGCTTCCAGTACTCGAAGTCACAATATTGACGTGAGTAACAAACAACTTTTAATATGCCTAACCTTGATGAAAAACTCAGCAACGCCAGAGCCTCTTGTAAGGGCAAGCTCACACGGTTTCGTACTTTCTTAACGGAGCTTGAACCCCAAGAGCGTAATCTCGACATAATTTCGCAGAGGCTTAAGAATTATGAGCAAGCCTTTGAGAAATATGATGAGATACAATGCAGTATAGAAATTCAGCATCCGGACCAGCAAAGTGATAGGTTGGAAGTTGAAAAATTATACTATCAGGGATTTGCTGAAGCTAAACAGCTTATTAGGGCTTTAACTTTAAAAGAAAAACAAGAAGATCAAACTTCTGCAGCATCTTCTACATCTTCTTCACGCATTATATTACCCAAATTAGAAATACCCAAATTCACTGGTAAAGACATAGAATGGGAGCCATTTTTTGAATTATTCAATTCTTTAGTACTTGAGAATACTTCTATACCAGTAATACAAAAATGTCACTACTTGCGTCTGGCAGTTCAAGGCAACGCACTTAAACTGATTCATGCACTTTCTTTGACCAGTGATAATTATGAAGTTGCTCTGAATCTTCTTAAGGATAGATATGGGAACATTCGTTTATCTATTCAATGCCATATACAAAGCTTATTCGAGTTACCTAACGTGCAAGCAGATAACAGTTTATCACTTCGTAAGTTGATTGACACTGCAGAGCTACACGTCAGAGCATTGTCCAATTTAAACCAACCTGTAAATCACTGGGATTTATTTCTAGTTCACCTCATTTCTGCAAGATTGGATGCAAATACTTTAAAAGCCTGGGAAACAGAACTTTCCCAGAATTTGCAATGCACTTATGAGGCGATTATTAACTTTTTGAAGGCCAGAAGCCAAGTCTTTTCCGCCATAGCTAATCAAAAAACTAGGTAGTTCAGATTCAAAAGCCTTCTCAAAAGATAAGGTTAGCAGTTCTAATCAAAGAATTTAAGATCACAGGCTCTTCCTGTTGATGCTCGGTCACCTAACCAAATGCAAACGTGCGGTCTGTGTCAGCAATCGCATAATTTATATAATTGTGATGAATTTAAATCTTTATCAGTAGATGAAAGACGAAAGTTCATTACGAACAAAAAACATTGTTTCAACTGTTTGTCAGGAACGCATATGTTAAACAATTGCCGTTCACAACGTTTATGCTTTCATTGTAAGGCTAGACACCATTCCCTTTTGCACAGGCATGAAAGATCACGGTTATCAGGACCAAGCAGTTCCAATACCAAGTCTAATTCTGAGACTTCTCAAAATAGTGCGCAGTCGTATGCTCAAAGTTCTACCTCGCTTGGCAAAGTCCAGGTTTTATTATCTACCGTGCAGGTTCTATTGAAAAATTCTCACGGGAAATGGGTATCTGTCAGGGGATTATTGGACAATGCCGCTACCAACAATTTTATTAATGAATCGTTGGTACAAAAGTTAGGCCTCCAAAAACATCCTACCTCAATAGAGGTTACAGGCATAAACTGCTCCAAATCGCAATCCTTAAGCTTTGCTAAAGTGGATCTGAAGGACTCTAATAATCTTGGTACGCAGTTGCAATTAGATTGTTTGATTATCAAGTCTATAGGCAACAATATTCCTGGCACTTCTTATCCTATTCAAAGTTGGAATATCCCGAATTTTGTCCAGCTAGCTGACCCTCATTTCAACAGAGCTTCGCCCGTAGAGCTTCTTTTCAGCTCAAGCGTATTTTGGCAATGTCTTCATTCCAATAAAGTAAAAATTGCTCCTAATGTTTTCTTCCGCGAAACTGATTTTGGTTGGATCGCTACTGGCCAAATATACCGTAATCCTATTCAAACTGTATCGAATTGTTATTTTGTTGGTACCGATTTGAGTCAAGAGCTAACCAAGTTCTGGGATCTTGAGAATGTTCAGGCTACTTCTTCTTCCTCTAACGAAATTTGTGAAAAGTTATACAAGGAAACCACTGTCCGTACTGCTGAAGGCAGATTTATAGTAACTCTTCCACGTATTCCTAATCCTCCCGCCATTACGGGCTCGCATTCCAGAGCACTTAGGGCACTATTTGCTATTGAAAATCGGTTCAAACAAAATGCTTCTGTCAAAACTCAGTATGCTTCCTTTATGGAGGAATACGAATCATCTAATCACATGGAGGTAATTTCTAAATCAGAAGAAATTGACCATCCTTTAAATGAAATAGTTTATCTAAATCATCACCCGGTATGGAAAAATTCCTTAACACAAGACAATATAAGAGTAGTTTTCAATGGCTCATCACCAGATTCCAATGGAATCTCTTTAAATGATACCTTGCAATGTGGTCCCGCGATTCAAACAGATCTCACCTCTGTTTTGCTTAATTTTCGAAGGTTTCCTATTGCTGTAATCTCAGATATTAAGCAGATGTACCGGCAGATTCTCGTAAATTCTGAGCAGCAAGATCTGCAAAGAATATTGTGGCGCGATGAGAGTTCCAAACCCATAAAGATATTTAGATTGAAGACTGTGACATATGGCCTGAAGCCTTCAGCCTTTCTTGCGATTCGGTCTCTCCACATGTTAGCCGAGCAAGATGGTCATCTGTATCATCCTTTGGCCTCTGAGTCATTAAAAACGGCATTTTATGTTGACGATTTCTTGTGCTCTTTCCCTAATATTTCTGAAGCACTCCTTGTGTGCGAAGATTTGAAATCCCTGCTCCTAGGAGGTGGTTTTCCGCTCCATAAATGGACTTCAAATTCTACTGAATTTATATCAAAATTTTCATCAGAGGTCCCAGTTGATGAATTTGTTGCCATTCCTACTGATGAAGCAGCCGTAAAAGCATTGGGTGTTTTTTGGTGTCCTTCTTCTGATACCTTCTCTTATCAGGTACATCTGTCAGAATCTCCCCCTGTAACTAAGAGACAAGTTCTGTCAGAAATCGCAAAGATCTTTGATCCTTTGCAATATATTGTTCCTATAGTTATTGTTGCAAAAATGTTCTTGCAAAAGCTTTGGTCATTAAAATCTGACTGGGATGAAAATCTCCCCCTACCTCTTGTAGAAGAATGGTTAGAGTATCGCAGCAGTTTGCTGGATCTCTCCAAGGTTTCTATACCCCGCCTTTTAATTTCTAATCCCTTATAACAGCAGTATGACCTGCATGTATTTTCTGATAGTTCAGAACGGGCTTATGGCTGTTGTGCATACATAGTAGGACGTTCCTCAGCCACTTTCCCTGGATTTTCTAATTTAGTGTGCGCTAAATCAAAAGTTGCTCCACTTAAAACAGTATCATTGCCGAGATTAGAATTATGCTCTGCTTTAATGGCAACAGAATTAGCTACTAAACTAAATGTCAGTTTAAAGTTAAAATTTTCCCACACATTCTTTTGGAGCGATTCTTCTATTGTATTAGCTTGGATTTCCAAGCCTTCTTCTCATTGGAATACCTTTGTGGCAAATCGCGTTTCTAAGATTCATGAAGTCTCTCATTCTGAACAATGGAGGCATGTTCCTAGCCGTGAAAACCCCGCGGATATAATATCACGTGGTTGCACGCCTAAAAAATTGATTTCTTCAGACCTGTACTGGAATGGTCCTCCTTGGCTAAGTCAGGAATCATCTTGTTGGCCTCGCTTAGCTAATCAATTTGCAGAAGAAATACCTGATGCCCGTAATGACCCTGTCACGTCGCATCTTACTTCTACTTCTACTAGCCTTTTTCATAGATACTCTTCGTTTGATAAATTGATTCGTGTAGTGTCTTATATCTTCCGATGGAAATATTTAGTAATTGATCAACCATTGAAGCCTCAACCCTTTCCCACCAGAGTAGAGTTAGAATTTGCTACTTGCAAGGTTTTGTTACTTGTTCAGCAGGAAGTATTTGCTCCTGAAAAGCAAGCTCTTATAAGTGGTAAAGATTTACCCAAGTCTAGCAGGCTTTCACCACTCACTCCTTTTCTAGACCAGGACGGCCTAATACGTGTGGGTGGAAGATTAGCTATGTCTAGTTGTGAGGATGGGAAAAAGCATCCCATCATTCTTCCTTCAAAGCATCCTATCACTACCCTTATAATAAAAAAGTTTCATTATAAACACCTTCATGCTGGCACTCGCACCTTGCTCTGTCTAATTCGTGAACTCTACTGGATCATCAATGGCGTTCATGAGGTATCTTCTGTTGTCAAAAAGTGTATACCTTGCTTCAAGGTTAAACCACGGCCCGCCACGCAGATTATGGGTAATTTACCTCCATTTCGTTCAAAACCTAGTAAGCCCTTCGCTCTTACTGGGATCGATTACGCAGGTCCTTACGTATATCAGACTAATCCCTCTTCATCTAAGTGCAAAATCTTAGGTAAACTTTACATCTCGTTATTTGTATGGTGACGTGAGCTATCCACCTTGAGTTGGTTACGAACGCTTCTGTATCTTACTTTTTGGCCGCCTTTTCTAGATTTGCTGCTAGAAGGGGTGTTCCTTCTGAAGTTTTTTCAGATAATGCAAAAATTTTTGTAAGCGCTTCTGATCTCTGGAAAAAAGAGTTAAGCTTCCCATCTGCTAAAGAAAAAATTTCCAACTTTTCCTATTCTAAAGGTTTCAAATGGCATTTCACCCCGCCTTATGCTCCCCATCATGGGGGCCGTTGGAAGTCCTGCATCAAACTTACTAAAAGACAGCTTAAGAAAACTCTTGGTCCTACCATACTTTCTTATGAGGAATTCAACTCTTTAATTATTCAAGTCGAAGGTATTGTAAATTCCAGACCTCTGACCCCTCTTTCAAACGATCCTAAGGATCTTTTACCTTTAACACCCAGTCACTTCCTGATTGGCTGTTCGCTTGCTGCTACTCCGCCTTTGCTGGTTCGACGCTGTGATCCTAACTTACCTATCTTTTGGAGAAAAGTAGAATCTTTGCGCTGTTCTTTTTGGCGCCGATGGAAGTTAGAATATCTCAGCTTGCTAAATAGGCGTGAGAAATGGCGGCTTCCTCAACCTGATGTACGAGTGGGGGACATGGTTCTTCTTCGAGACCCATCTCCGCCTCTCGTGTGGAACCTAGGCAGAGTTATTCACTGCCACTTTGGCCGTGATAAACGCGTCAGAGTTGATGATGTTTTAACTAGTAAAGGTCTTTATACTAGACCCATCTCTGTTATCTCTGTTTTGCCTTTCGAGTCTTAGTTTCTCCTCGTCTGTTAGCCATGTTTTGCTTTGACTGATTCTTTTGTTTGTTTTCATTCGGAGTTCTCGGAGCATGATCACTTTCGTGATACTTTCAATGTTTAGCTTGGCCCATTTGTCGGTCAAATTTTGTTTCTTGTTACCGAGATCCCCGAATGGTAATTATTTCCTTGTAAACGTATTAATTGCTTAAAACTTATGCATAATCTTGTTATCAATCACTTATTCATAGATATTATAGTTCTCACCTTGAGTGTTCCAGTCGCTCGCTACCTCAAGCGTCCTCACTCCCGACATACAGGGCATCTACTGGTTGTTCCGCTGTCCGCTGAGTAGTGGCGACTGACGTCACCCTGACTTTCGTTCGACCAATGGCAGGTTTTTGTCTGGTCGGGCGATCTCCAGCTTCGAGATGGTTCCATGATCCCTATTTAAGACGCCACTTGCTGGCGTTCATCACCACTTCTGATCAATCACCACTTCTGATCACTTCAACCTGCTGGTCACCGCTACTGCATCTCATGACACCATCGCTAGTCTCTACGCTACCTAGCAGCTACGTCACGAGATCTGCACCATGACGTATTGCTCAAGATGGCAAGAATAATTGCCAGCTGTTGTACTTTTCACCTTCACCTTAGATGGGATACTTGGATTCGTCTTTCGAAATACTGCTGGATCATCACTTGGAAGCTATAAATGTCATTCCTTCCCAAGAAAAGAAGAGAGAGTTGACATTTTTACCAATGGTGTACATATCTCTAGGCCATGTACGCCTCCTTCTGAAGAACCCGTGAGGACTTTTAAATCAACATTTATGCTAGCTGGAACTTTTAAGGAGCTGGCTCTTCAAAGATAAGTTTAATTTTATGAAGCATTTAAATTATACTAGTTATTTTATACTCTTAATCAGTTTCATGGTTCTCTCTTTTTATAAAGTGCATTTTTATATGTTAAGCTCAACTTCTCTCCAATTAAACAAGCTTGTTTCATTGACATTTCCTCAATCTGGGTTTCTGTCATCAGGCCCTCACACTTTTGCTCCATTTATAATTGTTCATTTCTGTGATAAGCACTTAAGTGCAATTTGTTTATTGATTATAAATTTATTATTAGAAATAAAAATTGTTAATATATTGCTACCTACATTGGATTCTAGTCACGTATTTCATGCCCACTACCCCGCACCGCTTCAGTCTAATTTTCTTGACCACAGTAGTTATTTTGTCCAGGCATTCGCCTGATGCGTTACCGTTCTCCCGTATGGGGAAGTTTTAGGGCAGAACTTTTTCTCCAGTACATGGGTGGGGAATCGAATCCCGAACTTAGAGGGTGCTGCGGGTGACTTTACGTATATCCAATGCAAGAAACGTCTTAATACTAATTACATCAACACAACGCAGCACCAATTGGGACCATACATCGCAAATTCCATTTTCCACTTAGTACATGGGAGGGGAATCGAATCCCGAACATCAAGGGTGCTAAGGGTGACTTTTCGCATATCCAATGTAAGAAACGTATTAATAGTAATTAAATCAACACTACGCTGTACCAATCGAGGCCATACGTCGCAAATTCGATTATTCCATTTAGTAGCCTACATTGATGGGGAATCGAATACCGAACTTCAAGGGTGCTACGGGTGACTTTTCGCATATCCAATGCAAGAAACGTCATAATTCTAATTAAATAAACACAACGCCGTATCAATCGGGGCCATACATCGCAAATTCGATTATTGCATTTAGTACCGAATCCCGAACTTCAAGGGTTCTAAGGATGACTTTTCGCATATCCAATGCAAGAAACGTTATTATACTAATTAAATCAACACAACGCCGCACCAATTGGGGCCATACATCGCAAATTCGATTTTCCCACTTAGTACATGGGAGGGGAATCGAATCCCGAACTTCAAGGGTGCTAGGGTGACTTTACGCATATCCAATGCAAGAAACGTCTTCATACTACTTAAATAAACACAACGCCATGGTGTATTCTTGGAATACACGGTACGAGAGAATATAAAGTTTAATGCTCTTTTCTTGTTCATTTCTTCCTTTTTTATCAAACACCAACAGTGATCTTCTATTTTCTCTTTGTTGGTCATGTCTCTTATGTTCTTTGTAAGTCTGTTCTAGATATATATCTTCCATGACCCACCTAGCGTCATTTAGCAGCGAATCTCTGAAGCTCCTCAATTCTTCCTGGTGCAAGAGGACTTCCTTTTCCATCTGGCCACCAGATCTCGTTGCCATCGCCAGCTATTATCTCCGTGATCAAGAGAACTTCGTCTACTCTTTCACCCACCAGGCTGTGCTAGTATCGCCTGCTATCAACTCTTTGAAGACCATTTCCTCAAGAGAATTTAAGTTTACAATATTGGTCATGCTTATATGTTTTCCTTTTGTCTCCTACCCCCACTCTTTTCCCTTCCTTGGACCCTCCGCGCTTCGCTGAGTGGGTCTCACTTGTAAGTCGGCAGTTGACTTGGTCAGTCAAGGCTCAACTAGAGCCAGTCTCCTCAAACCAAGAGGCACTCTCTACATTCTACGCCATGTTGACACATTAAGTATTCGTCAAAGGGAACTTCACCTTCGACATGCAACCAAGATAAGTACAGACTTAAGGTTTTAACCTCATCTTCATCAGTTTTATTATCTACATGCTTTTATTGATCATTTTATAGACAGCGTGAGATTACTTATTTGGGGCGGTAATCATTCTTCGCGGGATTTGCCATGTTGGGCTTTTGTCTGTCTAAGCCAACCTTAATAGAAAGTAGCTTTTCTTAAGCTATTTAATTGAGATATCTTCTCACAACGTGGGATATTATCTAATACCCGCTGTCCATAAAATATTAAGCTCGTTCCAACGCTGGATTATCTTTGGCCCCATTCTTCTATTAGGATTGTTCTGGAACCTTCCAGACTCTGTACTCTATCTACAAGTCTTGCCGTCATGTATTTTTCACTCACTTGTGGGAATACTATTTAAAATGAGGAATCTTCCTTATAAATTACTGCAATAGCTAAATTTTCTTCCACCGTTGGAATGTTCTATGGCGCATTTAATTGTAATTCACAACTTTCTCAAGCAATAGACTCACGCCTACCTAGTGCAACCAGTTATTTTTCATCATTGCAATAACTTTCTTTCCCATAAACTTTCGTGTTACTACAGTGAACTTTTTATCCATTCAACAAACTATAGTGAGAACTAGTGATTGTTCAACATTTCTACCGCGTCGTGATCGTCCGATTACCATAAATAAGGCCATGAACATTTATCCTAAATCCCAATTGATCTTTCCTAAACCTTCTACTAACAAACCATGTTAATAAAATTATTACTTTAAGGCCTATTGCAATGAGGTGTCACTCTAAAGACGTTCCCTCCCACCTTTGCTCATATCTCATTAATTAATTTCTGCATAACCACGTGTTTCATACACGGTTCAAGCTTACATTGTTTCTCCCTTATAATCAGGGAATACAATTCTTTCAACTCAGAAGTGAGTTATTTCTAGGTTTCACGAAAGGAAAACTTGCCCCATTAGTCTCGCGATTCCTAATTAAACATAGGAAGTCTAGAACCTTCCTTTTGACTTTCTCTTCAGGTTTCACAGTAAGTGACCTGCCCTCTTTTGTATAATTGTTATAAAAGTAATTCTGCACAAATATAAGAAGTTATAGGAACTTCTATCTTATTCTTCATGTTTTCTTATTGTTAATTTCGGAGTGGTTACTTTCTCTAGAATGTTTTCTCAGAAATTTCTTATAGTACACACCTTGTACTCTATTTATTGTTAAACTTTAATCACCTTAATTGTCTTTAAATTTTGAATTTTTATCTTCGCTATTTTAAATCCTTGCTAGGATTTTGTAAAGGTTTGAAACCTAATAAATTGTTAATTGCCTGGAGCAAACTTTAAATGTTAGGAGGTCTGCGATCCCAAATTGTTAACAAAAATTGAAACTATATACTTGTCAAATTTATTAGACTTTTTTGCATTGTTAAATAAATTCAAACTTTCCTTTTCGACTCATCATTTCTCTAATACAACGGTTAGGCAAGATCCTGTCTTCCTTGGCTCTTCCTGCTCAATGCCATTAAATCTATTGATAGGGTTTTCACCACTCGTTGCATTTGAGCAAGAACTCTTAGTGGTAATCTCTTTAAAGTTTCTCTTAGCTTTAATAGCTAATTCTAACTGGCCAGTAAGGCAAGTACAGCTCGCTACGCCAGCTACCTGCTTGTGGAGATCCTCTCCGAAAACTTATGGTTGGTTTTCCAAAAAATAAGTGTTTCTCTTTGTCTAAACTTTTAGCCGGCTCTTTGCTGAGTAAAAGCTTAGCCATTTCCAAATGCAACTATTGGTTCACTTACCAAAATTACTCCCCAAGGTATATTTTTTTTATCACTATCCTTCTTGGAAGCACTTGGTCGCTTTTTAGGAACTCCACAACTTCGAAAACTGGAAATATCAAAATCGATGCAAATTATTGGCATTCTTCGAATTACTTGGTCAAAAAAGAATTCCTTTGAACAGATCTACAATAAGTCTGTTACTATCTGTCTTGCCAGACCATCACCCTTCCCCATAGTACGCATACGCATGCTTGAGAGGGAATACTCTAAAGCCATTCTCTTGCAAACCGCCCAAGTCCTAGCTGCGTTTCCCGTTAGCTTCGACCAGGTCCTTACCCATTTTAGGTATCAGAGAGCGGATTTGCAGTGGCAACCGCCTCTAAGTGCATTTAAGGTTAAATTTACAACTTTTGTGGGACTCTCCTCCTATCTTTCTATCCTTTTTCTCCAGTCCGAAACCCACCTCCTTTTTTTATCATCTTCCCTTGGTGGTTAGGTTATTCCTCAGCCAATAATCTACCCACGCCATACAAATCGGGGCCATACATCGCAAATTCGATTATTCCATTTAGTACATGGTAGAGGAATAGAATCCTGAACTTCAAGGGCGCTACGGGTGACCTTTCGCACACCCAATGTAAGAAACGTCTCCATACTATTTTTATGAACACAATACTGTAACTTTCTGGGTGACACGCCACAAATTCGAATTTATGACTTAGTACCTGGGAGGGGAATCGAACCCTCGTCCCCCAAGGGCGTTAGGTGTGACTTTTTGCACAGCCAATGTAGGGAACGTCTCCATACTATTTTATGAAAACAATACCGTAACGTTCTCGATTACACGCCGCAAATTCGAATTTATGACCTGGGACTTAGTTACTTATGGAGTTTAGGTGGTACTGATAATTTTTTCACGAAATGTGACTTTTTTACAAGAATTATCGGTAAATCGAGGGTGCTGATCACGAATATACTATTAGTTTTCCTCCCATATTATTAGTTTGCCAGTATTAGAGAACCGCGCGACAAATTCGAATGTATGACTATTTGGGAGGAGAATCGAACCCTCATCCCTCAAGGGTGTGAGGTGTGACTTTTCGCACAGCCAATGTAAGAAACGTCTCCATACTATTTTTTATGAACACAATACCGTAACTTTCTGGGTTACACGCCGCAAATCGAATTTATGACTTAGTACCTGGGGGGGGGGGGAATCGAACCCTCGTCCCCCAAGGGCGATAGGTGTGACTTTCCGCACAGGCAATGTAAGAAATGTCTCCATACTATTTTTATGAACTCAATACCGTACCTTTCTGGGTTACACGCCGCAAAATCTGAATTTATGACTTAGAACCTGGGAGGGGAATCGAACCCTCGACTCTCCAGGAAGCTACAGATGACTTTTCTAAAATCCGATGTAAGAACCGTCTTAATCTCTATATATATATAAAAATGAAAGTTTGTCTGTTTTTTCTGAATTTCCACGGAAATTTGCGTTATTTGCACGTTTCAGACTGTTTTATGACGGATGCGCGCAAATATATTTTTTGTCTGTCTGTTTGTTTGTCTGTCTGTCTGTCTGTCTGTCTGTGGACAACATTGAGTCCTTATAACTTGTGGACGGCTGGGTGGATCAACGTAAAATTTGATACAGATATCCATCAGAGGCACCACACTAATCATTGATGTAACTCTTCTCCGTACCTCTCATAAAAGGGGGCTTACCCCTTTAAAATGCATGCTGGAATAGGCGTAGAAAGACGAGACAAAGCTTATTTTCAACCCATCAATGTGAGAAACAAAACTTTGGGGCCCTAAAGGGACCCTGAGAACCATATTTAAGGCCCTAAAACCAACAGTTTTTGAGCTATTCCCAGAAAACTAATTTCATTTAATAATCTAATGAAAGAATGCAAGCGGGTAACCATGGCAACGGAATCTCAGAGGACCATCTATTTCTGTAAGCCGCAATACAATTCCATTTATTATATTACTGTGAAGTTTGCAAACGGCTATAAGGTCATCACGGTACCAAATTAAGCTGTAAAATTCATTAATACGTATAATGCGCTTAAGGGTGTCAAGGGGTACACTAGAATTTTTTCACGTTCGGGTGTGGTACGGAAGGTATTTTATATACCTATCCCTATATTGTATTTATTATATTATCATTATTATTATTATATTATGGCATACATCGACGAGACAAAGCTCATATTTTATCCCCTCGGTGGCAGAAACAAAACACGAGGGTTCCCGAAAACTACATTTTAAGGCTCTAAAACCAACAGTTTCTGAGATATTCCCAGAAAACTAATTCAATTTAATAAACTAATGAAGGAATTCAAGCCGTCAACCATGACAACAGGTTCTCAAGGGAAGACATTCAACTTTCCATCTATTTCTGTAAAGAGCAATCAATGCCTCCCCACTTATTACATTTCTGTGAAAGTTTGCAAATGGCTATAAGGTTATCACGGAACCAACTTAGACTGTAAAATTCATCAATGCGCTTAAGGGGTCAAGGGGACCCTAGAATTTTTTCACGTGATTTATACGTGTGATATGTCGTACAGAATTATATCTCCGAACAGCAACATTATTTTCAAAAATTCCTGAATTGAAATAGTATTTTTTGCGGCTGTTAGGAAATTGGGCCATTGGAGGCTAAATAACCTGAATATTCATGCACCACAAGCCTTTATATTTGTTAAAGGTGTCTTCCTGTGGATGGGCACTTTACACAACGGCGAGGTTCAGTCTTTATGTGAGGTGTATTGCGTTTCGTCTACGAGGTTTTCAATTTTTTTTCACGTCAGGAAGTACACGTTAGGTGAATTTAGATTGAGCACATTCTGACTTTTTTTTCTTCCGACAAACGGGTTCATCGTAAGGATGATTTTGTTTGATACTGTGTGGTTGATATATCCATATTCGGACATCTGGGTGATGTGTCGTAGGCTGGTTGGTTGGTTCCTATGTTTAGAAGCTGCGACAGCGCGTTCACGTAGCCTAATGTATTTTGAGTGTGTGGAGAATCTGTCTGATAACCGTGTTAATTTTGATGGCTGTGTTAGTGTGTGTTATCTGTATTTCAGGTAAGGACTGCAGACGATCAATTTCCAGCATTTCCTACTTTTCCTACCAAATGCTACCGTAAACGACAACTTGGCTACTAGATGCCACCGCAACCTGCTCCTGGCGGCAAACTTTGGAACGAATAGAGCGTTAATCAAATCTAACATACAATTTTAGGTTCACACAATTGTAGTTAGTGGAAGGTTCTATTACATGCCATAAATCTATGACATGGGACCGCCGGTTTTACTTCCCCTCCGAAGTAAGGCATGCTTAGGGATTTTCGGCCTTTCTGTGTATCTTTATGTACGCCTATAACTCGTGTGGGAATGTTTGGAGCATCGTAAAATTAGGTATCCATCAGAGTCAATACACCAATCATTTATAAAACTCTTCACCATACTTCTCATAGAAGGGTTGGTATAGGAAAAAACTTTTCAAAATGAATGCAAAAATAGGCGAAATATAAAAGTTATCCTAGAAGGATGACCAAAGCATATGTTGCGCTTCTCAATGTGAGACACAGAATTCGGGAGTCTATAGAGTCTCCGAAAACCACATTTTAAGGCCCTTAAAATAACAGTGTCTGTGATATTCCCAGAAAACTAACTTCGCTCTGATAAACGTATGAAGGAATGGCAAGCCCCTAACCATTGCAACAGTAGCTCAATTGATAACGTCTGGTTATTAATACCGAAGACCGTTCGAAGAGCGGGTACTTCTGCTAGTAGTAATTTATTCAACCCAATGCCGTACCGATTCCGATCACTTGACGTGGATTCGAATTTACAAACTTCCACCTCTTCCACGTCTTAATACTAATTTAATTAACACATAACCGTACCGATTCCGATAACATATCGCAGATTCGAATTTACAAACGTCCACCTCATTGGGATTCGAACCCTCGACCCTCCAGGACGCTACAGGTGACCTTTCGAAAATCCTATGCAAGAAACGTCTTAATTCTAATTTAATCAACACAATACCGTACCGATTCCGATCACACATCGCAAATTCGAATTTACAAACTTCTACCGGAATGGGATTCGAACCCTTGACTCTCTAGGGAGCTATAGATGGCTTTTTGAACATCAGTAGTGTTATTCAAAATATAATGTCTTCAGAACACGCATAATAAGGCATCAACTTAGAATGATGGCAAATGAAATAAATACAGTCGAACATCGCTATAACGACATCTAAGGGACCTTACAAGTTATATTATAATGAACAAGTGTTGTAAGGCGCCTTTGGTGGCGTATTTGGTAGCATGCTGATCTTCTATGCCCAAGATCGCAAGTTTAAACCCAGCCGAAGTCGTCGGATTTTTAAGAGCGTTAAAATTCCCTCAGTATGCCTTCCTTCAGAGGGGAAGTAAAGCCGGCGGGCCCGTGTCATAGATTTATGGCATGTAAAAGAACCTTCGACTAGCTACAATTGTGTGTAGGTAAATTTGTAGGTTAGATTTGATTAACACACTATTAAGTTCCAAAGTGCTTGCTGCAGTGGGTGAGTGGTTATTGTGTCAGATTACTAACCCCAAGCTTGCAGGTTGGCTCCTGGCTGTGGTAAGTGATTTTTGAAAGGCGGCAAAAATCACGTCACGCATGTAATACGATGTTGGCATGGTAAATAACCCATTTGAATTCAGTAGGCCGTGTTCAGAATGGCAAAATTAATCTCGGGATTTTCTGCCAACACAAAGTTCCTCATTTCTCTACTAGAAAGCGCTATTGTGTCAAGGAGCTTAGATATCTAACCTGCTTGATTTCTTAGTGCTTCAAGGAACAACAAAATTCGACATGCAAGCTGCCCTCTGAGTGTCAAATAGCAAAACTTGGACCCGGCAGCCGAGGCCATACATTATTATTATTATTATTATTATTATTATTATTATTATTATTATTATTATAAGTTCCAAAGTTAGCCTCCAGGTGCCGGTTGTGGTGGTATATAATAACCAAGTTCGTAGCTAGGTGTTATTGATGGTACCATTTGGTAGAAAAAGTAGGAACTACTTGACATTGATCATCTGCAGTCCTTACTTGTATTACAGATAACACACACTAATACAGCCATCACAATTAACAACGGTTATCAGACAGATTCCTTACACACCTTAAGTACACAGGGCTACATGACTGCGTTGTCGCAACCGGTAAACTGAGGAACCAAACAAGTGTTGTTGAAACGGAGAATCAAATTTTCAGTCTAGTGAGGTGGAAAATGAAAGAGAACAAATTTAATTAGCCTAATATTATAAACACACTTTTAAACCTATGTGAACATGTACTACAATTAAAACAGATTGTAGAGTACTCACCAAATTTCGCCGAACACTGTGCCAAAAGTAATTTTGTAACGTTGTCTGAATCTGTCAATCCACCCACTGCTGAACACAAATTCTTTATCTTTTAATTTCTTGGCAAACTCTTCTGCTTTAACCAAATGGTGAGGTCCACTACAGGTACACTGTAGCTTCTCTGTGCTGAAAACACTTAAGCAGTGCTTCATCCACATCGCTCCGTTCAGATTTTCTTAATCGCTTAATCTTTGATCTGTTCTGTTCAAATGCAGTAACAATTTTTCCTTGCTCTTCCAAATCACTTGGACTGTGGAGTTAACTAGGCCAAACTGACAAGACACATCAGCTTTTTTTTCTTTCCTTTCTCAATTTCATGAAAAACTTTTTCTTCCAATGTTTAAACATTTCTTGCTGCATTAAAATGCATATACTATATGAAAACCTGCTATGGAAACCAACTTCAGGATCGTACTGTTAATTAGTTCTGTGGAATGTGCAAGGGTCACAATGAGGCGGGTTATCTATAGTACTGAGCTTGGCCTTGATGCAGGACTGGCACCTGCAGGTTATGTTCACAGGAGAAAGCAGAACTAATGACAAAAGGGAAGAGAAAAGAATTTGCCAAATTTTAACAACAGATTTTCTTGTTCTTGGAAAATCTCGCTGCAAACCGTGGTTAAAAGTTATGTTATATGCATGGTTCATGCATATACACTTGTCGTACTAAGCGAGGCTTAGAGACATATTCTTTATGACGATACATCCTTACCGCAGAAAACATGACGTTATAGCTGAGTTGTCGCTGAAACCGATGTTGATGTAACAAAGTTCAAATCTACGGTAAATGAATTAAGGGAAAAAAGACATAACTTAGAGGTGAGGGCTTCCCTAGTGAAATGTGTACTGCAACCAATTAACAACATACAAAGTTTTAACAGAAATTTTGAATATGGTCATATAGACTACTTCTACACTTTCATCTTTGTAGTATCCACAGCAGATGATTGAATATATGCACCAAAGACCACCATTGTGTGCGAGTTTTCCTGTGAAGTTGCGTCAATGGATTTGCCACATATGGTTCATGAGTATGACAAAACATTTTTGCGAACTAGAGGCACTCGTAAGTTCCTCAAAACAGCATGATAAAGGTCGAAACATCCTTATGAACTAGGGACAGTAAAGCTGAAGAGACATGGAATGGTTATGGCCGACTTGATCTATCATCTTCTTTCGGTACAACGAGTTGTTTTTTGTTGTACCCCTAGGGTACGCCACCATCATCCCCTAATACTAAAATCCCCGACAAATCCAAATGCCAAACACTTACTTCAGAAAGCTACAAATACAGTTACAGAATTATAAAACCACTAAATTATCACCTCTATGAACTCAGGTAGCCTCGTGTCCCAGCCAACGGCCCTAGGGAGGGCTATGACTTAGGAGAAATGTGCGGATTCCGCAGACGTAGCATGAGGCGTCTATAAGAACTCCGGAAGGTCATGCCCCCGCATCAGTCTGTCTAAGTGCTACCTACGTGACGAACCGCTGCTGCTAGCTGAATGGTAAGTGTCTCAAGCGATCACTACACACACAGTCACACTACACTCCCATCCCCCTGTGCTTGGACTGTAATAATTATCTATTTTTTATTATCTGAACTGCTATTTGCAAGCGTACCTCAAAATCGAGGTACACATTAAACTTAAACATAATAGAAGTCACTGGTCTTTTCCTTTATTTAATTAGCTGATAAGATCCTACCCTCTTAGCTCCCCCGTTAGGTAGGATCTAGCATTAACTCTACTATTTAATTGTTTCGTGACGTCAGCAGAGAGTCGCCGCACAGCGCTGACCTAAGCAGGCTCCCTGTTAGCTCGCCTGCTTACGACTTACTTTAGACAGCTGGGTACCGTTATCGCGCATTGAGTACCAATTAAACTACCCTTCTTTCCACACTCGTACCCTGAACTACCCCGCTAAGCAGTACATTGGGGAGTTCTCCTTGCAGATCGTACTGACGATCTCAAACCACTAGTTAATCCATACCTCTTACAAGTAATTGCCAAGCTTTCCCCCTAATCACACTTAATTCATCCCGTAGGTTAATTCTTTGTACAGGCTACCCTCTCAGGTACCTTACATTTTGAAGCCACCTGCGTACTTTCAAATTTTAATACCACACAGCAGTTTATGGAGTGGAAAATTTGGAATAGAAATCATATTTATGAAGATTAGGCAACAAATTCAGTTCCTCTATTTTATAACAATAATAATAAAAGTATATTTGTAAAAAGGATTATACACTGGTGACAAATTACAAAATTGAATGTTGTTGTTTGAGTCTTCAGTCTTTTGACTGGTTTGATGCAGCTCTCCATGCCTCCCTGTCCTGAGCTAATCGTTTCATTTCTACATAGCTACAACACCCCACATCCGGGGCAATCTGTTTAACATATTCTAACCTTGGTCTACCCCTACAGTTCTTATCCTCGACCCTTCCTTCCATAACTAAGCTTGCTATTCCTGGGTGTCTTAGTATGTGTCCTACCAACCTATCTCTTCTCTTCATTAAGAGTCGCCAGAAACATCTCTCCTCTCCCACTCACCTTAATATCTCTTCGTTTGTAACCCTATCTACCCATCTGATCTTCATCATTCTCCTGTAACACCACATTTCAAATACTTCAATTCTCCTCTTTTCTGCTGCACCAATAGTCCAAGTTTCACTTCCATAGAGCGCCACGCTCCAGACAAAGGCTTTCAAAAATGACTTCCTAATACCTACATCTATATTCGATGTCAACAGATTCCTTTTTTGTAGAAAGGCTTTCCTTGCCTGAGCCAACCTACTTTTTATATCCTCTTTGCTTCGTCCATCACTGGTTATTCTGCTTCCTAAGTAACAGAAGTCTCCTACTTCCTTCAGCTTTTCACCGGCCAATTTGATCTCCATAGAGGTTTGTGATTTATTTCGGCTGCATTCCAGTATTTTTGTTTTACATTTATTAATTTTCATCATGAATTCCTTCCGTAAGACGGAATCCATACCATTCAAAACTCATTCAAATCCTCAGGCTTGTCGGCCAAGATGACGATGTCATCAGCAAATCACAGAGTAGAAATTATTTCCCCTTGAATCTTCACTCCCACTTTAAATTTTTCTCCAATTTCCTTCATTGCTTGTTCAATGTAAAGATTGAAAAGTATGGGTGATAAGTTGCAGCCTTGCCTTACACCTTTCTGAATACCAGCTTCTCTCTCATGTCCTTCAGCTCGAATGACTGCTGTCTGGTTTATGTATAGATTGTATATCACCCTCCTATCCCTGTACTTTATTCCAATAGATTTCAAAATGTCAAACAATTTAGTCCAATCAACGTTATCAAAAGCCTTTTCTAAGTCTACAAATGCCATGAACGTTCTCTTATCTTTCCTTATTCTACCTTCCAAAATCAGCCTAAGACTTAGTACAGCTTCCCTTGTTCCTACATTTCTCCTGAAACCAAACTGGTCTTCACCCAACTCCGTTTCTATCTGGCTTTCAATCCTCTTGTAAATTATTCTAGACAGGATCTTTGAAGCATGAGTAATCAAGCTGATTGTACGGTAATCTTCACATCTGTCAGCTCCCACTTTCTTTGGTATAGGGATGATAACATTCTTCTTGAAATCAGGGGGTACCTCACCTGTCTCATAAATCCTACACACCAAGTGAAATAACCTGATCAGACCTTCATCTCCTATGCAGCGTAGCAACTCAATCGGTATATCGTCTATGCCTGGTGTTTTGTTCCTGCCTAAGTCCTCTAATGCTCTGTCAAATTCTGATCTCAATATTAAATCTCCTTTTGCATCCTCATCAATTTCCTCCTCCCTTTCCATTACATGATTCTCGATCTCCTTTCCCTTATACAAGCACTCTATGTAAGCTTTCCATCTCTCAACCTTTTCTTCCCTATCTGTTAGAGGCTTTCCATTTGTGTCCCTAATATTACAGCACTTAGTCTTCTTTTCCCCAAAAGTATTCTTAATCCTTCGATAAGCTGTGTCTACTCTTCCTAATTTCAGACAATTTTCTATACCTGCACATTTCTCTTTCAACCATTCTTCTTTCGCTTCCTTGCACTTCTTGTTAACCTCATTTCTCAGACGTCTGTATTCTGCTTTCCCCTTTTCATCTCTTAGATTCTTGTGTTTCCGCCTTTCATCCGTCAATTCTAGTATATCCTGAGTGATCCACGGTTTTCTACCTATTCTTTCTTTCCTACCAATGTTTTCTTCTGCGGATTTTGTTATTTCATTCTTCAAAAGTGCCCATTCGTCTGCAATTGAAGTTTGTTTAGGGGTTTTGATTAGTCCTTCCTTTATACTCTTCTTGAATCTTTCGTTTACATCCTTTACTTTCAGTCTGTCTATTGCCCACCTTTTTGGCTTTTGACTTTTCTTCAGTTTCTTCAACTTTAATCTGCATTTCATTACAACCAGATTGTGGTCAGAGTTTATGTCAGCACCAGGATATGTTTTACAATCCAAAATCTGGTTTCGAAACCTCTGCTTGACCATAATGAAGTCGATTTGGTAACGCCCTGTATCTTCTGGTCTCATCCATGTGTATATTCTTCTATTGTGGTTATTGAATAAGGTGTTAGCTATGACCAGCTCATGTTCGGTGCAGAATTCCATCAGCCTGCTTCCTCGATCATTCCTTTCACCTAATCCGAAATCTCCTACTATCTTCCCTTCTCTCCCTTTTCCTACCACAGCATTCCAATCTCCCATTACTATAACATTTTCATCACCTTTGATATACCTCAGAATGTCATCTATTTCTTCGTAGACCTTTTCAACATCCTCATCATCAGCTTGACTGGTAGGCATATAGACTTGTACCACTGTGGTGCACGTAGGTTTAGTATTGATTTTTGCTACAATAATCCGTTCACTGTATTGCTCATAATATTCCACCCGCTGTCCAAGTTTCCTACTCAATATGAGACCAACCCCTGCTTGGCCATTGTTTGATTTGGTGCTAAGGACCCTATAGTCTCCTGACCAAAAGTCCTGCTCTTCCTGCCATCGCATTTCACTAATCCCAACCAAATCCAACCTCAACCTATCCATTTCCCTTTCTAAGTTTTCTAACTTTCCACTTCCTAGCAGACTTCTAACATTCCACGCTCCGATCCGTAGAATGTCAGATTTCCTCTTTGTCACTTCTGTGATGTTAACCCCCTCTCGAGTAGTCCCCACCCGGAGATCCGAACGGGGGACTAGTTTACCTCCGGATTGAAATTTTACAAGGGAGGAGGCCATCATCACATGTAATTATGCATAGAGAGGTGCATATCCTCGGGAATAGCATTACGGCTGTAGTTTCCCGTTGCTTTCAGCCGTGCAGCAGAACGCAGTGTAGCCATTAGTTGGCTTATATTATCAATATCTTAACCGTCTATTAGACTAGTAAAGAATTGATTTATTCTGGAAGGCTGCTACTCCCTTTCAGAATAAGTAAAGAGCAATTCTACTACAAAATATTAACCTTCTACTAAAAATTAAATACCAAAATTCTACTAACGAAAAAAATACTAAAGTTTCACCAACAAACAAATACTACCACTAAAACAGTCTGTCACCAGGCCCACTCACATGCACCCTCACCAGACACACTCACACACCACAGTCTAATAGAACAATGACATATAGCTAATAAACAAATCAACTTCATACTTACAACTAAAACTAACTACATACTTACTGTACTGTAATTTGAATTGACAATAATTACAAGAGAGTGAATCTACTGGTGAATAACCTTTAAACAAAAGCCAATGTAAGCCATTTATTTAGGGCTTGCGAATTAATGGACATCAGCCCAGGTTCTTGAATGTATGTGGCATCTATAGGTAAAGCACTGCGCGGATGCGGATATTCACGGATAAACCCACGGATATCCGCAAAATGTTTCACCATGAGGATATAGTTTGCATGGCTGTGCGGATAGCGGATAAGCAGCGGATAATGTTAGGAGAAAATTTGCGGATGGTTTTTACAGTCCAGCCGCCAAGTGTCCGGCTCTGACATTTCTCACGAGGGAGGGAGACAGCGTTGCCGGTTCTGTACCGCGAAATATAAAACAACGTGGGCTACATAACATATAAGATGCGTAATCCTTCAATATTTTCTAGGCTTGCTGTTTGATGTACTCTACCCACAGCTATCCTGTGCGAGATTTCTGGCTCATTGAGAAAATGTGTCATGAAGTGACTCTTTGAGACGTTGATGGCAAGGATATGATAGCATATACGAAATACGAAGAAAAATAGATGCTATGAAATTCCTTTTCAAAATTATAAATAATTAAATTGATAATTCCGAATTCCTTTCTCTCTTAAATTTCCATGTACCACGCATCAATTCAAGGAACAATATCACATTTTAAATTAAAAGAACCAGGACATCTGACTACAAAAAATACACCGCTGAACAGACTATGTTATATTTTCAACAATGTTGTTCAAAGAAATAATGCCATAGATTTTAGTACTTCCTTGACAGCATTTTTGATGGAATTCTAACCACTAATCAGAAATAATGCCTCAAACCTTGCAAAATGTACATCATGAATTCTTACCATTGTGTCATTCCACCTAGCCAACCTTGTATTACACATGTATTATTTGTACTATAATGTTTAAATTTCACACCTAGTTATTTTAATTAGTTTTATTTAGTTACTGTTTAGTAGTTAGTATAAGTTATAAGAACATACTGTGTAATCTTTATGCCACTGTAATTGGGATGAAAATCCTGTTGTCCGCAAATAAATAAATAAATAAATATTATTTTAAAATGAAAACCTAACGCTTTTGAAGGTCAGTATGAAACACGCCATGAGAGTGCGGTTCATTTGTAGGAGGGAAGTTTTTAGTTTTAAGTGGTTATTAATCTTGAGATTTTAAGCCTCAGGACCTCCTTTTACGCACCACGGGACATGGCATTTCCCGCCTTGCTGAGAGGCAAACAGTTTGATCGTAGCGCCAGCACACCCAGTCATTACTTCAATGTTAAATCCCCTCCAGTTGCTGCAATCTGCTGAATCAACTTCATTAGGAAGTTTTACTATCAGTTTTTGCTGTCGTTTCATCGTTGTCATTTAACCCCGTGTACCTGGGTGTGAGTTGATTCCATCCGATGACTGGTGTGTGTATTTTTTATTATTATTTTATTGGCAAGAAAGCGGTCGTGACCTTAAGTTAGGATCTTTAGTTATGCTTAACCACTTTTCCATAGCAAAATTAAAGATCATAAATTCAATACGGGAAAAAATTGATCATGACTAAAGTCATTGATATACTTAAGTTAGGAACCATCCCGGCATTTGCCTGGAGTAGAAGTGGGAACCCATGGAAAATCCCTTCCAGGATGGTTGAGGTAGGAATCCAACCCGCCTCTTCTCAGTTTTGCCTCATGAGGCTGAGTGTATCCCGTTCCAGCCCTAAGACAATACCGGGAATTGAACCCGGACCTCCGGGACGTCAGCCAAGAATGCTAAACGCTTAACCACGAGGTGATCAGTTTTACTAACAGACCATTTCCTATGCTGTTTCCCCTTCTTGCCAGGTCTTTTCGGTAATTTGCTTGAGCGACTTCGGTGGCGTAGGCTAGTTGGTAGCATGCTGAACTTCTATGCCCAAGATTGCGGGTTCAAACCCGGCCGAAGTCATCGGATTTTTAGCTTAGCTTAGCTTAATTCCTGCCGCTCCTTCCGGAGCATAGGGCCTTGGCGAAATTTCTCCACGCAGTACGGTTCCTGGCCATTCTCTTCACTTGACTCCAGTTCTTGTCCACCTCTGCAATTTCATTTTCGATCGTCCTCTTCCAGGTCTTCTTCGGTCGACCTCGCTTCCTGGCGCCTTGAGGATTCCAGTCTAGCAGATCTTCATTGAATGAAATTAATCATAAATTCTACAATGGGCCTAAAAAAATCACAATCATAAAACCATCCATCACAAACCCATTTTTCCTCTCTCCTCCTTTCTTGCTACTCTGACCAGCTATTTAAACTTTCTCACATTTACTGGATGGCCACTGGCAAACTGTTCAATCAATTTACCCTCTTCCCACCTTGCCGTAGTGTTTTCATCTAACTGATGGGTTAAGTTCTGATCTTCTTTGTGTGTGGCTTAAAATATTTAACAATTCATTAAAAATTTTGCCTTGACATACAAATAATACTGTAATATACATCATCTTCTTGACATGACTGATTAAATAATGTGTAAAATAAAACTTAACTTTTGATTTCCCACAGTCACATAAAACCATATTCTCCCAATTTTCCTACTTTCCTGTCAGAAAAAAATAATGGCAGAAGAATACTTTATTCCTTATAAAATCATTTCATAAACAAACACTTTGTCTGCCTAGGATGTTTTTTATGGCACTCAGCAGCAGGTTCGGCTAAAACTACTCCATGTATTTTCAACATAATACTCTCACTAAGCAGTGCTGAACTGTTGGCTCTTATTGCACCTTATTCCCTTCCCCCTTAGTATCACTTAAATATCATCTTAAGACTTAACCCCTTAATTGGCACCGTATTTTCCCCATGCTACCACCTTAACCCTTATGTGACACTTACCCCTCTCCTATTACTACTTATATGCCACATAAATACGACCTTAGAAGTTGTTCTTAACTCTCCACCTCCTTTCCCCTTAGTGCCAATGAAATACTGCCTTAAAACTTGTTCCTAATATGCCACCTTACTTCCCCCTTTACTATCACCTTGAAAGTTTTTCCCTTAATTGCCTTATTGCTATCGAAAACCCTCATGTTCCACTTGTACTTAGCTGCCGCTTTATTTTTATTTTTGCCAGAGTGCCATCCTAGCATTAGCCTAAAGTCGAAAATGGAGAAACCGCAGAAAACCATTTCAAGGTTGGCCAATTGTCTACAGATGGCTTGGCCCCAGAACCTTGCTCGTAGCTACCCTGGTCGGTTTGTCAGTTGTTTATCTAATAAAATAAGAGCTTTACTTATCTGAGCATATTTCTTCCAGTAGAACGGCTAGGGACTTGTTCAATCATCATTCAGCACTGCTGCCCTTGTTCCATTCATTCTTTGGTTCATTTCATTTTAGTACATTTTCTGAAATGTATTCCAACCAATTTCTCTTGTCATGTTCATGTAGTTATGTTGCATTATTTTATATAATGGCATATCAAAGTGACAACTTTGCACTCTACTAGAAATGATCCCTCACTTCCCTTCATACCAGTTATTGAAAATATACTTAACGTACTGTCAATGTTTTAATGACCCGATTGTGTGTATCAATGTACTTATGCATTCAATACTCGGGTAAATCCCCAATTATTATTAGCCTTTCACGATACGAGCGCCCCTGAACTTGGCTGCACTAGCGTTTGTTGATCATAGTAGCTGAAGCCTTGCGGGAGGAGAAAGGAAGTGAAGAATTAAGCACATGCTAACGTTGTAACGTATAACAAGAAATCAATGTTAGCACATCCAGCTATGAAAGAGACCATTTTAATATTTTGGTACACTTACAAGATTAATAATAATAATAATAATAATAATAATAATATCGTATGGCCTCGGGTGCCGGGTGCAAACTCTGTAATTTGACACCCAGAGGGTAGCTTGCATGTCGAATTTCGTTGATCCTTGAATCACTATGAAAGGCAAGGAGGTTAGATACCTAAGCTCCTTGAACACTACAGCGCTTTCTAGTAGAGAAATGAGGAACTTTGTGTTGGCGGACACTCCCGAGATTAATTTTGCCATTATGAACACGGCCTACTGAATTCAAATGGGTTCTTTGACATGCCAACATCGTATGACATGCGTGTCGTATTTTTGCCGTCTTTCAAAAATCACTTACCTTGGCCAGGAGCGAACCTGCAAGCTTGGGGTTAGTAGACCGACACGCTATCCACACACCCACCGTGGCAAGCTACTTACAAGAGTAATGAAGCTCATAGGATAATTACTACGCTACCGGTACATAGTACATGATCACTTGAAATCAAGTAGTAATATTCACAACAATACACTAATTATTGCATATCTCATGAGGTAGGATACAGTGCTGAACCAATATTACATCAACAACATGTTTCTGGCGACTGCTAATGAAGAGAAGAGATAGGAGGGTAGGACACATATTAAGACACCCAGGAATAGCAAGCTTAGTTATGGATGGGAGGGTCGCGGACTATAACTGTAGGGGTAAACCAGGGTTAAACAGATTGCCTCGGATGTAGGGTGTGGTAGCTATGTAGAGATGAAACGATTAGCTCAGGAGAGGGAGACATGAAGGGCTGCATCAAACCAGTTAAAAAACTGAAGACTCAAACAACAACAATCAGGAATTTTAATTACTTAGAGAGGCATGTGAGGCAAAAGGGTGCTTGGAGATTTCAATCCCTGGGATGTAACACTGGAAGAGACTGCATAATGTACATCAGCGGCCAAGGTGAGAGATATTTAACTATAGGTCTATTAATAGCGATATGTTGACGTTCAAATCATCAATAAGTATGGCAAAATTACATCCAGAATAGCTTAAGTAAGAATACTTTTAATTCCCCATATTCCGATAGATTTGCCATTCCAGTGTGCAAGAGTGCAGCTCCCTCTTCAAACAATATTCGCAATTTCTTTAACAAAGCTCAATGACACACACTTAACAGTAGCACGTGTAATTTAGACAAAAACCATTTTTCCAATGGGCAACTGTATGTGGCGTGCTCGCGAGCATCCGGACAACAAAATCGTTATGTCTCAGCAGAAGATGGCAAAACCAAAAACGTAATTTTAAAATGTGTTAACATAATGTAACATCGAACCCTGCAGACATTCACAACTCTATAAAATTCCCATTTTGCTGTTCATATCAATATACTGTATGTATCAGGATATTCAGAATTAGAATGGATCCACGTATAGCCGCGATTGCTGTAATAGAATAGACCAATTATCAGCAATAATGCATCGTCCCCATTGTCTTGATCTCGGGCGAAGCCGCGGGTACCTGCTAGTAATTCATAATTATCGGCCCATGCTTGCACAAATGAGATCATACCATAACATGCCCTCTGGTATGGTGAACTTTGTTACAACAACATCGGTTTCAGCGACAACTCTGCTATAAAGTCATGTTTTCTGCGGTAAGGATGTATCTTGATAAAGAATATGTCTCTAAGCCTTGCTTAGTACGACAAGTGTATATTATTATTATTATTTATTAAATCGTTACAAATGCACACATTTTACAAAATTCATAATCTCTACACATTTTATGAATTTTCTTACACTTCCTACTCATTGTTTAACCTGTAAATTTACAATTATTAAATTATATTGTTACAATATGATAATGACAGGTCGAAATAGGATATCAAATTCATACAGAGCAGGAAGAGATATCACATATGCCACTAAAAGGTTCAACCTTGTGTGTGGCATGCATATCGTTGATTACTATTTCTAAAAATTGTATAATGGCTTAGCCGAATAACACGTTCTATGTAAATGATGTATACACAAAAAAATAATGAATAAGAAGGAAAATTGAATTTGTGTTTTATAAACTTGTAAGCTCAACTAATTATATTTTCAATTTTAATTTTGTTTTCTCTGAGAAAATGTTTTATTTGCATCTTCAGGTTTGCATGATTTCCTTTAAATTCTTAAAATGTATATGCATGAACCTTGCATATAACATCACTTTCAACCTCGTTTTGCAATGAGATTTTCCAAGAACAAGGACATCTGTTGTTAAAATTTGGCAAATTCTCTTCTCTTTCCTTTTGTCATTAGTCCTGCTTTCTCCTGTGAACATAACCTGCAAGGTGCCAGTCCTGAATCAAGGCCAAGCTCAGTACTGTAGATACCCCGCCTCATTGTGACCCTTGCACATTCCACAGAACTAATTAACAGTACGTTCCTGAAGTTGGTTTCCTTAGCAGGTTTTCATATAGTACATGCATTTTAATGCAGCAAGAAATGTTTAAACATTGGGAGAAAAAGTTTTTCATGAAATTGAGAAAGGAACTAAAAAAACTGATATGTCTCGTGAGTATGGCCTAGTTAACTCCACAGTCCAAGTGATTTGGAAGAGCAAGGAAAAAATTGTTACTGCATTTGAACAGAACAGATCAAAGATTAAGCGATTAAGAAAATCTGAACAGAGCGATGTGGATGAAGCACTGCTTAAGTGTTTTCAGCAACAGAGAAGCTACAATGTACCAGTAGTGGACCTCACCATTTGGTTAAAGCAGAAGAATTTGCCAAGAAATTAAAAGATAAAGAATTTGTGATCAGCAGTGGGTGGATTGACGGATTCAGACAACGTTACAAAATTACTTTCGGCACAGTGTTCGGCGAAATTTGGTGAGTACTCGACAATCTGTTTTAATTGTAGTACATGTTCACATAGGTTTAAAAGTGTGTTTATGTCAGCCTCATTATAGTACTTGTTTTCATTACGATACAGTTTCTCCCACCAATCGGAGCTCAAGAAACAGTTGTGTGACCAATTAGGTAAGGATAGATAGCATCTCACCTGAGCTGACTTCCACGGCCTTCCTATTTTAAATTTCACAGGAGGCCATGGTCAAATAAAAGGTATTCTCAGCGTTCCATGCGCTCTGTTCAGTACATAAACGTGACGAAATCTCGACAGATATTGATAAATATTTATGTTCGAATTTAAAATTGTTATAATTATCGTCGAACATAAACAGTCGTATGCAACTCGTCTATAATGGTAATTAAGACACTGGTATGGAAATTATAAAACTCGCTACGCTCGTTTTATAAAAATACTCGTGTCTTAATTATTGCCTTTATAGGCTCGTTGCGTAATGTACTATTATAATATTAGGCTAATTAATTTTTTTCACTTTCATTTTCCACCTCACTAGACTGAAATTTTGAATCTCCGTTTCAACAACACTTGGTTGGTTCCTCACTTTAGCGGCTGCGACAACGCAGTCATGTAGCCCCGTGTACTAGGCTGTGTGTAGAATCTGTCTGATAACTAGTGTTTATTGTGATGGCTGTATTAGTGTGTGTTATCTGTAATTCAGGTAAGGACTGCAGATGATCAATTTCAAGTAGTTTCTACTTTAGCTACCAAATGCTACCATCAATGACACATAGCTGCGAACTTGGTTATTATATACCACCACAACCGGCACCTGGAGATTAACTTTGATAATAATAATAATAATAATAATAATAATAATAATGTATGGCCTCGGATGCCGGGTGCAAGCTTTGCTATTTACATTCGGAGGGCAACTTTCATTACGAATTTTGTTGTTCCTTGAAGCACTATGTAAGTCAAGCAGGTTAGATATCTATGCTCCTTGACACAATAGCACTTTCTAGTAGAGAAATGAGGAACTTTGTGTTGGCAGAAAATCCCGAGATTAATTTTGCCATTCTGAACACGGCCTACTGAATTCAAATGGGTTATTTACCATGCCAACATCGTATTACATGCGTGACGTGATTTTTGCCGCCTTTCAAAAATCACTTACCACAGCCAGGAGCCAACCTGCAAGCTTGGGGTTAGTAATCTGACACAATAACCACTCACCCACTGCAGCAAGAACTTTGGAACTTAATAGTGTGTTAATCAAATCTAACCTACAAATTTACCTACACACAATTGTAGCTAGTCGAAGGTTCTTTTACATGCAATAAATCTATGACACGGGCCCGCCGGCTTTACTTCCCCTCCGAAGGAAGGCATACTGAGGGAATTTTAACGCTCTTAACAAATCCGATGACTTCGGCTGGGTTTAAACTTGCGATCTTGGGCATAGAAGATCAGCATGCTACCAAATACGCCACCGAAGGCGCCTTACAACACTTGTTCATTATAATATAACTTGTAAGGTCCCGTAGATGTCGTTATAGCGATGTTCGACTGTATTTATTTCATTTGCCATAATTCTAAGTTGATGCCTTATTATGCGTGTTCTGAAGACATTATATTTTGAATAACACTAGACTGATGTTCGAAAAGCCATCTATAGCTCCCTAGAGAGTCACGGGTTCGAATCCCATTCCGGTAGAAGTTTGTAAAATCGAATTTGATATGTGTGACCCAGAACGGTACGGTTTTGTGTTTATTACATTAGTATTAGGACGTTTCTTACATCGGATGTTCAAATCCCAAACTGGTAGAAGGTTAAGACGTTTCCTACATCGGATTTTCGAAAAGTCACCTGTAGCGCCCTGGACGGTCGAGGGTTCGATTCCAATGAGGTGGAAGTTTGTAAATTCGATTCTGCGATATGTTAAGTCATAAATTCGAATTTGCAGCGTGTAAAACAGAAAGTAACGGTATTGTGTTCATAAAAAAAAGTATGGAAACTTTTCTTACATTGGCTGTCTGAAAAGTCACACCTAACGAACTTGGGGGACGAGGGTTCGATTCCCCTCCCAGGTACTAAGCCATAAATTCGAATTTGCGGCGTGTAACCCAGAAAGTTACGGTATTGTGTTCATATAGTGTGGAGACGTTTCTTACATTGGCTGTGCGAAAAGTCACACCTCACAACCTTGAGAAACGAGGGTTCGATTCCCACCCAGGTAGTCATAAATTCGAATTTGTCGCGCTGTTCTCTAATACGGCCGAACTAATATAATGGGTGCAAAACTAATAGTATATTCGCGATTCGCACCCCCGATTTACCGATAATTCATGTTTAAAAAAGTCACATTTCGTGGACAATATCCGTATCACCTAAACTCCATAAGTAACTAAGTCTCAGGTCATACATTCGAATTTGCGGCGTGTAACCCGGGAAGTTACGGTATTGTGATCATAATGTAGTATGGAGACGTTCCTTACATTGGCTGTGCGAAAAGTCACACCTAACGCCCTTGAGGGACGAGGGTTCGATTCACCTCCCAGGTAAAAAGTCATAAATTCGAATTTCCGGCATGTAACCAAGAAAGTTACGGTATTGTCTTCATAAAAATAGTATGGAGAAGTTTCTTACATTGGGTGTGCGAAAAGTCACCCGTAGCACCCATGAAGTGTGGGATTTGATTCCCTTCCCATGTACTAAGTGGAAAAACCGAATTTGCGATGTATGACCGCGATTGGTACGTCGTTGTGTTGATTTAATTAGTATTAAGACGTTTCTTGCTTTGGATATGATTAAAGTCACCCGTATAACCCTTGAAGTTCGGTATTCGATTCCCCTCCCATGTACTAAATGGAATAATCGAATTTGCAATGCATGGCCCCGATTGGTATGGCGTTGTGTTGATTTAATTAGTAATAAGACTTTCTTGCATTGGATATGTGTAAAAGTCACCCATAGCACAATAAAGTTCGGGATTCGATTCCCCTCCCATGTAATAAGAGGAATAATTGAATTTGCGATTTATGACCCGGAACCGAACGGTGTTGTGTTGATTTAATTATTATTAAGACGTTTCTTGCTTTGGATATGATTAAAGTCACCCGTAGAACCCTTGAAGTTTGGGATTCGATTCCCCTCCCATGTACTAAATGGAATAATCGAATTTGCGATGTATGGCCCCGATTGGTAGGGCATTGTGTTGAATTAATTAGTATTAAGACGCTTCTTGCATTGGATATGCGAAAAGTTACCCATACCACCCTTGAAGTTCGGGATTCGATTCCCCACCCATGTACTAAATGGATTAATCGAATTTGCGACGTATGGCCCCGATTGGTAAGGCGTTGTGTTGATTTAATTAGTATTAAGACTTTCTTGCATTGGATATTCGTAAAGTCACCCGTAGCACCCTAAAGTTACGGATTCGATTCCCCTCCCATGTACTAAGTGGAATAATCGAATTTGCGATTTATGACCCGGAACCGTACGGTGTTGTGTTGATTTAATTATTATTAGGACGTTTCTTGGTGGTTTGGATATGAAAAAAAAGTCACCCTTAGAACCCTTGAAGTTCGGGATTCGATTCCCCTCCCATGTACTAAGCGGAAAAATCGAATTTGCGATGTATGGCTCCAATTGGTACGGCGTTGTGTTGATTTAATTAGTATTAAGACGTTTCTTGCTTTGGATATGCATAAAGTCACCCGTAGCACCCTTGAAGTTCGGGATTCGATTCCCCACACATGTACTGAATGGAACAATCGAATTTGCGATGTATGGCCCCGATTGGTACGGCGTTGTGTTGATTTAATTAGTATTAAGACGTTCTTGCATTGGATATGCGAAAAGTCACCCTTAGAACCCTTGACGTTCGGGATTCGATTCCCCTCCCATGTACTAAATGCAATAATCGAATTTGCGATGTATGGGCCCGATTGGTACGGCGATGGGTTGATTTAATTAGAATTATGACGTTTCTTGCATTGGATATGCGAAAAGTCACCCGTACCACCCTTGAAGTTTGGGATTCGATTCCCCTCCTATGTACTAAGTGGAAAAATCGAATTTGCGATGTATGGCCCCGATTGGTAGGCTACGGCGTTGTGTGGACTTAATTAGTATTAAGACGTTTCTTGCCTTGTATATGCGTAAAGTCACCTATTGCACCCTTGAAGTTCGGAATTAGATTGCCCTCCCATGTACTAAATGCAATAATCGAATTTGGGATGTATGGCCCCGATTGGTACGGCGTTGTGTTTATTTAATTACAGTAGTATTAAGACGTTTCTTGTATTGGATATGCGTACAGTCACCCGTAGCACCCTTGAAGTTCGGGATTCGATTCCCCTCCCATGTACTAAGTGGAATAATCGAATTTGCGATTTATGACCCGGAACCATACGGTGTTGTGTTGATTTAATTATTATTAAGACGTTTCTTGCATTGGATATGCGAAAAGTCACCCGTAGCACCCTTGAAGTTCGGGATTCGATTCCCCTGCGTTGGGTTGATTTAATTAGAATTATGACGTTTCTTGCATTGGATATGCGAAAAGTCACCCTTAGAACCCTTGAAGTTCGGGATTCGATTCCCCTCCCATTTACTAAATGGAATAATCGAATTTGCGATGAATGGCCCCAATTGGTGCGGTGTTGTGTTGATTTAATTAGTATTATGACGTTTCTTGCATTGGATATGCGAAAAGTCACCCTTAGAACCCTTGAAGTTCGGGATTCGATTCCCCACCCATGTACTAAATACAATAATCGAATTTGCGATGTATGGCACCGATTGGTACGCCGTTGTGTTTATTTAATTAGTATTAAGACGTTTCTTGCATTGGATATGCGTAAAGCACTGCCGCCTGGATCGCAACACTCCTGGTTGCTTTAAACTGCCTGCCCATTCGACACTCACAGGCGTACAAGATATATGTATTAATTCACCGCTAGGTGCAGCACCAAGGCACTGAGATTGCTGCGGCTTTTTAAAGGGGAAGATACCTGAAACGAAGTATTGTTATGTTTGGAGGCTTAATATCGAGATTTACGGACGTGAGAACATTACACTAAGTTAGTTCCTTTGTTATTCTCACATCTAAAAGTATTCAGACACATACTTACGGGCAAATTTTCAGTATAAAGGAAAGCAAAAATACATGTGGTGGAGGCGATTGTTTTTTAAGGGGCGAAATGTCTAGCTCATTTTCCCGTAATTATGCAGGCGATAATAAAAATATAACTACTTCTAACTGACTTAAATCTAACTTACATACTTGGCGAGATGAAAAGAAAAGAATAAGGAGGACAATAAAAGACAGGGAAAATAAATGCCTCCGGCCCCCGAAAAATGGGATGATGATTTATTTAGGGGCTTTGCGACATCGTGGTCATGTAGCCCCATGTACTTGGGTGTGAGGTGAATTTGTCTGATAACCCTTCTTATTGTGATGGCTGTATTATACATTTTTACAGATTTTTTGGACAGATTGTTTATTTTTTACTTATTTATTTATTTTCTTATTTTTTAACTTATTTATTTGCTTATTTATTTATTTACGTATTTATTTACGAATTTATTTACTTATTTGTTTACTTACATGTTTATTTATTTAATTATGTATTTTCTTATTTATTTATTTGCTTATTTATTTACTTACTTATTTGTTTATTTACTTACATATTTATGTATTTAATTATTTATTTTCTTATTTACTTGTTTACTTATTTATTTATTCACGTATATATTTATTTACTCATTTATTTACACGTTTATTTATTTAATTATTTATTTTCTTATTTATGTTTTACTTATTTATTTAATTATTTATTTACTTATTTATTTGCTTATTCATTCGCTTATTTATTTACATATTTATTTACTTATTTACTTACACATTTAGTTAATTATTTATTTACTTATTTTTATTCACTTCTTTATTTACTTAGGTACGTATTTATCTATTTAATTATTTATTAACTTATTTATTTTCTTATCTATTGATTTACTTATTTATTTACTTATTTGTTTATTTACTTACATATTTATTTACTTATTTACTTACACGTTTATTTATTTAATTATTTATGTTTTACTTATTTATTTAATTATTTATTTACTTATTTATTTGCTTATTCTTTCACTTATTTATTTACATATTTATTTACTTATTTACTTACACATTTATTTATTTAATTATTTATTTGTTTACTTATTTATTTAATTATTTATTATCTTATTTATTTGTATACTTATTTATTTACTTATTTTCTTATTTATTCACGTATTTATTTACTTATTTACTTACACATTTATTTAATTAATTATTTATTTTCTTATTTACCGACAGAAGTGGCTACGCTGGCTAAAGCGCAGCATTAGGTCATGGGGCCAAGCTCTCTGCTGACTCGGTAGACGCGTGGGTTCGAGCCCCACCGTCGGCCGTCCTTGAAATGGTTTTCCGTGGTTTCCCATTTTCAACACCGGGCAAATGCTGGGACGGTACCTTCTGACAGGCCACGGCCGCTTCTTTCCACATCCTTGCCCTGTTTCATTCACCATCATTCATTTCATCTCTCATTAACTCCTCTCATGAATGTTAGCGTCAGGAAGGGCATCCGGCCGTAAAAACCATCGCCACAAAGACTTCCATCGCATCTCATCCCCGACCCCGTTGGAAAACGGGAATAATAAGGGGTAGACATACATACATTTATTTTCTTATTTATTTGTTTACTTATTTATTGCTTATTTATTCACTTATTTATTTACTTACATATTTCTTAAATTATTTATTTAATTACTTACATATTTATTGTCTCACGTATTTACTCATTCAGTCATGTACCGGTATGTATTTAATTATTTATTTGCTTCCCCTGGGTCACCTTCTCTGGAAATTGCAGGTAACCACATCCCACGCAGTGAATTGTCCGATGGTATCTCATGAAATGAGATTCCCCGGTATTCTAACTTGCCCTGTTCTAATTTACAAAAGGGCACGCAGCAGTACAGCATTATAAAATCATTCAGAATACATTCCAAACACAACTGCTCCATTAACATCAATACAAAACTTATGTCTGCCACAGTGCCTTGGTGCTGCTTCCTAGCGCCTTTATTTGGAAACGAGGTTGTACGCTTAAACCAATGCTGTAATCGTCGAATGGGCAGGCAGTTTAAAGCAACCAGGAGTGTTGCGATCCAGCCGGCAGTGGCGTAACGTCACCCGTAGCACCCTTGAAGTTCGGGATTCGATTCCCCTCCAATGTACTAAATGACATATTCGAATTTGCGATGTATGGCCCCAATTGGTACGGCGTTGGGTTGATTTAATTAGTATTAAGACGTTTCTTGCATTGGATATGCGTAAAGTCACCCGTAGCACCCTTGAAGTTCGGGATTCGATTCCTCTCCCATGTACTAAGTGGAGTAATCCAATTTGCGATTTATGACCCGGAACCGTACGGTGTTGTGTTAATTTAATTATTATTAAGACGTTTCTTGCATTGGATATGCAAAAAGTCACCCATAGCACCCTTGAAGTTCGGGATTCGATTCCCCTCCCATGTACTAAGTGGAAAAATCGAATTTGCGATGTATGGCCCCAATTGGTGCGGCGTTGTGTTGATTTAATTAGAATTACGACGTTTCATGCATTGGATATGCGAAAAGTCATCCGTAGCAACCTTGAAGTTCGGGTTCCGATTCCCCACCCTTGTACTGAAAAAAATCCACAGCCTGCTTCCAGTCTCCGACCGGGTCAGGAACCCCACCCTTGTACTAAATGCAATAATCGAATTTGTAATGTATGGCCCCGATTGGTACGGTGTTGTGTTTATTTAATTAGTATTAGGACGTTTCTTGCATTGGATATGCGTAAAGTCACCCGTAGCACCCTTGAAGTTCGGGATTCGATTCCCGACCCATGTACTAAGTGGAAAAATCGACTTTGCGATGTATGGCCCCAATTGGTGCGGCGTTGTGTTGATTTAATTAGTATTAAGACGTTTCTTGCATTGGATATGCGAAAAGTCACCCTTAGAACCCTTGACGTTCGGGATTCGATTCCCCTCCAATGTACTAAATGCAATAATCGAATTTGCGATGTATGGCCCCGATTGGTACGGCGATGGGTTGATTTAATTAGAATTATGACGTCTCTTGCATTGGATATGCGAAAAGTCACCCATTGCACCCTTGAAGTTCGGGATTCGATTCCCCTCCATGTACTAAGTGGAAAAATCGACTTTGCGATGTATGGCCCCGATTGGTACGGCGTTGTCTTGATTTAATTAGTATTATTAAGACGTTTCTTGCATTGGATATGCGTAAACTCACCCGTAACACCCTTGAAGTTCGGGATTCGATTCCCCACCCATGTACTAAATGGAATTATCGATTTTGCGATGTATGGCCCCGATTGGTTAGTGTTGTGTTGATTTAATTAGTATTAAGACATTTATTTCATTCGATATGCGAAAAGTCACCAGTAGCGCTCTTGAATGTCGGGATTCAAATACCCCTTTCATCTGGGCTGTGTTTCTATCTCCCAAAATTTTAATAATGGCACCCCGTCGTGTTCGTTAAGCCGCCATTTTGTTCGCTGCCACGGCCTAGGGTGGGGGCATAACGAAGGCAAGTGAATCAAAACGATCTAAAAATTTTCCGAGCATGGTCTCCAATCAAAACGTCCCTGATTGGCTGAGCACTTATTGGGTCCTTCCCGCCACACAGCCGCAATCAATTCCGCCATTAACCTCAATTTAACATAACCTAAGTTACTTAAATTATAAATATTAATGTTGGTGAAGGTTGGGTGACTTGTGGATTAGATAAGCCATTTTTAGTGTTGTCTTCTATAGATTTGTGGGTGGTATTGTGGTTTTTTGGCAATCTTGTAGTCATTAAGATAAATAGTTCTATTTCGGGGGCCTATCACTCATTTAGCGGTTTATCACAACCGTAGCCTACTATTATAAATAGCTGTACTTTATTAAGATTTTTCTGCACCTTCGCGAAATAGTGGCGTTGGATTGAGATTATTTTTGACTACCATTATGGGGTTTTAATAGTTTTTCATAGAGCATTTTTGTTGTCTTGTAGGTATGATTGATTTGACATGTTAGGCCTGCATGTACAGTTTTTTTTCTGGTTTTGGGAATAATGCTAATTACCATTAAGTGCAACCGTGTTGAGCAACACTGAAATATGAGTTCCAACACAATATGGACTTGGAACTTATGTTTGCTTGACAAAATAATGATGCATCAACAAGTCATCCTTGTAATCTCTGCAAATAATAAAAATATTTCCCATCCAATATAGGCCTCTTCATGTTGAACGGTAGAAAGTTATCAACCTTTATTAAGGCAACACTGAAAAATGTTCATTTTGATTTAGCCTACTTACTCGGAGTCATCTGCATCAATGTCCCTAGATGTTCAGTTTTTTAAATTCTCCCTTTCCTATGGGCAAATAACAGATGGATGTTCCCTATATTTCTTAAGTGGATTCAATGATCTTATGCTGAACTAATTAAGAATAGGGCATGTACCCCAACCCCTTAAATATGAAGTTGTCAGGATAAAAACATGTCCATAACCAACAGAAACTTGAGAACACTGAGATCAGGAGAATGTTGATCGACCATGGATGCAAGACCAGAAAGTCTTAAAGAGGAGTGATTCATTTAGAGGCTTGGAACATCATGGTCAAGACCCCTGTACTTGGGTGTGTGCTCAATCTGTTTGAAAACCCGTTGACAGATCACGAGTTAATCTGTGGCTGGAATCCACTCCGTCCTTTGCTAAGCTGCGAGTACTGGGCACCATTAGTGTTCTGTAACTACTGTATCAATTTCTTAAAATTGTGTCATAGGCCTATGCATAGACAAGTCACTGAGAATGTTCTCTGAATGGTGAATACCAGTAGGCTAGCCTACTTCGCTGCCTCCTTCACTAGCATTTCCAGGCACCTGGTTAGTTGGTAAAATGAAATAGAAAAATCACTTGAATGGTTCAAGTTGTCCTTGATTGTCCTAGTGGGACAGTGTACCCCATTTCAGATCTTAGTTCAGAATTAGTTTCCTTGACGGAGTTGGAGAAACAGTCACAATACCTATGGTACTACTAGACCTAGGACGGTACATGTAGCTGGAAGCATTGTGAGACCAACCACTAGTTGGGAGTGTTAGGGAATGGGAGATTGGTTCAACATGTCAGCCTATGTTATTGTATATTTCATTAATGTATGGGATCTAAAAGTGTATCATAGGAATATTAAAGCAAGCCATAATATATTACCAGTTGGTCAATTGGATACAACAATTCAATGAAACATTCTGTTAATAATTAGGAAGTGTCGTAGGCAACCAGAGAAGCGACACAAGAAAAAACACCCGAGTCTTCCAGGCAGTTGTCATCGACTGTATTTCACATAGAGAAGAATGACTAAAATAGTTCCTCATGAAAAAAATAATTGGTCAATGGCTTGAAAGACAGTAGTAAGGACTTACATGCTGTCAGTAAAAGTGGAGTTAAGAAAGATGTCTGGAATATTTAAATCAGTAGCAGGTAGCCAGGATTTTTAAAATTACCATAGGTAATTGCACCATAATATGATTAGTAGCCTATGTGCAAGATTTTAAATGGTAGTTTTTTTTTTTTTTGAACCAAGAAACAGCTCTTAACATGGATTATGTTCACGTTAGGCCTACAAGTTATTGGGAGGGAGGTTTATTCTACATACCTGTTGCACATAAAATGAGCTTCTGATTAGAACTCTGTGGGAATGTTTAAATGGATTGATGATACAGGGTTTATCAAGCCACTTTCTATGCATCTTTTAAAAACATTTTAGCATATCATAAGTTACAGTCATCATTGCTAATGCTGTAATCGGTCATGTTTATTTATGCAGCATGAGGAATTAGGAAACATTGGTAGGATTGGTATATTGAGTGGAGATATAGTAGGATAAAATGCAACTGTGTCATAGAACCCTAAGATGTATTTTTATTTCTCAACTTTATTTTCTGTAGACTCCAACACAGCCTACCACCAGGGGGAAAGAAAAAAAAATGTTGGTGATGTTTAATGAGAGCAAATCTTGAAACACTGTGATTTAAGTGGTTGGTATCAAAAGCTGTATAGGAATAATGAAAATGTGAAGTCGCGCCCAAGTTTACGAAGCCTTGCCAGACTCAGCTGAAATTATCTTTGATGCAAATAAAGCCTCAATAGTTCAAGCTTTAGGACGACCTTTGACATGAGCACTATAATAGGCCTACATTTAGGATCGACATAGCCCGCAGTAGGTCGTATGCTACTGTATGCACCTGGGCATGTTTTAAATAAAACTCAGCCTGCAGGTTAATAAGGTAGTATATTACTATAAATCTATCTCAAGCAAATCCAAGAAGTTACCAGACTGAGAAACTACATAGGCCTACCATTAAAAAAAAGGTGGCGATGCAAATTGCACTTTTAATCCTTGCTTCATTAGTTAAACCATAATATTTGTACATAAGTACAGCAATGACCTTAAATTATATGCCTTAGGCATAACCTACAAATTACATGTTATATATTCAGACAGCAACATCAATACTCAATGGTCAATAATGTAGTTTTATAGTGCACAAAATGTTATTGTACTGAATGTACTTCGAAATGATGAATAAAACGGGTGGAAACGACAGCCAATTGATTTACATCCCAAGTAGTAGAAACTTTCAGTTGATCAGCCAGAGTGTTGATTCGTACTTTTATTTTCACAAATTTCGATGAACAGTGTCACGCTGCAATTTAAATATAAACGTACATACAATTCCTCATCAATAAGTGATTTGCACTTCATACTGTCATGAACAGGAATAGATTTCTAGAAATTTAATTGATGTAGAAATCTATTCCTCTCGCCGCCATGTCGGTGATAATTGTAAACAAGCCAGCGGGCAGCCAATGGCTGGTGACAATTGCCAGCCAATAACAAGCCAGGATGACGCGGATCATAATTCGCGTTTCACTCTCATTTATTGCGTTTTAACTTGAGGTGAAGAATCAGCTGTTCGTTAACGCCACGGGGTGCCATTATTAAAATTTGGGAGATAGAAACACACCCAGATGGTGTGGATATGTCACACCTTGCACAGAAACAGTAGATCTCTGTGTTCTTCTTTCTCGCGATATTCTTTGCCTTCATAGAATAACAGATGACTGCTGTCCCCAGAGCCAAGAGAGTGCGTATAAATTTTGTTGCTATTGACTGCATTGCCTGTACTTCCGGTACTTCTTTTGTTCGCAGACGCGAGCCCGCTAGTCTTTGGCTGTGTTTCTATCTCCCAAAATTTTAATAGTGGCACCCCGTGGTGTTCGTTAAGCCGCCATTTTGTTCGCTGCCACGGCCTAGGGTGGGGGCTTAACAAAGAAGAGTGAATCAAAACGATCTAAAATTTTTCCGAGCAAGGTCTCCAATCAAAACGTCCCTGATTGGCTGAGCCACTGCCGGCTGGATCGCAACACTCCTGGTTGCTTTAAACTGCCTGCCCATTCGACACTCACAGGCGTACAAGATATATGCATTAATTCACCGCTAGGTGCAGCACCAAGGCACTGAGATTGCCGCGGCTTTTTAAAGGGGAAGATACCTGAAACGAAGTATTGTTATGTTTGGAGGCTTAATATCGAGATTGACGGACGTGAAAACATTACACTAAGTTAGTTCCTTTGTTATTCTAACATCTAAAAGTATTCAGACACATACTTACGGGCAAATTTTCAATATAAAGGAAAGCAAAAATACATGTGGCGGAGGCGATTGTTTTTAAGAGGCGAAATGTCTAGCTCATTTTCCCGTAATTATGCAGACGATAATAAAAATATAACTACTTCTAACTGACTAAAATCTAACTTACATACTTGGCGAGATGAAAAGAAAAGAATAAGGACAATAAAAGACAGGGAAAAGAAATACCTCCGGCCCCCGAAAAATGGGATGATGATTTATTAAGGGGCTTTGCGACATTGTGGTCATGTAGCCCCATGTACTTGGGTGTGAGGTGAATTTGTCTGATAACCTGTCTTATTGGGATGGCTGTATTATAAATTTTTACAGAATTTTTGGACAGATTGTTTATTTGTTTACTTATTTATTTACTTACAAATGTATTTATTTATTTTCTTATTTATTTGCTTATTTATTTATTTACATATTTATTTACTTAAATGTTTATTTATTTAATTATGTATTTTCTTATTTATTTGCTTATTTATTTACTTACGTATTTACTTACTTATTTGTTTATTTACTTACATATTTATGTATTTAATTATTTATTTTCTTATTTATTTACTTATTTATTTATTCACGTATATACAGTATTTATTTACTCATTTAATTACATATGTATTTATTTAATTACCGGTATTTATTTACTTCTTTATTTACTTACGTATTTATCTATTTAATTATTTATTTACTTATTGAGTTGCTTATTTATTTACTTATTTATTTACTTATTTGTTTATTTACTTTCATATTTATTTACTTACACATTTATTTATTTAATTATATATTTTCTTATTTATTTGTATACTTATTTATTTATTTATTTAATTATTTATTTTCTTATTTATTTGTTTACTTATTTATTTACTTATTTATTTGCAAATTTATTCACTTATTTATTTACTTACATATTTCTTAAATTATTTATTAGTACTTACATATTTACTTACTTACATATTTATTGTCTCACGTATTTACTCAATCATTCATTCATGTACCGGTATGTATTTATTTATGTATTTATTTGTTTATTTGCTTCCCCTGCGTCACCTTCTCTGGAAATTGCACGTAACCACATCCCACGCAGTGGATTGTCCGATGGTATCTCATCAAATGAGATTCCCCGGTATTCTAACTTGCCCTGTTCTGATTTACAAAAGGGCACGCAGCAGTACAGCATTATAAAATCATTCAGAATACATTCCAAACACAACTGCTCCATTAACATCAATACACAACTTATGTCTGCCACAGTGCCTAGGTGCTGCTTCCTAGCGCCTTTATTTGGAAACGAGGTTGTACGCTCAAACCAATGCTGTAATCGTCGAATGGGCAGGCAGTTTAAAGCAACCAGGAGGGGTGCGATCCAGCCGGCAGTGGGCTGACCACTTATTGGGTCCTTCCGGCCACACAGCCGCAAACAATTCCGCCATTAACCTAAATTTAACATAACCTAAGTTACTTAAATTACAAATATTAATGTTGGTAAAGGGTGGATGACTTGTGGATTCGATAAGCCATTTTTAGCGTTGCCTTCTATAGTTTTGTGGGTGGCATTGTGGTTTTTTGGCAATCTCGTTATCTTGTAGACATTAAGATAAATAGTTATATTTCCGGGGCCTATCACTCAGTAGCGGTTTATCACAACAGTAGCAACTATTACGAATAGCTGTACTTTATTAAGATTTTTCTGCACCTTCGCGAAATAGTGGCGGTGGTTTGAGATTATTTTTGACTACCATTATGGGGTTTTAATAGTTTTTCATAGAGCATTTTTGTTGTCTTGTAGGCATGATTGATTTGACATGTTAGGCCTGCATGTAGGTTACATTTTTTCTGGTTTTGGGAATAATGCTCATTACTATTAAGTGCAACCGTGTTGACCGACTGAAATACATTGAATATTTCGTTTACTAAGGCAACACCAAAATATGGCTTCCAACACGATATGTATGGACTTGGAACTTATGTTTGCTTAAAATGATACATAAACAAGTCATCCTTGTAATCTCTGCAAATAATAAAAATATTTCCCATCCAATATAGGCCTATTCATGTTGAACGGTAGAAAGTTATCAACCTTTATTAAAGCAACACTGAAAAATGTTCATTTTGATCTAGCCTACTTACTTGGAGTCATCAGCATCAATGTCCCTAGAGGTTCAGTTTTTTTAATTCTCCCTTTCCTATGGTCAAATAACACATGAATGTTCCCTATTTTTCTTAAGGGGATTCAATTACCTTTTGCTGAACTAATTAAGAATAGAGCATGTACCCCAACCCCTTAAAATATGAAGTTGTCAGGATAAAAAACATGTCCATAGCCATCAGAACACTGAGATCAGGAGAATGTTGATCAACCATGGATGCTAGACCAGAAAGTCTTAAAGAGGAGTGTTTCATTTAGAGGCTTGGAACATCATGATCAAGACCCCTGTACTTGGGTGTGTGCTCAATCTGTTTGAAAACCCGTTGACAGATCATAAGTTAATCTGTGGCTGGAATCAACTCCGTCCTATGCTAAGCTGTGAGTACTGGGCACCATTAGTGTTCTGTAACTACTGTATCAATTTCTGAAAATTGTGTCATACGCCTATGCATAGACAAGTCGCTGAGAATGTTCTCTGAATGGTGAATACCAGTAAGCTAGCCTACTTAGCTGCCTCCTTCACTAGCATTTCCAGGCACCTGGTTAGTTGGTAAAATGAAATAGAAAAATCACTTGAATGATTCAAGTTGTCCTTGATTGCCCTCGTGGGACAGTGTACCCCATTCCAGATCTTAGTTCAGAATTAGTTTCCTTCACGGAGTTGGAGAAACAGTCACAATACCTATGGTACTACTAGACCTAGTACGGTACATGTAGATGGAAGCATTGTGAGACCAACCACTAGGTAGCTTATGTCCCATTAGTTGGGAATGTTAGGGAATGGGAGATTGGTTCAACATGTCAGCCTATGTCGTTGTATATTTCATTAATGTATGGGATCTAAAAGTGTAACATATGAATATTAAAGCAAGCCATAATATATTACCAGTTGGTCCATTGGATACAACAATTCAATTAAACATTCTGTTAATAATTAGGAAGTGTCGTAGGCAACCAGAGAAGCGACACAAGAAAAAACATCCGAGTCTTCCAGGCAGTCGTCATCAACTGTATTTCACATAGAGAAGAATGACTAAAATGGTTCCTCATGAAAAAAAAAAAAAAAACAACTGGTCAATGGCTTGAAAGACAGTAGTAAGGACTTACATGCTGTCAGTAAAAGTGGAGTTAAGAAAGATGTCTGGAATATTTAAATCAGTAGTTGATAGCCAGGATTTTTAAAATTGCCGTAGGTAATTGCACCTTAATAGGATTACTAGCCTACCGGCATGTGCAAGATTTTAAATAGTAGGTTTTCCTGTGAACCAAAAAACAGCTCTTAACATGGATTATGTTCAGGTTAGGCCTACAAGTTATTGGGAGGGAGGTTTATTTTACATACCTGTTGCACATAAAATGAGCTTCTGATTAGAGCTCTGTGGGAATGTTTAAATGGTTTGATGATACATGGTTTATCAAGCCACTTCCTATGCATCTTTTAAAAACATTTTAACAATTCATAAATTACTGTCATCACTGCTAATGCTGTAATCTGTCATGTTTATTTATGCAGCATGAGGAATTAGGAAACATTGGTAGGATTGGTATATTGAGTGGAGATATAGTAGGATAAAATGCAACTGTGTTATGGAAACCTAAGATGTATTTTTATTTCTCAATTTTATTTTCTGTAGACTCCAACACAGCCCACCACCAGGGCAAAAAAAAAAAGTGTTGGTGATGTTTAATGAGAGCAAATCTTGAAATACGGTACTGTGATTTAAGTGGTTGGTATCAAAAGCTGTATAGGAAAAATGAAAATGTGAAGTCACGCCCAAGTTTATGAAGCCTTGCCAGACTCGGCTGAAATTATCTTTGATGCAAATAAAGCCTCAATAGTTCAAGCTTTAGGACGACCTTTGACATGAGCACTATAATAGGCCTACATTTAGGATCGACATAGCCTGCAGTAGGTCTTGTGCTTCTGTATGCACCTGGGCATGTTTAAAAAAAACTCAGCCTGCAGGTTAATAAGGTAGTATATTACTATAAATCTATCTCAAGCAAATCCAAGAAGTTACCAGACTGAGAAACTACATATCAATATTTAAGCAAAAAAAAAAGGGTGGCAGTGCAAACTGCACTTTTAATCCTTGCTTCATTAGTTAAACCATAATATTTGTACATAAATACGGTAAGGACTTCACATTACAAACGGCCACTTAAATTATATGCCTTATTAGGCATAACCTACAAATTACATGTCATGAAATTGGTAAATATAAGCAGACAGCAACATCAATATGCAATGGTCTATAATGTAGTTTTATAGTGCACGAAAGGTTATTGTACTGAATGTATTTCGAACTGATGAATAAAACTGGTGGAAACGACATCCAATTGATTTACATCCATTGTAGTAGAAACTTTCAGTTGATTGGCTAGAGTGTTGATTTCTACTTTTATTTTCAAAAATTTTGATGAACAGTGTTACGCTTCAATTTAAATATAAACGCACATACAATTCCTCATCAATAAGTGATTTGCACTTCATACTGTCATGAACTGGAATAGATTTCTAGCAATTTAATTGATGTAGAAATCTATTCCTCTCGCCGCCATGTTGATGATATTTGTAAACAAACCCGCGGGCAGCCAATGGCTGGTAATAATTGCCAGCCAATAACAAGCCAGGATGACGCGGATCATAATTCGCGTTTCACTCTCATTGCGTTTTAACTTGAGGTGAGGAATCAGCTGTTCGTTAACGCCACGGGGTGCCATTATTAAAATTTTGGGAGATAGAAACACACCCTTTTTCTGGTCTTTTTCCACGAATTTGTGAGAAGGATCACCATTTGCTCAGACACTGGTAGTGTATTTAGAAAAAAAGTTAGGCAAACTCTCTCCTTAATGCCACGACCAAGCTCTTTTTGATGCTCGGACATCTGAAACCAATGCATCATTACTTCTGAGATCAGTTTGTGGATTATCAGAATTATTGTCTACACTGTCAGCACTATTTGAAGATGGAGGTCTCTTCCTTAATCTGCTACGCATAGTTGGTTTTAAGCCAATATTTTTTTATAATGAAATCACGCTGTCGATTGATTTCACCATATTCCCAGAAACGTTTGAAAATGTGATTTCTTTCCTGCTTTGCAAACTTTAAATAACATTTTAAACGACAGCTGCTGCTGCAAGGTGGTTTCATTGATCTTTATTGTACAATTTTACCTGTCCACGTTGTATAGTACTAGTGGGGCTCCCTGCAGAACTATCTCAACTTGGACATCAGCTATCACTGCTCTATCTGCTTATCGCCAGTCGATCATGCGGGATAGCTTGATACGGACTTAAAATTGTTCTTCACCAACACTTCATACTCAATACAGTCAGAGTAGGTATCTTAAAATGGACTTAAGTTCGTTCTGAATAACCTGTTATTATATTGACAACAAGCAGAAGTATCTTAACATGGACTTAGAACAGTTCTGTATCCTTTCCTTTGTAGCTTTGTTAATGCAGAAGGATGTTAACATGGACTTAAACGCGTTCTGCAGTAAGCATTTCTTTCTTGATGTACGTAAGCTAATTCAGTTCTTCGCATATTATTCAACACACGTGTTTCTCAGATCTAAAATAGTGTGTTCTGCCACTAGATAACCATATGTTTTAGTGTAGGACTAACAACTCAAAATTGCATTTTTTGGACTTAAGATAGTTCTGTTCTAAGGTGACGTTATGTAACATGCATTTCACTTAGCATTGGGTTCAAAATATTAATAAAATTCACCAGAAATAATTGAAATCCGTGCTCAGTGCCTAGTTTAAAATTTTAAGATACCTGGAAGTGTTGCATTAATAAATGCATATTTTCATTTTCGTCTTTACATCGTTACACCACATTACCTCCTATCTCGGAAATTTTCCTCAACACTTCCCCTTTGGAGTTTGACGTTTAGTTAGTTTGGACATACAGGAAACGTTTTTGTCCACAAAAACTATAGGTCATAGCTTTGGAAAAAGAGTTAATCTACGGTTGAAATAAATGCTTGCTTAACCCATTTCAAATCCCTCGTAGTTCCGCCCCCTAAAACCTCAATAACTAACAACTCGGTCCCCTCGAATAAATTAGAATACGGTATTTTACTCTTATTCGCGAACTCAAGCGACGGTGCTACCGTTAACTGGAACTAGCGTAAGGGTAATGGAAACATACCAAACAAACAGATGCTATAACATGCAATTCGAGTTGATGGATGTGCCCTTCTCTCGCCTTTTCAGTTATTTTCACAATAATTGAGGCTAAAAGATGAGTAATATAATTGCTCAGTTACGATGTGCTCTTCAAATTCAACAATTGCCATATCAATGCAAAAAGAAAGCTCTTCTGATGGAATGGAGTAGATTACTTCAAGTCGCAAAGCCGATTTCTAAGTATATGATCGTATGCGGCTGGCATTTTACGAAGGAGAATTATTTATTAATAAATACTAATGAATTTCTTACAATAACCGGTACCCCACGTTCTCCCCTGCACTATAGGCGACTTAGCAAGGTCAATTTGACAGCGTTCTTCCCATGTGGCAAAAATTACCTTTAGGGTTCGCTTTATCTTAGGCCTACATTTGGCTGCCTTTCTTTAACTTACCCCATTGCTTCAAATCTGAGAAGCTCAGGCCCCCTTAAGTTTATAACCAGGTGCCTATTAAACATTTTAAAATCTTTATAGTCAACGTGTAGGCTACAGTCATGGGCGCCCATATGGGGGGGGGGGGGGGCATGGCCCCCCCCCTGGATCCTTGAAAAATAAAACGATATGAAAATCAGACTGAGAACAAACGCTTTTTTTTCTTTCAAAAGTGCTTACAGTATTCTAATTAATTTGTACTAAACATAAATACTTCAGATATTTAACATTCCGACAGGCCAAACATTAAATACTGTATAGTGGCAATGGGCGCATTAAGCCTGTCTGGCACACCTCAGAAATCTGAATTTTTAAAATTTACAATATTTGTTGAAGAATAGTTTTGCTTCAATTAGTGAATACACTCATTCGTTCCCTACATAGTCTATTATGTAATGGTGCTCGATCAGGCGCAATCTGCCTCGCATATCACTTTTGCAACAACAGCAAATGTGTAGAAGGGTTATTGACAAACTGGCCGAAATGGACTTGAATGTCATGTGGAAAGACGTAACTACTGAAAGGTAGTTGACGAATATGTTGCCGAATATGAGATAAGAATTAACTCGTGCGCCCGTCAGATCAGTAGCACCCACCGGAAGGTTAAAATCATCCTACATATTATGTCAGTTATGCAATAGTGCTGGTGTGCTTTCAATTTAAATTAGACACTTGAGTAAAATTACAAAGGAATGTTGTATTTTTTATGCGCGTAGCCTACATTCCATTCGTGTGTATTGTGTTCACTATGAATGGCCGCCTAGACTGTGTCAGTGTGCTTACAGTATTACTTATTAATTTTGTGTGCATCGTCTACGAATGGATTTGTATTTCATTTAAAGGTAAGTAATGCAATCTTTTCTTATTATATGCAATTCAAAAAGGAGGTACTCGTTAATCATCGTATCTTTGTAACCACAAGGTCTTGGAAAATGAAATTTTTCAAGTTGATTACTCCCAGAGGCATCAAGAACCCTAAATATGGGCCTGACTGTATTATACTCTCGCCATATTACGCCGGCTCGCCTTTCCGCGTTTGTTATTCGTGTCACGAAATGCTGTACATTTTTATTTAGAAGGTGTGCAATAGTACGGTGGCTCATTTCTTGAGAACAAAGCGATTATTGCTACGAATGAACAGCAATCTAACATTGCAGTTGTAGATTCTTAACCTGCAGTGTTACATTTTCTACAATCGAAGCAATGTATAATACAGTAGTTAAATTGAGAACAAAGCGATTATTGCTACGAATGAACAGCAATCTAACATTGCAGTTGTAGATTCTTAACCTGCAGTGTTACATTTTCTACAATCGAAGCAATGTATAATACAGTAGTTAAATTATCCTGCAATGTTTGTGCCATAATCAAAGTGACTAAGATTCGTACTCTCAATCGAATGTAGACAAAATGGTGAATTCAATAGTGATAGACTTCGTAATGTTGTGTATGATTTCAATGGCACCCTCTTGCAAGGCAGGCAATTTTGGATGCGTAACATATGAGACATAAATACATAAATTTTAAAAGACTAAAAATTATTTGATTTAGATTGGTTAGACAGTATATTATTCACAGAATAAAGATTAAGCTCGACTTAATGCTTAATCGTAACAACCAGCAATTTGAAATGGATACGGTACTTCAACAAATTCAAAAAGATATCTGATCATCAGTAAACATAAAGATCATAACTTTCATATTAAGGCCTAATATGTGCCTTAATTAGCCTGACAATTCTGGGAAATAGTGTAAAAAAACGTATAAATGAAGGGTGTAAAATTGTGCGTTCCAAGTTAAACGGCTGCGTGAGTAGCGCTTTTCTTTTCCAGGCTACTATCAAAAATCTGAAAGACATGAACACCATAGATCTGCTATTTTCCAAAATGTCACAAATTCGACGTAAATCCATACGTGTAAGAAAGGACAGAATGTAGTAATTTGATCTTTAAGCCCATCTGTGTAGTTGAGTACCGTACCTCAATTTAAGCTCCACGATGACGACTGGTTACCTAAATATTAGACATTTGATTGCCGACGCTGACAGCAGCCATCCCTAGTAGGCCTACGATATTTTCAACACTACTTCAGGGAAATACCACGTATGTATCATGTTTCATGTTCCGGGGCACTCATCTCAAAACCACGGTATCGGTACTCTGAAATAACATTACTTATACACACTCGGCTAATGACACGTTATTACATGAACCGGAATTTCACTCAGAGTCAAGTACAAGGGGTGAGGTTTAAACCTGTTTACAAATAATGCAACAACATTTACAACAATGCCAGTTATTGAATATAAAAAAGGTTAATTTTCCCCTCTTTAAGGGTAGCCAACACACATAAATTTAAAAAACTCAAAAAGTATTTGTATTAAGATTGGTTAGACATTATATTATTTACGTCACAGGTACAATAATACGGCGAAATATATAACTTGTTAATTTTATAAAACTCTACGGAATTGTACAATATATGTTAGTTTCATTTTATCGTCTATTATTTTCATAAACAGAGAAAAGCTTGAGCTTAAGGCTCAATTACACATTGAAAGAAGTGGTTTGTTTACGTTCGTATCACCTTTCCTCTTGTTTCAGACGAGAATACGAATAATGGTAGTAAGAAGTACGTGATATAGTGGTTTTTACCCATTTTACTTAGTGGTTAGTAATAATCAGGCGAAATAGTTTTATTGACAAAACTAATTTTTATTAAAACCATAGGCTCGAGTGTATCAGTTCGTAGGCTACAAGTGTTTCATGATTCTAATAAGAGCAATGCGAAGATTTTCCGATTGGTTGTTTAGAAGAGGAAAGACGTGACGATCTGTTGTAATGGCCAGTACAAACTAGATACCGTAGCCTACCGTATTTGGAAACAGTGCTATTTAAATAATTGGGCTGATTCAGATGTTGGGATATTTCCACAGTTAAACTTAGTGATTTGGGTCATGTGAAAATATGTCCAGTTATTTAGAAAGTTGGCGAACTGGATTAACGATACAATTTTAATGAACTACAGTACTTGATTTTTATTTATGTCGATACCACTAGGTTTTTCCTGTTTTTAAGAACTGAACATTACGACGTTGAATCACGAAGAAAAGCGAACGTTAACGGACAAAAACTCAAAGAAAACATTCCTCCCATACTTGCCACAAAGTAGCCAATGGTTTCAGAGCAGTAAAATAATGTTTTTCACGAAGTAAGTAAGAAATGAAACCTTCTCTTAGTGTGTGTGAGTGTGTGTGTGTGTGGGGGGGGGGGGGGGGACAGGTAGGTAATGAAACGAAAATATTTACTTGCCCCCCCCCTGGAAACAATCCTATGGGCGCCCATGGCTACAGTCGTTCAACAGTATTAGGCTATATCTTCCAAATTTAAATGTATCTACTATTATCGTACTGAAGTACCGTACCGTGTATAAAACAACTTGTTCAGTAAAGAACATATAGCCTACTTTCTCCTAAATGCATGGGTATTGTTATAACGCTTTGTTCTTTTCAAGGAGTATAATTGAATGTTGGTTGTAGTAGCTTGTTGCAATACAACGTTCTATACACATATTTAACATGTATATGAGGTGCCCTATGCTAGTGCTACCTCTGTACAAAATTTCATTCAATTCGGTTTCACCGTGTTTGAATTGATAAGGGGAATCTATTTGCACACATACATGGCCGCTATCTGCAAACTATTGGGCTGATGACCATGTAGTTCAGTCAAAAGATGCTTCCCACAAAAAAGTATGTTGTTGCAAAATTTGGCAGAGATCAAATTATTAGGTTGGTCGTAATTCGATTTAATCTTTTAACATTTGGGTGGCCGCCATTCCGTTACCGTCAAGATGGCGGCGATATAAAACATGACACTGAGGTGCTAGTGCTACCTCTGTACCGAATTTCGTTCAATTCGGTTTCACCGTGTTTGAATAGATAGGGGAAATAGATTTGCACACATACATGGCCGCCATCTGAAAACTATTGGGCAGATGACCTTGTAGTTTGGTCAAAAGATTCTTCATACATAAAGGTATAATGTTGCCAAATTTGGTAGATATCAGATGATTAGTTTAGTCGTAATTTGATTTAACCAATTACATTTGGGTGGCCGCCATTACGTTTCCGTCAAGATGACGGCGATATAAAACATGACACTGAGGTGCCATTTGCTAGTGCTACCTCTGTACCAATCTTCGCTCAATTCGGTTTCACCGTGTTTGAATTGATATGGGAAATCTATTTGCACACATACATGGCCGCTATCTGCAAATGATTGGGCTGATGACCTTGTAGTTCAGTCAAAAGATGCTTCCCACAAAAAGGTATGTTGTTGCAAAATTTGGTAGAGATCAAATGATTAGGTTGGTCGTAATTCAATTTAATCTTTTAACATTTGGATGGCCGCCATTCCGTTTCCGTCAAGATGGCGGCGATGTAAAACATGACACTGATGTGCCCTTTGCTAGTGCTACCTCTGTACCGAATTTCGTTCAATTCGGTTTCACCGTGTTTGAATAGATAGGGGGAATAGATTTTCACACATACATGGCCGCCAACTGAAAACTATTGGGCAGATGACCTTGTAGTTTGGTCAAAAGATTCTTCATACATAAAGGTATAATGTTGCCAAATTTGGTAGATATCAGATGATTACTTTAGTCGTAATTTGATTTACGCTATTAACATTTGGGTGGCCGCCATTACGTTTCCGTCAAGATGGCGACGATATAAAACATGACACTGAGGTGTCCTTTGGTAGTGCTACCTCTGTACCAATCTTCGTTCAATTCGGTTTCACCGTGTTTGAATTGATAGGGGAAATAGATTTGCACACATACATGGCCGCCATCTGCAAATTATTAGGCTGATGACCTTGTAGTTTAGTCAAAAGACGCTCGCCATATAAATATGTGTTGTTGCAAAATTTGGTAGAGATCGGATGATCAGGTTAGTCGTAATTTGATGTAAGCTCTGAACATTTGGGTGACCGCCATTACGTTTCCGTCAAGATGGCGGTGATATAAAACATGACACTGAGGTGCCCTTTGCTAGTGGTACTTCTGTACCAAATTTCGTTCAATTCGGTTTCTCCGTGTTCAAATTGATAGGGGAGGGGGGCATTCAGATTAGGCCTACACACACAATTTTTGTTGATCTCATAAGTCTACTTTCATTTTTGCAAAAATCGAAAGTAGACTAACAAAGTGCCGTCTACACGCTTAATACAATATTCTTGACCATTTCCCCCGGTCAGTCGCGGCTCGTGCTATTGGAGTTGGGGAAGGCTGCGAATGAGCTAAAACCTGAAGAAAGTTTCGAGCTTCGTGGTGGTGAAACTATTTATAGCTAGGTAGTAAATGACCAGCTTAGCTCAACGCGTAGTGGCAAATGTTGGTTGAATGCGACACGCATACGCGTTTGCAGGATATTTAATGGGGAAAATATTTCCGGGTGATGGGGTGGGAATCCAGAATAAACTTCTTATTGATAAGTAGATTGGTCCTATTATACTATTTTATTAACCAAAAGATTTTTTAATTTTCTATTTAAACGAATTGACTTACCAGTACCTAGTTTTGTAATTCAAATTTAACCTACTGCCCCATCCTAATGAGACCCGATTTGCGATTGTACTCTAAAATACAACCACAATTTACCTCCAAAACATTACCAGCTAGAGATTTGAACTGCAACATGATCCGAGACTGAAACTGAACTTAGGGATATGTGAAAACTAACACACAAAGCGTGGCCGGATTTTAAACTGCATACTTTCCTTAAGTCTCGGTACTCTCTGGTGGAAATACAGTATTTTAATTACACTTCAAGGGACACCATTTCAGTTGTCAAAAATGAATATCACTCATTTGTCTCTGGTAACATGTCAATTAATGGTACTTTGGAGACTGAAAGAGGGAAAAGAGAAAGCTTCAAGAGGGTGGGTTAGTCTTCTTGAACAACTTTGAATGTATTCTGCTAAATACAAAAATCATGTCGGTGTTGACAAGCCTGGCTTAGGCTCTGGTTGCCTGAGCCTTCACCGTTACAATGGAAATGAATGGAGTTTCCTTAGCCACACCTTCCAACACTGTTACATAGGAAGTAATGAGAAAAGTGAGGCACAGCCTATCAGCGCTACTACCCATCTGAACAACCAACATATTTTTATCAACAGTTCCAATGCTAACTTTTGTTTTGGCGGTGACAATGTTATTGGTAACATGGTATTGTTTCGTAAGCTTGAATAATCTACAGTAGCTCAGTTTCAGTAAGATCGGTAATAAAGCCTGTTTATTATTATTAATCTTGATTGGTCACATTGGACCACTTAAGTCGTTCCACAATCACTTCTTCTTTGAAGGTAGTACTGCTTGGTTCTTGCGCTCTTTCCAGTACTTTTTCATTCTTTCAGATCGGGATTTTTTCAACTAACTGGAGAGTGGTCTGAAACAGGGAAGTGCCCTCTCACCCCTGTTATTTATAGTGGTGATGGATGAAATCATACGAAAAGTGGTAAATAGCATTGGGGAAAGGAAAATGAAGGCAATGTTGTTTGCTGATGACCTTCTGGTATGGGGAGAGGATGAGGAAGAAGTACAAGAGCAATTAGATGAGTGGGAGAAGGTAGTGTTATCATATGGGATGAAGTTCGCAGCACAAAAGAGTGAAGTGGTCATCACAACGAGGAAGAAGAACAGACTGGATATGGGCATAACACTTGGAGGACAGCAGTTGCAGAAAGTAGAATGCTTCAAGTACTTGGGAAGCATAATTGAAGAAAAGGGAGGCAATAGGATGGAAATAAATGAGAGGGGAAGGTGCGCAGATGGATTTTTCAAGAGTGTTAGGGGGATGATATGGAATAAAGATGTACCACAAAAATGTAAAGGAATCATCTACAAGACCTACTTTGTGCCAATTTTGACATATGGTTCAGAAACATGGGTGATGAAGGAAAGGGACAAGAATAAAATACGAGCAGTGGAGATGAAGTTCCAGAGGAGTAGGGTAGGAGTGACAAGAATGGACAGAGTAAGGAATGAGAGAGTCAGGGAGATGGTAAGAGAGGAACCATTGCAAAATAGAATAGAGCGATCTAGGCTACAATGGTATGGACATGTGAGGAGGATGCAAGAGGAGAGGATACCGAAGAAGATGTTTGGAATGGAAATGACGGGAAGGAGGCCAAGGGGAAGACCAAGGGACAGATGGACAAAAGGAGTTAAGAAGAGTGTGGAGGAAAGAGGAGTGTGCTGGGACACAGTAAATGACGAGAGATGGTGGATGGACAGGAAACGATGGAGAGGCTTATGTTCCAAGCAGACCCGACCAGCGGTTGGAAACTGCTCAAGATGATGATGATGATGATCTGAAATCTCCATAGGCTTTCTATGTGTCATTTCTGCAGAAAATTCGTGAGTTTTAAGAATGATGTTAATTTTATTTTTCTCCTCAGCATCTGTTATCTCGAGTCCAACTGCTTTCTTGGATCCATTTTCCTCTAGTTTTCTTTCCTAGATTTCTCATTACTACCCAGTCTAGCCATAAATACTGTTACAACTTAAGAAGTGGAAAACGCAAATATTATGAGAAGTATTTTAATTTGCTGTTAGTATGTTGTTCTTACAGGCATTCTTTACACAAATCACCAAACACTTTTCGAAATGGTCACCTTTGGCACTGATACAGGCTCTGAGTCTTTGTGGCCACTCGTCTATGGCGGAACGGAGGACATCCAGGGGGAAATCCGCCACTGCTGACAATAAGGAACACTTTAAACTTCCAATGGTGGGGTGCCTCTTGTTTTAGACAATGCCCTCAAGCACTGACCACAGTTGGTAGTCCAAATGGTTCAGGTCTGGACTGCTACTGGGCCAATCTTCAGTTGAAATGAAGTCGGGGACATGACGCTGAAGCCACCCTTGAGTTGGCCTAGCCTTGTGGGCTGGAGCAGAATCCTGCTGGAATGTCCAGGGTTGGTTCTGAAACTAAGTGCCACTTAAGTTCTTCACAATAGGCTCCAAAACGGTGCTTTCGTACACTCTGGCGCTGGTTTTAACACCCTTTTCGCAGAAATGCAGATGGGTGGTGCCAGAATAACTCACCTCCCCACCATACCATCACAGAGGAGGGATGATGGGCCCTCTGAACTTTCGGAACCTTTTTACTGGCTTCCCGAGATGATGATGAATAAACCCTGTCGTTTTGCACATTGAAAGATTCTTCAATAGTGAATACCTTTTCATCGGTGAAGAGGATGTTTCGATGACCATTTTGCGCGTAATGCTGCAGGAGACGTCGACATTTAAGCACTCTCAGCTTCTTTAGACATGCGTCAAGGTAATGTCCTGTTCGTCGGCAATAAGCCCGTAGTCCAAGGTCCTCTGACAGAAGCCTTGATAATGATCTTTTTGAAATGTTCATTTCACGGGCCATGATCACCTGCTTCCGCACCGCATTTCTCCGAATACGAGTCACCACTGCCTTTTTTGCTGCTAGAGTCCTGACACTGCGTGGGCGACCCTCCATCGGACGATCCTTTACAGTCCCGGTTGCAGTGAATCGCTCAATGGTCCGGTACACAGAAGTACGACTGATTTTCAGCTTTTAAAGCGTCTTGAAAATGTCACTTGGAGATTTTCCAACTTTATGTAATGCTATTACTGCAACACGATTTTCATAATCACCCCATTCCATATTGAAACCTGGAGCTAGATGCTTCCTCTTTCACAGGCAAGTTAACAATGGTTCAAGGTTAACTTGTGCACATTGGTAGTTCTTTACCTGCCAAACCGGTTGTACAGTTTGTGTCAAAGCTTTGTAACAGTATTTATTTATTTTATTTATTTATGTCTTTTGCAGTGGCGAAGTTAGGGCTCGTGGCCCTCTCTTACACTTAACCACATAGTTATAATAAAATACACAAATACTTCCATTGAATAAGATACGTAAACTAGAAATTAAGTTAGAATAACACAGGACATAAAAAATAAAGATAGCAATGCACATCAAACAAAGAAACATATAAAATTGTTACCTGAAACAATAATAATAATAATAATAATAAGTGATAGTGTTAGATCTAGTAAATAACTGGGTATTTTAATTTTTATTTATATACCATAATGGCTCAATCATGCTGTCTATCATCCATCACCAGTCACACGAAACAGTCAGCGGTGTTCAAAAGAAAATCTCTGCAAGCAGTCTTAAATTTTGTGTAGGTCTTGCATTTCCTTACGTCAGCTGGGAGTGTATTCCAAAGTCGCGACCCAGTCACAACGAAGGATTTATTGTACTTGGAAGAGTGGTTAACGGGAATAGCGAGGGAAGAGCCAGATCTAGTATTAATATTATGAAATGAGGACAGGAAATGAAATTTCGAAGAAATATACAGTGGGAGATTTTCGTCTAGGGTTCGATATACCGACGTCAAAATATGAAAATTTCGACGCCCTTCAGGTTTCAGCCAAGAAAGAGCTTTGTAGCTAGGGGTTACATGAGAATCGTAATTCAAGTTGAAAGCAAACCGAAGACTAGAGTTCAATGCTCGTTGCAGTTTTATAGTTTGTTCGCTAGTTGCATCAACAAGGACCACGTCGCAATAGTCAAGTATTGGTAGTATCAAAGTCTCAATAAGTTTTATCCTCACGTCTTGTGGTAAAATGTCCTTATGCCGTTTGAGTGGGTGTAGCGTCGCGTACATCTTCCTGCAAGTATTACTTACATGTGCAGACCAGTCAAGAGTTTCAGTCAGAGTCATACCGAGGTTTTTCACTGTTTTACTAAACGGGATTACGGTTGCATTTAAAGTCACAGGAGGGATAGTGTAGTTTTTATAGATGGAATTCAATAATCCCTGCGAGCCGATTATAATAACTTGGGTCTTTTTGGGGTTGAGAAGGAGAGAGTTATCGCTAGCATACACACTGAGTTGTTGCAGGTCGGTGTTTACATCTCGTATCGCGTTAGCTATATCTTTGATACCAACGTGACAGTAAATTTGGAGGTCATCCGCATAAAGATGATATCTATTATATTTTATTACTGAGGAGATGTCATTAATATAAAGGACAAACAAAAGAGGACCAAGAACGGAACCCTGAGGGGTTCCTGCCTTCCTGAGTCGCCACTGTGAAGCAGTATCTTGTGTTATTACACGTTGCATGCGATCTGTAAGATATGCGGTGAAAAATTTTAAAGCCTCATTACCGAAAAGGCATGCAAGTTTCTTCAACAATGTCTGGATATGTATCGTGTCAAAAGCCCTACTGAAGTCAAGGAGTGTGAGTATTGTCACTTGTCTTTCGTCGATTGCTTGTCTGATATCATCAGTCACTTTTAGTAAAGCAGTTGCTGTGCTATGGCCCTTCTTGAAGCCAGATTGAAGTGGATCCAGAAGAGAGTGAGCGTGCAGGTATTCCAGTATTTGAGTATGTACCAACCGTTCTACTGCTTTGGAAAGAGCGGGGAGAATAGAAATTTGACGGTAATCGGATAGAAGTTTAGAGCCTGGGTTCTTGGGAAGTGGGATTACATTAGCGTACTTCCAAATTGCAGGTAATGTGCCGTTTTTGAGACAGTGATTAAAAATATGGGTGAGAATGGGTAGAATAGCGCCAATGATATTATGTATGAAAGTTATAGGAATATCGTCGACACCACTAGCTTTCGATTTAATAGAATACAAGACTTTCTTAACTTCATTAGTGCTGACAGTACGAAAAGCAAAGCATGGGCGACTTTGTGGGACAAATGATGGGTCATTATTTACTTGAGGTATGTTAAGCGGATTAGACTGAACTCTCTCTTCCGTGAAATACGCATTTAAATCGTCAAGTGGAATGTCAGGTACCTGAAGCTGTTCCCGTGTTTTGCCTATGCCCATGGCTCGGAGATGCCTCCAAGCACTAGCCGTATTTAGATTCCTTGTTGATTCACGAACATATTTAAACTTAAGATTACGGATGATTTGTTTAGTTCTATTCCTCATTATTCTATAATTTTCATAGTCACTTGGGTCTTGGGTACGTTTGTAATGCCGGTAGAGTGTATCACGTTGTGACATCATATGTTTAACATCAGAGGTTAACCATGGATTAGGTTTGCGTGATATTCTTATCTGTCTTTTGGGTGCATGTTTGTTGTATAGACTATGTATTAACGAATTAAATTTATTTATTTTAGCATCAATGTCTTTCAGATTTAAAATGTCATTCCATGGAAGAATGTAGGCATCGTACCTTAGTTCATACATATCGATATCTTTCATATTCCTGCACGTTATATACCTAGGTTTATATTTTGGAACGCGTAGTGAGTAAGCGAGAAATATAAGGTCGTGGGTGGACACGGCCGGTACTGAAATCTGTCCGTGAGTTACCACTTTCTGAGGGTTGTTAGTCACTTTGAGATCTATTAAGGTGTGGGAAATATTGTTGGTAGTATGTACATGGTTAGTAGGATTTGAAGGAAGGATAGTCAAGTCACATGAGGAAAACATGTCTTCTAATTTCTTAGTATCGTAATTCTTCGTAAGTAGATTAGTGTTGAAATCCCCTAATATAATGATATGTTCGTACGTTGGTAGCAAGTTAAGTAGATACGTTTCAAACTCGGCCATATAAGATACTTTAGGTGGTCGGTAAACCACTCCAATAAGTATTTTCTGTCCACTAGCAACTACTTCAACGAACATGAACTCCGTCCTCGGCAAATCGCCGGTCGATGAGGTACAAATGACACGGCTCTTCAGGTCATCTCTACAGTAGAGAACGATACCTCCTCCCCTCTTATTAGTGCGGTCATGACGATGGAGATTATAACCATCAAGTTGAACCATGCTGTTTGGAATTGAAGGCGATAACCAGCTTTCACTCATTCCTATCAAATGGACACTAGTTTTGCTAAATATAGCCTGAATTTCGTCAAAGTGTGCGGGCAAACTTAAACTGTTTAAGTGACAACACTGGAGGGTGTGAGGATATGGTGAAAGTTCGTGTTTCAATAAGCTGCTGGCGTCTATGGTAGGGAGAGGGGTGAGGAGAGTTCTATTCTTAGTGCTAAGGTCGTTGTCATTGGAAAACACCGTAGCTACCTGACTAACGGACATACTTTAACTGAGACCAAAAAAAAAATCTTACCTGGATTTCCTGGAGAACTGGACCGCTTGCCGGTTAATATACCACACACACACACAATCACACACGTAAACCTAGTAATAATGATAATAATAAAAATAACAATAATAATAATAATAGTAGGCCTAATAATGTTTAGTGGGCACATCACAATGGTCTTATCGCTCTGATAATCCACCTAACCGCCCCATGTGAAAGTTCAATTCCTTAGGTGTGCTAATGTTTAGCTTCTTCCCGTCTTCTAAATGGACGATAATGCGGCCATCCTGCGTTGAAACCCGCCGCATACCCCAGATGTCTCGTGCTTTACGCAACACTTCCTTCCTTGTGGACGTCAGAGATTCGGTAACGAGTAGTTTGGTTCCTTTAAGAGCTCGCTTGGCATGCCAGATGCGGTCTCTCTCATGGTACCTGAGAAATTTAATGATGATAGGCCTGTTTCCTGCGGATACCACCTCAGCTGTCGTCCTCTTCATACGGCCCAGTCTATGACACCTATCTATACTGTCCATAGGCAATTCGATGTTCAGTCTGGTTTTTAAAGTTCCCAATGCCACAGCGTAGGTGTCCTCGCCAGGGGTCTCACTTACTCCATGAAGGAGGAGGCAGTTCCTTCTGCTATACTGCTCTGCCTCGTCAATCTGAATGTCCTGCTGGTCGATGCGTTCCTGCAGATGGTTTACTTCCTTCTTCATTTCGCCTAATTCACTTGATATAGCTTCACGAAAGTCCTTAAAGTCTGAAGCGAGGCCGGTGAGTGTGTCGCAGGGGTTGGCAGCACTGGTCGCACTAGCAGCCATGGCTTGTTCCAAGCTTGCTTGGAATTCAGCCATTCACTCTTCGAACTTAGATATTCGTTCATTTACGGCCTTCAGCGTCATAGCACTTCACTTTTATTCGAGTAAACGATTAAGTAGAACACTAGCACGCCCACGAATATTCAAATGCAACTTATCTTGCTGATATGGCAGGTGAATTGCGGAGCACGTTTACTCGCGTTGTACAGCGTGCGCCATCTTGAAGGTTTATGGCTAGACTAGGTAGTTGGCGTACAATTCTGTTTTCAGGAAGCCATAAGATATGAAAAAAATATGAAATTATTTTCTTCTTCATTGTGCTGGTGATTGAACCAATCTCACGATAGACAGTTTCATTTGGGACTCCCTCAACCTGATACTTTTTATTTATGCACGTTCTAAAGCCTCGTCCACACCGGCAGATTTGTTTCCAGAAACATTGTATGCAGAATGTTTCCCAAATGTTTCTCATTTGTATGCGGGATGTTTGCAAACTTTTTGAAAACAATCTACATACAATCGGGAGACACATTTCATACTTGAGTGATGTTTGGAAACAGTCTGCATACAGTTTGCAAACAGACTGCATACTATTGACATACAAATGACAAATACATCTCGTGTTTCTAGAGACAAGATACAAAGTTTTCTGTTTTCCAACGAAATGGAAAACACGCATACAAGAAACAAGTATTTTGTCTCAAGTCTTCCTGGAGACCGGATACAAACCTCAGACGCATCCAGTAGCCAGTTGTCTTTCGAGCGTATCACAGTGCGGGTGGAGTCATACTGCTGAGTTAATTGTTCGTGAATTGAGCAATATTTCAAAATCTGTAGGGTTCATTCGAGTGAAGTTCCGAAAACCTGCCCCATCTTCAAATCTGAGGTCTGAAAGTAGGTTCCGGCCGTAGTACGTACCTTCCTCAAGCACTCTGTGTCCAACACCTCCTCCTCCTTGGTAGAGTAGACACATAATTAAGCAATACAAAACACGCACAGGCCAAAAGTACGTCTTCTTCACTCGGCATTGCTAGAAGCACTGACTGTGTGGACTAGAGGTCTAATTCTGGTGTGTACGCAAACCAAGTAACATACTTGTATCGGATACAATGTTTTAAAACAGTCTGCAGACATGTATGGAGACTGTTTGCAGACTGTTACCAGACTCCGAAAGTAGTATACATACAGTCTTCATACAGTTTTCAAACAGTTTGCATACAGTCTGCAAACAATCCACATACAGTCTGCAAACAAATCTGCCGGTGTGCACGAGGCTTAATGATTCTTCTTTCCGTTTTGAGGAGCTGATCAGTTCTTTGTTCATTTTTAATTTCACAAGCATAAGTGGCTTCAGGGAGAGTTCGAGTTAGTAGCTATTAATAGGCATTTTCTTCTTATATGTTGACCAGGTTAGAGATTGTGTCTTTTTCATTTTATTTGTTCTATCTTACAGTATGTAAAAATGAGCGATATTTACCGGTAGAACGAAAAGCTTCATCAAGCAAAGGAATTCGGCATGCTTATGATGCAGCCTTCAAACTTGCAGTTGTGCGTTATGCCAAAAGCACGGATGTCAGGAAAACATTTTTACATGTTGGTAAGTACAAGAAAATAAATGTGTCTTTCCTTAATCCGGATACAGCTTATTTTCGGGCATAAATTTTTCTTCCTTTTTCCTCTTCGAATATTAAGGGTACGGCTTATTTTTGGTCCAATAAAGTAATACCACTACCAGTGCAGTGGCCCTACAGGTTAGAAATGAAATGAAATGTGGGACATGGACCATGAGGCCCGATTCTGTTTCTAATCTTGTTCCATCCATCATATCCAACATTTATAATTAACTCTTATTTTCTTTCTACCACGACTGTATTATTCATAGGCATCTTATTTTCATGCCTTTGATGAAAGATCTCTTTCCCATACTGACATCATTCATTTCTGGTCTGAAGGTTGGAATGGGGTACACTCAGACTGAGGACAACCGAGATTGGACCATCTCGTGGCCTAGTGACAAGTATTCTTGGCTGTCATCCCTGAGTGTTCGTTTTTCGGCTCTAATTTCTACATTATTTACAGAAAGCTAACTGAAAAGCAATGCACTTCACAAATGTCAATTAATGAAGACTTTCAAATAGCGAGCATAACATGTATGAACTGTCTGAATCAAAGAAAAACTGATGTCTATTCTAATGATAAGAGGTGTATTAGCATCATAGCTATAAGTATTTGTCCTGGGGACTGGAAACTTTGACAAAACTTCGTTTGATGCCCATTATCCTTGTAAAATTACCCCCTGCTGGGCAAGAAACAGTAACAAGCATATTTCAAACATTAAAACCATGGCAGAATGTTTGCCTACTAATATATTTGTAGAAGATAGTCTTCAAACAAATTTGATATTAATAAAAAATAACAGTTGCAAACCCCATGATTTTCAATAATCTAATGTGGACTCTGAAATACAGGCAGAAGAAGCACATGACAGCATGATTCCCAAGAGCTTAAGTAGAAAGTGAGCATGAACATACTCATAGTGGCATTTAGGTATAGTACATGAAAGAGGAAAGGCATTTTTCAATAGGTTTTATACGTATCTATAAATTTTGATTCAAAATCACATACAATGATGAGCCAAAAGATTATGACCGTCCTTTATAAAGCAATATTGTTATCTAGTAAAATAACATTCTAACACCACAGGCAAGCTGGCATTATGCTCGTATCGTTGATATGTTGATTGCAAAAGATCGTGTTAAGACCTGAATGACTCTGGTACAAGCTGGATCATTATGAATAGTTGAGGCTTGTAGGGTGCTCACATTCTGACATGGTGCATACTTATCAACAGAGGTCCACGGAGGAGCAAATCATGAACTGTTCAGAGAGTGTTAGGCAGAGGAGATGTCATCACTGATGGCTGGTATGGGTCGGAACATCAAGTTCACCTGCCCCTAGGCGACGAAGACGAATGAAAGCTATTCACATGATTACTGTGGCACAAATTATCTTGCAGGTGATGAAAGTAATTAATTAGTAATGTGTCATGAATGCTGTGCATCAAATCTGCCTTGCATAGTCGCAAGTAATCATAATGTTTTGGTTCATCAGTGTAAATGGAAGAATTATATAACAAGGGTATATTTTCAATATGACAACAAATTACAAAACAAAAAGACATGTTCATGTTGTACAGTATTCCACTACATCAGATATACAAATAGAACCTTAATTCCTATTTACATTACATCCAAACCCAACATAGATGATAAAATAGTAAATGTATTGTTCCTGCAGTAACAGGTCACGCTGAGAACAAAATCTACATACAGTACAATCAACAGACTGGTAACTGATACTATAAATTGTTGGATATACACACACATCACTCTGCATTCCACAGTACATCCTTTAGCTGAAGTGCAACAGATATTGAGTAAAATATCTTTATGTAGCTCAAATAACCCTTTAACTGTTGACAATGAAAGTAGTCTTACAAACCCTTGGTGCCAACATTTTCATTAAAAACCTGTACCTTACTCAAAACAAGTGTTCATTTTTACAATATTTAAACAGAAATTCATATTCAATAAATACATTTTCTAAAACTAATCTAAATATTGATTCATATTCAACAGTAGACCACATATACAACTGTGTATTATGACTCCAACCTTCATGTGTGATTTTGCTTGACTTGGAAAGCCGCTCTCAATTGTTGGACTGCAACCCATTATTGCAATTATTTATTGCTATGCTGGTCAGATATCTTAATAAAGAATGTATTTTTTTTTCCATCTCCTGGAAACCTGGAACTTTTTCACCAGACACATTATGTTGAAGCACCATCTTATAAAATATCCAATATCAGTGGTGAATTCTCTGAGCTAGCTTAGCATGCTTGGTGTAATTCACAAAAGATACGTTTAATACATGATACTGTTCCCTCTAGATCAACCCATGATTGTTCTACATTTGGTGGCTTTCTCTACTGTCAGAACCTTAGCACGCAGCAGCATGCTGTATGATTCTAGCCATCTCAGGTCTGAGAAATGCGCTATAAATTTGCTAGGCAGGCCATTTCTGCCGGAGAGTGTTAGACACAGGGGTGCGACCATCTGACCTGCTGCACAAAATCAGCAAACTGCTGGTAGTGAATGTGTGACTTTCAGAGAGTATTTACAATAAATGTGGTTAAGTGACATGAATGAACTGATTGACAAAAAATTATTCTGTATTATTCTGGTTTACAGGACATGTTTACTCTTCTTGTGGTAACATAGAATAGTGTATTTAGTTTGTGAACCCTTAATTTCATAAATGTATGTCCAGTTGAGTGTAGTTGTACTTTTAATGCATGCAGAATGGTACACTGTTATGTCATGCATTCATTCATTAGGAGGCATTCATTAAATACGTGAGGCGATTTTAGTGATTTTTCGACCCCCCCTCCCTTGGTGAGATGTCATGAGATTTTGATCGACTCCCTCCCCCTCTCCTAATCTCATGTGAGATTTTTCAAAATGCATATTTTAATGTAAAGAAGTTAATCTGTTCTTCACTGGATTGGATTTATAAAAAAAAAAAACAATTTGCTTAATTCTTTTCATTTAAAACTAGTTACGACTTCTACGAATGTACTCTAGAATTACAGTGAGAAAATTGAACAATAAAATACTTGAGTAGGAACTACTAAAATTCGTAAAAGAATATTCATTCTAACTCAGTCCACGGAGACTCATGTATGATCTCAAGAGTGACTACTGGAACCAACATTTCCAAGTGATTTTCAGTAAAATCAACTGCTCCTTCAACCTCGCTCTGATTTAGCCACTCTAAACTGTTATCGCTTGCTCACAGAAGCTCAGTAGCTTGATGTACTAAAATGGGTGTCTGGACAAGACCATTCGCATTGGTCACGAGTTTGGCCAGCCGGTGGCGGCTAAACATTACAGGGGCTACTGTGCTACTTTGTGGCGTTCGCAAAACTGCGATAAATATAATGATTTAACCGTATTTTAATGGAGAAACATTTTTTACTTAATTTAACCCAATTTTCTCGCAATTTTACACAGTTTCTTGTGGGAAGAAATAAAATAAAAATGATAGTGTTATTTGCAGAGACCCCCCTCTCCCCCACGGGAGATTGGGTGAGGTTCGTCTCGACCCCCTCCACCCCCCCCTAAACGCCTCACATAATTAATGGACGCCCCCCTATCTGTCAGTAGTAAAAGTCAATAACCTTCCTTGTCAATATCATGCATTCTTAAGCTTCATGTTGATAGTTTTCTTTTAAATGTTATGTACTTTGACATGCTTGAAAGAAGATGAGCAATATTTCTTAAATCATATTTACTTGTATATAATTGTTGCAGGGCCCTCAGTGGCTCAGACCGTAAAACATTGGCCTTTTACAGCGGTTGGTTCATATGAAATTTGTGCTGGACAAAGTGGAGGAGGGACAGATTTCTTGGCTTTCTCTGTCAATTACATTTCACCAACACACTCCATTTTCATTTATTCTTCTCAGAGGTTGGCACCAAGAAGGGCTGTGAAACTAACGCTACATTGAAATTCATCATACCTCAACCCTGACCCTATGAGAACTGGATAATTCGATGTACAAAAATGCATATATAGCAATTGCTGCATCTGCTGTTTTGTACATGCAATAAATTTCCAAAACAGAGAGTAAATTTTTTTAATTTCAATGATAAAAATACTAGGTGATTTGAAAATGAATGGGTGTAATGTTTCATAAATGACCTCCCAAACACAATAACAACCACATAATGTTATTTGCAGATGACTGTTTTCTATATAGAAAAATGTTATCAGGATTTCAAATGAGCATTGCAAGGTGATTGAACTTGCTCCGACTCGTAGCGGTGACTCACTACTCGTCGCGCTATTATTGTTTTCAGGTACTTGTTGTTATCGCTTGTCTGTTTTAGTGCTCCGTCATCTCTGGTATTGATTCTGTCATTGTCCGTGTCTTGTACAGTACATACTGCACTGTGAAGTTTTTAGTGCTTACTGTTAGTTGGTTTTACAACATTGTTCTTATGTGTTCGTTACAGTACTTGTGTGTTTTTTAACATGTCAGGAGTGAAACGTAAACACAATACTCTTTCACGTTCCTCTAATTTTTCAATTAGCAGCGCTACGAAGACTGGACAAAGGGGTAACACTCCAAAAAATTGCCAAGGAACTCAATGTAGGCGTTACGACAATAAAAGATTGGAGAAGAAATCGAAAAGACATTGAATCATGTACATTGACGATAGATGGTGAAAACGCTCTTGAGAATTGCAAAACATTGAAAAAGCCTAAACTTGAACTGATTGACAACGAAGGAATAGGACCCCGATATCTAGAGTACAGAGATTGTTTATTTTAATGTAAATCCGTATTTTTCTGTACTTTCTGATAATCCGACCATTTTTGTGTTCCGACCATACCCTCAGTCCCAAAGGTGACGGATTACAGGGGTTGTACTGTACCTTGGAATAACACTGATAACTCAACTGGGAAACAAGTTGTCAATGTTACGGCCAACATTAAACTCCCTCATTCTACTGAAACACCATAATTCAAACACTTCTATTCTTCTCTTTCCTGCTGTGCAAACAGTCCAAGTTTCACTTCCGTCGAGTGCCATGCTCCAGACAAAGGCTTTTAAAAACGATTTCCTAATACTGTACCAAAATCTATATTCGATGTCAACAGATATTTTTCTGTAGAAATGCTTTCCTTGCCTGAACCAACCTACTTTTTATATCCTCTTCGCTTCGTCCATCACTGGTTATTTTGCTTCCTAACTTCGGCTGCATTCCATTGTCTTTGGTTTTACGTTTATTGATTTTCATCATGAATCTTTCCTCAAGGTGGAGTCAATACCATTTAAAAACTCATTTAAATCATCTGGTGAATTGCTTAAGATGACAATGTCGGCAGTAAATCTCAAGAGTTGAAATTATTTCACCTTGAATCTTTACTCCTACCGGTACTTTAAATCTTTTTCTAATTTCTTTCATTGCTTACTCAATGTATAGATTGAAAAGTATGGGTGATAAGTTGCAACCTTGCCTTATACCTTTCTGAATACCAGCTTCTCTCTCACATTCTTCAACTTTAATAACTGCTGTCTGGTTTCTGTATAGTTCTATATACTGTAGTAGTTCCAATACAAAAGTTCCTCCTTTCTCTACTAGAAAGCACTATAGTGTCAAAGAGCTTAGAAATCTAACCTCCTTGAAATTCATAGCATTCCAAGGAACGACTAAATTCGACATGCAAGCTGACCTCTGGGCGTCAAATAACAAAGCGTGCATACGTCATTGGAGTGGTATTGATATCTCTGTTATTAATCATCCCATGGAAAAACGTAGCAAAATATCTTACGAGCCCCATAATACCATTTTAGAAAAGGTTAACGGAATATTAATGTCTTTAATTAATTAATTCAGTGTACTAAAGGTGAGCAGATGTCACAATTCTATACAAATTATGGTACAATGGTGAGTTATGGAAGTGATTGGCCAAAGAAGAATGAGAGTAATGGCGTTTGCAGATGATTTGATGATCTGGGGAAACAAGGAGGAGGACGTACAGGAGCAGTTGGATGTATGGGAAGAAATAGTACATGGATATGGGATGAAGTTTAGCACAAGCAAAAGCGAGTGGATGATCACAAGCAGGAAGAAGGAGAGAGTCACAACGGGAATAACAATTGGTGGGGAAGAATTTAGGAAAGTATAGAGTTTCAAGTAACTGGGAAGCATAATACAAGGGAATGGAAGAAACGACAGAGAAATAAATGAGCGGCAAGCAGAATTATTCAGGAGAAGTATTAGGAGCCTGGTATCGTGTAAGGATGTCCCTCAAAACATCAAAAGGGTCATATATAGGACGTACTATGTTCCAATCCTGACGTATGCCTCAGAGACCTGGGTTATGAAAGGAAGGGAGCGAAGCAGAATACAGGCTAGTGAGATGAAATGCTTGAGAAGCAATATTGGAGTGACAAAGGTGGACAGGTTAAGAAATGAGAAGATCAGAGAATTAGTCAAGGAGGGAGCTTTATAGGATAGGATAGAGGAATCAAGGCTTAAATGGTATGGGCATGTTAAGCGAATGAATGGGAGGAGGATATCCAGGAAGATACACGAGATGAAAATAGAGGGGAAAAGACCAAGAGGAAGGCCAAGAGATAAGTGGCTGAAGGGTGTGGAGGACTGCGTACGAAAGAAAGGAGAAGACTGGACCATGGTGGTGACGGAGAGATGGTGGGAAGACGATGGAGAGGCTTATGTTCCAAACAGACCCGGCCAGTGGCTGGAAACTGTTTAAGATGATGATGATAGCGAGTTGTACATTGCACAAGAAGCAAAATAATCAATGAGAAGAACCAAAGCAGGAACAAACAGGACAAACATGTAAGGAAAAAGGAGTCATACAGGTTATATATAAAATATGAAGCTGCATTTGCACGTTTCCCTGTGTCATTCTGGGTTATACTTCTCCCTTTACTATACACCTCATTGAAGAATATCTCCCACTACAGGGTGTATTGACCAAAAAGAAGAACTCGTTGCTGTCTGCCCTTCTATGAAGACTGGAAGGATGAACTGAGCTTGTTGTGGAGGAGGCTATTAAAGTGGACTGATGGTGTAAGTGCCCACCCTTGAGCAGCTTGTACAGCTGTAGCTGTGGGGTTAATCCTTGTTCATCCATTAAAGCGTTCGTTCTTGTCTACCCCCGTGGTTTCTCAATCGGTTCCCACTGGCCTGTCCTCTGATTGTTTTGTATTTCCCTGTGGTACTTCCCTACATAGATTTACTTATTGTAATTGATTGATAATTGCTTTTATAAAAGCTAATCAAATTCAAAGCATTCCAAGTTCCATAGTAATCGATTACATCAAAAGTGGTTGTCTGAGCAGCCTGTAGACATTACACAATTCAGATAAGTATCCACATAAGATCTTTCAACACATTAACAGTAGACAAACACTATTTCGTGTGTTGTAGTTATAGCTTCTTACTATTGTCACAGTAGAGTACTTGTAGGTCATTTCCGCACATAAGTTTACAATTTACAATTAGTTTCGGGCTTATTGCTTATGTGTATCACAGCAATAGTAGCTACACCTTTAAAGATTAGTTGGGGGAGGAAGATGTTTTCTTTGATGGGATCGTCATTTCAAAGTTTGCCACATTAAAATAAATAGTTCTTTTTTCGGGTGCTTAATGCCTTAATATTTATGAGTAATAATTACCACACTTACTAAGTTTCTGACAGGATTTTATATTTTGGTTTTGGAGGGCAGAGACTATCTGTGGGTGTCACGGTAGGGTTGGCAGTGTTTTGTAATGCCATTTGTCTTGTAAATTTGGATCTGACGATGCTCGCTTGACGAGTGAAACATATCATCCCTTAGTTTTCTCCTTTTTCAATAATCCATAACAATATATATATACACAGTGGAACTTGGAAAATCTGAACTTCTAAAATTCGAAATTTTCTTCTTCGAATATTTTGCTTGGTCCCTACCATTTTGTATGTAAACAATGTTAAAAGATCGTGGATAATTTGAATATTTTTTGGGATAATTCGAACTCTTAACGTCAATGGTAGAGCGCAGTATTGGAATACGAGCAAGCTCCCGTCATCCTGCACTACCGGGCTAGCAGTGGAGTCAGTGCCTTTTCCCCTCCCACTACCATCCCATTTCAACATTTCTCTTTGGTATCTTGTTGAGTGTGCGTGGTGTAGCAATGTCCTCCTCCAAGCCTAAGATATACAAAACATTAACTTAAGCTAAAAAGTAGTGGTGATTAGGGAAGTTGAAAAGGATCTAAAGAAGAAATCTGAGATAGCTAAAGAGTTCGGAATCCCACCTAACACGCTATCGACTTATTTAGTGTAAAAGGCCTAAAAAGGGCAAGAGAACCGGACAACCCTGATATGGACGAGTGTTTTGAAATGGTCATACCTGCCAACCTTTCAAACGGAAAAATCGGGAGATTTTGAAGACGAACGATGTCAAATCATATTTCTTTGCCATAGTCTTTTACTGAGGAACCGACAAAATCATTCAGATCAAAAAATCACAATAGCCTACCGGCATATTAATGCCAACAACATCTAAGTTATACACAAATAATTTCACGTGTTAAACAGATACAATATTCCTCTCACCCTCAGGCTATTATGAAAATTTCTAGGAACACGCGCTGAATTAACCATTGACTATTTCAAACACAGAGATATTCAAATCAACTAAGCGGGATGCGTAGTTATGGAGAATTATCTATAAATTATCGATACGAAGTGAAACTGCGGTATCGAAACATACTTCAACACACGTAAAATCAACCTGTTTGATGGATGACTGGAGTTCGTCATCTCGCACTTTTAGTCCGAAATTATGCGTGAGATTTTTTGAAAAGTCGGGAGATTTAATATGTTAAGCGGGAGGGTGGGAGAAATAGTGTAAAATTGGGAGTCTCCCAGCTAAATCTGGAGAGTTGGCAGGTATGAATTGTTCAAGCAGGTGCAGGACAAGCAAGTTCCAATCAGCGGAAGTCTTTTACGAGCAAAGGCTGAACGCTTTGCCTCTAAATTGGGCAAACATGATTTCAAAGCCAGCACAGGGTGGCTGGATGGTTTCAAAGAGCGAAACAAGATTTCTTTTAAATATGTTTGTGGTGAGAGTGGTGGTGCTGATCAGTGTGAGGCTGCACAGTGGAAGAAAGACTCACAAGAGATTATTGACGGCATGGAGCCTAAAAACATTTTCAACATTGATGAGATTGGGCTCTTCTTTAAGTGCACCCCAGACGAAAACACTTCAAGACGAAAAGAGTCATGGCGGAAGCTTATTAAAGAAAGAGTTACTCTGTTGGTTGGAGGAAACATGGATGGGTCCAAAAAACTGCCTTTGTTGATAATTGGAAACTCCGCTAACCCTCGTTGCTTCAAAAAAGTAAAAACGAAGCCAGTAGAGTATGTACATAGTGCGAGAACTTGGATGACAAGTAAAATTTTCGAGAATTGTCTCTTAATATTTGAAAAAGAGTGTGGAAAACATAAGTGGAAAATTATTCTCTTTATTATCAACTGCACTCCTCACACCAGCATTCCGCCTATGGAAAACGTAAAGGTGATTAATTTTCCACCTAACATGACATCGGTTGTTCTATTATTCTTAGTTTTACTTCCACTTTTTAATACTACTTACTTTGTTTGAGGTAATGCCTGCATTTCAACGCTGCCTCGACAATTGTTTAGAAAATATACGAGTTATGAAATACAATTTTGCGTTCTACCGTTGACGTTAAGTAAGTAGTATTGAAAAGAGGAAGTAAAACTAAGAATAATTGTTATATCAATACGGAAAAAAGATGATCTTACAAGATATTCATTGGTTGTTCATCCCATGGACCAGGGGATAATTAAAAATCTCAAACATTTCTATAGGCGATTGTTGGTCGAGAATATTCTCACAGAAGACAGTAGCGCTCTTAAAATTAAACCTGACATACTTCAAGCCTCAAGAATGTGCACACGAGCATGGGATCAAGTGACAGCAGAAACAATCGAGAACATTGTTTTAAGAAAACTCGTTTTGTGGTGAAAGACGGTGGAAGTGCCAACGAAACTGTGTATGCACCTGTGCCTTCAGTTGACGGTTGGGAGGAAATTGTGACTGTTCCTATCTCGTATGAAGAATTAGTTAATGTTGAAGATGTTGCAGTGTGTGGCGAGCTTAGTGACAGACATAATCACAGAGGTAATCAGTAACGCCAACCAAGCTACAGGTGACACATCTGAAGATGAGGTTGGCGATTCATTGTAGGATTCAGGATTGACCGATTCAGACCGCGGCAGAAGCATCCAATTACGTCCAACAACTCAGAACATTTTTTGAAAATCGACACAACGAATGTGATTCTATTTTAGTTTATTAGTTAATAATTTTCAAATTACAAGGGAGGGTGGGGGGATAAATAATGAATCACAGGTAGATGTTTTTATAACTGGACATACATTCGTGTCGACCAAATGAAAGTTATCATTGTTAATAAGGCAACACTAAAATGGCTTCAATAAATAATAATAATAATAATAATAATAACTCCAATCACTACATCCCATGAAGGGCCTAGGCCAACCAAGCGACTGCTGCCCAGCCATTTGGCCTGCAGATATTGGGGTGACGCGTGGTCAGTGCATCAGGTCCCCTCAGTCATTAATCTTGGTTTTCGTGACCAGGCTGCTGCCTCACTGTCAGACAGCTACCCAATTGTCTTCGCGAGGCTGAGTGCACCCCGTTCCAACCCTCACGTCAATTTCTAAAATCCCTAACGGAGCCGGTGCCTCCGTGTGAGAGGTAGGCGCACTACCGCAATACCATGGGGCCGGAAAAATGGCTTCAAAGCTTTTGTAATTAATGTTATTACATCATTGCTAAGTTTAAGATCTGAGAACACTGGTAGAGTCAGTGCATTGCAACTTACTCTTTTTCAAAGTTGCATGATTTATTAAACAATGAAGAATTCTCCTCACTTCAGAAGTGGTTTAAAAAAAATATATCGTTACTTTTCCTCAATGTACATTAATGGTCATTCTCTTCATATTAATCATATTAATGCCAACTAACGGTGCCAGGATTCACAACCTTGGGCACAGCAGGCGAGAACGTTACCGCTGAGCCACGCAGCCAGTCGCAGGTTTCCTTTTTCAACTGTTTGCTATGAGGCACAATGGCAGGCTTGCAGAGCACGGTGCTGAAAAATATCATCACTGATTGCTCTACTGCTCGCAAACCAGCAGAAATTCTGTGGTAGTTCCCGTGTTACATTTCATGCAGGATTTCAGCCAGGCTTGAGAGAAGAGCCACATTGTGTGTTATGTTATGTGAGCTGTATGAGTAGGTCTACAAATGTTGCAGGTTATCCAGGACTGGCCAAATGAAGGAGAGGGGAAAGCAATCTGGTGAAAACATGCTATGATAGCATAGTACATTTCTAACAAAAATAACTAAGGTTATCCTCAATTCATCACAGTAAAAATGCTCTGACTGATATCTCTGCAGCAGTCAATGCTGAGTAGGGGTCAATAACCTAGGATCATTTGTTAAGTTCACAGTCTATGGTCTGCTTTTCATCCTTATCGCATGACGGCATGATGATGCGCCTGTTAAGTTGTTTGCCTCTTACCAAACTGGACTGGGTTCCATTCCTGGTTAATGCATGTGAGATTTACGAGGCGAAATGGGGGTCATGGGTGGTGGTTTGTATTCCACATAGAAAGGAGGTCCCATAATGATCCATGCAGGAAAATATTGCGATGGCAGTATATTGCAGTTGAAGCATCTTCAGCACAATAACAGTATCTGTGTCTGTTGACAGCTCTTACTAGCAGGAAAACTAGCCCCATGCTCTGTAGGCAGCGAGCACCTTCTTAGGCCAAGTCAGTAACATTGAATGCCAGACCACAAGCTGCGCAACACGCACACCCATGATCCATCACAGCTACAAGAAAGCATTAGAGCGGGCTTTACAAAGGAAGTAATATTTACTCTTGGTTAGTGTTTAATGGTTACCACTGACAAACACGCAGCTCTAGGCCATGGGGCCAAGTTCACTGCGGACTTGGTAGACGTGGGTTCGAGCCACATTGTCGGCTGTCCTTGAAATTATTTTCCATGGTTTCCCATATTCAACTCCAGGCAAATGCTGGGACAGTACCTACTGACAGGCCACGGCTGCTTCCTTCCACATCCTTGCCAAATTTGATTTAACTTTTCATTTCATCTCTCATTAAGTTGACGTCAGGAAGCATCCGGCCGTAAAAACCATCCGCCACATAGAATTTCATCGCATCTCATCCCCGACCCCGTTGAAAATGGGAATAATAAGGGGTATACAAACAGTGTTTTATGGTTACCGCCACTCATGACCACAAGATTAACGGTCACATAAAACTACAAGCTTCCTTTATTTTTGTTTGATGGTTAGTCTCTCATAGGTATGAACCAAGTCAAGGAATGTAGCAAAATCCCTTTCCAGGGTCAAATTAGACATTTTTGAGCTGAAGTGCAGTTTTACAAGCAGATGATTAAAATAATTTCCTCCTTGAATTTAGTTAAAATAACGAAGTTGATTGTTCATGGAATAAAAAAGGGCTGGTAATCGAGATCATTAGCTCTTCAACCATGCTTCTACAGGTACAAGCTTATAAAATGGGTGACTGAGTTGAGAGCAGAAGTCCTGTACAACACTGACAAATTCTTTGCTGCAATATGTTACCAGGGTGTCAGAAAGGCTGTAGTTATGTTATCACAAATGGGGTATATTTTATGCAACCAAGAATTTAAGTCAGTGCTGTACAGGACTTGAACTTTGGCTATTAGCCCAGCTACTCACGTTCTAAGCTCACAACTGTCCATAGCACACTGATTTCACATTATTGTAGATACTTCGTCTCCTTTACGATAGTTTGGGTCACCCATGTCATTAGTCCAGTATCCCTTGAACAATAGAAACCTGGCTACAGGACTTTGTTCTAGCAATTCTATTACCTGCATGTAACAACTCAATTAAATGGTTTACTCAATGGTTCAAAAAACAAGACAGTCAGTCGGTCAGTCCATAACACTTTTACTTTCAAGCTCTAAGCTGACGTGTGTGTAAAAAATTTCAGTTGTATTTACCAAGCTGTGCACACTTCTTTTACTCTCACCAAGGCGGGCCGGGTTCGATTCCCGGTAAATGCATGTGAGATTTTCGAAGTGAAATGCCATGTCCTGTGGTTCGGATTCCACGTAAAAAGGAGGTTCCGTGGCTCATGATCGCGAGATTAACAATCACATAAAACTACAAGCTTCCTTTTTACACTTCTTTTAAAATGACATGGAAGACATAACATGAACATTTGTAAACACATGTCCTCAGACACACCCGGCACTAAAAGCCATACGCTAAATAAAATAATAACCACTGAAAATAAGTGATGTCTCTAAACCATATGGTTTCAATGTAAAAAAAAAAAGTGGAATAAAGAGTTACAAATTTCAGATTTGAAAGTTTTAGAAAAAGGAATTCACTGTTGGCCGACTGAAAAGGTTTCTATAATAGAACTAGGCAACACTAAAAAATGGCTTCTAATAGTTCAAAATTATTTAAATAACGAACTAACAAATAAACGAAATATATTGCCTATGATACTGCATAATTTCACTACAACAAAAACAGAGAAAAATATGCGTAAGTTTACTGCCAAACACAATGTAAGCAAGACATGAAACTCTGGTGAGCACATGTCTCAGATTCTAAGAATATATGAATACAAATCATCAGAAGTTCCAGTGGAATATAAATGTGAGTAAAAATTGTCTTCTTATTTCCTGAAAATTGATGCTATTTGGCATGCAAATAACAAAATAATCCATAATAAAGGCCAGTAACGATGGAGTGTTATCCTGACAGTTTTGGCACTAACTGGGGGTAACAATAGATCGTAACCTTGAAAGTCTAAGGGTTAAAGAGTGACAAAAATGTTCAATTATAATCAAACTGCTGCAAGGTAGCTAAAAATAAAAGTGAAGACAATGCCACCTAATAAAATTGACAACATCAATTCAAAATACAGTAATAAACCAATATAAATAAAAGGGGAAAACCTTATAATTTAAGTATGTCCTTTCTAAAATGAACTGCATGTTACTAACAATAACTACATGATCATTTACCTCAAACTTCCTAAAGTGGGAAATAATTATGTATATAAACTTTTAATTTAATACTCATGTAATTTTTATTTTAATATACTGTACAAGACATAGACTGAACCTTTCCTTTACTTGGTAGTTTAGTGAAAATCTGAGTTGAAGATGGATGATTTTCGCTCACTGTTGAATGATAGGAGGGAAGTTATGGTCAAATACACAAATTAGTCAAAAAATACTTTGCACAAACGACTAGAACAGATATTGTAAGTCATCATCCTCACAAAAGATAAACTTTATCAAGATGCAGCCATAACCTGAGAAATAAGAAACTACAGTACTAAAAATATAACAGCACAAACCTTAAGAGAACTTTTAATGGAAATGTATGGTAATCAAAGGTATAGATGAAATGTATTTACATGGGAACCAAATTAAAATTCAACAAGAAAGATTATGGTAGAGTTTAACTTTCCTACTATTCTCTATGAGATAACATACATACACAGTGAAATTCATAAAGACAAAACAAAAAATAAAATAGCTGTGATGTACTAAAACTTTCACATTCAACTAGAAGAAAATGTTTAAATAACAGATATTTCAACAATATTTGTTGAGTGGTCTCTGATGCAATACAAGGAAACAAATGCACAATGTGAAATAATGTTACATATATATTTTATACCCTTCATTTCGAAAGAATCTGAAGCTTTCGGCGGGAACAGTATTGGCTGGAGTTTGACAGCTAGCACCACACATTGCCAACGCGTGTTCATTCATTGAGTCGCTCGTTAACCGTCTGGGTCGGAGTTCTCTTCATTGTCATAGTTTAGTTTACTTTTAGCATAATTTTTGTTTCCATTTTTACTTAGTTATTTCTATTATTATTATTATTATTTTCTTGTTGTTTCTATGGCTTCCTGTCATAGCGTTTGAATATTACCGCTTGTCATCCAATAGCCTATAACTCGACAACGTAAGACCACGGCAATAATATTGCCACAGAGTGACTTGTTTGAGTGCTCGGTGCTAAATATTTCTTTACCTTAAAATTAGCTTTGTATCATCACTAAAGCTATTATTAACCGTAAAGAGTCACGATACAGTGAGTGCGCTTGGTGTTATCATGATCTGTTGTCCCTGTATCAGCTACCTACAATGACCTCCACTCAGACTCGTTTCATCTTGAAGAATAATCATTGCATAGTGGGTGTTTTTATAATCGTCAGATTACTTTGTATTAGCTGTAGAGTGTTTGCCCTCTTTGTCGTATTTATTGAATTGAATACAGGTGATAAAGGCTTCAGTGTGTAATTTATCAAATAATTAGTTTATTTACGTACCTACCATATTTCTCTATTTGAATGTACTGGCATTGACTCAAAATTCACTTTAAAAATATATATGCATAATACTACCGAAATAATGTTGAAGTGTAACCCTGTATATTATTCGAGTCAGCTGATTTATAACAACACTAAGAACTTGGCAACACAGCTCAGCTGTTCCAAACTCCCGCCATATTCTTCACCTTTATTCTTTCGAAATGCAGGGTACAATACTCGTTAGAATCAACTAATTTTACTCAATTCCAGACTGAGGTCAGATAGAATTAATTTTAATACTCGCCCATTGTTACGATACCAGGATGCACACTTATCTAGTATTTGCTAGAAGAGATGGATGCACACTAATCTAGCAGAGCCTGACAAGAATGTAGAGTTCTTTTGATAGTAATGTTTTGCTGTTCGTTCAGCTTTGTAGATAAACTACATAATGCATATATGCAAGAATGCAGATGCAACTAAAAATATAATCCAAGAATTGGATTTTCATGACCAAGGAGGCTTTCAGCAATTAGATCATGCTAAGTTCAATGAGTACAAGATCGAATGGTGGTAGGGAGTTAAAATATCATGGCACAACCAAGACTTGAACTGGGACCTTTTGGCCACCAATGCACCACCACTGCAGCTTGGGATTCAACTCTCTAGCCAAGATGACATGAGTGGGGTAGGTGCTGTCATGCTGTATTGTTGCCTACTGTTGGACACTATATTCATTTTGTTTTCTTAATGACAATAGATTAAGATACCACATACCACTCATTCAAACTATCAGTGTCTGGCTGTGTTGTGTTGTGTAATTATTTAAGCACTGGCCTTGAAAACCCAAGATTGAAGGTTCAATCCCAGATTAGTCAGAGACATTGGGGGATGTTTAACCCCTCAAGCCAGTTTGCCGTACACTGTACGTCCGCTGGAATCTACTCGTTCAGCCGGTTGGACGTACCACGAACGGCCGATGGAGGCGGAAGTTAGAATGCCTATTACACATGAACCACTGCTGCTTCACGGGATCTTTTTTTCACGTTATGAACCGAGAAGTTATGTACTTTCATGCCATCTCTGTTTCATAATTAGAACTAATACGAAGTTGGTCGATATCCGTTGCTTTTGACGACTGATATCGATCAGGGAAATAACATGAAACGCGCTCTACTTAGTTTAAAGTTAGTTGCTTTAGAAGGTACCACAGTCTCTCCTGCCATCTCGAGAATGTTTTGTGAACTATGTCTAACTTGATAATTTTTGCCACTTATGAAGGGGAAGCAGTGAAAGCAAATAATACGTAGATAATTTTTTGCTTTGTAGGCTAGAGGCTACTCGTTTGATAGATGACAGTAGTGGAAGTGATGTACAGGGAGGTGATATTTTCGGTAGTGATACGGACTATGCACACACAGCATGATGTTATTGGTGAAGTGGCAGACAGCGCTGATGAAGAAATAGCTTCAGCTGTAATAACGACCACTGTTCAGTGTTTGTGGCGAGAAGTTCACGGGTATGCCGCGAACAGGATAGCATTTCACGTCCGTTTTATATTCTTTTTATCTGTTTTTCGACGACAAAGTGATTGAAGTAATTGTTTGAGAAACAAATATGTATGCGGCAAAATGTATAGTTGGCGCGCCCTTGAAACCAAGGTCGCGCGCCAGGAAGTGGGAGTCAGTGACAGGGGGGCTACATTTGTGTGTTCTTAGGACTTGTAATGTTGATGGGGATAATGCAGAAACCTACCCTAAAGAGCTAATTCACCAGGGATGAATTTTTAGAGACCCCTATATTCCCTCAAACAATGCCAAGGGACAGGTTTGAACTAATATTGCGATATTTACATTTTGTTGACAATTATACACGGGATACATATACGGGGCCTAAAAAGCTTTTCAAATTCAGCTTTTCCTGGAAATTTTACCCGAATATTATGTATATTATGTAGATTGAGCATTATCATGTAAATATACCTGAAACAAATACCAAAAGTGGAACTTATCAAATTATTATATTTTTGTAAATATTGCGTGTGATCATGGACAACCCTGGAAAGCAGTCGTCACATATATTACCGAGAAACATTGGACATGATCTCGGTAAGTATTCCTAAAATTTTCATTACGTTATATTTCGTAGATTTAACATTATTAATTTTTTACCTTGTTGGTGTCTAAACCTCTGCTGAGCTTCAATTTAAATACCGCCGGAGAAGTGAACACCTCCGGATTAAATAGCCGGCCTGAGGGGTTAAATAAGAGAACCCCAAGTTGATGGATTTGCTGGCAAGATAAAGATCCCCTCTAGGAAAAAAGCAATTAAGTCTGTCAGTTATGAAAGAAGTGCTGGAGAAGATGTGTTGTTAAGGGATGTGCTGGAAGAAATTTCTGATCTTGGGAGGAAAACAAATAAACAAACATCTTCCTTTTGCAGCCAAATTTTACTTATATAATGGCCGACCCTCAATCTGGGTTTATGAACCATTCGTAGTATAAAATGTGCTAAATAGCTTAAGTAGGAGCTATATTTTGGAAATGTTTTTGTAGTAAATTTTGAAATCTCCCGCTAGTACAGTCACCTTAAAGAAGGCAATCAGGCATTGCCGGATCTTTGGAGATTTAAGAGCTTAAATGATCCTTGGGGCTATGCCAGAGGGAGCTTCGGTTCCTGGTAGGAGCATCCAAGCTGGACAGGCCTAAGGTGATGAGACAGACGAAGAGCGGTACCCTTGTCCTCCAGGTTGAGGGTTGGGCGTGGGGCTAACAACCCCACACACCGTAAAAAGAATCCTATTATGAAACCCTCAAGATTGCATCAGAACACTGGTGGATTTATTGAGGAGAGTGGACGAGAATCGTGAGGGAGGCCAAAGCCCATCCTGGGCTGTAGCGCCGAGGAAATAAGTAGGCCTAAGTAAGTAAATTCTGAGAAACACATTTTCTACTAGAGAGCTTGAGAACAATGCAACATTTTATTACTTCTGACTTGTTTAAAAGGTTTGGGGAGGGGGAGGAACCTCTGCCATATTTTATGTTACACGCGAAATGTCTTACTAAAATCATCCGAGGTATTACTTCATTGGTGAGATTGAAGTTAAACTGTGTTTGTGTCTAGTGCTGTGCTGTTGTTATGGGGCTATCATATGCTGGTATATTTAATTTCTTAAAACGGATGCAAAGTGTGCACAGGTGAAAAGTAATACAGAGCAGTCGTAGTTCTGCAGCAAACTTAGAGACGCATGTTCAGGTAAGACACCGGTAAATCTATAGCTTGATATTACCGGTATTATTGTTCTGGTTATAAAATATACCGGTGGCAAGTCCGGGGCCCTATTCGCAAGAAATGGGGAAGGAGGAGTCGGAGGAGTAACACCTCGTTAAAAAACCTAGGTCCAGCTGACTCGGCTGGTAGTACCTTGTAAGGGTCCCTTGCCAGGGTTACGGTGAAGTCCTCAACGGCATTGTTGGTGGAGCGGTTGAACTGCGGTACAGTAATAATGGCGGAAGGGGCCTCCTTGTGCTCGGGAGATTAGGAGTAAAAGGTATGTGGTCCACACATATCAGGGTAGCGTCTGTCTCAGATTGAGCGGCTACAAACAGCGTCTGTTCCAGATTGGGCGGCTGATTTTAATACTGGGAGGTTTACTACCTCATCAGTTATAACGCCGCTATCCTTCGGGATAGCCTTTCTCAATTCTTTTCTTCACTCATGATGGAAACACAAAGTATTGGATTATCTACCCCAGGTGGTAATTACCCAAGTGGTAATAAATCCACCTCCACGTATTGTGGAGTTAGTAGGCCTGCGGAGTCTGGGGAGCCTGCAATGTCATGTAAGAAGAAATATATTATGTACTTAGCAACAATTAACATAAACTCACTCCTTCAGATAGAAAAACTAAAGCAAACATTGGATGTTCTTGAGAAACATAACATTGTCATCGCTGCATTGCAAGAAACACGATTTTGTGATGAAGAAGCTTTTGAGTCTCAAGGATTCAGAATTTATAAAGGAATACCTGGCACAAGAGTTACACCGAACATCCCTCATCTTGGTACAGGATTTATAGTCCACAAGAAAGCTGTTGATTCAGTGCTGGATTTTACATCATTCAATGGAAGACTATCCACATTGTCATTTAGATCACTTAATAAAGCCTACACCGTGGTCAATTTTCATGCACCGACGAACGTGTCAAACAAGAAAGACCGAGAGCAAACTAATATAATATGGGAACAATTAGAAGACGTGATTGACAATATTCCAGCGCATCACACCACCATCCTTCTCGGTGATTTTAACGCCCAAGTAGGAAGAGAGAAAAAGTTTAGGAATATAGTTGGAAACTATCCTGCACATAAACGAACAAACAAAAATGGCGAACGGCTGATTGACACCTGCAAAAATAACAACCTAGTTTTGAAATCTACTGCGTTTAAACATCTTCCTCGGAAAGCAAGGACATGGAGACATCCAAATCCACGTATGGGTGAATTTCAACTGGATCATGTGGCAATATCAAAAAAATCAGATCGGGAAATCCAAAATGTGAAGGTCCTGCGTAATGCGAATATAGACTCAGATCATTATCTGTCCCTTATTAAAATGAAAGGTATTCCGTTTAGGAACAATAGAGTGAATGTTGAAAAGGGAATGAAAACACAAAAGTACAACATCGGTGGTCTGAAGTCAAATAACAACACTTTTGCGGAAACACTCCACAACAAACCAAAAGATGGAACATGGTTTACTTTAAGGAACGCCATTGTTACTGCGGCTTCGGAATCCATTCCTCTTGATAGAACGCGCAAGCATCCATGGTGGAACGGTCAATGTGATCACGCAATAGAGGAAAGAAGAAAAGCTTGGATCAAGTGGAATAACAAGAAAGACGATGTGAACCTTGAGAACTTTCTCTGCATCAGGAAAGAAACTTGTAAAATTTTAAAATTGGCAAAAAGAAATTTCTATCAAACTTTTAAACACCAACTGTCCAAATACGTCGCCCCTACTCTTCACATCCGAGGATCTGATGGTAAACTTAATCTCAATAATAAAGACTGTGCTAAAGCTTTTGGAGAATATTTTGAAACCCTTTTGAACACGGACATACCAACTGAACAACTTGCTTTCTATCCTAGCGTTGCATACCACGACAGTTCACCACCCTCCGTCGAAGAAATAACACAAATCATCAAGGCGCTCAAAATAATAAAGCCTCTGGGGAGGATAGTATTGTGGCTGAATTATGGAAATATGCAGATAATGACTCCATCATTTGTCTCCAGAAAACCATTGAAGAAATTTGGCATAGTGAAAAGTTGCCGGAGGATTGGACTTCTGCCATCATTCATCCTATACATAAGAAAGGGGATAAATCCGACCCAAATAATTATAGAGGTATTTCACTGGTATCGGTAACGTACAAAATATTTGCAAGGGCTCTTCTGAACAGAGCAGAACCGATATTAGACCGTCAGTTAGTGGAATATCAAGCTGGGTTCAGGAAATCAAGATCCTGTCCTGAACAAATTCATAACATTAAGACCATAATTTCCTACTGTACGGTACGATCAAAACCTTATGTTGTGATTTTTGTGGACTTTCAAAAGGCTTATGATTGCATTCATAGAGACACAATAATTAACACCTTACGTGAGTTTGGCCTAGACAATAAATCAATTAATTTGTTCAAAGCAAGCTTAGAAAACACCATTTCTAAGGTCAAATTTCGTGGTGAATTGTCCGAAGCCTTTGCAATCAAGACTGGCTGTAGACAAGGTGATCTGGGATCACCGATGCTGTTCAACTGTGTCTTGGAAAAAATTATAAGAGAATGGTTAACAATCTTACCAAATAATTATGGTATTCGAATTGGTTATAAAAAAGAAGACCTGAATATAAACTGTCTCGCTTTTGCAGATGACATTGCTTTGTTCGCTAATTCAATGGAAGAGGCCACTGACCAACTTAATAAACTACAAATCATAGCTGCTAAAACTGGACTTAAAGTGGCCTTCCATAAAACTAATTTTATCACAAATGTCAAAGATGCCTCAAAATTCATCACGATTGCTCTGCAAAAAATCAAAAAAGTCCGAAAATTTAAATACCTAGGCGAATGGATTACCCCTAATAATTCAGAAATAGCTGCCATTGAGAGCAGATGTAACAAATTGGAAGGTGCCTTTCAAACCTGCAAAAACATTTACAAAAGTAAAAGCTTGTCCCGGAATGTCAAACTTTGTCATTATAATACTGTAATTAGGCCGTCAGCACTGTATGCTGCAGAATGCTTACAGATGACAAACAAAGGCCCATTGAGAAAATTAGAACTTAAGGATCGGAAAATTCTAAGGAAAATATTAGGACCTGTTAATGATAATGGTACTTACAGAAGAAGACATAACAATGAATTATTTGAACATATAGAAGATTTGGTGAGTGTGATGAGAAAAAGGAGAATGTCTTTCTTTGGACATTTGGAGCGGATGGAGCATCATCGACTTTCATATCGAATCCACTCATCAATCTCTAAAAAAAAATCCTATTGTAAATGGTCGATGCAAGTTAAAAAGGACCTAACAGAAGCTCGAATCAATCAAGCTCTGGTTTGGGATAGGAACCTGTTCAGAAAGGCGGTTAAATCAACCAGTAATCTACACCCTTTAACATCTGTGATGCCTCGCCCTCACTGCAAGTGGACGGAAGAAAGGAGAGCTGAACATTCGTCAAGAATGAAGATCTACTGGCAGACAAGAAAACAAGCTTTACAGTGATCATATGAGTGAAGAACATCGTGGTCCATTGATGGCCGAAACGACTAAAAAAAAAATTATAGTTTAACTTTTCATGAATTGAATTATTTTTAAGCCATGAAGAGTGTGCTATCACATGACGAGCGCTAGGTTGTTGTAGCGTTGTAGTGATAGTTCATTTTGTTTTATCCCATTACTGGAATCCACTGTTCCATTCAAATCAAGGAAATTATGGTAGAGGGGAAAATGCTATTAAGCAACTATATTTTTTATACAAAAGTAACGATTTGTTACTTTGACAACTGTAACATTGTTAATATTTTTTACAAGTAACTACCTACCTAACTTCGTTGCTATTTAACATGTTCACTGCGTATTAGTAGAGCATGACATATCCACCAAACTGTTTGATTTAATGAACAATCTCCGTCAATCAATACATTGATTATGTGCTACAACGCACTAGTTGTGGGACATGTTTCGAACCCTGGAACGGTCCTTCATCAAAATGGACTCCGTTAAAACATTATATATAAAACACTAACAAGGTGAAAAGAACATCATGCACATACAGTCACTCATAAAAACACAATACAGTCTTGAACAAATTGAACATAATACACATTAAAAACTTTCAAATATTTTTGTATAGTTCATTCTCTTCCTGTCTTAGCTGATCAGACTATTGTCATGAAATCCTGTCCATTTCAAGAGTCCTTTGCTTGGTGTGGTATAAGATGAGAAGTTGTTCTTATGGTCAAAAGGTGCCATTACTTGTATGAGGACGAAAAAATCACGCAAACATTCCTATTGAGCGGCTCGAAAATGAGAACTTAATGTTCCAGAAAACCCTCTGTGGACAAGAAGAAAAAGTAAAAATAAAATGATGAACGCGAAACTGGTCAACAACAAGATTCTTCCCGCGGCGAATTTTTTCCTCATCATTGCACACCATTTCTATAATGTCACTGTCTGTAATTTCGTTGACTTCGTCTTCATTTACTAACCAATTTATGGCTTCCTCGTTGTTGATTTTTTCACAACCAGGCAGGCATTGCACAAGCTCAGCAATCTGACGATTTTCTTCATTGCAGGCATAAGTTTCATTGACGTCTTCTGTTTTCTCCCCGTCCATTTATCAGTAGCTTTGTGATCTAAGAGCTTCCTCTATGACCTTACCAGCGTCAACGGTTTTATTTCATCCCAAGCCTGGGATACCCACATTATCACGTCTAACATGTCCACCTTCTTTAACGTCTCTGTAACACTTTCTTTTTCGTCCATTCCAGCAATCAACACAGAAAGTAACCTACGGCGATAGGTTCGCTTTAGTGACTCAAGCAGGCCTTGAACCATAGGTTGACAAAGTGATGTCACGTTTGGTGGTAAGAACACGCCCTTTATATCTCCATCTTTAATTTCTTCTTCACTTGGATGTGAGGGTGCATTGTCAAGTAGGAGCACTGCTTTTCTTGGCAAGTTATTTTTCAACAAATGTTTTTCCACCTGTTGCACAAACTGCTTGTGAAACCAATCACTAAATATTTCGCAGTTCATCCATGTGCTGCGCTGGTTTTGTACCAAACTGTAGGCCAGACAAGTCTTTAAAGTTCTTGAAAGCCCTTGGCTTTTTGGATTTTCCAATGAATCCTAATGGAAGCTTGTGATCTCCTGTAGCGTTGCTGCAGGCTAAAATGGTGACCCTCTCCTTTTTCTTCTTATACCCCAGTGCACTGTCTTCTTTCTTGGAAGCCAAAGTGTAGGTGGGAAGCATTTTATAGTTGAGCCCAGTCTCGTCGCAATTATAGAGCTGCTCTCCAGTAATCCCATGTTGATCAATTAGACTGTGTAAAAATATTTTAAATTTTTCAACGTCTTCTTGGTTAGCCGATAGCTTTTCACCACTGATCTGTAGTTTCCGCACACCATGACGATTTTTCCAGCTTTCCAACCACCCCTCACTTGCTTTAAACTGTTCATCCCCTCCAATTTCCTTATTAAAGTGTAGTGCCTTTTCTTTTAGTAAAGGACCTGAGATAGGTAACCCTTGCTCTCTTCTTTGGGTAAACCAAAGAAACAATGCCTCATTAACTTGGTTGTTAGCTGCCTTTTTCATCATTTTAAGTTTTTTAACACCACTTGTTGACGCTTGTGACGAGCACCACTTTTCAATATCACTCCGAGCCTTTTTCCAGTCACTCACAGTGCTTGTTCCTACTCCCATATCCGCGGCAATCTTCTTGACTGTTTCTCCAGCATCTAACCTTTTTAGAGCACGGAACTTTTCTTCCATCGTAACAACAGTTTTTTTTTCCTTTTTTCGGACATTTTAGAAAAAAAAAAAAAAAAAAAAAAAACAAGGTTAAAAGATAACAATAACGATAACAACGGTAAACAATAACAGTAACAACAGAAACACACTCGCAAAACAAACTGTCGCTTCAAGACTCGCGCACAGACTGAAGGGTAGAAAGAGAGGCAGCCTCGTGTTGACGTTGGTGGTAGGCAGGCAGAAGCCGTGAATGGAATATCGCTTATTCACACAAAGGGATGAGTTTCCGGGAAGATGTCGTTGACCGAGTTAGGCCACAACCCCTCGCGGTCAAGCACGCACACAGCCTTCCAGGGCTGCAACTTTCACTCGTCCTCCCTGGCTAGCACACTAATGTATCCTCGCTCTCAACTACGACTTAAAAATTCATTCGGAGATGTGCCCGGATATGGGAGGGTTCGGATATCACAGGTCCGGATGTGACAGGTTGTACTGTAACTGGAATTTCTTTATCATAAAAGCGAAATCACTCGTAATTATCCTGAAATAATAATAAACAGAAAATGCAGCATCTTACCTCGCATAGAAGTTGTCTTGCTGCTCAGAGATCCCAATCGTATGACGAAAATCGAGGCAAGAAAATACGCGGGAAACCGAACACGCATGAGCATATCTGGCTACGGATTAACCTGCTAATAGATTGGTCTTACACTATGTGCAGGAAGACTGTGATTCACATTTTCTAACACTCAACCCATGACGCGCTCGGCGTGTTCTCCACACCTGCTTGTAAACTAGCGTCATGTGCTGGGCGTGTGATCCGTACTGAACGTGTTAAGGCAAGTAATGGTAACCGTAATAAAGTTTCTTTTGTAAAGTAACTTTCCCAACCCTGGTGTATATGGATGATATCAATTCAGGTGGAGCAGGTGTGTTTTACAACTCGTCTCCCAGTATACTCCTAGTTGGCCTGAACAAGGCAAACTTGGGTGGTGGACTAGGAACAATCTCTCTAGTAATCCAGCAACCCTCATATCTTCTTAATGCATTTGATAAGAGTAATATTTGTGGTGGAATCTAAAGTGACTAAATACTGAGTGTCCGCAAGAAGATATATTCAAGTGGGTCCCCTCCCATGTCCGGCTGAAGGGGAAGAAGAATGCAGACCTGTTGGCAAGAAGGATGGAGGGGGAGAGGGAGGGGGAAGGCAAGGGGAAAGAGAGAGAGGGGGGGAAGAGCAAGGCTCATACTAATAATGAGAGATGTTTTGATCTGATGCTGCTAAAAGGAACATTAAGATAAGCTGTGAACTTAAATCATGTGAAAGCTAGAAAACAGGCCAATGATATAAAATGGGATAGTAGGGCTGCCAATGAAAAGGGGACAATAAGTAGCAAATTTAAGACTGCATATGGGCCACGATTGTTTGGGAGCAAATCTGGCTGCAATTTTGATCAAGTGAGTGCTCAATCTGATGAACACAATGGTTCATGTATGGATGTGAAGCATCTTCAGTGCTGCCTGGGGTTTGATATAGAGATACAGTGAATAAACAACTGAGTCTGACTTGACTGGGATGCCAGAAAGAAATGGGAGAACTCCCACACCAAACCATAACAACACATAAGATAATACCTCTATTTCCAGCAGTCATAACTGTTGAGTAAAATTTTAATATAAGACTGCAGCCTTCTGCATTCTAGGCAGGAGCATTTAGGCAATTATGCTAAGCTATGACTACACATTCATTTTAAGTCCTAGATGAAGAAAGCACTATAATCAATACACTGGATATCATAGATATCAATGGCAGACCTTAGAGTTCTCTATGAGTCACAGTTGGAACCTGACTTACAATATTTAAGAATTATACAGTAGGTGAAGTATGATTTGTAGGTTCAAGGTCTAGCAAAACTATCTAAAGCTATGAGCATCCGTCACTGGCTTGGTGTGGACATATACATAGAACTAGTCTCCAAGTAGCTTAGCATGCTACTAGCACAACTAGCATTTGCTGGACAAATGTGCAACCTCCCTTGAACAGTATAACCATTTCTGAAGGAACAATGCATAACCGATTGCTTCTATTACTCTTTTAAATTATAGGGCGAGTTTTACGGCACTGTAAATAAATTATCTGCTAATTTGAAAGCACAGTTGATATGGAACACCTATTACAATACAAACATCAGAAATATTTTCAGTGTGCAAAAGTTTAAAAAAGAATTCAGATGATACTCATTTTACTGTAGTACAATTTTAATAGAAAATATATTACATAATACTGTACAATCATTTCCAGGCTTGTTTCAGTGCTTTCCTCGACGCTAACTTCCTTGTGATGTAGGAAGTCGCAGTTAGGCCCAAGAGAACAGCTGTTATCAAGAAGTGATCAAAGTCCTCTTTCAAAACATCAAAGGTCTTAGATGGAGTAACACGAGTGTAAAACAAATCTGAAATAAATTTTCTCAATGGTAAAATTATGACCTTAAAATAATAACGTACTAGAATCAAAAAAATAAGACACATGGGCTTTGTACAAAATTATCACAGATTGGTTGGTTCCTTAGTTTTGGGGCTGCGACAACGCGGCCATGTAGCCCCGTGTGCTGTGCGTGTGTATAGAATCTGTCTGATAACCAGTGTTAATTGTGATGACTGTATTAGTGTGTGTTATCTGTTTTTAATTCAAGCAAGGACTGCAGACGATAGTTTCAAGTAGTTCCTACCTTCGCTACCAAATGCTACTGTTCACGACACCTAGCTGTGAACTTGGCTACTACTAGATGCCATTGCAACCAGCGCCTGGTGACGAACATTGGAACTCATGAGCATTAATTAAACCTAACCTACTAATTTTGCTTCACACAAGTTTAGTTAGTGGAAGGTTCTTTTACATGCCATAAATCAATGACATGGGCCTGCCGGCTTTACTTCCCCTCCGAAGGAAGGTATACTGAGGGATTTTTAACGATCTTAAAAAATCCGACAACCTCGGCCGGGTTTGAACCCGTGACCTTGGGCATAGAAGCTCAGCATGCTACCAACTACGCCACCAAAGCCACCACTATCACAGATTCAAAAGGCATTTATCATTCGGAACAGGAAGACAAAACTGAGATATTGATCGATTTCTATGGAAGATTTTGGTTTAAAGCAAATTCAAAAGGCTGCAATACCAAACTATGTGACATGTTCATTCTATATTTTTGGGCTGTAAGTCAATATATGATGTGTGCTTTTTTCTTTCTTTCAGTCTTGATATAAATAAAAAAATAAAAACAATAATTTTTTGAAGAATTTTATTTTTACATGTAAGCCTGTGTACCTTAAACTACGTTTTAATTTAATTTCCATGCATATTAGGCCACTTATCATATTGTAATAACCAGCCTCTGAATTCCATCCTGAAATAATCTGCAGCCTGATTTGCCTGCCTCTGCAGCACGGTCGTGTTTAGGTTATCGTCACTGTCGCGGTGCTGAACTCCTAAATTCCTTAGTGACCAGGAACAAGATGGTAGTGTTACTAGGCGCTAGGTCAGGGCTATATAGAGTATGATCAAATTGTTCACAACCAAATGAAGCGACGAGGTCTCGGGTTTGGTTACCTGTGTGAGGGAGGGTATTGTCATGAAGCAACACAGACCAGTTCCTGATAATGGTGGTTTTTTGCTCTGGCAACAGCTTGCTTAGCAGTTGATTTCGGAGTCTTGTACTGATGAAGTTCTTCAGCTAGTCTTGTTTGGCTCCAAGTCTTGAAGGCCTGCATCTTGCTTTGATGGCTAGTTGAACGTCTTCATTCCACCACCAGGTCTGTTTATCAACGAACCGCTTTCCCTGCTTCATTACTCCGAGAGTTTGGATGCCACTGCATGTACCTGGTCTGTGATTTATTTCTATATGGCCTGCTGGTTGATCAACATTTACAGTGAGAGCATTGAGCTTAGATACAAATGTATTCTTCACCTCACCAAGCTTCCACCAATTGATCCTCTCTGGACCAGTTCTGCGTGGCTGAATCGATTTGATTTTGCCAATTTGCATATCTAGAACTAGTAGTTTATGCTGTGGCACTATACTTTCAGATGGTATCACCTCTGTGTTTTTTGCCATTTTGAGATTGTGCCTCCGTACCAGCTAGTAGTCAATCTGTGTGGAGTGTTCACCGCTGGTGTAAGTGATAAGATGTTTATGTCTCTTCTTAAAGAAGGCATTGACAACCACTAGGTCATGAGCTTCAGCAAAGTGTAGGATCCTGCATCCACCTCCATTTCTTTCTCCAAATCCTTGACCACCATGGCACTGGATGTATCCATCTCTTGCTTTCCCAACGTGGCCATTGAGGTCTCCGCCAAGCAAAATATACTCCCCTGGGACTACCGTATATACTCGAATACCACCCGCACATTTTAAAACAAATTCGGACGTGAAAAATTGGGGTGCGGGTCTTATTTGAGTCATCCAAATTTGAAAGATCTAAATTGCCCGCCACGCGCGATATCGGGTGTTGCGAGTATCAGCTAGATGGTGCTAGCCTTCTTCCGGCTATAACTTTGTTTTACTGTAAGCACGCGGCATCATACAGTCACGCGCACGTTCTCCGAGTGTAAACATGAATGCTACGAAACGTTTGCGGTCATTTACTGTGAGTGAGAAATTGAAAGTTGTGAGGGAAGCGGAAGTTATTGGAAATCGTGCCCGGTAGGAAATATGATATTGACGAGTCATGTATTCGTGATTGAGCGGGATGACGTCTGTGCTACAACCACGGGATGTCTGCGTGAACCGCCCGTTCAAAGCAGCCTTGAAACAGCTGTATATGGAGCGGATGGCGGCCGATAAGCACACACGGACTCCAACTGGTCGTATTCAGCGCCCGGAAGTTCAGCTGCTGTGTTCGTGGATTTTGACGGCATGGAATCGTATCTCTGGAGATCTCATAAGGAAGAGCTTCAAGAAATGTAGTATTTCAAATGCTATGGATGTCAGTGATGACGACATTTAGTGGGAAAGTGATGGTGATAAAAGTTCCGAAGTTGGTACTTCTGATGACGATGAATGGAGTGTTTTGTGTACTTTTATTTGTATTTTTAATCGTTTGATGTGTGTTATTTTACGACGGCTTCAAAACTGTTGGAAACTATTTTGGATAAATGCTATTCTGTTTATTTAGTTAAGATTGTAAATCATTTTGAGTAAATTTTTTTTTTTTTTTTTTAAATTTTGTTCTTCAAAATCAGGGTGCGGGTTTTATTCGGGGGCGGGTCGTATTCGAGTAAATGCGGTATTGTTTGAACGTAGGCACTCAGTTTCTCCCAGAAGTCATCCTTCTCAGTTTCAAAGCAACCAGTTTGTGGAGCATAGCAGGAGATGATTCGCAAAGTTGCTGTCCTTGTGTCAATCCTAACTGAGATAAAGCGATCCGATATTCTATCTACTTCGACAGAGTCACGTAGCTTCTGGTGCATGACTACTACGACACTATTCCTGGCAGAATTTGTGCCATGATAAATAAGCTTGTAGTCTTCGCCAATATCTTTTGAATTTGAGCCCTTCCACCTTGTTTCTTGGACACAAGCAAAGTCAATTCGTCCGTTCTTAAGGGTGTCAGCAAGTTCAAGACTTCTTCCAGTGAGTGTTCCTATATTAATGGTGGCTAATCGTAGTTCGGGGACTCGCTTCTTTAGCCCACTTCGACCATGAGTGGGTAGCCCTTGTCCATTTCTGACGTCACTCGGGCAGGGTCAACGCACGTTGCCTGTGGGGAACGTCCTAACCTTTGGATCTACATAAATTGACGTAACAACCATAATTAATTTGGTTGGTTGGTTGGTTCCTTAGTTTAGGGGCTGCGACAACGCGGTCATGTAGCCCCGTGTACTTTGGGTGTGTGTAGAATCTGTCTGATAACCGGTGTTAATTGTGATGACTGTATTAGTGTGTGTATCTGTTTTTTAATTCAAGTAGAGACTGCAACTTTGAATTTTCAAATAGTTCCTACTTTTGCCGCCAAACGCCACCGTCAACGACTACTAGGCCTAGTTCAGTACTAGCTACTAGACGCCACCGCAGTCGGCTCTTGGCAACGAACGTAGCAACCTAAGAGCGTTGTTTACATTCTTAACCTATCCAATTTAGTTTCACACAGGTGTAATTAGTGGAAAGATCTTTAACATGCCATAAATCTATGATACGAATAGAAATATACCAACCGATGTGTCACGTCACCTGGCGTTGGAATTTATCAGGCCGCCCCTAACTTAGGGAACAGACGCCTTTTGTAGCACCCCTAACCTGGGGAACAGACGCTACTTTGCCTGATGTGTCCTTTTACTCTATTAACCCCGAGCACTGGGTTGCCTTTTCCGCCAACTTCATTGTACCGAAGGACTCCTTCACCACTGCAGGTGCCGTTGTGGTCTTCACTCATAACCCTTAGCTGGGCCCTCCATATTTATAACCCCTGGAGAGAGGGTGTCCCAGCATTGTAAAGCCCCAAGGAATTGGGCAATCTGTTCATCCGCAGGTTTTATTGGAGGGTATTAGAACCAACCCTAACAATACAGTTAAGGCTCCCCTGGGGATGCGCCCTCTAGAAGTTACATAGTTAATTTTTACTTCATCAAGTTTGTAACACTGTTTTATTTCAAAATAAGATGTTATAGAAAGGAGACACATTTGCTTTTCCATAACACATTGGCTCCTTGGCACGTCGAGCTGTCCATCTGAAGTGCCCCACATCAACTGCCTGAGGCAGATTACTACTCCTTTCCTTCATGATTCATACCTTGTAGGGCAGGGAGTGGTACATTACTGACTTCCAGAACATGGTTTGGTTTTTCTAAATCTGCAGGAATAGGGAATGTGCCACAAAAAGTATTTATTTGTGAATAATCAGGCTGTAGTGAGAGTTGATGGTAGGAAGAGTACTTGGTTAAAGTTGTTACAGGAGCGAGGCAAGGCTGTAATCTTTCAACACTACTGTCTATTTTATATATGGACCATTTGCTGAAGGGCATAAACTGGGTAGGTGGGATTCAATTAGATGGAAACCAGGCACGCAGTCTGGCTTATGCTGATAACCTGGTTGTAATGACCGACTCCGTCAAAAGCTACCAAAAAAAATTCCTGGATCCTTCGGGAAATAGTTAGCCATGGTGGGCTAATTTTTGAATAAAGGGAGAATAGCTCTTGTACATTAACACTGCTCGTGGCATCATAGTAGACTTGCAGTGGCCAAGAGTCTTGGTGAGGTGTACCATAATAACTGACAAGCCCAATATTTATTATTATGTGAAATTAAATTTCATTCACAGATTACAGGTACCCCCAGGGGCTCACAACTTGTGGGACGAAGGTCGGCGACCACGGCTGACTCCGGCATTGCTTCCACTTACTTGCGCCGGGCTCCTTTCAGTTATCTTTCCTGTCAGCCTCCCTTGGTCACCACTTCTTCTCTTCCGACCCCAATGATAGTAGGGTATCCGAGGCCTAGGGAGCCTTTCAATTTCCCGTCATAATTGACCCTTGTCTACCTTTGGGTGTGGCGAACCCATCGTACAAATAGCCTAAATATGATAGTGTGTGAATCGAGGCCTTAGATGGAGGTCCTTGATTCACAACCCAACCCAGATCACTGGAACTAGGAATTGAAGAAGAAGATACAGATTACAGTATTTAATTTCGGAATATGTCAGACTGAATTATATTAAGAACAAAGTTCCAAATGGTCGTCAATACTATTTATTAAAATTTCGTGATACAATCACTTGTCTTTTAACTCATGGTACATGTTTCCTTGTCTAAAACATATTGACGTCTTCATCAGCCTCCGTCTGACTCAGCCGCATTACATCTTGGGAATGGTCACCCCATGCTTGGGCTTTTGAAGCTAACATTAGAAACAGGACATGAAATAAACCAAGAAAGACTGTCCAGTCCGGCTGAGGGTTTTATTGAACTTTTAACATAAGAAAATGTTTTAACAACTTTTCAATGTGTTACAGTGTATACTTTTAGTGATCTACAGTATGTGTGTTTTCATGAACGATTTTTAATTACATCCAGTATATAAAGTGAATGTTTTAAGTGCTGCCCAATTAAAATAGGCTGATGAAGACATCAATATGTTTTAGACGTCGAAAAATGTACCACGAGTTAAAAGACAAGTGATTGTATCACGGAATTTTAATAAATAGTATTGACGAGGCGGAACCATTTGGAACTTTGTTCTTAATACAGTAAAAGTAGTATTAACAGCTTGAGAATATTAGGCGTGATGAAAGTATAAGTCATAAAACTTTGGAAAATTTCATTTAAAAAAAATGAAGGACATGACATGAATAGAGATCACTCCAAGGACATGAGATCATCAGTAGCTGTGGACTTGTGCATGTACAATATGTCCCTATAACTTTGTTGGTTGTTATTGCTTCATTATGAATTTAATACAAATTAAAAAAAACATGTCTAGAGATTACTTTTGGATGCACAAGTTGACATGATAACAACAATGATGCTGTTTTGATCAGCATTGACTAGGCCTACTCACAATTTATATTTATTCCAAAGGAATAATTTTAAACTATTTGATTAAATATATAAGGTGCGTTCAAAAAGTAACGAGCCGGAGGCCGGAATGCGCAAACCGGTGATGACATCGGCTAATCGTGGCGTGTGTAACGAGGTGTGGTTCCGACCAGAGCGTGGAAGGTCACAGCCCGTTGCTAGAGGGCACGTGTGCACGTCACATGACGATACAAAGCGAGCAGCAGCATGCATTAATCATCCAACGCTGCCAGTCGCATTGCAAACAGTGACATGGAGGCGTCAACCGAAGAGCAACGAGGTGTTGTTCGGTTTCTGACAGCGGAAGGAGTAGGGGGAACGGAAATTCATCGCCGAATGTCACAAGTGTACGGCGAACACTGCATGTCCCTTGCAAGGGTCAAGGCGTGGCACAAGCGCTTCAGGGAAGGACGGGTGTCGTTAGCCGATGATGCCCGGTCTGGGGCACCCCCCCTGCATTACCGATGACAACGTCCAGCTGGCTGATGCACTCATTACCCAGTGACAGTGAAAGCCATAGCCGCCGGGGTCGGATTGAGTGTCGGAAGTGTGCACACCATCATGAAGGAACAACTGCACTTGCACAAAGTGTGTGCCCAATGGGTGCCCCATAGTTTTCAACCACACCAGGAAGCATGTCAAATGGCCCACTGTCTTGGTCATCTGCAGCGCTATGCGAGGGAAGGGAATGGGTTCCTGGCACGAGTGGTGGCTGGAGATGAGTCATGGTGTCATCACTTCGAACCAAAATCCTAACGACAAAGCCTCCAGTGGAAGCATCCAGGGTCACCACCACCCAAAAAAGGCAAGGCCATCCACACGAGTGCAGGAAAGGTAATGCTGAAGTTCTTCTTTGACCAAGATGGCCCCCTTCTGATATAGTTCATGCCGCACGGGACAACAGTGAATGCCCAGCGTTACTCGCAAACCTTGACCAACCTTCGCCAAGCGATCAAAACAAAACAACCAGGCAATCTCACCCGTGGGGTCATTCTGCTCCACGACCTCATACGGCCAACACAGTCGCGGCACTCCTGCAGAAATTCAAATGGGAGGTTCTCGGCCACCCTCCATACAGTCCTAACCTCTCTCCCTGTGATTACGCCATGTTTGGTCCCCTGAAAAGGGCTCTGCGGGGCCAACGATTCACCTCGGACGTCGACGTCCAGCTGTACGTGCGGAACTGGTTCACATCGCAGCCCAGGGAATTTTATGAGACAGCCATTCACCGCCCTGTGTCACAGTGAGACAAGTGCCTCAACAGCCAGGGCCAATACTTCTAACATACAGGTACTGGTTTCTGTAATTATGCCTCCGGCTCGTTACTTTTTGAACGCACCTTATACATTTCATAATGAAAAATGATCAGCAACAATGCACCATAATCCATTGGATCTGATCAACATGATGATAGACTAGAAAAAAACAGATTCAAATAATATTATCAGTCTTACCTAAACCATACACTAGCACGAGGCATGTAGACTCAAGACCACTGGGGGCTGTGTGGATACCCCGCACTCTCTGTACAGTTTGGTTGTAGTTGATGATGGACTCGGAAGAGATTGGAAGTTCTGGCATATAAGGAATAACTCCTTCTTCCCTCATTTCAGGAGTTACAGTGATTGGTCGACGAGGATCCACAAACATCCATGGCAATTCCAATACGCCGCCATTTGTTAATGCAACTGCAATGCAAGAAATATTGACTATTTAGCATAATTCAAAACCTAAAGAAAGAAGAAAAAAAAAGCACATTGAAGGACTATACTCAAAATATTGAGCCCTTCAACATTGAAGACCATACATTTGTTAACAGTTTAGTCCTAAAATGAACACTAATCTGAAGACTGCAAGCTATACACAGTTTAGGACATAGCTCTCTAGTTGAACTAACCTGTGGCTGATCCAGGGCTGCTAAGCTGTGTACGAGTGTTTAATCAGCCCTGTATAAGAGAGATAGCTATATTGTGCTGGAGAGTTGTGACAAGTTTCCGAACTGTTGCCAGGTAGAGAGAAAACAGAGTCGAGCACTGAGCTGTCAGGGGAAACTGGTTGGACACCTATGGTTTAGGGCACTTATTGTCCTCACTTTTTAGATGCTGAAAAGTTTTTAAAAATGGTGCGTGCGTTATAGAGTCTACACATAGCACATACTGCTCAACATTATACAATGAAACCTTGATTCATTGTTTTTGATGGGACCCCAAGCAAGAAACAATGAAGTGGGAAAGTGTTCAAAATGCCATATAAGTACATTATGCAACGAGCCTATAAAGGCTATAATTAAGACACGAGTATTTTTATAAAACGAGCGTATGCGAGTTTTATAATTTCCATACGAGTGTCTTAATTACCATTATAGGCGAGTTGCATACGACTGTTTATGTTCGCCGATAATTATAACTTTATTATATGTTTTCATAATGTCGATTATTCAGGTCCGTATTGACGTAACTATAACTTTGAAAGAATGATGGATTTTCCGCCTTCAATACTGTTTATTACTATTACTTACAGGGACTAGTTTCGGGGGTAAATACTCCCCCTTCCTCAGCCTGTCCAACAAAAACTACACAATGGAAAAACTTTCCATGTACAAGTTCATACAAAATACATGAAGAACAAAGAATAAAGAAATATTATTTACAGTCCCGCTCGACGCTCCAAAGAAGATACTTTTATTGCATAACTAAGGCCTAGGCGCATCAGAACTCCTGAATTGGGCCGGTGCTGCGGTCCGCTGTCCCCATTGCGTCATCGTGGGTCCACTCATGTCCCCTTGTTGCTCTTGGCAAACGTCAAGGCGAGAAAATTTGTGGCCGCGTCACGCGCCGCCAGGAACTGCAGTGCGCAGGGCGTGAACGAAAACAAACCGGAATTCACCTTGCGAAGTCTTTTACAGCTGAGTGTTAGTGACGTGCTTGAGAGAAGGTGGCATTTGGGTTGTGGGAGATGGGAGGCTAAGGAAATGAGAATGAGTGAGGTTTGTTGACGCGCCTATTATGGAGATTGATTAATGCGTAGAATGAGTGTGTCAATCTTTAGTATGTTATGAAAAATGATGGGTATGAATAGTGGAATATAGCGGGAATTTTATCTATTACAATATAATTCGTCTATTAATGTTCTGTATAAAATGCTAGTTTCAAATATTATTTCATTAAGATTGTGTGAAGGGTTGAATCTCTGTGCTTTATCAATTTCTATTTGTTCCAAAATATTCATGAGCATGCCTTTATTTTCTTGATGTAAAATTTCTAAGTCATTATCTATGGTTGTGAATTTATGCCCAGTTTCTGCCATGTGGTTACCCATCGCTGAAAATTTATTATGTTTGATGGCATTGACATGTTCCAAAAATCTGGTGTTGAACCCTCTCCCCGTTTGTCCCACGTAATCGGCATTGCACTCGTTACATTTAATCTTGTAGATACCTGAATTGCTGTATTTGTTGGTTTTGTTGAGAATATGTGAGTAGAAAAATTTATTATGATTAGTGTTATTGGTTCTGAACGCTGTTTTTATTTTGTATTTTTTTAGTACACTAGTAACATTGTATGTGGATTGGTTCACAAAAGTGAACGTTGCTTATGTGGAAGGTTCTTTGTCTTCTTTTGCTAATCTGGAAACGGGTTTGTTCTTAATTTTGTTAATTATATTGTTAACATATTTACTATTGAATCCATTAGCTTCGGCAATTTGGTGAATTATTGAGACTTCTTTACGATAATCTACGTCAGATAGTGGGACGTTCAACGCTCTATTGACGAAACATGCGAGTGCTGCTCTTTTATGGGAAGCTGGATGATTAGAATCTTGTCTGATTACAGTACTGGTTTGAGTTGGTTTCCTGAATATTTGATAGCTCAGGTGATCTTTATCATGCTTGACTAGTAGATCAAGGTAATTTAAGGAACTGTTTACTTCATTTTCTGATGTGAATTTAATGTTGCTGGTTAGTAAATATGTTAACAATATAATTAACAAAATTAAGAACAAACCCGTTTCCAGATTAGCAAAAGAAGACAAAGAACCTTCCACATACGCAACGTTCACTTTTGTGAACCAATCCACATACAATGTTACTAGTGTACTAAAAAAATACAAAATAAAAACAGCGTTCAGAACCAATAACACTAATCATAATAAATTTTTCAACTCACATATTCTCAACAAAACCAACAAATACAGCAATTCAGGTATCTACAAGATTAAATGTAACGAGTGCAATGCCGATTACGTGGGACAAACGGGGAGAGGGTTCAACACCAGATTTTTGGAACATGTCAATGCCAACAAACATAATAAATTTTCAGCGATGGGTAACCACATGGCAGAAACTGGGCATAAATTCACAACCATAGATAATGACTTAGAAATTTTACATCAAGAAAATAAAGGCACGCTCATGAATATTTTGGAACAAATAGAAATTGATAAAGCACAGAGATTCAACCCTTCACACAATCTTAATGAAATAATATTTGAAACTAGCATTTTATACAGAACATTAATAGACGAATTATATTGTAATAGATAAAATTCCCGCTATATTCCACTATTCATATCCATCATTTTTCATAACATACTAAAGATTGACACACTCATTCTACGCATTAATCAATCTCCATAATAGGCGCGTCAACAAACCTCACTCATTCTCATTTCCTTAGCCTCCCATCTCCCACAACCCAAACGCCACCTTCTCCCAAGCACGTCACTAACACTCAGCTGTAAAAGACTTCGCAAGGTGAATTCCGGTTTGTTTTCGTTCACGCCCTGCGCACTGCAGTTCCTGGCGGCGCGTGACGCGGCCACAAATTTTCTCGCCTTGACGTTTGCCAAGAGCAACAAGGGGACATGAGTGGACCCACGATGACGCAATGGGGACAGCGGACCGCAGCACCGGCCCAATTCAGGAGTTCTGATGCGCCTAGGCCTTAGTTATGCAATAAAAGTATCTTCTTTGGAGCGTCGAGCGGGACTGTAAATAATATTTCTTTATTCTTTGTTCTTCATGTATTTTGTATGAACTTGTACATGGAAAGTTTTTCCATTGTGTAGTTTTTGTTGGACAGGCTGAGGAAGGGGGAGTATTTACCCCCGAAACTAGTCCCTGTAAGTAATAGTAATAAACAGTATTGAAGGCGGAAAATCCATCATTCTTTCAAAGTTATTATATGTTTTAACATAAATATTCATAAATATCTGTTCAGTCACTAGAATGTTGTGATTGGGGTGCTGCGGTGGGTAGTATATCTCTCTTGTCCAAGCTCTCTGGACAACCGACGCATGCGCTCTGTGTGCTTCAATACCATATGTTCAGATTGCGCACCAGTATTCAGTAAAACTGTCACTGAAGTCGTGTCAAAACCACGCGCTGTGTAGAAATTGGTTTTGGGGATATTAAGGTACCGGTACAGTGCTATTTCTTGTCTCATATTCGCCAGTTTATTTACGCGAACATATGGACGGTGCGTATTCCATGTCGGTAATTTATTATAGTTCGATGTTGTGTTTATGTCCGACATGTTGGATTTTGAGTGCATGGTCAATGAACGAGCTCTGATTGGCTGGAGAAACTGTATCATAATGAAAAACGGTGTTATAATGACCATCATTATGATAGAGTTTTCTGACACATAATAGTGAGGGTCGAACATAAAATTCTATTTCAAATGAATTCTCACTTCTAGGAGGAATAGGCCTCAGGAGAAATATGAGAGAATAAAGTGCTCACACCACTTTGCAACATTTGGCCTTTACAGCACCGATATTAAATCATTTTCGGGTATCAAATAGCATATCTCTTGACGCAAGTTATCAAATAAATCAATTGACCAACATCAACCCACTATTCAATAGTTCGCTAGAGCACTTCCAATCTCAACCTTAGTGTCAACAGGAAACGAGAGACGAGTTGAGAAGAATCATTAACACCTTGTCCTTTATAACCTACAACTGTAAGGTTTTAAAATGAAAACTTGTCACCTAGTCAATTCAAATTCATTCATATATATTAAATCCTAGTACATGTTTCAGCTTCTTTTCGAGTCTTCTTCAGATATGACAAAATTAATGATCATATCCAGCTATTGCCGGGTCTGGGTGTTTACGAGGCCTCTTCATCTTATTCTACCTTCCCACCACTTGATGTCCGTTAACTCCCCTTCTCTCTATACAGACTCTCACTAATGTACTCCAGCGCATTCTTGGACACCCTCGAGGTCTTCTTCCATCGATCTTAAGTTCTTCCATTATTTTTGGTAACCTTTGCCCGCTCATCCTCTTAACATGTCCATAACAGCGTAGTCTCTTTTTCTCTACCCCCTCTCTCATACTTTCCTGATTTAGTTCTTTTCTAATTTCTACATTTCTTATTCTGTCCAATCTTGTTTTCCCTCTAACTGCTCTGTGAAACCTCATTTCACCTGCTTCCAGTCTGCTCCAGTCCCTTTCCGTCATTGTCCACGTTTCTGCTCCATACGTGACAATGGGTGAGAAATAAGTCTTAAACATGAGGAATTTTGCTTTTCGTGGAACTTCCACATGTTTTATTGTTTGAAAAAATAAAATAAAAATAAATTGTGAGCATAATAAAATATTCATGAAGTCTTATATGATTTGAGATGCATTAAAAATAACATTACTGTACCCTGGAGGTCCGAGTTCGATTCCCAGCTCTGCCAAGAAATTTTAATTCTGGTGTGAAGGCAGGAACGGGGTACAATCAGTTGTGATAAAGATACGAGAAAATAGCATTTTGAAATTGATTTTGTAGCATTTTCATTTTGGAAAATAGCATTTTGAATTTTGAAAATTAGCGTTTTGTAGCATTTAAAAGTTCGTCACCAGGTACGATAAAAATTAAATTCAAAATTAATATGCACGGAAACTAATTCAAACATGCACAGGATTGGAAATATGGGTGTTTCTGATTACCGGCATAAGCATTTAATATAATAATGTGAATCATACATTTACTTAACTTCAGGTAAATACCATACAACTGATAATAAACTAAATAATGAAATGTAAGTTTACTCGCTCTTTATTCCCTTTTCAATGAGGGCCATGGAAGAGGTGCATTGGATTTCTATTTGCCGGGTGGTTTAATGGTCAAATGCCACTCCTTGAAACCAACCTCATAAGACAAGTTATTAAAAGATATCAATGGAACTTAGCAAGGAGTTAGTAGGAAAACCACACAAAAGGATTTCATAAGACATCTCACAGAATTTGAACCAATTCCTCCACCGAGTTCAGAACAGCCCAGTATTGTCGTTATTCCACCTGCCACATGGTAAACTTCATAGACGAGCATTGTCGCCTGACCACAGCTTGCTTTATTCTAACAATCGGCACCTTGGCATCAGTAAACTATTAACAACTCTCCACCGGCCCTCGATGTTCTCTCCATCTTGCTTGTGGAGTTAGCACTGTACTGATAACACCACCAGCTCAGAGTAATTTGAGTTGCTGCACAACACCTGATATTGTTGATTGTTAATGACCTTTGGATCTTTTCAGCATAGCTCAGGTGCCCTCGTCTCACGTCATACAACCAAGAACCAACCGACAGCACTTGAGCTCAATCTTGCCAAATTGCCAGGCTGGTACCTTTATTTTCCGAGATCTCAGATTTCTGAAAAATGTATAGGCCAAGTGTCAAGTTCTACATTTCTTTAATACTGATATTGGGATTTTAGAACTTCTAACACTCCCTTATTAAAAAAAGAACCACACACAACAGGAGACTTAACACTGCTGCCAATGCAACTTGTATAAACAAATGTTGACAATCCTGTGTACTTTGTTGTGCACCTTTCATGTCTACTCCAAAGATTTAAATGATCACATTTTATCAGTCTCAAAGATTTTCTCAAGTTAAGATAAACAGAATATGCAAACATGCAATTACTGGTATACCTTTTTGTGACTCTTGACTGACAATCTGTAAAACAGTAGCCTATCCGAATTCAAGAAGAAATCGTCGGACGACATGTAACATAACCTATAACTCTCACATTGTAGAGAATACTTTCATCATATTATACAACATTCTCCAAAGCGAGGAGAACGCCTAACAAACATTCATTGTCTATTCAAAAATACATACGTACTTTACACTTTTATTTATATAATGATCAAATACTAGAAATGAGGGCTGGCACGATATAAACCAATACCGGTATAAGCATAACCTTATTACTCTAATTTTTTTAAAAGAATCTACACAAATGATTGGAATATTCCATTTACTAGCACAACCAGTTGAAACTACGAAATAATTTCTCCCAAAACATCGTTTTATTGGCGTAAAACAGTGGATATTATGCGGCAATAACAGAAGCCATTTTCAAATTGATTTTTACTGTATTCGATTGTTTTCTTGACAATAATCAATGTTCGTACATATCGATTATTTAGCCCAAATTTCCAATGCGAGGAACTCACGAATTTCAAATTTACGGCGCGAAAACATTAGGCCAATATTTAATATTTTTCGGTAAATTGGACACTTTTCGCATTTATGGGAATAATTCGCAAGAACCCCTAGTTATCACACTTTGTCGCACATTCAGTTTCGCAAATTCTGGGTATATATAGTCATATTAGTTACCAAATAGTTGAAAAATCCAGAAAAAAGTAAAATTCGCATTCATCGCAATTGCGATTTTCCCGTATCTCTAGATATACTGTATATTTACACATTTTTGTAATATGCCACCAACAAATTGAGTAGCATAAGTATCGAAAGCACCTAAGCACGTTTTTCAAAGGACTGAAGAATTTGAACGTCAAATGGTATTGATACCGTCTGCACTCTGCGCCAGCCGACGCTAGAGCCTCCTATCGGCTGGAACAAACAAACTCCACAAGACACGTCACTTTCTCTTGTATACGATATGTTTTAACTAGCGTGGTGATGAAGTATGCGTGCTAAAAGTAGAGCTTTGACATGGTACGTAATTGGTTACCGTCTGCACTCTGCGCCAGCCGACGCTTGAGCCTCCTATCGGCTGGAACAAACAAACTCCACAAGACACGTCACTTTCTCTTGTATACGATATGTTTTAACTAGCGTGGTGATGAAGTATGCGTGCTAAAAGTAGAGCTTTGACATGGTACGTAATTGGTTAGTTTTTAATACTTGATTCTGAAAGGGAGCAAGGAATCGTGAAAACGTACTACCGAAAAATGATAATTAAACCTCATTTAAATTGTTTCAGTAAGGGAAAAGTAAAAAAAAACGCGTTAATCGGAAGTACGCGCTATCGAATATACAATTAAACAACCTACAGAATTATTGTATTACAGAACTAGTTTACACAGCACAGAGAAACGAGAGCAATGAAAACAAGAGAAAAATGTAGCCTACTATACCAGTACCGTACTCGATTCAAATACTGTAGTGCAAGTTTTTTTGTTTATCGATTTCGGCTTAAATGCATGTTTTTCTTGATATTCTGTGGAAAAGAAGTGCCGTATTCTTAGGCGTGAACGAGTGGATATAACCAAAGTTTTTTTGAGGTTAGACATGCTCGCGTGTGTACAGAAAAAAAAAAAAACTTCCGCCATCACGCGATCTCGAGCAAATCTCAGAACATGGCAACACACAGCACTGATTAGTACTAGTCCAAATGTCCCTCACAACACCGAAAATTATATAATAAATGTAAGAAACAAACATCAATTACCAAAACCTTTTAAATTGGTTATGAATTTTGCATTACACCTACCTATTTTATAATCCTGTAACTTCGTAGTTGCAAACCGTACCAGGTCAACTGATGAATTTTAGCCACACACACAAATAATTTTAACCTCAAACAAATGTATGTACAGTATGTAATAAATTAATAATGAATGTATCTACACAATATTTACACACAACGAAATAACATATCACTGGCACTTAAAAAACATATCCATTGTCGTTTGCTTACGACTTCTCTGTCCAAGTGAATACAGTATAACATCTAATTTTGACAATGTGTCCATGACGGTTTCGTCAACTGAAAAGCTTGAAATAAAGCTTCGGACAGTGTCCATCGATTCCAATGCCCTTCCTAAGGTACGTCTTCCTCCTTCCCCTCTTCTACTTCTTCTCCTCCTTCATCATCATTCTTTTCCTTTTCATGCTCTTGAAAAATATCGTCGATCGTCGCAGTTTGGCAAATGGCAATGTTGTCGTCACACTGAACATAGCTGTCAAAGTTTTGTATTTCAGAGTCTTCAAAATTTTCTTCTTCAATTTCTTCGACCTCCGGAGTTTCATGGAAAACGCGAAATCCTGCCTTGCGGAAACAGTTGCTAATTGTGGTTTGCGCCACAGAGTCCCAAGAACTTTTCAAGAAATGCATAGCATCAAGAACAGTGAGTGATCTTCTTGCGTGTACCACTGATGTTGGCCAACCTTTTCTGCACCAACATTTTCCTGTACTACTTCTTCACGCAATGAATGATTCCTTGGTCAAGGGGCTGAAGCCGACTTGTGCAGTTGGCAGGAAGGAAAACCACTTTCACATTCCTTGTGGGAACATTCACAGGGTGTGCAGCACATCGATCAATAATTAATAGAATTTTTCAATTTTTACTCCCCATCTAGGGCTCAACAAATGAAGAACAAGAGAAAAAGTACGAACTGTATTCTTATTTTTGGTTAGGATTTCGATGTCATATGATGTTTCACACCAACGTATGGGCTGAAGAAGGAAACATATCAAGTTTCCGAAACATGTACTGTCCCCGTTATCCGGATAGTAGGCTGTCAGATATCCGCCCCCTCAATCGGATTGCCAATAATCAAACGCACCGGCACAGCTACATCAATGAAAATGGCACTGACAGATACTATCGAGATTAGAGCACAATAGTTAACAAGAAATTATTGTGGAACACACCAAAATATACGGGGGGTTCATACTTACCTTTTACTTACCTCTTAAATTTATCTCGGGGATGGGTTGTCAACTGGATCACTTAAAGTATGCCCTCACAATAACCTCCACCATGATATTTAAAATGAACCAAAACGAAGACGAGAAACTTTAAACTGCACAATAAGTTATTTCACATAAAGAATGAATTTAACAAAAATAAAACAACAAAATCCACGTGGCAATCAGAAGTCATTGTCCACATAACTATATCCTCCTGTAGAACTTGTATACTCTACATACAATGTTTCAGCTTTCTCAAGCTCAAAATAACGTAATTAATAATGCACTTGGAATGGAAACGGGATTTGGGAAGAGACACATATAGCAATTGTTTTGCGTGTTTATACACTTCACATTTTATTTATAGCCACTAGGCTATTATGGAGACGTCCTTGGCCTCTATCATACAGTTGTCCGGGCCAGCTGCAATGCACCTGCATCGTCAAAGTGGACTCACCCGTCCGTTCAACCCTAGCATATGCGAGTTACATCAGAGCTTAGCTCTCCCTTTCAAAACACGTTAAATGTCCACATCTCAACTGAATATTATCACGCAAATCTTTTAAATGCTCCATTCAAACACCAGTGGAATACTCTAATAATCCTAAATCATGTTTAATTGTTCAATCCACTTGCTTAATTAGCGTTGTTTAGAGAATAAAAACAAAACTCTTAATGTTAATAACAAAAGTTCATTAATTATTTATAACAATAATAAATTGTTTATAACAATGTCAAACGACAATTGAAAATTTTATACACGCCTCTATTAATCCCTTTCATTTCAAATTATTATCAAAGATATTTACATAATTATTTACAATATTATATTGTTTATATTATTTATACAAGAAATACATTAAACCACACGTTTATTCGGTTGATAATTACTTAGATCGTGTTGATATAATCGACCAATGAAGGTTAGTTATATTTAAATGTCAAATTCAGGTTTAATAAAGTTTAATAATTATTACAATATTTGTGACGGTAACCTCCATTCAAAATCTTTATCTCAAATTATTTAACACTCTTGTTAATTTTAACAGTATCTTCATATGAATAACTTTCAAAGAACCAGGACAATACATTCAGCGGAAAAATACTTCGCTCAAAACGCACAAAATTGCACAAAAATAGGCCCAGAATTCATCATATATCTTCATATATATGGCATCAAAATCTCCCAAATTACATACAAAAACCTCCACTTATAAATTCATCAACTTCATTAATTACTGTGGGAACCTCCTTCATTATTCAAGGGCATTATTCGTCAGCGACTTTTACACATCCACTGAACTAACGATTATACATCCATTGTTCCTCTTTAAAAATTCTTATATTCATCAATTGTATTAATGACTGTTATTATTTAACCTTCGTGGGTTTCATTCATGAATCGATATGAAGTAAAAATTTGCCAATCACAAATAAATTTAATAGCAAATACGATTAGACACTCCTCCCTGGTCTATCAAAATTGAGATTAATATCTTCAAAGTAACGCAGTATAAAAATACTATCTTCAATCAAAGTTCATCTAAACTGCATAAATAGTCGAATAGAATACAATTAGATTGTGGAATGCAAACATTATTGTTCCAATCTATTATTGAGAAAAACTCCTATCAAATGTTCATTACTATAGTGTATTCAATAAATCATAATCAAAGTTCATATTTCATAAAATTGTCTATAATGCAATGATAAATGTCTATGTTGCAATCATATTCATAAGACGACTAGTATTTCAAAGATCGTCGATAACGTATTAGATTTTAACGCTCTAAAATCATTTAATCATTCTTCTTTCTTGAGGATGACAGAAAATTGGTCAAAGTAATTTACTGAATAGAATTACTTTAATAAAATGACACGCTGTCTGAATTCAAATCTGCCATAGCAAATCATTAACTTTACAGTCAAATCATGACTACAAAAATATGCAAATTAATGAAAGAATCTAAATTATCAGTCTCAACTGATCCAAAATTATTTAAGTATGCCAATGGCATAACAATGTCTCAACAAATCGAAGAAAAAGGCATAAATCATCGAAGTGTACTGAGTACAGAAATGTCAAGCAAGAAAATGGGGCAAAAATAAATGGGACAGAAAATATGGGAAAAATGGTTGCTCAGATATCGCTACAAGACTCAAATAATACAAGAAACGTTCATGACTACCTTATCTGTTGATTGAAGTTCTAGAGGAAAGTTTTCAAAGAAAACTGCTGTTGGTTCCATTTCACCAGCGTAAAGATGTGCTCCGACCTCGAACCTGGAATCAGCGTCCTCGGAGAATCGAACTGCTTCCTCCTCCGGAAATTGCACTGCTCCATGTATCCGAAAGACATCCTTCTGGCAAAATTCTTCTTTGTGAGCTCGGTCCACCCTGGCCTCTCTTGAAAATTCCCTGAAGTTCCGGTCGCAATTCGCCATGAAGTTTATTGCAGTTATTTCCGCAGAAATATTCATAATCGTGGAGTATGATGATTTTTCCACTGCCATTTGATATAATTCAGCGATGGATTCACGATGCATGAGTGTAGTTGGATGTTCACTACATGCTCGCTTTTGTAGAATGATGATTAACGAAATTCCATGCTGCTATTTCACTCCATCGATATATGTCCCAATTGCATTAAAGCCTTAGCCTTCCATCTCAACTTCTGTTATAACCATTGAAAGCACTGCAAGATTATAATGATCCATGGTAGAATGTATCGTCGTATTACCAAACGTATGCTCCAAGATCACGGATGCGATATACGTGTCAGCCGTAGTGTATAATGTGGAATTTTAAAAGTGCTTCTCAGGTGGCGAGAAAATCACTTTTGTCTGCAGCCTTAAAATGCCAATATCTTTCAAAGTATACCTGTGAAATTGTTCAAATCTTCTACACACCTCAATGTTGTACTGCCCAATTGAATTATAATAAAGGCAGAAGTTAACTCTTGATATCTTATCTGGTAGAAACGTTAATGTGAGCGTTTCAACTTCACCTAGTTTCGAACAGCGTAAAATGGAACTGCTCCGTGTTCGTTCGATGCGCCGGGCTTTAACCACACGCTAAAGATGACTTGCTTCACTTATTCACTCGACAATGACTATATAACATCTGAAATATATATGCGGTATCAGCGGTATGAGAGATATGAGAGCTCCTCTATCCTGTGCACGACCTTTTATCAACTTCTTAAGGGGCGTATCCATCCCTTCCATAGTTCGTTCCTCCGTCATTGCTAGAAGTTTTAACTTTGGCTATACTTGACGGATTCTCAAATTTCAAAAACTCACAATTAATTTCTTCAAAATTCCAAATCAATGCCATAACTGAAAATAGATTTCCACAAATCTGCATGCCAAAAGTAATTAAATATCGTAGTTTCAGCAATCTCCGTCTTCCTTCCAAACTATCGTTCATTGGTTCGAGTCTCTCCTCCAATAGCGTAACTTCTTCCTTAGCACAATACCTTGTTTCCTGCGACTGCGTCGTAAATCTCAGATCTTTCTCGAACAAAATCATGACGTCACCAATAATCTCAGCTCAACCAGCCTACTTGCATGAAATCTGCGTCATCCGTGCCTACGTCATGAATATACACGTCACAACTATGACATCCATAACTTTATTCATTTATGCCAATACAGCCATCGTGGTCTCAATATAATTCAATTTACGGGGGCATTCTCCCTTCACCACGTTTTAAAAACAGTTGCAAATTGTTTTTAAACTCTGTGTTATAAATATCTCAATTCACTTGAACACGAAATTGAATTATTATTGGCTTACTCTTGGATAATATTTCTTCAAGTTCCCTAATCATAAGTCTCTTCTTCTCTGGGTTGTGTGTGGCTAATGCATTCTCTCCTCTCTACTTTCTCTTCTGTCCTGTATTTCTGTTTTCTAAGTTCTGCTGACTTGTAGAAGGACCAGGATCGATCACTACATCCTGTCTTTTCTTTCGGTTTTCAGCTTCCTTTTCTCGTAATTCCTTCAGATACTGCTGACTTTCTTTCTCTCTTTCTTGATACTTGTCGGGTGTCATAACCTGACCTTGAGAATTCTGATTCTGGTACTGGTTATTTCGATTGTAGTTTCTATTATAACCATTGTTATAGTATCTACCTCTTCCGTTGTTATAATTCCCTCTATTATTATTCCAGCCTCGTCTTTGCTGATATGGACGGTAACCTTGGGATCTGTTGTTGCGGAAATAATTATTCCTGTGAGGACCTACATTTTCAGTTTTTTCTTCATCAGGCTTATCAGTTTGCTGCACTTGATCCATGTAGACTGTATTAACGTCTTTGAATTCGTGCCTCTGACCTTTTTGTACCAAATTTGGCATCGGACTCGTGTAGTCAAGCCTTCTCAATAATTCGTCCATACTGGTCAAATCTCTGATATTTGACGATATGATCAGTCTTCTTACCTCCACAGGCAGCATACGTGAAATCGCATCTATCAACTGCTCTGTTGACAATGGGGGTTGCAAAAATCTCAAGCGTGATAACTGACTCGTGAAGAAATCAGCGTATCGTGTTGGAAGAGTACCTGAATACTTCCTCGAGTATACCTCAGCTCTTAATGAATTCTGAGCTTCTATTGACCAGAATCGTTTTATCAGTGCCTCTGCAAATTCGTCAAAATTGCTGAAAGTGTACCGAAATGCTCTAAACCATTCGAGGGGTCCTCCAGCTAGAAATCTTTCTACGATTCTCATCTCTCTCTCTCTAGGAATGTGGGCTTCTATGAAATAGTCTTTAAGGTTCCTGATATATTCGATCGGTGTGAGACTATCAGTGTTGCTAAATTTTTGAGGTTTGTCTTCAAAGTTCCGGATGACTGTCACATTTCTCGGATATGAATCCATATAATGTTTCCCACTATCACGATACTTCCATTCAGGTTCAATATTCCTATCCTCTTCTTCTTCCCTGAATCTGGATATGCGTTCCTCAGGACTAATATCTCTCTCTTCTGTAGCGAGGTTACATCTTCTCACGTAATTTCTATCCTCTTCACCAGTCAATCCTTCAGTATCCTTGTCTGTGATTTCCGTGATGACTTTCCTAATCAACTCTTCCTTATAGGTTTCCATCATGCTAGCTTCTCCTAGTTTCAAATTCTGAAGTTTGCTCGTAGTTTCATTAACATCAGAGACAACCTTATGAATCTGTTCCTCTAACGCAGTTTTTAATGCTTGCACGTCCTGACCTATTTGAGTTCTATCCTCTACCTGCTTTTCGGATAGCGAATCCATCCTTACATTCAAGTCTTTCCTAATCTGAACTACTTCATTATTAATGTCTACTTGTGTACTGGCAAGTTTTCTTTCAATTCGCTCCTGAATCTGATCGACATGTTCCCCACTTGACCTGTTCCATTCATCTTTCCACACCGTTACATTTGCAGTTAACATTTCCACGATATCTACTTCAATGTCTTCCTTAAGTAAACGATTGTGATCTAATACTTGGGTTCTCATGACCTCTACATCGTATTTTAAACCAGCTAAAGAAGCTGTTGTCCTAACAGACTCGTCAACTAACCGAGTTGTTAATGCACTAATGTTACGAGTACAAAGCGTTTTTGAAGTTTCAATTTCCTCTCTAACTTTGTTAACATCAGTTTGAACTTTAGCAATGTCTATAAAAACAGTATTGACTTCTACTTGTATCTTATTGATATCGCTTTGCATATCATTAACATCTGAATGAATATTATTGATGTCAACTTGAACATTTGACACATCAGTTCGAGCATTTCTAACCTCTCTTTGAACTTCCTCTACTTTGTCTTGTACAGTAGCAACATCATTCCTAACAACAATTACTTCAGCTCTAGCACATGAAATATCACCCCGGACATTGGCAACATCAAGATTCAACATAGTAAGATCTTTCTGTACCTTTGAAACATCAATTTTAACATCAGAAACATCTTTATGCACATTGGATAAATCTTTATGGACATTGGACACGTCTGTGCGCATGTCAGTTACAGCATTCTCGATTCCCTGGGTATTGGTCTGTAAACGCGATACATTATTTTCTAGGTTTGCAGAACTGGTCTGAATAACTTTCAAACTTTCATTCATGCTATCTTTCAAATTACTAGCATTCTCCTCCATCATCTGCTTCATACTGCTATTCATGCTAGCTTTCAAATTAGCAGACATGTTACGAGCATTCTCCTCCATACGACTAGTATTCCTAGCTTCCATCTCCTTCATACTTTCATTAATGCTAGCTTTCATTTCTTCCAACATCATTCTCAGACTCTCATCTGCCATTTCAATAATATTTCAATAATAAACTGCTTTAGGGACTTACATCAAACAGAGCAAAATAACAACATCTGAGCAACATTTTTCACCATATATAAATTTGAGCAATTTTCTGTCTTAAATCTAACTTATAATTACCTTATAATTAACCTTCGTAGACACTTCATGTTGAAATAAACTCAAGCACATGTTCAAGTTTCTTTGGTTCATTTTAAAATATCCTAACACAAATAATTTACATTTACAATCCAAATAGTTTAATTTTATCTTTAATATGACTAAACATGTCATAAGCCGGTCAAATAAAATAAGATTCCAGATCATAGGCGATTTTTCTAAGTTTCCAGCCTATTTAACCTCTCTCAAGTTGTATAAGATCCGATCTTTTCTGAGTGTAATTTTCCTAATACAACACAACATTTTATCCCTATATAATCACACTCTCAAATTCTACAATTGGCTAAGACATCTAACAAAGAATCAACCTCTTTATTTGAGTCTTCACAATCCCTTTGACATCGATAACTTGGTAATCCAATGTTATTCGAACACTCCAAAATTGCGGTGTCAATTCTACTGCAATAACTTGGTAATCCAATGTTATTCAAGCACTCCGAACTTCGATTGTGCCAATTCTACTGGCGTTCAACCTGGTAATCCAGTGTTGTCAATCGAGCCCCACCGAATTGCGGCGCCAATCCTACTGGTGTTCCGTTATCAGGATAGTAGGCTGTCAGATATCCGCCCCCTCAATCGGATTGCCAATAATCAAACGCACCGGCACAGCTACATCAATGAAAATAGCACTGACAGATACTATCGAGATTAGAGCACAATAGTTAACAAGAAATTATTGTGGAACACACCAAAATATACGGGGGGTTCATACTTACCTTTTACTTACCTCTTAAATTTATCTCGGGGATGGGTTGTCAACTGGATCACTTAAAGTATGCCCTCACAATAACCTCCACCATGATATTTAAAATGAACCAAAACGAAGACGAGAAACTTTAAACTGCACAATAATTTATTTCACATAAAGAATGAATTTAACAAAAATAAAACAACAAAATCCACGTGGCAATCAGAAGTCATTGTCCACATAACTATGTCCTCCTGTAGAACTTGTATACCCTACATACAATGTTTCAGCTTTCTCAAGCTCAAAATAATGTAATTAATAATGCACTTGGAATGGAAACGGGATTTGGGACGAGACACATATAGCAATTGTTTTGCGTGTTTATACACTTCACATTTTATTTATAGCCACTAGGCTATTATGGAGACGTCCTTGGCCTCTATCATACAGTTGTCCGGGCCAGCTGCAATGCACCTGCATCGTCAAAGTGGACTCACCCGTCCGTTCAACCCTAGCATATGCGAGTTACATCAGAGCTTAGCTCTCCCTTTCAAAACACGTTAAATGTCCACATCTCAACTGAATATTATCACGCAAATCTTTTAAATGCTCCATTCAAACACCAGTGGAATACTCTAATAATCCTAAATCATGTTTAATTGTTCAATCCACTTGCTTAATTAGCGTAGTTTAGAGTATAAAAACAAAACTCTTAATGTTAATAACATAAGTTCATTAATTATTTATAACAATAATAAATTGTTTATAACAATGTCAAACGACAATTGAAAATTTTATACACGCCTCTATTAATCCCTTTCATTTCAAATTATTATCAAAGATATTTACATAATTATTTACAATATTATATTGTTTATATTATTTATACAAGAAATACATTAAACCACACGTTTATTCGGTTGATAATTACTTAGATCGTGTTGATATAATCGACCAATGAAGGTTAGTTATATTTAAATGTCAAATTCAGGTTTAATAAAGTTTAATAATTATTACAATATTTGTGACGGTAACCTCCATTCAAAATCTTTATCTCAAATTATTTAACACTCTTGTTAATTTTAACAGTATCTTCATATGAATAACTTTCAAAGAACCAGGACAATACATTCAGCGGAAAAATACTTCGCTCAAAACGCACAAAATTGCACAAAAATAGGCCCAGAATTCATCATATATCTTCATATATATGGCATCAAAATCTCCCAAATTACATACAAAAACCTCCACTTATAAATTCATCAACTTCATTAATTACTGTGGGAACCTCCTTCATTATTCAAGGGCATTATTCGTCAGCGACTTTTACACATCCACTGAACTAACGATTATACATCCATTGTTCCTCTTTAAAAATTCTTATATTCATCAATTGTATTAATGACTGTTATTATTTAACCTTCGTGGGTTTCATTCATGAATCGATATGAAGTAAAAATTTGCCAATCACAAATAAATTTAATAGCAAATACGATTAGACACTCCTCCCTGGTCTATCAAAATTGAGATTAATATCTTCAAAGTAACGCAGTATAAAAATACTATCTTCAATCAAAGTTCATCTAAACTGCATAAATAGTCGAATAGAATACAATTAGATTGTGGAATGCAAACATTATTGTTCCAATCTATTATTGAGAAAAACTCCTATCAAATGTTCATTACTATAGTGTATTCAATAAATCGTAATCAAAGTTCATATTTCATAAAATTGTCTATAATGCAATGATAAATGTCTATGTTGCAATCATGTTCATAAGACGACTAGTATTTCAAAGATCGTCGATAACGTATTAGATTTTAACGCTCTAAAATCATTTAATCATTCTTCTTTCTTGAGGATGACAGAAAATTGGTCAAAGTAATTTACTGAATAGAATTACTTTAATAAAATGACACGCTGTCTGAATTCAAATCAGCCATAGCAAATCATTAACTTTACAGTCAAATCGTGACTACAAAAATATGCAAATTAATGAAAGAATCTAAATTATCAGTCTCAACTGATCCAAAATTATTTAAGTATGCCAATGACATAACAATGTCTCAACAAATCGAAGAAAAAGGCATAAATCATCAAAGTGTACTGAGTACAGAAATGTCAAGCAAGAAAATGGGGCAAAAATAAATGGGACAGAAAATATGGGAAAAATGGTTGCTCAGATATCGCTACAAGACTCAAATAATACAAGAAACGTTCACGACTACCTTATCTGTTGATTGAAGTTCTAGAGGAAAGTTTTCAAAGAAAACTGCTGTTGGTTCCATTTCACCAGCGTAAAGATGTGCTCCGACCTCGAACCTGGAATCAGCGTCCTCGGAGAATCGAACTGCTTCCTCCTCCGGAAATTGCACTGCTCCATGTATCCGAAAGACATCCTTCTGGCAAAATTCTTCTTTGTGAGCTCGGTCCACCCTGGCCTCTCTTGAAAATTCCCTGAAGTTCCGGTCGCAATTCGCCATGAAGTTTATTGCAGTTATTTCCGCAGAAATATTCATAATCGTGAAGTATGATGATTTTTCCACTGCCATTTGATATAATTCAGCGATGGATTCACGATGCATGAGTGTAGTTGGATGTTCACTACATGCTCGCTTTTGTAGAATGACGATTAACGAAATTCCATGCTGCTATTTCACTCCATCGATATATGTCCCAATTGCATTAAAGCCTTAGCCTTCCATCTCAACTTCTGTTATAATCATTGAAAGCACTGCAAGATTATAATGTTCCATGGTAGAATGTATCGTCGTATTACCAAACGTATGCTCCAAGATCACGGATGCGATATACGTGTCAGCCGTAGTGTATAATGTGGAATTTTAAAAGTGCTTCTCAGGTGGCGAGAAAATCACTTTTGTCTGCAGCCTTAAAATGCCAATATCTTTCAAAGTATACCTGTGAAATTGTTCAAATCTTCTACACACCTCAATGTTGTACTGCCCAATTGAATTATAATAAAGGCAGAAGTTAACTCTTGATATCTTATCTGGTAGAAACGTTAATGTGAGCGTTTCAACTTCACCTAGTTTCGAACAGCGTAAAATGGAACTGCTCCGTGTTCGTTCGATGCGCCGGGCTTTAACCACACGCTAAAGATGACTTGCTTCACTTATTCACTCGACAATGACTATATAACATCTGAAATATATATGCGGTATCAGCGGTATGAGAGATATGAGAGCTCCTCTATCCTGTGCACGACCTTTTATCAACTTCTTAAGGGGCGTATCCATCCCTTCCATAGTTCGTTCCTCCGTCATTGCTAGAAGTTTTAACTTTGGCTATACTTGACGGATTCTCAAATTTCAAAAACTCACAATTAATTTCTTCAAAATTCCAAATCAATGCCATAACTGAAAATAGATTTCCACAAATCTGCATGCCAAAAGTAATTAAATATCGTAGTTTCAGCAATCTCCGTCTTCCTTCCAAACTATCGTTCATTGGTTCGAGTCTCTCCTCCAATAGCGTAACTTCTTCCTTAGCACAATACCTTGTTTCCTGCGACTGCGTCGTAAATCTCAGATCTTTCTCGAACAAAATCATGACGTCACCAATAATCTCAGCTCAACCAGCCTACTTGCATGAAATCTGAGTCATCCGTGCCTACGTCATGAATATACACGTCACAACTATGACATCCATAACTTTATTCATTTATGCCAATACAGCCATCGTGGTCTCAATATAATTCAATTTACGGGGGCAGTACCTATAGTATTTTTTAGTAAAGTAAAGTATTGATTTGGCGAGTGTAAATTGTGTTATACATTTTGTAAACATGGTCAATACGGAACCTGGAACGAGTGCGATTTATAAGTATAAGGCTAGCCAGGCCAACAGGTTAAAATATAAATACAAAGATCTGAAAGTTAAATTGGCTAACATCATCAAGGACATCGATTTTCTTAAGAAACGCAAGAAACACAAATTAATACCGCAACATCTTAAGGGCTACCAAAGAAAAGGTCATTCCAACCCATACGAAAGACATACACAGTTCTTAGTCAACAACAGAATTCTCAGTCGTGAAATAAAGTTTCTTTTCATGAAGAAGAACTACATCAGTAATGCCTTGTACCGTGCCCACTTAGAGGCAGCTAACTCTATAGAGAAGAAGGAATGGGATAACTACCAAATCATCGTGAGTCATATAATGCATTCTTGCGCCATCAAAAAGGTCAATAACTTAAACAATAAATTCTTTTATTTAGTCAACTCACAGAAAATACCCAGTAACCAAAACGCACCAGATGTGAACAATACCCATAATTTCCAAAGCCCAGTTAAAAACTTGACTAATGTTACTTTCCACCAGAGCGATCTAGATATTCTCCAAAAGGGTCCTAAACACAACTGGGAGCAAAATTTAAACAAGAACGATCTAACTATCCTAGTAGCTGAAACTGAAACAGCCATTAGAAAACTACCCATTGAAGAACAAAATACTGTCAGGTTTGAAACTAATAATAAAATTAAGAAGATAATTAATTCGAGCAAGAGAAAGGTCAATGTAAGTTGCAATTTAAACAACAAGTTCAAAAGTATCATTACCAAAGTTCAAGACAACAACATAATAATAACCAAAGCAGATAAAGGCAACACAACAGTGCTAATGAATGAAGACGATTACATTAATAAAACAATGGAGTTTCTTAATTCAGGCAGTTTCACAGAAGTCAAAAAGGACCCTACTAATGTCATTCAGAAACGGCTGAAACAACTTTTGAAGAACACCATCTTTGTCTTAGATGAGAAACAAGCAGATATGCTAGTAAGCATGAACCCCGGCATTCCCACTTTGAAATCTCTTCCGAAAATTCATAAACATAACACCCCTATTAAGCCTATTGTGAATTTCAGGAATAGCCCAACGTACAAACTAGCGAAATTTGCCCAACAATTTCTTAATAAGCACTACAAACTCAAGGCCGACTGTTCTTTCGTCAACACCATGCATTTCTGTGAAAGAACCATAGACTTGAAATTAAACGAGAACAACACCATGCATTCGGTCGACATTAAAGACATGTATACTAACATCCCGGTCAAGAAAACGATCAAGATCATTCAGGATAGATTAATTAACAATAGGGATTTGTCTAAAGTGGAAATCGAGGAATTCATTTCAATTTTAACCTTTGTCACAGACAACAACATTTTTTTTGTTCAACAAGAAAATGTTCAAACAATCTGAAGGCCTTGCAATGGGTTCTCCGTTGTCAGGTGTTTTAGCCAACATTTACCTTGACCACATTGAACATGAGAAGATTATTAACCAAATTAATGGCATCATTTTCTGGGGAAGATATGTAGATGATATTTTCTTCATTACCAATAACCAAGTTCAAGCGATTGAACAAATATTAGATAATTTGAACAAAATAGACAGAAATATTAAATTCACTTTAGAATCAGAAGTAGACAACAAAATTAATTTCCTGGATGTAACTGTGATTAGAAAAGGCAATCGTATGCATTATAAAGTATACAGAAAACCAACGCAAACGAGTACAGTTATACGGCAGGATTCTAACCATCCAGGCGGCCATAAGAATGCAACATTCATAAGCCTTATTAATAGAGCGTTACGTATCCCTTCTTCTGATCATGAACGGAAGCAAGAAATTGATATTATATATCAAATAGCTAAACTCAATGGTTATAACCACAATTATGTTAGCAGATTGATTTACAAGTTGAAAAATAGACCCTTAACTAAATTACTTAGAGAGGACACATCTAAGAAGACTTTTGCTACCTTCACCTACGTGGATCAAAGTGTGTACACAGTAACCAATATCCTCAAGAAACACAATATGAGCATCGCCTTTAAAACAAATAATTCAAACTTCAACAAATTTTTTAACACAAATAAAGTTAACAGTATTGATAAACATTTAAAATCGGGAATTTATGAGCTCAGATGTAATTTTTGCAAATCAAACTACGCGGGACAAACAGGTAGGAGCATACGCACTCGTTATGCTGAGCATGTTTCGGCCATAAAGCACAGGAAGTTCTCAGCCATGGCGGTACATATGGAAGAAACGGGACATAAGTTCATGGACATAAATAATGATGTCAAAATTTTGCGTTACGCATCGAAAGGCAGCTATATGAATGTTTTGGAAAATATTCATATCAACACTTATCAGAGATCTAATGAATGCAATAATCTGAACGAGATTAACTTTGAGACTAACGTATTATTTGATACATTAGCAGATCATTTAAATAACAAAAAAAGAAAACTGCCTCCTCAACCCCTGCCGTAATAGATTAATTCCTACATATATCCTGACTTGATCAAAATTTCTTGACACCACACCCAATCATCCTTACAAGGAATAAATATTTAACGTTTCACGTAACTCATTCATCACTTCAAATAATAAGTGCTTATTCCATGGTTGACATTAATATGTCTAATGACACAGGCTCAACAAATGAAGAACAAGAGAAAAAGTACGAACTGTATTCTTATTTTTGGTTAGGATTTCGATGTCATATGATGTTTCACACCAACATATGGGCTGAAGAAGGAAACATACCAAGTTTCCGAAACATGTACCTATAGTATTTTTTAGTAAAGTAAAGTATTGATTTGGCGAGTGTAAATTGTGTCATACATTTTGTAAACATGGTCAATACGGAACCTGGAACGAGTGCCATACTCCTAGATTCTAAGCGGTCTATTATTGGCCAAATTCCTTAATAATAAAAAATATGAAGAATATGATGGGCTCTGGTTCACCCATTTATAATATGTAAAACACTTTATTCCATTTGAAATTCAGATTTTTCATAGATTTTTCTTATCGTGATTTGTAAGTGCAGCGAAGGACACGGGTACCATTAGTAGCTTATATAACCGATGGCACTCAAGTTCAACGAAAAATACAAAATATAACAAAATTTAAAATTTAATTTGTGCATTAACCAGTTTTACTGTATATCAATCCATATTGGAGTCACAACTCTACAGCAGGGGAAAAAAAGGGAAAAAACAAATAATAAAAGAAAAACCTCCATTAGATCGCAATTTAGGAGGATTTTAATAATTCCCCCTCACATACATTCTAAATTCAAACAATGGCTAACAAAGTATATGTTGCGGCTTTGGTGGCGTAGTTGGTAGCATGCTGAGCTTCTATGCCTAAGATAGTGGGTTCAAACCCGGCCAAAGTCGTCGGATTTTTTAAGAACGTTAAAAATCCCTCAGTATGCCTTCCTTCAGAGGGGAAGTAAAGCCGGCGGTCCCATGTCATAGATTTATGGCATGGTAAAGAACCTTCCACTAATTACACCTGTGTGAATCTAAATTAATATAGGTTAAACATTTGACTAACGTTTATAGGTTCCAACGTTCGTCGTCAGAAGCCGACTGCGGTGGCGTCTAGTAACTAATTTCTGAACTAGTTGGTCGTTGACTGTGGCGTTTGGCGGCAAAAGTAGGAACCACTTGAAAAAATTCAATGCCTGCAGTCTTTACTTGAATTAAAACAGATAACACACACTGATACAGTCATCACAATTAACACCGGTTATCAGACAGATTCTACACACACCCAAAGTACACGGGGCTACATGACTGCATTGTCGCAGCCCCTAAACTGAAGAACCAACCAACAAAGTAAATGATAACAAAATTACATGCCTACCTATTTTGAAATGGAGTCTATAGTCATACAAATCATGGAAAAACCATATAAAAACCTAGGTGCTAGAGGTTTAAAAATCATAATAATTGTGCCATAATCTTATATATAAAAGTGAAAGTCTGTATGAATGTATGTGGGTGGGTGGGTGGGTTCGTTCCGTATACAAATCTACACCGTTTCACCAATCTCAACCAAATTTTGCATACACATAGTTTAGGACCCAGAAGGAACGGCTGCCTACATGAATTTTCGGTAGTCTTTCTCATTCTTCTGATTTTGGCCCTTTTGCACTCGAGCAAAGGCTAATAAATTCATAAAATATACTCATGAAGGAATGGCAAGGCAGATAGTTTCCATGGCAACATAGCTCAAGTCGAGACACGGCCGACTGGATGCCAGTTGCGCTCTGCACTACCGGTATAGAAAATGAGTAGCTTTACTTGAAATCCCGTTAGTTACTCAACTGCTCACACAGCACTGTCAACCGAGTATAGCATAACAAAGACTTGACACTATCTACTAGATATTTGTCAAATACCACTCACTCACTCACACATTCATCACGAAATCTCAGAAACCACCCAACGGATTGGAATGGAATTCGGTATGCAGCTCCCTCAAGGGCCGCAAACGCCCACCAAGAAAGGATTTTTGGATATTCAGGTTCTAAAGGGGTCTTAAGGGGGTTAAACCTGCATTTCATTGAATAACAATATCTCTCGAGTGGTTTCATGTGTGGATGTGATACTCGGCATAAAAACTAATCATTAAAAATAAGCAGACATGTGTCTAAGGGTTTTTCGATGTGGTATATTATTATGAGGTGAAAGGGGTGAAAAGTGGGGGTTGAAGGATTCCTAACGAAGCGTGTAGGCCTATCTCATAAACAACATAGGCGAGAAATTTGAAACTCAGCGGAAAAAAAATCAGCTTAAAAAAAAATAAGTAAATCGGTGTTCCACCGTTTTTTCATAAATTAATTTAACGGGCCAATGGGGTGGGGTGAAATTCTGGGGGAAAAAAAGGACAGAAAGTGTCCTAATTGACTAACTAACTCACTCATCAAACTCAGGGAAAAAAAAACCAGCTTAAAAAATAAGTTAATAGGTGTTCAAGCGTTTTTTCATCAATCCAATTTAAGGGGCCCATGGGGAGGGGTGAAATTCTGGTAAAAATAATTGAAAGAAAATGTTCTGTCTGACTCACTCACTCATCACGCCCAGCGAAAACTATTAGAAACATGAAATATTGGGAATATCTTCGCTGTATGTCGAAAACTTCAACTAAGGAATGATTTTTGTTTATTCGGGTTTTAAAGAGGTGTTAAGGGGGTAAACGTGCATTTCATTGAATAACGATATCTCATGAGTTGTTTCTTTGGGGATGTGATATTCGGTATATAAACTAATCATTAAAATAATCAGACATACGTCTAACGGTTTATCGACGTGGTGTATATTATGAGGGGAAAGGGGTGAAAATTGGGGGTTGAGTGATTCTTAACGGAGCGTGTATCTCTTAAACGACATAGGCGAGAAGTTTGAAATTCGGCGGGAGAAAACAGCTTAAAATATAAGTAATTAGGTGTTCGACCGTTTTTTCATAAATCCAATTTAAGGGGCCTTGGGAGAGGGGTGACATTCTGGGGGAAAAAACAGGAAAGAAAGTGTCCTAACTCACTCACTCATCAAACTCAGGGGGGAAGACAGCTCAAAAATAAGTAAATAGGTGTTAGACCGTTTTTTTTCTTCATAAATCCAATGTAAGGGGTTCATGAGAGGGGTGAAATTCTGAAAAATAATTGAAAGAAAATGTCCTGACTTACTCACTCACTCACTCATCATCGCCCAGCCAAAATTATTGAAGTTAGAAGCATGACATTTTGGGGCTATGTTCGTTGTATGTCGAAAACGTCCACTAAGGAAGGAATTTTGGATATTCAGGTTCTAAAGGGGTTAAAGGGGGTAGACTTGCATTTAATTGAATAACTATATCTCCCGATTGGTTTCCTTTGGGATGGGATACTCGGCATATAAACTCACCATTAAGAATAAGAAGACACATGTCTGAGGGTTTTTCGATGTGGTGTATATTATGAAGTGTATGTGTGAAAAGTGAGTGTTGAAGGATTCTTAACAGAGCAAGTATCTCTTAAAAGACAAAGGCAAAAAGTAGTCTATGAATCTCAGGGAGAAAAATCAGCTTGAAAAAGTAGTAAATAGGTGTTCGATCGTTTTTTCATAAATCCAATTTAAGGGTTCATGGGGAGGCGTGACATTCTGGGGAAAGAAGTCCACTAAGGAAGGATTTTTGGATATTCACCCATCATCCCCCAGCAAACCTATTGCAGCTAGAAACTTGAAATTTTGGGGATATGTTCGTTGTATGTCGAAAAAGTCCACTAAGGATGGATTTTTGGATATTCATGTTCTGAAGGGGTGTTAAGGGGGTTAAACTTGCATTTCATTGAATAACAATATCTCACGAGTTGTTTCATTTGGGGATGTGATATTCGGCATATAAACTAATCATTCAAAATTAGCAGACATATGTCTAAGGGTTTATCGATATGGTGTATATTATGAGGTGAAAGGGGAGAAAATTGGGGGTTGAAGGATTCTTAACGGAGCATGTACTGTATCTCTTATTCAACATAGGCGATAAGTTTGAAATTCAGCGGGAAAAGCAGCTTAAAAAATAAGTAAATAGGTGTTCGACCATTTCTTCATAAATCCAATTTAAGGGGCCCATGGGGAGGGTTGAAATTCGGGGGAAAAAACAGAAAAGAAAGTGTCCTAACTGATTGACTCACTTACTCACTCATCAAACTCAGGGGGAAAAACAGCTTTAAATAAGTAAATAGGTGTTCGACCGGTTTTTTCCATAAATCCAATTTAAGGGGTTCATGGGGAGGGGTGAAATTCTCAAAAATAAATGAAAGAAAATGTCCTGACTGACTCACTCACTCATCATCGCCCAGCCAAAATTATTGAAGTTAGAAACATGAAATTTTTGGGATAAGTTCGTTGTATGTCGAAAACGTCCACTAAGGAAAGAGTTTTGGATATTTAGGTTCTAAAGAGGTGTTAAGGGGGTAAACGTGCATTCATTGAATAACAATATCTCACGAGTAGTTTCATTTGGGGATGTGATACTTGGCATATATACTAATCATTAAAAATAAGCTGACACATGTCTAATGGTTTTTCGATGTGGTGTATATTATGAGGTGAAAGGGATGAAAAGTGGGGGTTGAAAGATTCCTAACGGAGCGTGTTTCTCTTAAACGACATAGGCGAGGAGTTTGATTTTCTCAGAGTTTCAATCAGCTTAAAAATAAATAAATGAATAAATAATTAAAATAAGTAGGTGTTCGACCGTTTTTTCATAAATCCAATTTTAGGGGCCTATGGGGAGGGGTGAAATTCTGGAAGAAAAACGTCCACTAAGGAATGATTTTTGGATGTTAACTCTCATCGACCAACCAAAACTATTAAAGTTAGAAGAAGGGGTTATGTTTGTTGTGTGTCGAAAAGCTCTACAAAGTAGGGATTTTTGGATATTCAGGTTCTAAAGGGGTGTTAACGGGGTTAAACCTGCATTTCATTGAATAACAATATGACACGACTATGCCGCGAGCGAAGCGAGGCTAAAAATGAGTTGATGTGTGTCTGTGTATTACTCAATCACGCAAGAACCACTGGTCCGATTTACATGAACTTTACATGGAAGTAGCTGATTTACCTGGTTAACATATAGGCTACTTTTGATTTCAATACTTTGCACTATTTAAAGATGGCGACCATTTTAGTGACGTCACTACACCATTTTGTTTCAAACTTTCATATTTCCATTTCAAATAAAAAGTGAACGCTATAAAATAGCAAACTTTTGATGGCATATACGAGGTTTAAAATTACATTTTCTATCCGAGAGGTATCTCCAACGGTTAGCGAGTAAAACCTAAATTTGTGCTATAAAACACGGTCCACGCCGAACGGTGTAGTTGGACAAAATGTTCCATCCTTAATCACCCCTCTGTGCAGCACCTCGCCTATCCCCGGTTTTAACTGTCACCTTCACATTTTAATTTATTTATGACAAGTAGCGAAGCACGGGTACTTCAGCTAGTGGTAAAAAGAGAAAAGTATTTTTAGCTCAAATAATGCTAAAGCAGGAAATGCACATTATACCATCTAATCGTCGTCGGCCAATACTCTTATCCGAGTGTATGTTTCTTTCCTGATTTACTAATTTGTATTCATGTTGCTGGTGACTCAACAGACCAATTCGGGCATAGAACATACAGCCGCACAAGATGCATGTGATGGAAGGTGGAGGACGTGGCAATATCTGGCACAGCTTTCTCCTCTGACGAGTTTCCATTTCCTGCCTACGGCGTTCTTCTTCAAATTACCGCAGCTGAGGTGGCTGCACGCCACCTTCTGCAATCTTCTGCAAGTGTATGCCAATTATCTGGATTCCGAGGTGCTCCTAGAGGTCTCTACCCGTGCTGAGCTCGCGGTACAGACGTTTCTGTGGGAGTCTGTCGTCATTCATGCGTTGGACATGACCGATTCATCTAAGCCGGTGACTAATGATGGCCTCATGCTCTTCATCTCTGCTCTCTCGAGAACCGCAGCATTCGTTATATTGTCATCCCATTTGATGTGCATAATGGAACGGAGTTTCTGCAGGTGAAAGTGTTTCAGTTTTTTGATGGTCTGGCGGTATAGGGTCCAGGTCTCACATCCATAGAGTAACGTAGAAATGACAACAGCTTGGTATACCATTTGTTTTGTACAGAGTCTTAGAGCTTTGTTCTGGAATACTCGACATGCGAGACATCCAAATACTGCATGCGCAGCACGGATTCCGTTATCCACAAAGCAAAAATGACACTTCAAGTGTACCTTGGTAGAATGAAAATTCACATTTAGGTATATTAATCCTTATATGCAGAGGAATATTTACAGATAAGTTGCATGCCCACAATGCACTTGCACAACATTCAACCTTTTATGCTCGGTAATATAGGTTCAACAAAACTTGGAAGACTTTCCTTTACAATTGATTGCATCGACAGCCAAAAAGATCTACTGATTTCAAAATGCTGCAGTTCATCTATGACAGCTAAACACATCTCAGATTTCCACCGTTTCTAATATTCCATCTGAACCCCTTTTCTCAGTTATGGTGATCAGTTTAACAATGATTAACTTCAAGCCTTGTCAGATTAGTTTCACAAAGAAACCCCAGATTTTGAAATGGTTGACCGATATCACTCTTTCTTTTGTGGACCAGTTGGCTGACTGCACTTTGCCTGAGTTCGTGGGAAAAAAAAACTGCGGTTAGAGGCCATTCACAAACAATCTTGTGGTTATGTTTGGTGTCGTTCAGCAAGAATTCTCACTGTCCAAGTTCGTGGGTTTTTGGTGCTGTTTTGCAGAACTATCACTCACTCACTCACTCAGTTGGCTTCTCTGGGACGTGACGATCCCGTGCCGCTCTCACTATCTGCCTCCATTTCCTCCTATCCAGCGCAGTATTCTCCCATACAGTAATACCCATTTGTCTGCAGTCAGAGGTCACCTCATCTTGCCATCTACTCCTAGGTCTTCCAGGGGGTCTCGAGCCTTCGATCTTCTTCTCATACACCTGGCGAACTATTCTGGTAGCGTCCATTCTGATAACATGCCCTGCCCATTGCAGCCGTTTCGCTTTCATGACGTCCACTACTCTGGGTTGATTGGCCAACTTGTACAGCTCATGATTTGATCTGAGAACCCATCTTTGTGTTTCCTGGTCAAAGATGGGGCCGAAAATTTTTCTATATATCTTGTTTTCGAAGACTGTAAGTTGGCGTTCCTCCCTTTTGGTCACACTCCATGTTTTGGCTCCGTATAGCAGTACCGGCCTGATGATCGTGTTGTATAGTTTTAGTTTTGTTTTCCTGGTCAAAAGTTTGGAGGAAAGTAATTTATGCAGGGAAAAGTAAACTTTGTTTGCATTCCGCAATCTAATTTGGTGTTCAACTTGTCTCCTATTGCAGTCATTTATATTTACCCCAAGGTATTTGAAGTTTGGCGTGTTCTTAAAGGTAAAATTGCCTATATGAAGGTTGTTGCGTTGGTCTGTAGTCATGTTTTCTCTCTGTATGATCATGTATTCTGTCTTCTCTTCATTAATCTTTAGACCTATTTTTGCAGCAGTCTCATTTAATTTCCTGAATAAAGCTTCAATTTCTCCTCCATTACTTCCTATTAATACAATGTCATCTGCATATGCCAGGATGTTGTGTTTGTTATCTGCTAGGTCTCCAGTTGCAGCTTCTTTGGTTTCCCGAATTACTTTTTCCAGAACGATGTTGAAGAGAAGTGGGGAGAGCGCATCACCTTGTTTTAGTCCTGTTCTGTTTTCAAAACCGTCTGATACGGATCCACAGTGTGTCACTTTGCTCACTGTCTCCTCCATACACATTTTGACCAGGCTGATAAGTTTCTGTGGGATTCCATACTCTGCCATAATTTCCCACACCGTTTCTCTGTGGACTGAGTCATAGGCCTTTTGGAAGTCAATAAATAGGTAATGGACGTTTTTGTTATATTCCCAAACTTTTTCATTGATTGTCTTAATATAAAATATATTGTCTGTTGTTGATCTGTTTTTACGGAAACCATTCTGATAGTCTCCTATTATATCTTCGGTGTATGGAATTAGACGTTGTAATATTATGTGCGACAGTAATTTGTAAGCTGTGACAAGTAGGGATATTCCTCTGTAATTTCCGCAGTTATGTTTATCTCCTTTCTTATGTATTGGAACAATAATTGCTTCCTTCCATTCATCCGGTATTTGTTCCTCGCGCCATATTTTCAGGATAAGTTTATGCAGTTTTTCATGAAGCTTCTCACCCCCATATTTCAGCAATTCAACTGGTATACCGTCAGATCCAGCAGCTTTGTGGTTTTTCAGTTTCTTCAGACTGCTGGTTACCTCTTCATATGAAGGATCATTTATGAAAGGTTCTACCGTTGAAAGAGTGGCTCTCTCCAATTTGTTGTCTGGTTCAGGGCAGTTAAGTAAGTGGTCAAAGTACTCTTTCCAAGCCTGTAATATGTGGGTTGTTCCTGCAATGATGTTACCATTGTTGTCGTGGAGAACTGCTGATCGCGGTTGGTAACTTTGCAGAACTATCACCGTCCAAAATCATGATCTATAGCTCTGCTTTCACGCAGTTAAATGAGAAACTCACTGCCTGAGTTAGCCAAAAAGCAAGAATATCTTCGTCGAAAATTGCAGATATTTCTGGTGCCGATTACAGGGAATTTGATTATTCGAGTTAACGGGTGTTTCCAGAGCTACTCTTGCATGACAATTAATGTCCCGAGTTTGAAGGAATGTTCGGAAAGCTCATATGCCATTTCTCAAGAAACTCACTGTTCCAAGAAAATGGTTGGTTCCTCAGTTTAGGGGCTGCGACGAGGTCATGTAGCCCTGTTTACTTTGGGAGTGTGTAGAATCTGTCTGATAACCTGTGTTCATTGTGATGGCTGTATTAGTGTAATTCAGGTAAGGACTGCAGACAATCAATTTCAAGTAGTTCCAACCTTTGCTACCAAATGCTACCATCAACGACACCTAGCTGCGAACTTGGCTACTAGATGCCACCGCAACCGGCGGCGAACGTTGGAACATAATAGTGTGTTAATCAAATCTAACCTACAATTAAGCCTCACACAATTGTAGTTAGTGGAAGGTTCTTTTACATGCCATAGATCTATAACATGGGACCACCGGCTTTACTTCCCCTCCGAGGAAAGCATACCGAGGGATTTTTAACGCTCTTAAAAAAAATTCGACGATTTCGGCCGGGTTTGAAATCGCGATGTTGGGCACAGAAGCTCAGCAAGCTACCAACTATGCCACTGAAGCTGCACCAAAAAAATGGCATTACTTTGCGCGATATTCCAAGCAAAAAGCTATTAAATGTCAATTTTTCTAGTGTGAACATTATATTCTGGAACTTACAATATTTATTTATATACACACTAATAATCCTTCGGTGGCGTAGTTGGTAGCATGCTGAGCTTCTATGCCCAAGATAGCGGGTTCAAACCCGGCCGAAGCCGTCGGATTTTTTAAGAGCGTTAAAAATCCCTCAGTATGCCTTCCTTCGGAGGGGAAGTAAAGCCGGCGGTCCCATGTCATAGATTTATGGCATGTTAAAGATCTTTCCACTAATTACACCTGTGTGAAACTAAATTGGATAGGTTAAGAATGTAAACAACGCTCTTAGGTTGCTACGTTCGTTGCCAAGAGCCGACTGCGGTGGCGTCTAGTAGCTAGTTCTGAACTAGGCCTAGTAGTCGTTGACGGTGGCGTTTGGCGGCAAAAGTAGGAACTATTTGAAAATTCAAAGTTGAAGTCTCTACTTGAATTAAAAAACAGATACACACACTAATACAGTCATCACAATTAACACCGGTTATCAGACAGATTCTACACACACCCAAAGTACACGGGGCTACATGACCGCGTTGTCGCAGCCCCTAAACTAAGGAACCAACCAACCAACACTAATAATCTTCTGCCATTTGAAGAAAAAATGGGGAAGAATCCATTTGTTAAATTCCAGGGTCTCTAGTTAGTTGTTGTTAAACACTGTGTGAGCAAAAGTCACGGGAAAGGTAGGCGAATGAGAGAATGTGCTGTGTATGACTCCCGAGTGTTGCGGCTAGCTGCGGCAGAGCAGAGCAGTCTGTCACAGACATCTGTGTAGTGAAGAGTGAAGATGGTAACACGTCGTGAGTTAACAGACTTTGAACGTGGCATGACATGGCATTTCGGAGATTACACGCGAATTCGGGTTTACGAGGTCAAAAGTGTGGAGGGTGGATCTTCAATATCACAGAGATAATGTTACCATCTGCGTAAACCGCAGCACCGGACGACCACAAGGGTTTAACGAACGAACATCACTTCGCCTCAACACACCCATATGGGGCGATCGAAGGGCTACTGTGAGTCACATTTGTTGAATACCAGGATCTCCCATGAGAAAATGTCGGGTACTGAAGCCTATGTGATGCAGGTGCCCACCCTTCCCGTGACTTGCTCACTCAGTGTACATCCTGTTTCTTCAACATTATTATATCTTAAAACCTTCCCTCAAAATATTGCATATGCTTCTTGTTGGTTGCCTTAAAAGGTTGTGACATGAAGAAAAGCTATCATATATATTATTTCAGTAGTATAGATCCCTCCTGCGGCGCTCACAAGCGACCCATTGTGACAAATGAGCAATCAAATGAAAGAGAATAGACATTAGCAGTGACAAATTGCACTATAATTTCATTAATATCTATAATTTCTTTAAAATATTACTAAAAAAAAGTACGATGTGTGCGATTTGCAAATACTGTTGCTGTAGGAAAATATGCTCCATAATTACTGTCCACTTCACATTTTGGCTGGTGTGACGCCTGTTGCATGCCATTTTAACATTTATCATTTGGTGTGGATTTCATAAACAATAAATCAAAAGGAATGAGTACTCAAATTATATAATTTCATAAATATAGAATAACCGGTGAGTGTTACAGCTAAGCTGTCAAACAATGGACTCAGCATACAAATGACATTAGCAGTGACGAATTTCATTCTAATTTAATAAATATCAATTTTAAGAAGAAGTGTGCGATTTGCAAATACTGCTGTAGGAAAATAAATCATTAGCCTAGGTTGAAATAAAAACACAACATTTCAACTTGAGTCTCTCATTATAAATCCATTGGGGAAAGTGTGGTTTATGAACATGCGATATTTCTCGCACGGGTCTGGTAGTCTATATACATTATTGAAGAACCAATAACAGTAGTGCCAAATTCACAAATGAATAATGCAGACTTCCCAACAATCACTGTCCTCTTGAAACTTCTTTTAACACCAAATAGACAGTATTTAGTAGTTGAGAAAGAAGTTCAATATGAATCTTGAAAATAAATTAGTAAATTTAAATAAAATTAATTAAGTGACTTGCGTTATTTACGAAAACTAACTCAAATTAATCAAATGTTGATTGTACAGATTAAAATAGAATTAAGAAAAATACCAACCTAGTATGTGCTTACTGGTGATGCCTTTCTCAGTAATCGTTTCCTTCATAGCAGCAATACTGGCTGGCAGTATGTATGCTTGTTGGTCTACAATAGGCTGGACAGGTGAGGCCACAGAAGAAAATGCTGAAAATTCAATAATGAAAATTGGATGAATATCTTTTATGAACATTTTCCGTGTTGAATATTATCAATGCACTAAATCTTTTTTCCACTATGCTACACAACTTAGGCGCTATGTCCTCTTCGGGTACACGTTTCGGACCTCTGACCCTTCTTCAGCCCGGTTCAGCAAAATCTTAGTCTAGTGTTTTCACCATATTGGTGAATGTCATTACAAAACGATAAAAACCTATTAAAATACATAAAATTTATGGAGATGAAAATGACACTGACAAGATGGATGATAAAAAGTTTAAAAGTTTCAAAAAAGTTTTTTTAAAAACAGATTAAAATGTCATGATGATCTTAGAAGCATTGTTCCATGTTTGTCATTCACTGTTTGACCTTAATGCTCCTGGATGTTATGTGAACAATAAACCAGAATAAGTTGGGTGGATAAGAAACGAGTGAGTCATACGTGTGTGTTGATCCTACTTACTTGAGCGAGGAGAGGTCCGTACTGTGTGCCTTCGCGTGGGCAACTGACTGAGATGTCAGCCTGTCCGCTGTTAGCTCGTATGGCGCAGTGGGAGAGACGTGATTGGAGGGGGGTATGACGTTGCGGCACGCATATTTCTGGCTTTGTCTTTCATTTTCGCAACCGTATTGAACAATACATTGTCATTGTATGTAAGGTCGTTTAGGGTTTCTATGGGTTCAATTGTTTGACTGACGTGTATTTCCATATTCTCTAATATATTCATGAATTTGCCCTTATATGGACTATGTAGAATTTTAAAATCTTCTTCTATGGAGCCGAAGCTGTGTTTTTCTTCATCTATGTGGTTAGCTATTGCTGAGAATTTATTATATTTTTCTCGTTGGTATGTTCAGCATCTAATTTTAAAAGACCTCCCGGTTTGTCCTATATACCGTATTTCCTCGCATAATCGTCGCCACCGCTTAATCGTCGCACCCCACTTTTCAAACACTTAAATAGGTTTATAAAATTTCATTGCATAATTGTCGCATAGCATACTCGTATTTGTGCGCCTGTCAGTTGCACATGCTGCTGCGACTTTATAACCTGGTGCGACTTTGTCAGAAGAAAAATATCTCGTCTTTATGCTTGCGGGCTATGAACTGTGACGCGAGCGGCAAGCTTCGTTACTTAGCACAATCCGCGAGCGTGTAATCTGGCGTGATCTTGTCAGGAGAAAGTTATCTCGTCTTTATGCCTGCGGGCTATGAACCACGACGCAAACGGCCAGCGCACATTTCGCGAGCTTATAGACCTAATCTGGCGTGATCTTGTCAGCAGAAAGTAATCTCGTCTTTATGCCTGCGGGCTATGAACTGTGAACGAGAGGCCAGCCTCATCACGTAGCACATTCCGCGAGCTTATAGGCCTAAACTGGCGTGATCTTGTCAGCAGAAAGTAATCTTGTCCTTATGCCTGCGGGCTATGAACCACGACGCAAACGGCCAGTGCACAATCCGCGAGCTTATAGGCCTAACCTGGCATGATCTTGTCAGCAGAAAGTAATCTCGTCTTTATGCCTGCGGGCTATGAACTGTGACGCGAGCGGCCAGCGCACATTCCGCGAGCTTATAGGCCTAATCTGATGTGATCTTGTTAGGAGAAAGTAATCTCCTCTTTATGTCTGGGGGCTATGAACTGTGACGCGAGCTGCCAGCGCACTTTCCGCGAGTTTATAGGCCTAATCTGGCATGATCTTGTCAGGAGAAAGTAATCTCGTCTTTATGCCTGCGGGCTATGAACTGTGACGCGAGCGGCCAGTTTAGTCACTTAGCACATTCCGCAAGCTTATAGGCCTAATCTGGAGGGATCTTGACAGCAGAAAGTAATCTCGTCTTTATGCCTGCGGGCTATGAACTGTAACCAGCGCACATTCCGCGAATTTATAGGCCTAATCTGGCGAGATCTTGTCAGGAGGCAGTAATGTCGTTTTTATGCCTGCGGGCTATAACCGCGACGTGAACGGCCAGCTTCGTCAGCACATTCCGCGAGCTTTAACCTGTCGTGACCTTGTTAGAATAAAGAAGCCTGTCTCTGACTGCAGGCTATGACTCACACCAGACTAACTCTACGCGAATGACTGGCCCATGCAGCAAATAATGATACAGTATATTCCTTGAACTTAAATATTCTTCGCATAATCGTCGCACCCTGCTTTTTTCCAAGAATTTTAGGCTAAAAAAGTGCGACGATTATGCGAGGAAAAACGGTAATTGCAACCACAGTCCTTGCAATTCATTCGATATACTCCTGAGCTGTTGTATTTATCTATCTTAGCTGAATTATGGTTGAAGATGTTGCTGTTGTTGTTCCTGGTTTTTATTTTATGCATTTTAATAGGTTTTTATTGCTTTCTTCACCAATATGGTGAAAACACTCGACTAAGATTTTGCTGAACCGGGCTGAAGAAAGACCGTTAGAGGTCCGAAACATGTACCCGAAGAGGACATACTGCCTCAAACAAAGTAAGTTGTGTTGCAAAGTGGAAAAAAGATTTAGTACATTAATGAAAATTGGATAAAAAACTCACAAAGTGCTGTTCATTTTCTAGAATAAACAAGGCAATTGGTTTATTAAGTTTGTAGGGGAGAGAGATATAAAGAACACCAAGAAAATATAACCTCAATTTACCTGTGGTATTACTTTGTACTTTTCCTTCATACAACTCGAGGGTAACAATTTCGGTACGCCGAGACTTGTCACTGAAGTAACTATACAGCACCCAGTTCTCTGAATGTACCAAATGTACAGGTTCTCGAGCCCTTTTATGTGAGATGGAGAAAACAACTGCACCAGACACCACATCTACCAAGTAGATGTTTAAGAATTCTGGAACAGCATGTACACACAGGTGTAACTTAAAAGAAAATATGCACAAATTACATTTAAATAAGACAACATTTATGGCCATACTTGATTCGTTCTTCAGACTGTTAAAGGCATCAACAAATATTTTTATCAACAATTAAATAATATTTTCCTAACATTCCTACAACTCATTTTTCAAGTAAATACTCTGAAACTCGTGCTTGTAAGTTATAAAGTTAAAATATTGTTTGAACCTTTAATATCTGTTAATGCATTTCAAGTTTGTGCATGCACTTTTTATTTTATCATATTCTAAGTCAATGGCAAATCCAGACGTGGAACAGATTAATAATAAAAGTAAACCATCATTTAATCCTAGTTTGTTTCTTTCCAGTTCCTTCCTTGACAACACATTCTAATTTTCTTCATGCCAGACAATGGAACAATAACTGAATAGGATAAAGTGTGTTGGATTATTTTAATTTCTTGAAATATTGCAAAGCAGAAGGAAATAACTACCATATTCACTCATATATCAGCCACATCCTTATTTTTAACCCAAAAATTTGTATAAATAGCTTCAAGAAAACAGGAATTTTGAATATGTTATATTATATACACTAGTGTTCAAAAGTTAAGCATAAGTTACGAATAAGCAGGGCAACTGGAAATAGATCGCAAATCGCACGACATATGCACCTACCAACCTTACGTGTTTGCTTTGGATAGGAAAGGAGTACTCCCTGCTTTGACTAGCATCGTAACCGCAAGGTAGACACAGCCAGTGCCTGCGCCCCATATTCCCTCAGTCGTATTTGCCCTGTTATAGTGTGCGAACTATAGCCTCGTGGTGAACGTGACAACATAATGGCATAACGACGCCATTTGGACCCTGTTTTGCAGGGTAGAATACTCTACCACCTGGAAGCAGGCCAGGCACAGACTGACGTCGATGTATCCTTGAATGTGCCACAAAGTGTCATTTCCAGGCTTTGGAGATGATTTCGAGACACAGGAGATGTTAGTCGTAGGCCAGTATCAGGTCGACCAAGAGTACCGTAACCACCCACAGCAGGACCGATGTCTGGCCTTAACCGCAGGATGAAATCGGAGTGCACCTGCAAGACAATTGTCGGCAAAGTTTGCAGCTGGCTTAGGGGTTGCCGTTTCCAGGCAAACTGTGTACCGAAGGCTTAGAACAGCCGAGCCGTTTGCCAGACGTCCAGCGGTGTGACTCCTGCTCGCTCCAGCACAGAGACGGGCCCGTTTACTGTGGAGCCGTCGATGTTGAAACTGGACCATGAATGAATGGGGGTATGTACTTACTTAATTCCTGCCGCTCCTTCCGGAGCATAGGGCCTTGGCGAAATTTCTCCACGCAGTACGGTTCCTGGCCATTCTCTTCACTTGACTCCAGTTCTTGTCCACCTCTGCAATTTCATTTTCGATCGTCCTCTTCCAGGTCTTCTTAGGTCGACCTCGCTTCCTGGCGCCTTGCAGATTCCAGTCTAGCGCCGCCCTCTCAATAGCTCCGTCCGGCTTTCTTAGTGTGTGACCAATCCAGCGCCATTTCCTTTCCTTGATCTGGATGCTAATCGGTTGTTGATTGGTGATGGTCCAAAGATCTTCATTTGAGATTATTTCCGGCCACCTCACATTCATGATGCGACGCAGACATCTGTTAATGAACACCTGTAGCTGGTTGTTGATCGGTTTTGTGACTTCCCATGTTTCACAGCCGTAGAGAAGAATCGACTTTACGTTGCTATTGAAAAGGCAATGTCTTCCTGGAAATGTTTCTATTTCTCCAGATGGGGTAGAGCTGGACAAAGGCACCATTTGCCTTCCTGATACGGCTTCGAACATCTTCCTCTGCTCCCCCATCATTTGTGACTATACTTCCAAGGTAGAGGAAGGACTCAACTCGCTCAATGTCCTTTCCGTTGACTGTCAAACTAGTCGTGATGTCAGAATTTATCCTCATCTCTTTGGTCTTGTTGGTGTTGATCATCAGTCCTGCACGTTCTGCTTCTCTCTGCAACCTCCCCAGCTTATCTTCTATGTCTCGGTACCGTTGTGCCATAAGACAAATGTCGTCTGCGAAATCCAGATCTTCAAGCCTGTCATTTATACCCCATTGAATACCCCTCTTCCGTCCTCCCATTACCTTCTTCATCACACTATCCAGGACCAACAGGAACAGAGTGGGGGAAAGGACACACCCCTGTCTCACTCCGGAACTGACCTTTATCTTTTCTGTGAATTTGCCTTCGTGAAGAACCTGGCACTCATACCCTTCGTACATCTCTTCCATGATTCTGATGATCTTTGTTGGAATGTTATATTCCTCGAGGGTCTTCCACATGATTCTTTGATTTACGGAGTCGAAAGCTTTTTCGAAGTCAACAAATGTGAGGTAAAGGGTATTCCGCCACTCCACACTCTGCTCCAGGATGATTCGGAGGGTGTTGATGAGATCCACACAGCTGCAATGTTGTCGAAATCCAGCCTGTTCCTTCCGAAGCCTTTTTTCTACGCAGTCTTTTATACGATTCAGGATGACTCTCGCCAGCACTTTGCTTGGAATGGACAGCAAGGTGATACCCCTCCAGTTGTTACAGTTTGTGGTGTCCCCTTTCTTCGGCAACTTAACTATCAACCCCTTCTTCCAGTCGGTTGGTATTTTCTCCTCCTTCCAGATCTTCTCCAACAGCGGGTGCAGCAGATCGATCGTAATATCCAGGTCTGCTTTCAGTACTTCCGCTGGGATATTATCCAGACCTGGTGCCTTCCCGCATTTCATCTGCTTCAACGCTGTCCGTATTTCGCCCCGAGTTGGGGAGTCGAGGCTGATGCTTGGGTCACTTAATGGGGGTATGTGCTCTTCACAAATGAATCCCGCTTCAGTTTGCAGAACGATTCCCGTAGCACATTAATCTGGAGAGAACCGGGTAGCCGATAAAACCACAGGAACATCGTAGAACGGGACCAGTATGGTGGTGGTGGCGTCATTGTGTGGGGCAGCATCATGTTGAATGGCCATACGGAACTGCACATCTTCATGGGTGGTCCGAGGAACACTGTGAATGCTCGGAGATACAGGGATGAGGTAGTGAGACCACATGTTCGACTCTTCAGAGGTGCGGTTGGTCCAGACTTCCTCTTAATGGATGATAATGCCCGAACACACCACTCTGCTCTGGTGGATGAATTTCTGGCTGGGGAAGACGTTCATCGCATGGACAGGCCAGCGAGGTCTGCGGATCTGAATCCTATAGAACATGTCTGGGATGCATTGGGGAGGCAAATTGCATCCCATCAGCCTCCACCAAGGACCCTCCAAGACCTTCGCATTGCCCTTTTGGAGGAATGGGATCGACTGCAACAAGAGCTCTTGGACCATCTGATAGAGAGCCTGCCACATTGCTGCGAAGCGTGTGTGGCCGTTAGTGGTAACCATACACCCTATTAACAGCATATTTTGTTGTGGAAGACACTGCTAAGTTTTGTTAGTTGTTGTCAAAGGTGTACCATAGCTATCAGAACTTTTCTGACACTGTTTCTTTGGACAAGTTGTGTGACATTTATGGTGTGTGATTCAGCTTCCGTTTGTTCAGCAATCTGTCTGACATTCATATCAGGTGGCATGGCCTCGTTTAGTGATTATGCTTAACTTTTGGACACTAGTGTACATTGTATATCAGCAACATCTGCTAGTTGGAGGTCCTGAAATTGACTTCAGAAGTGTGGCTGATAAGCGAATAAATATAATACCACAAAAAGGAGAACCAGCTAGAATATTTCATAATACGGTACAACTGAACAAAGAATGGAATTAAAACTTACGTTTATGTATTGGGTCAAAGCCTTGTGTGACAATGGCCACCAAATTTGGGTTTATATATTTATATAGAACACTGCGATCGCCAAGCACTCTTCCCTGAGAGTGAACTCGCTCAACAGGACTCTTCCCAACCACAGCTGTGATATGCTGAGAGCTCTGACTCGGTTTCACTTCCCAAACACGACTTGCCACCAAACCCTACGAAACAGACCATTATCAGAAGTTACAATAGGTATTTATTTACTCACGGGTAAAAGGCATACCATTTGAAGCCTACCAGCCGCCAGTTGGGTGCCATATATAGCTTACCAGTCATAATACACATGATAGCCCCATGTTGTGAAGCCATTAGCAACTAAACTTGACCTTCACACTCTTAACTCTCTTTCCTGGTTTGATGTTGGGTGCCAGATTATTAAAAAAAAAAAAAAAAAAAACCCTGGCACTATTGCTCATGAAGGGCCTACGCCTACCAAGCGACCGCTGCCCAGCCATTTGACCTGCAGATATTGGGGTGACGCGTGATCAGCGCATCGGGTCCCCTCGGCCGTTAATCTTGGTTTTCGTGATCGGGGCGCAGCCTCGATGTCAGACAGCTACTCAATTGTCCTCACGAGGCTGAGTGCACCCCGTTCCAGCCCTCACGTCAGTTTCTAAAATCCCTGACGGAGCTGGGAATCGAATCCGGGGCCTCCATGTGAGAAGCAGGCGTGCTACACCAACACCACGGGGCCGGCTATTACAAGAATAAGCAACCAAACTTGACTCAGAGCCGAGACACTACCCTCTCAGGGTATAGATAACACTACAAAATTAATGTAGACCATCTAACTACAGGATAAGGACCATTTACTCATGACTACTTCAATAAAAGAGTGACAATTAAAACAATTAATTTCTATTAACAATTAACAGACAAGCAAAGGGTTGCTGTTACATGGCATTAATGATCGTGTCAGGACTTGTAACATTAACTAACTTGATTTGAATCTCCCCAACAGTTGTACAGGAGATCGACTTGCTGTTCCATCGTGTCCGGCCTCTTGGAGTCGTTAAGTTCCATTCCCACCTATTTCTAAGAATAATCATCATCATCATCATCGATTCTCCACTCCAGCAGGCCGGGTGTGGGAATGAATAAGCCCCTTCCAAAGCTGTCTGTCCTGCCACCATTCTTCTTCCACCACTGTCCTCCATTCTATGCTCCTCTTAGTCAAAGCAATTCTGAGAATACCTGCACTAATTCCAGGATATTCCGTCCATCAATGCTTTACTTAGTTATCAATATTTTGTTAAGCTCCTTCACATGTGGATAAAACTGACATATGCACCATTTTACAGCACTTAAAAAAGTTATCAACTCTTGCGAGTTGAGAAGAATTATTACTAGAGTAACTTTGAACTTGATGAATAGTGACAATCTGTCAATAATAATATCATCTGAGACAATAATGACTCACAGTGGTAATCAGACAATAGTGACAGTAGGCAGTTTCCTCAGTGGCACAATTTTATATGGCCACCCCTTCTTTGATCAGTTCACACCACTCCTGGCCAATTACAATAATCGTAGGTCCACACGAGGTGATGATGAATTCAAAAGTGTAAGTTTAAATATCTCAACGATCTGCCGTTGACTCGCCGCAGAATACGCCTTCTCATTCAACTGTGATTACCTCATTTCTTTGCCTGAACTGGAGCTCTGAGTTGTAACACACTGGGCTAAGTATAAACTACCTCCAGACATCCTGTCACCCATCCACAGACATGAATCCAAATGTTTAATAAAAGAAACCAGCAAACCTCACCTTATATACAGACATAATACAAATTAAGCCCTATCAAATAATTATAGAATGTGACTATATAATAATGAATGAATGAAGATGATATATGGACAGTATATTGATCATCTCCAACTTATCAACAACACAAACACTGATATGAACAATATTTAACCAACGATGAAGTCTGTTATGTGATGCAATGTGAACTAAACTAACAACATGACGAAGAGAATACATAGTGTAATCACCGACAAGTTCAAGTGCTCCCCAGAGTGGGGCTAGTGAGTCAAAACACCAATTCTACATCATCAGCTGTTTAAAAGCAGATTACCACATGCCACACAATAGCTTTTCTTGTTTTTTTTTGTTTGTTTGTTATGACTTATGAATAACGTGAACAATGCTGACAGTCAGTTCCAAGTAAAAATGTCTTTTGACTTAAATAAGATAAAATACGAGATAGAATGAAACACTGTAAAAAGCTAGAGCAGTATTACACGACACTTGTCACTTTGAGTTCATAAGCCAGACACCAAATTGCATACAACACTGACACTTTTCTCAAATGAAGTAAATTTCCAACCAAAACTAGCTTGAGGCCACTTTCAATAAGGGGGTTGGGGATCAGGGTGTACGAGGGGCATGGTGGCACATTATTCAAGCTGTTTGCCTCTCACCAAGGTGGACCGGGTTCGATTCCTGGTCAATACATGTGAGATTCAAGTTAAATGCCATGTCCTGTGGTTCGGATTCTACATTAAAAGGAGGTCCCGTGGCTCGTGATGACAAGATTAATGGTCATGTAAAACTTCCTCCCTTTCCTTTTAACTCTCAATAGTTAACAGATTAGCAGATTTCTGAGCTTGAAGATCTTTGCAGATTTATGTCGTCGTGGGTAAGAGTGGTTGTTTGTTGTTGCTTATTTACGGGCATTGCAACATTGTGGTCATGTAGCCTGGTGTACTTGGGCATGTGTGGAATTTGAGTGATTTTCATTTATTTCTCGTGTTGGAAACATATAAATGTACAGTTGCTGTACAGGTACATAAAAGGGTAAAACTGTCTAATTATATAACACCTGCCCAATACTGAGCAACATCCAAGGCACTCAGAGTGGCTAACAGGAGATCTTCCTCTGCACAAGATGAAGGGCATAGAGGGCAATGAAGCATGTGTCTTGTGGTTTGTTCTTGTCCACATTCGCAAGACGTGTCACATGTACCGAGGCCCCATCTCCTCAGATTGTCTCGGGATCTTCCAACTCCTGATCGTAACCTGTTTAGGGATGTCCACACCAAACAGCTTTCGTTGTGTCTGGGTGGTAGTTCTTCAGCTTCTGGCATCCAACCGCAGGGGTCAGGGGTCGACTTCTTCCATATATCCAGCCTTGCCTTCTCCGGTGAGACGGTAAGCATCTCAGATGTCCTCAGGAAGCTCTTTCGGGACCTCAGCCATTGCTGAGGAGGATTATATCCATGCAGTGGGTGGGCGCTATTCTCTTCCACTCTCAGCCTCTCCCTGTTGGCAGCCACCTCTCTGTGTACACAAGGTGGTGCTATTCCAGTCAGGTAGTAGAGCTTATCTGTTGGCGTAGGTTTTAAGCAACCTGTTATCAACCTGCAGGTTTCGTTCAGAGCTCTATCTACCTGTCTGGCATGAGATGACCTGTACCAAACTGGGGAAGCAAATTCAGCAGTAGAAAAGCACAATGCCATTGCAGAAGTTCGAATAGTCTCTGAATGTGAGCCCCATTGTGTCCCTACTAGCTTGCGAATCAGGTTGTTTCGTGTGGAGATTTTCATTTTGTTATTCTTACAGTAGGTTTTGAATGTAAGAGCTCTATCAAGGGTTACTCCCAAGTATTTAGGGGTGTGACAATGCTGCAATCGGATACCTGACCATTCTATGCGTAACTCACGATGAGCTTCCCTGTTCCTTAAGTGGAAGGCGCATACTTGTGTCTTAGATGGATTTGGTCCGAGTTGGTTCCTACTGTAATAACTAAGGCTCGGATTTTTAGGTAAATAAATATTTTGAATTTAAATACATATTTAAATCATTTTTCTATAAATCCATAAATTCCTGCTTTTCACTTATTAGCAAATAAAAAGACATAATATTTATATTTTTTAAAATCAGCATGCTAGATCTTTCATTTTATTGAATTTTTGTTCTGTGCCACTTCAACGGGGAAGAACCTGTAAGCTATCTAATTTTCATGCAGAGCGTATGTCAGCTTGCAACTGTGTTATTCTTAACTTGTCGCCCCGTGTCACTCACTGTGGAAGCCGGCGATTTCCTTTTCCATAGCCATATTGCACCACATGCTAGACCTCTCCCCTCCCCCAGCTATCTGGAACCAGTGTCACTCACATGCAGTTCATTTCTGGCACTGTGAAGTGTAAGGCAGTTCTACGATGCCTAAAGTAAAAACAACTACAAGATATCGTCTGTTGCAGAATTTAAAGATAATTTTATTTCTGATGGGAGCGTTCTGTTCTGCCAACCATGTGGGAAAGCAATCAAGGCTGAACAGCGATCTCAAGTTATACAACACCTCAAGGGCAAAAACATATTGCCGCGGTTTTGTGCCTTCAGAAGAAGAGTTCCGCGATAAACGTCGGTCATTTGTGATGGACAACTTGGAGATGTATCTTGTTGTGTATTGTAATGCTTCAGCAGTCAGTGAGACGTAGAATAAATTGCATTCGTGAGTACTGCATATTGTTCATATTCACATTAATTAACTAAATTATAATTAAATATTTGTACTTTTTTGTCACATATTTCAGATATATTTAATACATAAAAAATAAATATTTTCCCGATTTTTAGCACCTAAAAATCCGAGCCCTAGTAATAACTTGATAGATTTCTCAGGGCAGATGTCAGATCTCTTTCCACTGATTCAAAACTTGCGCTCTGCGCAGCAAGGGCTAGGTCGTCTGCATACAAGAAGCTTCTTGTGTCTGGGGACAGTGGCTGATCGTTGGTATAGATGTTGAAGAGAATTGGAGCCAGGACGCTTCCCTGAGGTAGGCCATTTTTCTGTACTCTCCAACGACTGCGTTGCCCCTGGAAGTCCACAAAAAACCTACGGTTTTGAAGGAGAGTGCTGATAAGTCTAACTAGATGGAAATCCTTGGTCATACTGTACAACTTGGCATGGAGTAACCGATGATGGACAGTGTCGTACGCTGCTGAAAGATCCACAAAGACCATGCCTGTCACCTGCCGAGTTTCAAACCCATCCTCTATAAATTGAGTAAGGTTTAAAAGTTGCCCTGTACAGTTTTTATTTGGTCGAAATCCTGCTTGTTCAGGTATGAGAAGAGGGTCAATTACACGTAGAATTCTATTCAAAATCATACGTTCAAATACACACATCAAAAAAAGTTTTGCATCACCTCGGTTCCCAGATCTCCGGCATATAGACGTTGACTGTGTATATTGTATCCAAGATACAGTCCCTTTGACTGTTCATAGATGTCACTAAAACTGCTCAAAGATGTAAACAACCATGCATGAGCAGGGCCTATTAGACGGAGGGGGTACGACAGCCGATCAGTTCCAGTCATTCCACCAGGACGAAGGTACGCTGCTCATGTTGTCTGTAGTTCTACCATGCCTAGAAGGTCAATACCGCAGTTCGATCGCGTCCGCATTGTTACTTTGTGTCAAGAAGGGCTCTCAACAAGGGAAGTTTCCAGGCGTCTCAGAGTGAACCAAAGCGATGTTGTTCGGACATGGAGGAGGTACAGAGTTACAGGAACTGTCGATGACAGGCCTCGCTCAGGCCGCCCAAGGGCTACTACTGTAGTGGATGACCGCTACTTACGGATTGCCGCTCGGAGGAACCCTGACAGCAATGCCACCATGTTGAATAATGCGTTTCGTTCAGCCACAGGACGTCGTGTTTCAACTCAAACTGTGCGCAATAGGCTGCATGATGCGCAACTTCACTCCCGACGTCCATGGCGAGGTCCAGCTTTGCAACCCCGACACCATGCAGCGCGGTACAGATGGGCCCAACAACATGCTGAATGGACCCCACGGAATTGGCATCACGTTCTCTTCACCGATGAGTGTCGCATATGCCTTCAACCAGACAATCGTCGGAGACGTGTTTGGAGGCACCCTGGTCAGGCTGAACGTCTTAGACACACTGTCCAGCGAGTGCAGCAAGGTGGTGGTTCCCTGATGTTTTGGGGTGGCATTATGTGGGGCCGACGTACGCCACTGGTGGTCATGGAAGGCTCCGAAACGGCTTTACGATACCTGAATGACATCCTCCGACCCATAGTGCAACCATATCGGCAGAATATTGGAGAGGCATTTGTCTTCATGGACGACAATTCTCGACCTCATCGTGCACATCTTGTGAATGCGTTCCTTCAAGATAACGACATCGCTCGACTACAGTGGCCAGCATGTTCGCCAGACATGAACCCTATCGAACATGCCTGGGATATGTTGAAAAGGGCTGTTTATGGACGTCTTGACCCACCAACCACTCTGAGAGATTTACGCCGAATTGTCGTTGAGGAGTGGGACAATTTGGACCAACAGTGTCTTGATGAACTTGTGGATAGTATGCCACGGCGAATACAGGCATGCATCAATGCAAGAGGACGTGCTACTGGGTATTAGAGGTAGTGGTGTGTACTGCAATATGGACCACAAATGCTGAAAGTCTAGCTGTATGATGGTACAACATGCAATGTGTGGGTCTCATGAGCAATAAAACGAGCTGAAATGTTGTTTGTGTTGATCTCTATTCCCTTTGTATTTAACGGTTCCGGAACTATTGGAACCGAGGTGATGCAAAACTTTTTTTGATGTGTGTAGTTTATAGAGGTGACTCAGTCAGAAGACTGAAGTTCTTAGGATGGTTTGCTTCCTTACCAGGTTTGAGAAGGGCTATCACCTGCTCTTTTGCCAGATCATTGGAATTTGGCACTTGCTCAGGCAATTATTGAAAAGCTTCAGGATCCACTTTCTTGTCGCTGGCCCGAAATTCTTAATTGTTCCATACGGATGTCATCTAAACCGGGTGCTTTACCAGAATTGCTCTCCTTGATAGCCTTGTGTAGTTCTGAAATCTCAAATGGGAGTGTAAGATCACACCTTCACGCCTTTGATAACCTGTGTTATTGTGATAGCTGTACTAGTGTGTGTATTTGTAAATTGGGGATAGGATTGGAAATGAGGCAGACGTGTCCGTAAGTTAGGAACCATCCCGGCAATTGCCTGGAGTAGAAGTGGGAAACCACATGGAAAAGAAGCCAGTAGGACACGGAATGGAGGCAGCATCGATAGTGGCGTGGGAATAGAACCCTCCTTTTCTCAGCTTTGCCACACGAGGCTGAGTGTACCCCGTTCCAGCCCTCACACCAGAATTGAATTTCTTGGCAAAGCCAGGAATCGAACCCAGACCTCTGCGGCGACAGTGAAGAATTCTGAAGAACCGGCACTTCAAATAGGGGTAGACTAATTTAGGAATAATGCCCAAAGTGTGTTCAATACAACAGCCAACTCTTGACGGCACAACTGCAATTGAACTTCACCGCTTGCTGTCCTCTTGATGCTCAGTGGCATAACTAGAGTTTGCTTTTGGAGGGGGATGAGCTGAGTGAAAATTACATTGGGGTGAGGGCTTGCACATAATGAGACATTATCAATGGAAGCAAATATACAATCCCGAAGTTTCAAAACCTCCGATCTGTATTGTTTCGTGTTTGATTACATTAGCATTTGCACTTACCATTACGCAAATTCTCGAAAATTAAGCTTTTTGTTGATATTAATTTAGAAAGCCCAGTTTCCTTCGTGAAATCATCTGGTCCTTTTTATTCCCCGACATTGTATAAATTATACAATTTTACACAATATTACTCACTTTCCAAAATGACACTCACATTGGATACCAACATAATGAAAACTTGACAGGTGGTATATTTTTGGAAAGGGATGAGGAAAGATAGTTCCACACCCATCGTACTGCCACCCCTCTGGCTAATTGAACTGTTGACCATTTTGTTTATTCAGTAAGTTAGGGTAACACTACGAATTGTACACGAGTGAAACTAAATAACTTACATAATTCAATCATTGTCATCAATCCGAAGATTTGTCTTATTTAAAATATCCAAAATTTGGCTCTGGGGGTAGGAGATTCTTGCCCCAGATCCCCACCCTGTTACTCCACTGTTGATGCTGCCTCCATTCCAAGTCCTACTGCCTGCTTTTCATGATTTTACCTCAGTGGATATGTATTTTGATAAATTTGGAAAAATCTAATTTCCACCTCACACTAGAAAGTTTCATGTTCTCACCGTTCACGACGAAACAGTCTCCGTTTATAATTAACTAGCAACCTGCCCCGGCTTGGCCCAGGAACAGTTATGAATGCAAGGTGGTAGGCTACTTTTAACAGAGGTCTTATAAGATTTCCTAGTATACGACATTAGTCGTTTTACCTCCAGCAGTGAACACGAAAAGATTTTGGTTTGATGTAAAACGCGATAGAGCCACGTAAAGCTGTCCATGAGAAAAACATTCTCCACTGAGAATGGTCCGACCCTGTGTTTTGTTTATAGTCATGCCAAAGCAGACTCTTACTGGGAATTATACTAGTTTGAAATGATAAGGCCAACCTGAAGGAATCATAGGGATTCTGTGTATTATGACCATTTCTCCTGTACCACAGCTAGTTAAGATAGCTGTTTCAAAGTTTTCACTACCTTCGCGTCCCATTGCATAACTTTGGTGGGTGTAAATTACGTAGCAATATAATAGGCACTCCCACTTTTAAAATTAGCTTGTGTGGTGGCAAGCCAGAAGGAAGTAAAGAATTTAGGAATTCTGTAGGGTAATGAACAGCTTCTTCACTATCGACTACTGCGTCTACTGAGTAATTAATTTTGACAACTTGTTCGTTTGTCGGCGATAATATTGCTCTTTCTTTAAACCATGAATGAGACTTGTTAGGTCATGGATTTGAGGATAAACGCTATCAATCAATTCTTGAATGCTGCTTACTAAAACACAGAAATCCTGACTGAGGGTAATTTTCCCGTCAATGACCGGTAAATCTCCATTTTCGACTCTAAGTAACAAATTAGCAAACAGATAAGAGTACTCTCATGTTAGTTTTGAGTGCCAATTTTGTTATATCTGGCCAGATGTAAGACCTTTTTAATGAAGCATTCACTTCGTCGACTTGCGTTCCTCTGGTAACAACTGGTAAGATTTGACAAAACTGTGCAGCCACCCATAACATGATTGATTGGCCTTAATAAAACCTCCAAATTTAGCTGCAAAATATTACATTATGTTTAGAACTTATTTTATCAACAGAAAACTATTTTCTCTATACATATTTTTTCATTTTGTTCATAATTTACCTGCGTTATGGTGTTGGCTAAGGCATAGCCTGCTAGAATTCCAGTGCTAGGATCTGCAGTGAAAATAAAGGTAGTGCTTGCTAAGCTGGCTGCTACAGAACGGGTACTCTCAGGATATACATGGAGTTTATCAGTATCATCCAATAGGAGGATGCCTCGCAGAAACTGCTCGTTGGGCTGGTGTAACAGTGAGGACTGCTTTACTTTGTAACCCAGTCTTATAGGGCCAACATTACCATCCACACCTTGCCCATTGAATGGATTAAAAGTGTAGATTATTCCTTCACCAGTAGTCTGTATGTGGCATAAAACACATTTCATTAGTTCAACAAAGCTAAACATAATAACATACAAAGTGCTATTTTGTTGAAGCATTATTAAAGCACAATACCTATTGCAGTACAGATTGTGCAAGAAATGGGATAAGACAGTTTGGTGGTGGTGAGAGTTGTTTTAATCTTGTAACAAGATTAGGTTATTTAGAAAAAACACAATAAGGAGGACATACAATCAATCAATCAATAGCCAAGAAAAGGGCAAGCACAAACAGGTACAGGTGGTGGGAGAGATTGATTGCATATCCGTATGTAGTATTTGCCTAAATTGATTTATATACATATTCATTGGTTCATTTTCCCTTCTATGTTTCCTTGTATTTTATATGTCCTCTTGTTTGTAATTTCTTTTAAATTTTGTAGTCTTGCTATCCTGTGTTTGTCCATTTTCTCTCTATCCTACACCATCCATTTCAAGACAGATCTCGTTGAAGTGCCCTCCCCTCCCACTATGCGCTGTTTTGAGTGACATAAGACCTAGTTGTTGCCTGCTCTCCTGATGAAACTGGGAGGTCGAAATGAGTTTGTCACGGGCTATAGCACTGAAGAGCAATTGAATGGCTTGATGGCGTGAAGGCCCTGTCTGTTTACCTAATTATCCTAATTATCTCTCCCTCTAACTACACCTGTCTATAGAAAGCTTTGAAGCCATTTTAATGCTCATTTAAATTGGGGTATAAATATCCTTTTATCCCCCCCTCCCCCAGTGATCCGTGCAATTAATAATTAATCACATGTAGATTTTGTTTCATTTACTAGGATCCTCCAGAAATTAAGTTGCCCTTTTTCTTTCTTTTGAAGTTAACATACTTAGCCAGGAAATATGAGCATGCGCAACAGATCTATGACGTAGCAATCAAATACCGGCTGGACAAGTCCCAACTAGTGTTGGTAGTGCAGCAGCAGTGGCTCGATATGGCGGCTCTTATTCTTTCCTTCGCCGCCTGCGAGGTTTGGTCTGTGATAAAGATTCTTATGCACAAAATATAACGCTGATCGAAATTGATCATCAGCTCCGTTAGGTCCATGGGCCGAAGGTCTTAAGCAAGCAGATAGTACATTGCAGGCACAGGCAATTTGCCAAAGGTCGCCAAAATGTCCATGATGAAGAAGGCCGTGGGCGACCGTCCCTCATCAATGACGACATTGTGAACCTGGTGTGGCAGCGTGTTATGGAGAACTGTCAATTCACGATTACGAAACTCGGCAGCCATTTTCCACAGATATCGTGATCCTTGTTGCACTAAGCACCTGCTGTCCAAGAAAGTGAGTGCCGAAAAACCTGACACCCAACCACAAAATGCAGGGCTTAAGAGCAACACTGACATTTTTGCAGTGGTACTGTGCCCGAAGAAACCCATCAGTACTTATATCCACAGCTCTATAAAGGATTGCAGACATGTAAATTACCCAGCTCACAAACTTACCATGCCTACTAAGTAAAATTGGAAATTTAAGGAACATACAGGATAAATATTATTCGTAAAGAAAATAGTACTACTAGCCAAGGTACAAATTTCTACTATCATTTACATTTAGAGCAAATCGAGAAACTCCAATCTCGAGGGGTGATAAGGTCTAATCTATAGTGAGCGCCTGTATCTATACCTCGTAGTACTATTTTCGACGATGACGATAATGAAAACAGTATCAGCTTAGATAAAAGTTGACTGAGTCGCTAAAAAGCGCCAGCCGTTTATTATGCTAAAAACAAGTATAAAAAACTGGCTTCCTCCCTGAATATTGTGTCTCCCTGACACTCTAACAAAAATAACTCCAAAAATAAATTTGCACGTGGCACTGATATAGTTAGGAAATGTGAAACGGCGTGATACTAAGTATAACCCTACTTTATACAGATCCGCTTCAACTCTGAACCGTAGTTCCATATCTAATCAAAAATTATTCATGAACTATGTGCATATATACATTCATTTGTGGTTCTTACAAATTTTACACTTTATAATGTCGAAAAGATTAAATTGTCTATCCTTCAATAAGTCTTTCATCTACTCAACTTTCTTAACAATCAAATACCAAACATACACCGCAACTATCGTGTTGAAAGTAATAAATACTCGTCTTAATCAATTGAACATAAGTGACGAACGTTTAAGCTAAGCACTGTTCCTTTTTACCTTTATCTATTCATCATGAAATACTGAAATAATTTCTGAAATTCTTTACTGTGTTAACAATTTTCTGATAAACGTGAATACTAGAAGTGCACGGCATTAACCTTCGTTCTCACACTCCTCTTCCATAATTATACAACAATTACCTTCTCTCTTAAACACCCTGTACAGAATCTTCCTTTAATACACTCACATAACTTCACAATCATTGCGATCAATACTAGAAAAACTTAGAGACTCCTCAGCCTCCCTTCGTAAAATTACGTAACTCCTTTACGTTTTATATCTCCTTAATTTGCACGGTAATTCAACTATAAACTTCCACTTCAATACATATACTTCCTTTACTTTAACATTCTCCTCTATATCCTGATATAACTTCGCCTCGTGCTTATAATTCCATTTCTGCAATAAATCTCTGTACTTTTCACTTTCTGATCACCCTGTGATTTAACTTTGTTAACTTTCTTTTTCACGTGTCTAAATTCAGTTTTACATTTTATTGCAACTTTTCAAGAAATATCAGTAAATATTCATATTCTTAACAAAAGATATAAGTTTAACTTCTTTCCATGAATATATTTGTTTAACAAATTCATCTATGCTTTTTAATGCTCTAAATCTCATTAGACATATGTGTATAAGCTTTTCGTAATACTTTCGTTCATAATTAGTTGAAAATAAATTTCTGACACTCGAATCAACATCATGAGTTGATGAAATATTCTTTACACTTCGTGACATAACTTCTTAAATATGCTGTACTTAAATTTGCATCAATAAACTTCCTTTTACTTCAATTACAATTTTACTCCTTCTTTAGTTCGTTCAACGTTCTACTCCTTTTAAATAGTTCACTCTACATTCTTTTAAATAATTTGCTTTACATTCCTTTAAACAATTTGTTCTATATTCCTCTAAACAATTCATTCTACATTCCATCGCTGCGATAAAACAGATTTAATTAAATTAAATCTAACGCAAATATGAAAAATACTACACGGTTCTACTCTGATATGACTTTAGTGTTAATAGCATCATCATGCCAAAATTTCGTCCAAGTGACTGAAATTTTCAAGAACAAGACAAATATAACTCCGAAGAAAAATACGAACAATTACTACTACACAAAAACTACACAAATTTAATTACTTTGACAAAATTATACGGTTGAAATAATGCTGTTCAAAAATGCTGTTAAAAATAATGCAGTTGAAATAATGCAGTTGAAAAATAATGCAGTTGGTCAATTGGATAATCACAGAACATAACTACAATTCTACATGATAAAAGACAATTTCTTCACTACCTTGAGTTGATTTGTGGTCTGGAGAATACCTGCGTCTCGCCTGCCAAACCAAACGTGTCGTGGATTCCATAGAATCACCCACAGCTATGAAGACCGGTTTGTCTCGGAACCAGCTGGCCTCGTCTCCCAATAGAACAAGGTCGATGCTGTCCTCGGTGAATGACCTCGCCGTGAAACAGCTTGCTCCGCCAACACTCCGTCCCTCGTGCACTGCAAGTAGTCCGGCTTCGACTCTCCATCTCTTCAGAATTGACATCTCGTCTCAGGTTGAATACTGTCGTTTATGCAAGCCTTTATGAATATTCAAGATGTGTTAGGCTCTTGTAGAAAAGTATAAGTTTTGTTCGGTGATGTTGCGCGTTACGTTGATATTCTGTTGCGCCTTTCATGTTAGTGAATTCTGGAATCCAACTGTACATCTTTGTAGTCTCCACTTCCCTATGCTTTAGCTTAGCACATGGTAATTCTCATTTCTCTGATGATATAATTAAGACTTCCCCGTTGCTGACTTCTAACTTGCATTTCTAAAGTAATGTTCAAATATGCGTTCACACGTAGTAATACTGAATATCTTCTTGTCGAAATGTTTCAAGCTATGTGGAACAACTTTGCATAAGCACTGTAATATTTGGTTATACTGTTCCGTTCTGCTTTATAGATGTAGCTTGCTCCTCAAGTTACAGTAAGTTCTGAAATTGCACTCTTCTTTGCTTCCAACTTTAATGAACCGTAGCACTGTTATAAGAATACTGGTTTCTTCTCGAGGTCTTGACTCGATCAAATCTCAAATTGGAAAGAACTCTCTCGTCCGGTTCTCCACACTCCTCAAGTTCCAGTCTCTCTGCCTCCCCTCTCGTGGTGTGACGTAACTCCTACCACCTCTCCTCGCTTCAGTCCGCAGTTCGACCTTCGTCTCTTCCCCTCTTTCATGACGTAACTCTCGCTTCAAGTGGCGTGATGTCTCTCGTAATATGGACCTCCCACATTCATATAATGGAATATATGTCCATCTTTAAATCATTCCTTCTTCCTTGCCTTTCATAATTGCATAAGATGTATAGTATTTCACTCATTTCCACACAGTTTTTCCCATATTTCTCGAATTTTTAATAAATAAAAATTTTCATCCACTCTTTTATTTTTTTCTGGGTCTTGGTTCATATCCAGATCGGTTCTTTGGTAATGACCTTAAATAAATTCTGGCGCAGTACCGTGATGACGATGAGTTCCTCGACAGGATCGCCATGGGAGGTGAGACTTGGGTTGCTCACTTTACCCCGGAAACCAAGCAGCAATGCATTGGCATCACAGTGGATCTCCAGTCAGGACAAATTCAAACAGTCTTTGTCGGTGTGGAATGTAATGTATAGGGTGTTCTGGGACAGGAAGCGCGTTCTGCTCATTGACTTCCAGTTCAGAGGTAAAACAGTGAACGCTGACCGTTATTGTGAAACACTATGGAAATTGTGATGGGCCATTCAAAACAATAGGCGTGGAATGCTCAGTGCAGGTGTTGTGCTGATACATGACAATGCTCAGCCACATACGGCTTGGCGGACAGCAACTGTTCTGCAGGAGTTTGGTTGGGAGCTGTTTGATCATCTAAAGCTGCGGTTTCCTCCAGTAGCGGTACCTCTTTCTAGCGGCCGTAATGTGACGGTGTAAAGTGTAAGAGGTGTAAAGTTAGAGCTAATTATCTGTGTGTCTCGTGACTGTATGTTGTCATAAAGTTAAATAAGAAATGGATGATCTTGACATGGCGCTCGTAATACTTTTGGAAGAAGAGTCATGCAAAGACGATAGGGAACGTTCGGGGGGGAAGAGACATTATCAATTAATATGATATGATTTTAAAAAGGCATCCTACAGAAGGTGCATACGAAATTTATTGCGTCGTCATCTGCATTGCAATGAAGATAAATAAGAATATTTTCGGATGGCACCAGTGTTACAGTATTTGATTATGTTCTAAATTACATAAAGGATGACATAATTTCAGTACCGTACAACAGAAACAAAAGACCAACATCTCCTGAACAGAAACTCTGTGTATTTTTAAGGCTACTCTTCACATTATTCAATGCCTCTTCATTCTTTACGAAATTTATTAATGTTTCCTCTCCTTCCATACTCCAATATATCATCTTATCAGTCATTGTATATAGTTCACTACTTTCAGCACACACCGTTCATCGTACAAAAACGTTGACGAACTGTTTGCTACCGTACTCACCACCGTCATATGAATGACGCCACCGCAATTTTATGTGACGGTGGTAGTCAACGCTTCCTAGAAAACCACTCGCCTTCATTTCTAAGCAGAACATTTTTGTGACGCCACTCTCCGTCACATTACGGCCGCTACTGGAGGAAACCGCAGCTTTACTGACCTTTTCTTGCACCTCAAGAAATTCTTGTCCTCCGGTCAGCATTTTCACACTAACAAAGAGTTAAGACTAATGTCACACACTGGTTCTATTCCCAGGTGGCAAACTTCTAAGACACAGGAATACAAAAGTTGATCCCATATGACAGGTGTCTCAATTCTGGTGGTGATTATGTCGACGAATAGCTCAAACATTGCTGTTTCTGGTCCAATATAGTTTTTCATGTACCTATGTTTTCATATAATAAACAAGAAGTTCCGTGACGAACTAAAGAGCCTACTTTTCTTAAAATTTAAGATTCATGCCAATGATTAATCTACATGGACCTATCTAGAATAACGACGAAATTAAGTTGGTAATATCGAAATTTTAAATTAGTTCGAAATATACCTGGCATAATGTAGCCTAATAGAGAACTACAGTTGGTAGCCCTGGTGACTAAATATATTCTTAGTTCCATCTCTTTAGGTACAGAATACAAAATTTGGTTAAAGTTCAATGGATAGCATGGACGTTACAAGCAGTTAGACATTGGATCTATCAGTGCGCGTAAAATCATGTTGGCAGCAATGTCATGCATGTCATCATCATCATCTTGTACAGTTTCCAGCCCCAGGCTGGGTCTGTTTGGAACATAAGCCTCGCCACTTATTTCTTTCTTCCCACCATCTCTCCGCTGTCACTCTGGTCCAGTCCTCGCCTCTCTTCTTGACACATTCCTCCACTCCTTTCAGCCATCGATCTCTTGGTCTTCCCCTTGGTCGTTTCTTCTGCATCTGCATCTCATGTATCCTCTTGGGAATCTTCTTCTCATCCATTCTCTTTAAGTGTCCATACCACCTCAGTCTTGATGTCTCAATCCTACCTTGCAAGGGCTCCTCTTTCACCATTTCCCTGACCTTTTCATTCCTCACCCTGTCTCTTCTTGTTACTCCGATCCTACTTCGCAGGAACTTCATTTCACCTGCCTGTATTCTGCTTATGTCTCTTTTCTTCACGTTTCTGAAGCAAAGGTCAGTATCGGGATATAGCAGCTTCTGTATAACACTTCCTTTGTTTTTTTGTGGGACATCTTTATTCCACACTAAGCTCCTAATGCTTCTCAGAAATGCTTCTGCCTGTCTGCCACGTTCCGTAATCTCTTTGTCATTTCTCCCATTTTCCTCCACTATACTTCCCAAGTATGTATGCATGTATTGGTCAGAAATAACATGAAATGTTGTCTTGTTGTGCCAATTTTGGATGAAATCCATTTGTTAGTATAGAAGTTACATGCATTTTAAAATTGGACCTATCGGCAGGCTTAGAATCGTGTTGGTAGCACTGACGTATATTAGTTAATACTAATTAATCTAAAATATCAGGTACTATATGTGTGAATAGTTAAAAGCTGTCGGCTTGCATACTTTCTGATATATTGGTATTTAGATAAATGAAATAGAGAGAGCATTTATTAACAGTTGGCAGCCCTGGTAGCTCTTAAGAATATGCTCAGTCAAATTTGTTTATGTACACATAGTACATGCGAAATTTGGTTGAAAACTAATTGATAGTGTAGACGTTATATGCATTTAAAAATTGGACCTATCAGCAGGCTTAGAATCATTTTGGCAACACTGTCATGTATCATCATCATCATCATTTCATCATCATTTCCCCTTATCCAGCTCCTGCCGGGTCGGGGTACTGTCATGTATGGCCTCCTAAAAATTAAACTGAAATATTATTATCTAGGTGTGTACCAATTTTGGAACCCATGCATATCTTCCAAGATATCCAGCATGGCGCTCAAATTTGAATTGCGGTTTTTCAGCAGTTGGTAGCACTGACATCATTTTCAAATATGGGTTTGAGATATTCAGGTATAGCTCTTTACTCGTACCAAATTTGGTTTTGATTGCTACAGCCATTTAGGAGTTGATAGGGGGACACACACACACACACAGCCAGCCAGCCAGCCAGCCAGACAGACAGACAGACAGACAGACAGACATTTGCCCGGATCGATCTCATAAGTCTACTTTTTCTACTTTTTGCAAAATGTGAAAAGTAGGCTAAAAAATAGCATAGTTCATTCACATGAATATTCACTGCTTGTCTGTCTTTGTCAATACAAATTAAAATTTGAGCCTTTAACAATACAGGTTTCGGGTCTAAATCAGACCCTTCTTCGGCTAATTGACAATACCATCATGAATTTCTCATTTAATAAATCATTCCATAAGTATTTAAAAAAATGCTACTTTTTTAAAAACCTTTTTAAGTGAATATTTGTTTGAATAAACTTTGTTGTATTCAGTAGATTCTATGAATGCACCAGAAGCACAGGTTGCATTTTCTGCCCCTGCAACAGTGGCGCTATCCGTCAGCAGAGTAAACAACACCAGGTCACATTCTTGATGTAGTGGGTGTAGACGTAAACAGAGTAGTGTTAATGACACAAATGCGAACCTGTTAGTATTTTTAAAATTTGATAATTGTGCTGTGGTCAATTGTTTTAACCGGGCAACGAAGAACCTTGCTGACCACAAGAATTGCATGTAATTCTACAACATTCCGAAAGTTATAGTCCATCAGTGCGATTTCACGAGGAGTCACACTGAGTAGACGTGGGCCCTTTGCTGCAAAATTAATAGGAAAGACCTTCAAGACGCTGACGTGAAGGCTTACACGCGAGTGTGCAGTGAACACTTTATATCAGGTACAGTGCACTCTCGTTAATTCGCGGTAATGAATGCATGAACTTCTGCGAATTATCCGCAGTTATTTTTGTTAAAATATTGAAATAGGCTTGTATTTGTGAACACGCAAAATAATAAATACCGTATTTACTCGGCTATAAGACCCCCTTTTTTGTCTAAGTTTTTCGTTCCGAAATTGAGGGGGGGGGGGGGTACTATAGACGCGTACTTCGCAAAAATCCATTATTTTGGGAAAGGGAGAGAGGAAAAATAAGCTATTTTATTTTGATGCTACATAGTACAATATATTTAATCTAAATAAACAAAATTTACATCTTTTATCAGCCCATTATGAGACTGCCATAACCTCACTTTCCCGGCTATCCCCCAATGACTTTCACTACTATCCCTTGTTAAGCAAAAATTTTAGTATCGAAGAAATATAATTAAATGGACAAAGTATCAGACATGGAAATTCAAACTTCATTTTTATTTGAACATAGGGAGGGAGAATGCATCAATTAGGGAGTGCAGGAACACTTCTCACTAACATGTAAACACAACTGAGCACGTATTATTCACATATTTCACATTCATATACCAATAACGTTTCACACACACAAACGCCGATGGTTATTGAAACAAATGAAACGTGTTTAAAATAAAACTAAGGAGACTGTCGTAAACACAATCGAATCGCAGCGTACACTTAACAGAAGAATGCAGGCAAGATGAAAAAATAAATTTTCATTGGCGGATGGCTCTTCTACTCGGCCAATAGTGTACCATCTTCTATTGGATATCGGGTCAAGCCCAATGGCTACACAATTTGATATCCTGCCCAATCGCGTATGCGGTACGCAAAATGGCGGTCATATCGTCTGAATACCGTAACAAGAAAAATACGGTATTTTTGTCATAAAAGAGAATGAATTTCAGTTGTAATTATACATTTTTTAAAGAATTCGTCAATTTCCAAGAATGTTGTATTTTGCCTCTCAATAATCAAGGACGGGGTACTAGAAGCGATTTCCAAGATTTTTATTTTGGCTCTCGAAAATTAAGGGGGGGGGTCTTATAGCCGAGTAAATACAGTATAACACTTGATTACAGTGTCTTGCAAGACATGCTAGGCTAGAGGTAGGCCTATGTGGATTTTGCCTACATTAATATCTAACAAAGAAAACAGTCATCACTTTTTGTTTCTTAGATTGTTTATTCTAATTTTCGATTGCACATTTCCAAAGAAAACATTATATGAGAACGAAAATTCATCTAGTTATTCTATTTAAGAGATAAGTGTGACTATAGAGACACTAGTTTGACAGTGGGAAACTTTCGGGATTTACGTTGCATCACTCCCGCACTCAATATCAAATGGATCTCCGTTTTCCTCACCAACAGTCACATTCCGTGCAATTTCTTCTTTGCTTTTATGTCTTCAATCATAATAATCGTAATCAGGGTTGGCAAAATAACAGTTTTTTTTTAATAAAACATTAAAACATGTTTTTTTTGTTTTAAACAGTTTCTTTAAATTCTGAACATGTTTTAAACAGTGTAATAAAATGCTGTATTTTTCATTTTCACATATAAATACTTGAGAGATCATCTTGACCAGAGTTGTATGGTAAGTGATAAACCAATGTTTACAACCGAAACTTAGCCAGCAGGGAAATTTAGTTACCAGCTACGGATTGGTGGTGTATTCTACTTCTTTGTGTTCTGTTAATTGCTGTGTAGAAAGTGTTTACTTGGCAGTATAATCAGCTTATTGCATTATTTTTTTTACTGTCGACTTGAGCCTCTATGGACTGCGTGTTAACAACCACTCCCATTTCAGTGTCTGCGTCTTGTTCGATTGCTGGCTTTGACATCTTGCCAGTATCTCTTGAGCCCATCTATCAGCTTGTTCTTCCGCTCCTCTGTCAAAGGGCCCCTTCGTCTTCTGGGTTCCGCCTCCACCATAAAACCCTGATAGCTTTTCACCATCCTAGTGAAACTATTCCTGTCTTTGATTTTATCTTCTGTAATGACCACCTGTCTCATAGCTTTCTCACACTCTTGGAACCATTTCAACTTGGAGATCTTCGGTTTAAGAAAATTCCAGATTTCCTTTGTGAGCCGGTCATTATGCATACGGAAGATGTGTCCATAAAACAGCAATCTTCGTTTTCTAATTGCTGTTGTTATCTGTTCCATCTTTCTGTCATCATCATCTCCCCTTATCCAGCTCCAGCCGGGTCGGGGTATTTGTGGCACTTCTCCACTTTCCTCTTTCCTTCCACAATTCTTCTTCCACGATCTGGTCCCAGTCCAGATTTCTTTTTCTCACGCTGTTCTTCACTGAATCGATCCACCTTGTTCTAGGTCTTCCCCTTGCTCTCTTACCCTTGCACTTGGCCTCCAGCATCTGTCTTGGTATTCTATTTTCCTCCATTCTCTTTACATGTCCAAACCACCTTAGTTTATTCTTCTCAATTCTCTCATTTAGTTTTCCCATCCCAACTTCCTTCCTAACATCTTCATTCCTCACTTTGTCTTTCCTCGTCTTACCTATCATACTTCTTAGGAATTTCATTTCACTGACTTGTCCTGTCTGATTCATACACAGGGTCTCCGAAGCATATAAACCTTCTGATTTGACAACAGTGCTGTAGTGCCTTAGTTTGGCTCCTGTACTTAGCATCTTATTGTAGATGCTTGCCACGGTGGGTGAGTGGTTATAGTGTCGGACTGCCAACCCCAAGATTGCGGGTTCGCCCCTGGCCATGGTAAGTGATTTTTGAAGGCGACAAAAATCACGACACTCATGTCATACGTTGTTGGCATGTTAAAGAACCCATTTGAATTCAGTAGGCCGTGTTCAATGGCAAAATTAATCTCGGGATTTTCCGCCAACACAAAGTTCCTCCATTCTCTACTTTAAAGCGCTGTAGTGTCAAGGAGTTTAGATATCTAACCTCCTTGACTTTCATAGCGTTCAAAGGAACGACGAAATTCGACATGCAAGCTACCCTCTGGGTGTCGATTAACAAAGCTTGCACCAGGCACCCGAGGCCGTACGATATTATTATTATTGTAGATGTTTTTAGTCAGTTGGAACGCTAAGTCTAGTTTCAGGATGCGGATATTGGTCGCTTCTTGTTCTAGCATTTATTGCATTGCATTTATGAGTTCAACTGGCAGAAGAAAAGATCCTGTATCGCAACATTTTATCGAATGCAAAAGTTCTAAGGGTAAAACAATTAGGGCAAAATGTAAGTTGTGCAAGGAAGACATGGTTAGGTTAGTTGCTAGAATGAAACAACATATAGAGACAGAATGCCCTTATAGAAACAAATCCATGCCTGCACAATTTGAGGATAATACTGACTGTGTAGTGATGTAAATTGAACCCAAATCAAAAGTTCACTAATATCCACTCATCAGCAGCTTGCATCACAATCACTGCAATCTCATTCCGATTCTCATCATCATCCTGCACAGTTTCCAGCCACTGGCCGGGTCTGTTTGGAACACAAGCCTCTCCAACGTCCTCTGTCCTCCCACCATCTCTCAGCCACCACCTTTGTCCAGTCTTCTCCTCTCTTCTTCACGCTTTCTTCCACCCCCTTCAGCCACCTGTCTCTTGGTCTCCTTACTTCCCACTTCGTCTCGTGTATCATCCTGGGTATCCGAGGCTTGTTCCATTCTTGAAAGCATTTGGTTTCATCCACTACTGGCTTGCTGGGCCTATAGTAGCTTCACCAGAGCCCCGTTAGCCGTCACTTTTCAGGGTTCCTGTAGGACCTTCACAGCTACTGTACCGTAACGGTCCCGGGGCACACAAAGTCCCCACTGTACTTCGCCCCTACAGGCAATCCCCTACTTTGTGCCGTTGCCCGTCTCCCACGACGTGGACGAGGGGTTGGACTTATGGGAGACCACATTCCGATTCTATAGGTAAGAAATATATAAACATAATTAAATTACTTAACATCCTTGGGGAATTTGGGTTATATCAAAAGCTTATCAACCTCATCGGCATTACTTTGAAAGATACTAAATCAAAGGTTAAATTTCGAGGAGCCTTGTCTGAACCATTTGATATCCGGACTGGACTTCGACAGGGAGATGGTCTATCACCGTTATTATTTAATTGTGTTCTTGAAAAGATCATGCGTGAGTGGAAGAAAACTTGTCCTCCAAATGTAAAGATTGGTACTAATATAAAACTGAATTGCTTGGCTTTTGTGGATGACCTTGCACTGCTTGCAACCAGTATAGATGAGGCTAAACACCAAATTGAAGAACTTGGGTCTATTGCAGCAAAAGTAGGACTTCAAATTTCATTTGAAAAGACTGAAATAATGGTATCCTTTGATGTGGAAACACAAGCTATTACATTGATTAACAATAAGGAAATTAAAGTTGTACATAAATTTAAATATTTAGGGGAGATTATAACATGGAATTTGAATGAGAAAGCGTCAATCGAAAATAGAACAACCAAGTTAAGACAAGCGCAACATATTACTTGGTCTAGTTACAAAAAAAAACCTCTCCATAAATGCCAAATTACGACATTACAAATCAGTTATTAAACCGGAAGCAATATATGCTTGTGAAACACTTTTCAAGTTAAACAGTCGATCAGTTACTGACACATTACAGAAGATAATAATAATAATGTTATTGGTTTTACGGCCTTTTTAACTACCCTGGCTTTTAGAGACGCCGGGGTGCCGGAATTTTGCCCCAAAGGGGATCTTTAACGTGCCAGTAAATGTACTGACACGGCTACCTCGCATTTGCGCACCCTCAAATGCCCGCTGACTGCGCCAGGTTTCGAACCTGCAACCTACATTACAGAAGACTGATAGAAGAATTCTCAGAACTATAATTAATAAAAAACAGGTGGATGGTCAGTGGCGTCTATTACCAAATGAAGTGGTTTATAAAGAAACTGAGTCAATAGTCGATACTATGCGAAAAAGGTGAATTGCTTTTTTTTTTTGTCATATCTCACGCCTGCCGGATGCCAGACAATTAAAAGTATTATTTAATTATTTTTTCAAAAGTAAAACAAAGAACTCATGGTTTATGGAAATTCAAAATGATCTGGATGAACTCGGCTTGACAATGCCCCAAATTGCTAACAGAGATGAGAAGAATATCTTGAAAAACAAGAATATCCGACTTCCCTTAAAAACCTTTACCCGCAAAACTTACACCATAAGCGGTGCAGAGAGAGCGGCAAGGTCGAATAGAATGAAAATGTTTTGGGAAAAGAAGAAAAACAAGAAGCTGAATCTTTAATATTGTTTTTGAGACATGTATATACTTGTTCTGGTTAAGTGCTCCAATGAGGGCGTAACATATGTAAATAAATAAATAAAGGCAAATTTTATAGGTTATGTTCAATAATTAATTTGTATTTAAAAAGAAGGAAGGAAGAAATTGAGGAAAGGATATACATTAAAGTGGAGTGGTGGCCAAGAGGCAAAAAATGGTGTGGGACTGATAACCTCGAAACAACTGGAGGAGTATGTTGAAGTGGTAGAGTGTGTGAGTGACAGAATAATGAAAATTAGAATGAAGATGAAGAATGACATGATGTATGCACCACAGACTGGAAACAGAGAAGAAGATATTGAAGTATTCCTGGAGGATGTAGAAAGAGTAATCTCAGATGTAGAAGTGGTGATCATGGGAGATATGAATGCACAAGTCGGAAATGAGAGACAAGGAAAGGAAGAAGTCATTGGACCATATCATCATTTTGCACAGTTTCCAGCCACTGGCCGGGTCTGTTTGGAACACAAGCCTCTCCAACGTCTTCTGTCTTCCCACCATCTCTCAGCCTCCACCCTTGTCCAGTCTTCTCCTCTCTTCTTCATGCTTTCTTCCACCCCCTTCAGCCACCTGTCTCTCGGTCTCTTTCCTTCCCACTTCGTCTCGTGTACTCTCCTGGGTATCCTCTTCTCCTCCATTCGTTTTACATGTCCATACCATCTAAGTTTAGATTTCTCTATACCATCCTGTAATGGTTCCTCCTTCATTAATTCTCTGGTCCTCTCATTTCTTATTCTGTCCCTCTTTGTAGCTCCAATACTGCTTCTCAAGAACCTCATCTCACTGGCCTGTATTTTGCTCTTCTCCCTTCCTTTCATAACCCAGGTCTCCGAGGCATACGTCAGGATAGGGACATAGTACGTCCGATATATGATCTTTTTGCTGTTCTGAGGGACATCCTTGCTCCATAACATGCTTCTCACACTCCTCCAAAATGCTTCTGCCTGCCTCCCCCGCTCATTTATTTCTCTATCGTTTCTTCCATTATCTTGTATCAGGCTTCCCAGATACTTGAAACTCTCCTCTTTCTTCAGCTGTTCCCCACCAATTGTTATTCCCATTGTGGTTCCTTCCTTCTTCCTTGTTGTGATCACCATCTCACTCTTATTTATGCTAAATTTCATCCCATATCCTTGTATTATTCCTTCCCACATGTCCAACTGTTCCTGTACCTCCTCCTCCTTGTTTCCCCAAATCATCAAATCATCTGCAAACACCATTGTTTTCATCTTTCCTTCCCCAATTACTTGTGCCACTCGGGTCATTATGTCATCCATCACCACAATGAAAAGTAACGGTGACAGTGCACTTCCTTGTTTCAGGCCGTTTCTCTGTTCCAACAAGTCTGATCTCTCTCCTCCCACTTTCACACAGCTCATGCTTCCCTTGTACATCTCCTTTATCCTCTTTATAGTCCATTTCTCTACTCCTCTATCCTCCAGGGACTTCCATACTTTGTTTCTGCATACACTGTCATATGCTTTCTCAATGTCCAGGAAGGCCATCAGTAGATCTGTTCCATACTCATAGTGCTGTTCTTGTAACTGCCTTACAGCAAAAATCAAATCCACTGTGGATCTTCCTGCTCTGAAGCCATGTTGTTCTTCCCTCATCCCTCCTTCTATCCTTGTTCTAATTCTCTTTTCCAAAACTTTCTCGAAGATCTTTGCACAATGACTCATCAGTGCTATTCCCCGATAGTTTCTGCAATCTGTTCTACTACCTTTCTTGAAGATCGGGACAATTATTCCTTTTTTCCAGTCCTCTGGGGTCTTCCTTTCCTTCCATGCTGTCCTCATCACTCGGTACAACCACTGTATCCCCACCTCTCCTGCTGCTCTCACCATCTCCACACTCGACTCATCCACTCCTGGTGCCTTCCCTCCTTTCATCTTGTTCACTGCATCTTCCACTTCTTACCATGTTAAGTCCCTTTCTGTTTGCAGTTCATCTTCCTCTTCCCCGATTTCTTCCTCCTCACCATCTTTTCCATTTGGGTTCAGAAGTTCTTCAAAATATTCTTTCCACATTTTCTTCAGTTCTTCCCTATTTTCTATCTCTTGTCCCCTTTTTCATTGGACCATATGAATATGGGAAAAAGAACCGGGAAGGAGAGGAACTTGTAAACTTTTGTGAAAGGAATGGACTGATAGTGGGCAATTCATGGTTTCGGAAGAAAAACAGCAGGAAAATTACGAGATATGGGTGGGGTGATAGAAGAACAAAATCAGTAATTGACTACTTCCTGGTGGAAAGGACAAATCGCAGAAAGCTGATGGATGTGACAGCTTTACCAGGAGAAGCATTTGATGGGGACCATAGAGCTGTGGTGGCAAAATTAAGATGGGGAAAATTGGAAAACCTGAAGGAGATCAGAGAATGTAAAATAAAAGTATGGAAATTGAAAGACGAAGCTGTACAGGATGATTTTCAGGATAGATTGAAGCAACAAATCCCAGTTACTGAAGTGGAAAACGTAGAAGAGGAATGGTCCCACTTTAAAAAGGCATTTGCTGGTGCAGCAGAGAGTGCTTGTGGTAGGACGTCAAGAGTGAAAGAGAAGGAGACACTGTGGTGGAATGAGGAAGTGAGGAAAGCAGTGAAAGAAAAGAAGTCTGCATGGAAAGAATGGAACCGAGATCAAACAGAAGAAAGCAAAAGGAAGTATCACGACAGCAAACGGAGGTGTAAGAAAGTGGTAGGAGAAGAAAAGAAGGGAAGAATTTACACGAAGAATGGAAACAGATGTAAGTGGCAGTAAAAGGATGCTGTATGGGCTTCTAAGAAGTAAGAGGAAAGAAAGAGTTACTACAAAGCTAGTGAAAGGAAGATGGAGAGTTGTTAACACACCCAGAAGAGATAAAGGGACGATGGAAGGAGTACCGTATTTCGATAAGCTATTGAATGTGGGCAATTGTACTGGTGAGATGTAGTGACACAGCCTGACGACTCTATAACAGAAGATGATATAACAATGCTGGAGATGGAATTAGCAGTACAGAAAATGAAGATGGGAAAAGCAACAGGGATGGATGAAATCAGTGTAGAAATGATAAAGGCTGCTGGACCTGTTGGTATGCAATGGCTGTATCGACTGCTAAAGTGTGTGTGGAAACGGAAATGTGTACCAGAAGACTGGGAGAAAGGGCTAATAATACCAGTGTTCATGAAAGGGGACAAGAAAGTGTGTGATAACTATAGAGGGATCACCCTCACATCACAGATAGTAAAAATACTGGAAAGGATATTAGAAAGAAGAATGAGAAGAAAGGTGGAAGGAGAGTTGCAAGAGGAACAGTATGGCTTCAGGAGTGGAAGATCCACAGTGGACCCAATCTTTAGCTTGAGGCAGGTGATGGAAAAGAACTGGGAATATGGAGAGGATTTGGTCATAACTTTCATAGATCTAGAAAAGGCATATGATAGTGTCCCCAGAGAGAAAGTATGGGAAACCATGGTTAAGAAGAGGCTGGGAAGAGAAATGTTGGAAATGGTGCAAGCAATGTACAACAAATGTGTTAGCAGGGTACTGACCCTGGAAAGACAGATTGGTTTAGGAACAAGACTTGACTAAGACAGGGGAGTGTGCTGTCACCTCTTTTGTTCATAATAGTAATGGATGAAATTGTAAAGGAAACAAAGGAAGCATATGGACATAAAGAAATGAAGTTACTATTATTTGCAGATGATATTGTGGTCTGGGGAAGGAACACCGAAGAAGTGCAAAAACAACTAGATGCACTGAACGAAAATATTCAGAAGTATGGCCTGAAAATCAGTATAGAGAAAAGCAAGACCATGGTGATGACAAGAGGGGAAAGACAAGGAAAGGGCACTGTGAAAATTGGAAGTCAAGAGTTTGGAAATTGTGGACAAGTTCAAATACCTAGGAAGTGAATTGATGCAAACTGGTAGGTTGGACATGGAGATTGGCAGGAGGGTACAGCAGAGCAATGCATTCTATCAAAGTGTAAGAAAACTTGTTTGGGATAAGGAAGTACCAAGGAAAAGCAAGGAGGTAATGTATAAAGTGTACTATGTACCCATATTAACTTATGCAGCTGAGACTTGGACCCTGACAAGCAGGCAAGAGAGTAGAATCCAAGCCAGTGAAATGAAATTCCTAAGAAGTATGATAGGTAAGACAAGGAAAGACAGAGTGAGGAATGAAGATGTTAGGAAGGAAGTTGGGATGGGAAAACTAAATGAGAGAATTGAGAAGAATAAACTGAGGTGGTTTGGACATGTAAAGAGGATGGAGGAAAATAGAATACCATGACAGATGCTGGAGGACAAGTGCAAGGGTAAGAGAGCAAGGGGAAGACCTAGAACAAGGTGGATCGATTCAGTGAAGAACAGCGTGAAATCTGGACTGGGACAAGATCGTGGAAGAAGAATTGTGGAAGGAAAGAGGAAAGTGGAGAAGTGCCATATAAATACTCCGACCCGGCAGGAGCTGGATAAGGGGAAATGAAGATGATGATGATTAAAAAGAAATAAAATTCCTAGTGCACTTTCGTTCAAATTGTTTGTTTGAAATAAATATATATTATTTAAATTACAATTCTATTATGCTCTTGAAAATATTACATACCGGTACTGTGTAAGTTATAGGTTTTATTCAAAAAACCAATGTAGCCTAATGGCAAAGTTATGATTAATACTGGTCTTACCCAACCAATCATAATTGTTTATGCCAATACAGATAAGTTGGGCTAAACGGATAACATTGGATTTGTTTTATTACAGATGATGAACCAGCTTCCAGTTCACGCTCTGTGGTTTCAGCACCATCAAGATCAAGAGGTAAATGTACATTGTCCAGTTCACCATCTTCATCTTTTATTCAAGGCCCTGGCCCAAGAATATTGCAAGGAGGATTGGATAGGTTTACAGTACACACATCAGCCAAGGAGAAAAAGCAATTTGATTTGCAAATAGCTCGCTTATTTCTTGGCACAAAGTCTGCTTTTCAGCATGTTGAACATCCTGAGTTTGTAAAAATGATTCAGCTTCTTCGGCCTGGCTATAAACCACCCAACCGAGAGCAAATTTCAGGTGAACTTCTTGACAAAATTTATGCTGAAGAGTTGGCCAAAGTAAAGAAAACTTTGGTAGGAAAATCTGCATGTATGGCTTTAGATGGTTGGAGCAATGTGCATAACGACTCAGTTCTTTGTGTGTCGCTTAGTGATGTAATGGACCACTCCACTTACATAACCGAAACCATTGACACCGAAGATAACAGTCATACATCTGATTACCTCTTAATGGTAGCAGAACAAACAATTAAAAACTGTGAAACTTCTTATGGCTGCCATGTTCGAAGTTTTGTCACTGACAATGCTGCCAATATGGGGAAAATGAGGGTTGAATTGGCAAAATAAGATATCAAAGAAGTGATAACTTATGGTTGTTCAGCTCAACTGCTTAATCTGTTAGCACATGACTTGGAGGTGGTTGGCATTACAGAACATGTTAAACAAATTATTAAATACTTCAGGAACACTCACTTTGCAGCAGTCAAATACAAACAGGCTGGCGGAACAGCTCTTGCTCATCCTACGGATGTACGCTGGAATTCTTTAGCTGACTCTATAGAGTACTATTTGGGTAACTGGCACTGAAAATCGAAGTGCCATTGAACCAATTATAAGTGCAAAGGTAAATTATATCAATATGAAACAAAATGTTCAAGACTATCTCAAAAAACTTAAGACTGCACCAGTCTCATTAGATAAGATGCAGCGTGATGACTGTACCATTGGAGAAGCAGTAGAGGTTTGGATTGACCTGCTCAATTTTTTCAAAAAATTAAAACAATCCTAATGACTTAAGGTATGTGTACACCCAGAATTTTCTTTTTTTAAATTACAAAGTTACCTGTTTAGAATTTAGGTTACTAGAAAGAGCAAGAAAAAGTAGAAATATCAGTATGTATATGAACTAAAAATGTTGCATTATTTGTTAATAACAAATTATTTTGTTTAAAAATGTATTATATTGTTTTAAACATCATAGCTCCCAAATTAATTGACTTGCCCCAAATCTGATTTTTGCATTTTGTTCACAACACTTTTAGGTAGTGCATAAACCTAAAATACATGAGCCTAGAATGAAATTGTGCCTGCCGGTGTCCTATTACTTTAATGATTACAATTTTTCTTTGTGAGTGTTTATAAACAAATCACATAAATAATTATATTTTACAGCATTAGTTACATATCAGAGGTTAGTGCACTGGAGTAGGCTTTTGGCTTTCAATTTAAAAAATAATCAGTGAAATAGGATTAGGTCTAATGTTATGATTTTTGGAAATACTGAGGTCATTAAAAATTATTATTCAGAGAAATCCATCTCAAAGTTTTACAACTGTTTCAAAAACCTCCTGCCTCATGGTGTCCCTTCGAATGCAGTATTCTGGTCTTCCTTCATCTTCCTTCTTCCTCTCAGGTACCTCCTCCTGGTTTTCTGCTCTGGGGTGCTTTATAGGTGATACCTTTTCTGTTTTAGAGCTTTAGCCAACTCCACACCGGCTCGAGTATGTTTGCCAATAGTAACACCCACCCGCTTTAGAATTTCCAATTCTACATCTCGGCCACAATTATAATATATATTTTCAAAATAAAAATATGTATTGTCCGTTGAGCTATTATATATTTAAACACAAATTGTGCTAAATGTTCCGGCATAACTCAACAAAATGACAGTGTTTCGTCCCGGTGTGCGATTGGGCTCTTCAGTTGGTTAAAGCACACCTCACCAAGACACTGTCTAGTACACACTGGGAAGGCCATTGCAAGACGTATTTGATACATGTGTATCCACGTCACGAGCAAAGCCAGTGCACTATGGGAGTCGAAACTCCACTCCAAAGCAATTATAACCTTACCTTGGCATTGAATATATATTTTCAAAAGAAAAATATGTATTGTCCGTTGAGCCATTATATATTTAAACACAAATTGTGCTAAATGTTCCGGCATAACTCAACAAAATGACAGTGTTTCGCCCCGGTGTGCGATTGGGCTCTTCAGTTGGTTAAAGCACACCTCACCAAGACACTGTCTAGTACACACTGGGAAGGCCATTGCAAGACGTATTTGATACATGTGTATCCACGTCACGAGCAAAGCCAGTGCACTATGGCAGTCGAAACTCCACTCCAAAGCAATTATAACCTTACCTTGGCATTGAATATATATTTTCAAAAGAAAAATATGTATTGTCCGTTGAGCCATTATATATTTAAACACAAATTGTGCTAAATGTTCCGGCATAACTCAACAAATATATAATGGCTCAACGGACAATACATATTTTTCTTTTGAAAATATATATTCAATGCCAAGGTAAGGTTATAATTGCTTTGGAGTGGAGTTTCGACTGCCATAGTGCACTAGCTTTGCTCGTGACGTGGATACACATGTATCAAATACGTCTTGCAATGGCCTTCCCAGTGTGTACTAGACAGTGTCTTGGTGAGGTGTGCTTTAACCAACTGAAGAGCCCAATCGCACACCGGGGCGAAACACTGTCATTTTGTTGAGTTATGCCGGAACATTTAGCACAGTTTGTGTTTAAATATATAATGGCTCAACGGACAATACATATTTTTCTTTTGAAAATATATATTCAATGCCAAGGTAAGGTTATAATTGCTTTGGAGTGGAGTTTCGACTCCCATAGTGCACTGGCTTTGCTCGTGACGTGGATACACATGTATCAAATACGTCTTGCAATGGCCTTCCCAGTGTGTACTAGACAGTGTCTTGGTGAGGTGTGCTTTAACCAACTGAAGAGCCCAATCGCACACCGGGGCGAAACACTGTCATTTTGTTGAGTTATGCCGGAACATTTAGCACAATTTGTGTTTAAATATATAATGGCTCAACGGACAATACATATTTTTCTTTTGAAAATATATATTCAATGCCAAGGTAAGGTTATAATTGCTTTGGAGTGGAGTTTCGACTCCCATAGTGCACTAGCTTTGCTCGTGACGTGGATACACATGTATCAAATACGTCTTGCAATGGCCTTCCCAGTGTGTACTAGACAGTGTCTTGGTGAGGTGTGCTTTAACCAACTGAAGAGCCCAATCGCACACCGGGGCGAAACACTGTCATTTTGTCGAGTTATGCCGGAACATTTAGCACAATTTGTGTTTAAATACACAATTATAATGGCAAATAGCATCCATAAAACAAAAATTCAATGTTTTTAGTCCTACATAACTATCTTTTGGGCATCTTCTCCATATCATGCCATTAAAACTTCCATTTTGGTTTTGTGTTTTGCCATGGAGACAACGCCTTAGCATGGCAGGATCAGTCAACTTGGAGTACACTGGCTTGACAGCTTCAAGTACATTGTCAGGAAGTCCATTTTTAGGCTTATATTTATCCAGTGTGCCAGTTGCCACTGCATTTTGGAAGGAACACCAACTGCCTTCACCTTTGGGACATTTACCAAGGAGTTCCTCATTCCTGCCTGCTGATAAATGATACAGGGAAGTCCATATGGCTTCACTGGTTTCCATGGAACTTCTTTACAGGCTCACTTTAGTTCTTCCGATACCCATGGTTATAACAACAATGCACAACAATATTCAAGATAAACAAATTACAATTGTTCAAAAACTTTCCAAAAGTATATCAATATAAATCGTAGGCCTACAAAATGCAAGGGTGCTCAAAACATCAAAACATTCACAGCTGCTGATTCAAATAATTAAAAAAATTCTCATAGATAGCAGCACAGGGTTACTATGGAGTGAACTCTATATTTTACATGAGTAATTAGAAAGAAAACAGGCCTCCGTGGCTTAGGCGGCAGCACGCCGGCCTCTCACCGCTGAGTCCGTGGTTCAAATCCCGGTCACTCCATGTGAGATCTGTGCTGGACAGAACGGAGGCAGACAGGTTTTTCTCCGGGTACACCGGTTTTCCCTCTCAAAATTTCATTCCAGCAACACTCTCCACTATCATTTCATTTCATCTGTCATTCATTTAATCATTGCCCCAGAGGAGTGCGTCAGGCCTCGGCAGCCGGCACAGTTCATATCCTCGCCGCTAGATAGGGGCTTCATTCATTCCATTCCTGACCCGGTCGGAGACTGGAAGCAGGCTGTGGATTTTCAATTAGAAAGAAAACAACAGTCACAGATGATCAGCATGAGCAGAAGGCAATGTCCAGTAAAGGGGTCGTGGCTCAGTGTGCAGCATTTTACAAAAATGCTAATATCTCAAAAAGTAGTGAAGGTAGTGTTATATAATGTACACCAAATGAAAGCTAGTAAAATAACGAAGCCAGGCAATGTAAAATTCAATATTGAAAAAAAAAAAAAAAACGACTTTTTGACAATTTCTGGGTGTACACATACCTTAAAGAAATTCATGAAACGATTTAACACCGCTGTAACTGATACCCATCTCCTTGCCAATCTCATGGATCCATGCTATCAAGGACAGAGACTGAGTGAAGAACAGTATCATTCTGCTACGGAGTATGTTGAAGCTAACCACCCAGATGCAATGCCTGACTAATTAAGTACAAAGCAAAATGTTCACCCTTCAAGGAATACCTATTTGGTCCTGCAATACTAAAAGAAATTAAACCCCTGACATGGTGGGTGGCACTGCAGAATAACATTCTCACACAACTTCAGGCCTAGCATATCAGCTGCATAGTGCAGTTGCTTCATCAGCTGGGATAGAATGTCTTTTCTCCACTTTTTGGTCTGTGCATAGCAAAGTCAGGAATAGGTTAGGGACTGAGAAGGCTGCCAAACTAGTTTGTGTTTTTCATGAACTCAACAAGAAACCTGTTGAATAAAGACAAAGTGTCAGTGACATTTGGATTTATAATATTTTAAATACATCCCTATATTTTCTGATGGATGTTCGCTTGCAAAAATTTTTAACAAGGACATTCAAACCATTACAAAATTACTCTATAAACTTTATATTATTATGTAAAACCTTCAGTAGATGGCAGAGAAGACCACTGTACTCTACTGTACTGCAAAATGATTAATTAAAAATATGAAAAAAAAAATCATCTAAAGAAACATAATATTTTAGACGGTTGTTTGAAGCATTGGTTTAAAACTAATTTCAAACAAAATGCATTGTTTTAAACAGTTTTAAACACGCTGTTTAAAACATGTTGTTTTAAACATGCCAACCCTGATCGTAATAGTCTTTATCGACGTCTAACTTGACCGTTCGAATTATCGTCGTCACAAAAGCCGACAAACACTTATTTTGGTGCGGTATTTTTCTCCCACGACTTGTTGACTGCATGAAGAGCATCCAACAAACATGCTCTCGATTTCGCGCAGTTTGCGCCATAAGACAATAATCGCTGTTTACAATACGCTGTCTGTGCATCCACCCTTCACAACTCACAGATCAGTGACCTTGGGGTGTGGCTGTTGCGAAAGGGAGGGAAGGTTCGAAGATAAAGGAAATCTGTGCTATACCACTCGCGGCAACATGCTCGTATGTTTCGAAGATTGCGCAAGTAGGCCTACTGTTCCATCTCGGAGAAACGCCGTTCAATCTTCTCGAATCTCAATGATTTGGTCTCTACGCATCGCGTCGCATCAAAATTCTTTTAAACGACGGCAAGATTGCTTTACTTAGCATGATGACTAGTTTCTGTAAGAATTTCTATTTTAAAAACTACCCTTGGAGACCCGCGAATTAACCGCAAAACGAATTATCGGGAGTACACTGTATGAGATTTTCGGATGCCCTTCACGAGGTGGCACCACAGCAGCTGTGATGGCTGTCCAGTCTAGTTTGGTTAGAAGCTTCTGATTATTCATCTGCATTGTTTCTCTTAGGTGCTCCATCCCTACTTCCCGACGACACTAATCCAGACTGGGCATCTTCCTTGAAACTCGGTTATTCCTCAACTAGACCCTCATACAGCACGGTTTCATCAGGACGGTACAGCTGTGCCAAACAGAAAACTGAAAGGAAATCTTCAATGCCCAAATCTTGTCACCTCTTGCAAAGTCGAAAAGACCTGAACCGGCTGCTTCCTCTGAAGTCCCCTGTGAGTTGGATGACTCCACTTCAAAATGTGAATGACCTATCTCTTGACAATACACCAGCAGCCACCAGCAATAATGGAAGTGACACCACATCAGGAGACTCATTTGTGAGTTGTGGTGCTGACAATTCTGAGCCTAGGGCTGAGCATGAAACTGTTCAAAAGAATTACGGTATAGTATGTGAAAGGGCAAGAAAATTGCTAAATGATCTGACAGAATGTGAGGTGGACAAGCTTGAATTACAGACTTCATTGACATGTGCAGAATGTGCTTTAGAAAGTCTGAAGAAGAGAATGAATTCTTTACAGTAAGGAAAAAAAAATCTCTGTAGACAAGATTTGCCAAGAATATGAAAGAGGCTTCAGGAAAGTATGGAAACCATTAAAGTAGTAAGACAGCTGGATGCAGAGGAACTTACCTTCAAGTCTTTGGAATATTTTTATGCAAATGAAGAGTAAGTTAGATTCTGCACAGGATTACCATCATTTGCTGTTTTTAAATCTGTCTTAGATGATGGTGAATTATACAGGGTTAGCATAAATGATTTAAGCGATTTCATGTACAGGTATTATTAAAAGTATAATAGCCTACAGCATTGAAACATATATCAATGAAAAGAGAAACTCATCAAGTTTTTTGAGTCTGCTTGCTACAAATGTTCGATGTGCCCTTCTCGCATCACCCGGCAAAGATCGATACGGTAGTCCAACTCCAACCACACACGCTGGAGCATATCCTGGTCAATATTAGCTACAGCCGCATGGATCCAATTCCTCAGTTCAACAAGATTGAATGGCATGGGTGGTACATAAACCTCATCTTTGATAAACCCCCATAAAAAGAAATCACACGGGGTCAGATCAGGCAACCCGGGAAGCCTGCGCATAAGACACCGATCTGTAATCGAGGCCCATCCAATCTAACGTTCAGTGAGTTGTTCATTAAGATAGTGGCGCAAGGTGGAAATGTGGGAGAGCTCAACAGTTTCGTAGGAGGAAGACGGGCGGCCGCTGGATTGTTTCTTACATAGACATTCTGTGGTTACAAATTTCGATTACCATGCACGTACTGTAGTGCTTTTATTTGTTGGTTCCTTGTGAAATAGTGTGCGGAAATGTCTTTGAACAGTGTCTACAGACTTCGATGAGTGAAATTCAAGAACACAATAAGCACACTCCTCGCCTGTGTCCAGGCAGATAACATCGCCTATCGGCCGACCAGTGTACTAAGCCTTTCCGCAGTAACCTTCAGACAAAACTTGGTGAATTTCTGTTTTCATTGGTACACGTTTCAATGCTGTACGCTATATAATTTCAATAATACATGTACATGAAATCGCTTAAATCATTTGTGCTAACCCTGTATATGGAAGAACATCCAATGATTTGTTCTACAACCTTGGCCAAGCTTACTCTGATGAAATTAAGGTTCGATGGAGGATGGAGGTACAAGAACAGTTAGACCTAAAAAATGAAAAGATTGAGCAATGGGGATTGAAGATAAAGGTGGAGAAGAGTAAACAGTGGTGGTGAGTAGAGGAAAGAAAGAAGGAAAAGGTGTAATCAAAGTAGGAGATAAGGAATTGGAAGTGGCGATACACTTCAAATACTTGGGAAGTGAACTGACTGAAGATGGAAGATTAGATTTGGAAATTAGCAGAAGAATACAACTCAGGAGTGCTTTCAACCAACAGGTACGGGGACTAGTATGGAATAAGGATATACCAATTAAGGCTAAAGAAGTTATGTACAAAGCATATTATGTTCCTATAATGACATATGGAGCAGAAACTTGGGCAATGACTAAGAGGGATGAGAGCAGAGTACAGGCAGCTGAGATGAGATTCCTGAGAAGTATAGTCCAGAAAACGAGGAGACAGAGTGAGAAATGAAGATATACGGAAAGAACTGGGAGTACAGAAACTAAATGAAAAACTGGAGCAAAACAGATTGAGATGGTTTGGACATGTCAAACGGATGAATGAAGTAAGTCTACCAAGACGAGCACTGGAACGACGGATGACAGGGAAGAGAGGACGAGGAAGACCAAGAATGCGTTTGATGGACTCGGTGAAGAATAGCATTAGTAAACGGAACCTGGATTGGAACACCATGTCGGAAGAGGAATGGTGGAACTAAAAACAAGTGGAGAGGAACCATATTTGCCCTCACTCAGTGTCAGCTGGAAAAGGGGAAATGAAGATGATTCCTCATCAAGATCTTGCATATACAGTAGGTTTGGTGTATTAAGATCTAAAATATGCCAAACATGTGAGAAGTGGATTGATGCTGTTCATAATACTGTGTACCCTACGATGGTGAAGTGACCTAGTTGTGAATCATTGTGGGAGACTATGTCTAAGAGACATCAGGGAATATTATGGAAATAGTGTGGCTGTTATAATTCACTGCTTTGAAATTTGTTCTAGAAATTAGATAACCATCCTATCGACGTCTGTCTCAGTAGGCCACTCCTTAGTTTCACAGCTCAGAATTTCCCACCCTAGTTCATACAGGTCACACCCACATTCATCCACTTTTGCCTCCTACCTTGCTCTGTCAAAGTGGGTCAATTTTTCTACATAATTAGGAAGAAAAGCCATGATTTCCAATAATTGTTGATGTGCGCCTGCGATACAGTTATTGTGCTCGATACCTTCACGCTGTGTGCTTCTACTACAAGATAGTGCTCATGAAGCCACGCTAAGGAGGGGGCTGGTACACACGGACCAAAAATGATAAAACAAGGTGTTTATCTCATCTACTTATATTTAAAAAAAATAGGGAAACTTAATTTCTAGATGGGTCTCGTATCTGTGTTAACCGACTGAAAGTTACTATTCCATTGCACTCATCGGTAATTGTGTTTATCCTTTTATCCATGTTTCCACTCTCCTTTTCTCAATATTTAGAAGATACAGTATAACCCCGATTTAGCATGACCTCGATTTAGTGTAAACCCGCATTTAACGGAAGAAATTTCAAGTCCCGAAAATTATTCCATAAGTGCAATGCAATTTTATATTCGATTTAACGTAATTCGCGTTACGCCAAAACCCGCATTTAGCGTTAGGAAATGTTAAAATTCGCGAGTATATATTTCGATTCGTTATGGTTATGCGACATTAAGAACCTATGAAAAAGACGTTATAAGCTCGTTAAGGATGATTCAAGGCAGAAAAGGAACTCCAGCATTTATATTGGATACGATCGATAATCTTCCATATCGATTCCTCGCTACATGTACGAGCGAGCTCGATCTTACCCGACCGCGGCTGAAGCCACAATGTAGGCCTAAAGCGTGCTAACAGTCACGCCGGCGCCGCATCGCATGCTTGCGCGAGGTCTGTCCGAGTTTGTACGTTCGTAGCGGCACTACAGTATAGCGTCAGTTTACGCAAGTTTGCATCAGTTCGTGTGTTATTATGGTTATGCGACATTAAGAACCTATGAAAAAGACACCATAAGCTCGTTAAGGATGATTCAAGGCAGAATTTAGAGCGCAGACGCGTAGCGATTGATACGATCGATATCTTCCATATCGATTCCTCGTTGCATGCCCGAGCGAGCTCGAACTTAGCCGAGCGTGGCCGAAGCGTGCTAAAACACCCACGTGGCGCCGCTTTACATGCTTGCACACGGCCGAGCGCTGAAGCGACGCAATAAATAAAGACGAAATCATTGAGATTCGAGAAGACTGAACTGCGTTTCTCTGTGATGTAACAGTAGGCCTACTTGCGCAATCTTCGAAACATACGAGCATGTTGGCGCGAGTGGTAGAGCACAGATTTCCTTATCTTCAAAGCCCAAACAATACAAGAGGAATGCACTTCACACTCGGAACCTACCCTACCTTTGCCAACAGCTGATCTGTGAGTTGTGAAGGATGGATGCGTGGACAGCGTATTGTAAACAGCGATTATTGCCGAATGGTGCAAACTTGCACGACACCGAGAGCGTGTTTGTTTGATGCTCTTCATGCAGTCAACAAGTCATGGGAGTAAAACACCGCTACTACGCTCGTACATAAGCAAGGGCAAGTTAGACATCGATAAAGTCGATTATGATTTAAGACATGAAAGCAAAGAAGAAATAGCACGGAATTTGACTGTTGGTTAGGAAAACGGAAATCCAGTTGATATCAAGTGCGGGAGTGATGCTACGGAAATCCGGAAAATTTCACACAGTCAAGCTAGTGTCTCTAGTTACACATCTCTTAATAGAAAAACGAGATGAATTTTAGTTCTCATATAATGTTTTCTTCTGAAATGTGCAATCGAAAGTTAGAATAAAAGATCTAAGAAACAGTTTTGTTTTTTCTAGGTTTAAAAAAAATAACTAATGATACGCGGTTTTATTCACGGAAGTTCGTGCATTAATTACCGCGAATTATTGAGAGTGCACTGACATTTTTGTTGTTAAATATTAATGTAGGCATAATCCACATAGGCCTACCTCTAGCCTAGCATGTCTTATAAGACACTACAATCAAGTGTTATAATTACAGTAGTACCAAAATGAAAGTAGACCTAATTCAAATAAATCGGCTAATATGAGAATGAGTATTCCATTCAAATAAAGGGTTTTTCAAAGAAATGCAAGATTCACACACTTGATTAAATTGTGGGCCACGGTGAATATGTTTCAACAGTTACAACCAGGGGAGTCATCCCTTTTCATCATGTACGAGTGAGTGGACACTGCAAATCCTTAATATGGATAAACTAACTCCCTCTCTCGCTCCATGAAGGCCGGAATGAGGTCCGACAAGCTCTAGTAGCAAGTCACTGGGAACTTGCTGCTTTCCACCTGTCTTCTCGTAAGTTTGTATTATACTGTTCCTTGCTAGCTATCCTACCTGAATATTTCTGAAGAAAGCAATCTTCTTGAGTTATTTCACTAAAAAAAGAAGTACTTCATACCATGATTCATTACTTGGAAGACATACCTTACTGCGTGCCAGAAGAGCACACTGTGCCTGGTGAGGGAAGTGGCGTGTTGTTCTCTGAACATACAGAACCATTTGTTTTCTGTTTGAATCTTGACTAGCATAGCCAACAACATCCTTCATATACTGCTGCCACAGAATCTCTCCACTAAGGTTGTCAATGCCATACAACTGCAAACATCAAAATCATCGCATTAAAAGGACAGAATATACTTAACAAAAAATGAATATATAAAAATCATTCTTTGTTGTACAAACTTAAGGGAAATGTCAAATGCTATTTTGGTATACTCTAATGCAATGTTATTGCCTAATAAGTAATAAGTGTAGAATTAAGGATTTTACAATTTAAAATACAGAGTAATTAATTTTGAATTCAGTATTTCATAGCAACTACAATTTTCAGATTAGCATAAATTGATTATGAATAAGGAATTTGTGCAACACATGTAGCAATTAGGACTAAAATATACTGTAATCACATCATATAATATTGCTCACCATATTATTTACAAAATACTTTAGAAATTTAAGATATAAGAACTTGGCATATAACTATATGTATAAAAATATACAAATTTTCCATCAAAATTTTACATACTGTACCCATAATTTACCAAGATCAATTAGGCGAGATTAATGCCATGCTTACTGGAGAGCCAAAAAAGGTTTCTATCTTATATTTCTGACACGCGAACAAGCAAGGGAAGCTGTATGATTAAAGTGAGCTTGTTTTCAACGTGATTGACAATGTAGAAGGGGGGTCAAGCAGTTTTTTTTTTTTTTTCATACACTCGGCACACAGTGAGACAGTGGCTCATCATCCTACTTTCATGTGTTAGTCCTAGAAGAACTGTTACGGTCTACACAAAAGATTTGAATTTTCACGCCATCTTTTCCTGGGGCGACCTAGAGATCTGTTCCCACGACTGCTTTAGGGATCCTGCTTCTGTCCAACCTGTTGAGATGTCCTAGCCAATTTCTTTGGTATTCATGGACGTATTCCAATATAGGTCTGCTGTTAAGACCATTCAGCACTTCTGTGTTTCGTTTGTGATCCCACTTAGTGACTCCAGCTGTTTGTCGCGTATATTTCATTTCGGCAGAAGTTATTCGTCTCTCATCGCATTTCCTCAGGGTCCACGCTTCGCTACCATAACAAAGTACTGGTCTTGCTAAGGTCTTGTAAATTCTTGTTCGGGTGTGTGTCTAAAAACTTTATCAATGATTCCTAAACATCTGTTGAATTTAAAGATTTTCTCGGGTAAGTCCATTTCTTCAAGGAAAGACAGTTTGTAACCTAGGTATTTAAAATCGTTTACTCTTTCCAAAATGTTATTATCCAAGCAGATCTTACTTCTTACTGGTTCCGTGCCACAGAATGCCATTGTCTTAGTTTTCTCTAGAGATATTTCCATTGAATAGTTTTCTGAGACTAGTTTCAGGTTATACACTGAACGCCGTAAATCATCTTCTGAGGTGGCAACCAGCACTAAGTCGTCTGCAAATAATATTGCGTCCAGCTGTAGATTTCTGTTAATGCGGATGGAGCCATATTTTGTTTCTAATTCTCGTAGAAGAGCATTCATATCGATTATGAACAGGAGAGGGGAAAGACTGCAACCTTGTCTCACTCCTGTGTTTATCGATTTCCACTTGGATGATTTATTATTAACCTTTACAGAAATCAAGTTATGTTTGTAAAGGTTACTTATGCTTTGCACCATCTGTTGTGAGGTGTGACCAGATATTAAAGAATTAAGTAAGGTATTGCGGTGTACTTTGTCAAAGGCTTTTTTGAAATCTACAAAGGCAATGTGTGTTTCTATATTAAATTCGCGGTGTTTTTCGAGAAGGATTTTCATTGTGCAATAACCATCACAGCATGATCTTCCCTTCTTGAAGCCGAACTGTTCCTCTCCAAGAATGTTTTCAAAGTGTCTATATAGTTTATTTTTAATGATGAAGGCATATATTTTATAACAAGAATTTAATAAACATATGCCTCTGTAATTTTGACAGCTCTTTTGTCGCCCTTCTTGAAAATGGGTACAACTATTGCTTTATTCCAGTTTTCAGGTGGTCAAGAGGAAAAAAAGACAATAACTGCAGATGTGAGAGTTTCGACGCGTGCTGTGCAGAGGGGAGCCACGTGACTTGGAGGACTAATATGAAAAATTGTATTTGCCACTAATTAAAACCTGCTGGATAATTAGAAACGAAAATGAAGTATTAACAATATAGGGCTCAACAGACAGAGGAAAATTAGGCGAAACTTGTCATACTTCGAATTTATTCAATATGTCCAGAATTTGATACAAATTTAGAAAACCAACGATGTGGGAGATTTTGCCACCAAAATTATTTTTAAAAGAACTATAAAATAATCAAGAGACGTCGTGGAGAGAGAAGAGGCATCAAAGGGCCTTATTACACGAGGCAGCCAGGTCGTACAACCAGTGGCGCAGATAGTCATTGGTAGGGACACTCTAATTTCGCAACTTGCGAAATTCGCGAAATTTTCAAAAGTGTTAAATATGATGGGAGAAAGGCATATAGGATATGTGTTACGAATTTAAATGTAATTTGGAACACTATCTACTCACGAAATTTTGACATTTCGGCTCCATATACGAATTTTTAGGTTTACTCGCGAAATTTATTGCAACTAGAGAAATAATGCATTAAACCGTTATCCAACTTTTATTACAACCTTTTCAAGGCGTGGATGCGTAACATCAGTCGTATGTGCGGCATCCTACACCTAATTTACCTCTTGTAAAACGTTCAATTATTATGTTAATACATTTTAATTACCGGATATACCCGAATACCCGCCCCCTCATTTTTGAATGGAAATTTTAAAAAAACTTTTATTTTTATTTTTGTCACTTTTAAACAAATGTATACTATTAATACTCTACTACATATCATTAAATAAAACACAAGAAGGTACACAATCGTTTCTTAATAACCAAAATCTATAGTATACATTTTAGCTGGATGCCATGCTACCGTATCACGCAACTCCCGAAACTGTAAAACCCGCGCTTCTGCCTGAAACACCTGTTGACCTCGACAAAAAAGGCTACTCTCTCCCCCTACCGCTTCGCTTACGAGCTTCGTGCCTCGCGTACCGCACGGCGGTGTGTAAGAAGCGTGCAGTACACAACGACTGAAAATGAGAAAAGAATAAGTTTTACGGCATCCTTCAAGTTGAAAGTGCTAGAATATGCCGCAGAAAATGGAGTGAAAGCGGCGAGTCGTAAATATGAAGTGCAGCCGTGTATGATTCGTTATTGGCGTAACCAGAAGGATAAATTATTGGGAACAAAGAAAACTTGTAAGCCCTTCCGCGGTGTGTAAAAAGGAAAGTACGAAAATGTGGACATAAAAGTTCTGGAGTGGGTTCGAGAAACAAGAGACAACGGTCACGCTGTAAATCATGAAATGATGCCGCGTAACATGCAACACTACGTAACCTTGAACTCGGCTCTCGCACTGCTGTCCTACTACACTGTAACCAGTCAGCTTTTAGAATGTTGCAAGAACACTTCCCAAGTCGATAGTTCTAGACCATTTGTCGAGGTCTTCGTCACATGAAAATTAATCAGGATAGTTCACCATGCCACCGAAAGTGTGCTTAGATGAACGAATAAAACAGTTCTCGCAGGACAGAATGAAGAGGTCTGGAGAAATAATGCTCTGTAGCTTTTGCAATACAAGAATACCTTGGGAAACTTCTGATGCCGCAAAAAAGCACATTTCTAGCCGCCACCACGTGGAAGCAGCAAAGACACGCAAACAGCAGACAACAATGTTCGAGGCAGCTGAATGTTCAAAAGGAGCAAAGGTATGTAACATTCAATTGTTATATTCTTGTGAATACTTTTATTTTGTTGCGGGTGATGTAATAACCGTGATCTGTTAAGGTACTTCCACACCAAGATGTTTTCGTCAACTTTGTTAATAAACACTGTTAACAAACAATGTTTAGGAACATTTTTGACTGTTAATAAACAAAATAGCGTGTTCATTAACTTTTCGAGCATGTTGATAAACAAAATATCTCTAACTTTTGTGAATGAAACTTTCCATTAACTTTTCGGTTCGCACATGCGCACAGACGCAATTAGAACTCGCAAATTCGTAGTGCGGAATATGATGCTTTCTTATATTTTTTTTCAAATTGACTCCAATCGCAAGTTCTAAATACAGTATTTTTAATTCTGTATGATATTCTTCTTCTTCTACTTCTTTTCCTTCCGCTTTTCCCACACCTGTAGGGTCGCGGGTGCGAACTGTGACGCACAAGTGGATTAGGCTCTTGTTTCACAGGCAGATGCCCTTCCCACCGCCAAGCCCCTCTGTGGATTTTGTCTCTTCGACCGTAGAGATGATGGTATCAGTTAACATTCCCTTGGAAAAGGCAGATCACCCAGCTTTCAAGGAATGGGTGAAGAAGAACGTTGTAGGCGGTGGAGACCTTCCTGGAAGTAATGTTCTTCGTAGGGATTATTTGCCTCTCTTGGCAAAATCGAGGAAGGAAAAGGTTGTTATGGCCGTACATAACAAACAAGTTGCTGTCATGTGTGATGAAACAACCGACAAGCTGGGCAGGGCAATTTTCGTTGTTCTGCTGTCTACAGTGGAGCCTTCCGCATCACAGGACCAGTATGTGGCGGCAGTCACTTCGTTGGAGACAGTGAATGGACGGACATGGGCTCGAACGATTACAGATGCACTGCGCGACACGAAAGTGAACTATGACCAAGTTGTGGCCTTAGTAACTGACTCGGCCAAATACATGACCTCGTGTTTTAGTGGGTTGTCACTCCTCTTCCCAGAAGACTCTCTTCACATTCAATGCTGGGCACATAAGGTCAATCTGGTTGGTGTTGTGGTGAAAGAATGTCTGTCGTCCCTGAACAAATTAGTTGTTTCCGTTAAGCAAACATTTCTACATGCCAGAAAGAAACGACACGCCTTCCGACAGTTCCTGCAGGAGAAAAAATCGGGGGCTGGGATGTTTCCAATTCCTGTTGCCACAAGGTGGAATTCCTGGCTGGAAGCAGTTGAGTGGCTGGCAGATAACTGGACCATTCTTTTCGAGTTTTTCCAAACCAATGATGGAAAAGAATCATTCACCGCTGCATCTTCGCATCTGCAGAATATAACAGAATCGGAGTTACAAGTGCTTTATGTGCAAGCTCTTTTCGTTAAATCTGTAGCATCAGTGATGAAACCTCTATTGCTCAGACCGGAGACTAATTCCAAACCAATTGCTGCAGAAGTGTATCCCAAACTTCAGAATTTGAAGAAGCGTTTACAAGTAGTTGCTGCAGGAATGTTCAGCAACAAGGTCCAGGAAGAGCTGGATGCCCTGAAAGGTAATCTTAGGGGCAGAGCGATGGAGGAAATAAAGAAGACATCAGGCCATATGCATACGAAGTTGGACAACCTGATGTTGGGGGACCCAGCCCGTACATTTTTGGAGCCAGTGTCTGAGCTCTTCTACAGGCAGAATGTCTTGTCGCAGTCTACAGCAGGAGACAAACCGAAGGCCCTATTCAGCAAAATACAGTCACTGAAGGGTATTCCCGTTGATGAAGGAGTGCTCGCATATAGGGATCTTCAGGATATTCTGAAGAAGAATGGAGAAATGGCGGTGGAAGATGCTCTTCAGGCAATGCGAGAGGATCATCAACCCTTTGTTGATGGTGCATTAAGGGCACTGTGGGTTCCAGTGTCAAATGTAAATTGTGAAAGATTCTTTTCAAAAATTTCTTGTGTGTTGACGGATTTCAGAACTAATCTAACAATGACAAATTTGGAATTGCTGTCATCCTACAATTATGAATGTAAAACATGAAATGAAGAAGGGAGGTAAAGTTTGTAAATATCTTTTTTGTTTTTAATGTTTGCGATTTCTGTCTTTTGTACCAATAATTTTGAAGTTACAATATAAATATTTGAAAGTACTGACTGCATTTCTATTTCCCTAAGATCTATATTATCTAAGAATTTGTCTTTTCTGCCCTAGAATTTTTGTTTTCTACTCAAGAATTTTAATTACCTACCCAAGAATTTTCCCTCGTTACTCAATAATTTTTTTCTCTTTCTACTCAAGAATTCAGCACCATTTCATTCAAGAAATTCGAGTGTCCCTAGTCATCGGGCATTGATTGCTATGGATTTTATTACACTAGGACAGCCAAACGCACGACCGAGGATTGTTGGCCGGCTGACTGCTGTGCCCCACCACCAAACTGGCAACCACTGGTGGATCAGACTGATGGCCGGGCATTTTAGCATACGGAGCTTCGAGTGACCCCCACCATTACTAGGTTACTACGTATCGCCGCGTTTTACTGCGCACTGCATTCTTGACCACACGTGGATTGGTAAAGAAAAAAGTACAAACAGGATAACACTATAAAATAGGATGTACATGCATCTTTCTTTTCCTTCGCCACCTCCTTTTCAATAGTAGTATAAGGAGAAGCATATACTCAACACTCGTCTTAACTAATCAACTTAACTTAATAACTCATCTCATGCACTGGTCGAAGAGTCACTGAGCTGCATGGTGGTGACTGTCTGGCAGCGTCACTGGTTGCTCGGTATGGCTGCTTTGTGTAATAAGACCCGAAGACTATCTTTCTGGCAGCCGAAAAGTGTAACCTCGAGCCGCTCTAGGCCAGGGTTCAAGCGAGTCCACTTATAATTGTTGATGTATGCAAAGCGAGGAACCGCCACAAATGCTTATGCAGAGGCCTGGTGATATATTAGCAGTTGAGTTATGGATTTAGAATATTTTTGAGATTGTGAAGCGAGACTATACAAGAAATATTTGACGGTAAGGGACAGGTTAATTCCCGCTGAAATTATTGAGAGGCCAGACACTTGTGAATTATCATTCTATTACGTATGGCAAAATGAGGATACATTGCGGCGAAGAATTAAAAACAAACAGATGAAAAAAAGGTTAAAATATTTTAAATATATTTAAAGTAGATTGTATGTACCGTAACAGTTTAGACATTTACAGCACAATGTCCGGGGTATTCAGTCAGTTGACAGCATCATCGGTAGCACTGTGTAGGTCTTGGATGGTTCCTTCAAATTTCCTCCTTGGACACTCAAGGGCAACATGCTGAATATTGTCACAGTCGCAGAATTAGCTTTGAGTTATTCCCCACTTGTGCAGCCAGAAATTTCATTGTGCGTGATTTGTGCGGACCCTGTTCAATGATGTCCATGCCTTTCTCTGTAAATTGAAACCAGGCGCTTCTCACAGAGATCAGTTATTAAACCCAGATAGTCTGGTTTTGATGCAGCCCATTCTTCATGCTTAATCTTGTCAGCAGCAAAATGGGATGAAATGAACTTGGATTTTAATAAAATGTTAGCTAGTTCAAGACACATATCCATTAACATTCTCCAGGACCGTATGTTTTGCAAAGGGCCAACTTCGGAACAAAAATATCTGATTGGTGAGAAGATGGTCGTGTTTGGTGGTGATAACATCAAATACTATCTTTGACAGCTGTCAGTGAGCCACGACCCCCTCATGCAGTCCATATATCAAATATTATTTAGACTTATTTATAATTCGAATAGAATCAAATCTTTCTGGGATCTAAGAGAGAATACTCCAAGGGTCTGAAATAGTCAATAAAAATTCTTTGAAAAAAATTGGAAGTTTTGCGGTGGAGTCTCCCCTTAAAGTCCTTTATCATCTAATATCTATCATAGACAGATGCAAGTAATATTAAGTGAGATTAACACACAGTTATAAGCTGTTGTATTACGTGTGCGCACTTGGACTACATTCTAATGAAACGTCCAAGAAGATGAACGAAGTAAAGAGTTTGCCACCAGGCTAGCCAATGTGAACCTTCAACCATAACGAGTAGAATAAGAAGTGTGATCTCTTCTCCCTCAATAGCACGTAATGAATACGGATCGGGTTGGCACTCGCCGCTACGCAGCGCTTCAGTCGATTTGTGATTGTTGATTTCCACGTATGTTTATGTGCGATATATTAAGTATTTAATCAGTCGGAGTGTTTTGGTGGTGTTCTGTACAAACTTTTATTGATATACAAGTGCTTACACAATTATCTCATAGTATTAATACCTGAAATGCTATTGTAGGAAGCGTTAACTGAAAGGGAATTTAATTTCTTGTCGTGTGTTAAGGTTATCTTCGTGTGTTAATTTTATTGTTGTTTAATGCAAGTAAACAGCAGTTTAGCCCTTACATTTTCATGAGTGCTTAATGTGAGTAGTGAAGATGCCTTGTTGTTTTGTACCAGGATGCAGATCTGGCTATGGGGACTGTAAAGAGGTAAGATGGTTTTTCAAACCCCCTAAAGATAAGGAACGTTTTATCAAGTGGAAAGGGGCCATACCAAGGAAGGATAGGGAACTTACTGATAAGTCCTACATCTGTGATGCTCACTTTTCAGAAGATTTAATTGTTAAATTTGACAAATTTGTGATAGAAGGGAAGGAAGTACTTCTCCCAAGAACCAACTGGCGATTGAAAGACTATTCTGTTCCACATATATTTCCTAATTTGCCCAAGTATTTGTCCAGTACTGTAACTCGAAGGAAATCTCCCCAAAAAAGAAAATCGTCAGATAATCTTCTGGCAAAGACACCCCCCAAATGTTCGAAATTTGATTCTGAATCCGCTTGTGACAACAGCAATATCCAGTTTTCCAACATGCCTAAATCCGACGATTCTCAATCTGAAGTGTTAGAATTAAAACAACAATTAAGGAACTTAAAAAGGAAGTTGGCTAGGGCAAACAAAACGATTAAGTTAGAGAGGGCTAAAGTTTCTGTTCTGCAAAGTGAACTTGGTAGGATGAAACACAGACTTTCAGGACAAGGTGTCTGTCAGTGTAAAGAAGGGCTATCTAGGAAACAAAAAGTTATTGTGGACACTATGTTGCAAAAGTGTCAGAAAAAGAACCCCAAAGGTATGAGGTATGACAGTGAGTTTCTTTTAGATAGTTTTTTGCTACACATAAAATCACCCAAGGGTTATAGACATTGCCTGAAACATGGTTTGCTGCCCCTTCCATCTGAGGTGCATTTAAGGAGGTTGTTAAAGGGTTTAAAATGCTCATATGGTGTAAATAAAAATGCTCTTGATGCCATTAAAGACTACTTCAGTGAAGAAAGGGATGAGAATAAAAAGACAGGGATTGTCATTTTTGATGAGGTGAAACTAAGAGAAGATGTACAATTTAATGGGTCCTCTTTGTTCATAGATGGATTTGTGGACTTCGGTAATGTAACACCTGAAGACCAGTGTAATGTGTTGGCTGACCATGCCCTTGTTTTTATGTTTGTACCTCTCTTACACAGTTGGGTGCAACCAGTTGCTGTCTTTGCTAGTAAAAATGCTACTCCTGGAGAGCTTTTGGCTAAAATATTAGTACAAATTATAATCCAACTTGAACAGGCAGGGTGTCAAGTGGTAGGGTTCACATGTGATGGCAGCCAATCAAACAAACAGGTCTGGAGGCATTTACAAATATCAGGAAAGAAAGGATATGTTAAGTGTTGTTTCTCTAACCCTGTTGATGGAAGTAGGAAAGTATGGGCTTTTTCAGACGCAGTACATATTTTAAAATGTATACGCAACCACTTCCATGACAAGCGTGCTGTCGTGTTTGATACAGACACAGTGGACTATCGCTTTTATGAACTTGTGTATAATACTGACAATTCATCAGAACTCGCTGGTGTAAAGGCATGCAGTAAATTGACTTTATCACATATACATCCATCAACCTTCCAGCGGATGAATGCCCGACTTGCCTTTCAGTTATTTAGCACTAGCATGGCAAAGGCCTCACATTTTTTTAGAGAAACTGGCATTCCAGGTTTTGAAGAGAGTGAAGCGACTGAAAGATTCACGCAGGTGTTGAATGATATGGCCGATGCTTTAAATTCCACCACACCATCATTTGCATTGAGAAAATATTCTAAACATCATAAAATTTTACTAGACATGTCTGTAATTCTAAATAATTCAGATAGTACTTTTGCTTCCAACAGAACATTAGAATCATTGAGAGTTACTATTAAGAGCACACTGGAAATTGCTGTTTATTTGTGGAGTCAAGGTTTAAACTATGTATTGACAGGCAAATTTAATCAGGATCCACTAGAGAGACATTTTGGCATCATGCGATCATTGACCTGTGATGACCATCCTTCAACAGTTGATTTCTTGCACTTACACATGTTGCAATCTATTTATGTTCCAGTAAAAAATGTTTTATCAAAAGGAGGGAATTGTGAACTAAAGACAGAATGCTCCTTAACATCATATGTCAACCAGATCAGAATTCTAGCAAAGAAGACTGAGAAGGAAAATAGGGACATAAAAGCATCAGTGTTGGGCAGTTTAGAGGAAAAGATTGTTTTTGAAAGTGGTTGTGAAAGTCTTTCAGCGCAGGGAGAAAATCCATCCGTCAGTGCCCTTGGTAGTGTTAAAAGATGTTTGGTTTACAATTTAGCTGGTTATATTGTACATCAGGCCCCCAGAATTCTGAAGTGTGTTTCCTGTGTTGATGTTATCAAGACATCAGCAGTAACAACTAATTCTTTTGCCCTCTTTACAAACTTACGGGACTATGGCTCTCAAGTGGGGCAAAACTATTTATGCCACCCTTCAGAGGCATTATTTAATGTCTTGCTTCAGGCAGAAGAGACAATAAGTGCCCACCTCTCATCTCCCTCTGGTTTCTGGGGTGACTTGTTTTATGATTGCTTGGAGAACATGGAGAACATTACAATTCAACCTTCAGGCTTGGGGTGTAATGAGCAACATGCAATTGAGGCTGTACCAAAACTGATCTTTCACTACATGAAGTGTCGTTTCTACTTCAAGATGAAGGAACTCCGGAAGGAACTGAGATCAGGGAAAATGTCAAAATCTACCAGGAAATTTTCTAAGGTATCGAACTGAAGGTAAGAATTAAAAGAAAGAATATGACTCCTCAGTTTTGTTATTATTGTGTTATTATTATTATTAAAAATTTGAATTATGTGTTTCACTTTCCGCTGCGAATTATATTCTCTCTTATTGTTCCTGTTTATTTCAGGTAATATTCCTTTTGAATGTCAATGCCCTACGCGAGTTGCGTTCTTACTGTTTATTTTTTTTATTTTTATTTTTGGTTGTGTTGCAAGTCTGTTAAGGGAATGTAAAATGTGTAACAATGTGAAGAAATCTTTTCTGATAGCAAGGTTCATTTTTCCGTTCTTTTTTTTTTTTTTTTAAATTTACGGTACCGATAGCTGGCAAAACTAATTGCATTTTGAACTTGCTCTCTGTCTTCGCTTATTGTCGAAACTGAACTATTACAGGATACGACTTATTAAATTATAATTGGGCACAGTAAAGTAAGAGTAGATGTCGAAGTTATTAGCGCCTATGAGGATATCTTGCGGTGTTTTAACATGTAAAACAGGTCGCGAGGTTTTAATTCTCGTAAGCGCCAATGCTAACTTGCATCACAGATCGGAGCCAGCGCTGCACTGCGGCGGACCAGGCGTACTAGGCCAGTGATATCACTTCTTATTCTACTCGTTATGCTTCAACTAAGAGGAAAATCAAATTTATCTCCCTGTGCATTATTGTCATCAGTTCCATGCTTGGCCATCATCATTTTATGAGATTATTTGCATAATTCACAATATGAACATCTACACGATTATTTTAATCATGAAACATTACTCTTATGAAATTCGACAAATTTGATATTTTGATAGATCGAGAATACGAAACATTGATATGATATTTTAATAGATCAAAATACGAAATGTTGATAGCATATTTTAATAGAGTGAAGATATAAAATTTTAGCAGGATTATATTTTTATCATTTGAGAATAGGATTATTTTATAGGGACCGTTATAATATTCATCTTCTGGCATATAATTCTATAGCCTATATATAAAACAATCCAACATAGGATCCATGCAAATTAAGTACATATATTATGCGCTGCCGCCGACGATGCGACTTTCAAAATCCTTAAAAATACAGCACGGTAACCAATTGATTTTCAAATAACTAAAATGACGCTTTTGGCATCTAATCACCCAAGAGCAATGAAACTAGACATTGCGAAACTTTATTCTAAGCTTAGTAGAGAGAGACATGTCATGTTTAATTATTTTCAAAAATTTAGGATGGCATAAGTTTGAAACCTTATTTTTATTTCTCGTATCCTATTCAAGCGTTAGAAGAGAAAATTCATGTGGTAATCATTGTTTAATGGCAATAAATTCTGTAGCTTATTTTTACGTAAATCATAGAAGTCATGCACTTAACTTTTCTTAAAATAAACAACCTTGACTCGTTACGGACAGTTGCCATCTCACGGGAAGTCATAATTACCTGAATAAATACTGAAAGTTATATAGACCATTCTTGAACTTAATTTCTCAATTTAATAGTGGTGGAGGTTATTTTAAAGGGTAAAACACCAAGGCCATCTACCCGAATTTTCTACTGCAGACATCATAAATTATGGAATATATGCATGTTCATATTTGAGAGGGTACATATTCTTTGTGTTCTATTGAACCTGTCTAAATGACTATAACTTAAGGATATTGCATTTTGAGTTTGAAATGGCTGCTCCAGACTTATCACAATGAAGGTCATGTACCAAAAGCTATTTAGCACATCACATGATAATCTTTTTCAAAGGCGGGAGAGATTTTAAATGGAAAAAACTATCAGAATGCCTGAAAATAGCCTATTTAGTTCTTTATGGAACTAACTTGTTGAAAGCTGTGTCTGGAGCGTGGCACTCTATGAAAGTGAAACTTGAACTTTTGGTGCAGCAGAAAAGAGGAGAATAGAAGTATTTGAAATGTGGAGTTCCAGGAGAAGAATATATGGGCAGACAGAGTATCAAATAAAGAGGTATTAAGATGAGCGGAGGAGGAGAGTTGTTTCTGGAGATTTTTTTTTTCTTCGAAAGGCGGCAAAAATACGACACGCATGTCAAAGAACCCATTTGAATTCAGTAGGCCATGTTCATAATGGCAAAATTAATCTCGGGAGTTTCCGCCAACACAAAGTTCCTAATTTCTCTACTAGAAAGCGCTATAGTGTTCAAGGAGCTTAGATATCTAACCTCCTTGACTTTCATAGTGATTCCAGGAACAACGAAATTCGACATGCAAGCTACCCTCTGGGTGTCAAATTACAAAGCTTGCACCCGGCACCCGAGGCCATACGATATTATTATTATTATTACTAATGAAGAAAACGAGATACATTGGTGGGGCACATACTAAGAATGTTGCAATACGCTAGGAGATAATATTGGCATTACTGTAGAAATTAAGGATCTGACACAGAGAAAGTATTGAATTCACTCGCATCTGGAGCCTACTTTCATCTGAAAGATTTGTGAATAACGTGACCTGCTTAAGAGCCATACATCTGTGATTAATTCATGCATTGGCCATTACAATGGATCAGAGAATATTATTTCCATCACAAAAAATGGAGCCATTCCTAGGTTTATTATTACCTTTTCACTGTCTGTAGCATAATCTACTTCCAAAAGTAGGTTGCATACATATGAGGGCTATTCCAAAACTAAAGTCCGGTTAAAAAAAACATCCAAAATCAAAATTGTTTCCAAAACAATTGTTTTATTGACATTCCTTACGTCTTTCTCTATTTTTCTACATAATTTCCATACTTATTTACACATTTGTCACATCGTTCCACAAGCTTTTGAATGCCTAAGTCGTAGAACTCGGCCACCTGCGAAGCTAACCAGTCTTTAACAGCTTCTTTCACTTCATCACCTGTGTCGAAGCGCTTGCCGCCAAGAAACTCCTTTAGGTAGCGGAACAGGTGGAAATCACTTGGCGCCAAGTCTGGACTGTACGGTGGGTAGTCCATCTGTTCCCATCCAAATTTCTTGATTAGAGTTTGCGTGTCATTCGCAGTATGGGGTCTGGCATTGTCATGCAACAACAACACTTCAGACGACAAAAGACCACGTCGCTTATTCTGGATTGCACGTCGAAGTTTAGTCAGGGTAGCGCAGTAGGCGGCTTTATTGATCGTTGTCCCTGAAATAGTGAATCGTCGATCTTCACGAATTTTGTCGTGAACCGCATGAACCAACTCGTCTGAAATCACTGATGGTCTGCCAGAGCGGGGTTCATCATGCACATTTTCCCGTCCTTCATTAAGGGAACCCGGACTCTAAAAATGATGAAATTTTTGTTTATCAGATTATTAGAAAATAAAATACTACAGACTTTCCCCTTTATAATGACATATTAATCTCCCCTGTATCTCAACTCCAAGTATTAAAAAATAATTTTTCAATAATGTGCTGTAGTGCACGTCACCACATTTCATTTCCATGGATACGTACTCGCTGAAAACATACTCAAATCTCACGGTCTTTCCAAGGAGATAGTAGGCCTATAGGACATATTTCTTGTGTTGGCTACATTTTCCGATAGGCAATTGTTTTGTTTGCATTTTTCATTCCTTGGATAGCCAACTATTGTTGACATTGAGTAATTTGGTGTTTAGGCCTAGCTCAAGATTTGTACTGCGTTTCTTTAGTGAAACTGTAACTTTCAAAACATGCCTCGATTTAGTAACAGAGTTTATAAGAAGAAAAAGCCTACTGGAAGGTACAGAAGTAGTGGCACTATGACAATATCACACATTGTTGAAAATGATTCCGAGAATGGTGAGGTTATGCATGAAGTGGTATCCACACCCTACGAGAAACCACTACATGGCTTATGCCCTCAAGGTCTCAATTCCTGGTGCAAGTATAACAAATATCAGGGATCTGAACACGTATACAAGCATCTTCATAGTCTACCAGAAGCTGTCATGAAGACAATTAAGCCAATTTTCACAGATTTATCTCAAACTGAACTTTTGAAAAAATGTCTACATGGACGCACTCAAAATCAAAATGGACCAGAATCCCAAAAAATGTGTTTGTGGAAATTTATACTCTTCACATTGGAGTATATGATGCCATTGCCACCTACAACAATGGAAACATTATAAAGTGTGATGTGCTGCAGAAGAGTGGGCTGATGGTAGGAAAGTACATGGTCAATGCGATGTCAATAGACAATGAGAGGAAACGGAACTGAAAGAAAAGAAAAGGAGTCTGAGAGGAAAGCTAGACAAAGAATGAAAGCTGTAAAGAGAAGGCTAGATGAGGAGATGTCTAGTGACACTGATAACCCCTCTTATGGTGCTGGACTTCATTAGAAAGTTAGTTCAACTTTGAACCTCGTTTTTCACAATTCCATTTTTATGCGATATAAGGAACATTTTATCCTAAACTATTAAAGATAGAGACTTCAAATTTTCAAGGATTGTAAACAATATCAATCTACACCTTCCATCATAGCCTTTTTGTCATACACGATCTATGACAGATTTTATGGCGATGATATTAAGCCAAAAAATAGTTTGAAAAATCAAAAATTAATTAATTAATATCTTCCCAGAAAATACCCAGGCATTAATATCTCTATGATACATGGTGTAAAATATGTATAATAAACCACTGTCAAAATTTCGTTCTTCTAGTATTAATAGTTTAGGAGATAATGTTCCCTACATTTAACATTGCAGGCATAGGCGGGTCCGGGTTCCCTTAAAGGCTCGCACCCACTTGCGCACTTTACTGTCACTCATTATGTTAGGACCGCACACTTCAGTAATCTGCCGATGAATTTCTAGCCCAGAAATGTTTCTTGCACACAGAAACCGTATCACTGCCCTTACTTCACAATCGGCAGGCTGATTAATTGTCTTAAACACTGTGAACTGACACTATCAACAGCACACAGCAACAGTAACAACGCTACTGGCGGCTTTTGCCGCGCAAGGCATGCCAGAAGTCGGCGCACATACGTGTTTTGCCCTTGGCGCCGCTTTCAAATATTTACGGCGAATCGGACCTTACTTTTGGAATTACCCTCGTACATCCCATCCCATGCCAAGTAGAATGGATGGAGAAACCAAGCTGTTTATCTAGCCTAACTGCATGGTGCCTTGAGGAAAGGAAAAGACAAGGAATACCGGACAGAGTGAGGAAGTACTAGAGGAGCACCATACAGCAAATAAGCCAGCTATTGCAAACACAAACTTGCATAGCCATGTTCTTTTAAACTTTGTATCTCATTTTCAACAATGTTGTAATGTGTACACTTCTCATTTTAACCACATCGTTAAATGTGGGCAAGCATGTATTGACATTTCCTCGTTGCAATGCTTGCTATAGCCCGACACATAGATCTCTGCCGCGGCATGACCGGAGAGGCGTGGCTACTGAATAGTGGGAGGAGTGGGACTGTTCTAGCTCGACTCATCGCTCGCGTCACTTTTGAACGCGATACGAATTGTCACGCGCACCGCTGGGTATAGTTTGGCAGAATACGGTTTCTAGATATGAATAGGATGAAAGGCAGCATTTTTCTGAATATATAGAAACCTGAATCACAATTCTACGTCCAGTAGTTTATTTTCTATGTTATTTTAAAATTGGCTGGCTGCGTGGCTCAGCGGCAACGTTCTCGCTTGCTCTGCCCAAGGTTGCAGGATCGAATCCTGGCGCAGTCAGCTGGCATTTGAGGGTGCGCAAATGCTAGGGAGTCATGTCGGTAGATTTACTGGCACGTTCAAGCTCCCCTTCGGGGCAAAATTCTGGCACCCTGGCTCTCTAAAAAACGCAGTAGTTAAAAGGGACGTAGAACAAATAACAATAATATTTTAAAATTATTTGAAAGAGGACACCACCCATCGATCATTAATCACTCACTCATCAATTACTGCCCGTAAAACCTTCTGCAATGTAAGCGTGGTTTTATATCAATATTGTTGTTGCAAAACACTTTCAGTGTGCAATGTTTTAGGTAGATTTCATTAGAAAGCTAACTATTGCAATGGGTCCCATGTTTCGACTTCCTGAAAATTTCGACATATCTTCGCGTTTCACATCCCCCAGACCCCAAAACCACCGTCAGTTCAAAAGTTTATATATAATTTATGTGTATATATATATGTAGATATATATGTATATCAGTTTCTTGTGGACACGATAACTGCCGTAATTTTGCACCAATCACTTTGAATTTTTTACATAATATGTATCCCTATAAAATCTCGGTCGAGTTCGTTAATGGGCAAAATCGGTCGAAGGGGGTGAAAATGGGGGGGCTTTTTTCGAAAAATTGAAATTTCGCTATAACTCTCTTAATACGTGAAATATCGAATCCATTCAAAGTTCATAATATGTGTCGGATAAGTGCCAACAATTTATGTCAAATAAGTTTTTTGATAGCACCAACCATTGACCAAAGGGGTGGAAAAAGTGGGTTTTTCGGGAAACATTAATCATATCTCTCTTAATAGGCACAATATCAAAACCGTACAAAATGGACAATATTCCCCTAATAATTACCTAAAACTTTTGTCTGAAAGAATTTTTGATATGACCCACCATTACGCCAAGGGATGAGAAAAATGATTTCGGAATTATAAGAAAATGCCAAGAGCCATCAGAGGTTGCCATGGCAACACTACTAAATTGATGAGGGATGAGCCGTTGCCATGACAACGCACTTGCACGAGATCAGATTCAGTATTTTCATCTGACTAAGCCGGCCCCGTGGTGTTGGGGTAGCGCGCCTGCCTCTCACCCGGAGGCCCCGGGTTCGATCCCTGGCTCCGTCAGGGATTTTAAAACTGACGTGAGGGTTGGAACGGGGTGCACTCAGCCTCGTGAGGACAATTTAGTAGCTGTCTGACAGTGAGACAGCACCCCAATCACGAATACCAATATTAACGGCCGAGGGGACCCGACGCGCTGATCACGCGTCACCCCAATATCTGCAGGCCAAATGGCTGGGCAGCGGTCGCTTGGTCGGCCTTAGCCCGTCATGGGCTGGATGGTGCCAGGGGTTGACTTTGACATCTGACTAAGTGGGAAGCGGCTTCGGTAACGTAACTGGTAGCATGCAGAATGTCTATGCCCAAGGTCGCGGTTTCAAAGGCGGCCGAAGTCGTCGGATTTTCTAAGAGCGCTAAAATCCCTCAGTATGCTTTCCTTTGGAGGGGAAGTTCCAATGTTCGTTACGAGTTGCTGGTTGGGGTGGCATCTAGTAGCCAAGTTCACAGCTAGGTGTCATTGACAGTAGTACCTGGTAGCAACATTAGGAACTACTGCTTGAAATTGACCGTCTGCAGTCCTTACCTGAATTACAGACTAATACATCCATTACAATTCACACCGTTTATCAGACAGATTCTACACTCACCCAAAGTACACGGGGTTAGATGACCGCGTTGTCGCAGCCCCTAAACTGAGGAACCAACCAGAGGTAGATTTCATTAGAAAGCTAACTATTGCAATGGGTAGGCTACCATGTTTCGACTTCCCGAAAATTGCGACATATCTTCGCGTTTCACATCCCCCAGACCCAAAACCACCGTCAGTTCAAAAGTATATATATATATATATTGAGACCTTATGGCATATTGCATATCCATCTAGTCTCAAGTTTGTATTTCCAACATTAATTCTATACGCAGACCGGCACAGCAGATGCAGAGTACAGAGGCGGCGAATACTTTTATTGGATGTGTGCAGAGACGTGTACGAAGAATAGCAGGAGGGTTGAGTGGTCATAAATGCACTTAGCAGGTTTCCAGGGTGTGCCGAGGGAGGACATTGTACCATGAGAAGACGAGCGAGGGTAGGACAGGCAGGTCGTTGAACGCAGGAATTTGTGTGGGAAAATTGCAGTTTGGCAAGGTCACAGCTCCAAGTTTTGGTGCCGCCCAAATGTGACCTACTTAAGAATTAATGACCGGAGAGCAATGAAAGTTGCATGTATGGAAGCGGGAGACTCTCAGCCTCCCAGAAATGTAATTTGATGCAATTTGGATGTAAGGCTGATTTAATTCAGTATAAAATGCCTGATATGGGGGCGTTTCAGCGTCAGCCAATGAGGGGATAAGCGTCACCAAGCCGTGTTTGGCGCGTAAATTGGCAGACAATGAGGGATGATTACGGAGGTTATTTGATAAGGAATTCACGATCGATTCTTGGAAAGGATATCACCAATGAGACATTGAGATTGCGATGAGTGCAGTGATATAAGTCAATTTGGGACAGAGCTATTATTTTTGGAAATAAATCTCATATTTCCCCCTCCTACGGCAGGTTATGCCTCAAAAACTTAAATAGCTCCAAATGGGAGAGTGAAGTCAGTCAATTTTGTGATTCTGTCACGGACGCTCCACGTCAGTCGAGTTCGTGATTTGGACTCTGTTAATTTTCACGTCAGATGGTAAATTGAGATAGCGTGGCGGTTTTTTTGGAGATCATATCTAAATACTATAGCATACGAGTGCGAGTTTTTGTTAGTGGCTGAGAAATAGGCTAGCCATTGCGCTAGATAAACATATAAGTTGTGTCGATAGGAGCTACGGTGGACGATCTGGATGAATCAAGTAGTTCAGATGGTAGCATTTAGGATAATGGTAGGATTATCGGTCCGGAACAGTGAGTGCGTGTTACTTTCTTGATTGTCGCATTAAAAAAAATTGTGTATTTCTGTGTTCTTCGTTACCACGAGGTACCTGAAGCAAGAGGAAGCTGATGCCGAGATTGGAACAGTGGGAGGATCTTCAACTATGGAATTCGTCATGCGAGGAATGAGGGCGTAAACCCAAAACCTTGGGGCACGCCGCGATGATGGAGACAGTCTGGGACCCAGGAATAGTGATAAGTACAGCAAATTATCTTGCATAATTTAGTTAGGGGTGTACGGATCAGCATAAGTGCAATGGCTGTGTACATATTCAATTTCTTAATGTTAGTTGTGTTTTTGTTGTTGTGTTTGTTGCTGCAACGTGCGTGTAAATATGTATCGTGTGGTCATGGTTTTCAATGTAGTTTGGGGAGATTATCATTCAGGGGAAATCTGGCCATCAGCTACTGTCACTGTAGATACATTTTCAGTGATCAGGTGGGGTGAGAGTTTGTACAGTGGTCGTAAGCAAACCAGAGCATATTGAATATTTTGTGGTAAATCAGGTTCGTGGATCGACTGTGGTAAGTTCTACCAGGTAATGGTTGTGTTGCAATCTTCGATTGGTGACGGACAAGGCAGGCAAACCCGGCGATTTGAGGTAATTTAATTGGAGTATGGCTGGATGTACTGATGCATATTGGTAAGTCGTGGATGTTCAGAACCACGTAAGTATTTTTGGTAATTCCGTGGACGGGTAATTCCCACGAGGTAAAATCACGGCCGTGATGCTGGAGTCGATCTGACGCCCGTAGGCAGCGTGCTAAGTGATGATTCTGCGGGGCTTGTTGAATTGGGCTATTGTGAGCTCATGCTTCAGTCAGTATACATCAGCTATGGAGGGGGTGAAAGCTGATAGCCACTCCTCGCCACGGGGTGCTTTGCTTGGCCTTGAGTCTGTCCGAGGTTAATTGGTCAAAGTTAAAATGGCTGGTTTGTTTACATATTTTATTGTTAATTCTGGGATTCTGGTTTGTTGTGTTTTGATTTTATTTTGTGGACCCACGTTACTAGTGTATCAGATTTGTACCCTCCGGGTGGCCGCTAGTCGGTATTAATGATTGTCTTGATAAATGTTTCACACGGGAACTGTTGTATGTGAATGAGATAGGCACGTTGTAGCTTAATGTAGTGTTTGTGTGGCCGCACTGCATGCTGACCGTACACGACTCTAACGGAGGTCGTGAAGGGAGGTCTGTTTGCCAAACGGAACGGTCTCGTCTGTACGATTCACTTTTCCAATATAAGAGCGTTAAAAATGAGGTTCCAGCTTGTAAAATTCAGTTGATTTGATGCTCCGTTGGAGTATTTGTGTTATGATCTGATTAACGTAATGATTCATTTCTTGTGGCATTAATTTAGTCCTTTGTTGTTCCATTTGAACTCACCTGGGGTGAGAGCGCGCCACTTTGATTTTTGGGATTTTATTTTATTTGGATTTTTTTTATTTTTTTTTTGGAGTTCCATGATCCTGCAGTGTTGATCAGGGGGAAGCTGAGGCTTGCCCGAACTAATTAGATTTAAGGTACCCTGGTCGTACCATCTCTGTGGACTTTATGGCAGAGAAGGACAGTGATGACACAGTTTATTTTGTTGTGGTTCTACGTTTTATTAAGGGATTGTTTCTTCTGTTTTGTAGTCTTCTAAGAATAAATTTTGTTTCCTTGTTCCCCTGGCATATGATTTATAGTTTTAAGTTCCCATGATCCAAAATTCCGAATTCCTAGGATGTAAAGTGTTAATTAGCCACCGAACGAGCCGCGCCCGAGATAAGATTCAACATCCTAGAAGGCCCTGGAAGGGTATATAGGGGTTATGTGATGGCGCATTAGCCATTCGTCCCTAGTTGATTGCATTGTTGTTTTGATACCTAATTCATTGGATCATGTGGAAAGTCATATGCCTGTTTGAGCTAGTCGGTGCACATCGTAAAATCTGCCATCCGTGGTGGATTTTGCGTATGATTCGTACGACTAGGGTTAGTCTATGATGGCGCGCCAAGAGCGTGTGGCTGATTTATTGTAAATAAAAGGGGTGTAAAATCATGGAGTTTGTATTAGAAATACAGTTGACATTTTATTGCAAATGTAAAGTAGAGACATGTCAGCTGGGCGCCCGATTTGAATTTTGATAGTAACAAACTCCAGTGAAAATGAAATAGGAAGGCTGGTAGCCTATAGATTGTTAATATCTTTATTAGCAAGTCTGGGATAAATTAACGTAAAAACCGCGAGTGTAAGGATGAAAGAATTTATTCAAGGAAACTTTAAGGGAGTGTGCATCACGTAGGAAGCTCAATATGCAGCTTGGATAGCTATTTGCTTATGGGTTAGAATAACGTAAATAATTGAGCTGACTAAAGTAATTGGGGGAGGCAGAACATGGAACAAAAAGGAACTCATTTTAGCGCTAACAGATTGTCTCCTCATTAAGGCATGCCCCTATTTCTCAGATAAGTGTATTTTGTGTGGTGGAGGAGATGGCTTCTTCAGAGGAAGTGCGAGCCATTATGGAAGCGATGTGTGCCCAATTAAAGGCAGACTTGAAAGCTGACACCAGCGAACAATTAGAGCGCATGAAAACAGACAATAGCGAACAATTAAATCAAATTATAGCCGAGAACAATGAACATTTAAAGGCAGACTTGAAAGCTGACACCAGCGAACAATTAGAGCGCATGAAAACAGACAATAGCGAACAATTAAATAAAATTATAGCCGAGAACAATGAACATTTAAAGGCAGATTTGAAGGCAGACACTAGCGGACAATTATCGGAACAATTCGCGAAGCTTACGCTAGACATTAAAGCAGACGCGGGCATACAATTAGAGCGCATGGAGGGAACATTGAGAGAGGCGATCGCGCTTAGCGAGGAGAAGACATTCGCTAAACTAAACCAAATAGAGTTAGCATGCAATTTGAGCGCGGAAGGACTAAAACTGACACAGGAGGAGATGAAAGGCAGGCTAGACATACTCGAAGAGGGAAATATCATGGCTCAGGGGCAGATAGCAGAGCTAAATAAAGCCGTGCGAGACATGCACGAAGACGTAGAAAGGGGGAAATTGCAAGCAGCAGAGAAATGGAGCGAGTTAGAAGCAGAGCAGGCGGCAATAAGAGGGGACCTGCGGGAGAGTAACGCTTTAATTGGTGAGAGGCTAAATCGGTTGGAAGAAAATGACGGAGCAGGAGGGAAGAAAGACGAAGAGAGATACTTGAGAATGAAAGAGGAAATAAATAAGACGTGCCTGCAGATAGGAGTCGAAGGGAAAGAAGATAGACAGAAAATATTTAAACAGATGGAAGAGAACCAAGAACGGATCAGAGAGGTCGAGAAACAATTCCTAGCCAGAATGGATGAGCAAGATAGGAAAATTATCAAAGCTGAGATACGAACTCTGGAACATGACGATTTCATGTTGGAAATGCGAACGAATAAAAGCGATGGGATTACCGCAGCCACAGTACGTAGCGAAAGAGAAGCAAGCCAGGGGGCGGTCGAGAAGGCTACGGTAGGTGAGACTACAGAGGGATTCCACCAATTTCGCGGACAAGCATCGACACCAATGGAGAATAAACTAACCACGCAATACGTACAGGTTATAAGAATGCAGGAGGACAGACCGCGGAGATACACAAATGATGGATCAGTAACACCAAAATCTTTCATTAAGGAGGTGGAATCATTTTTTGCCGATCACGCAGTACCGTCAAATAGACAGCTCAGAGCTTTAGAAAAAATGTTAGGGAATGAAGTATTGACCTGGTACCAGAGCTTCAGGTACACTTTCGAGGACTTTGAAGGGTTCAAATCGGCGTTCCTAAGAAAATATTGGGGGCAGTCGGCACAGCTAAGCCTCAGGATGGAGCTGTACAGTAGAAAGTACCATGCTGCGCAGCCCACACATTACGCGGATTATTTCACAAAACAGATGTTATTGATGAGGGATCTTGATGTCGCTCCCGGGGAAGCAGACATGATAATGACCATCGGCAAGCAATTACCCGCCAGCGTCCAGCAGATACTAGTGGCCGCAAGCGTCAATAACGCGGTACAAGCTGAGGAAGTGCTCCGACAGCTTGATGACACTTCTATGCAACCTCAGATGCGGAACGTGCGAGCCATAGGACAGGTTAACACGGCTGTGTTACAGCAAGACACTGGTGCCAGCAAGCGAAGTCAGGGTACGAACACCGGACCGCCAGCATACGAGCGCAGGGATGAAAATAATGTGCGGAACGGATACCAAGGACATGAACGAGGAAAATGGGGACAGCACCGCGGAAGGAACTGGCAGCCGTACCAACAGAGAAGGGATGAATGGCGAAGAAGGAACGGCCCTTACGAACATGAGAGAGATGGGAGGCGGCCGTGGCCCGGAAGGCGAGAAGAAAGGCAGGAGCCCACGCAAGACTATAGACAGGATTGGAATAGTCGGTACGAGGAGACTCAGCGATATTTAAGCGAGTTGCACCAGGAACAGGAAGCACAGAGAGAAAAATGGAAACACACCATGGAGAACAGGCATAACCCAGATATACAGGGGGCAGAAAGCGAGCTGGTAATGCAGGAGAGAGAGGAGCACAATGGTACCGGACAGCAGGGTGCCGTGCACAAAAAAAAAAAAACTCGGTGGTAGACCAAGAAGACAGTCTCAGAAAGGAGCAAGAGGGAAATAACTGGTTAGTCGCACACATACAGGAATGGGTCGCTACATCAGACGACTTTTTAAATGAGCTCAGTCAACCAAAACAGCAGGGATTACGCAAGTTACCTATTATCATAGCAAGAATCGGTGGAGTCAGGGTCCGGTCTCTCGTGGATACTGGGTCACAACTGTGCCTGGCATCCGAAGCTTTAGTTAAGATGCTAAACAAGCAGAACAAAATACCCACATTACCTGTCCCACAGATAAAAATCAGAGGAGTTATTCCGGAGAAGTCAGCAGTATGCAAATACCAAGTACATCTAGATTTGGATATAATGGGCCATATTCTATCACAAAACTTCATGGTTATGGCCAACATAAATTTCAACATAATCCTTGGTGCGGATTTCATATGCGACCACCAGGCAGTGATAGACCTGCATGAGAACACAGTTACGTTCAAGAACGTGGAAGGGTTAAGCAACGTAAATTTACACATGAACGAGGTGTACTTGGAGCGCGAGGCAGATATGTGGATGCTAGAAACAATACCAGAGGAGGCCGAGAATGAAACGCAGGAGGGACATTCGAACCCGCAACCCATGCACGTTAGGGAACCTACACTGAGAGAGATCTGGAATACGGCCGTGGAAGTTGACGGAGCCGAAGAAACATTTGAGAAGCTATTACAGGAAAAACTGAGCGAGGCCAGGTTGGACAGCGAAGGCAAGGCACGCCTAGAAAATATTTTGAGAGAGCAGGCATCAACGTTCGACACAATGCCAGGGAAAATTCTAAATTTCCGCTACGCCATGCAGGTGGACGACTGGTCACCATTTAAAAGCAAACTTTACCCCGTTCCAGAGAAACACTATCCGGAGGTTAGGAAAATTATTGGTGAAATGGCGAAAGCAGGTATAATCAGAAAGACACCTACACCGTATTTAAACGCGATACTTGCAGTGGCGAAACCCAATGGATCTGTGAGGGTGTGTCTCGACAGTCGCACCTTGAATGCACGCCTTATACCGGAGCATGACAAAGCGCCGATAATTAAGGACGTTTTGAAGCGTTTTCGAGGAAAACAGATTTATTCGTCAGTTGATCTCTCGAGCTCTTATTACCATATCGAACTGGAGGAGAAATCACAGTTGCTGACTGGATTTCTGTTCGACCACCAGAGCTGGGTTTTCGCTAGGCTCCCATTTGGTGTCAAGACGGCCGGATCTGAACTCATTAGGGCTTTAGATCGGAATTTAACAGAAGAGGTTAAGGAAATGACCGTAAGATACGTGGACGACATCTTGCTTGCGTCTAGCACAGCGGAGGAACATATGGTAAATTTAGAGAAACTGTTAAAGAACCTCAATAGGGCAAATTTTAAAATCAACCTCAAGAAGTCGCATTTTTTTCAGCAAGAGATTTTATATCTAGGCCATATCATCGATGGAGAAGGAGTTCGGCCCAATCCGGCAAAGATTGAAGCAATTAGAAATTTCCCGAGACCAACCAGAGTGAAGCACATTAGAATGTTTTTAGGCATCACGAACTTTTTCCGCGAGAATTGCCCAGGATATACGGAGATAGTGGCACCACTCCAAGAGCTTCTGAAAAAAAATAATCGTTGGCAGTGGAGCGAGGAGAGTGAGAAGGCATTTGTCGCAACGAAGGAGCTACTAGCAAATAGTGTAAAGCTAGGATATCCAGACTTTACTCGCAAATTTATCATACAGGCCGATGCGTCTATGATAGGTGTTGGGGCCATGTTATACCAGGAAGATGCCAGCAACCCGCAGAGTCGCATATATCTGGCGTTCTCTAGCCGCAGATTGCGCAAGCACGAGAAGAATTATACAGTCTCAGAGATTGAATTATTGGCGATAATTCATGCCCTCGAACACTGGAGGAAGATTATCTATGGTTTTCCCATAATAATTAGAACTGACCATAAGGCATTGACGTTTTTGTTTAAGTCGGCTATGCTTTCTGAGAGGCTGAATAGATGGTCAATTTATGCGCAGCAATTTGACCTACAGATGGAATTTTGCCCTGGAAAATTAAACGTGATCCCGGATATTCTAAGCCGGAACCCGGAAGAAGGCGGAAGCACCGTGGAAGCAAGGGTCCATCAGATTGAGCTCACGCAGCAAGACCAGGATTTCCTGCGGGAGTTAAGCAACATTCAGGCGGAGCAGGAGAAGGAACCGTGGATGGGAATGATTATCAGATATTTCAAGAGGGAACTGGTACCCGGAAGCCCGGAATACCGTGAGGCGGAAGCTCGAGCTAATAGTTACAATTATTTCAATGGTCTCTTGCATAGATTTGTGGACCAGGACCATACCATGATGAGGATATTGGTTCCTGCCTCTCTCCAGCGAAAGCTAGTGTGGCATGCGCACTATACTTTAGGGCATGCCGGGACAGACAAAACGGAAGCGACACTAGGCGAGGCATTCACGTGGCCGAAAATGAGGAACACAATGCGAAGTGTTAAAGACGTGCGATACGTGCCAGAGGGTCAAGCCTAATAATTTCTTGATGAAACAGTACCCGAGACCTTTGTTGCCACAAAAACCAGTGGAGCTCGTGGCCATTGACTGTTATGGCGCGTTACCTAAGGGGAGAAGAGGATGCCGGCACCTTTTGGCCTGTGTGGACGTCTTTTCCAAGTACGTGGTACTTTGCGCCGTCCAGAAAACAAGTTCGAAACAGCTACTCAATCAACTAAGGAATAAAGTCATACCTAGGATGGGGAAACCAGAGTTCATATTGTCGGACCACGGTAGCTACTTTACCAGCGCCGAATTCAAGAGAGGATTAGCGGAGCTAGGTATTAAGCATGTATTAAATAGTGTCCGTTATCCCCAGTCGAACCCCTCGGAAAGAATTTTTCGTGAAGTATCTAAATTCTGTAAAATCTTCATCCCCGATGCGCATTACAAGTGGGTGGACGCCCTGAAGAAAATAGAGATCTGCATAAATTCCACACGACATGAATCGACCGGTCAAATACCGAGCGTTCTACACTTGAACGAATATCCAGTGAGATCATGGGAAAGAGTAATAAACTGTCCCATGGATCCTAGACCAGCCCCAGCCCTGAGAGTGGAAAGGACAGCTGTGTACCTTAGAAAGCAAGCAGACCGGAGATTGCGCCGGGTACGAGGAAAGCGGTTTCACCGTGCACTGGAACTGGGCGAGTTGGTCCTTGTTAAGCGCCAACCTGTATCTGATCCAGCAGCGAAGGTGTTCCATAAATTCATACCACCTTACTCGGGCCCGTTCCGCATAATTCCAAATTTGGGAAACAACGCATACAAATTGGAAGAGATCAGTACTGGAAACACTCCCATCTACAACATTTCTAATTTAAAGATTTATTATCCACTGGAACCATACGATGAGCCCAGGGCCGCAGCAGCAAACCATGCCGAGATCATAGAGTTAAATTAATAGCAAAACTCTGGAAGAATAGGACAGGACATGGGGCGGTCCTCAGATGTAAACACGGGCCGATGTTTACAACAAGCACCTGATTGCTTCAGGCAAGTGGAGGACATTGCTCGGAGAAGGAGAGAGAGGGGAGAGACATTGTCTACCGCACGCAGGTAGTCCAAAGGAGCCAGAGGTCTGACGTAATCCGGCCGGCATGCTAGAGAGGGGAGTGAGACACCCTGTCATTTCAGAGCAACCCAGGAAGGGGGGTCCAAAGTAGAGACGGAGGAAAGGAACCTCGTAGCAGCCGTGTGGAGTGCTAAAAATCATGTAATGCTTACCCTGATTTTTAACCTTGTGAGGGAGTAATGAGACCTTATGGCATATTGCATATCCATCTAGTCTCAAGTTTGTATTTCCAACATTAATTCTATACGCAGACCGGCACAGCAGATGCAGAGTACAGAGGCGGCGAATACTTTTATTGGATGTGTGCAGAGACGTGTACGAAGAATAGCAGGAGGGTTGAGTGGTCATAAATGCACTTAGCAGGTTTCCAGGGTGTGCCGAGGGAGGACATTGTACCATGAGAAGACGAGCGAGGGTAGGACAGGCAGGTCGTTGAACGCAGGAATTTGTGTGGGAAAATTGCAGTTTGGCAAGGTCACAGCTCCAAGTTTTGGTGCCGCCCAAATGTGACCTACTTAAGAATTAATGACCGGAGAGCAATGAAAGTTGCATGTATGGAAGCGGGAGACTCTCAGCCTCCCAGAAATGTAATTTGATGCAATTTGGATGTAAGGCTGATTTAATTCAGTATAAAATGCCTGATATGGGGGCGTTTCAGCGTCAGCCAATGAGGGGATAAGCGTCACCAAGCCGTGTTTGGCGCGTAAATTGGCAGACAATGAGGGATGATTACGGAGGTTATTTGATAAGGAATTCACGATCGATTCTTGGAAAGGATATCACCAATGAGACATTGAGATTGCGATGAGTGCAGTGATATAAGTCAATTTGGGACAGAGCTATTATTTTTGGAAATAAATCTCATATTTCCCCCTCCTACGGCAGGTTATGCCTCAAAAACTTAAATAGCTCCAAATGGGAGAGTGAAGTCAGTCAATTTTGTGATTCTGTCACGGACGCTCCACGTCAGTCGAGTTCGTGATTTGGACTCTGTTAATTTTCACGTCAGATGGTAAATTGAGATAGCGTGGCGGTTTTTTTTGAGATCATATCTAAATACTATAGCATACGAGTGCGAGTTTTTGTTAGTGGCTGAGAAATAGGCTAGCCATTGCGCTAGATAAACATATAAGTTGTGTCGATAGGAGCTACGGTGGACGATCTGGATGAATCAAGTAGTTCAGATGGTAGCATTTAGGATAATGATAGGATTATCGGTCCGGAACAGTGAGTGCGTGTTACTTTCTTGATTGTCGCATTAAAAAAAATTGTGTATTTCTGTGTTCTTCGTTACCACGAGGTACCTGAAGCAAGAGGAAGCTGATGCCGAGATTGGAACAGTGGGAGGATCTTCAACTATGGAATTCGTCATGCGAGGAATGAGGGCGTAAACCCAAAACCTTGGGGCACGCCGCGATGATGGAGACAGTCTGGGACCCAGGAATAGTGATAAGTACAGCAAATTATCTTGCATAATTTAGTTAGGGGTGTACGGATCAGCATAAGTGCAATGGCTGTGTACATATTCAATTTCTTAATGTTAGTTGTGTTTTTGTTGTTGTGTTTGTTGCTGCAACGTGCGTGTAAATATGTATCGTGTGGTCATGGTTTTCAATGTAGTTTGGGGAGATTATCATTCAGGGGAAATCTGGCCATCAGCTACTGTCACTGTAGATACATTTTCAGTGATCAGGTGGGGTGAGAGTTTGTACAGTGGTCGTAAGCAAACCAGAGCATATTGAATATTTTGTGGTAAATCAGGTTCGTGGATCGACTGTGGTAAGTTCTACCAGGTAATGGTTGTGTTGCAATCTTCGATTGGTGACGGACAAGGCAGGCAAACCCGGCGATTTGAGGTAATTTAATTGGAGTATGGCTGGATGTACTGATGCATATTGGTAAGTCGTGGATGTTCAGAACCACGTAAGTATTTTTGGTAATTCCGTGGACGGGTAATTCCCACGAGGTAAAATCACGGCCGTGATGCTGGGGTCGATCTGACGCCCGTAGGCAGCGTGCTAAGTGATGATTCTGCGGGGCTTGTTGAATTGGGCTATTGTGAGCTCATGCTTCAGTCAGTATACATCAGCTATGGAGGGGGTGAAAGCTGATAGCCACTCCTCGCCACGGGGTGCTTTGCTTGGCCTTGAGTCTGTCCGAGGTTAATTGGTCAAAGTTAAAATGGCTGGTTTGTTTACATATTTTATTGTTAATTCTGGGATTCTGGTTTGTTGTGTTTTGATTTTATTTTGTGGACCCACGTTACTAGTGTATCAGATTTGTACCCTCCGGGTGGCCGCTAGTCGGTATTAATGATTGTCTTGATAAATGTTTCACACGGGAACTGTTGTATGTGAATGAGATAGGCACGTTGTAGCTTAATGTAGTGTTTGTGTGGCCGCACTGCATGCTGACCGTACACGACTCTAACGGAGGTCGTGAAGGGAGGTCTGTTTGCCAAACGGAACGGTCTCGTCTGTACGATTCACTTTTCCAATATAAGAGCGTTAAAAATGAGGTTCCAGCTTGTAAAATTCAGTTGATTTGATGCTCCGTTGGAGTATTTGTGTTATGATCTGATTAACGTAATGATTCATTTCTTGTGGCATTAATTTAGTCCTTTGTTGTTCCATTTGAACTCACCTGGGGTGAGAGCGCGCCACTTTGATTTTTGGGATTTTATTTTATTTGGATTTTTTTTATTTTTTTTTTGGAGTTCCATGATCCTGCAGTGTTGATCAGGGGGAAGCTGAGGCTTGCCCGAACTAATTAGATTTAAGGTACCCTGGTCGTACCATCTCTGTGGACTTTATGGCAGAGAAGGACAGTGATGACACAGTTTATTTTGTTGTGGTTCTACGTTTTATTAAGGGATTGTTTCTTCTGTTTTGTAGTCTTCTAAGAATAAATTTTGTTTCCTTGTTCCCCTGGCATATGATTTATAGTTTTAAGTTCCCATGATCCAAAATTCCGAATTCCTAGGATGTAAAGTGTTAATTAGCCACCGAACGAGCCGCGCCCGAGATAAGATTCAACATCCTAGAAGGCCCTGGAAGGGTATAATATATATATATCAGTTTCTTGTGGACACGATAACTGCCGTAATTTTTCACCAATCACTTTTTACCGAATATGTATACCTATAAAATCTCGGTGAGTTCGTTACTGGGCTAAATCGGTAGAAGGGGGTGAAAATGGGGGGCTTTTTTCGAAAAAGTGAAATATTGCTATAACTCTCTTAATATGTGAAATATCGAATCCGTTCAATGTTCATACTATGTGTCGGATAAAGCCCAAAAATTTATGTTTGAAGAGTTTTTTTATATCACCAACCATTGACCAAAGGGGTGGGAAAAAGTGGGTTTTTCGGGAAACATTAATCATATCTCTCTTAATAGACACAATATCAAAACCGTACGAAATGGACAATATTCCCCTAATAATTACCTAAAACTTTTGTCTGAAAGAATTTTTGATATGACCCACCATTATGCCAAGGGATGAGAAAAATGATTTCGGAATTACATGAAAATGCCAAGAGCTATCAAAGGTTGCCATGGCAACACTACTAAATTGATGAGGGATGAGCCATCAGACGTTGCCATGACAACGCACTTGCACGAGATCAGATTCAGTATTTTCATCTAAGTAGGAAGCGGCTTCGGTGACGTAACTGGTAGCATGCAGAATGTCTATGCCCAAGGTCGCGGTTTCAAAGCCGGCCGAAGTCGTCGGATTTTCTAAGAGAGCTAAAATCCCTCAGTATGCTTTCCTTTGGAGGGGAAGTTCCAACGTTCGTTGCGAGTTGCTGGTTGGGGTGGCATCTAGTAGCCAAGTTCACAGCTAGGTGTCGTTGACGGTAGTACCTGGTAGCAACATTAGGAACTACTGCTTGAAATTGACCATCTGCAGTCCTTACCTGAATTAAGACTACTACAGCCATTACAATTCACACCGTTTATCAGACAGATTCTACACTCACCCAAAGTACACGGGGTTAGATGACCGCGTTGTCGCAGCCCCTAAACTGAGGAACCAACCAGAGGTAGATTTCATTAGAAAGCTAACTATTGCAATGGGAACCATGTTTCGACTTCCGGAAAATTTCGACATATCTTCGCGTTTCACATCCCCCAGACCCCAAAACCACCGTCAGTTCAAAAGTTTATATCTAATTTATGTATGTATATGTGTATATATATATGCATATCAGTTTCTTGTGGACACGATAACTGCCGTAATTTTGCACCAATCACTTTGAATATTTTACCGAATATGTATACCTATAAAATCTTGGTCGAGTTCGTTACTGGGCTAAATCGGTCGAAGGGGGTGAAAATGGGGGGCTTTTTTTCGAAAAAGTGAAATATTGCTATAACTATCTTAATATGTGAAATATCGAATCCGTTTAACGTTCATACTATGTGTCGGATAAAGCCCAAAAATTTATGTTTGAAGAGTTTTTTTTATAGCACCAACCATTGACCAAAGGGGTGGGAAAAGTGGGTTTTTCGGGAAACATTAATCATATCTCTCTTAATAGGCACAATATCAAAACCGTACAAAATGGACAATATTCCCCTAATAATTACCTAAAATTTTGTCTGAAAGAATTTTTGATATGACCCACCATTATGCCAAGGGATGAGAAAAATGATTTCGGAATTATAAGAAAATGCCAAGAGCTATCAGTGGTTGCCATGGCAACACTACTAAATTGATGAGGGATGAGCCATCAGACGTTGCCAAGATAACGCACTTGCACGAAATCATATTCAGAATTCCATCTGACTAAGTGTGAAGCGGCTTCGGTGACGTAACTGGTAGCAAGCATGCTGAATGTCTATGCCCAAGGTCGCGAGTTCAAAGCCGGCCGAAGTCGTCGGATTTTCTAAGAGCGCTAAAAATCCCTCAGTATGCTTTCCTTTGGAGGGGAAGTTCCAACGTTCGTTGCGAGTTGCTGGCTGCGGTGGCATCTAGAAGCCAAGTTCACAGGTAGGTGTCGTTGACGGTAGTACCTGGTAGCAACATTAGGAACTACTGCTTGAAATTGACCGTCTGCAGTCCTTACCTGAATTACAGACTAATACAGCCATCCCTAAGTACACGGGGTTACAGGACCGCGTTTTCGCAGCCCCTAAACTGAGGAACCAACCAAAATCTCTGCGGGAGATATAATTTTGCGTGAAGAAGTAACAGACCGTTACATAGTTACACATCAATGTCGAAACCTTGAATAAGGACAGTGTGACCACAAGTATAAAAATGGACCCCAAATGACAAGAAGGTTACCGTTCCCATAAGACAATAAAATGTTTAAAATAAGCATAAAATGACGAAAAACAAAGTTAATTAAGCTCCAATTATAAAATACCTTCTCGCAATAAATGAGGTCTGATCCTTCTACGAAAACCTGCATATTCTGCCTATTTTCGCCTATCCCCAAGTTTGTCCGGTGAAATCTACCTCCGCCTTCCGGCGTGCCGAGAGGACTCTTTTTAACATGTAGTCATAATAGAAACAAGCCTTAAAGAAAACTAATCAGTTAGCACATCACTCGAAATAAAATAAAATATAAAGAAAAGTACGGTACATGAAAATAGACAAACCCAAAGAATAGGAAACCGGGAATTTATTTATTTTGTGCTCAATAATGCATTTTGTTCTTTGAGGACGAATGTCCTGCCTCTCCGTCAAAACTGTTCTGTTATTCAGTGTCTTCCTCCACTTGAATCCCATTTTACGTAAAAGACGTCGTAATCTCTCTCTACTGCCTCAAACATTAATGTCCTGTTGTAACTTAGAAAGTAACAGTCGAAGCGTGGGAATTTTCATTTCGTGCAAAGCAATATCATATATACATCGTCGTATAACTTCTTGATTGAAATTATCCGCTGAAGATTTGGTGTCTGATCGCGGTCTTGCTTTACCAGGTGTGAATACAAATGTAGACAGGCCTTCCATCTACTCTAAAACATTTTTTTTTTTCACTTACTATCGCCCTAATTGTACGCTCAGGAACTCCAGTGGCTGCCGCTGCCCGTTTGCCGAATTTATTTATAGGTATATCAACACCCCTTTCCACTTCTTGTTTCATGAAATTGTGCACATTAGATATTATTTCTCTCGCCTGACTGTGTAATGTTTTTGTTTTTAACTTGGACAACACCGGAGGCATTGCGACCGTTGATCGTCAGTGTCTTTCAAACCCGAGGCCTACTATAAGAACACAACAAGAAGTTTACTTGTATATCAATATTACTCACGTATTCAGTCGAGAGCAAAGGATTTAAACACACACAAAACCTGCGATTTCAACTAGGCTAGAAAGAGCAACCAAGAAAACCAAGGTAAAGAGCAAACTGCTTCGATACTAGCCGCTGCTGAGCCAATCTAATGTTGCCAAGTTGTTGCACAATGACGAACGGGTGAGCGCGGCTCTTGTCTACATTGCATAGCATTATGTTATCACGGCCAAGTCAAAGCAGAGAATGAACGATGTTGCTACATCGGGACTCGGGGAGTCAGGACGTGTCACGTGTGCCAGAGGAGGTGGGAACGAATTAAAGTGCGTAACTGAGTCGCGGCAGACATTCCTGGGTCGGGCTTTACCTACTATATTTAAACACAAATAGTGCTAAATGTTCCGGCATAACTCAACAAAATGACAGTGTTTCGCCCCGGTGTGCAATTGGGCTCTTCAGTTGGTTAAAGCACACCTCACCAAGATACTGTCTAGTACACACTGGGAAGGCCATTGCAAGACGTATTTGATACATGAGGATCCACGTCACGAGCAAAGCCAGTGCACTATGGGAGTCGAAACTCCTCTCCAAAGCAATTATAACCTTACCTTGGCATTGAATGTACAATTTTCAAAAGAAAAATGTGTATTGTCCGTTGAGCCACTATATATTTAAACACAAATAGTGCTAAATGTTCCGGCATAACTCAACAAAATGACAGTGTTTCGCCCCGGTGTGCAATTGGGCTCTTCAGTTGGTTAAAGCACACCTACTAGTAATGTAACGGAATTACTGTATGTAACAACAACAATAATAATAATAATGCTTAGTAAAACCTGCAACCTCATATTTTGATACCTTAAAACTGATGTCAAGAATGAATGCAGTATAAACAATCCTTGCTATTTTCCAAATGTTAACATTAGATGGATCTGCATGCTATAGACATAGTAACTATGATACTGTATTTGTAGCTCAACATATGCAAGTATGTTCAATAAATCCCATTTACCTGGAATTACATAAATTAAAATAAATAACACTTGGAAATCACACAGTGGATTTGTGTATGGAAACTATAGGAACTTCCATTCAGCATATACCCAGGTAAGAAATTCCCATTCCTGGAAAAATGTTGAGTAGTGAGGTATTGCTGTAGATTCCAGTAGCAATTCAAACATTATTTTACATAAACTTCAAATTAATGGAGGTGTGTAAATATACTGTATTTGTAGTTTCTTCCTGATCTTTCATTTTTCAATTTGATGACAACCTTCTATGATCTGCAAAGATGTGAAATAATTTCACTGGCCTTGGCCAAGAAATGAATTAAAGCATAACAACTTCTGATATCCTGAAAGCAACAATAGAGCGTTTGAGTTAAGTACCTTTCCAACTGATGTTGCTGCGATTATTATTTTATGAAGTCCAAACTCATCTCTAACAAGACCAGCACTCTGTCCAGGAGACGGCTGCTCTCCAAGACCCAACACAGTCATAAATAACAACCGCAGCTGCAGAAACTGGCTCATCAGGCGGTGGGCAAACATCCCCACAAACCCAGCTGGACAGGACAATCACATTATCAAACACGAGTAAATGAAAGTCATAGAGATGGAATTATACCTTTCTTTCTTTGTCATCCTCTCAAGCATTGTAAAGTAACTCATAATAACAAAGAAGAATTAATTCTAATTTTCTCTCAGCTGAGAGGGAGATGCACATAACATAAAGTAGAGACTTTGTCAGGATTATGATCTATGTGACTCTAGAGAAATAATTATATTACAAAAAACCTATGGATAACAGATTTGGACATAAATGTTCAGAATACACAACACTTCAATTATCCCAAGAAAATTTTAAAAGGTATATTTTCTCAACTTTATTTGGGTAATTTTCAAACCCATGACTTTTCCTGGCCAATTTTCCAATCCCAGATTTTCCTTGACTTTCCTAGTATGAAGAAAGCAATGGAAGAATGTTAAAAAGATACAGTGCTTTGCTCCTCTTGCTGAGTCATCTAGTTTCAAAAATGGTCAACTGTATCAGTATTTAACCTATTTCAAAGTGCTTAATTCGTCTGACCCTAATAGGTCTCAGAAAGTGTATTTTAGGCCTAGAGGAAGGACTTATTAAAGCATAACACCAGCAGATTAAATCAGCACTTCGAAATATGGTAAACAAATGCGGGTGAACCTAATCGACAGTCAAAGTTAGTCCGTTTTAAACTACATGACTTACTGTCTTTCCTACTTAGTCGTGTCCATCTTGCCTACACTATCCACTCAATGACAAAAAAAAGTTACATACTGCAACGAGCAACAGAGGAACTCAGCTTACTGAATAGAAGAGATTGATGGTGTGTGTGTCTAACTGTGTCCCAACACCCTAATTAGCCGGTTTTCTTTGTCCTTTAAGAACCTATCCTGTTGTTTGAATTTCTTACATAGAAATAGCCATATGCATTTCTTTCTCCGTCAATGATTGTCCAGCTCTACATACTTTGCTCATGATTATATACTGCCCTTTTCAACTTGACCGGTGTTCATTCTCTCAGAACTATAAGTCATCTTAAAAAGGTTACTAAGGGTTAAACAAAACACTTGTCCCATCACTACAAACAAGGTGATTAATAATAATTTCCTCACTGTTGGGTAATATTCACTATGCCACACATGTTTCAAAAACTACCATGTTTACCAACACTGATGTTGACTCATTTAGAGGCTTTGCAACGGGCCATGTAGCCCCATGTACTTGGGTGTATATGGAATATGACTGATAACCTGTGTCATTGTGATGGATGTATTGTGCCTGTAGTACAGAGTGGGGCATAAGATTTTATTGTAATATGTGCCGACTGAGGTTTAAATTGAAACAGCGCGTTTGTTTGCAGAGAGGCAATAAGGAGTGAGGTGTGAAGCATTGGCCTATAGAAAGATTCAGACTTTCTGCAAGCAGGCTTTATTAACTGAGGTCAAGGAAGGTAGCAATCATGGACACATGCAGGAAAATAGGCCATTTCTTTATGAGGCTAGGTGTGTAAGAATCATCGTTAGTCACTTATTAATGATTGAAGTTAACCCCCACCTACTATAACCCGTCTGACGTATGAAGTCATGACGTCAACGGAGCAGCCTTATGAAGCTCATTGTCAAATATGAAAATATGATATCGAACGCAACCGAGGGTTATACTGGGAGAATATCCTTCGTGACAATTAACAAGGAGAATCCAGTGCTATTATTATTATTAATCTTGATTGGTCACATTGGACCACTTGAGTCGTTCCACAATCACTTCTTCTTTGAAGGTAGTACTGCTTGGTTCTTGCGCTCTTTCCAGTACTTTTTCATTCTTTCAGATCGGGATTTTCTCAACTCATTTGTGCTTTAATGCAGAAATTTACAACAAAATATTTCAATGCCAGACTGGATGGTGAAAAACAGTGAGTATGCCAAACTTATTAGTGCCACACATTTAAACTCTGTTTGAATACGACCAAGTAATGTGCTGTAAACATGTAATGTCTTGTGCACCGCTAAAGCGAGTGAATGATCTGCCACGTATAAAACTATTGGAGTGAGCGACAGCTGTAGGCGGGATATTGTGAGCTCACATTCTTGTACGTTTCGAGTCTATATTTGAACAAAGTTACAGATAAGCTTGCTGGAATGGAATTAAAACTGTCTAAGTATTTAATGTATTTGAAATGCCAATGAGAGGTGGTAATTAGCCTTGTATTTAAACTGCAATAGTTTTCAGTGTGGTGGACATATTTTTCAACATCGCTATTATCTGAAGTACACTAGTGTGATGAAGAGAATTTTTATTATGATGGATATTTTGAGGAAACTAAGGGACAGAGAAAGTCAGAAAGGAGAGAAATTTCAAGAACTCAGTCAGCTGTACAGGGACCTGAAACTTAAGGTGAAAAGAATCATTTCTGCAGAAAAAGAGAAATACTGGACAGAATTCACACAGAAACTAGAAGAAGACTGGAGGAACAACAGGAAGCTATTATTTCAAGTGATGAGGAGTAAGAAAAACAGCTATGAACCAATAAAGGCTGTGGAGAAGGAAGATGGAAACATCACATGGAATGAGAAGGAGATTCGAGATGAGATGGGACAGTATTTCGAAAAATTATTAAATGATCAAAATTCAAATACCAAACAAGAGGAGACTAAAAGAGAAGAAAACATCCCAGATATGGAGTACCCTCTAACATGGATGGAAGTGGAAAATGCCCTAAAGACCATGAAAAAAGCTAGGGCAACAGGCATTGATGATGTAAGCGCTGACATGATCAAGGCAGCTGGAGTACAAGGATTGCAGTGGTTGTTTTAGAGTCCTAAACACTATTTGGAAAGAAGAAAAAATACCAACAGACTGGACTAAAGGTGTTATCGTCCCTCTATTTAAGAAAGGAGACAGACGGAAACCTAGCAACTACAGGGGAATTACTCTTCTATCTCATGGCCTGAAGATAATGGAACGAATCATGGAACACAGATTAAGAATTATCATTGAACCACAGCTTCAAGAAGAGCAGTACGGTTTCAGATGGAACAGGGCAACAACAGATCTGATATTTTCTGTCAGGATGATTATGGAGAAGCACTGGGAAAAAGGAAAAGACATCATCTTCATTTTTCTAGATATTGAGAAGGCTTACGACAGTGTATGGAGAAATACAATCTGGGAATGCCTTCAAAATAGATCAATACCATGCGCTTTAAATAAAGTGAAGATGCTATATGAACACTGCCAGAGTTGTGTCCAAATAGGTGATGGCTATTCAGAGTGGTTCGACACTAAGCAGGGTGTACAGCAAGGCAGCGCTCTATCACCAGTTTTATTCATTACTGAAATGGATGAAATAATGACTCAATAATCCCTCTGAATTTAAAGCTTTAGCGTTTGCAGATGATGTTGTAATATGGGGTGAAAATGAGGCTGAAGTACAACAGAAGCTGAATGATTGGAATGCTGTATTCAAGCAATTTGGTCTGAATATAAGCAAGTCCAAAACGGTTGTGATGCCCTTTAGTCGACAAAACATCTGTACTAATATCACTCTCAATGGTACAAAATTAGAACAAGTACATCAGTTCTGTTACCTTGACAGTGAAGTGTCCACAGATAACCAACCATCTGCAGAAATCACTGGTAGAGTTCAACATGGAGTAAAATTTTATCATCTCGTGAGAGGGCTTCTTTGGGATAAGCAAGTTCCTTTAATATCAAAACTAATACTCTACAAGAGCTTCTTTGTACCTGTTACTACTTATAGCTTAGAAACCTGTACCCAATCCAAGAGAAATACCAGTAAACTACAGGTGGTGGAGATGAAGTTTTTAAGAACTATGATTCAGAAGACATAAAGGGACAAAATAAAAATCATGAGATACGCCATCTTGTTTAAGTGGAACAATCTCTTAATGAGATCTGTGTTAAAGCCAGGCTGAAATGGTTCGGTCATCTCAAGAGAATGGACACACAAAGAACAGCTAGATTGTGGTTTGAGAAAGAACTAAAAGGCAAGAGACCAAGAGGTCGACCGAGGAAGAGATGGATAGACCAGGTTAGAAATGATCTTGCAGGGAGAGGTCTGGATGTGCAGCGGATCATGGAGGAGGAAACATTCTTGGAAAGAACTAAATGGAGAGCGCTCATTCACCGCTCCCGGGAAACTGGAGCCGGTTCATGATGATGATGATGATTTTGAGTGATATGTCTTAACTAAACGCTTGAGCTTAAAAGGCTGCCATTAAATAGCTTTATGGATTAACTTCTGTGAGCCAAATAATAGAATACCATATATACCCGAATGTAAGACGAGGTTTTTCCCACTTTTTGTGTTATAAAAATTTGGGGTCGTCTAATATTCAGGGCATAACGAATAGAATAAGAAGTGATATCACTGGCCTAGTACGTCTGGTCCGCCGCAGCGCAGCGCTGGCTCCGATCTGTGATGTAAATAAGCATTGGCGCTTACGAGACTTTTAAAACCTTGCGACCTGTTTTATATGTTCAAACACCACAAGATATCCTCATAGGCGCTAATAAGTTCGACATCTCCACTTTTTTACTGTGCCCAATTATAATTTAATAAGTCGTCTCCTGTAATAGTCCAGTTTCGACAATAAGCGAAGACAGAGAGCAAGTTCAAAATGCTATTAGTATTGCCAGCTATCTAAAAAAAAAAAAAAAAAAAAAAAAAAAGAACGGAAAAATTAATCTCGCTATCAGAAAGGATTTCTTCACATTGTTACACATTTTACATTCCCTTAACAGACTTGCAACACAGAAAAAAAAAGCCGTACGAACGCAACTTTCAACTTTACCGTAGATTACTATAAAATTCAATAATAACCATAAATTTCACTCCACAAACACCAAAATCGGTAAACTACCATCATTTCAAAAGAACTTAACATTAAACAGACATAGAAGGCATAGTCATGACCCCTTCATAGAGTAGGCTATTGTCTAAAACTGATCACGCCTCCTTCAGCATTACGGTACATATATGTTTTTTAACTCATTGTCTTTTTATTCTCATCCCTTTCTTCACAGAAGTAGTCTTTAATGGCATCAAGAGCATTTTTATTTACACCATACTGGACAAATACTTTAGGCAAATTAGGAAATATATGTGGAACAGAATAGTCTTTCAATCGCCAGTTGGTTCTTGGGAGAAGTAATACTTCCATCCCTTCTATCACAAATTTGTCAAATTTAACAATTAAATCTTCTGAAAGGTGAGCATCACGGATGTAGGACTTTTCAGTAAGTTCCCTTTCCTTCCCTGGTATGGCCCCTTTGCACTTGATAAAACGTTCCTAATCTTTAGGTGGTTTGAAAAACCGTCTGACCTCTTTACAGTCCCCATAGCTAGATCAGCATCCTGGTACAAAAGAGCAAGGCATCTTCACAATCACATTAAGCACTCATGAAAATTTAAGGGCTAAACTGCTGTTTACTTACATTAAATAACAATAAAATTAACACACGAAGATAACGTCAACACACGACAAGAAATTAAATTCCATTTCAGTTAATGCTTCCTACACTAGCATTTCAGGTATTAATACTATGAAATAATAGTGTAAGCACTTGTATATCAATAAACGTTTTCACAGAACACCACCAAAACACTCCGACCGATTAAATACTTAATATATCGCACATAAACACATACACATATGTGGAAATCCACAATCTCAAATCGACTGTAGCGCTGCGTAGCGGCGAGTGCTAACCCGATCCGTATTCATTACATGTTGTTGAGGGAGAAGAGATCACACTTTATATTCTATTCGTTATGTTCAGGGTATAAAAAATTTTTGATCAAGGTTTTTAAAAATTATTAATATTATTCGCAAAGTAGTATGTGGCGGCATCTTGTAGCTCACGACAAATCAATGCGTTAATGAAGATTAAAATATGGTTAGTTATGTTTAATTACTATGCATCTTTACCATCTTTACAAGAACAAAACCCGTCAGTTTTACGAGCAGTAATTGAGTGATAAACGTATCTTAATTTAATAACGTCAGCGCTCTTTCTAAGTTGATCCCGGATATCTGAAGGTCGTGTCGTAATTTAAATACTAAACACACCCTTTTTTTTTGCTGAAGCCGGTACACGCGTATCATACGTCTTGTGAGAAATGTTACGAAACACCAGAAACGTAACGAATTCTTGTTTTCTTTGTCGTGAAATTGTAGATCTAGAATACAGGTTATGGCAAGTTCATTATTTATGATCGTTCGTCATCTCAAATAGTGTTTTTAATTCTTCCTTCCGCAGTTGGTACACAGAAAATCACAGCACTTTGTTACAGTGGGTTGGCATTCATGACTGCTTGCCGTGTTTCCGCTGTTCGCTTGTTTTAGTGCTGATCTTCAGGTTGAATTTGCGTCTACTGGCATTCACTTGCATATAACTCGCACTTTCCCTTCCGAAAATAGGTGTGAAAATCTTCTGTGCGAGTTATATGCGGGGATTTGTGAGGGAAAGACCTTATTCCCGAGAAAACGTAAAATTTGCACGATTCAAACAAGACGACTGGAATTGTCAACTGACGTCGCTGCTGCCAATCTCCGAGCTACTCTCCGTCCAATACATTTGCGATTCTAGTCTTCAAGAAGCTATCCCATACCCCTATATCCAATCATGCAAGAGTTCAACTGACGGCCTTCTTTATTTTGTCTTCTGTCGTCAGCTTATCGTGACTAACAATACCAGATACGTGTTCGAACCTAACAATTTCTTATTTAGCGTCGCCACGTTTGAAAACACCTTGCGCGTTTGGTTATTGGTTTCTAGCGTCTTTCTGTGGACACAAGTAGCGAATATTAAATTCACTCACAATGAATTCTCGACCGGCGTCGTCGGCGTATTTGATCCTTTGAGTTTAAATCCAGCCGTATAACTTCGCGTTTTTACATAACTAACAGATAGATTTCCACAAGAAAACAATCACACTTAACCGAGAAACAAAAATGGAACGTGAAGACAATACTGGTAGCCCTACTTATCGACAACAAACACCGTGGAAGAAAGGAAAGCACCACAGCAAAAACGAACAATACCATCGCGGGCAAGACGTGTTTTGAAATTACTACGATCATCTTTATGACGGCGTCAGAAATTAACACGAGATACGGTGCAAACTTCAAGTTGATAGTGATTTGTTATGCTGAAATAACATCAAAATTTAAAGCAGGACAGATGTACGGAGTGAGCGAGTGCAATGTGCGTAGATGGCAAACTTATAAGTGCGCATACATCAAGAAAACCTTTTCGTGGACCTAGGAAAGGACGCTTCCCTGACTTGGACAAAGAAATTATAGAGTATGTCTTGGAAAAGGGGGCAGACGGATTTCCGATAACACGAGACGTTGTAAAAATGAAAGCACAATCTTAAGGGCATATATTGTGCAAGTTATGAGTTAGCGAGTATTTTTTTGAAAAAAATCTGTACGATGCAGTTGACAACTAGGCCTCGTATTATATTCGGGGTCGTCTTACATTCGGGTACATATGGTATAACTAGGGATAGGAATTTTTCGGTGATTTCAGAGTGAAGAAAGCGGTATTTTAAAGTGGCAAATTCGGTGTTTTCAAGTGCACTTTTCGGTACTTTCAAAATGTTAAATTTTTATGCGGGATTTTTTAAATATCATGGATATCAAGTACAGGGATAGGAGGGTGATATACAATCTATACAGAAACCAGACAGCAGTCATTCGAGTTGAAGGACATGAGAGAGAAGCTGGTATTCAGAAAGGTGTAAGGCAAGGCTGCAACTTATCACCCATACTTTTCAATCTTTACATTGAACAAGCAATGAAGGAAATTAGAGAAAAATTTAAAGTGGGAGTGAAGATTCAAGGAGAAATAATTTCAACTCTGAGATTTGCTGATGACATCGTCATCTTGGCCGACAAGCCTGAGGATTTGAATGATTTTTTGAATGGTATGGACTCCGTCTTACGGAAAGAATTCATGATGAAAATTAATAAATGTAAAACAAAAATACTGGAATGCAGCCGAAATAAATCAGAAACCTCTATGGAGATCAAATTGGCAGGTGAAAAGCTGAAGGAAGTAGGAGACTTCTGTTACTTAGGAAGCAGAATAACCAGTGATGGACGAAGCAAAGAGGATATAAAAAGTAGGTTGGCTCAGGCAAAGAAAGCATTTCTACAAAAAAGGAATCTGCTGACATCGAATATAGATTTAGGTATTAGGAAGTCATTTTTGAAAGCCTTTGTCTGGAGTGTGGCGCTCTATGGAAGTGAAACTTGGACTATTGGTGCAGCAGAAAAGAGGAGAATTGAAGCATTTGAAATGTGGTGTTACAGGAGAATGATGAAGATCAGATGGGTAGATAGGGTTACAAACGAAGAGGTATTAAGACGAGTGGGAGAGGAGAGATGTTTCTGGCGACTGCTAATGAAGAGAAGAGATAGGTTGGTAGGACACATACTAAGACACCCAGGAATAGCAAGCTTAGTTATGGAAGGAAGGGTCGAGGACAAGAACTGTAGGGGTAGACCAAGGTTAGAATATGTTAAACAGATTGCCTCGGATGTAGGGTGTGGTAGCTATGTAGAGATGGAACGTTTAGCTCAGGACAGGGAGGCATGGAGAGCTGCATCAAACCAGTCAAAAGACTGAAGACTCAAACAACATGGATAACATATCAGATTTCAGTCATCCTTCAAAGTATACTTCAGTGAAGAGATCCAAATTCTCTTGTGACAAACGGTAACACGTATCACTTAACGTGCCAGTGTTGTAACAGAATTAATTCAGTTACAGTAGCTCACCCTCGGGTTTTGCTTCGTGCAGTTAGTTTGGGGTATTTTATTCGTATCTTATTATATTGGGTTAACGTGGGGTTGCAGAGGTGATTTTTATTGTGCCTGTGTGTGTTTTTGTGGACGGATTCATCTTTGGATGGTCCGGACCAACTAGGATCACTGTTTATTAATTATCGGTTTTTGGATATTTGATATTATAAAATACGGGGTTTTGCGATTTATTACGTTTTGGGAAATGGGATATATGACTGTATTAAGTAGAAGCATTATTTCATTTTGGTTTGGGGTTAATGGCTTTATTTTGACCTAGTAATGTTAAATGTTAGATTCGTGGCTGTACTATAAAGGTACAATGAATTGGTATTTTCGAGTGCTGGATATGTTACATACCCGGAAAAGACAGGCAGTAATTCGGCTTGTGTGGGAATACCTAGGCTATTTATAGCTATTTATAGCATGAACTCCCATGAACTTCAAGTGGAAAACTACTGTGTGACGTCAGTGTGGATTTCGACTGTCTGATGTTCATGTGTTTACACGGATGTTCTGCTAGGAGCGGGCCACGCACGACTTAGTTCAAGCAGAAACATTGGGGTTATGAATCCCTACGCCAGTGCATATAATGGCATGTCTGGCGTTCAGAAATCGTCTTCTTGCTTTTACAGCGAAAGTCCGTTGTCTACTTGCAAATTAGTGTCGTTATTACTTGATCATGGTATCATAATACGAACGAGCAGTGACTAACCTTTAGCAATAAAAAAATCATGTGTGTTTATATTCCTGTCTTGCATGAACCTGGTAGCATCAGCGAACGCATGCCAAATGCCCTACGCCTGGGATAAGGAGTTTCATAGTCGGGGCAACAGTTATGTATTTTATTCTATTTTATTTAGGAAGACCCATATGGTCAACCTTGGCGCCCATTCAAAGTCGGGAAGTTATGTTAAAATCACTTGTGGCCTTTATTTAAAGGCAGTAAATTCTGTAGGTTTGTGGTAATGAGGGTAGTTAAATTGTAAATCAACTCCAGCGAGGAGGTGAGAGTGTTTCAGTGTAAGCTGAAAAACAAAAGTTCACAGTTAGTGTTTGAAAAGGGTATCAAAATGGTTTTCAACACAGATTCTGAGAACTTTGGAAATACAAATGTCATTCCTTGCAAAACTCGAACAATGTCTGTCTTGGTCCTGTCGTGCATCTGCCTCTTGATTAAAGTTTGCAGTTCGTTGTATCCTCTTATGACCTCACTTTTTTCCAGTGTTCCACAGAATGACAACTTCTTAATTTTCTTTGCAATGTCCTCATTGATGTTCATTGGCACTATTTCTGCTGGATCAAACACACACATTTGTAAATCGTGTTCCCAGGGTCAACGGATCTCAGGCTGATTAATATTCTAAGAGCATGGGACCCAGCGTTTATTAAAACTGAATGTATTTTCTCTTCTTTTAACTCATTTCCACAACCCTCCAACAGCTCCTTAATGTTGGTACCGTAATTTCCAGAAACAGCAAGTTTAAGGGCTTGCTGAATTCTCCGTAGATGTCCATCTAGAAGGTGAACAGTCTGATAAGACTGGCCTTCTAATCAAGGGATGAGTACAGTGATGTCTGTGCCAAATTCTTTGAATCTCAAGTATTTTGTCATGTGAAACATTGTTCAGGAAATCAACTCCAGAGTTATCAGTCCCTCCTACTTCATTCATAAATTGCACGATATCATTCAAGACTGGTTCAGGAAACGGTGGCACATTTTGATCTGGATACTTGCCATCGAGATATTCATGTCTGAAAGGTGCACTATATGACGCCACGCGTCGAGTAGTTACTAGGATGAAGGGGGAGGTGACCTTGCTGTTCTGGTCCTTAAAACCTCAATAACTTAGTAACTTACCAGGATGAGATTGATAAAGATCGCTGTATGCAGAAAGTGAGGCCCACTATCCACCGTTAAGTTTCCGATCATTCCGTGTTTGTTGGATGCTCTCCATGCAGTTAGGTCATGAGAGAAAATTACCGCTACTGCACTCGCACAAAAACAAGCCTTTGTCGGCTTCTGTGACGACGATATTTTAAATGGGCAAGGGGGTCTCACTACGATGAAATTAGGGCAAAACCTGGATGAATGCCAAGATGCAGAAGAAAGTGACATTCAGTAGTTAGACTTCGATAAAGACGATCATGGTTTCAGACATGAAAGCGATGAGGATATTGTACGGAATTTGACTGTCGGTGAGGTAAACTGAGATCCAGTGCATGTCAAGTGAAGGAGTGATGCAACGGAAATCCCGCAAGTTCTCACAGTCAAGCCAGAGTATCTATAGTCACACTTATCTCTTATATAGAAAATCGAGATGAATTTTCTTCAGAATTGTACAATCTAAAACTAGAAAAATTAAACTATCTAAGAAACAAAAAGTGATTACAGTCAATTCTCTTAATTTTTAATATTGGTATAGGCCTAATCTACATAGTGTGTCTTACAATACTATGTTATAATAGTACATTATGCAACGAGCCTATAATTAAGACACGAGTATGTTTATGAAACGAGCGTATGCGAGTTTTATAATTTACATACGAGTGTCTTAATTACCATTATAGGCGAGTTGCATACGACTGTTTATGTTCGACGATAATTATTATAACTATTTTATGTTCGAACATAAATATTCATAAATATCTGTAGAGATTTCACCAGTTTTATGTACTGAACAGAGTGCATGGGACGCAGAGAATGCCTTGTATTTGGCCATGGCCTCCCCGATTACCCTACTATGACACTAGGCCAGGCAGTGAAATTTCAATTAGAAGGCTGTGGAACTCAGTGCATCTAATTATCTAATTGGTCAAACAACTGTTTCTTGAGCTCTGATTGGTGGTAGAAACTGTTTCATAATACAAAATAGTGTTATAATGAGCCTCATTATAGTACAGTTTTCTGACATATAATAGTCTGGGTCGAACATAAAGTATTATAATTATTTTTTCTGTGTGTTCTTAAAATACATTTTAATATTTTAACCAATAGTTTTCTTTTTGCCTGGCTTAAAAACATTACTGCAGATAATCCGCGGCTTTCAAAAAATCGCGGAAATTTGTGCATTAATTGCCGCGAATTATCGGAATTCCACTATAAAGAGAGAAAAAACGAAAAAAGCTAAAATTCGAGTTTTCATGCAAAATTCGCGTTTCATGCGAAATTCGCGAAAATTCGCGAGCTCAAAAACATTTATTTTCGCCATTTTTAGGGTTATTATAACACATTATCACCTGTGTATGACTTCTTTTAAAAATTCGCGAAATTCGCAATCGCGAATTTTTCCTATCCCTAGGTATAACATAACCTTTTATGCAACACCCACCTGTAGAACATATCCACTATGTAATAATAATAATAATGTTATTGGTTTTACGTCCCTTTTAACTACACTGGCTTTTAGAGACGCCGGGGTGCCGGAATTTTGCCCCGAAGGGGATCTTTAACGTGCCAGTAAATCTACGGACACGGCTCCCTCACATTTGCGCACCCTCAAATGCCAGCTGACTGCGCCAGGATACGAACCTGCAACCTTGGGCCCAGCAAGCGAGAACGTTACCTCTGAGCCACGCAGCCAGCCATATCCACTATGTATTACTGTGATTTGACAGGGCATATGATTGTGCCATTCGTGGGAGATGGGCAACGGCAGCCTGTAGGGGTGAAGTACAGTGGGGACTAAGATTTCTCCGTGACCGCTACGGTAGCTGTGAAGGCCTTACAGGAACCCTGAAATGTGTTGGCTAATGGGACTCTGGTGAAGCCATGTTAGGCGTAGCTGGCCAGCGGTGGATCAAATCGTGCTTTCAAAACCAAAACAAGCCTCGGATGCAAAAATGGAAACGCCAGACATGACAGTTCTTCAGGTACCTCACGAAGGTATGAGGGTCAAAAACCCAAAGTATATCGTAGATGCCTGAAAACACAGAAACCGAAGAAATAAAAAATGAGAATTGGGACTATCAATATCCTCACCTGCAATGGTAAATGTGAAGAACTTGTTGACCTAATGGATAGGAGGAAACTAAGGATACTAGGTTTAAGTGAGGCCAAGTGGAAAGGCTCTGGCAAGAAAACCCTCAGGAATGATTATCTGTTACACTGGCGTGGTAATCATGCAGAGGCCAGAAATGGAGTTGCACTCCTACTACATAGAGATATAGACATACATTCAGATATTAGGTATGCGAGTGATAGAATCATCCAGATGAAATTACGTGTTGACAATACATACTATTGGATACTCCAAGTTTATGCACCACACACAGGGTGTACTACAGAGGAGAAAGAACAGTTCCTAGACGACCTAGAGGATTTAATAGCAGAGGAGAATGTCATCATTATGGGTGATTTAAATGCCCAAGTGGGAAAGGAGAGGCGGGGGTGTGAGAACATTACTGGACCTCATGGATATGGAAACCGGAACTCTGAGGGAGAACGCCTGATAGACGTGTGTGTGCGAAACAACTTAGTTAACCAGAATACAGTACTTGGTATCAGAAGGGAGAGAGTCACAAAATTACTCGTTTTAGTTGGAATGGACAGCTTAAAACTGTGATTGATTATATAATAACAGATCAACAAGCTAACCAGTCTGTAACTAATGTTCAAGTTATTCCAAGTGAATGTCTTGACAATGATCATAGACTGCTCATTGCAGAGCTGAAACACACAAAAAAGCCCAAGATTAAGACTTGGCTGTTGAGAGACTCGGAAAATAAACAGGAGTACCAAGAGAGGATCATGAGCAAGATACCCAAAACAGAAAAACTTGAGGTGGAGGAAGAATGGAAGCTCTTCAATGACACTTTTGTTACACAGGCTGTTGAAATCTGTGATAAAACAAGTGCTACACAGAGAGAAAAGGAAACACCATGGTGGAATGATAGGGCCAAGACAGCAATAAAAGAAATATCATAAAGAAGAAATTAGACTTGGAAAAACAACAAACTGGACATGTATGTAATGACACTGCAATTGAACATCTGTCTCAATAATATCGAAATAAGAAGCTGGCTGTTAAAAGACTGATCCAGGAAGAGAAGGATAAATGCTGGGTTGACTTTACCACCAGGTTAAAGGAGGATGGCCAAGGCAATAAAAAACTACTGTATAGGGTGCTGAAGAATAAAAGGTGTGAGCATACTAATATTGTTGCTCTGGAAACTGATGATGGAAAGTTGTTAAGAACAAACCTCGAAGTTAGAAAGGAAATGAGGAAGCATTTCAGCATGCTGCTGAATGGTGATGTTGACAAAAGTAATGTTAGTGATGGCACAGTTGAAAAAATTAATGAGAACCAACAACCTTAAACATGGCTGGAAGTAGAGATGGCACTGAAGAACATGCGAAATGGAAAGTCTCCAGGGTTTGACGAATTAACCTCAGGTATGATAAAGGCCACTGGAACAATGCCTACAATGGATTTTCAGAGTACTGTCAGATATCAGGGAGGAGAATAGTATCATCCCACTGTTCAAATAGGGAAACCGCAATATGTGTGTTAACTACGGGGGCATTACTTTGCTATCGCATACTCAGAAGTTGTTGGAAAAGATCTTAGAAAACAGATTGAGGAAGATGGTTGAACCCTTATTAGAAGAAGAACAGCATGGTTTCAGGAAAGGTCGAAGCACTGTTGATCTCATTTCTTGCTGTATGGATTTTGGCTGAGAAATATCGGGAACGTGGAAAGGATATTGTGATGGTGTTTTTGGACATTGAAAAGGCCTACGATAGTGTTCCACGAAATAAGATCTGGAAATGTCTTGAAGACTTAAAAGTGCCCTACTACCTGGTTGACAAAATAAGGATGTTATAGAGGAGTTGTTATAGTTGTGTCCAAATAGGTAATGGTCGTTCTGAATGGTTTCAGGCAAAAAGGGGAGTACAGCAAGGAAGTGCCTTGTCACCACTATTGTTTGTCACTGTTATGGACAGAATTTTAAAATCTATTAAGGAAACTGCAAATGAATCAAGAGCTTTGGTATTTGCAGATGATGTGGTCTTATGGGGAGAAACAGAAGTTGAAGTACAGGAGAGACTGACTGCTTGGAACAACAAATTTAAAGAATTTAGCCTGAAGATCAGCAAGGCCAAGACTGTTGAAATGACCATCAGCAGAGAGACGAAAAGTTCAAACATATATTTGGAGCGAGCAAAACTAGAATCCGTTTCTCGCTTCCAGTATCTTGGAAGTATGGTCTCCAAGGATAACACCCTCAAACAAGAAATTCTAAATAGGACATAGAAAGCAACACATTTCTATAACCAAGTTCGGCTCTTACTTTGGGAAATAAATATACCCTTGGCAGCAAAGGCAACGTTTATCACCCCACTTTGTTCCAATCCTTACTTATGGTATGGAAACATGTACATTGCTAAGTAAGGATTACGGTAGAATTCAAGCCACAGAAATGAGATTTATTAGGACTATGAACCAAAGTACCAGGAGAGACAAGATCAGAAATGAGGTACACAGAGCAACAGCTGGCATCAGGGTTCCTGTTACCAACTTTCTGGGGAAACGCAGACTTCAGTGGTATGGCCATGTAATGAGGAAGGATAGCTCTAGAACAGCTAAGACGTACTTCAACCTGGATGACAAGAGGGAAGAGACCAAGAGGAAGACCAAGGAGACGATGGATAGAGACAGTTCGATCAGAGATGGAGAAGAATGGTTTTAACTGGGAAGATGTCCAAGATGGTGTACCAAGGTCGGGCAAGATGGAGAGCGCTTGTTTGCCACACCCGGGAAACTGGAGATGGAAAATGATGATAATGTTGATGATTGTGCCATCTATATTGACCTACGGTTGTGCTATTGCAGTGTGATGTTTGCAATCATAAATATCTATGCTATCAGCATAATCCTGATCAATATATTTCTTCTTCAAAGAATAAATAACTTGCTCTTGGGCGTTTAATGTCCAACATGACTCAGGCTCCTTGTTTGAGTGCTAATTAAGTGATAAATTAATTCATGTAATATTTATTTCAGATTAAATTGTAGGCTATTCCCAGCCTAACATAATTGACACAATCGTGTTGAAGGACTGAAGGGCATTCTATAACGAATTACTAGGCAAAACTGAAAAATGGCTTCTAATAATTAAAAATTCACTACCTATATCCTCGTGGAAATACCAAGATTTGAAAATAGCTCCCCCTCTACACACAGAAGTGATTGCTGCCTAAAATGAGTTTATTGAGACCCATGGCATGAAAGAGCAATAGATTAGTTGGTAGAGTGATTGTCCTCCTTGAAGATGGTTGTGAAGTTGGACCTCATCCCTCCTTCTCTATCTCCACTTTCACAACCAGTCATGGTATGTATCTATCCTTCCTATTTGTTAAACAACTGCATGAAATGCAAGAGAGAGTGAAGCGAGCAGAACAGAAAAGTTCAATAATGGACATCATGAACATTGGAAAATTTGTTGAATGATTTTGGGGATGGGACTGGGACTACTAGGTGAACTCTTCATACAGATATATGCATGTTGGCATGGGCTACATTGCTCTCATCCCTTAGTACTCGGATCATTTGATAAAATACAAATGTTGTTTCATTTCACTGATACAGTTGTTACTAAATGACATTAGGTCAGCGTAAATCACATAGTAAAAGAAAAAATGCAGTTTTACGATTTAAAAAACTGTAAAATAAAGGAAAAATCCAAGGCAACATAAAGGTAGAAAAACATACAGGAAGCCCAACTTATCTGTGTGGACAGACAATTGACACATACATGATGCAGGATGAAAAAAATATGACTAAGCCATTGTTAGTGATGAGAGCAGATAGGGAGTTCAGCCCTTTGTCACCCAATACCATCCTGACCTGCACAAGGTCAACCACCTCGTCCACCAGGGTTTCCATATCCTCTCCTCTCGCCAAGGACCTTCATATCAGCTGCCCCTCAGTAAACTACAGATGTTTGTCTTACTCCAAGAATATTCTACTTCTAACCCACCACTGGCCCCACCAACCACCACTAGTGCGTGGCTTGTTCCAGTGCAAACGGCATAAGTGTAATGCAGGTGATATAGACAGCAAGCACCTCATGGTGACTAGAACTTATCCTGCCCAAGGTCACCTCTGACAAGTGTTTTACAGTCAAAATCATAAGAGACTTCTGTTCTCGGACTCTAAGCTGGTTATCTACAAGTTGGAAAGCAAGAACTGCCCAGCGTTCTCCACTTAACTTATCATCTACTTCTGTTATAGTTAGTTAATTATTGTTGTTTTAAGGGGCAGAACTACGAGGTCATCTGCCCCATCTACTTCTGTGTCCACCTGTTTTTATGATCACAGAAGTACTTGCAAACAACTCAAAATTGCATTTCTGTTTCCAATCATAACGCCATCTCTGATGAGAGTTTTAAAGTCAAAATCATAAAAGACTTCTCCCCTCAGCTTCCTAGTATACCAGTTTATTCCTATTTCAAGAGAAAAGTTTGAAAACGTTTGAAACCATACAAATGATAAATTGACAAATGTTAAACTGAAGCTTAATTTACATTGTGTTTTTGGATATTAACATTAATTTATTACAGGTAAACATTACTTCGAGAAATGTTAAATCAGGATTTTACTGTAGGCATCATTAACATTCCACACTTCCGATGCAACTGTCCTTCTATCCCCCATCCACGTCCACCCACAAAAATCTCCCAACAGAGAATTTATTCTTTGCTTTCTATCTATTACAGACAATGACTTAGTAAAAAATATATGCTGTTGTTATGAAATCCTTCTGTACTATGAGTGTGTCAAAGTTGACAATTTGGTAAGTTGTTCTTCCTCTCTACTTTTCCCTCTCCAGGTATTCCATTAAGCAGTCAATCATGCCATTCCAGATATTAAAGAGGTACTGTAGTACCTAATAATAGCCACATTCCAAGGTTGCATGATATCATCAAGCAATTCAAACACTTCACAGCAAAACAAATAGATGAAGCTTTATGGACAATGTCAGGTGTTAGTGAACAAGCAGGACTTACCTCTTACCTGACAAAAATAGTGTTTTTAAAAGTAAATTCCTTAATGACATTCAGGGTTGATCCACTTTCAGGATTTCAAATGTCCCTGACTTTTCCCGGATTTCCAGACCAAATTTTAAGAAATTCCCTGACCGCAGAGTCGTCTATTTCCCTAAATTTTCCCGATTTTCCAGAGCAAAGTATAGAAAATTCATTAACCACAGGGACGACATTTCCCTTGCTGTTCCTTAGGTTTTCCAAACCTAGCAAAAGTGCATTCACCTTTAAGAAACGTTCTTCTGTATGATAGATTAAGATTAAGTTAGAAAAACTGATTTTAGACTAATTATTTGTGCAAGGCTATTCTAAGACGCGAGGAGAAATGTTGTAGTAGATGAAAATAATAGAGTTAAAAAATAATGTTTCATTATATAAACCGGACTTATATGTAGCTCTCTGTATAAATTAACGCGTTTCTTTAAAAGTATAAAAACAAATAACAAAAAATAAATTAAAAAAACAGTTCTTCAAGATTAATTGGAGGATTATCCATTTCACAAGGTCCGTATCGACGTGTACAATAACGATTCTAATGGGGTGAGGGGGTCTCCGCCCAATCAATACAATTTATTACTGGCAATTAACAATTAATTGCCTCTGGGGACATGTTTCGGGCCTCATGGGCCCTTCTTCAGCCGCATAGATTATGTACATATACACATCCATCATATTAATTAGACACAAATCATGCATAGTTTGAGAAAAACATTAAAAGTAACACTCTAAAAGCTATTTCTAAAACATCATCTTAACCATATTTAAAAAACAAAAACAAGTACAGCTAGAAGTGAGACGTGTGGTCTTAGTGACCTTCTTAATGTTTTGATCTGGTATAATGCCCAATTCAAAGTGCTATTAAAATATTTATTTAAAATGTTTAAAAAATATTTGGAGACAATTAGAAGATGACCAATGGGCTTATTGGCTCTCCTTTGTAGTTCTGCGTCCCATTTTTCAGCCAATCTTCATGGTTTGGCTTGAGAGTAAATTTTGAACAAAGCTGGATCGTTGCCTTTCCGGCCTTTTTCCTTAATGCTGGATTGGGTAGAGACATTACAACCTTGTGATGAAACGTCAATCGGAACCTATGAAGGGAGTGAACCAGCCAAAGGGTATGTCTGCTGTCCAAACTATAAAGAGATAATAATGAGTCTTAGAAGGAACGAATGCGTCAGAAAAACGAGGGATAAAACGAAAATTTGTAGTGTTAACTTACTAAGCTCGAATTGAAGGTATAACTGACTGTCAGCCTTCCTACCTGGAGGCTGTAATAGGAAGAAAAAGAAGTATCATTATAGTCGCCTACACGTATGAACATGTAAGAGGATGACTCAAGCACCGGATTGCTTACCTTTACTTAAGCTGTTGAAGGTTCAGAGTGTGCTGAGTCTGACGGCACGTTGCTGTGTGAACTGAGCTAGCCCGACCTTGTAGCAGGTCAGGAACTAGAAGAAGGGGAGGGGGAGGGAGGAGATGTGTGTGGGGGTAATGATATAGACTTGTTGCAAAGCGGAGTATGTCTTAGGTTTGTGGCCTTAATTGGATATGTGTGAGGGGCACCCTTTACGTGGGGCAGGAGAGATAAACAAAGGGGCTGACGAACGGATCTGAGCTTCAATAATTATTTATTTATCAATATGAAGGAACACAGGCACCAGCCCAAATACATTCCTTCTTGACATTATCTGATTAAACAACAACACGTATCAATGAAAAATAGAGAAAACAGATTATATAAATTACACAAATTACACAAATGAAGAACAGAACATAAATACTATAAAGGAAGCGTGAAAATATAAACCATAAAATGAAAAGAAATCTGTACAAAGTAGAAAAAAAGAATATACAAAAATAAAGGAGAAAAGAGTACCCAGTATTCAAGGAACAGCTGCTTTTACTTGTTTATTGAATAAGTTAGCGCCAGCGAATAAATCTACTTCAACAACAATTGAATTATAAAATGATAATATTTTAACTAAAGGCGAATTAGAATGGTGAACACTTTTAGATCTTGGGATGTGAAAGAGTGCTTGCTGTCGAGATCTTACTTGTGGTACATGAAAAGTGATGAATTGAAATAATTCTTGGCAGTCAACTTTTCCAGTTAAAATTTTCCTCAGCAGTTGCAAAGAACTTAACGACCTTCTACTTTTCAAGGACTTGAAATTGAACAAATTTCGTAAAAACTGAGTCGAAGTATCAAATGGACAAAATACATTGTTGAACGTCTTATAATACAAGTATCTTAGAAATTTATTTTGCACAATCTCAATGTGATGAATTTGATCTTTATAAAAGGGATCCCAGATTACTGCTGAATATTCTAACTTGCTTCGAACTAAACTTTCATACAACTTAACAATTACTCCAGTTTTAGTAAATAATTTAGAGTTTCTAATGACAAAACCAAGCATCTTGTTGGCCGAACTAATTATGTTTGCAATATGGTTATTAAAGGTTAATTTGCTGTCATAAATAATTCCTAAATCATTTATCGACGGTACAATTTCGAGTGCTGTTTCTCCAATACAATATTTAGGATTTATATACTCCTTCTTCCTTGTAAATACCATGACTTTACATTTTTTTACATTAAGGACTAAATTATTACTAACACACCAAGCTACAATATTATTAATATCCCTCTGAAGGTCATTCTCGTCTCTCAAGTTGTATATGGTCTTATATAGCTTTACATCGTCAGCAAACAATAAGCAGTCAGAGTAACATAGAATATTAGGCAAATCATTAACCAAAATTAGAAATAGAAGAGGCCCAAGATTAGATCCTTGTGGGACACCAGAAGAACTAACAAAATTACCTGAAATTTCATTTCTGAAACAAACAAATTGCTGTCTAAATTTTAAGTAGGAGCATAACAATTGAAGTAATGGTTTAGCAACTCCAAACTGGTACAGCTTTGTCACCAGAATTTTATGGTCTACTTTGTCGAAGGCCTTTTCTAAATCCATGTATATAACGTCAGTTCTTCTATTGGTATCTAATGCATTGTAAACCACCCAGCAAATTTGTAATAACTGATCTGCCGGGCATAAAGCCATGCTGATATTGTGAGAGCTCAATCTTAATATGATTGTAAATCTTAGAATATAAAATGTGCTCATATACTTTTGCTATAGCATTTATCACTGAGACAGGGCGGTAGTTCGATATCATTTCAGAGTTGCCTCCCTTTAGGATTGGAATAATTCTAGACATTTTCCACTTTCCAGGAAAGCTTGACGTCTTTAAAGAAAGATTAAAGATGAAGGCCAACTGAGAAACCAATAAGTCCACACAGCCCTTGATTATGTAAGGTGGTATGCCATCAGGCCCACAGGATTTCTTAGGCTTTAATTTTCTATTTATAGTTGTTCTTACTTCATCCACCGTTATGTGAGTCACGTTCAGCATATCAACCCTGGGCAAAACAGGAAATTCATTCAAAGACAAATGATCCGCGTTATAAGTAAAATTCGTTTTGATATATACTGAAGAGAAATACTCAGCAAACCCATCTGCAATACTTCCAGCTGTATAATGATTTCCGTTTAGTATAAATATGTAGTCGCGTGTACGTGATTCCCGCTTGCTTTTAACATACGTCCAAAACTGATTAATGTTATTCTTAACTCCATTTTCCAGACTATGAATGTAAACAGCATAAGCCATTCGTAATTTTGTTTTTAGTTCCGATCTAAGCTGTCTAAATCTTTCATCATAATATTTCGAAAAACGTCTTTTTGCAGCACACTTTTTCTTAATTTTTATGGTTTGGATAATATCTCGAGAGAACCATACTGGATATTTGGATTTTCGAATGAATTTCTGCTTAGGTACACAATTATCAAAACATTTGTAGAATGAAGAATAAAAGAAATCAACAGCATGATCAACATCCTTAAATGTGTACAGTAAACTCCAGTCTAAATCACGTATGTTGCAATAGAGTCTCAAAAAATCAGCCTTTTTGAAGTTGTAATATTCACGATTAATTCTAGGAAGCAATGGAACCTTTTTAATGGGTGGTATTGCTAAATAAAGTGCAGGGTGATGTAAGTCTTCAGGTACCAACGGGAATTCTTCGTGCTTTAAATCAATTTGAATATTACCTAAAACCAAATCCAATGTCTTGAAATTAGAATTTTGAATATTGTTGTGCGATGTTAATCCAAGATACGAGATGAACTGGAATAAACGATGACTGACCGTGGACCCTTCATTAAAATTATAACCGGCGTTGCTAATTTCAGGTACGTTGAAATCGCCAACAATCAGGCAGTCAGATGTTATAAGACTATCAACGTTTTCAATGTAATTAAAGTATCCTTCATATACAGAGAGTTTAGAGGAGGGGGTAATGTAAACAACATTTATGAATAATTTACGAGTATGACCCTGAATGTAAAGAGTTAAGGATTCGCATTGTTGTTCATTATAGATAGAACATAATTTGGATTTATACCCCTTTTTGACTGCTACGGCTACTCCTCCACCTCTAGACTTCCCAGATATAAACATATCCCTATCATTTCTGAACATTACATAACGATCATCCCATAACTCACTATCCATAATATCCTGACCCAAGAAACTCTCTGTTAATACAATTATATCATAGTCACAACAAAGTAGATTTTTAAGAAACACGTCAGTTTTTGTCCTAAGGCCCCGAACATTTTGATAATAAATGGACAATTCATTTACAGACATTAGTATACAATAAAAAAATATAGTGAATAAAAAAAACTGATATAACTAAATATAAATCAATAATGCATACCAAAGTATTAGGAGGAGCCAACGAACAATTAAATACATTTCTGTGCCAGTACATCGAAATCACAACTTACTCAGGTCCTCGTTAGTACTGATGACATGAATTGGACTCCCTTCTAATTTCCTAATCATGATCTTTCCACTTCTACTAACCCAAAGGTATTTATAGCTCTTTTCCCGCTGCAGTTGCTTAGCCTTTGCAAATAACACTCTTCTAGCTGGGGCAAGTGATTGATTAATATATATTGGGCTGGAAGTTGACATAACAAGGTGTGTTGTAGATAGGGTCCGCTTAACCTTTCGTTTGGCAAGAAATTGCTCCTTGTGGGTCCTTCTAACAAATTTAACAATAATTCCTGAAGTAGGACGATTGTGAGCCTTTTTCAGACGATGACAGGCATCAATCATGTCCTCCTTCAAATCTAAATCTAAAGCCTTGCCTATATTAATGACAGTCTGTACGACATCTTCATTAGGGGACTCTGGAACACCAAATATTTCCACAGTGTTTGACCTTGAATATTGCTCAAGGTCATCACACCTCGATGCAAGATTATTTGCTACATTCGTCAGACGTCTGTTTTCTGATACTAAATTGTCTATGATTGTTTGTTGCCTATCAATGATTTCCTGCTGTTTACTGATAAGTTTGCTACTTTCATCCAATCTGTCATGACAGACATCAATAGATTTCCCCAGTTGCCTCTCAATGTCAGTAGTAGACTTGTTTACACTGTCCAACTTCTCCTGCATAGATAGTAATAGTTTGTATATTTCACCAACAGATGGCACCACGGACGCTGGCTGGTTTTCACTATGTAAACTCTCACGCCTCTTACTATAGCACTGTTTACACCTCCATAATTGGCTCTGCGATAGCATATACTCTACATCCGCTTCTTTGAGATTCACACATTTACTGTGAAACCAATTATTACATTCACTGCACTGAATTTTGGCTGTTACGTCTTGTCTAGGCACTGCCTTTGAACATTCCAAGCAGGTACTCATCGCTACTCTCTTTGGATATACAGTATCGACTTGAAAGGCAAAGATGTGACAGTGAGGATACCCCTATACTTCAGTTGAATTAGGTTGGTAATACTGGTGTTCTAGTGTTTACATGCACATAACGACTATAAAAACTGCTCAATTTGGCAATTATGTGAATATCTACCGGTTTACATTATATATTAAATATTCCTGAGTAACTTACTGCACTCGTAGACACATGTTTAAGTCGTTCCACTTAAAAATTCACCAGAAACAACTATATTTACACGGAGCACAAACTGACCCGACCGCCTTACACCATTGCCATTATGTTTATGTTTTGACTGCTATGATTGTTGTGGCGAAAAGAAAGATTTAGAAACTATCCACTACGTCAGGAAAGGGCCTATTATGAATATATTGGAGCAAATTGAAATAGATAATGCACAGCACACTAATCCGATACATAATCTAAACGAAATCAATTTCGATGCTAACATACTTTTTGAAAATATTTATAAATTTTTTCCTTCGCCACAACAATCATAGCAGTCAAAACATAAACATAATTATTGAAGCTCAGATCCGTAAGTCAGCCCCTTTGTTTATCTCTCCTCCCCCACGTAAAGGCACCCCCCCGCCCCTCACACATATCCAATTAAGGCCACAAACCTAAGACATACTAAGACATACTCCGCTTTGCAACAAGTCTATCATTACCCCCACACACATCTCCTCCCTCCCCCACCCCTCCTTCCAGTTCGTGACCTGCTACAAGGTCGGGCTAGCTCAGTTCACACAGCAACGTGCCATCAGACACAGCACACTCCGAACATTCAACAGCTTAAGTAAAGGTAAGCAATCCGGCGCTTGAGTCATCCTCTTACATGTTCATACGTGTAGGCGACTATAATGATACTTATTTTTCTTCCTAATACAGCCTCCAGGTAGGAAGGCTGACAGTCAGTTATACCTTCAATTCGAGCTTAGTAAGTTAACACTACAAATTTTCGTTTTATCCCTCGTTTTTCTGACGCATTCGTTCCTTCTAAGACTCATTATTATCTCTTTATAGTTTGGACAGCAGACATACCCTTTGGCTGGTTCACCCCCTTCATAGGTTCCGATTAACGTTTCATCACAAGGTTGTAATGTCTCTACCCAATCCAGCATTAAGGAAAAAGGCCGGAAAGGCAACTGTCCAGCTTTGTTCAAAATATACTCTCAAGCCAAACCATGAAGATTGGCTGAAAAATGGGACGCAGAACTACAAAGGAAAGCCCATTGGTCATCTTCTAATTATCTCCAAATATTTTTTTAACATTTTAAATAAATATTTTAATAGCACTTTGAATTGGGCATTATACCAGATCAAAACATTAAGGAGGTCACTAAGACCACACATGTCACTTCTAGCTGTACTTGTTTTTGTTTTTTATAATATGGTTAAGATGATGTTTTAGAAATAGCTTTTAGAGTGTTACTTTTAATGTTGTTCTCAAAATATGCATGATTTGTGTCTAATTAATATGATGGATGTGAATATGTACATAATCTAAGCGGCTGAAGAAGGGCCCATGAGGCCCGAAACATGTCCCCAGAGGCAATAAATTGTTAATTACCAGTAATAAATTGTATTGATTGGGCTGAGACCCCTTCACCCCATTAGAATCGTTAAAACAGTTCTTTACTGTAATAAATAATGTTTATTACGATAAGAACCGGAACACATTTACAATAAATGTTAATTTGCTAACATCAATTTAAAAAAAAAAAAAACTGTGAAGAAAGGAATCAATCACCAATTCTTACTTTCTGGTCAATCACAATAAAAGTATCTAGAAACTATCAACTGATACATTTTATTCTAACATTAGATATTTAATATCAAATGAGTTGTTTCTGTTAATATGCCGCTTTATGTACAAGTAGTTATGATTACCAAGAAGATGCTCTGATCTTGACCGTTTGGGGAGATTTCCTTTGTCCCCGCGGAAGATCACGAAATATATGCGACGTTGTGACTGTTCCGGTCACAATGTTCCCAAACCCTTATTTGGTTGACTGCAAGAGAAGTCAGGTTAGGGTAATTTGTTCATACCATTTCTTTTCTTGTTCATCATCATTTAGGTTGTAGAATTTCATTTTATTTAGTGTATATATATCTTGTGTATCTCGGGGACTCAGTCAGGAATATTTCATTTAATTTGTATGGGAGATGTCAGTATACAAGACAGCGGATTGTGTAGGTAAGCTACAAGATGTTGCAACAGCAGGAAACTCTAGGCCAAATTTAGATTGGGCCGAGAATAACTTCCCTTGTCTTGAAGAAAGCTTTGTGTAAATTGTGTAAGGTTCTGACGTCAGAGAAGAGTTTCGCGCCACGAGTTGTAAGAAATATACATGGGTTCGAGATTATTGGTGTATTTTGTATGGGTTGGAGGGTATCATGACCCTGGCGGAGAAAGACGAAAACATGTGTTTACAAGATGAGCGGTGGGTTTTTCGTCAAGCGGGGCTTCACTTCTATTGTAGCGTCTGATTGGAAAGGTCGCGTTCTCGTAATTTGGCGTAGGCCTATTTGGAGAAACAGTTTTGTTGAAAGCATGGCTTGTGAATGTACTCGAAACGGCTACATATCACAACGATGTTATCTCTGTTAGCACAATTCAAGTTGGGTACGGAAGCACATTCATTTCTCTCGCAGAGATGTGGCTATGTAAACCAGTAAACATCTCTAACCTCAAACCACGTGTGGAAAATCTTAGAAATGCTGGGGAGAACTGATCTATCGAGCATGTCTCGTAGATTATCTGCTAGATCGTCGATGAGTGAGTAACAAACATCTTTATATTCCAACATTCATTTTGGGTCACATGTTTTCGTCATTGCCGAGGAGAGAAGATAGTAAACCATAGTCTGTTCGACGAGAGTCCCCGCCATATGTTTAAAGTTGATATTAATACACATATTTTGAAGGTTATAATTAGTTTTCTTTATAGGGAATTACACCTAATAGTTGAACGCCCAAATGATACCAGTTAGGTTGACCAAATGTGTGTCCAACACTCCACGACCCTGCCATTTCAATTGTGTGGTATATGATGAAGTACTTCCGATCAAAAATAGGAGGATGATTTTGGGAAGTTTTAAATCAGTCGCCCAAGAAGGGCTGGTAAAAAGTTACAACATAGCACCTCAACGTGGGGCAAGAGTAGGGAAACCTAGCAGGTATCATTAGGGCACATATGCACACAGCCGATAGACACCTTAGGAGTATTAGGGTTGACAGTAATTTGTTTTGTTTTAAGGGGTATGTCCACATCAGACAATTTAGAATTAAGGTCAAGGGTTGTGTGTAAATCAAACAGTAAAATGTCAGGTAATCAGGAAACTGGGGGAAGTGGCAGTGAGGAAGATGTGGAAAAGACAGTGGGAACATATGTTACCATTGTTACTACTGAGTCGCAGCTGATCGCTGAAGGTAGTAACTTAAATGTAAATGGGGGGGTTATGAACGATAGTTTGATCCAAATGCTACTGAGTGAAATAAAAGAGATTAAGAAGCAAGGAGAATCTATGAGTAAGGAAATTAAGGAGCAGGTAGGCTCTGTAAATGAGAAGGTAGAGTCAGTGACCAAACAGATAGTAGAAGTGAAGGAATTTGTAAGTAAGGAAATTCAGGAGAGCAACAGGGCCACGAACACAAGGATAGAGAGTCTCAGCAAAGAAATACGGGACCATAAGTCTGTCCTTAATAGTAGAATGGAGAGTATGAACCTGGAATTAAGTGGGAAAATTAGCAAACAGGGAGAGGAAATCAGGGCAGAAATGCAGGGGAATCAGGCTGGGATCACAAGTAGGCTAGAAGGAATGGAAGGCCATCAGAACCAGCAAGATGTGGAAATAACGAAAATTAAGTCAGAGATAGCTAGTTCAAGGGCAGAAGTACAGAATGTAACGGGAAAGTGTGATGAGATATGCAACACTGTAAGTGGGAATAAGAGGGAATATTTAGATAGAGTAGGTGCCGTTGAAAATAAGTTGGGAGAGATTGAGGGTCTGAGAGGGAAGCAGGTGGCATTGACCGAGAAAAACGAAAAGCTGCAGGAAGAGCTGATAAAGGTCAGGAGAGAGTTGAAAGAGCGACCGATGAGTCAAAGGGTTGTGATGCCATCTAGTTTGCTACTCAGGGACCCTGGTCTGCCACAATTTAACTCAAGGCAGTTCAACCCTATGGAGTTTTTAAAAACCATTGAGAAGAAATTCAGCAAGGATCTAGAAGACGGGGTTGTCGAATGGGAAACAGTGTTGGAGATCTTGTCTAACTCATTTCAAGGGGATGTGAAAGCATGGTTCCAAATATACAGGCCTAACATGAATAGTTTAAGGGAATTCAGGGATAAATTCAAAGCTAAGTTCTGGGGGGAGGGGGTACAGTCCAGGGAAAGGGAAAAATTAACTTTTGGGAAATATAAGGAGAGAGAAGGGGTATCCCTGACAGAATATTTTTTGGCACATGTACTTATTTGGAAGAATTTGGATGGGCTGACCTCTGACAGTGATGTGGTTAGGGTCATGTTGAAGCACTTCCCACCTAGAATTCAGGAGGCAGCTTGTATGCAGAAGGTAAGGACGGTAGAAGAGTTGGAAGAGCTTCTTACGAGCTTTGACGTTTTAGGCAAGCAGCACATGGAGAGGCCAGAGGTCAAACAGGAATTTAGGGGCAATAGGGGGAATAATCAGGAGTTTAATAGGGGTAGATTTAATCAGGAGCAAAGAGATTATCAGCAGAGGCAGGAAAACTATCAGAGAGGTGGGGGGCGTCAGGATAATTCACAGCGACAGGAAGGTAATTATCAGAGAGGTGGGGGGCGTCAGGAAGGTGGTAACGAAAGAGTACAGGTGAACCAGAGGAGACAAGAACAAGGTGGTCAAGGAGCTTTAAACTCCGAACGGGCTGTGCAGGGAGGTCAGTCAGGCAGTCCGTAAGAAATGAAGTCAAGCAGTGTGTTATTGTGGGTGAGGAGGATTTTATGCCTATGAGTCGGGAGGATCTGCTAGCTGACCAGCAGGAGTTCTCATGTATCGGGGAGAAGGAGGCTTTTATGTCAACTGTTGAGTTGAGCATACTAGGTAAGAGAGTGCAGGCATTGGTGGATTCGGGGAGTGAGAGAAGTGTCATCAGTAAGGGATTTTATGATACTTTAATCAAGGACGGTGGTAAGTTGGAAGAAATTCCAGTTAAGTCGACATATGTGGTAACTGCTGTTGGTAATAAATCCCAAAGAGTGGGAAAGCAGGTATTGTTGCCCATGAGGTTTGGTAATGAAGTTGACCACAAGACTTGCTTGGTAATTCCTAACCTAATTTATGAAATGATTTTGGGGATAGACTGGCTTAACGAGCATAGTGCTGTTATTGATTTTGACCGGGGTGTCATCAACTTTGTGAGGGGGAATATAAGCCAGGAGATGGGAATGAAATGCAAGAGTGTAGATAAGACAGTAAAGGCATGTGTTACTGAGGTCACTGTAGGGGATATGGCAGAAGGTAAGGCTGACGATGAGGAGGAAGTTGTGGATTTATGTCACATTGCTGTGGAGGGTGATAAGTGTGATCAACTCCAGCAGGCTGTGGATAAGAGTGGTTTAAGTGTTGAGGAGAGGGATAAGTTGTTAGAGGTTTTAGAGCTAAACCAAGAAGTTTTCAGTGACAAGCCAGGGCTAACACATGTCTATACGCATCAGTTCGAAATTGTAGATCATTCTCCATTTTCAGGACCCAAGTACCCGATACCTCACAAATTTGCTGATGCTGTGGAGAAAGAAATAGGCATTATGCTGAATCAGGGTATTATTGAGCCTTCAACTAGTGCATATCTGAATCCCTTAGTTGTGGTTGGGAAGAGTGATGGCTCGGTCAGGTTGTGTATTGATGCCAGGCAGCTCAATTGTAGGATATCTGGGGACCAACAGAGGCCAGAATGTGTTGAGGAACTGGTTCAGAAATTCAATGGTAAGCAATGGTTTTCCACTATGGATCTGAGTGCATCATTTTGGCAGGTACCGTTGAGAGAACAGGACAGGAAGTTGACTGCGTTTAGCTTTAAGAGTGGTTTGTACCAATTCAGGGTCGTTCCTTTCGGAACAAAGACCAGCAGTTCAGCGTTGATTAGGGCCTTAAATCTAGTGTTAGGGAGGGACACACACGAGTTTGTGACAATGTACATAGATGATTTAATTGTTGCATCTTACACATTAAAGGAACACCTGGATCACTTAGACATTGTTTTGGGGAAATTAAGGGACGGGGGATTTACAATTAAACTTAAGAAGTCTCTGTTTTGCACAACATCAATCACATTTTTAGGGCATACTATCACAACACAAGGGGTGTCTCCCGAACAGTCACGATTAGACAAGATTCACAACACTGCTACACCACGTAACGCCAAACAATTGAGGTCAATATTAGGGGTTTTCAATTATTTTCGTAGATTCGTAGTTAAATATTCCTGTCTTGTAGAACCGTTTAGGGAATTGCTGAAGCAGGGTACTAAGTGGGTATGGACCCAGGTGCACGATGAGGCTTTTAAGGAGTTGAAGAGAGGCTTTGTAGAGACTGTCATGCTTAGGTATCCTCGTCTGGATTGTCCCTACATTTTGATGACTGATGCGAGCATGCAAGGCATCTCAGGCATTTTGTGTCAGGAGGATAGTGAGGGCAATCTAGGGATTGTCTCATTAGCAAGCAGAGGGCTAAGCATGGCGGAGAAGAGATATACAATTACTGAAATAGAGATGTTAGCAATCGTATACTCTCTAGGGAAGTTTAGGAGTTATGTGTTGGGCAGTAAGTTGCAGATACTGACTGACCATCATGCATTACTTTTTATTGGATCCTGCAAGCTCACTTCGAACAGGATGTCAAGGTGGATATTGGCTATAAGTGAATATAACTTTGAGGTAAGGCATATTAAGGGTACTGAGAACATTGTGGCTGACTTCATGAGTAGAAACATTGGGGGTGATGAGGGTCATCAGGTACTGGAGGTACAGGAAGGTGTTGTTATCTGCGTAACCAAGGTAAGCGAGTGTGATTATGAGATACGCTGCTTAAGGAATCTGCTTGTAGAGCAGGAGAAGGATGAGGTCTTAGGTGATATCTTGACTCAGTTGAGAGGTATGGATGTGGATAGTAGAATTAAGGTTGGAAAGTATTGGTACAAGTTGGAGTGTGGTTTCTTGGCTAGGCTGTGCCATGAAGGTGCCTGGAGAGTGTGTGTGCCAAGCTCATTGCAGGTAACGATGATTTGGTATCATCACAAGGCTTTAGGGCATTTTGGATCAAGCAAGGTTCTTTTTGCTGTTCAGCAGCATTTCATTTGGAAGAACATGGGAAGGCAGATTAGGAAAGTTCTGGCAAGTTGTGACTCGTGTCAACGGTGTAAATGCCCAACGAGGTTTCTTGAGGGACCTCGGCAAATGGTGATCACAGAAAAACCAAGGGATTTACTCTGTGTCGATCTGTATGGTCCATTGGTTAAAGCTCAGTTTGGATATCAGTATATCTTCGTGGTTGTTGACGCATTCAGTAAACTCGTCAAACTGTATCCCCTGAGAAAAGCGACCGGGAAAGGTTGTGTCCTACAGATCACTGATAAGTATGTACCTGAGTTTGGGGTGCCTCTCAGGATACTATCAGACCACGGTAGTCAATTCACCTCAAAGATCTGGAAAACCAAGTTGAGTGAATTGGGTATCAAGCACATATTCTCATCTATTCGATATCCTCAAGGGAATTTGTCCGAACGAGTTATGAGAGAATTAGGGAGAGTATTTCGCACCTATGTGAGCAATCGCCACAATGCGTGGTTCTCCAAGTTAGGAGATATTGAACGATGGTTCAATAGTACGTTCCATGAGAGTGTAAAATGCACTCCCTATGAAATTCAGTATGGTAGGAAGCCTACCAATGAGCTTGCTAGAATGTTAGGTTTGGTCACGGGAGAGGAGATTGGGAAGGATGTTTGTATCCAGCTGGCTAGGGACAACTTAATCAAGGCAGGGAATAAGCGTAGGCGCCAGCAGAAGCGGGTAAAGTTTGATTCTTTTGAAGTAGGCGATCAGGTGCTTCTGAGGGTTCCATATCCGTCTTCAGCTGTAGATAAGGAGATAGGGAAGTTTTTTCATCTATTTCAGGGGCCTTTTAAGGTGGTTAAACGTATTGGTGAGTGTGCCTATAGTTTAACGGACCAGGATGGTAAGTCTGTCAGTACACATAATATTAGGAATCTCCGTAGATATCACTCTGTAAAATAATATGGCATGGACTCTTAGAGAATCAGTCAACATAACGTGATGGCATGACAAAACTCAAGAGATGTGACGAAGAATGCTAACCAGCAAAGTGGCATCGAGTGTTAGATGGATAGATGGTATGATAAGGCCTGTGCAGGCAAATACCATGGCTTGTGAAGCGATAGGGTCTCATGATGAGACGAAGAAAATGAAGTGGTAGACCTAAGACACTTGAGAGAAATCAGTGAGGCTAGGAAATGGACACAATAAGACATTCGAGAGAGTGAGAATGTGTGAAAATTTGACAAGTGTGTATGTATATATGTCTTCCAGGGTTTATTTATGTAATAGTGTAATTCTTTGTGTTTTCAGTGCGTTGCTTGTTTGAGTGTTTGTGATCCACACTTGTTTCACCCGTGTGAATCACATGGGGGCGTATTGTGACTGTTCCGGTCACAATGTTCCCAAACCCTTATTTGGTTGACTGCAAGAGAAGTCAGGTTAGGGTAATTTGTTCATACCATTTCTTTTCTTGTTCATCATCATTTAGGTTGTAGAATTTCATTTTATTTAGTGTATATATATCTTGTGTATCTCGGGGACTCAGTCAGGAATATTTCATTTAATTTGTATGGGAGATGTCAGTATACAAGACAGCGGATTGTGTAGGTAAGCTACAAGATGTTGCAACAGCAGGAAACTCTAGGCCAAATTTAGATTGGGCCGAGAATAACTTCCCTTGTCTTGAAGAAAGCTTTGTGTAAATTGTGTAAGGTTCTGACGTCAGAGAAGAGTTTCGCGCCACGAGTTGTAAGAAATATACATGGGTTCGAGATTATTGGTGTATTTTGTATGGGTTGGAGGGTATCATGACCCTGGCGGAGAAAGACGAAAACATGTGTTTACAAGATGAGCGGTGGGTTTTTCGTCAAGCGGGGCTTCACTTCTATTGTAGCGTCTGATTGGAAAGGTCGCGTTCTCGTAATTTGGCGTAGGCCTATTTGGAGAAACAGTTTTGTTGAAAGCATGGCTTGTGAATGTACTCGAAACGGCTACATATCACAACGATGTTATCTCTGTTAGCACAATTCAAGTTGGGTACGGAAGCACATTCATTTCTCTCGCAGAGATGTGGCTATGTAAACCAGTAAACATCTCTAACCTCAAACCACGTGTGGAAAATCTTAGAAATGCTGGGGAGAACTGATCTATCGAGCATGTCTCGTAGATTATCTGCTAGATCGTCGATGAGTGAGTAACAAACATCTTTATATTCCAACATTCATTTTGGGTCACATGTTTTCGTCATTGCCGAGGAGAGAAGATAGTAAACCATAGTCTGTTCGACGAGAGTCCCCGCCATATGTTTAAAGTTGATATTAATACACATATTTTGAAGGTTATAATTAGTTTTCTTTATAGGGAATTACACCTAATAGTTGAACGCCCAAATGATACCAGTTAGGTTGACCAAATGTGTGTCCAACACTCCACGACCCTGCCATTTCAATTGTGTGGTATATGATGAAGTACTTCCGATCAAAAATAGGAGGATGATTTTGGGAAGTTTTAAATCAGTCGCCCAAGAAGGGCTGGTAAAAAGTTACAACGTTACGTGATTGTCACCGAATCATGTCTTCGCAGTCAAGTACGGAGAAATATCGACACGTTACACAATCGGCGCTGGTCTCAGCTGTTTGACGCAATTTGTAGTTTTCACGATCGAACACTGAGAAAAATCGCGATTTACATAATCGGTGTCACTTTTAGTCTTTCGACGAGATTTCTATTATCCTTGAGGTCGGGCACGAAAAAATATAGTATTATTACTCAATCGGCGCCGCTAGCTGTCCGTTTGACAAGAATCCAGTTGTACTCGTCATCGAAAGCGGAGAAATATCGCGATGTATCGCAATCGCTGCTGCTCTCGGTCGTTTTACGAGATTCACGTTGTCCTCGCGGTTGGACACTGAGAACGCGATAGTATGCAATTGGCCGTTCAACGATTGTCTGCCTGTCTATGTGTCCTGGTAGAATGGCGGAAGCAAGCTCGAGGTTGGGCAGGGTTAAAATTCACGAGCAGTTATGGACATGGTCGGTGCCGTGATTCCCACTGTCCCTATGCTGTGGTTGAATGTTCACGGTGGATCACGAGAAGAAATGGGTATCACAATGCTATGTAGTCTGTTATTCCTAAGTGGGTTGATGCACTTCTCGCTCACCATACACTTTTAAGTATACGGTAATGGGAAAAGTGGCTAGTAGGGTTCGGTATGTTTCGTGATGGGTGCCCAACCACCTTTGACAGGATTCCCGCAGTCCTCGTAGACACAAATTCACGACCGGGCACGGGTTTTATGACTTACGCAACTGGCATCGATCTCGGCCCGTTTGACGAGATTCCCGCAGGCAAGTCGTGCGGTCAGCCGGCCGTTTTGAGGATGTGATTTTGGAGGATGAACGTTCGAAGTAGGTATCGGATATTACGAATTATTCTGAGAGGATAGCACGAATAATACGACAAGAGGCACATTTTCTTTCGAATTCAAATTATACAAGTTTTCGAGATAACCGGTTAGATTATATATCCAATGGAACCAAAGTTCGAAGGAAAAATAGACATATAACGGAGTTTCGAATTAACCGAACTGGATGTCGCAAATTTACGAGATGGATAGATTTTTAAAATATACCATCGTCTATGTATTTCGGAGCATTTTTGCGATTTTCTTTCGAAACTGTATCATTTCGCAATATCGCGACAATAAAATTATATCGCATTATTTCTGTACTTCAATTTGAAATATCCAAATTTATAGGTCAATATCAGAAATGAGAGGTTTCTGTTGAGTTTCGGATGTTATCACGAATAAACGTTTCATAAAAGTCAGGTTTTCGAATAATACAGAAAAACATTTCACACAAAATTAAACTCTCTTCTTGATGCCGAAAATATACATTGAACCGATGTAGACAGTACCACTGAAGGTATCCTCAGTATGCATTTCCTTGAGGTCGTGCACGGGGAAGCCTACGCAATCGGCGCCGCTTGCGTGAAACTCGCTTTATCACAATCTGTAAGCTTAGCGGCGCAGGTTTAAATGATTTAAACCGACCTCAGCGAATTTTCGTTACTTTCGTTACCCGTTTGTAAAATTAGCTACTTTTTCGTTACTTTTCGTTACCGGTAGACACCCTGGTATAACAACCAAAAATTACTGTCAAACCTTAATAATTCTTTTTTCTTCTTCTTTCGTTCTTTCTTTTCTTCTTCTTTCTTTCTCTCTCTCTCTTTTTTTTATTACAAAATTCCCTGACTTTTCCCGGTTTTCCCTGACCGCAACAAAAATCCCTGACTTTTCCCGGTATTCCTGGTCACGTATCAACCCTGACATTAACAAATTGAAACCAAAACAAAACAAAAAAGCACTTTTCTGACCTTTCTTTTCACTGTTTGCCTAGCTTTCATGTTTTCCTACACTTTCCACTTTAAGACAGATCTTCAGATCTTGTTGAAGAATTTCCCTAGCTATGTGTTGTTTATAGCGATAGAAGAAATGGTCTGCTAAAGAGCGTTTGTACTGGCTAATGACACGAATGCTCTCCTTTGAAGATGACAGCGTGTTTGGCTGTGGAGAAAGTTCTTTCCTTTTTATGTTAAACTGGTCTTTACTCTGAGTTTCTCCCTCCATCCCCCACCTGCCTGTCATTGTGATTGTCCTTTCTCTGTGTTTTTATTCTTCTTTCCCTGTCCAATACTCCTTAGTTAATGAATGAAAATCCACTGCCTGCTTCCAGTCTCCGACCGGGTCAGGAATGGAATGAATGAAGCCCCCATCTAGCGGCGAGGATACGAAGTGTAAGGAAGCGGAAGGAAGCTTGTAGTTTAACGTGACCGTTAATCGTGCGATCATGAGCCACGGGACCTCCTTTTTACGTGGAATCCGAACCACAGGACATGGCATTTCACTTCGAAAATCTCACATGCATTGACCGGGAATCGAACCCGGTCCGCCTTGGTGAGAGGCAGACAGCTTGACCGCTGAGCCACCACGCCCCGGATACGAAGTGTGCCGGCTGCCGAAGCCTGTCGCACTCCTCTGGGGCAATGATTAAATGAATGACAGATGAAATGAAATGATAGTGGAGAGTGTTGCTGGAATGAAATTGTGACAGGGAAAACCGGAGTACCCGGAGAAAAACCTATCTGCCTCCGTTTTGTCCAGCACAGATCTCACATGGAGTGACCGGGATTTGAACCACGGACCCAGCGGTGAGAGGCCGGCAGGCTGCCGCCTAAGCCACGGAGGCTCTACTCCTTAGTTAATACATATTTGTTTTTTTGACTGCAAGAAATCCATATTAAAAGTATTTACTGTAGTAGGATTGGGATATTTGCTGTAGTAGGATTGGGACCATGCTTCAGAAAGACAGCTGTGTTAAGCAGAAAAACATGGCAACTAGGAAAATGATACAGTACAAGATTTCAATCAGTAAAAGTAAAATTAAAAACAATCAAGTACATCAATACAAAAGTCCCACATTCAATTTACAGGAAAGATGATTATAACATCAGCAACCAAAATTGCAAAGAATTGCATGACCAAAATGCACAAGAACATTCAGACAGTTACAAAACACTGTATAGACCACTCCCAATATTTCACGAGAATTAATACACAAACTTCTGTGGATTAACGAAAACCATGAATTATCGACACAATGTATTCCCTTCAGTTAGTGGTAAATGAATCCTCCCGACAAGTTTAATGAATAAAATGCATTATATTATCTAGTGCAAATGTAATTACTACAGCTATGCATTAATTTCGTATATAATAGTATTTAAAAAAAAACTTGGCATAACTTGAATGAAACCTATTTTAACAATTTGTACATGTTTCGAACACTTGTGTTCTTCTTCAGCAAGGTTGAGCAAAGCATCTAATAAAAAATCTTTACTTAATATAACATAAAAAAAAGAAACAACCAACTTTTATGGAAATTTATGACTCACAATCTTTGAGTTAGAAAATATAAATGCCCCATTTATCATCTTCAAACATCAGTGTCATAAGTAAAATGTTGATATCACTCGACTGTATCGGACTATCATCTTATCCAATTCATTTTCAAAACAGAAAATTATTTCGATTTTGATAACTTGCAGTCCTTGACAGTGTTCCTTGATATAATAAGCCAAAAGCCTAAAACTTCACTGATAATGGTCAGAAAAGTCTCAAAGATTTTAAGAATATGCTTATATAGCATAGACCACCGAATATTTAGTTTTTAAATATATTTAAAGTAAATGTTTTTTGTTCACAATGTAAGTAGTATTTATATAATGTTGCTGGAGCTTTCTCCTGTGATGAATTTTCAACTACCCATGAAATATTGGGACTGCACTAGTTAATCACACATTGCATTCAAAGGTTCTTGGTTTAGTGATGTCAGTACTTACATGAAACCCCTAAATCCACTGGCGATGAGGCAAAGAATGAAAAGAAAGAGGGGTTAAAATTATTTAGCATTTCATCCAATGCAAAGCAATGAAAGGGGGAGGAAAGAGATCTACAGAAAAGCAAACTTCTCAAAGCATTGCTCAATTAAGTGACTAACTATGCCAGGGGTCGGCAACCAGTCGATCGCAAAAGCAGACTTGTCAAACACAAAACACTCCAGGGAATCCATAAAAATGACTATGAACATTTAATTCTAATTAGCCATTGCTAAGATTTTTTTTGTTCAACATATCTTTGTAAATCACCAATTCGAACAAGAAATGAACTTTCAAAAAAATACAGGAACAGATTGATGAGCATTTGGATTTCTGTATTCAACTTGGTGTCACAAGTCATTCAACTAACATTTCCTTTAAAATGTTGATGTGAGTGATGATCAAACATGTAACTGAAAAGTTTGAATATTACTACGCGAGTACCTATTTTATGGTTTTGCTACTAGGTGTAGTAGTCTGAACACAAAATTAAGTACAACAACTATTGAATATATGCACTCCTGAGCTAGAGAACTAGTGATAGCCAAAAATCTCACTACAAAAGCTAGAAGGTTACTCTGATATTTTCCTTTGTTGTTTTGTTTTACTGTTACTGCCAGGCCTATGCATTTCACATTTTCTTTTAAATATCAAATTGAACTGTAGCTGAATGTATCATTTTGATTACATAATCTATATACTTTCCCAACTACCACTTTCCTCAGCATATGGATTTAATCATAGGCAAAATAGATATTGTGACAGATCTTTGATCAGTTCTGTTCTTCCAAAGTAGCCCTCATACATTCCTGGGTAGCCGACCCCTGAATTATACTATTAACGATGTGAAAAAACATGTTTTTGAGGCATTTAAAATAATAGTTCTATTTCATTTAACACTATTACATTATTAGAAACGCAATTAGACATGGCTATAAACTGAAAGAAAGAAAGAAAGAAAGAATAATGACAGGATTAAGATTTTAGAAAATGAATATACCAGTAATTATAAAAATTAGTATTATACAAACATATAATACATTTCTATCCTTCTATCACATGAGTATACGGTAACCTGTAATATCTTCCTACACAGAAAAATGAGAGCTATAAACTATTGTAGAGTATGTTCCATATTTAAAGAAACATTCTATACTCTGTGAGCTGCCTGAATAGGATTGACATTTGGCAGGAAATTCCACGTCAGTCATCACCCCTCTGCCTCTTGACCAATCCATGTTCGCATAGTTGATGTCATAATACTCTGCGTTGCAATGTTACAGCCCATGTGCTTCAGTGCCTGGTCAGTTGTATCTCTGGCTTGTACAGTTCGGCAACCTCGTTCTCAGACCACATGGCGAGGCGAGAACTGTCAATCCCATTCTGGTAGCTCACCGAGTATACTACAGAATTAGGGGCCGATAACCTAGATGTTAGGCCCCTTAAAACAACAATTATCATCATCATCATCATACTACAGAATACTGGGTATCCTAGTGGCTGGTGTGGATACTTTGTAAAATTCATAGAGATTTAGAAAGTATTCTGGTAGTTATGAAAGATTCACCACAATGAACTTCATCTGTCCTTATGCAGGTTTCTTTTATTAACCAACTGATTTTCGTGATTCGTTTGTATGTTTACTGAATTACATTAGCTACCGTCACGCAACTACCCTGTAATTCAATAATCCACGGACAATAATTACTAATTTATAAAACTGGAGCATACGAAGGGCGTTCAATATATAATGCAACACATCTTTTTTCTAAAAGCAGGTTGGTTTAATTGAGGTTTCAAATACACCATGTTATTCCCCAATCCTTTGGTTCAATACCCTATTTTTCAACATAGTCTCCGTTCGATGCCATGGCCTTACGCCACCGTAATGTGATGGCCTGTATGCCTGCATGGCACCACTCAACTGGTCAATGTCGGAGCCACGTCGTGCTGCATCAATAACTTCCCCATCATCCATGTAGTGCTTGCTGCGAAGTGCATCCTTCATTGGGCCAAACAGATGGAAGACACAGGAGCGAGATCCAGCCTGTAGGGTGGATGAGGAAGAACAGTCCACTGAAGTTTCGTGAGCTCATGTTGGGTGCGCGGACTTGTGTGAGGTCTTGCGTTGTCGTGGAGAAGTTCATTTGCATTTTTGTGCCTACGAACACGCTGAAGTAGCTTCTTCAATAGAGTAGCACAATACACTTCAGAGTTGATCGTTTCACCACGAGGGAGAACATCTAACAGAATAACCCCTTCAGAGACCCAGAAGACCATAGCCATGACTTTACCAGCTGAGGGTACGGTTTTGAACTTTTTCTTTGTGGGAGAGTTGGTGTGGCGCCACTCCATGGATTGCCGTTTTGTTTCCGGTTCGAAGTGATAAATCCATGTTTCATCACCTGTGACAATGTTTGACAAGAAATTGCCTCCTTCAGCCTCATAACGAGCAAGCAATTCCGCACAGATGTCCCTTCTTTGCTTTTAAAGGTCTTCCGTTAGGTGTCGAGGAACCCTACAGACTGGATCTTGCGACTTCTGTCTTCCATCTGTTTGGCCCAATGAAGGATGCACTACATGGATGATGGGGAAGTTACCGATGCAGCACAACGTTGGCTCCGACATTGACCAGTTGAGTGGTACCATGCAACCATACAGTCCCTCAAATTACGGTGGCATAAGGCCATAGCATTGAACGTAGACTATGTTGAAAAATAGGGTATTGTACCAAAGGATTGGGGAATAACAAGGTGTATTTGAATCCTCAATAAAAAAACAACCTGCTTTTAGAAAGAAAAAAAAAAGTATTGCATTATATATTGAACGCCCCTCGTACAATGTACTGTTCCCATATGAACAGTTTTACATGCATTATAATGATGATCAGAGCAGACCACAAAAGGTTGACATGTTTAATATGTTCAATACATAGGGACCTGAAAAAAATCGCATTTGCGATAAATGCGAATTTTTAAATTTCGTTCAGAATCCAAGCCTACGTTAATTTTAATGTAAAAAAGTCAATTTTTACGCGTAAATCAAAGTGCGACAAAATGCGAATTGTGGCCCAAAATGCGAAAATTCTAAATAAGTGCGATTTTATAGCGAAATTACTTTAAATCTGCTCATTTATTTGCTCATTTGTTTATTAAACAAAAGAAAATGTTCAGTAGTTGGCCTAATTGCTCGCTAGCGATACCTCATCTCGGACTCCCAGTGTGCTACGCATATTGGTCGATATAACAATCGATTTCTGTATCGATACGAACTTTCGACTATCTATAACTTATTCAGACAGCTGACGAACGAAACTCGTTTGTGTACTTGGCACATCGCGGAAACTTGTGGTTTGTCGAACACGTGGACTTCGCTAAGCGGAAAATTTTGCGGCTTGCCGTTTGAATAGGAACCTCATTCTTTTTGTAACCTTCAAGCACTTCAAGGTTCAAAGTTTTTTCTAGGAATGGGACATACTGCTGTAACTGCTCATGAAAGAGCACAGTAGTACGCTAATCATGGCTTTTATTGTTCCGACTCTGCAACAGTATTTTGCAAATATTGTAACTGCCGTGTTGGGTGGGAGAAGAAGGACAATATTCAGAAACATATTACATCTGTAAAACATGTTGCGAAGCGACGAGAATGCGCAACAGTTTCTGAACCCAAACAAACCTCTGTTATTGAAAGATTACAGGGTGCCAAACGACAGAAGCATGACAAGGACTACTTCGCAAAAAGAACTGTTGAAGTATTTCCCTTGGAAAAGCTAGAAAATGAAACTGTAAGAGCGTGGATTGGAAAGGAAGGAAGGAAGCTTGTAGTTTAACGTGACCGTTAATATCGAGATCATGAGCCACGGGACCTCCTTTTTACGTGGAATCCGAACCACAGGACATGGCATTTCACTTCGAAAATCTCACATGCAATGACCGGGAATCGAACCCGGACCGCCTTGGTGAGAGGCATACAGCTAGACCGCTGAGCCACCACGCCCCCCTGTAAGAGCGTGGATTGCTGAATTTTCAAGTCTAGGGGAGCTGCCTAACGCGAGAACTCTCCGCGAAAAATATCTGCCTGGTAAGTACGGTTTAAATAAATACATTTGCATTTTGGTTCTCTCTTGCTCATATAACATATACAAATTAAAGCTAATCCAACTTCTGTAGAGGCTAAGCTTACAGCCAGTGCTTCCATAACCTTTCCAAGACATACCTTAACCTAACCTATAAAATTGTGAAGGTAATCCAACTTCATAATATAATACCTAACAGAACCCGTCCATCTATTTTACTATAGGAGAAGCTAATGTGATAATTCTGTTATTTGGTTTGAGCCATGTCCATCATAGCCTCTAAAAAATGAAATAAAATAAATTTCACTGGATTCCTATGGCTAACACAAATCGTCTTCTATTTTCAGAAGTTGCAGCTGATCACAAGAAATCAACAACTGAAGCTCTAGTTGGGAATAAAATTAACATTTTATGTGATGAAACCACAGACAGAATGGGTCACTGTGTTTTTGTTGTACTGTTCCAAGTGCCAACAGCAATTGAGAAGAAATTATTTGTTGCTGGAGTGAAATACCTCGAATCCAGAAATGCTACAAACTGTTCCCGTGCTGTGTTAGATTCATTGCGTGATCACAGTGTGCAATATGATGACGTGAAGTCAAAAAATGGGGACTTAAAGGCAGCAAAACTTTTTCCAACGCCAGTACTTACTCGATGGAACAGCTGGTTTGAAGCTGTTTTTTACTTAGCGAGTTATTTTCATGATGTTGTGAGTTTTTTTAAGCTATCTGACATGAAAGATGTTAGTAACAGTGGTGTTACATTTCTGCGAGGCTTGACAGATAGAGATGTAGATAGGATTTATTCTGAAATAATTTTTGTGAAAGAGCATGCTAGTGAACTTGTTGAACTTCTCACTCTGCTTGAGGGGTCCCAGTATCCAACCTCACATTTGCTTTATCCCAAACTTGAAAACTTATATGCTAATTTTGGTGCAATAATTCAAGGCCATTATTCTGAAGCGACAGATAATGCCTTAGCTAAACTCACAGCCTTAGAATGTGCTACAAGGAAAGATTTGTTTGTAAAAGTAGCTCAGTCTGCTAGAAGCAAGCTTGTTAGATTAAAGGCAAGTGATACCAATCGCAAAAACTTTGAAGCCATAGCACAGATATTTTACCCTAGGCACGTGGTATTGAACAATGACAAGGAAACCGATATTCAAAAACTTCCGGGCTTTACAAACATTCCATGTCATGAAATAAGGAAGGGCTATGATTCTTTCAAGAATATTATTGAATCGCAGTTAAAACAAAATGAGGAGTGTAAAGTAGTATGTGCCTTGACTGCTGTTCAATATGAACATGAACATTTTGCCAAGAGTTCTTTAGATCTTTTGTGGACACCAACAAACAATGTGGACAGTGAGCGTGTTTTGTCACACTACAATACAATTGTTACAGACAGAAGGTGTAACTTGAAAGAGTGCAACGCAGAGTTATTTACAATGCTTTCATTTGAACATTAAATTGTATCTCAAGTGTCGCCAATAAAGTCATATAGTCCGCAAAAATCCGGAAAAAATAGATGCTAATTTTCCAAAAATAGATGCTAAATAGGGAAAAAATAAATGCTAATTTAAAGGAAAATAGATGCTAAAATTTCAGGTCCCTATCAATACAAAATAAGTCAATGAAATCACATCAATCTGAGACCCTTATAATAACACGAAAATTGGAGCGATATCATAAGACAAGAAAGACTTGACACAATGAAAATATTAATTTCAACAAGACAACATAGACATTTTAAAAAGGTCCACACAGGAGGAATATTTTCAGAGGCTATGAAGGAGATGCTGGAACTACATACAAAGGATATACTGTAATACTTTTCAACAGCTTAAAATAGCCAGCTTAGAGTGAATATGATACTTATCAGTATCAAATTGTAGGACCAACTCAATTAACAATTTCAATCATGATCAATAAGAGAACAGCTGACTGGGATACAGTATATCAATACTTGGATGGAATAAATATAATAAACAACAGTCTTAAGCAATTAAAAACATTCTTTCAAGATTATTTTTCTGTCAAAAAATTGATGTCCATATAGACAAAGTTCTGAAAACGAAATTGTGAACTTACTCTCATTATGATCAAACTCCTTCTCGATGGCAGCATCAGTTTCAGACACAGGAAGATCCAGCATCTCTAAAGCTATTATCGAAGCCAAGGCCTCCTCTCTTATCCACATCAATTTGCCTGCCACAAAAATACAAATGTCAGTTATGAGTTGCAATCCACACGAAACAAAAGAGAAAATAGTAAAGCAACAAACACTTAGCAGGGGCATGAATTTACAAATAGATAATAATACACTGTATTACCCTTTCAAGATACGAGTGCCGCTGAACTTGGTTATGCCAGCGTTTGTTGTTTATAGCAGCTGAAACCGTGAAGGACGAGGAGGGAGACACAGTGATGACAGAGTGCCCTCTGCACATAAGTCAAGCAGCATTGTGCGTGCTACTTGCTTTAGATAGAAGTTATATTGTGGATATTATTGTGAATGGAAAAATTAATAATAATGGCTGAATTAAGAATGGTGTGTTTCGAATCTTTTTAAGCGGAAATTATCGATCATCCATTCTGGTAAAGCTACTAATAGACCAGGATATGGAGGTGTTGGTATAACTTTACATAAGAAATTAGGAGAGAGAGTAAAGGGATTTGTACAGTAAATTTGAGCGAATAATTTTAGTGAAAATTGAAACGAAATCAAAGAATACAGTGATAGTTCATGTTTATATGCCGACTGGTGAAGGGGAATAAAGTGGTAGAACATTGTTATGAAGATCTCGGTGAATTAATAAATACAGTAGAAGCCCGATACACCCCGGATTTGGATATAACGCGGATGAACTATGTCTCCCAAAATAAAATACTGTATCATTTATGATGCGGAGAAGTTACACAAACAGCCAAAACGTTGACGGAAAAAATAGAAGAAGGACCAGACATTACTATGGCAGAAGTTGCAATGGGCAGTTAGAAAGATGAAGATGGGGAAATCTGTGGGAATAGACGAAGTGGCAATAGAAATGATCAAGGCGGCAGGACCAGTGGGACTGCAATGGACATACAGACTTCTCAGGAGTGTGTGGAGAGAGAAGAAAGTTCCTGAAGACTGGAAAAAGGGAATAATATTGCCAATATTCAAGAAAGGAGACAGGAAGGTGTGTGGTAACTACCGAGGAATCACCATCATCTCGCATGTTGCCAAAGTAATGGAAAGAATCCTAGAAAAAAGAATTAGAGCAAAGGTAGAAAGCCAAATAGAGGAGGAGCAGTTTGGATTTAGAGGGGGCAGGTCAACTGTGGAACCCATTTTCATTCTGAGACAGAACATTGAAAAGAGTTGGGAATATGGGAAGGATATGGTAATGACTTTTATTGATCTAGAAAAGGCCTATGATAGAATCCCTAGAACAAAAGTTTGGGAAAGCCTACCAAATAGGGGGATAGGCAAGGAACTGAGAGACATAATAAATGCATGTGCATGAATTGCTACAGTAGTGTGAAGACTGGAGTCGGGACATCGGAATGGTTTAAAATTGACACTGGACTAAAGCAAGGAAGTGTGTTGTCACTGTTATTGTTCTTAATGGTGATGGATGACATCATGAAGGCAGCAATGAAAGACTTCAGTAGGGCAAAGATGAGATGGAGGTACAAGATCAGTGAGACGTAATAAATAAAAAGATTGAGCAATGGGGATTGAAGATAAATGTGGAGAAGAGTAAAACAGTGGTGATGAGTAGAGGTGAGAAAGAAGGAAAAGGAATATGATGATGATGATTGTTGTTTTAAGGGGCCCAACATCCAGGTTATCCGCCCCTAATGGATTGGGTGATCGTGAAGATGATAATGAAATGTAAACTATAACTAAAACTAACTACTAACTTATATACTAGAAGAAGAAATGGAAAACAAAAGGAGAATAAGGCAAATAAAGGACAGGAGGAAAAGAAATGCCCTCAACCCTCGAAGAAGGCGGATTGAGAGACTTGGAAGGAAGGAGAGCCATAAAAGGCAGATAGGAAAGGGAAAGAGGAGAGGGTCCGCCCCCACAGGTAATGGATAAAAGGGGGAAAACCAGACCCAGCTCAGGAATCCCTCGGGGTCGCCAACTCCCGAACTCACCAGCCGTGAGCCCCTGAGGGTGTAGCAATATCTAGGGTGCACCAGAAGTGGTGGGGCTACATACACCCTGCCTCCTTAAGGGCCTTGAGCACAAGGCAGGAGGTAAAAAGAAATGAAAAAGAAGGCTGACCCCTAGCAGAACGAGGGTATAAGAAAAGACGAGACAAGGGCCAATTAAGGCGGGAAAGGAAGAGACTCCCTAGGCCTCGGATACCCTAATACCGTCGGGGTCGGAAGAGAACAAGAGTTGACCAAGTAGGGTCGACAGGAAAGAAGACGGAGAGGAGCCCGGCACAAGTAAGTGGAAGTAATGCCGGACTCAGCTGGGGCCCCGTGGTCGCCAACCCACGTCCCACTAGATGTGAGCCCCTGGGGGGGGGGGGAATAATCAAAGTCGGAGATATGGAATTGGAAGTGGTGAAATACTTCAAATACTTGGAAAGTGAACTGATTGAAGATGGAAGATAAGATTTGGAAATTAGCAGAAGAATACAACTCGGGAGTGCTTTCTACCAACAGGTACGGGGACTAGTATGGAACAAGGATATACCAATTAAGGCTAAAGAAGTTTTGTACAAAGCATATTCTGATCCTATATTGACGTATGCAGCGGAAACTTGGACATGACTAAGAGGGATGAGAGCAGAGTACAGGCAGCTGAGATGAGATTACTGAGAAGTATGGTCCAGAAAACGAGGAGAGACAGAAGATATACGGAAAGAACTGGGAGTACAGAAACTAAACGAAAAACTGGAGCAAAATAGATTGAGATGGTTTGGACATGTCAAACGGATGAATGAAGTAAGGCTACCAAGACGAGCACTGGAACGACAGATGACAGGGAAGAGAGGACGAGGAAGACAAGAATGCGTTGGATGGACTAGGTGAAGAATAGCATTAAAAAACGTAACCTGGATTGGAACACCGTGTCGGAGAGGAATGGTGGAACGACAGAACAAAGTGGAGAGGAACTATATTTGCCCCCACCCGGTGTCAGCTGGAAAAGGGGAAATGAAGATGATGATCATTTACGAATGATATTTGCACTCTCAGTGGTATTTTATAAACTTAAAAAAACCTAATGCAGTCTGCATGTAGCATTTCTACAGTATAATTTACTGCTATATACTTCAAGCTCTCTATACAATAACCAAAAGAGATGGACAAAATTAAATTCAACCTTTGGTTTGTCTTATCAACATACATACTGTATCAAGATTGTTGCTAGACAGAAGCTTTGAATACACATCTCACGGTTAACATTGTGACGCAGTCAACAAAGTAACTATGCAACAGTGCTTGGCAATAATCGAAATGAGCACAACCACCACCATGTGGATCATAAATTATTCATTCAGGGTCTAGATTTCTGTGTGCTTGTTGCGATGCTGTAGCCAATTTGGTAAGTTTCTGAAATGTTTTACAGTATGTACTTGCAATGTTCTTTAAATTTAAATACAGTACCGTATATAGTACAATATGTATAATACTGCATTGCATTATGTGATCTTCCTAACTTTCCATGCATAGTTTGTCATTACACGGTTCACTTTCGATACACAACGGGTACGCTATAACACGGGGATAAAGCACGTCCCCTGACAACCTCGTTATATCGGGCTGTACTATCAAAGGAGAGGAAAATTTAAATCACTTGGAGATTGGAATGCAAGTGTTGGTGAAAGAGTTGAAGGAAATATTAACTGTTAAATTTGGACTTGGAAACAGAAATGAGAGAGGCGAAAGATTAAATAGAATCCAAAGATGTTGACAAAGACACTCAAATAGAGTTTTGATTGATTCTCTCTGCTAGATGGCATTGAAAGAGACAGTCGAAATTGGTGCTTGGATCACATTGATGAAACAGACTCGAACAATTTATACCTGATAGCTTAGGTCATAATATACATATTTCCAGTTGACCATCAGATCAGAAACTGAATCTTAGGTGGAGTTGGGAGCTACACTAAGGGCCGTATCCACAGACATCACTTCAACTTAACTTTCACTTAACTTAGTCAAGTTAAAAGCTAGGCCACTTGAAGTGAAGTTTCGAATTTGTATTCAGAGACGAAACTTAACTTCCACTCGACTAAGTTAAATTTGAGTCAAAAGCAAGTTAGTGCTTGGTGTCTGACGTCATTATGGGACACAATATTCCAAGTGCACAGTTGCTCCGTGCGTAAACCACTGCCGTCTCGATCCTCTAATCGAGATGGTGGTGGCATAAACACACGGCATTCATCGTTGTTTGCTTTTGCTTGTAAGATAGTGTTCTGTATTGCTTGTTGCTGTTTGGCAGCGTCTGTAAGATAAATTGAAATGGAAGAAAAATAATAAAAGGCTGTATTTTACCGCCGACGAAAAAGTCTACATAAAAGAACTCGCTATTAAATATAGGGACGTCGTGGAGAGTAAGAAATCGGACATCGTGTCGATTTCCATGAAGAAGAAGAAATGGCAAGAAATCACTGGTGAGTTCAATCTCAATTCCCAGTATACAAAGGTAAGTGCAATCTCTAAATCATTTAAGTGTATAATACTGTACCATGAACTGTATCTAGAATGTTACAGTGGTAACCGTAGATATAATTTAACACAAAGATTGTTTGTTTTCATACCACAAAATGAAAGTGAAGAAATCCAATTGAGAATGAACAAAAATTTGAACAAATTTGCAGTATCATCTCAATATTAGTATGTACTCAGAGGAAACAGTTAATTTTGTATTTATAAACTAATAAGTCATGATGTGAGGCATTTAATTACCATAAGGTGGGAGGGTTACTGCACTAGGCATTATTCTACATGGTGTATCTGTGATGATGTTACAAACTTTCAGGGATGATGGAGGAAGGGAAATGGATCAATGTGAGATAAGGAACCATAGTACGGAAATAATAAAAGTAATGATATTGATTTTACGTCCCTTTTAACTACTAAGGCTTTTAGAGATGCCGGGGTGCCGGAATTTCGCCCTGAGGGGGATCTTTAACGTGCCAGTAAATCTACTGACACATAGTACGGATACGATCGAGTCGCATGTTACTGTATTAGCAAAGTGCTACTCATTTAATACGGTTTACCTGCATACGTTTCACAAGCTGTTATATTGAGGCAACAACTACAAAATGGCCTCCCCCTGCGTCAATGCACGTACCACTTCAACTCGTCAACACCGACTGAATTCTACAGTACAGACATCGTACTCCGTTCCAGTCAATACGCAGTGGAGTAGTTGAGTTAGCCTCCTAGCCTCTTCTGCTCGTCGGGAGTGTCGACCCTTCAATCGTACCACATTACAGTATATGTTTTCCACTGTCGGATGTATCAGACCGATTTTTGGTTTAACTTTTGACTGCAAGTCGCAGTGGATGTGGCGTTGGTCTACTAATTGCAAGTTAGCGGGGTCAAACCCAACTACGCTCGGTGGCATTTACGGGTGCTTACACGTGCAAACCCCATTTCGTTGGCTTCTGGCACATTACGGAACGCCTGCCGGACGAAATTTCGCCACCCTGGCATCTGTTAAGAACTAAAATTGAGGACGGACGTTAAATAAAAGCGAATATTAATAACTGTTGACTCGATCGTTACCGGACTATGGGTCCTTATCACAAATGGATGCATTTCCCTTCCTCCATCATCCCTGTAAGTTTGTATCATCATCACTAATACATAGTGTATAATGATCTACCTGTAATATAAAATGAATGTTTCATATTTTTTACATTGTTTTTATTCCAGAGAACAGCAGAGCAAATTAAAAAATGAAACATGAAAACTAAAAGAAAACAGGAACTGGCTCAGGAAAAGAGGCAGAGGATGGACTACAGAAGGGGGTCCATGTCCAGGATCTAGCAGAAGCACTGATCCTAATATCGATGGCATCGACACAATTGATATCGAGGTTCAAGATGCCATTGACAGTGACACGCTGGCGTTGGTGGCCAACAAATGTAACAGTGGAGCTTACGTTCTACTGAGCGATGGTAGCCTGGGAATGGATGAAGAACAGTTGCAGGCGGATGTACAGGAGGAATTCGAGAATTCTGCACAGATTAGTAAGATAATTTAAAATTCTATTTCTCCTATTTGCAGTCTTAATTCAGTAATGTGAACATGTATGATTAACATAATTAAATTATTTTTCCTTCGTTCCAGGAGATCAAGACAAGACAACCCCTGGAGCCACCAGAGAGGCAAGAAAATCGGTTACCGGTATAATAAAGGAGTCCGATAAGAGACTAGAAAGGAGTGATGCACTGCTACTACAAGACAAAGAACTTCACTCCCTAAGAATGAAAGAGATGGCAGCAAAAGTGATGGTAGCAGACATGGCATGCCAAAAGATGGCTCTTGAAATGCAGCATATGAAAGAGAAACACGAACTGGAAAAGAAAATGTTGATGAAAAGCTTGTCTCATTAATATGTTATTAGATGTAGGCTAATGAAATAATTTAATTAAAATGGCATTGTATAAATGCAGCTATGATTGCTTGCCCTCTGGGTCTGTCTTCTGAGGCCATGACAGGCACAACTCTATCTGGAAAGTCAACATTATTGTAAACATCATTTCCATAAGTTATACCAATATTGTGAAGTACAGCGTAAGCAGCTACTACATGAGTAGTTGTTCTTAGTTTGGTGTTCAGTTTCTTTGATAGGTATGAGAATTTTCTTTTCCAGATACCAAACAACCGTTCCACAATATTTCTGGTCCTTGTATGAGCACGGTTGTACCTGTTTTCAGCCTCATTTTGTGTGTGAAGTACTGGTGTAAAAAGGTATTGTTTCTGGGCATATCCACTGTCACCCAATAGAATTCCACTTAACCTCCTTTCCTCGAATGCAGTCATAAGAGCACTGTTTTCAAAAATCCTGTTGTCAAGTGCTGATCCAGGCCAACGAATTACAATATTTAATATTTCCATTTTTGGACCACACACAACTTGTACATTTAGAGACATCCATCCTTTCCGATTCCTCTAAATTTCAGCAGAAGGGCCTCCTGGACTCCTAAGAGGAATGTGTGTGCAGTCAATGCACCCCATAACATCAGGAAACCCTGCTATATCATAAAATGCGCTTTTGTTATGAGTAATAGCTTCTTGTGTTGATGGAAATTTTACATATCTTCCCAGATGTCTAGCTAAACATTCTGATATTTTAGCAATAATTCTACTGACAGAAGGTTGGCTAATACAACGGAGATCTCCACATAAATTCTGAAAAAATAAAAACAATGCTGTGTCTTATTAATGGTGTTCATATTACTAAAAAAAAAATCGTTTGAGATTTTAGCTTACCATACATCCATTCTTTTACATCAACCACTACTAACCCATGAAATAGCACAATAGATGTAATTGGTCGCAGAGCAACCGTTATTTCTCGATACTCTATAACAATAATATTAATAATAGCGTTGGGAGATATACAAATGGAATGTGAGAGTAAAACTGAAGTAGGATTGAGAGGTTATAGTTGGCCAGGTGTAACTTCAAAACGAGTAGGACTAATAATAATTAGGGACCAAATACAGAAAAAAAATTAATAATTTCTGCTTACAATTATTGATAATTTTAAAGTAGTAATGATATTATGTATTACTTGCCTGCATACTGCCAGTTGCATAAAATCTTAGAGCAGTCAATACTTTAATATGTACTGGCAATGGTAGTCCTCTCCTGTTCTGATCTCCAACGTGTTCTGGTACCACCAGCGGCATTATAATGTTATTATTTACGCATTCCTTAGAGACTGTATCGTCTTTTAAATTCACTGTCTGTGAGAGTATCGAAAGGATTTCCACCATTCCTTACATACACCCGTGGTACCGGCAAATTATTCTCGTAGGCGTAATCCATGAATTCTTGGAATCCATCATCATCATCATCGAAATCCATTTCAATCGTAAACTAAACTTTATCGCATTGAACTGATGTTATCACAGTGTTCTTCAGGCAATTTGCAGCAATGAAATGAGGTTTAAGGTTGGTCTTCAGCTATCTTGAATCTCACTAACTTTTGACTAGGTTCACACTTAAGTGTAAGTTAAGTTTGGTCTCTGAATACCAGCTCAGGCTTTTATACACGGGAAAGTAAGATGTAAGTGATAGTTAAGTTGAAGTGATGTCTCTGAATATGGCCCTAAGGATCTTCTGGACAGGAATCTCAATCATTACCCACAGACCTTCAAGGTGGATTAATGATCTGTTGCTCCCCTCCTGATGATCATGTTTTGTATAATGCTATCTTTGTCTATACATGTTGCATTTCAGTGTTCTGTACCACTGCTACGTAGATACACGTTTATTCTCCACATACTTGTCTTAAGTTATCCCAATACAACGATATCAAGATTTACATGTTTTTGATTGTAAGCCCATTTCCTTTGTAATGCCAAAAGGCTCATAATAATATCTGAAATTTATTGGAAGCACTTGTTAAATACATACAATTTCGTACGATTTGTTAACACATATCATACGAACAGTTTAGCTATTATTATTATAATGTAAATTATGTTATTCTGTGCGGAATGTTGTTATAAACCTTTTCACTGCTGAATTCTTACCTAGTTCTGTGCACCCCCTGTGCTGGACTATCTTAGCCAACCACCTCCACCTGCTATGTTCACATGGGGGCATGGTGGCACAGCGGTCAAGCTATTGGCCTCTCACCAAGGTGGACAGGGTTCGATTCCCAGCCAATGCATGCGAGTAAATCAATTTAAGAGGAAAACTCCGTCAATCAACACTTATGTATTAAAACATAATTACATTGGGTACATGTTTCAAACCTTATTGGTGCTTCTTCAGCCCTGAACTTTTATAAAGTTTGCAAATAATCATAATACACCTAACATCAACATAATGCTTGCAAAGCATATTAAAATAAAAAACATACATAAATCCTGAAAATGACAAGTTAAAACAATGAAAACACATTAAAACACTGTTAAAATTGACTAATGTTAGTTGCGTCGTAGTATGACGCTTTAGTCCATTTGAATTTGGATGATTGACCACATAAAGTTTTTTCTGACAGACTTGACATTGAGTTGTGTGTGGGGAGTGATGAGTCAAGTTGATATTCTAATGGGATTGTCCCATGCGGCAATTTGACGGAGGTTTCTCCTATGAATAAAATCTTGTCGAGATTCATGAATTGATCTCTTTATGCAGAGTCTATCCAAAAAGAAAGAAAAGAAATAATAATTAATATAATTAGGTCATTAGAAATGAGTTTAGAATTAATATTAACGGAATTCTTAAAACATGAGATTGAGAAAATGCAAACTGACTTACGCTTGTCGGGAAGGAAAGAACGTGGGCCGATGACCCTAGGCCCGTCTGTCTTTGAAGTGAACTGAGAATGAAATAAAAACCTATAAGAAAAAAGAAGGGGGGGAGGGAAAAAATTTGAAGAATCAAAACTACTTATATGAAAACAGAAAAATAAACGTGTGGTGTGAAAAAGCGAAAAACATCGTTACCTTAAGTGGTCCGTGTGGAGGTTGCAAGAAGAATGTTGTGAAAGCTATGACTCATATAACGTGTGGTCCCACGGCGGGGAAACGGCATGCGTGAGGCGAATAGGCAAGGTAGAGGAGTGGTTAAGGGGAAGGGGCTGCGGTCCTTGAGCCAGGGAGATGACGGAAGCGGCTGGGTTGCTACTGTGTGATTAGAAGTCTGAACTGGGGACAGAATCTATATTCATTTTAATTTTTTTAAATGTCTAATCTGGGGATGGAAGATATGGTGGTTTTTTAAATCTGGTTCTAATTATGTGATCTGCTACCTTGTCGTAAAGAACGTTGGATTCCCAATAAATTTCATTTAGATTATCTGCTGGGTAGGATCTCTGGGCTAAATTAATTTCAAATTGTTCCAAAACATTCATTGTGGATCCCTTATTGTCAAAATGGATTATATGTAGGTCTTTGTTGATGTCTGAGAATTTGTGGCCGGTTTCTTGCATGTGACTAGCCATTGCAGAGAATTTTTTATGTTTAGTAGCGTTGACATGCTCAACATATCTCGTAAAAAACGCTCTCCCGGTTTGACCTATGTAATTAGCTGGACATTGTTGACATTTTAATTCATATACACCTGATCTATTAAGTTACTTTGGTTAATTTTGGTGGAGTTGAATTTTTTTTTCTGATTAGTGTTGACTGTTCTAAAAGCTATTTTGCAATCATTTTTCTTGAAAATGTTGGTAATGTTATAAGTTGATTTATTATGAAAAGTAAACACTGCAAATTTTGATTTGTTTGTAATTTCCGGTTGGAGTTTAGTTACTGGCTTGTTTTTAATTCTATGAATGATGCTGTCTACATCTTTTTTGATGAAACCATTTGCTTGAGCTATTTGATAAATAATTGAAATTGCAGCCTTAAGATCACATTCTGACATGGGTATACTGAACGCCCTGTTGACAAAACTTATGAAGGCAGCTTTTTTATGGGAGTCAGGATGATGTGAATCTTTACTGATAATGGTATTTGTTTGGACTGGCTTCCTGTAAATCCGATAATCTCTTTACTGTAATATCAAGAAATTAATGATGTTGTTGTTTTCGGATTCTATTGTAAAACTAATGCTGTTGTTCAAATTATTAAGTTCATTGAGCACATGAACCTCTTTCACTTCATCCACATCTACGATCCTGAACACGTCATCGACGTACCTGCCCCAAAAGACCAACCCTTTGACCTTGTTAATTATTTATTTATCGTATGGCTTTTAGTGCCGGGAGTGTCTGAGGACATGTTCGGCTCGCCCGAGTCTGTAGCTGCTTCCAGCGGACACCCTAAAGGGCGAGCTACAAGTGCCGTTCAATTTCAAGTAGTTCCAACTTTCGCCACCAGATATCAATGATACCTAGTGGTGAACGTTGGAACTTTGAAATGGCGTTCTGACGAAATCTAACCTAACAAATTTTGCTTTACACAAGTTTAGTCTGTGAAAGGATCTTTAACATGCCATAAATCTATGACATGGGACCGCCGGCTTTACTTCCCCTCCGAAGGAAGGCATACTGAAGGATTTTTAACGCTCTTAAAAAATCCGACGACTTCGGCCAGGTTTGAACCCGCTATCTTGGGCATAGCAGTTCAGCATGCTACAGACTACGCCACCGAAGCCGCTACCTTGTTAATGATTTGGTTGTATTCTAGATCGTCCATGTAAATATTGGCAAGAATGCCTGACAAAGGTGAACCCATTGCCAAGCCCTTGGTTTACGAATAAATTTTTATTGTTGAACTTGAAATGGTTATTTTCTAAAATGAATTCCAAAATTTCCATGAATTCGCTAATTTCGACTGTTGAAAGTTTACTGAATGTTTTTAATTTTTTTTCAATGATCTTAATTGTTTCTGGGATGGGAATGCTAGTATACATGTCCTTTATGTCCACAGTGTGCATAGAATGAGAATTTTTTAACGATAAATGCCTGGTTGCTTCACAAAAATGAACCGAATTGTTGAAACTACAATTTGCTTTAAGTTTGAAATGTTCTTTAATGAATTTTTGCGCTAACTGAGAAGCCTTGTAAATAGGACTGCTCCTGTAATTAACTATGGGTCTTATCGGGATGTTGGTTTTATGTACTTTAGGTAATGCCCTGAGGGTGGGAATACACGGATTAATGTTCACCATTTTTTCAGCCTGTCTATCGCTAAGAATGAAATTGGTATGTTTTAAAACCGTAAAATTCGCACTATTAAGAAAATCTTCTGTTTTGCTGCTGTAATCTGATTCTTTCATAATGACGAATGTATTGCCTTTGTCGGCTTTTGTAACAATTAAAACTGTTCTGTTTTATTTTATTTTTAAGATTAGAAACGTCCTTATTGTTGTTAGCTTTTGTTTTTTTATTAGTGTTCGCTTTTATGATTTTACACATTTTCTTTTTGATTTGGAGTCTGACTTCTTCTTGTTTATCTAACGGAAGTTATCTGATAGTGGATTCGGTTTCTGAAATTAACTTGGTTAGGTTGAAGTTGTTATACTCTGCTGCCCAGTTGAATTTAATTCCTTTGTTAAGAATATCTATTTCTCCGCTGTTCAAATTAATGCCTGATAGGTTTTTAACCGGTTCTGCGAACACGTGTGTTATCTGTTCGCGCTGTTCTACTTGAGTCTCGGTTTTCCTTTCCATTAGATGTTTTAATTTGTTGTTAATGGTGGTTTGTTTTTTATTGGCTAACGAATCTACAGTTGAGATGACCTTGGACATGAATAGGTCCCACTCCTTCCACCCGGAAGCATTGGCGGCTGTCAAGTGAGCATTGTACAATTCAACGTTTATTTGATTTTTCTTTATGTATAGAAATTTTCTTTCCCGTTGCAAAATTTTCTTGTTAATTATTTGTTGAGTTCTAATTTCAAAATTATTATTGCATTTTCTCTTTTGGAACAACTTGATATGCGCCGGTATTAAATTATGTTTTATGCATTTGTTGATGAAGTCAATGTCTTTGATTACTTTGCTTAATTTGATTCTAAGGTTCTTATACTTATTATTCAACCTATTGGCTTGACTTGCCTTGTTGATCTTTGTTTCATTTCAAATCCATAATGGATTTTGTTAGGTCCGTATTGACAAATAACTAATAAATCAATTTAAGAGGAAAACTCCGTCAATCAATACTTATGTATTAAAACATAATTACATTGGGTACATGTTTCGAACCTTATTGGTCCTTCTTCAGCCCTGAACTTTTATAAAGTTTGCAAATAATCATAATACACCTAACATCAACATAATGCTTGCAAAGCATATTAAAATAAAAAACATACATAAATCCTGAAAATGACACAAGTTAAAAAAATGAGAACACATTAAAACACTGTTAAAATTGACTAATGTTAGTTGCGTCGTAGTATGACGCTTTAGTCCATTTGAATTTGGATGATTGACCACATAAAGTTTTTTCTGACAGACTTGACATTGAGTTGTGTGTGGGCAGTGATGAGTCAAGTTGATATTCTAATGGGATTGTTTCGCTTTTTCACACCACACGTTTATTTTTCTGTTTTCATATAAGTAGTTTTGATTCTTCAAATTTTCTTCTCCCCCCCCCCCCCTTTTTTTCTTATAGGTTTATATTTCATTCTCAGTTCACTTCAAAGACAGATGAGCCTAGGGTCATGGGCCCACGTTCCTTCCTTCCCGACAAGCGAAAGTCAGTTTGCATTTTCTCAATCTCATGTTTTAAGAATTTCGTTAATATTAATTCAAAACTCATTTCTAATGACCTAATTATATTAATTATTGTTTCTTTTCTTTCTTTTTGGATAGAGTCTGCATAAAGAGATCAATTCATGAATCTCGCCAAGATTTTATTCATGGGAGAAACCTCCGTCAAATTGCCGCATGGGACAATCCAATTAGAATATCACCTTGACTCATCACTGCCCACACACAACTCAATGTCAAGTCTGTCAAAAAAAACTTTACGTGGTCAATCATCCAAATTCAAATGGACTAAAGCGTCATACTACGACGCAACTAACATTAGTCAATTTTAACAGTGTTTTAATGTGTTTTCATTGTTTTAACTTGTGTCATTTTCAGGATTTATGTATGTTTTTTATTTTAATATGCTTTGCTAGCATTATGTTGATGTTAGGTGTATTATGATTATTTGCAAACTTTATAAAAGTTCAGGGCTGAAGAAGGACCAATAAGGTTCGAAACATGTACCCAATGTAATTATGTTTTAATACATAAGTATTGATTGACGGAGTTTTCCTCTTAAATTGATTTATTAGTTATTTGTCAATACGGACCTAACAAAATCCATTATGGATTTGAATGAAACAAAGATCAATGCATGCGAGATTTTCGAAGTGAAATGCCATGTCCAGTGGTTCAGATGGCTCATAATCACAAGATTCAATGTCACATAAAACTCAATCTTCCTTCCTTCCTTCCTTCCACATGTTTACTGATGGTTGGTTCCTCAGTTTAGGGGCTGCGACAATGCAGTCAAGTAGCCCCGTGTACTTTGGGTGTGTAGAATCTGTCTGATAACTGGTGTTAATTGTGATGACTGTATTAGTGTGTGTTTCTGTTTCTTAATTCAAGTAAGGACTGCATACTTTAAATTTTTCAAGTAGTTCCTACTATTGCCGCCAAAGTCACCGTCAACAACTACTACTTCAAAACTTGGCTACAAGATGCCACCGCAGTCGGTTCCTGGCGACGAACGTAGGAACCTGAGCGTTGTTTACATTTTTAACCTAATTTAGCTTCACACAGGTGTAATTAGTGGAAGGTTCTTTAACATGCCATAAATCTACGACATGGCTTTACTCCCCTCCGAAGGAAGGCACACTGAGGATATGTTTACTGAACGCATGCACAGTATGAATTTCATATACACACTTAACACACAAGTAAATATTGCTACAAGTACATCGGAATTTGCATTCCAATATCGCGAATACCTATCTTAACTACTTCAGACACATATACCTAGGCTTTAACGCAAAAAATAGTAAAATCATTGTTCCAACTAATTATAAAATGAATCTATACTATAATTGAGCCCTAAGTATTAAAAAAAACAACAACAAAGATTCCGCACTTGGAATGCAGGCACTTTTCGTACGAACTCCTCCTTGGACCTAAATTAGGATAGTTTCTTCCACTCATCTGATGGCATATCATCACCACTATCACTGCTTCATCCTAACAGATCTACAATATCCCCATCATCACTTCTGTCACTATCTAAATCCTCACCAGACTCCAAAAGTGTAAGCATTAACTCAGGAAGTATATTACTTTCGCATGTAGTAGGCTAGCCATAATTCAAACATGATGTTTACAACTATGTGACGAAAGAAAAACTTTTTCTTTTGCAATGCCACACGTGTGTCTCATAGACACTAAGTGGTTTAAAGTGTAGCTAATAGATGGCATAAGTAAATTCGACAGTTTCAAAGCAGATCGAGTATACTCGATCGCAGCAGCGAAGCTGTTAAAATTGCACCGAATGAGACAGCATCTTGCTCCTACGAAGTGGCTATTACTTGGGCCCACAAAATCTCATTTATGACGCGGTGTTACTGTGCGACCTCGGCTGAGCTGATTTGTTCTCCCGCCATTACTGCTGACCTGGTCCAAAGGCCCTTGCAGCTGGTGAAGCACAACTGATGAATGGAAAAGGAAATAATCTGTCCACATTTAGCTATTGCGGAGGTCTCTGGCACCCAGACATGAGAGAGATATGACCGTTATTGAGAGTGGTGAGAGTTAGTTATACCTGGGTAATGTAACACTGCAACAACATGGTCTTCACTTGACAGGAGCACCCTACAGCCAACTCCTTTGTCTTTTCTTGGAGAGCAGATAGTTGTAGCTATATCTACACTAGCCAGAGAAGATGCAGAAAGAGGATATTTAACTTTCCCGATGGAATCGGTTGATGGATCCCCAGTCTGCAAAGCGACTACTTCCAAGAACTAGAAAGCAAAATGTACAAGTTTACAACATTGTCATAGTTGAATTGAGGAGCTGGGTGGAATAACAACTTAGCTGCATAAACATGGTTCTGAGATATTGAGGTGCAAAGTTTTCTGTATGGAATAACCGATTAGCAGGCTACGATGTTAAATTGGAGAAAACACATTCTGTGAAAAACGTATTGAATTAATACTTTCTCAGTCGACAAACAGAGAATGTAGGATATTATTTATGCAATAACCGGAAAAACTGCCTAACGTACGTTAAGTCATTATTCCACCCAGCTCCTCAATTATAAGTATAAAACAAAACAACTAAACAATTAAATAATAAAACAACCCTTGAGGATATATTGAAAGTAAAAACTTCAACTGTTCAACATCTGGGTGACTTAACTCCTCAGCCATCGGGAATTGGTCATATAATCACAAATATCACCTGCCTCTGAGTAAGAGTAAGTAACCAAATATTTTGGAAAAAAACCAAAACAAAACAATCCTAACTGTAAATTTACCACTTTTATTTTCTGCATGTGTGCCACAAACATTCTCTCAATTTCATACAATTTAAATTAATAAAAATATAACATAATTGAAAAATAAAATCACTTAGATACGTGAGTCATTCACAATTCAACACTGGAAGAAATGTCATTGGAATTTCCGTTACAGTCACATTTCAAAGGCGTCGTTCTCACTACCATTCATTGAATTCAAAATTCTAAATATCTTGAAACTTTTTGACACCAGGTCATTGGGGATACAAGCCCATGCAGTCTTTACCCGGACGCATATAAATACCAGTTTGGGTTGGTTCACTCGTCTAGTTGGTGTTAGTGTGTGATCATCGGCAGACATCCACTCGGTGTACAGCTGTCAGTGCAGCTTTGAAAGGCTGGCACACAACAATATCGAATGGCTGTTGGATGGAAGAGAGTCCTCCTGGAATGATGGCAAGATAAGTTTTTACTTTCCTTGTCATTTCCTTTGCAGCATCTGTTGTGTGCCTGTGATAACTGTCCAGCACAAGCATGTCCTTTTTCTGTAATAAAGCGCCTGGGTGTCATTACCAAACACACTTAACCCAGCCCTCAACTAGTGCACTGTCCATCCAGCCGGGCTCTTGGGTTCGAACGAAAATGCCAGATGGCAAGTTGTCTTTCAGAAGTGTTTCTTTTCAGAACCACATATGGAGGAAGTTTGGTTCCGTCAGCTAACATGCACATTACCATGCATCGTTGTTTTTCGTTACCACCTATACTGAAGTAAACACTTTCAGAGCCTGTAATGTGAACTGAATTGTCCAGCAGCATTTCAAAATCGACAGGCATCTGGCCTGCATTCCCAATTTGAGAAAGTGAATAAGAATTTTGTTTCCGTAAATGAATAACGTAGCGATGAAAGGCTGTCACTTTTTCTTCATTTGCACTGGGAAGACATTGTGAAATAGATATACGCTTTCATATGGACAATCCATTTCTTCGATAGATGTTTCTTATCCAAGGCTTGTAGTAAAATCCTGCATTTTTAAGTTCCTTCGATATCTATAATGCCGTTAGTTGGCACATTTTGGTCATTTTTCAATCACAAATTTATGAAGTCATTCTTTAATTTCGGGAAACTTTACACTCTGTCCTCAGAAAGCTCTACGGTTATAGTTAAGATTGTACAAGCATTATTTCCTTCTTCTTCCTCCAATCATGATTGCAGGAATCATCAATATCGAACTTCCTGTTGGCGGCACAATTTTCCAATGATACCAACTTTTGCCATAACTTGAAGCTTCTCGCTCACAGTAAATGACTGCAAACACTTTCTTGAATTCATTGCTTACTATCACTGATACTTCTTCACTGAAAATTTAACTGTGAAAAAGTTGGCACCGGCAAGGGTCTCATAACACGGTAGTGAGCGACTGCGCAGGTGATTTTGACCATTACTAAGTCGTGCGACATGAATTCACTGTTGCCGAATGTTTGAATAAAACCCACAACCGATTTTTAAGCAATATTTTAGAAAAAAGAGCGATTGTGGTTTTCGGGCTTATACGATAACTTAATATGAATCCATTCATCACAAAATTTTGTAAAAAATAACTGAAACATTTAAATGATGGTTCTGCAATTATCACTTACAACATTACAACAGAATACATACGGTACCACAGAAATGTTTTGCTTTGGCATTTACAGTACATTAGCCACACTGAATTTAGAAAAGTTCTAGGTGTTCGTAAAGCCACTGGACTCAATATTTTGGATTTGACATATTACACAAACAAATCTAGTTATAACACACAATAGTTCCACATTCCTTCAAGTGAAGAACAATATCATTTTAACTCCAGTGGAAGTATCCTGGAAGTGCTGAAAGTAATAAATGTACAGGCATAACACAAACTTGTTTTCGACACATTACGTTCCCACAGTTCAAGTTCACAAGAGCTGTTGAAAGTAACCACCATTTTCTTGCAGGCACAAATTTACATGATTACACGGGTTATATTTTTCCAAGTTGCTGGTGTTATTTCTCTAGTACATTTGGAAATTCCTTTGTCGAGTTCATATAGGGAATGCGGATTATCTCTGTATACTCTTTCTTTTAAATACCCCCACAGAAAAAGGTCTGCAGAGTTAAATCTGGCGACCGAGAAGGCTGCAAATTTCTTGAGATTACTTGATCACCGAAAAACAACTTGCAACATCACCAAGGTTGCATTAGCAGTATAACAAGTCGTGCCATTTTGCTGAAACCATCAATATCGCTCATCTTCTTCCAATAAAGACACAAATTGTTGCACAAAGATACAAAAGATTTACTTGGTAAGGGTTCATCATGAAATAGATGTCTCCATTTTCCCACACATCTCTCACAACTTTTGCACTCAAAATTAGCCTCCAATAAAGTGACCTGTTGTGCACACATAAAATACATTGTTGCCTGCTTGACAAATCGCATGCGCAAAGCAATAGCTGCACTGTTCTGACACCACTACAATCGGTTCTATCATGTTTGATAACATCTCATAGCCAAGCTTGCCAACTTATTCCGTCATATACGTGAACTACAATTTTTGAAGTTTGAGTCCGGTGACTTTACGAACACCTTGTGTTATGAACGTCTTACACATTTTAGCTTAGTCCAGCAAATTTTGTGAGCCTTTGCAATGTTTAATAATCAGGCTTCGGATAATTATGCATTTTGCATATTGCATATGCAATTGCATATTTGGGATAGTTTTAACTTAACAGTGCATATTTAGGGGATTCCTCCTGTTAGTGCATATTTCAATAACATTCTTAATCTTGAGTGTAGACATCAGCTTCTGCAGGACACTTTTGGAATATTTGACATGTATTTCAGGTAACAGGAATGTTGAGCAGTGCTGGGCTTGCATCGTGTTTAAATTTAGCAACACGAGCCCTCCATCCGGCCGTAGCTTTGTCTACCTGCAATGCAATTAGCTGGGGACTGATTCTTGCTATTTCCCATAAAGCAGGTTACCTTTTCCTCATTCCTTAAATAGTTACCTTGTCAGTGTTACTTTCGTTGAGTTTAAACAGGCTGTGGTTCATAGCACGTTAAATAGCTACTGTATTTAAGATGCCTAAGGAGAAGAGAACTGTTAATGAGGTAATGAAAGGGTATGTACGAGAGTTTCAAGACTTTTCAACTGACGGAAGTGTATTGTTTTGCAAATACTGTAGCACAGTCGTAAACGCATCTAAAAAGTATCAAATTCAACAACATCTTCAAACAACGAAACACAATAAATTGAAAGACGTTAACCTGAAACAAAAACACCAGGTTCTTGTAACCACTGCTTTAGTTAAACCTCTACCAACACATAGTAAATTCAATGAAGATCTGTGTAAAGCATTTCTCTCGGCAAATATACCGTTGGCTAAACTAAACAATAAGAACTTAGTTCAGTTTCTGCAGGAGTATACGAAACAACCAGTCCCAGACGAATCAACAATTAGGAAGAATTACGTTCCTAAGCTTTACAATGTAACGTTAGCTAAACTAAGGGAAAAAGCTCATGGAAAATATATTAGGGTCTCACTAGACGAAACAACGGACGTAGATCAAAGATATGTAGCTAACTTCGTGTTTGGAATTTTAGGAGAAGAAGAAGAAGAAGAAGAGAGACAAATCATATCTACTAACTATGGTTGTGATGCCTAAGGTGAATCACTCAACAGTTGCTGCATTTTTCAATGATGCACTTTCTTGTTTGTGGCCATCGGGCATTCTTTACGATCATGTTATCGTGGCCTGCACGGATGCCGCACCTTACATGTGTAAAGCCATGGGAGGTCTTGGGATATTATATCCCAAGATGATACACGTCACATGTGTAGCACATGGACTTCATCGAGTTGCTGAAGCAGTCCAGGCTTCCTTTCCTGAAGTAAACACGTTGATCTCCACAGTGAAAAGAGTGTTCCTGAAGGCTCCAAGTCGCAAAGAAAAATTTGTTGATGCAGTTCATGATGTGCCGCTCCCGCCTTCACCAGTTCATACAAGATGGGGAACGTGGCTCGAAGCTGCTGTTTATTATGCCAATTATTTCGAGGTAGTAAAAAAGGTAGTTGAAGACCTCGATTCTGAAGAAGCTGCTTCTATTAAAGAAGCTCAAGAAGTCTTTAGCAAAGATGGTGTTCGTGAGCAACTTATATTCATTCGTTCCAATTTGCGTTGCATACCTTCAGCCATCAAGAAATTGCAAGAAAAAGGACTGCCTCTTCACGTTAGCATTGGAATTGTTGAAGAAGTCGATCGATCCCTAAAGAACCTAACTAATCAAGTTTTCTCGAAAAAATTGCAGAGTGTAGTGCTGAAAAATTCCGGTCTCCTCAAACTTAAAAGCATTTGTGGTGTTATCCAAGGCAAAGACAAAATTGACAGTGCATCGATACTAGAGGTCTCTGATTTCGCCAAGTTGGAGTATGCTCCAATTGTGGCATGTGATGTGGAGAGAGTGTTTTCTGAATACAAAGTCATTTTAAGTGAAAATAGGCGCAAGTTTGTGTTTGAAAACCTATTACATCATGCAGTGATTAAGTGTAATCAAGACTTGTAAATTTTATCGACAAACTTCTTCATTTTAGCGATATTTAATATGTAACATTAATTTCTTGTAATATAAACCCCTAATTGATATCAGATATATGTTTATTTTTAATGCATAATTTAGTGCTTATTTAGACACTTTTTAGTGCATATTTGCATGCATATTTTGGCATTTTCAAGTGCATAATTATCCGAAGCCTGTTAATAACCCATATTTATGTTAATTGCAGTAAATGTGTAAGTACAGCTTGCTGTTATTATGGAAACCATTTTGCGATTCCGCAAGAAACAAAATTTCTGTGCGACTGCTGATGGTATAACTCGTCATATGTTCTACTGCCCGTGAAAGTACGATAATAATCTGCTATGGATTTGCAGTAATCAACCTACTCTCAAGAGGACATTTAATTCAACATGCAGAATTAAAGTTATGAGAAGGCTTGGCTCTAGATTTATTTCTTCTAGCTGATGATTAGAAATATTTACTAGTTTACTAACTCAGCAATTTTTCTAGGTTCATGCTGTGTCTTGTGTGGGGTTTTGCCTAGGAACACAAAGCTGGCTCATCAGCGGGCTCTTGGTGTCACAAGAATTATAGTTATTGACAAGGCGGAATAGAAATAAGAAAAATGTTAATATTTTCAATATAAAGATTGGGCATCAAATTACAAGGAACAGGGAGTAGGTCCAAGGATTCTACTGAAGTGTTATTACCTCATCCTTGGGCTGGATCTGCAGTAATATGTCTGTCTTCTCGTAAGTACTCTGCAACAGCTTAGCATCGGCTGATACCTGATATGGCTGTGGTTTTGGACCAGCCTCATCCAACAAAATAATGTGCTTGGAACTGGCTTCTGTAACTGTTACAGCCACCAGAGGCTGCGAACCATCAATTACTTCCAAATTTGCCCTGCTTCCTCCTACGAGAGCAGTCAATGATTTGCTCTGGAATTGCTCACTGGATGAAGTCAGTTTTATAGAGTGCAATGTGGTACTCTCCCCCCGAGAGACCAAGCAAGCCAAGAATGGGGCACTCAACACACATCTGCAAAGTTCACATTAAAACAGTCTTAATATTAATGACAAGATCAATTTACCACAACTGACGCTATGTATGATGATTGTTATTTTAAGGGGTGGAACAACAAGGTCAATTGCCCCTTGATAGAATGTAACTGGAAACTTACTGTGATCCAGTAGCACTCAACGGTGAAGTGATCTTCTTCGTTGTTAGCCTGAACCCTGATGTTAAATTGTATGAGTTAACAATAACATGCGGAGGAGAATCGTATATGACCTCCATCATTTGATTCTCCTCTGATATAAACCATTTGGCATTATTTGACCTGAAACAGAGATCACTTAATAGAACAAACTGGCTTGACATGTTACCAGATTTTCCCAACAGGGTTAGAGATTGTAAAGCATCCCAAATGCTTAAATAGAGTATGGAAGCTAATTTTAAATGATCTGATACAAAGTTCAAGGTTGATAGATGATTAGCTCAGTAACAGGTTGTCATATTTTTAGGACTTTTAATTACTTCATTAGCTCATTTACTGTAATTTTGTTGGGGTGAACTAAAGTATTATATTCTACTTTCTTCTTTGGTCTTGAATCACTCCCATGTATCCTCATTCAAGGGTTGCAAATTACAGTTTTCTGCTCCATATCTGAGTGAACAGTTGAATGACTCTCTGCTCTGTTTACTTCCCTGGTCAGGAAAACCAACATTAACGGCAGAGGGGACTCTTTGTGCTGACATGCGTCACCTCAAAATCTGTAGGCCAATGGCTGGGCAGTGGTCGCTTGATATAACGAATATTTTCTTCTCTATACCATAACCTCATCTTTGTAAAGGTTAGAATCAATCAACCAGCCAACCAACCAATCAATCAATCAATCAATCAATCAATCAATCAATCAACAGGAAAAGGAGGACAGAAACATTGGGTCTATTCTTTTCTAGGAACTGCTCGATATGACTACTGTATTTTCTCCTCTACACATACCTGCCAACCTCTCAAAATGAAAAATCGGGAGATTGGACGCGGCGGCCGTGATACAACATAATACATACACAGGCTAAGACATTTCAGCAAATATATAAGTTACACTATTAAACTGTACATGACTAACATGATATGACATCCCAGTTTACAAATGTACTTAAGACTGAGTAATTTTAAATTCTAACTACTCTATCAAACAAGCATACCTTTCTTTCGACCACACTCAGGCATACAAAACTAGTGACGTCTCGAAGATCATATTATTGGTCGTTGTTGCAGGTGACTGTGGCTGATTTTGCCCTCTTCAAAACAGGTCTTGCTATATTCTTGCTCAAAACACTTCCCTTTCTGAATTGACTTCAGAGTTATAAGTTTGTCCAAAGTCTTGTCGGAGAAAGATGACCTGAACAGCGTTCTTGGTTTCCTGACAAGACTGAACATCCTCTCATACTCTGCATTACTATGCGGAATGGTCAGAATAACTTTAGACAATTTGACATACTTGAGTTCTGGCTGAGCCATATCTCCCGGCAATTTTTGAGTCTGGGAACATCATCCTAAATAAAGGACCAGCGTGATCGGAACAATTGACAGGGAGGTTATGTTCAATAATAAACGATGTGAACAATACATCAGCACGTGTTATACTGTCAGTGTCTTCCTCCTTACACTTGAAATAATCAAGTTTCTTGTTTTTCCCAACACATTGTACATTGTCTTTATGTTTCTTTGAGAGTACATGTTTTAAAATGTCTCCCTTTCCACCATGTGAGATACTGAAATCACAAAATGCAAATGTTGCGCCTCTTCTTGACTCAGTTATATGCGGAAAGTTATCTGTGTACACACTTTTAAATGTCACATCATATTTCCTCGCCATATTACCGAGGAGCGGACACAATCACTCAGATTGAAAAATCACAATAGCCTACGGGCAAATTAACGCCAACAACATCTAACCAAGTTATACATAAATCATATAATTTCACGAGTGAAACAGATACAATATTCCGCAGCGCACAACTACCTATCACCCACAGGTCATTATGCAAAACAACTAGGAACAAGCGCTGAATTAACTTTTTATAACAGCAGGACGTGACGCGGGAGTTAGTACGCAGTTGTCTATTATCGATACAGAGCGAAACTGAGGTATCGATATATAAATTCAAAACACGTAAAGTCGATCCGTTCGATAGACGACTGGAGTGTCATCTCGCACATTCAATCCGAAATTACGCGGGGGATTTTTGAAAAATCGGGAGATTTAATACGTTAAGCGGGAGGGCGGGAGAAATGGTCTGAAATCGAGAGTCTCCCGCCTAAATCGGGAGAGTTGGCAGGTATGCCTCTATATCACAAACCCGTATCTTTGTCAACGATAGGATCTTAATAGGCTTCCTTTCTTTTGTTGATTAAGTTAAACCTACTGCCATGCACACCCACCTCCTTTAAAAAATGTATAGCTCCAATGCAAGGATTGTGATATTTCTGTCCCACTTAAAATATTTCGTCTTTGAGTTACTGCTCCACTGTTGGCTTACTCTTAAGAACATCATAGTGTCTTTCAACAAGCCGCAACATAGGGTCTTGTTGCGATTTTTTAACCAGTCATGCCATGTGAAGTGACATAATGGCCGATTGCATCAATCTAGAGATATTACACCACATGAATGAAAGAGAATCTTCATGGATTTGAATTTGTTGATTAATCATGCTAAATAGGGTAAAATAGAGAGGAAGAACAACTCACCCGGGCAAGTACAAGATAGATACACACATTAGATGTATTTTACAAGAGTTTACCATTGTCTACATGTTTTCAGCTTATTAGGCTCTTCTTCAGCTCTTAGTTTTCTTTGAAACATTAAAATATGCAATTATCTCCATTATTTGAAAAAATTATCTTGAAAACCCTTTTATGTTATAATAAAATGTCATATGATGCATGCTATTGATGCTGAAACCATCAACAAAACAACATTGATATCACCAACACATATATGTCCAAATTAATATTTTGGTATCATCATGCGCTAAGTTCAATTTGATGATACCTTTACGGTATTAATTTCTTCTTCTAATCTTGTTTATACACATGATTTATGGTGTAGTCAATTCCTAGTTCATGAACCATGGGCAATGGCTGAGTGGCCTAGTTAAGTGATCCTGACAGTCGGGATACCAGTTACTATGGAATAGGAGAGGGCATCTTAAACATATTCTGAGTCGTGGCCCTCCTTGTACTCAGGCGACTGGGACTAACCAACTCACTTCTTTGTTCCCTGAGGTAAAACTCATGGTGCTGTAATGTGCCGGGGTGGTTAGGAATCTCGTCCCACTGTTGGGCGTCAAGAAGTAATGTACCGAGCCAGGTGCACCTTTTGCCCCATTGTTGGGTGATAGGATATAATAATTAGTAGGGACTTGAAATTGTAGCATCTATTTTCCTTTAAATTAGCATTAATTTTTTCCCTAATTAGCATCTATTTTTGGAAAATTAGCATCTATTTTTTCCGGATTTTTACGGACTATATGATTTTATTGGCGACACTTGAGATACAATTTAATGTTCAAATGAGAGCATTGTAAATAACTCTGCGTTGCACTCTTTCAAGTTACACCTTCTGTCTGTAACAATTGTATTGAAGTGTGACAAAACACGCTCACTGTCCACATTGTTGGTTGGTGTCCACAAAAGATCTAAATAACTCTTGGCAAAATGTTCATGTCCATATTGAACAGCAGTCAAGGCACGTACTACTTCACACTCCTCATTTTGTTTTAACTGCGATTCAATAATATTCTTGAAAGAATCATAGCCCTTCCTTATTTCATGACATGGAATGTTTGTAAAGCCCGGAAGTTTTTGAATAATGGTTTCTTTGTCATTGTTCAATACCACGTGCCTAGGATAAAATATCTGTGATATGGCTTCAAAGTTTTTGCGATTGGGATCACTTGCCTTTAGTCTAGCAAGCTTGCTTCTAGCAGACTGAGCTACTTTTACAAACAAATCTTTCCTTGTAGCACATTCTAAGGCTGTGAGTTTAGCTAAGGCATTATCTGTCACTTCAGAATAATGGCCTTGAATTATTGCACCAAAATTAGCATCTAAGTTTTCAAGTTTGGGGTAAAGCAAATGTGAGGTTGGATACTGGGACCCCTCAAGCAGAGTGAGAAGTTCAACAAGTTCACTAGCATGCTCTTTCACAAAAATTATTTCAGAATAAATCCTATCTACATCTCTGCCAAGCCTCTCAGAAATGTAACACCACTGTTACTAACATCTTTCATGTCAGGTAGCTTAAAAAACACACATCATGAAAATAACTCGCTAAGTAAAAAACAGCTTCAAACCAGCTGTTCCATCGAGTAAGTACCGGCGATGGAAAAAGTTTTGCTGCCTTTAAGTCCCCATTTTTTGACTTCAGAAAGTGCAAGTAGTTATATTTGCGCTTCCTTGTGTTTAGAAAGGCCGACTTGACCATTGTTACAACCTGATTTAAATCGGACATAGGCCTCGGACAAGGCAAAGTTTGTGTGTCCAACACTGCACATGGAGCAAATGATCCCCAATGATGATCTTCAGTGTTTCATAACAACGAGTCATATATGGAGCACTGTCACTTACAAATACTTTCACGTCATCATAATGCACACTGTGATCACGCAATGAATCTAACACAGCATGGGAACAGTTTGTAGCATTTCTGGATTCGAGGTATTTCACTCCAGCAACAAATAATTTCTTCTCAATTGCTGTTGGCACTTGGAACAGTACAACAAAAACACAGCGACCCATTCTGTCTGTGGTTTCATCACATGAAATGTTAATTTTATTCCCAACTAGAGCTTCAGTTGTTGATTTCTTGTGATCAGCTGCAACTTCTGAAAATAAAAGACTATTTGTATTAGCCATATGAATCCAGTGAAATTTTTTTATTTCATTTTTTAGAGGCTATGATGGACATGGCTCAAACCAAATAACAGAATTATCACATTAGCTTCTCCTATAGTAAAATAGATGGACGGGTTCTGTTAGGTATTATATTATGAAGTTGGATTATCTTCACAATTTTGTAGGTTAAGGTATGTCTTGGTAAGGTTATGAAAGCACTGGCAGTAAGCTTAGCCTCTACAGAAGTTGGATTGGCTTTGATTTGTATAGGTTATATGAGCAAGAGAGAACCAAAATGCAAATGTATTTATTTAAACCGTACTTACCAGGCAAATATTTTTCGCGGAGAGTTTTCGTGTTAGGCAGTTACAGTTTCATTTTCAAGCCTTTCCAAGGGAATATTTGCTTTAGCAAATACTTCAACAGTTCTTTTTGCGAAGTAGTCCTTGTCATGCTTCCGTCGTTTGACACCCTGTAGTCTTTCAATAACAGAGGTTTGTTTGGGTTCAGAAACTGTTGCGCATTCTCGTCGCTTCGCAACATGATTTACAGATGTAATATGTTTCTGAATATTGTCCTCCTTCTCCCACCCAACACGGCAGTTACAATATTTGCAAAATACTGTTGCAGAGTCAGAACAATAAAAGCCATGATTAGCATACTGCTGTGTTCTTTCATGAGCTGTTACAGCAGTACGTCCCATTTCTAGAAAAAACTTTGTACCTTGAAGTGCTTGAAGGTTACATAAAGAATAAGGTTACTATTCAAGCGGCAAGCCGCAAAATTTTCCGTTTAGCGAAGTCCACGTGTTCGACAAACCACCAGTCGCCGCGATGCGCCAAGTACACAAACGAGTTTCGTTCGTCAGATGTCTGAATAAGTTATAGATAGTCGAAAGTTCGTATCGACACAGAAATCGATTGTTATATCGACCAATATGCGTAGCACACTGCGAGTCCGAGATGAGGTATCACTAGCGAGCGATTAGGCCAACTACTGAACATTTTCTTTTGTTAAATAAACAAATTCGCAAATAAATGATCAGATTTAAAGTAATTTCGCTATAAAATCGCACTTATTTGGTATTTTCGCATTTTGGGTCACAATTCGCATTTTGTCGCACTTTGATTTACGCGTAAAAATGGATTTTTTTACATTAAAATTAACGTAGACTTGGATTCTGTACGAAATTTAAAAATTCGCATTTATCGCAAATGCGATTTTTTCAGGTCCCTAATAATTAGGGGTGGCTACATATGCTCATCATCATCATCTTGTATAGTTTCCAGCCCCAGGCTGGGTCTGTTTGGAACATAAGCCTCGCCACTTAGTTCTTTCTTCCCACCACCTCTCCGCTGTCACTCTAGTCCAGTCCTCGCCTCCCTTCTCGACACATTCCTCCACTCCTTTCAGCCATCTATCTCTTGGTCCTTTCTTCTGCATCTGCATCTCATGTATCCTCTTGGGAATCTTCTTCTCTTCCATTCTCTTTAAGTGTCCATACCACCTCAGTCTTGATGTCTCAATCCTACCCTGCAAAGGCTCCTCTTTCACTATTTCCCTGACCGTTTTCATTCCTCACCCTGTCTCTTCTTGTTACTCCGATCCTACTTCGTAGGAACCTCATTTCACTTGCCTGTATTCTTTTTGTTGCGTCCTTGGGTCTTCTTCCGGTATCTTCATAAGCAGTTTATTGAGGTGCAGTATTCTCTAGGGGAGTCTTTTGTCACTAGTCGGCTCAAGAAATATGTATAATGGGGGGTAATAAATTAATAAATTTACTATTTGAAAGCCCGGGGTGATGTATTTTACAAAGATGGATGAAAATGGACGAATGATTTATAGTACCCTTCAATACAATAAATATATAGGCTACATACAAAATGGTTGCAATTTCACATATCTAAGTACTCCAGGTTCAATTGTTTTGGGTGTGGTGTTGAAGCACCACAGTGCCCTGTGTAACTAAGGCTAGCCACCTCCTTCTGCCTCGGACCTATGGCAGTGACAAGAGCTCCACTCCCATCTGACAGATCAGGGGCTCCTTGGAAACGAACAGGCAATCAAACTGGAATTCGATGGGGTGCTATTAATATCGAAGGGTGGTTATGGAAGGAAGAAAGTAGAGCTAGCTGAGTCAGCAAGTAGGATGAGATTGGATATTCCATGAATTAGTGAAGTTCAGGTAACTGAGATGGTAGGGTCATGTGAAGAGACTGGGGTAGGAGAGATTACCTAAGAGGTTAATGAGTTCGGCTATAGACGGTAAGAGAAGCAGAGGTAGAAGGTTAGATTCAGTGTTGAAAGATTTCAAAGTGAGAGGTATAGAAGCAGAGGAGGTCGCACTGCCAACTACTAATAAGGAATCATGGAGGTGTCGCAAACAGAGGCTTGCAGACTAGACTGGGCACTGAGAGGCAAAACGGTCTCAAATGAAAATGTAGGTATTGTTTATACACTTTTTATAAAGTGGTCAAATGTCTGCATGAAGTTATGTTCAAATGTTTAGTATTTCTTTCTCAGCAAGGTGTCGTGAGACAGCATCCTTAAGGTTGTGGTGTTCGAACACCACACCTAAAACAATTGAACTAGGAGTACTATATTTATGTGCAATTGCAACCATAGTGCATGTATATATTTATTGTATTGAAGGGTAATATAAATTCATAAGTTCATTCTCATCCATCCTTGTAATCGACGTCAACCAGAGATTTCAAATCATAAATTTACAACCCCCCAATAAATATAGTTCTTGAGCTCACTTGCGGAACTAACAACTCACAATAGATACCGCTTGAACCATCATAAACAACTTATGAAGAGGCCGGAAGAGAGACAAAGGAGCAGCAAGAATGGGAGACCCTCGGTAGCCAGCAGGCTAATTCTAAAAGATTCAGAACAATATACTAGACAGCTTTTTAGAATAAATTGCTTTATGACGAGAAAACTGTAGCCTTCTGATTTTAAGGAATATACCGCTACATGACATCAATATAGAAGTGTGTCACTAGGAGAGAGACCTTCACCCCAATATAGCCATTTGGTGAGTAATAAAGGAATTACTTCAGCCAATAAGGAAGGAGCATCACTTTCTGGAGACAATACAAAGATATTGCAATTGGCAGATCCCCTACTGCTAGTGGGAGATATAATTGCCATATATAAGCCGGGACAGAGCTGTATGGACATTAATATTATTATTCATTCACTTGAAAGCACTTCAGATTCAAACTTGGAACTCACTTGTTGAGATTCAACTCCAAAACTTCATAAAGTATAAACTAGTAAATTCAGTGGAGATCTAGTTAGGATATTTCCAGCATTGCGTTGAATATCGAAGACGGGTGAAACAATTCCATTCACTCAGCTAGGCGACAGCATCTGTGCAATCAGTGAGCTTTGTTAGGTACTAGGACGATGAAAGACCACACGAGATGTCAACTTCAGAAACGAGATAACTACGCCAACATCGCCAATGAAGATCTACAAGCCGGTGACTCTTGTACATTTGTCAATTGCAAGTTGGACTTAAATTCTGTTAACGTCAATGATTTAATGAAAGAACTTCCCCTTTTTATTTATCTGTTTGAAAGGTCGCAAGACGTCATTCACCTCATCCCGTTTTTTGATGTGTAACATCTTTCCGCTCGGTCGCTGGATAGTTTTGTGGGAGCGATTTTGAAAATTGGGGATGGAAGTGAATCGGGCGGAAGTGGATCGAACGGAAGTGGATCGGGTGGAAGTGAAGATGCACTGCCAGAAAAATGGGACGGAAGTGAATCGGGTGGAAGTGGATCGAACGGAAGTGAAGGCGCACTGCCAGCTGGATGTACAATTGAAAATGTGTGTATTGGAAACAAGGCAGTGTGTGCTCTGTAGCGCGAGAATGTAATGGCAATACAGTAGGCAGTGCATTTAGCAGGCACTGGTTTGACGAGCACAGTGGCAAATGTTTCACCGACTTTCATTTGTCATTGAGCAGTTTATGAAGCTTCACGTTCAAGGTTGAATATCACATGGGGTAGGACAAAGACGACAAATGACATTTAAGTAAGCGGCATTATTGTCAAGCTGTGGGCGAGTAGTCAAATATTAAATGCATAACAGAATGTTATTACATGAGTGAAATAAAAGCTGTATTTTCATCATATGTGAGACTAGGTCATTGCATGATTGTAGGAAGCCATGTTTTGATTGTTTACGACGAACTGTATGAGAGCCTTGAGAATAATGAATGTTATAGTTACTGAGGAATGCACTCACAGTATTTGAGAGTACTGTCGACGTTGTGTGTCACTTTGTTATGATGAATTATGGGGTAGGACAAAGACGACAAATGACATTTAAGTAAGCGGCATTATTGTCAAGCTGTGGGCGAGTAGTCAAATATTAAATGCATAACAGAATGTTATTACATGAGTGGAATAAAAGCTGTTAATGTAAAAGGAAGGAAGGAAGCTTGTAGTTTTGCGTGTCCGTTAATCTCACGATCATGATCCACGGTACCTCCCTTTTACGTGGAATGCGAACCACAGGACATGGCATTTCAATTCGAAAATCTCACATATATTGACCGGGAATCAAACCCAGTCTACCTTGGTGAGAGACTAACAGCTTGACTGCTGTGCCACAAATGTGACAGTAGCATATCATCATCATCATCATCATTGCCCCTTATCCAGCTCCTGCCGGGTCGGGGTATTTATGGCACTTCTCCAATTTCCTCTTTCCTTCCACCATTCTTCTTCCACGATCTTGTCCCAGTCCAGATTTCTTTTTCTTACACTGTTCTTCACTGAATCAATCCACCTTGTTCTAAGTCTTCCTCTTGCTCTCTTACCCTTGCACTTTGCCTCCAGCATCTGTCTTGGTATTCTATTTTCCTCCATCCTCTTTACATGTCCAAACCACCTTAGTTTATTCTTCTCAATTCTCTCATTTAGTTTTCCCATCCCAACTTCCTTCCTAACATCTTCATTCCTCACTCTGTCTTTCCTTGTCTTGCCTATCATACTTCTTAGGAATTTCATTTCACTGACTTGGATTCTACTCTCTTGCCTGCTTGTCAGGGTCCAAGTCTCAGCTGCATAAGTTAATATGGGAACATAGTACACTTTATACATTACCTCCTTGCTTTTCCTTGGTACTTCCTTATCCCAAACAAGTTTTCTTACACTTTGATAGAATGCATTGCTCTGCTGTACTCTCCTGCCAATCTCCATGTCCAACCTACCAGTTTGCATCAATTCACTTCCTAGGTATTTGAAAGTGTCCACAATTTCCAAACTCGGACTTCCAATTTTCACAGTGCCCTTTCCTTGTTTTTCCCCTCTTGTCATCACCATGGTCTTGCTTTTCTCTATACTGATTTTCAGGCCGTACTTCTGAATATTTTAGTTCAGTGCATCTACTTGTTTTTCCACTTCTTCGGTGTTCCTTCCCCAGACAACAATATCATCTGCAAATAACAGTAACTTCATTTATTTATGTCCATATGCTTCCTTTGTTTCCTTTACAATTTCATCCATCACCATTATGAACAAGAGAGGTGACAGCACACTCCCCTGTCTTAGTCCAGTCTTGTTCCTAAACCAATCTGTCTTTCCAACTGGGGTCAGTACCCTGCTAACACAGTTGTTGTACATTGCTTGCACCATTTCCAACATTTCTCTTCCCAGTCTCTTCTTAACCATGGTTTCCCATACCTTCTCTCTGGGGCACTATCATATGCCTTTTCTAGATCTATGAAAGTCATGATCAAATCCTCTCCATATTCCCAGTTCTTTTCTATCACCTGCCTCTTGCCCCTCCCACAAAATCAAAGAATCTAAATTTCATAAGTATAAATTTATCTCACAACCGTCTGTTGGAGATTGGCGCCCTATTAACCGAGCTATTTACTGCACTCCTTCTCAACCACGAGGTATGAACCGTTACAAATTAGCACCCAACAGTGGGATGAGGTTGTTAAGTTTTCTATACCCCTTGAAACGTTACAAGGTGATAAAGGGTCGTTTTCAAGTTGTATGTTGTGCCATTTGTTTTCCGTCAATACGGATTCTTAAAACTAATTTGAATCGCTTTAAGTGGCTTGTCTTCAAATGACAGCAAGGTGTGTGTGGCTTCTTGCCTGCTTGCATGCAATGCGAGAAGGACCCACGGTGGGAGGGGGAGGAGAAGGAAGGGGCTGAGGGTGGGGAGAGAGGTTGTGAGTCAGCTAGTCTTGCGTTCATTAAGTTTTTTTTGAAGTGCTCTTTGTTATGTACAGGTGGGCGAAAAGTCTTTTTGTATGTTAATAGCATAGTAGTTAGAATATACTGTAGATAAACAATGTCATATTGTTCAGCAGATTGACTCTTTGTTGTTATTATTTATTATTAACATTAGCGGCTTCGGTGGCATAGTTGGTAGCATGCTGAACTGCTATGCCCAAGATAACGGGTTCAAACCTGGCCGAAGTCGTCGGACTTTTTAAGAGCGTTAAAATCCTTCAGTATGTCTTCCCTCGGTGGGGGAGTAAAGCCAGCGGTCCCATGTCATAGAATTATGGCATGTAAAAGATCCTTCTACAGACTAAACTAGTGTGAAGCTAAATTTCTAGGTTAGATTTAGTTGTAATGCTCTGTCAAAGTTTCAACGTTTACCACTGGGTATCAGTGACATCTGGTAGCGAAAGTTGAAACTACTTGAAATTGAACGGAACTTGTAGCTCACCCTATGGGTGTCCGCTTGAAGCAGCTACAGCCTCTGGCGAGTCGAACATGTCCTCGGACACTCCCGGCACTAAAAGCCATACGATAAATAGATAAATAAAATTATTAACATTGTTGAATTGTTACAGATTGTTGAGATAAGATTTTCAGTTGAGAGAGTTAAACCATGGCGGATACAAGTGCTTTACTGTTGAGGAGCGTTTGGTGGTTTCTGATTAACTCGACTCTTTAAGTAGTTGCACGGGGTGTTGGGAACACACCATGAGGTTTTATTTGCTTGTATCTAGTAACTCTTTTGCACTAGCCTATTGCCGCCTCGAGTAACATTTGTAGGAACCGTGCAAGTAGTCTGGGCGAGTGCATATAAAGAGCATCATTGTGACAGCTGATAAAAACTTTGTTCCCGCCTGGGGTGTTGCCAACACACCGCGCGACTACTAACGTAACTTTCCGCTTCGAGAAGTTTCCTTCATTTTTGTTCATTGTGTTGCTCTGGTAGCCTGAAAATCTCCAGTTGATATCATTGCGTTATGCATGAAACATTTTGTTGTGTGCAGAATGTTCTTACGTGAAGTTGGGAAAGAGCAACTTCTATAGTGCAAAAAAGAATTTACATGGAGTGCTTGCCCACGATGATTCACGCAAATTCTGTTACACTATCAGGCTTTGATGTACCTACTCAAGCTCTAAGCATCCAGCAACAAGAACCGAAACTGTCACGATATGTAGTTTGCCCAAGGAAGAAAAATCCTACTGTGACCAATGTTTCCGAGCGATGTGTCTAAAACCTTTGCCAGTAATGTTTCCAGACAAAGACAACAGTGACAAAAGTGAAGTTTGAACTCTGTGTGATGTTCAGTGTACTCGTGCATAGTTCTAAATAGAATATACAACAAGGACATTATGTTTAAAACCAGTGTGTTTACACAGTGTGGTGTTTTGTGCAATATTAGAGAATATTATGTGTTTGTTATAGTTTTGTTATATTCCAACGAAAATTTTCCTCCAGACAAACAAATTATAGATTTCTTGTGATTTTAATGGTTTAGATAGATAATGTTCTTTACTTATTAGAATAATTTTTGGGAAAACATGTTTTTGAAAAAATTATCGTGATTTATGCCATATAGGATACAGTGCATTACTAACGTTATGAAATGAGGCGCGACTGCTTGAGGGTTAAGTTTTGAAGACATGACAGAGAACTAATGTGTATCAAGCTCTAGTCTTGCTGAGTAATCTAAATCTGCAACTCGGCAATACATTAAAAATAACATCACTATTTCAACTGTTTTCTCATCCCCCCCTCTAGAATTGTTACGTGTTGATCATTTTCTCTTTTATATATACCCTATTTCAAATGGTGGTTATATCATAATTTTGTCACCAGGGAGATTACTCCCTGAATCTATATCATCTACGTCATCTAGCTAGCAATCAGATCTTACCTCACAGCTCCAGACGGAACTTGAAGGGTCCACTCGTCTAATAAAAATCCACCATTCAAATCCCAATGTCGAATCACAGAGGGATTTTCTCCTGACAGGGTAACCACAGAATCCGAGTTTACAGCCATGAAATGTATTACACCTTGTTTTTCTTTTTCAAGAACTTGCCTCCACATAATATGACCTGCAATCAAACAGAAGTTAGTTAGTTGTTGTTTTAAGGGGCGGAACTACAAGGTCATCTGCCCCACTTAACACAGATTGAAGTATACAAATTTGGAATGGAATTTAAAATTTAGAGGTGGACACCTAAATTTGAAAAGACCGAAAATTAATAAAAGAAAAAATTAAATAAAACTAGTAATTATAATATAAACAAAAATTACGGTAAAATCAAAAATTCAGCATTCAAAAATGAACAAGTCGTTGAGTCAATGTTCACTGGAAAATTTAGATTGCTGGTCCTAACTCACTCTAACTTATAAAGCGGATGACGAGATCAGCAGCCATCGCGTCATCGGCTAATATAAGTTTGAGTGTCAACTGCAAACCAAGGTTTCTTCGTAAGTCGGCAAGATCCACACACTCGGTTAAAATGTGGGCCACGGTGAATACGGCTCCACAGGTACAAAGTGGGGGGGTCTTCACTTCTCATTAGGTACGAGTGGGTGGATCTTGTATGACCTACCCTTAGCCTACACAAAATGATGGACTCCCTCCGTGACCGGAAAGAGCTCCGCCACACGCGAGTAGTTCCCTTGATCGCTCTCAGTTTACTGGGCTTTGGGTCAGCTAGCCACTGACTCTCCCAAAACGGCGTAACTGAGAGCGAATATCTCTAGCAGGTACCTCCATTGGTCGAGGTGGTAGTGATACCGCCTCTTTTGCAGCTTGATCCGCTAACTCATTTCCCGCAATTCCCATGTGGCCTGGAAGTCACAGAAAGGTGATTCAAGTGTCAGCGTGCCAACGATACAGGGCTGGTGCTTTCGACTGTGCTGCAAATCCTGAAGGAGCGGCTGGGAATACAGAAAATCGCCTCCGAGTGGGTTCCACATGATTTGACCGAACATCAACAATGGCTGCGATATGCTGCAGCTCGTATGCACCTGGAGCGCTATGAACGAGAAGGTGAGGCCTTCTTACGGCGGATCATCACTATTGACGAGACATGTGCCAGAGGTTATGAACCACAGTTGAAACGCCAATCAAATGAGTGGCGTCGTCACGGGGTCACCGCAAAAAGTAACGGTTCGACCGACCGTAACCAATGTGAAGGCCATGCTGATCGTTGCCTACGACTGGGATGGTGTTATCATAAAGCATACCGTTCCTCGAGGACATACCGTAAATGCAGAGTATTACTGTGCATTTTAGCAAACGAACCTGGTAGCGCTCTTAGAAGAAATAACCCACCCATCATTCTGAATGACAATGAAAGACCGCATGCAGCAGGAGCTGTGACAGTTGTTCAATCGCTGGGACTGGGAAGTGCTTTACCACCCCCCTTATTCTGCAATCTCATCCCTAAAATAGCTTGCCACGGTGGGTGAGTGGATAGCGTGTCGGTCTACTAACCCCAAGATTGCAGGTTCGCCCCTGACCGTGGTAAGTGATTTTTGAAAGGCGGCAAAAATACGATACGCATGTCATACGATGTTGGCATGTCAAAGAACCCATTTGAATTCAGTAGGCCGAGTTCATAATGGCAAAATTAATCTCGGGAGTTTCCGCCAGCACAAAGTTCCTCATTTCTCTACTAGAAAGCGCTATTGTGTTCAAGGAGATTAGATATCTAACATCTAACCTCCTTGACTTTCATAGTCAAGGAACTACGAAATTCGACATGCAAGCTACCCTCTGGGTGTCAAATAGCAAAGCTTGCACCAGGCACCCGAGGCCATACGATATTATTATTATTCCTAAAATTAAAGCACCACTTCGAGGGATCCGCTTTCGCACAGTGGACGACGTTCTCCAGGCCAAAGACCGCTCCATCCACGACCTTCAGAGATCAGGGGCTCTCAACGGCAACCTACGGCTTCCCCATTGCTGGGAACGTGTGGTACACAACAGTGGTGATTACTTCGAAGGCCTGTAGAACGTAGAACCTTGTAAGTATGCTATGTACTTGAATAAAAAATAGTAGGCACTATTAAAACAACAACCCATGTATTAAAACTTCAAAATCAATACCTCCGGATCCAATTGCACAATTAACACGAGGCTTTGTAAAAGGGGAGACAGATTAGATACCTCGCTTGCATTAGTCACATCCATAAGACTATCACACTGCATGTAGCATGCTGCTGCCATCTTGAATATGTATAAGAAACTATCGACAATCCACTATTTAGTCCAGTTACAATTACGAAACACAGCAAATATGAAGTGTCACACAAAATACTTTTTCTGTAGAAGGCGTAAGATAAACGATTCCTTACAATCAAGATGGTGGATGGGCATACTTTGCTTATGTTCCAATCAATTCCCCTGGAAGCGGAATTACAACAAAACTTAGTAAATGGGGAGTCTTATACAGGGTAACTCTAACGTTCATCACAAGAACATTCAATTATACCCCTTAATAAGGACAAAGAGTTATAACAACACCGGTACCCATACATTTGCATGTTCTTTACTGAACATCTCGTTGTTTCAAGTTACGTACTGGTATGTATTTTTCTCCATTTTCTTCTCGTGACATTTACCCCAGATAATAATTTCTCACTTATAAATCCACTGCAAATGACATTATGTTTGCAATTAATACTCAAGAAATATCCCATATTTTGCGACAAAATAAGGTCACTAACTATGAAACTTCTGAGGATACTCAAATTGGGAACATTCATCACTATATTACCGATTATCCCATTGTATCCCATTACTATAACGCCGCCATCGTTACTTCCGACTTGATAGTTCACCAGCTGGCGATACGGTACAGTACAGTACCTTTTATAATAAATGATTATTTCAGAAAACTGTTAAGACAAAATTATAAAACAAGAAATAAAAGATTGTTGGTAAACATGTGTGCAGTTTCAAACCGAATGTATTTAATTTTTTAAATTACCGTACGTAAAAAAATTAAATTGAAACAATGTACATTGTTTGAATGGTAGCTTTGTTGGCCTACATTCAAATTTAATATAGGCAAACGGCTATGGTAAGAAAAATGTTGCCGACAGTCTCAATTTAATTTAAAATTGCAATCAAAATTTGACTGCTATTTTGTCCACTGATTCATTTTTAAAGGTGTTCAGAAAAGCGTAAAAATATCGTTTCTAGAACTCTATATTTCAATATTCCATAAAGCCCAAACACCACCCGGTAGCTCACAGTACCGGAACCTCTTTTTTTTTACAAATCTAGCACTGTACATATCATGAAATAAACGACAATATTAAGTAGGTAGAGATAATACATACCACTTTTTAAATTCAAAGCTGCAATTACATTTTCTTCTGTAGCAACAAATACTTTCTTGACAGGTGCAATGGCATCAAATTCTGCAAACTTCACTTTACCTACAAATGTTTGTCTCCTGTAAAAAAAAAGGGCTAATAAACAAAAGGTTATGCTTCCCAATTCCACAACACTCATCATAGAACTGCAATGCAGCCTAATAATACAATGTAATTACAGTACAATGCTATCTCAGAAACACTGAATACAATCAAGAAAGAATCTGACCAATAGCATAGTTTATGGATCTATTTGAGCTGTTGTTCGACAGCAGCAACTATTCTCAACCAATACTGAATGACAGCCTTCTCAAACTTTTCTACAATATACACTAATGGTAATAATAAGTGCTTTTTTTTTTCTAAAAAAAAAAATTAAGGGGTACTCTCAGTTGTAGTCGACAAAACATCACGATCTTGCAATTTTCGGCAATTTTCAGTCCGGTTATTACTTTTCGGGCTGATATGTTAAATGAAACGTTGCATTGGGTTAATTTATTTGTGGTCAACATGTCAAGTTGGCAACTGGACTCATCATTTTACATTTTAAAATTAAGTGAAATAAATATAAGCAATGTGGTAGTGTCTCATTCTGCTGTCCTGCTTACAGTAAATTCCACACTGGTAAAAGAGGCTGATCACTGCTAATCTTTATGCTTCCCCTGCTTGCTTTTCGTGTCGGACACCAGATGTCTTACTTCTAGGAACCATGAATTTCTATGCCTGGGTGGATGTTAAAAAGTCTGTTATTTTCTTCATACCTCAAAAGTAACCACAAGCATAAAATAACAACCTACCCGGCATCCAAACACTAGCCTGCGTGATTATAAGCACGAAATGCCAAGGTGCAGAGTTGCCGACCAAAAGAAACTGATTCGATAGATCGATTTAAATCGAGGATTACTCAAAATCTCCTCCAGCTATTGTAAACAGCGCATTGACGCCAGCTGATCGATGAACTTTCAAGTCGGAAGTTATATTTGCCGGACTAGATACAAATCTGCCAATAGTTTTTCTTCAACAGTTTTTAGATGTTGACGGAGTACGTGTACCCCCGCGTTCTCGCTGAAAAGAAAATATTCCCAAGAAAAAAAAAACACTGGTAATAATAGTAATTTCTATTGCTGTGAGTCCCACTCCCACTGACAGATCAGGAACTCCTTGGAAACAAACAGGCAATCGAACTGGTTTTCTATGGGGTGCAATTAATATCAAGGGTGGTGGTTATGGAAGGAAAAAAGTAGAGCTAGCCGAGTCGGCAAGTAGGATGAGATTGGATATTCTAGGGATTAGTGAAGTATGAGCTATGTAGGTTATTAAAGTCTTTTTTAGCCTATTTTCATTTTATGAAAAAATAAGCTTACGAGATCACCTTTTGTCCGTGTGTGTGTATGATGGTGTTTGCCCCCCCTAATAACTTCTAAATGGCTGGAGCGATTTCAATGTAACTCGGTAAGATCATAGCACCATTCTGGTCGACCCCGACCGTGCCCTTCAAATTTTATTGGCTCTCACCAATCCAACATGGCGGCTGTGCAAAATATTTCACCAGCATTCAGTATCTCCGAAACTATTACCGATATCACCCTGAAATTGTGTATGGTGATAAAGGAAGAAGGAAGGAAGGAAGCTTGTAGTTTAACGTGACCGTTAATCTCGAGATCATGAGCCACGGGACCTCCTTTTTACGTGGAATCCGAACCACAGGACATGGCATTTCACTTCGAAAATCTCACATGCATTGACCGGGAATCGAACCCGGACAGCCTTGGTGAGAGGCATACAGCTAGACCGCTGAGCCACCACGCCCCTGGTGATAAAGGACACTACTAGATGTTCACCTATGAGACTTTCAAAAACCTGGTAACTACAAAACCAACATGGTAGTCAAGCGAATTTGAGACTTTTAAGTAGACTTTTCTCACGATTTAACCATCCAAATGTAATGAAACTTGGTACAGCAAATGTTTATATACATTGTAATGCACTGGCGCCTAAGTTAGTTCAATTGTTTACATAACCTCAAAATGGCGGCTGTGCGGAATATTTCACTGGCATTCTCTATCTCCGAAACTTTTACAGATATCCCCCTGAAATTTTGTAAGGTGATAAAGGGCACTGGTACAAGTTAATCTATGTAACTTTCATAAACCTGTAAAGTACAAAACGAACATGGCGGCCAAGCAAAGTTGAAACATTTTAATAGACTTTTCTCGAGATTTAACTCTCTGAGCGCAGTGAAATGTGGTACAGTAAAAGATTATACATATTGTAATGGTGGCTGAAGGGGGTGGAAGAAAGCGTGAAGAAGAGAGGAGAAGACTGGACAAGGGTGGAGGCTGAGAGATGGTGGGAAGACAGAAGACGTTGGAGAGGCTTGTGTTCCAAACAGACCCGGCCAGTGGCTGGAAACTGTGCAAGATGATGATGATGATGATGAATGCACTGGCATCTAATTTAGTTCAATGGTTTACATAACCTCAAGATGGCGGCTGTGCGAAATTTTAAAATTAAGTTTTTATTTCTTGTGTTGTAATCATGCGATCGAAGTGAACGTTTGAATAATGAATCTACGCAATAATTTTCCTTTAATGATACATAACTCTATGGCCTATACATATATCAATCCAAAATGGCAAGCATTCGAAATATTTAGACAGTTCTCAATATCTACGAATCTTTTACAGCAATCGAACTGAATTTCTTTATGTTCATATGAACATAAGTTCACCTATAGGACTTTCAGTAACCTGGTGATCACAAATCAACATGGCGGCGACGCGAATTATAAATATTTAAATGGATGTTTCCCGCGATTTAACCATCCGAGTGCAGTGAAACTTTGCACGTTAAATGCTTATACAAATGTTAATCCACTGGCATTTAATTTATTTCAATTATTATCATAACCACAAGATGGCAGCTGTGCGAAATTTTAAAATCTCGTTTTTACGTCTTGTGTTCTAATCAAGCGATTGAAGTTTGAATACCACACGTACACAATAATCTTCATGTAATAGTACATAAATCAAAATCGAACCTGGCGACCATCTGAAATATTTAGACGGTTCTCAATATCTATGAATCCATCACAACAATCACACTGAAATTTTGTATGTTGCTAGAGGCAATTAACGTGAGTAGGATATATGAAAATAGGCTGTATAGATCTTCACGGAACTACTTGTTTTTTATGAAACCGACTACTCAGGCATTGTAAAGGAAGAACACCCTTAGTTTAACGTGACTGTTAATCTCGCAACCATGAGCAACAGGACCTCAATTGGACAGTGTTATACATTATGCGGCTATGTGCCAATTCTTAGTTTTGAGTAAACCTCGTTCAAAGGTTTTTGTACTTAAAACCATCTCAGAAGATACATTTCAGTCAAGATGAATCAATATTTGGCACACCTACGTATTGTAGTGCGTGTAATGTGATTCACAAGAAAACTCATTTGGTGCAATATTTTCTTTGTTTATCTCAAATTTAACTTAGCTGAATTTGCAGTTTGCAAACCACAGATACACATCAAGCGGCCAAGCAGCCAAGCACTGAACTGTGGTGGTTAAAGAGTTGATGCTCAGGGCTACGGATCATTTAGTTATGCAACAACAAGCTAAGTGTTACTGAGTGATATTTTGTTTTAATAACCAAGAACCAGTAACACAACATTAGGTTTTCAATACAATAACAATTTCACAGAAACGCACAGTAATATGTTTATATCAATAGTGAAGTGTTTACTAGTCATTGGATATTCAGATTTTAAAGCCAATACCATCTTGTTAGAGGGAAAACTTTACCTTGCACACATTACAATCACATGCAATAGTTTTTTATTTCTCACACACTTTCACTTTTCAGTGTAAAATCAAGGTTTTCATCGAAACCATCTACAGGGTCTTTTATATAAAATAAGAGTGCCAAGCGGCGTCTTTGTTAACCGCTGCTGCTGTCACCTTGGCCGAGCTTTTGGCACGCCAAGGCCCCCCTGCTTTAAGCGTGTTTACAATCTTATATGATGCAGCGGCCTTGCTAGCGTGTGTGCAATGCTGAAATCTTACTTTAGTTAGTTAGTTATTGTTGATGAAACCGAAACCCCTATAGTATTGAAAGCGCGCACATAGTACATACGATGGCTGTTTTTTTTTTTTTCAAGTTCTGTTGGACTGTACAAAAATAACAGATTGACATTACCAAACTTGACCTTGCAATATGAGTGCAGTTGCTCAGTCGCCAGTCTAAACCTCAAGTGCTAACATGGCGAGACAGTTATCATTGCAACATCGTATTTTTTTATGTAAAACTTTTTTTAAGTGCGAGTCGGCTCGGCGGGTACGTGATGCATTTGTTCAACTATTTCCTGATGAAGTGCCACCTTCACTAACACAGATTCACGTAATTACAAATAAGGTTGACAGTACTGGCTCGGTGCTCAATAAAAAACATGCCCGCACACGAACAGTTTTAACAGAGAATGAGCTAGATGACATTGGCGAGAATCTTGAACGGTCTCCGAATAAATCACTCACAAAATTAGCACAAGTAGGGGTTTCGGTTTCATCAACAATAACTAACTAAAGTAAGATTTCAGCATTGTACACACGCTAGCAAGGCCGCTGCATCATATAGGATTGTACACACGCTTAAAGCGGTTAACAAAGCCACCGCTTGGTGCTCTTATTTTATATGAAAGACCCTGTAAATCATATGTTCCACCTCTCGAATACAGGCTTTCATAGATAGCTTTACAGTCACTTGGAATGAGATGCATGATATATATATATTTCGTTGAGGCCATCTAGGACCACGTTAAGTCTTGCTACACTTGGCAATATTCTTCGATTTTCTCTGAGCCCAGAATGGACGACTAGGCAAGTACCGCCCTCTGACATCACGCCATCACGTGACTTTGTTTACAAACCATTGTTGTGGGCAGCCATGAGTAGCTTGTGTGAGGTAGTTACGAATTACGCTTAAATATACGTTGTTTTATACATTAGCCTATAGAATAATGGTGCAATATTGTGCAGTACCCAGTGCAAAAAGAGATGTGGCAACTACAAAGTAACGTTTACTTCCTTGGCATTGGTCGTATTTTGAGGAAATAGTGGCTTTTCAAAATTCGTCGTGCTGAAAGAATATCACACATATATCAGCCCACATGAGAGTATGTTTAGCGCATTTCTTACCTTTAGATTACAAGCAAGTATTGCCTGAAAGGAAATTTTTAAGTGATAATGCTGTGCCAAATGTATTTCCCGCTTTTTTCTCCAATAAAAAAAGCTTATATGTCCTAAGCTGGCATATAAATTAGGCCTACGACTAGATGTAAGACGGTATTATTTACACTGTCTTTGTTAAACGCTTGGTATGATATGTTAAAATAATTGGCTAGTATAGAAATAAACTAACGAGAATAATTTCTCATTTTTAACTAATTATCTTCCTATTGATGAATACGGTGTCAGTGCAGTACCCACAAAAAAACATAATTCAGAGTAAAATAAGTGCAATTCGCAGCTGTAGGCATAGCCTAAGATAATATTTCTAGTTCATCATCATCATCATCATCATTTCCCCTTATCCAGCTCCTGCCGGGTCGGGGTATTTATGGCACTTCTCCACTTTCCTCTTTCCTTCCACAATTCTTCTTCCACGATCTTGTCCCAGTCCAGATTCCTTTTTCTCACGCTGTTCTTCACTGAATCGATCCACCTTGTTCTAGGTCTTCCCCTTGCTCTCTTACCCTTGCACTTGGCCTCCAGCACCTGTCTTGGTATTCTATTTTCCTCCATCCTCTTTACATGTCCAAACCACCTTAGTTTATTCTTCTCAATTCTCTCATTTAGTTTTGCCATCCCAACTTCCTTCCTAACATCTTCATTCCTCACTCTGTCTTTCCTTGTCTTACCTATCATACTTCTTAGGAATTTCATTTCACTGGCTTGGATTCTACTCTCTTGCCTGCTCGTCAGGGTCCAAGTCTCAGCTGCATAAGTTAATATGGGTACATAGTACATTTTATACATTACCTCCTTGCTTTTCCTTGGTACTTCCTTATCCCAAACAAGTTTTCTTACACTTTGATAGAATGCATTGCTCTGCTGTACCCTCCTGTCAATCTCCATGTCCAACCTACCAGTTTGCATCAATTCACTTCCTAGGTATTTGAACGTGTCCACAATTTCCAAACTCTGACTTCCAATTTTCACAGTGCCCTTTCCTTGTCTTTCCCCTCTTGTCATCACCATGGTCTTGCTTTTCTCTATACTGATTTTCAGGCCATACTTCTGAATATTTTCGTTCAGTGCATCTAGTTGTTTTTGCACTTCTTCAGTGTTCCTTCCCCAGACCACAATATCGTCTGCAAATAATAGTAACTTCATTTCTTTATGTCCATATGCTTCCTTTGTTTCCTTTACAATTTCATCCATTACCATTATGAATAAAAGAGGTGACAGCACACTCCCCTGTCTTAGTCCAGTCTTGTTCCTAAACCAATCTGTCTTTCCAACTGGGGTCAGTACCCTGCTAACACAGTTGTTGTACATTGCTTGCACCATTTCCAACATTTCTCTTCCCAGTCTCTTCTTAACCATGGTTTCCCATACCTTCTCTCTGGGGACACTATCATATGCCTTTTCTAGATCTATGAAAGTCATGATCAAATCCTCTCCATATTCCCAGTTCTTTTCCATCACCTGCCTCAAGCTAAAGATTGGGTCCACTGTGGATCTTCCACTCCTGAAGCCATACTGTTCCTCTTGCAACTCTCCTTCCACCTTTCTTCTCATTCTTCTTTCTAATATCCTTTCCAGTATTTTTACTATCTGTGATATGAGGGTGATCCCTCTATAGTTATCACACACTTTCTTGTCCCCTTTCTTAAACACTGGTATTATTAGCCCTTTCTCCCAGTCTTCTGGTACACATTTCCGTTTCCACACACACTTTAGCAGTCGATACAGCCATTGCATACCAACAGGTCCAGCAGCCTTTATCATCTCTACACTGATTTCATCCACCCCTGTTGCTTTTCCCATCTTCATTTTCTGCACTGCTAATTCCACCTCCAGCATTGTTATATCATCTTCTGTTATAGAGTCGTCAGGCTGTGTCACTTCGATCTCACCAGTACAATTGCTCACATTCAATAGCTTATCGAAATACTCCTTCCATCGTCCCTTTATCTCTTCTGGGTGTGTTAACAACTCTCCATCTTCCTTTTTCACCAGCTTTGTAGTAACTCTTTCTTTCCTCTTACTTCTTAGAAGCCCATACAGCATCCTTTTACTGCCACTTACATCTGTTTCCATTCTTCGTGTAAATTCTTCCCAACTTTTCTTCTTTTCTTCTCCTACCACTTTCTTACACCTCCGTTTGCTGTCGTGGTACTTCCTTTTGCTTTCTTCTGTTTGATCTCGGTTCCATTCTTTCCATGCAGACTTCTTTTCTTTCACTGCTTTCCTCACTTCCTCATTCCACCACGGTGTCTCCTTCTCTTTCACTCTTGTTGACGTCCTACCACAAGCACTCTCTGCTGCACCAGCAAATGCCTTTTTAAAGTGGGACCATTCCGCTTCTATATTTTCCACTTCAGTAACTGGGATTTGTTGCTTCAATCTGTCCTGAAAATCTTCCTGTACAGCTTTGTCTTTCAATTTCCATACTTTTATTTTACTTTCTCTGATCTCCTTTAGGTTTTCCAATTTTCCCCATCTAAATTTTGCCACCACAGCTCTATGGTCCCCATCAAATGCTTCACCTGGTAAAGCTGTCACATCCATCAGCTTTCTGCGATTTGTCCTTTCCACCAGGAAGTAGTCAATTACTGATTTTGTTCTTCTATCACCCCACCCATATCTCGTAATTTTCCTGCTGTTTTTCTTCCGAAACCATGAATTACCCACTATCAGTCCATTCCTTTCACAAAAGTTTACAAGTTCCTCTCCTTCCCGGTTCTTTTTCCCATATCCATATGGTCCAACGACTTCTTCCTTTCCTTGTCTCTCAATTCCGACTTGTGCATTCATATCTCCCATGATCACTACTTCTACATCTGAGATTACTCTTTCTACATCCTCCAGGAATACTTCAATATCTTCTTCTCTGTTTCCAGTCTGTGGTGCATACACTTGTATGAAGTCCATCACGTCATTCTTCATCTTCATTCTAATTTTCATTATTCTGTCACTCACACACTCGACCACTTCAACATACTCCTCCAGTTGTTTCGAGGTTATCAGTCCCACGCCATTTTTTGCCTCTTGGCCACCACTCCAGTATAATGTATATCCTTTCCTCAATTTCTTCCTTCCTTTACCTTTCCATTTCACTTCACTCAGCCCCATCATTCCAACCTTCTCCCTCTCCATGAAGTCTACCACCTCCTCCACCTTGCCTGTCAGGGTCATGACATTCATGATTCCCACTTTCATTTCGGTTACTGGTCGCCCATTTCTCACAGTTCCCCCTGTACCAAAGGAACTGCGCGTCGCCTGCAGGGTACGCCCTAACCTTTTCCGAATCATTGGAAGTGCCATATCCATTTCTAGTTATTCTAACATATTGAAAACTCTAAGGAAAAATACCGATATTTTAGATGAGGATTATGAGCTCATCTTTTTTTATAGTTACTTTCACATACCGGTAGGCTTACGGCAGTTCTGGAGGATTATCTTGGGCGGTATCTTTAGTTGACAATTTTGAAATTAATTGGCTTAACCCATAGATACACGCTAAGCGGCACTCAGTGCAGCATTTTTGCAAAATTTTGTTTGACGTGGTAAACACTTACGAGTTCTGTGAGATCGCCCCCTATATCCTTTGTTCGACATGTGCTGCAGGGGAGGGGGCAGGTTCGGAGCCTGTCTGGTTCCCAGTCAGTCTGAGACAGGTTGTCAAAGTTGCGAGGTGCGCGAATGCGGCATTCCGTACCGCTAGCGTGTAACAACTGGCTGGAGTCGGCATTGTGAAATAATGTAAGTATTTAACTTATTTTACCTTTGTTGTTTCTTTCTATGCTTCTATCATTAGTATCGAAGTCAGCACATAGTCTGCACGCTTGCCTTCTGTTTATAGGTCTCGACATGGCTGTCATTAACAGGAGATTGAGAGGTTGCTGCAAGAACTTGATGAGCAGGAAGGGTCACTGGATGAAGAGGATCTATTCGATTTTTAAGTCCTAGTGCAGAATTATTCTGTGTATTTAGGCACTGTATATTATTTCGTACTGTAAATTAGCAGGAAGTGTCCTTTTCCAAGCCAAGAATCTAAGTGTATAGGCCTGCATGATTCTGACAAACAGTTTTTATTTTACTCTAGTGTATTTCATGAGCTTGTTGAGCATCAGGTACAATGTCTTGTAATATGATCCTGAAAAAAGGGTAAACTCAACCCAAAAATTCTCAATATCTCTTTTGTGTGTGAAAAGTATTATTTTGTCTTCATTGCTCAATAAATGTTTATAAGAATATGTTCTTATCCCATCCCTCCGAAAAATATATTTTATTAATAAGAATTTCATACATACTGATAAGATTTTTTCAATGTATTCTCATAGGTTCTGTATAATTCTCTATACAAATCAATTTTAGCCGTTTAGCAAGTCACTAAAATACGAAGAAGAATGAAACAATATATTGCGGCATAGAGTGCCGCTAGCGTGTACGAATGTTAGTGAAAGAGATGCGTGTAGCTTAAAATTCCGGAAGAGCAGTTTGGCTTCCGCAAGCAGAGATCGTCACTGCAAGCTGTCAATTACTTGCTCGACATAATACTGGACACTTTAAGGCTTCCAAAACAGAAAGTATATGCAGTCTTCATAGACTTCTCTAAGGCCTTCGACTGCATTAATAGAAGCATACTAGTAAAGAAACTCACCGAAATGATTGGTCTGGAGCACCACTACATCACCAGATTGATTAAGGATATTCTACATAACAACCAGGTAGAAATAGATAACTGAATAACTATATCTAATCCAATCGATCAAACAATGGGAGTACTTCAGGGTGACCCTCTAAGTCCTCTTCTATTTAATGTCGCGACTGCAGATGTGGTATGTCTCTTACGTTCCCAGAAAGTCAAAATCATCGTATATGCCGATGATATGGTTCTGACCTCGTCGTCAAGAGAAGAGCTACAAGACAGCTTGAATCAACTTGCAATATGGGCCCAAAACAAAGATCTTGAAATAAACCTTCAGAAAACGGTAGCAATGATATTCAGAAAGGGCGGAAGAACTGCCAAAGATGACATTCTTTACCTCAGAGATGAACCTTTGCTTCAAACCAGTCATTACAAATATCTAGGAATTACTTTGCAAATACAAGGGAAATTATTTACACGTCACATCAAAGATAAAATGATCTGTGCTGTATCAATGAACGACATTAGTCATCTCAGGGATATGTCCCTGCAATCGGCACTGAGACTCTTTAAAGCAAAAGTTACACCAATTGCAACGTATGGATTGGATATAATATGGGTTAATTTAAGCAAAAATAACCTGAAAGACTTAGAGAAAGTGAAAGCCTTATTCTTAAAAAGACTGCTTTGTTTGTCAAAATTCACCCCATCGAGACTGGCATATGAACTAGCGGGGGAACCTTTCTTTATAGAAGAACTCCGACTGGTTCACCAACTACCATCCACAAGACAATACAACGATTTGCTACAAGAACTACTTGCAAAAAAGAAGGAGATCCCAATTGATTTCTACTCCACTACGGCCATGACGTCAACAGAATGGAAGGGCACTGCCTATGATTTGAGACACACAGTGACCCGATTCGCGGTGCACGGTTTTCACCACAGGATTTGTGAGACTGAGGTGTTCCATGTGCCCAGACCAAAGTGCATTTGTAAATTGTGTCAAAAGTCATGCGATACTTACCACGCTCTCGTGTGTAGTAAAAGGTTGTCATCGCTTACAGAATTTTGTAAATAATTAATGTAATGCACATTGTGCGCACTTATCCTTAATAATAATAGGGTAACCTTTCTTTCAAAATATCAGACTTCCGATACAAGTCATTTTTATTTAAAAAAGATATACCGGTCGAGTTGCTTTAATATCAGATTTTAAATTAGACATACTGGTAGTAGCCTACAAAGGTTTTATGAACTTGGCAATTAACAGGCTAAAAATAATGAAAAAGGAAGATTGGTGTATAGGCCTATGAGCTATGTGACCTTAAATCCAGGTCGTCAGTCAAAAAATGAGGATGAACTTATCTATATGTAGACCTAGGCCTACTGTAAAAACCAGTATGATTTATAAAGCAGCTTACAAAAGGATTCTGTACTGTTCTACACTCTTATTTGCTTGTTAAAAGACATCACATGGAATTAGGCCTAGGTTGCTATTATCCTCCACTGCAGTAAATTAGGGCAGATAACCTTGCTGTTCTGCCCCTTAAAACAACAATAACTAACTAGTAGCAGTAAATTCAGACATAAATTAAAATTTACAGCTGTATTTTAAGAAGCCTACTGGTATGTCCGTGGAATTTGGAAAATTGACAGAATTAAGAATTCTCCTCTTCTTGTTAGGTTTCATCACCGGTTCTGGATCTATGCACTTTCCCCTAAGTTTAGCCTATATCATTGCTGCTCAACAAATGTGCAGGATATTTTAGCAAGAATTTCAGTGGCTCCAGTACAGCAAAGATGAGGTAAAACAATCCCATTAGATGAATGCATTTCCTTAGCAAAAAAATAAAAAATGTGGCTTAATGTCTTCCCACACAGCCAATTCCTATTAAATTGGAAATATTCACGAAAAAATCACCCAGCTTTGCACGAACAGTACAACCAAGAACGTTGAACTCGTCATTCTCTTCATACCCTTGAAAATTAAGAGGCTTTTGTTGTTGTTGTTGCATTTGAGGGCCTTGGACATCGTGATCACTTGGCCCCATGTATTTGAGCGAGTGTGGGATGATTGTTTGATAACCTTTGTTATTGTGGTATTTGTAGTAATGTGTGTATTTATAATTCAGGTGAGATATGGGAAGGAAACGGCCGTTGCTTTTAATTAGGAACCATCCCGGTATTTGACTGGAGTATAAGTAGGAAACCACGGAATACCACTTCCAGGATGACTGAGGTGGAAATTGAACCCACCGCTTTTCAGTTTTGCCTCACGAGGCTTAGTGTAGCCTACTCCATTCCAGCCCTCAGACCAGAATTAAATGTTTTGTCAGAGACGGGAATCGAACCCAGACCTCCGGGGTGGCAGCTAACAAAGCTAGCCGTCACACCACGAATAAAGTATTCTTGGAGGAGATTTCCCTCTGTCTAGAAAAACAGACAGCCTTAAAAGTCATTAGATAACCTTGATAGGCACACCAAACATCTTCAATAATTCCTGTATGCACAGATTATAGCCTTCTTTCATTAGTCTTCGAGAACCATCATCACCTACGTACTTTGTAGCACAGTTCAAACTAAACGTTTAGAGGTTCTCTAACGACTTGGACCATGTCAGCTGCTTTAGAAATAAAGTTTACTTTCTCACAGAAGCTGTCATATCAACGAACACTGTGCCGTAACTATAGGAACATAAACCGGTTCCGGTAATTTCATGCACTACATTTTACAACCCTGATCATTACGCCTATATTGGAGGTAAGTTATATATAATACGAATTACGATAATATATACGTATTACCAATCGCAAATCGTTGACACTTCAACTCGGTAAATAACATTCTGGAACAAGATAACGTGCCTCCTTTAGTCTCTCGCCCACAAGACCACCTGCGCACTCTGTGAGACACTTCAGGAACCTCAAAGCCACGCCACAAGTAAAGTCGTCCATTCCCTCTTTCTGTGAGAGTGGGCCATCTTGCGCTCTGCTGTCCAGGTGTTACCTTGTCTTCTTTTCGGTTTCGGTGTCTCATCTCGGGTTAGCCAATTAGTCAGTATCTTTTTTCGGAATAGATCTCTATTGAAGGCGTCATCGGGTTTTGATGTAGCATTTTGAGGTAGTCTCTGGTATTTATAAACCAGGACATTGTGGCCTTGGGTTTGGAGTTTAAAAAAATGAAAAATCTGTTTAGTCAGCCTGTTTCCATCCATTCGTTTGAGATGATCGTAATACTGTGCCTGCCTCTTACGGATCGTTTCTGTAATTTTCTCTATTTCACTGTAGATGTCTTTGTTTGAATTTTTATAATGGATGCCATTCTTGTAATTTGATCCCATTATACCTCTAACGATTTTGAACTCTTTCTTCTCTGCAGTTCTTCGAGGAGTCCTTTAAGAGCATTTAGGGATAGGGTTTTGGCTGCCTACATAACTACTGGCTTCCAAACAGTTTCATAATGACTTAGTTTAGCATTTTTTGTTGTAGATTGAGTGTGATGTTTGATAGGCTATTTCGAGTTTGCATACTCGTTCCTTAATGCTTTTCAAATCTTTCAGTTCTGATATAGGCTTCTCATTAGGCCATAGGAGTTCAAGCTAATTTCTTGACCCTTGCTGATATTACATTTTTTCATAATAAGAATACGGTTTGCTCCTTTAGATTTCAATTTCCCTGGTTTACAGCCAACTCACAGTCTTGCCTCCAACGTCCTTCCTTCCTGTTGCTATATGCTGACGATGTGCTTCTGGCTTCTGAGGATAAGACTAATCTGCAATTACAAGTTCAGACATGCACCAACCGCCTCACAGAATTTGGATTACTGCTCAATATTAAGAAATAAATCAGAAACCTCTATGGACATCAAATTGGCAGGTGAAAAACTGAAGGAAGTAGGACTCTTCTGTTACTTAGGAAGCAAAATATCCAGAAGAATTTGCTTGTTTGGAAGAAAATAAGACTTCTTCACTATCATTTAATTTTTGCTACGGCAATTCTCCAGGACTTCTGTGTATGGTCATCTGGAGTGCAGGATGCAAATTCTAACAAAATTAGCTTTTTGGAAATATTTGTTGGCTTTTGGCCTATTTAGTCATGCAACGAGCTCAGATTTAATTTATTTTAATTTTTACTTGTATTTTTTTTCTAGGTATGATGAGGAAATAACATTGTAATGTATATATTATGTCATAAAAATTGAATGGACATAGCCTACCCAAAGACAACGCACATGCACGCCAGTGACCGGATTCGAACTGGCAGCCGAGCTCGACTTCAGTTTCAAGACCTACACTTTACCACTGACCCAAGCCAGCTAGCAAAAAGAAAAAAATATATAATCGGTGTGAGGTGATGGATAGACAATTTGCGACAGGCTTCACTGAGACACATGGATTAGAGCTGTGCTGTGACATCCATGTCAGGACATGTCACCTCCCGATGAATCAGCAAGCTGTTCTCACACCTGCCATTATGATGTCAAGGGAAGGATACAGATTGTGCAATTGGGTTACTGCGACCCGTTGGTATAGCATACATAATTTGCAGCCTAGTTTAATTTTAGGGGTGCCTTCTTCTTGCAAGTGAAATGTCATGTCATTCGCTCCAGTAGTTTTGACTCCAACCCATAATAAAGAAGCAAACGGACAAAAATAAAATTGGGTGTATATTTGGATAAATAGGAAGGTTTAGCTAATAACTTACCGTAATTCCAAATGTTCAGACAAAAACACTGGATTGGCATTGCGGATAGATGGGAAGAGACCAATAGGACGACCGAAGCAGCGTTGGCTTGACACTCTACATGATGATTTAAAAATTGGCCGATTGGAGATGATTATAAAATAAGGCAAATTCCCCAACATGAAACACCCAATTTCGGTCTCCAGACTTAAAATAAAATTAAAACAAACACTGTCCAGAGTAATCTCGGATGGGTGATAGCTGTCAGCTGGTCCATAGCCAGAATGTTTATCTTTTATTTTTACAACAGTTTTGTATAGGCCTACCTTGATATAGCTAACAGACAATTTCCTAACCTTTATATCAGTTGTTTCCAGGAAACTCACCAATAACCTTCAGTCAATTAAGCATGGGAGACAGAGAGTTCTCAATGCATCTTTATTTTATATGCCAATACTATTCCATACTTTGCACTACAGTACTGTGTTGATTAGTCTGCTGTATAACGTAAATTAAGGAAAGTTTAATGAAGGGTACCGGTATGGTGTCATTCAATTGTAAACTTGTGACATCGTGGTCATGCAACCCCAAGACTCAGCTGTATACTACCCAAATATGGGAAATGTAAGTTTCCATCCACCTACTGTGTAATACAACAATGACAATATCCAGACAACTCCCCCTTCTTTCTTAACTTATACTGTGATATAGCCTAATTGGAGTAATTGAAGGATGATCTTATCAGCATTTTCTTAGGGTAGTGGAAGGAATGGTTCCCGCAACTTTTTCATCCAAGTCCTCATGTGGTAGGCCTTTGTGGATTATATACAGGTAGGGATGTTTGTATGAATAATGTAATCACAATGTTATGGGTTTTATATCCCTTTTAACTACTGTGGCTTTAAGAGACGCCAGGGTGTCAGAATTGTATCCTGTGCCAGAATCTACTGACACGAGGCTGACAATTCAGCACCCTCAAGTGCCAACTGACTGTACTGGGATTCAACCACCTAGGCTCGTAGGCGAGAACCTTACTGCTACACCACATAGAAAGTCATGACTTGGTCCGTTTCTATAAATACAGTATAACTTACGGTATCTCAGTACCAAACTCCAGAATGGGAGCTGCAGGAATTAAAAATCCTAGTAGGCTATGATGAACATTCAGAGCATCACCCCGTTGGGAGTCTACTTTATAACGAGGGCTTCTTAAAGTTTAGATTTTCTTCTGTTCAAAACCAAGAAGCCACCAGATTGGAAGGGATAATATGGCATGATTTACTCATTCAAAATACAGTCCATAGCCGATTATTTGACTGACTTAGGCTAACCTTAATATGTTGATTTACAATGGAACTATATGTGTGTCATATATACAGCGGGGTCACTACCTCGATCTGCAAAAGACTCATCTTGATAAAATTCTAAATCATTGCTTAAAAAGTGTCTGCCGACAGATCTAGTTTAAGCATTACAATAACTAGGTTAGAGGTTAGAGCCGTCAATTACCAATCAAATTTTCCTATCTGATCTTCATATAAACACAGTGAGAATTGAAAAAATACTAAAAATACGCATATAAATGGTATAAAATACGTATACGAGAATATACTGTCACTACTTCGTTTTAACTGAATAAAACACATGATCACTTTTTTTTCTCTTCAGAATGATTGAGCACGAGACATATTATGCATACACTACACAAGACAATTTGAATTATGCATGTTCTGTGGACTCCGTATCAAGGAAGTTTCATACGCAATATTGTGCACAGAATCAACATACCCCCTTAACTTTTATTTATAAGGTATTTTATTTTATATTTTATCTATCACTCAAGCTTTTATATTTATAATAAACTTCCCTTATTTACACATTACACCTTAGAATATTGAGTAACTGACCAAGGAGTTTTGACATTACGATAACACGACATCTATGAACTGCAGAATACAGCTGTGAGAGGTTATGCAATGATTGTGCTATGGTATTTTTCTTCCATGGTTTCTGTATCTCATTTTTAATCAGCTTGCCGACAAGACTTGATCGATGTCAGTGTGTTTACCGGCGGATGTTAGTCGTGTTTGTGGCGTATTTATATGTGGCTGTTTGGTTTTATTTACAACATGAATTTAAAATTGAGAGTTATATTCTTCTTAATATTTGCTCTTTTTATGATTCGTACAGAAGCACTTACGGTTAAAAATGTTGATCGAACCATCGATATTTCTTCCCAGATAGTTATAGTTTCCAATGTTATAACGCTGGAAAACAGGGGAAGGTCTGCCGTGGCGAGTTTCGTTTATGTACTGGACGCTGAAAAGCATAATCTTGCGTATTTTAATGCTCAGAGTAATGATTTATCAAAGACTTCCCTGAATTTTTCCGATAGTGTTCTTATGAAGCATCCTGCTATGTCAATTGACTTAAAAGAACTCCTTCAACCTCAAAGGTTGACTGTTGTGACTATAAGATGCATATTTACTCACTTACTTGTGCCACAACCTGCTGCCATTGCTCAGAAGGATAGTCAACTGATGAAGTACATTGGAAATCATTATTTCTACAGTCCATACCATGCAGTGCGTCAGACTACAATTGTGTATCTGGGCTCAAATGACGTTGAAAGTTATACAACACTAGAACCAATTTCGATGGATGACGTGACCATTACCTATGGCCCTTACGAAAGTATAACCCCGTATTCTGCTGATGAAATGGTAGTTCATTATGAAAATAACGCTCCATTCCTTACGGTAACCCATTTGGAGCGCGTTATAGAAGTGTCGCATTGGGGAAACATTGCTGTTGAGGAATCGGTACTTATTCAACACACGGGTGCCGTTTTGAAGGGCCCATTTACGCGCTACTTGACGCAAGAGGATACTAGGAAACCCAGCGTACATTCCTTCAGGACAATTCTACCAGCTTCTGCTAGAGATGCATATTACCGTGACGAAATTGGCAATATCTCCACATCACATGTGAGGATACTCAGTGATTATGTTGAACTTCATCTTCGCCCTCGATTTCCGTTATTTGGGGGGTGGAAAACTCGCTATATGATTGGATACAATGTGCCAACTTATGAGTATCTATATAATTTAGAAGACGATTACATCCTGAAGATGCGTTTTCTTGATCATGTGTTTGATACCATGGTTGTTGACAAAATGACATTGAAAATAGTTTTACCAGAAGGATCTCACAACTTAAAATTTATACCTCCTTATCCTGTAGAACGTTCACCAGATTTCTTGCATTTTTCATACCTTGATATAAATGGAAGACCAACTATTGAATTGTCTAAAAGAAACCTGGTTGAAAGTCATATGCAAGATTTTAAATTGCATTACCGCTTTCCACATCTTCTAATACTGCAGGAACCATTAATTGTTGTAATTGCTTTATACCTCTTCTTATACCTGCCTATCATTATTTATGTAAGACTTAATTTCTCCATCACCGAAGATGAGGTTGGAGAGATTCGTAGAAGAGTTGTTGGTTACTGTGAAAAATTACTGTACCAACAAGGCAAACGAGTCATGTTCTATCAAAGTTATGATGAGCTGATTATTAAATTAAAGAATGAAAAAAATGTCCCACAATTTCATGTTGCCATTAAAGGTAAGAATCAAGAATATAAAGCAATAACTGGACATATTGGTGATTTGATGAACAGAATGAAAACTGAGTCTCCAGAAATTGCAGAAAAAATTCGTGAATTGCAAAAATTTGATAAGCAACTTCGTGAACTTTACACTCAACATCAAAATCTGTGCATTGACAAGTTGTTACCTGGAAAGATTGTCCACCAGCAGTTTATGGACTATGAAAACCAGATCAACAGAAAAAAACAAGAGTGTTCTGAGAAGATAAATAACATTTTAAAGACTTAAAAGTACTTATGCCTAATATAAATGCTAGAAAGATACAGGCTAAAGAATGGGCCTAATAAGGGTTTTGGTTAGAAATGGGAATAATTACATATGCAGCTTGTGACCTGCTTAGTATGGAGTCATGTAGCCTATCAATATTCTATCCATTTTAATAGTGTCTTGTATAGAAATGTGCAGTGGGAGATTTCTAAATGGTTTTCATAATATGCTATTTTGTATTAGAGGGTTTGAAACACTGGATAGCCTAATAGTTTTAGTCCCAGTTAGTAACAGAAGTTTTATTGAGCAAATGATTGGTCAGGAAAACTTGAATGTGATTAATGTATTTTTAAAAATTGTGAAATGGTAAACTTCCGTTTAATCAGTAAAGCCTTCCCTGCTTACATTGTTGTTCTTAGATTACTCTCATAAATGAATGTAAACTTTCCAGGAAATAATAATTTTTGGCTTTGAAGAAATGAAGCACTCATCAAGAACTACTGGTCACAGCATAGCATCATTATTACTTTTGTATTCCCAAATAAAGTATGGTAGTACAAATAATCTGCCTTATGTTGTCTAGATAGACATCTTCATTTTGAATCTGTTTTCACTCCTAGTCTAGCTTAGCTAATATTTCCCAAAGCTGTGGTGGACTTAACTATTTTCCTTCATTTCAGAGTGATTGGGATAATTGTAGTAAGGCCTATTATACATGAAAAGTAGCTTGCCACGGTGGGCGAGTGGATAGCGTGTCGGTCTACTAACCCCAAGATTGCAGGTTCGCTCCTGACCATGGTAAGTGATTTTTGAAAGGCGGCAAAAATACGATACGCATGTCATACGATGTTGGCATGTCAAAGAACCCATTTGAATCCAGTAGGCTGAGTTCATAATGGCAAAATTAATCTCGGGAGTTTCCGCCAACACAAAGTTCCTCATTTCTCTACTAGAAAGCACTATAATGTTCAAGGAGCTTAGATATCTAACCTCCTTGATTTTCATAGTCAAGGAACAACGAAATTCGACATGCAAGCTACCCTCTGGGTGTCAAATAACAAAGCTTGCACCCGGCACCCGAGGCCATACGATATTATTATTATTATACATGAAAAGTCAACAATATTAAAAGCATGAAAGACTGCATTTAACTATTTTTTAAATAAAATTACACAGAGGTGCAAAAAGAGTGGAACACTGAATAATTGTTATTTTTTCATTTGAGACTGGCCTTTTATGAGTATCCAGTCTACTGTAGTGTCCAAACCTCATTGTGCGAATGAGTCGCTTTCACGACCTCCTATTAGCAGTTGGCACTGCAGCCTCCTCTGCTTCTAAACCTCTCATCTTGAAATCGTTAAAGACTGAATCTAACCACCTTCGCTTCTCTTACCTATTTATAATTTAAAACTTATTAATATCTTTTATTATGATAACGAATATTAGGCCTACACTCTTTAAATTTAAATTGTGGAGTTCTATACTTGATTTTCATTGTTCAAATTCCAAAATTGTGGGAAAACAAAATTAAGGGGTAAATAGTCTAGTGAGGGTTTCAGAATGAGAACAACTTTGAATGTGAAATGACCTATACTCATACATAGGCCTATAGTATACATAGGCCTAACATGTAATTCCCCCTCTATCATCAATTATTGCCTGCACCTTCTTTGGCATACTCTGAATCAGGTTTCTGATATCTTGTTGGCCAGTTTCTTCCCTATAATGGAAAAGAGCCCCTTGAAGCTCTTGCAGAGTTTTTGGCTGTGGATTTTGAGCTCCAATTCTCCCTCCTTAAGTGTCCCAAAAGTGATCAATGAGCTTGAGATGAGGGTTTCAAGCTGGCCAGACAATACGTCTAACCTCTATAGTGTCCACAAATTCAGAGACGCATAACTACACATACCATACGAGCGAGTGTTGTCGTGTATAAGTTTTCTTCAATTTTGTAAGCAAATGGAAAAACATGATCGTGGTGTAGCGTCTAGCATTCTTGCCTGTTGCCTTGCCAGGTCTGGGTTTGATTCCTGGCTCTACCAAGAAATTTAATTCGGGTCTGAGGGCTGGAAAGGGATACATTCAACCGAATGAAGCAAAACTGAGAAGAGATGGGTTTGATTCTCACCTCGGCCATCTTGGAAGTGGTTTTCCCACTTGCACTCCAGGCAAATACCAGGATGGTTCCTAACTTCAGTCCACGGCCACGTCCTTCCGAATCCTCACCTGAATTACTACTACAGGTAACATAATGCACAGGTTATCAGACAAATTCTGTGCACATACCCAAGCACACAGGGCTAAATGATCATGATATCCAAGCCCCTAAACTACAGAACTTGATTCATAAGTACTGCTCAGGTCTAAGCTCTATGAACTTGCGGGGTGAGGTGACGCGGGAGGTGGAAAGAGAAGGGTCTGCCAACAGCTCACCGTGTTATCTGGATTTCCTGACTATTTCAATACTGCTTACATTCCTGTCAGATTCACAGAGCTTTGACTCGAGCAGTACCTACTCTATAGCAAGCATTAAGCACTCCATTAACAATTGGCACCTGCTTCATTCTCAGCTCTGTGGTTATTCCACCCCACTCCATAATGGATACTCCTGTGAATGGTGTTCGTTCTGACAGGGTGCAAAGAATAGTGCTCTCCAGGCGTTCTCCATACTCTCTTCCATCCAAAGAGAACCTGGACTTTTCTGTGAAAAGAACATCACCCCACTGCTCTTCAGTCCAATTAACATGCTGACGGGCAGTAGGTTGTTTGCCTGAAACTGGTATAACAGAGTTAAAACTACAAAGTCAGAATAAAATTGAAATAAGATAAGACATAATGAGTTATGTACAGATATTCTTGTACAACTAAGAGGCAAAGTGTAATAATTAAATGTTCTTTGCCCAATAGTGGCTGACATCAACAGCATTAGGAGAGACTAAGATTAAATCTTCCATTGTGCATGCTGAACTGTCTGCTGTTCTGCACAATCCCTTCATCGATTAAAGCAACTGTTCAATTGCTGAATCTTCCTTATGTAAAGGCATGCTGAACATATGACAGATGAGCTTGATCAGAATAAAATTACAAAATATGATACCGGTAACACTGAAAATCGTGGATGCATTATTGTCCCAAAAGTCCTGGAAGTCACTGACTGTAAAATTGTGTTTATCTGATATGTGAAGAGATTGCAGCAGCAAAACCAATTCAGGGTACTCGATGATAAAGGTTACTTGAAAACATGGAGAAAGGTCAATTGTATGGGGCTATATTTCCTATTTGTGGGAATAGGGATGCTTTTAAATTAAAATATCTTATGACCACCTCAAGGTGCAGCGGCTAGCATTCTTGGTTGTGGCTCTGGATGTCCGGGTTTTATTCCTGGCTCTGTCAAGAAATTTAAATTCTGGTGTGAGGTCTGGAACGAGGTACACTCTGCCTTGTGAAGAAAATCTGAGAGGAGGGGGGGGGGGGGGGGGGGTTCGATTCCCACTCAGCCATCCTAGAAATGGTTTTCTTTGGTTTTCCTACTCCTACCCTAGGCAAATAGTTCCTAAATTTTAGAACAGCGATCACAGGGTACAGGTTATCACACAAATTACACACACCCAAATACATGGGGCTATATGACCCTTTACAGTTACTCTCCAGCTCCAACGAGGCTGAAATCTAGGAAGAGCTTCCTCCATTCACCTGTCAACCTTGAAGGGAAAGCAGAGGCTGCAAGAGCCAGACTGTGAAAAGAAAAAACTGAACATCTCACTAACTGGATGGAGCCAAAGGAAAGTCTCCCATTTGGCCACATGGAAGGCCCTAAATAGACTTCGTACAGGAGTTGGAAGAACAAGGGTGAATCTTCAGAAGTGGGGTTTCTCATCCAACACATCTCCCTGTGATTGTGGAGAGCAACAGACGGCACAGCATCTTTGTCAGTGCTCCTTGTGTCCTTCAACTTGTACTATAGATGACCTAATTACAGCCACTCCCAATGCTATTGACTTCGCCCGCTACTGATCAGCTAACATCTAGATGCTAGACTGCCAGCCCTTACCTTGTTTCTTTTCTTTTTAAATACAAGTGTAAATATGTATATATCATCATCATCATCTTGAACAGTTTCCAGCCACTGGCCGGGTATGTTTGGAACATTAGCCTCTCCATCGTCTTCTGTCTTCCCACCATCTCTCCGTCACCACCTTGGTCCAGTCTTCTCCTTTCTTTCGCACGCAGTCCTCCACACCCTTCAGCCACTTATCTCTTGGCCTTCCTCTTGGTCTTTTCCCCTCTATTTTCATCTCGTGTATCTTCCTGGGTATCATCCTCCCATCCATTCGCTTAACATGCCCATACCATTTAAGCCTTGATTCCTCTACCCTATCCTGTAATGCTCCCTCCTTGACTAATTCTCTGATCTTCTCATTTCTTAACCTGTCCACCTTTGTCACTCCAGTACTGCTTCTCAAGAATTTCATCTCACTAGCCTGTATTCTGCTTCACTCCCTTCCTTTCATAATCCAGGTCTCTTGAGGCATACGTCAGGATTGGAACGTAGTACGTCCTTTTGCTGTTTTGAGGGACATCCTTACTCCATACCAGGCTCCTAACACTTTTCCTGAATAATTCTGCTTGCCTCCCCTGCTCATTTATTTCTCTGTCGTTCCATTTCCTTGTATCATGCTTCCCAGATACTTGAAACTCTCTACTTTCCTCTATTCTTCCCCATCAATTGTTATTCCCGTTGTGACTCTCTCCTTCTTCCTGCTTGTGATCATCCACTCGCTTTTGCTTATGCTGAACTTCATCCCATATCCATGTACTATTTCTTCCCATACATCCAACTGCTCCTGTACTTCCTCCTCCTTGTTTCCCCAGATCAGATCATCTGAAAACGCCATTATTTTCATCCTTCTTTCACCAATCACTTCCGCCACTCTGGTCGTTATATACCGTAATCCATCACTACAATGAAGAGTAGTGGTGAAAGTGCACTTCCTTGCCTTAAGCCATTCTTCTGTTCCAGCCAATCTGATCTCTCTCCTCCTACTTTCACACAGCTTATACTTCCACTGTACATTTCCCTTATCTTCCATATACGGTAGTCTGTTTTCCTACTCCTCTCTTCTCCAAAGCCTTCCATACCTTACTTCTACGTACACTATCATAATTATGCTTTTTCAATGTCCAGGAAGGCCATCAGTAGGTCTATTCCATATTCATAATGTTTTTCCTGCAACTGTCTTACAGCAAAAATTAGATCTACTGTGGACCTTCCTGCTCTGAAGCCATGTTGTTCTCTCATCTTTCCTTCAATTTTTGCCCGAATTCCCTTTTCCAAAACTTTCTCGAAGATCTTCGCACAATGGCTCATCAATGTAACCCTCCGATAATTGTTGCACTCCTTTCTGCTACCTTTCTTGAAGATTGGGACAATTATTCCCTTCTTCCAGTCCTCAGGGTTCCTCCTCTCTTTCCATACATCCCTCATTACTCGATATAGCCATTGCATCCCCACCTTTCCTGCCGCTCTCAGCATCTCTACACATATCTTGTTCAGACCTGGTGCCTTCCCTCCTTTTATCTTCCTCACTGCATCCTCCTCTTCACTCCATTTTAAGTCCTCTTCTGTTCCCAGTTCCTCTATTTCTCCATCAGGGACACCATTTGGGTTCAAGAGTTCTTCAAAGTACTCCCTCATCATGATCTTGAGTTCATCCTTATTCCCTATTTCTCGACCACTTTTGTTCACCATTCGAACGTAGTCCGTCATATCATTCCTCCTCTTACTTTTAACCATCCCATATAGGACCTTTTTGGTACCTTCACTATCCTCCTCCATCATCCTTCTCCACTCTTCCGTCCACTTTCTTTTCTCCTCAGCCACCACTCTTTTCACTTCCTTCTTTCGTATTTGGTACTCCTATCTTGTCTCTATTGTCCTATTTTGGAACTACACCCTAAAGGCTCTATTCTTCTTCTGTTCTATAACTTTTGTTTCCTGATTCCACCATGGAGTTTCTTTCCATCTCTTCTTGTTGCTTGTCCTTCCACATACTGCTTCTGCCGCCCTTACTAGTGTCCTCTTGAATCTACCCCATTCCTCTTCTACTGTCTTCAGTTCATCGTTTGGGATGCTTTCCTTCACTATTCTTAGGTATTCTACCCTGTTTTCTTCACCTCTCAACTTCCATACCCTTATCTGTCTATCCTGATTTTCTGCCCCTTTCTTATCCTTGGTCCCTCTCAGGTTCATTACCAACAGTCGGTGGTCACTATCCAAGGCCTCTGATTGAATTACTTTGATGTCTATGATGTTTCTATTCATATCACTATCGTACAGGATATAGTCAACTACCAACTTTCTAGTCAGGTTATTGTTATACCAGGTAATCTTGTGGCTCTGTCTTTTCTTGAACCAGGAGTTTCCCACCAACAAACCATTCCTTTTACAGAAATCCAACAATCTTTCACCTTCCTCATTTCGATTGCCTCAACCCTCTGGTCCAAACACATTTTCATACCCTTGTCTTTCCCTTCCAACATGCACATTTAAATCTCCCATTATAATCACATTCTTTCCTCCCACCTGTTTCTGCATTTCCTCTTCAAACTCTTGTTTCTCTTCAGCAGTGCAGCCTACTTGTGGGGCATACACTATTAGAACCTCTACAGACTTTCCTTTCAGTGATATTTTTACCTTCACCATCCTGTCATTTATTCTCACCACTTCTTCTTTTAACCCTTCTCACACTACTACCCCCACTCCATTCCTCTTTCCTTCCTCGTTCCCACTCCAATGTAGTCTACAGCCTTTTCTCAATTGTCTCCTTCCTTCTCCCTTCCACCTTGTTTCTGCCAGCCCCAGCAGATCCAACTTACTTCTTTCCATCATATCCACCATCTCCTCTACCTTCCCAGTCAATGTTTGTATTTTCAGCATTCCGAATCGTAGTCCATGATCACAGCTAGGTCGTCGTCCATTGTATCCGTCCTGTCCGAGTCCTGTTCCCTTCTTGAAAACAAGTGTCTTATCCACTACTGGCTTGCTGGGCCTATCGTAGCTTCACCAGAGCCCCGTTAGCTGTCACTTTTCAGCGTTCCTGTAGGACCTTCACAGCTACCGTAACGGTCCCGGGGCACACGAAGTCTCCACTGTACTTCGCCCCTACAGGCGATCCCCTACTTTGTGCCATTGCCCGTCTCCCACGGCGTGGACGAGGGGTTGGACTTATGGGAGATATATATATATATATATATGTCATGTTAAGAAGGTGCCTCTGACACGAATAAAGAAAGAAAGAAAGAAAGACCACAATGTCGCAGCTCCCAAAATAAGCAACAACACTATCTTATTGTGATAAATTTACTTTTAAGGAAAGGTTTCTTTTATCAAAGCATTCCACTTTTTTTTTTCTTTCCACCTCAGTGTATTTGACTGTGAATATGTTGCTGTCACGTTGTGCAGGCTAATTTTCTGGCATTTTAATGAAGTGGCATCTTTCCATCTTTTTGAATTACATGACTTGGGAATGTGGTTCTCTAGTCTGTTCATTGCAGAACTGTCATCGGATTGATAGCAGTGGTAGGCCTACTGTGTTCAACAGATTGAAAATATTGCTATGTGGGGAGTAATGGACCTTTCTGGCTTGATGGTGGTGTATGTAGAACCTACTCACTTAGATTATTATTGCTTGGCTCTATTTATTGTTAGATATAAGCCTCAAAAGGCATGGTTTAAGAATTGGCCTCAGAAGACTAGAGGCCAATGATTTCCTTCAAACAATCGTCTAACCTAGTAGCGACCAATGGTTTCGATCAGACCGTCATCTAAACTATAGCGACCAATGGCTTTGGAAGAGTGCAGTGCACTACTAAATGTAATTTATGAACATTTCTAACTCACCACCAAACCTCACACTTTAACACATCTGAATGCACCCGTATGTAACGATGCACTGTTTGAAACATCATACAGCTGATTAATATGGTGACAATTCAAGCCACAACATCAAACAAACATCAATGTCCACGCATCATCGACTACAGTAAAAATTTCCCCTAGACATGTACCGACTGGCTAAGTACAGTTAACCCAGGCAAATTAGACATATGCTTCCCGGAAAGTCGTCCAAAGCTGGAATGTGTTTTAATACCGTTTGGGAGTCCCAAATAAGAGACCTGTGAGTTTGCGACGGATTCTGACTTCTGCTTAATTTTCGGGAGTCAAAAAACCGCAAAATGTTCGCACTTTTTTCAGTTGTTTGCTTACAACTTCTAAACGACGCATTCTACAGAAACGTTTCCTCGTAACGGTTTTAAAGAACATTAAATTCTGCGTTGAATGGTTTTCATTCCGTCTAAATCCGCTCAGTCATTTAGCCGCAATCGATTTCTTAATTTGGGCCAATTTTACCAAATTGGTTAAAAAAAGTTGATTCTTTGTTTAGTTTTTCGCTTTAAACTCCTAAACAATGCATCCTATAAAATTGTATTCGACGAGTTTTTAAGAGCATTACATTCCGCGTCGAATGGTTTTTAGTTTGTCAAAATTGGCCCAGCTGTTTAGCCACGATCGATTTTTTTGAGTTGGGCCATTTATACCATCTCTCATGTCTCATGTAATTTTCTTTTCCAATCGTGGATGGAGTTTTCGAAGTGGCAAAGGAGCAAATCCGGGTTGACCCGGTGCTTCTACTTGGCCTTGACAACCTCTCCCTTCTTCAATTTATACCAGTGCAATCAGTGTTCGGCAGGGGGGTGAAACAACTATAGAAAAGGGCACAGCCAGTATGAAAACCATTGAAGGGAAAAACTTCAAAGAACTTAAACTTAGCAGAAAAACCGAGTGGTGGCTCTACGAGTCGTGAATGCTACAGCAAAGATCAACGGAGAATCAGTCCCCATCAGTCCGGACATGATTTTCCGCCGCATTCCATTTCGCATGGAATCCCAGCTTCAGCTTGAATCGTACTTTGAATTCGAATTGGCCCCGTACCCACTCTCACTGTTTGATGATGATGGCATGATGTGGAAGAGCAGAAAATCAGAACTGTACAAGCTATTCACTCCAGTCAAAGTAGATCTCACTGTGAATGCAGACTACGTAGAGGATGGTGGTTTCTTCCTGCACAGAGTTGTGTGGAACAGCGGAGAACAGTAATGTTTTCCAATATCATTCAGAAGTACGTAAATTATGTGAAATCCAACTACAAATCTGACAGTATCACCATAGTTTTCGATGGGTAGCCAGAGGATGTGGCCGAGAAGAGTATAAAGTCAGCTGAAAGAGCGCGAAGAGCCCGTGTTATGTCATCTTCGTCGGTTATATTCCAGGAAAATATCAAGGCCACAATGCCCAAAGATCGTTTCTTGTTGAATGATCACAACAAGAAACGTCTCGTATCGATGCTGACAAGCAAACTGATGGACGAGGGTATTCACGTGAAACAAGCCGTTGAAGAAGCAGATTTTCCGATTGTGAGCACAGCCATGGAGAGGTCTATGGAAGGAGGCAATGTTTTCATAGTGGGAGAGGACACCGATCTATTGGTCATGCTCACTTTTCATGTTGCTGTCTTTGAAGAGCCCATCTCCAACGTGTTCCTCATCAAGCCTGGGAAACAACCAGGAAACTGTCGTTTACAGTCCGAGCAATTGCCAGCTGCCTGAAGATATGAGGAAGCATACCCTGTTTCTCCATGCCTTCACGAGGTGCGACACCACATCCTCATTTTTCCGCCGGGGGAAAATAAAATTTATCAAGAAATTCATGGCAGACCAAAACCTCTTTCATCAGGCCTCTATTTTTCTTGACCCGATCTCAACCCCTGACCAAGTTGCAAATGCAGGTGTTCACATAAAAAAAAACCTGTACACGGGTGGCAGAAGTAAGTCCCTCAATCAAGTGAGGTTTGACCTCTTCCAGAGGTCGCTTTCAAAACAGAATTTCAACCTGGCGTCCTTGCCTCCTACAGAAGCGGCTGCTCGCCAGCACTCCTTCAGAGCTTATTTACAGGTACCGGTATGGAGGAGTAATGTACTAGATCCCGAGAGATGGGGGTGGAAAATAACCACCAATGGTTTAACTCCCATCACAACGACTGATCCACCGGCTCCACAAGAACTTCTCAACTCCATATCGTGCACATGTAAAATAGGGTGCAAAGCAACTTGTTCCTGTAGGAAAGCTGGGGTAAAATGCATCACCATCTGCATGACCTGCCAAGGGCACACATGCATCAATTCCATCTCGGAAGTCAAGGATGATATACTGGATCCCACCCAGTGTGACGAGGAGATTGATATCATCGAAGAAGAGCAAGAAATGAATCCTCTTTCTCAAGATTCCGAGGATGGGGAGCTAGATGACGTGATCGGCGAAGAGCCACCGTTATCTCCTAAACGGCGAAAGAAATCGTCAACATGAGTACCTTCTACATCTTTCACATTATGATGTGTCATGTACACAACTAATACATCTTTCTGTACATAATTTATATCGTTATCGTTTACGTAAACATCTTATGTAAATGTATCTTATGTATATATCTTTTGTTACTTTCAATGAAACATTATTCATAATAATGTCTTCTTATATTTTGAAACCACATAACATCATTTTGGAGTGGCTGCTCTTGGGTTGTCAAGGTCAAGTGGGGGAACCGGACCAATCCGGATTTGCTCCTTTGCCACTTCGAAAACTGCACGATTGGAAAAGAAAATTACATGAGACATGAGAGATGGTATAAATGGCCCAACTCAAAAAATCGATTGCGGCTAAACAGCTGGGCCGATTTTGACAAACTAAAAACCATTCGACGCAGAATTTAATGCTTTTAAAACGCTTCGAATACAGTTTTCTATAGGATGCGTTGTTTAGGAGTTTTAAGCAAAAAACTAAACAAAGAATCAACTTTTTAAGCAATTTGGTAAAAATGGCCCAAATTCAGAAATCGACTGCGGCTAAACGACTCGGCTGATTTAGACAAACTAAACACCATTTAACGAAGAATTTAATGTTCTTTAAAAACGTTACGATGAAACTTTTCTGTAGAATGCGTCATTTAGAATTTATAAGCAAAAAACTGAAAAAACTGCGCAAATTTCGCGGTTTTTGACTCCCAAAAATTATGCAGAAGTCAGAATCCGTCGCAAACTCACAGGACTCTTATTTGGAACCCCCGATGAGTATTAAAACACATTCCAGCTTTGGACGATTTTTCGGGAAGTACGGCCTTTTTTTGATCTAATTTGCCTGGGCTAAGTGTAACACCAGTTACTACATGTTCCAAGTGATCCTCGGGTACATTCTCTCCATAGAGATGGATACTACGGAATGCTAATAATGGCACTCCCTGCTGAACAGGCCACATCCATATCTAATGGCTCATCCTTGTAGTACAACTTGATAACAATGCATTCTCCAAAATATTATATTATTTCAAGGTACTTAGAATACTCAATAGGTAAGCCATTCCGGGGTATGCGCTGTCATTGGTCAGCGTTCCGTGACGCAGTCAGGCAGGCAGAACGCTCTCTATCGTTGGGTTACCCGCAGAAATATGAAAATGTTTCGCTCTTCTTTTACTTCTGTCCGCATTAAAGGACAACACCGGTGGATTGTATTGTATTTTAAATCTTTAACTTTCGATAGAAATACATGGAATAACAATCAGGCAGATAATTTGCCAGCCTTGCAGTAGACTTTAATTAGGCATGTTGAATATGTAACGCACGGCTGCCTACGGCTGTCAGCTTGGGAGTCCTACACCAGGGCTCTAAGAAAGCCACTATCATTATTATTTTAACTAAACAATATTATTGTAATACTATGAATGCGCTTCTTTTACCCTTTCAATATGTACACCTCAACAAACGTTAATCAGAGATATTCCGCACCCTAGTGTTTCGTAATTATTTAAGGGGGCGTGGTGGCTCAGCGGTCTAGCTGTATGCCTCTCACCAAGGCGGTCCGGGTTCGATTCCCGGTCAATGCATGTGAGATTTTCGAAGTGAAATGCCATGTCCTGTGGTTCGGATTCCACGTAAAAAGGAGGTCCCGTGGCTCATAATCACAAGATTCACGGTCACGTAAAACTACAATCTTCCTTCTTCCTTTCGTAATTATTTTAATTCATAGAGACCTCCTGGTGAAGCGCCTAGCATTCTTAGCTGTCGCCCTGAAGATCCGGGTTCGATTCCCAGCTCTGATGGTCTGTGGGCTGCAACGCGGTACACTGAGCCTCGTGAGGCAAAACTGTGAAGAGGAAGGATCGCCTTCCACCTCAGCCATCCCGGAAATGGTTTTCCGTGGTTTCTCACGTCTACTTCAGACCGCGGCCGTCTCCTTCCCAATCCTCACCTGAATTACAAATACACGGACTATATCAGACACCACAATAAGACAGATTATCAGACAAATTATGCAAACACGAGACTAAATGACCACGATGTCCAAGTCTTAAATGAATCAATTGTAATTGTCCATGTAATTGTACCAATTTTAGTGTATTGACAAGTCTGACCTAAATCATTTCTTTTATTATGTACTGTTTTACCGTATGTCATGTAATTATCTGTTTAATTGTTGGACTGTGAATAATGTTTACATTTTTCCATGCTTCTAGTACAAACAGTACTGGGCTAATATTTATGCAAGCAATTCGTTTCATTCCAAACTTTTACTAAACAGACGTTAATCAAAAAGACTAACAACTTACGTTATAAAGTGGCTGAACGTCTAAACCTTCAGTCCTGAAGATGCCATCCAGAGCAGGTTCTTCCTTGTTGTATTTTTGTTCATTATTTCCAACTTCGACGTTTTGTTCAAGTGGCTCATGCGAATAAAAGTCCTTGTTCGCAAATACAAGGCAATAATTTTCCTGTTAATTTCAGGGAATTTAGTCTGTATGATAGATGTTAGGGTTTCCATCACCTTGTTGGACTTAGAATATTGTTGCCCGTGGAAGGAAGCGAAAATTACTTCAAACTGCGTTATTGCAATCATCCATTCAGGTGTTGGAGAAGTGAACCCTCCTTTAGAAATGATAGTGATCCAGTCGTGTTCAGCAGTTAGTTTTTCAACAATAGCACATTTTTCAGCTACATTTCCTAAAGAACTGTCAATGATTTTGCATTTGAAAGCAATAAAACCTACGATGTATTTTAAGGCATCGTGAGTCACATCCTCATTGCGGCATTTTGAATTGCCATGGTCGAGGTTGATATCTTGAAGCAACTGTTCTTCACTTCCATCGCCTGAATACTCACGATGGAGTACATGGGATGAAGTGCCTATCACTGAGATGCAAAGTTAACTAGAGAGGAACTTCTCGAATTCTTCTGTTGTTTCTTCTACTATGCAGTCAGAAGAGGAACCAGGTTGACTTGCATCCTCAGCAACAGAGACACCACCGGACAAAGGTATCTCGTTCGCATTCCCTTTTAATATTAGGAGGCGCATTCGGTTCTTTACTTCGAAGGGCGTAGGGTTGTTATAGAATACACCAAGGCCGCGAAGACGAGAAAAGAAATTTTCGAGGCAATCTTGGTTTAGTCTTGAGGTCAAAATATAGGTCACACCAATGATTTTGAGATCTAGATAGTTTATTGACATTAAGAACCCTTTCTGAAATGGGAGAAGGCCGCTTCTCTTCCCTAGACGCATGCCTGAACAAATGTCTAGGAACCTTCTTAAGGTGTTCTCCTGGCTAATGCGATTCAGTCCATAACCTCTTCTAAGGGGAGCCTTCTATTCCTTGGGGAATCTAGACTTTAGTACACCAAATACATCGTTAATTAATTCAATAATAATTCCTTCGTGATCTTGGTTTAGAATGTACTTCACAGCTTGGGCAGTGCGGCGGGAAAAGAGCTGTGCAGCCATTCCTACATTTCGGCGAGCACGTCCACTAACAGTCAGGTGGGCTTGAGAAATGATTGTTAGATCACCTCTCTAATATTCCAGGAGATCTTCTATCAATTTTTTCGTGACAGTCGTTCCATCGGGTAGAGTTATTCCTTCATCTAGGAAGTGATTTCGGAGAAGTTTTAACAAGTGAGGAACGTTACAAAACACCCACACTTTCTTATTACTGTCTACAGGGTTGTAGAAATACGTCTTGCTAGAGGATACCCCCAGTTCTTTCCACACCATCGCATTTTTACCCCCCATATCTCAAGTGACAGCCACAACACGCACTCCAGCTCCTTCTACCTCCCGGATTATGGATTGTATCAGTGTGCTTGTCATCGTGACATCAAAGTCATAGTACACAGGTTGTTTCCATGGCGAAAATAAGCTGCGAATCATCGCCACCTGAACGTTCTTATGAGGCCCAAGTATCACATCATCTGATGAATCGTAACTCACGCGATCGTCGATGTTCATTTCATCGAAACTTAGAACAGCCAGTGCTTCGAAAGGTTTGAAAGTTTCCGCCCTAGCTTTAATTAAACTAAGAACTTCGGTTAAAATGCCCGGTCTACAATTGAACTGCATTGCCAATTTTTGGAGAGTTGAGCGGCAAGGCAAGGGGTACTTCCTTTTCATCAAGTACGCATACGCCTTGGGAGAAAGAGCTCTTAAAGTGAGGGCATTCGCGATGTCTCTAGGACCCATCTAACGTACCCAATATACTGTATTTCCCCGTCCCTAGAGAACAATAGGGTAAAGGAATGTCAAGACCCTACTCCTACTGCACAAACGTGAAGTTGCACTACCACTTTATTGATGGCCCCTGCTACAGGTCATTCAATTTTATCTCCATGCCAGTTGGGTATTTTTGAGATGGAACAGCGTCCAATTTCAGTATCTTCCTTAAAGGCAGACCCAATAATTCATCTTTCAAATCCCGCTCGTAGTCCTCGGGAAGGAAATGTACTGAACATATTCGTGCTTTGAGCACATTTATGAAGTTCGCTCGCTTGCAACGCGATACCCACTTACGTTGAAATTCCAGGTTTTGGGGAAAACGGTGGTAAACTACGTTTTGAATCTTGTAAGCAATATTATTGCATTGTGCAACGGTACAATTAGATTTATTTTTACTCATTTCACCATAAACGCAAGTAAAATAATGTTGAAATTAAATAAACTTCTCCTCTAAATACGTTTCGTACACTATAAATAATACCAATACCGCTCATAAACAGACAATGATTACACAGGGACTGCCGCGCGCGGAGACTACTGTCGACCAAAATATTATGTGCACTTGAGTTTGAAGGTTGTTTGTGAAGTAACCAATAGACCTACATAAAATCCAATAACATCATCATTTCCATCGTTCTATTTTACGTTAGTTCATAAAGGTTTGGAATTTTGAATTTATATTTTAATATTTTTTATCGCAGTTGAAACACAAAAAGATCCCCGTTTTTAAGCGTGTTTCAACCAAGCATCACATTTAAGAATTATTATCTCACAAACCCGTCATCAGATCGAATCCAAATTTTAACGCAATATACATTGGAACGTTGTTTAACTGGTTTATTAATTTCAACATTTTGTGTGTTCAAGAACGAAAGTTGTTATCATTTTTGTAAGGTAACTTTTTCTCGGCTCGGGGTCGTTGGAAAATGTAGTTCTTGTTTGCGTTGTAATCCTTATACATCAAAAGGTTATGCTATATGACTGTGAAATGAAAATCCACAGCCTGCTTCCAGTCTCCGACCGGGTCAGGAATGGAATGAATGAAGCCCCCATCTAGCGGCGAGGATATGAACTGTGCCGGCTGCCGAGGCCTGACGCACTCCTCTGGGGCAATGATTAAATGAATGACAGATGAAATGAAATGATAGTGGAGAGTGTTGCTGGAATGAAATTTTGACAGGGAAAACCGGAGTACCCGGAGAAAAACCTGTCTGCCTCCGTTTTGTCCAGCACAGATCTCACATGGAGTGACCGGGATTTGAACCACGGACCCAGCGGTGAGAGGCCGGCGTGCTGCCGCCTAAGCCACGGAGGCTATGACTGTGAAATACGTAAATTAATTCACCTATTTAATATCGGTTTGTAATTGTATGGGGAATTAAGGACATGGTTCACCAGCTAGCCGCTCCGGGAAATGCTGTACAGCGTTGTTGATATGGAGCCCATCACTTCCGAGCGAAGCGCGCCATGACGCGTGATGGAGCCCATCTTGGCAACGTTGTACAGCTTTCATCTGAGCGGCTAACTGGTGAACCATGTCTTAATTCCCCGTACAAATACAAACCGATATACGATAAGTGAATTACTTTACGTATGTCACAATCATACAGCATACCTTTTTGATGTATAAGGATTACAACCCAACAAAGAACTACATTTTCCAACCACCCCGAGCCGAGAAAAAGTTACCTTACAAAAATGATAACTTTGTTTCTTGGACACACAAAATGTTGAAATTAATAAACCAGTTATACAACATTCCAATGTATATTGTGTTAAAATTTGGATTCGATCTGATGACGGGTTTGTGAGATAATAGTTCTTAAATGTGACGCATGGTTGAAACACGCTTAAAAACGGGCACATTTTGTGTTCCAACTGCGATAAAAAAAATATTAAAACATAAATTAAAAATTCCAAACCTACATGAACTAACGTAAAATAGAACGACGAAAATGATGATGTTATTGAATTTTAGGTCGGTCTATTGGTTACTTCACAAACAACCTTCAAACTCGAGTACACATAATATTTTGTTAGACAGTAGATGCCTGCCCAGTGACGTAGATGCTTCCTGGCTGGCTGTATGGCGGGAAGCCGGAATACACCTACCTGATATTATTTAGTTGGTATACACATTGACCTTATTGCACAACTTTTTTTCCCCACATTATGAGTTACATAGAAGTGAACTTATTTTGTTTTTATAGCAGTGGCAGTCGGTGACTAGGTATAATAATAATAATAAGTGTTTTGTATTTTAAATAAAGTGTACTTACCTACACTATTCATTATGGTTCCTACTATGAATTAAACGAGGTGCTGAAGACAGAGAACAATGGTTGCGGAGACAAGGCATTGCCTTTGGAAATTGATGATGATTACTTACACCACGTTGACAGGCCGTTGCATCCAAGATGACTGCTGCCCGGCTCAAAAGCCTACAAAGAAAGGGAGGTCATGTGGTCAGCACAACGCTTCCCTCAGCCGCATTTCTTGGTTTTCTGACCGGTGCTGCTACTCACTGTAGCTCCCCAATGGTCATTATGATACTGGGTCAACGCAGTTCCAGTGGTTCCAGACTTCCACGCCTCCTTAGTGAGGAGCTGAAATGCTACCTCTAATGAGTCTGGATTCGGAGTGTGCTTGGCCCGCATATGGAGACTTGTTAGTAACTTCCGCCAAGCAGGGTGTTTATCTCTTGGCAAGGACGTGCTAGTGCATTTTTTCTGTTTTTTTTAAACAATTTCTGCTTGTATTTGGCAGAGTAATTTCTATTGATGGTTCGGTTTACAAAGCAATTATGGAAGCAATCAATTCACTAAGCAAGTAAATTATAGGGGTTGATAACTTCCACTTTTTTCCCCCTTAAAGCAACAATCATCACCACTATCCAAGCACAGATTTCTTAATTTGCTGTTCTCAGACTTCATTTTTCAGTTTTGAGGAAGAAGTGAGAACTGATACACGGGCATTCAACAGATCACCAGATTACCAGAATATTTCAGTCCCAGTAATACAACCTGTTATGTATCTAGCAGGAAGTGTGGCAAAATATATATTGTTGTGTTTTGAGCATGTTATTTGTTTATATCAATGAATAATGTGTGCATATAGTAGTCAATATAGACAACTTTCACTGGCAAGCACAGAAATGTCTTCATTGGTTCAATTCGGAACTTATATTCCCCTGGTTATGATGCCTAGCTTTGCCACTGTCTGTAACGTAAAACGCTGAAAACGTAAAATCATTTATAGTGGGCGATGTATTGAAGATAGAGATATGCTCTCTCGGATTTTTTAAATCAAATGATCTTGTCGACTTCGTCGTTAAGCTTGGGTCTAACGTTATGCGTTACGGTCATGGCGTGTATGACGTCATCATGTTGTTCAGTGCATATGCATCGAGTCTGAGACGGCGAGTGCGTGACGTCATGCAGCAGAGGGGACCTCCCGCTCCCCGTTCCCCGCACGGGAAGCCTACGCGCTAGCTGTGTGATACTGAATGACTTGCAACTTGTTGATCATGAAGCGTTCACGTGATTCTTGCTATCTCTGTACTTGCGGGTTCGTGCGTTAAGCTTGCTTACTTACAGTTTACAATTTGTGCAGGGTAGTAAAGTGTGTTAATAATGGAGTCTGTGGATCGTTCGTTAATCTTGCTTACTTACAGTTTGCGTAAAGTGTGTTAATAATGGAGTCTGTTGACAGTAATAGTGCTATTATATCTACTAAAGCTAAATCTCGTGCTGTAATGGAGTCTGTTGAAAGAGTCCTGGGGCTTCGTGCGAAGCGAGAAGCCCTCCTGAGCTTTTCTAACATAGCATTTGTAGAATGCGTCATTTGAAATGATATAAAGTCTAGTTTCTCAGACTGACTGTGTCTTTTTTGTAGAACTTTTCATGCTGAACAATTCTTACACTCATAGTATATTCATATTTTTTACGGTATGCCCTGCGTAAGCTTAAAAAGCGCACGGACGCCAGGTTTTGTTTTCGACTTTTCACTGAAATCCTTACTGTCTGGCTTCCTTTGATCATAAATAAATTAGTTTCTACAGAAACCTTCCTCGAGATATCCTTTACAGAATGGTGAAAACCGCATCAAAATTCATCCAGTGGTTCTCGAGATTACCCGTGACATCCAGGAATCGGGGACTTTGTTTTATACTAAGTAGAGATATATTATGATAACAATAATAATAATAATAATAATAATAATAATAATAATAATAATAATAATAATAATAATAATAATAATAATAATAATCGTGTGGCCTCAGCTATATTGTGTAGATGTTTTGAGTTGCAGCCATTTAGGCGTTCTACTTTCCAATATTGACGTTCTGTTGAGCACTGGTATGGTGACCTATGAGATTTAAATTAAATTTGTCTTGTAATAAAAAATGTGACCACCTCGTGGTGTAGTGGCTAGCATTCATTGCTGTCACCCCGCAGGTCCGGGATCGATTCCCGGCTCTGCAAATACATTTTAATTCTGGTCTGAGGGCTGGGACGGGGTAGACTACACTCAGCCTCGTGAGGCAAAACTGAGGAGGGTCCGATTCCCACATTCGCCATCCTGGAAGTGGTTTTCCGTAGTTTCAACCCACTTCTGCTCCAGGTGGTCTAAATGTTGGGATGGTTCCTAACTTAATGTCACAGTCGCCTCCTTCCCAATACGATCCACAATTTACAAATGCACAGACTAGTACAGCCATCACAATAACACAGGTTATCACACAAATTCCACACACCCAAGTACAGTAGGCTACATGGGGCTACACGAGAACGATACTGCAGTCCCTAAAATAAGCAACAACAAACAGTTCTAACTCAACTGGTTTATACTGAATAAAGAGAAAGCCCACCTATGTAGGCTACTAAATGAGGGTGCACATTGTTATAGTGTTTATTATTAGCCTAATATTCCAGCCAATAACGGGTCCGAAGAGCTAGTAGCAAATACATGATTGTGATTGCTTTCTTTTCTTTCTGGATATCTCTTCACTGTATGAATGTCCATCTTGTGATGTCGTGATTGACAGTCTTTGTTGTCGCCGCGGAGGTCCAGGTTCGATTCCCAGCTCTCCCAAGTAATTGATTCTGGTCTGAGGGCTGGAACGGGGTATACTGAGTCTCGAGAGGCAGAACTAAGAAGAGGCTGGTTCAGTTTCCACCTCAGCCATCGTAGAAGTAGTTTTGTAGTTTCTCTATTTCTGTTCTAGGGAAACGTCGGGATGGTACCTAAATTAATGCTACAACCACCACCTATACGACTCCTAGACCCAATTACAAATACATACACTAGTACAGCCATCACAATGACACAGGTTATCAGACAGATTCCACACACACATACCCAAGTACACGGGGCCACATGACCACGATATCACTAAGCTCCTAAATGAATCAACAACAACTCATCGTATGAACAAAATAATGCTATAATCGTATAATGAGATATTTAAATTACATTTTAGAACTAACTTTAAAATGCTGGTCCGTTCCCTCACCCTCGACGACTGCTCCTGAGCTACGGCCCCCAGAGCTCCTTATTATAGCCTACACAAAGCGGAGAACGCGAATAGCCTACAGGAGGCGCGTTGAGCGTAGAGCCTGGACCGGATCAAATGTCCAGTGCTTTAATAACTTACTGAATATTATCAGACAGGATACAACTAAGAACTTAATAAGAACATTGTAAAGGAGTAAAACACACTTAAAATGCAAGAACAAAACTCGACAAGGCGCTGGCAAACAAGAGTCAAATATCACAGAATCCCACACCCTACACTGGGTTGTTCACGTTGAGGTGAGTGATGGTTCGCCTAAGTTGTCCAGGATGTAAGGCTCTAAGCTGCTTCACTGAGGGTTGATGATGAAGAGGAAGGGTGTTCATCCGAGTAATCCGGGTCCTAGATGGTCTGGTCACTTCCCGCCTTCGCGAGATCCGCGACCCATTCCTCCTCGTTCCCTAGTGGTACCGTGGGCCGACGGGCGGCTGGTTGAAAGGTGAAGCCAGGCGGAAGATTCCCTTCTTCGTCGTCTGTGGCCGTGTCCAGTTGCATCGCATTTCACTGTAACATGCAGGAGGTTGGCCCGGTTGTGCGCTTGGTCAGCCTCGGCCAAGCGGACATGAGCCACAGGACCATAGCGCGTTGCGGTGGTCTCTCCATGCTGCGACGAAGACAAATTGTTGTTTCAGGGCAGTAGTGTTGTTCTGTCGGTAGGCCTACTACCGTAGAAGTCCCTTGGGGGTAGTACAAGGGTTGCAGAGTCCATCGTCGGAATTGAGTAGTGTCGTGAAGTTTCTCATCGTAATCCTCGTTCGGGGATTGTCGTTCTGCTGGACTTTGTTCTGAAAAAGAAATCCTGTGTTGTATATCTGGCAATGCATCCATTGTGGTATTCATATTTTCCGAGGCCATCACTGTGGCGTCAGAGTCGTGGGATAGTAGCGATGCGGTGCCGTCGTCTACTGATGGAGTCGATAACTGGATGACCAAGATACTAGAGGAGGACTCTTTGTGTTGCGTTTAGAAGTCCGTACTTTCGCGGGAGTGCCCGATTGTGTGATCCCGGCTGGCCTAGCTGAACGTGATTTAGTTTCCTTGGAGTGCTTGGTTATAGACTGGTCCTTGTTCTAAGTGTTTTCGACTGGTTACCGGGTGGGTGAGCCACTGCGGGTGACTAGTAGCAGACTTAGACTGAAGCTGCTGGTTCGCTCCCTACCCAACTACGGCCTCAGCTCCTATTATATAGGCTACACAGAGGGAGAACGCGCGTGTATTTACCAAACAGACGATACATTATTTTATCTTGAACCGAAAGTGAGAAAGTGTACCCTTTAGGGATAACGATTTGAGAAAACATATTTTTGTTGTTGTTGGAAAATTACTGCTCCTTGGAAGCACAAGAGCCATAGGGTGGTGAATTGTATATTCAAGATTTCATAAAACATGGTTTATTCGGGCAATGCGGTTTAATTGGTATCAGATTGTACCCCTAAAGCCTAAGAAACGAGATATCCGGATTTAAGGAGAATGAGATAAGATAAAAACGAGGAGAGCCCATTCAAAATCACGGAAAAGGACTGGCAGATCCATCTACAGTATATCTCGTGGATAGTAATTTTTTGTAGGTACTCACTAGCTACCGTACGAGAAACTGAAAGTTTGATTGGCTTAAGCGTTTCCTACCGTCATTTGACCACTGAGGGTCTTCGTGGCGATAATCTAGTACACCTAACAGCAGGTCGCAGTACGTGCTTTCCGTCACTAGGCTGAACAGTACGCAAGTCAAGGCCACTGAAATAAACATGAGACTTTGGAACTGTCTCTATGGACATGGTCGTGGTGTTCAGTAATAAGTGGGACTATAAGTGTTTACAAACCTCGGTATCGTCTGTAAGTGTTTATCTAGCAGTTCCTATGCACCAGCAGATATGCGTTTCGGTTCTACTGACAAAGGCACCTCGCAAACGTGAACTCCCCACTCGCGATGAAACTTTGCACACATACTGGTTAGACAGCATGAAAAAAAAGGTGCCTGTATTTCACCTCCAAATTCTCTTTGGCCAACCATAGAGAGGGAGACATCGCAAGTGTATAAATACGCACTTAACGGGTTCCACAAGACACGCGACTTTCAGTTGCACCTGATTTTCACAACGTTTATGTCAATCATAAAGACAAGAAAGGGATTACTATTTCTGTTCTTCTAACAATGGATTCATGTTTGTAATATGTCACACTAGAATACAGGGTGACTCCTAAAGAGGTGTACACGATGTCAGACAAGAATACAGGGTGACTCCTAAAGAGATATACAAGACGTCAGATAAAAATACCGGGTGACTCCTAAAGAGATATACAAGATGTCAGACAAGAATACAGGGTGACTTCATCGTTATGCTTTGGTCTACCGTTATGCGATACGGAGACGGCGAGTGCGTGACGTCATGCAGCAGAGTGCACATCCCGCTCTCCGTTCCCCACGAGGGAACCCTAAGTTAAAGGGTAATGGAGTCTGTTGAGTCTGAGTTTACTCCTGGGGCCTGGCGTTATGCGATACGGAGACGGCGAGTGCGTGACGTCATGCAGAAGAGTGCACCTCCCGCTCTCCGTTCCCTGCGCGGGAAGCCTAAGTTAATGGGTAATGGGAGTCTGTTGAAAGAGTTCTGGGGCTTCGAGCGAAGCGAGAAGCCCTCCTGAGCCTTTCTAACACGTGTAGCATTTGTAGCATGCATCATTTGTAATGATTTAAAGTCTAGTCTCTCAGACTGGCTGTATCTTTTTTGGATACATTTTTGAACTATCCTAGTTGTAGCCAATATCACTCACTGTCTTCTGAATTATTTATACAAGTTATTGTTGAGATCAAGTTCTTTTAGCTCTTGGAGAAGTTGTTTGAGATGACTATTGGTACAATTCAAACTCTCTTGACCTGGCATTGCTTCCTGATAGGTTGGTTGGTTGGTACCTTAGTTTAGGAGCTGCGACAACGCGGTCATGTAGCCCCGTGTACTTTGGGTGTGTGTAGAATCTGTCTGATAACCGGTGTTAATTGTGATGACTCTATTAGTGTGTGTATCTGTTTTAATTCAAGTAAGGACTGCAGACAAGTAGTTCCTACTTGTGCCGCCAAAGGCCACCGTCCACGACCAACTAGTTCAGAACTTAGTTACCAGATGCCACCGCACTCGGCTCCTGACGATGAACGTAGGAACCTAAGAACGTTAGTTAAATATTTAACCTATATATAATTTAGCTTCACACGGGTGTAATTAGTGGAAGGTTCTTTAACATGCCATAAATCTATGACATGGCACCGCCGGCTTTACTTCCCCTCCGAAGGAAGGCATACTGAGGGATTTTTAACGTTCTTAAAAATCCGACTACTTCGGCCGGGTTTGAACCCGCGATCTTGGACATTGAAGCTCAGCATGCTACCAACTACGCCACCAAAGCCGCTCTTCCTGATAGGCTCCACCAGTTCCAAATATATTGAGGACCCTCCCTATAGAACCGAGACTCGCAGATGCTGCATGACGGCCGGGGCACTGTGGCTATCCGCGTACCGCCATAGTTTAACACATTTACACTTTTTAACCTACTTAATAATCATAATTACTTACATTAATTTCAGGGTAGTTGCTGGAAATGCTGTCCTTCAATTTCTGAAACACACGTTGCACCGACGAAGGAAGTTATGGTACATTCGCTGTAATTCATCCTGACAGATATTTCCTATCAGCGCAGTTATTTATTCTCGAGAGCCTCCAGAGTACGGGGATTGTTTCTGTATACCTTTTGTTTGAAGTTCCCCCACAAATAAAAATCGCATGGTGCTAAAACTTGCGAAAAAAATTACTGCAAACTTGTTCTTCAGAAGATAAGTTTCCACTAGGAAAATTCAATGTTTTTATATACCTAACCCTGCTCACGTGATACGAGGTAGGCTAGAGTACTTCATAGCAAGTCTTAATTATCACCACTAAGGTATCTTACCAGCTGCATATGTAATAAATGCATCCAGGGCTTAACGGCGCGCTGTTGTAATCGGCACATGCTATAAATCTCGCGGTGATCATTGCGACGTGTCCGCACCACGGCCTTTGAAAAGCCCTTACTGTAATTGGACATTTTATCATTTCAAATGATCTCGTCGACTTCGTCGTTATGCTTGGGTCTAACGTTATGCGATATGGATACGGCGTGTATGACGTCATCATGTTGTTCAGTGCATATGCACCGAGTCTGAGTTTACTCCTAGGAGACGGCGAGTGCGTGAAGTTAGACAGGAATACAGGGTGACTCCTAAAGAGGTGTACACGATGCCAGACAGAGAGATGTACACGATGTCAGATAAGAATACAGGGCGACCCCTAACGAGGTGTACAAGATGTCAGACAAGAATACAAGGTGACTCCTAAAGAGATATACAAGATGCCAGATAAGAATACAAGGTGACTCTTAAAGAGGTGCACAAGATGGCAGAGAAGAATACTGGATGACTCCTAAAGAGGTGCACAATAGTCAGACAAGAATTCAGGGCGACTCCTAAAGAGGTGTACAAGATGTCAGATAAGAATACAGGGTGACTCCTAAAGAGATATACAAGATGCCAGATAAGAATACAACGTGACTCTTAAAGGGGTGTACAAGATGGCAGAGAAGAATACAGGGTGGCTCTTAAAGAGTTGCACAAGATGTCAGACAAGAATACAGGGTGACTCCTAAAGAGGTGTACACGATGTCAGATAAGAATACAGGGTAACCCTTAACGAGGTGTACAAGATGTCAGACAAGAATACAGGGTGACTCCTAAAGGGATATTCAAGACGTCAGATAAGAATACAAGGTGACTCCTAAAGAGGTGTATAGGATGTCAGACAGGAATACAGGGCGACTCCTAAAGAGGTATACAATATGTCACACAAGAATACAGGGTGACTCCTAAAGAGATATACAAGACATCAGATAAGAATACAGGGTGACTCCTAAATAGGTGTACAAGATTCCAGATAAGAATACAGGGTGACTCCTAAAGAGATATACAAGATGCCAGATAAGAATACAAGGTGACTCTTAAAGAGGTGTACAAGATGGCAGAGAAGAATATAGGGTGACTCCTAAAGAGGTGCACAAGATGTCAGATAAGAATACAGGGTGACTCCTAAAGAGGTGTACAAGATGTCAGACAAGAATACAGGGTGACTCCTAAAGAGGTGTACACTATGTCGCACAAACATACAGGGTGACTTCTAAAGAGATATACAAGATGCCATATAAGAATATAGGGTGCCTCCTAAAGAGGTGTGCAGGATTTCAGAGCAAAATACAGGGTGACACTTAACGAGGTGTACAGTATGTTAGATTCAATTCAAATACAGGATGACCCTTAAATAGGTTTGCAAGATATCAGATTCAAATAATGGGTGACACTTAAAGAGTTGTAAAAGATGTCATACTCAAATACAGGGTGACCCTTAAAGAGATGCCCGAGCGGGAAGCCTAAGTTAATGGGTAATGGAGTCTGTTAAAAGAGTCCTGGGGCTTCGAGCGAAGCGAGAAGCCCTCCTGAGCCTTTCTAACAGGTGTAGCATTTGTAGCATGCGTCATTTGAAATTATATAAAGTCTAGTCTCTCAGACTGACTGTATCTTTTGTTGAAGATCGCTATGTCAGGCCTATTATGTTTCACTCTTCTTTTGGTGAGCAGTCTGAGAAGATCGTTTTCAGCCACATTTCTGGTACATGGTCTACTATTGTTGTACGGATCCTTGTTGTGTTTATTTGTTATTATTATTATTATTATTATTATTATCATCAATATCATCATCATCATCATCATCATCATCACAAATTGTTCATTAAACACAGTTCTTCTGGCCTTCGGCAAAACTTCGGTGGGCTTACAGAGGCTTTGCTGATATTCAATCACTAGTCAATAATTTCCTGACAATATTAGCCTACAGCTAACCAGTATTGCTGCCTTCTCTTCTGTATTTTCTGATGGGTGTTGAATGGTAGATTGAGTTGGTGTAGAGATGTTTTGGTATTACTCCTGTGGCGGGGATAACTAGGATACAGTGACTATTTGTTGTTTCTAAAGGTGTTTTATTTCTGTTGTAAAAGCCATAATTTGTTTCATTTTTCGTGGATCTTAGTCCTGATGTTGTGGGAGTTTGGTACTTCAATGTCTATGAGCCATGTGCTATTGTGCACTTTGTGGCAATGAGGCCCGTTTTATTGGCAGCTATTGTCTTGTTGGTGATGACGAGGAAATCCAATGTATTTTAAATGTGTAATTCTTTACTATGGGTTGTGGTTAAAGTCTGAAATATGGATCTGGATCTATTGGTAGTTGACACTGCTTGCATAGTTAGTTATTATGGACCACGAGCCAATTTCAATGCTTTGTCCTTTGCCGTTCCTTCTTCTTTCTCCAGTATTCCTTCATCATCTCACTATGTTTCCTCTTCCTTTCCACGGTCCATTTCGAGTCAGATTTCTTTCCCTTCCTCCCTTGGAATCCTTCCATTTTTAGCGCCTTTTGACTTAAAATATCCCTCTGTGGTGTATCATTTTCTCTTAAAGTGTTTCTTTCCAAATACTTTTTGACTTCTTATACCCAGGTTGTTGTTGACTTCTTGTTCCACAGGAATGTGTAGATCTACTTGGTTAACCTACTGCCATCCATCCTGTACAAATGCCCAAAAAATAGCAATCTCCTCTTCCGTATTGTTTCTGATATATTTTCTATTTTTCGATATATTTCATCATTAATTCTTCTTCTTCGTCTAACATCTGACAAATATATGGCAACTATACAGATTATAAGAATTAAAGTATAATCATCATCAACTATTTTCCCTAGTCCATGAATTTTTGTAGTAATCTGGTTGTCGCAATGATGACTACATTTTGCATTGACTTGTATAAATTTATGTCTACATCAAGTTCTTTCTACCCCTGCAGTAGATTCCTGGGCACAACGCCGGTACTTGATATAACAATAATTGTTATAACCTTCACCTTTCCAATCTAGGCTCCACTAGATATCTTCTCTTCGTGCTTTGCCTTTAAGTAGTTGCTATTGGGAACTGCTACATCAACTAGGATGGCTTCCTTATCCTTCTTAAATATCTGACCTGTTATGTCAGACTGTCCGCTCGGTCAATATAGTACGATCCCAATAGAGACGATACGTTTCATTTTCCATGATGCACTCTGGGAGGTACTGATATTATGGAACTTAATGACGTACCAGATGCTGGAATTTGTCAGCCAGTTCTTGGTGCAATATTTATTATTATTATTATTATTTCACCATCAGTTGACATCCATTTCTCAATAGTCACCTTATGCCCATTGCTCACGGTAAAATTTTCCTTCAAATTTATTGTACAATAATTAGTTGTAAAATAAATTTTAAGAAATATTTTACCGTGAGCAACGGGCATTTGACGAGGTGCCAATGAAACAAGGGGTAGAGAGCGGTTGATTTGTTGTAGATGAAGCTCGCACATTATGCTGGGAACTGCGTCTCTCAGTATCATAATATTGAAATGAAATGTCAGATCATTTTCGGCAGATGTATTACTGTAACCTTGGACTGATAATGTTGACTGATCTATGAGATAAGCTGTAGAACAGGTCCTCATACAATATAGTTAATTATTGTGATTTTACGCAACACAATAAGATATCATATCATTATCTGGTTTGTTAGGTGCTCAGTTACAGATCAGAGATGTTCAAAGTTGTATAGCTTACTGTTGCTATTTTGATTGCTTTACTAAGTTAATGGTTTATTGTTCACGGCAGAACCTTAAGTCATCTGTGGCATACCTCGAATAGCAATACTTTTCTTATCAGAAACAAGAAAACAGACTTATCTTCAATTACACCTCCCACTTTAACTATTACCAGCAGTTTCTTTTTCATGAAGTTTACAGTATTATCATGACGAATAGAAGGACCTTCTATTCGTCATGGTATTATCAAACGAACTACACGTCATTCAGAAGGGTGTGATGGATCACGTGATATGAATTTTCTAATTATTGGGTATAGGCTACTCGCCTTATATATTGTGGCGGTAATACTGTTTTTATTTAGCCTATTTTCATCATATGAAATAGGCTACAGGCTTATGAGACCACCTTTTGTCTGTGTGTATGTCCCTAATAAACTCTAAAGGACTGGAGCGATTTCAATGAAACTCGGTAAGGTCTTACTACTGCCTCGTCCAACCTCGGTCGTCCCTCTGTATGCCTTCCTTCGAAGGGAAAGTAAAGCCGGCGGGCCCATGTCATACATTTATGGCATGTAAAAGAACCTTCCACTAACTTCAATTGTGTGAAGTAAAATTTGTAGGTTAAATTTGATTAATTCCAACGTTCGTCGCCAGGTGCTGGTTGCGTTGGCATCTAGTAGACAAGTTTACAGCTAGGTGTCGTGGACGGTAGCATTTTGTAGCAAAATGTAGGAACTACTTGAAATTATCGTCTGCAGTCCTTACTTGAATTAAAACAAAAAACATACAATAATACAGCCATCACAATTATCACCGGTTAACAGACAGATTCTACACACACACAAAGTACACGGGGCTACATGGCCGCGTTGTCGCAGCCCCTAAACTAACGAACCAACCAACCTCGACCGACCCTTTCAAATTTTAATACGTTTCAACAATCCAACATGACGGCCGTGCGAAATATTTCACCGACGTTCTTTATCTCCAAAACTGTTACTGATATCACTCTCTGAAATTTTATATGGTCATAGAGAATGCTAAGTTCATCTATGGGACTTTTCAAACCTGTTAAGTACAAAACCAACATGGAGGTCAAGCGAATGTAAAATATTTGAATGGAATTTTCTCGCGATTTGATCATCCGAGCGAGGTGAAACTTGGTACGGTAAATGTTTATGCAAGATTTAATCTACTGGCATCTAATTTAATTCAATTGTTTTTATAAACTCAAGATGGCGGCTATGCGAAATGTAAAATTACTGTAAGTTATTATTTTTTGAGTCTTAACTATGCGATCGAAGTGAACGTTTGTAGCCTATAATGAACCAACTCAATAAACTTCATGTACTGGTACATAACTCTATGGCCTAGAACACTCAAACATAGCGATCATCCGGAAAAATTCACCAGTTTCAATGTCTACAAATCTATTACAGCAATCAAATTTTGCATGTTCATAGAGACCATTAGAATAAGTTCACTTATATGGGACTTTCAATAACTCGATAAGCACAAAGCCAACATTGCGGTGACGCAAAATTTAAAAATATAAGTTAAATGGATTTTTCTATCGACTTAATTATCCGAGTGCTGTGAAACTTGGCACGGTATATCTTTATACAAGGCTTAACCCTTACCCCTCGACTTAAAGTTATCTTAACTTTCCCTACAGCTATGTCAATATCCGATCCACCATGTTTGTTTTCTACCATTCTGGTGATCGCCGAGGAACAGCTGACAGGCTGCACGGCCTTCTAAATAATAGTTTAACGGTTCCTTACTTCGCAATATCAAAATTACACGACGTTCGTCACGCGACTAATAGATAGCATCACCAAATAGGAATGGATAATTTGTCGGGGCAGAGACGACAGACGATGGATAATAAGGGTTAATATCTTCTTGTTCTAAGCCTCCGTGGCTTAGGCGGCAGCACGCCGGCCTCTCACCGCTGGATCCGTGGTTCAAATCCCGGTTACTCCATGTGAGATCTGTGCTGGACAAAACGGAGGCAGACAGGTTTTTCTCCGGGTACTCCGGTTTTCCCTGTCAACATTTCATTCCAGCAATACTCTCCACTCTCATTTCATTTCATCTGTCATTCATTTAATCATTGCCCCAGAGGAGTGCGTCAGGCCTCGGCAGCCGGCACAGTTCATATCCTCGCCGCTAGATGGGGGCTTCATTCATTCCATTCCTGACCCGGTCGGAGACTGGAAGCAGGCTGTGGATTTTCATTTTCATCTTCTTGTTCTAGCCTTAGTCCCGCAGAGCAGGGTCGGCTCTTCTGCACAATTGCCTCCATCTCGCACGGTCTGCAGCGTCCATACAAGGCTTAATACAGTATATTGACGTATGAGAACTTAAAAATGTGTTTGACGTGTTATAAGAACTAACCTTTATACAATATGTGTTTGGCGTGTTATAATAACTAACCTATATATACTTATGTGTTTGACTTGTTACCGGTATAATAGCTAACCTGTTCACAATTTTGTGTTAGACGTGTTATATTTACTAACCTATAACTTATACAATTATGTGTTTGACATGTTATAATAGCTAACCTATATACAATTTTGTGTTTGACGTGTTTACTAAACTATATACAATTTTGTGTTTGACGTGTTATAATAACTAAACTATATACAATTATGTGTTTGACAAGTTATAATAACTAACCTATATACAATTATGTGTTTGACATGTTATAATAGCTAACCTATATACAGTTTTGTGTTTGACGTGTTTTAATAACTAACCTATATACAGTAAAATTATGTGTTTTACATGTTATAATAACTAACCTATATACAATTTTGTGTTTGACGTGCTATAATAACTAACCTATATGCAATTATGTGTTTGGCAAGTTATAATACTAACCTATATACAATTTTGTGTTTGACGTGTTATAATATATAGCCTATATACAATTTACATAATAAATTGTTAACGAATTGCATACCTTGGTCATTTCAATTTTCATTTACACGAACGATCCATACATATCGTTCTTAAAACACTAAGCAATCTCTTTTTATATTTAGAACCCCGAGGCGTAGCTGTGCTCGTTAAATCGTGCACCACGGCCACGAGGGCAGCTGAAGCAAGTCCGGAGATCGTCGGTTCGAATCCCGGCGCTGACAGTGACTATCCTGAGTGTCGTTTGCCCCCGGTTTTTCCACACCCCCACCAGGCAAATGCCGGCATATTAGCTTATTTCAAATCCCGAGGCACCTACCTGATCTCTGCCCCGAATAAAGCTACACACACTACATCACAGGTTATCAGACAAGTTCAACACACACTCAACTGCACGGATCTGATGACCAAGATGTCCCTAGCTCCTCAAATGAATTAACAACAATAATTTAGATTTAGTTTTAGAGAAAACAATTAAGTAGTTGTTGTTGCTGATTCTTGTAGGGGCTTGGACATGACGGTCATTTCATCCTCATGTAGGCTATATTGGGCATGTATGCATATACTGCATAAATAAGTAATTTGTTTGATAACCTGTGTTATTGTGGTGTCTGTAGTAGTAGTAGTAGTGTGTGTATTTGTAATTCAGGTGAGGATTGGGAAGGATGCAGCCGTGATCTTAAGTTAGGAATCATCCCGGTATTTGCTGTTGTTGTTCTTAATTCATAAGGGGATTTGCAACATTGTGGTCATGTAGCTCCATGTACTTAGGTGTGTGTAGAATTAGTCTGATAATCTGCGTCACTGTGATGTCTGTACTAGTGTATGTAGTCTACTTGCAAATGAGGTAGGATTACGGTAGAAATCGTCCATGGCCTTAAAGTTAGGTATCATCTGCGCATCTGATTGGAGTAAAAATGGAAGGCTGAGGTAGGAATAGAACCCTCCTCTTCTCAGTTTTGCCTCACGAGGTTGAGTGTACCCCATTCCAGCCTTGAGATCAGAATTATAAATTTCTTGGCAGAGTCGAGAATCGAATCCGGACCTCCTGGCGACAATTAAGAATTCTAAACGCTACACCACGAGGTGATTTTGTTATACAAAGTGGTTTGGCTGTCACCACGGAGGCTCGGGTTTGATTCCCGGCTCAAGAAATTTGATACTGGTTTAGGGGTGGAATGGGGGTACACTCAGCCTCTTGAGGCAAAGCATTCAAAGTAAAAAATCACCTCCTTTTTATTGTTAAAATGTCCGGCTCCATGGCTAAATGGTTAGAGCGTTAGGCTTTGGCTCGCCGTGTCCCGGGTTCGATTCCCGGCCGGGCCATAAAGGATTTTAATCTCCTGGGGTTAATTCCCGTGGCTCGGACATTGGGTGGATGTGCCGTCTTCATCATCACTTCATCCTCATTACGACGCTCAGGTCGCCCACGGGCGTCCATTAGAAAGACCTGCACTCGGCCTCTCAGGAGGTCAGGCGATCATTTTTTTACATTGTTAAAATGAAATTTTATTTTTGTATCAGTAAGCATTGTGATCATTGATTGACGTTTAAGCTAAGAGATTTAGAGATTAGTATCGAGGCCATATATATCTTCAATTGGCTGTCAGCTTATTATACAGTGTTATATAATCGTACATAAGGTGATAAATGGTAACAATGTGTGATTAAATGAGAATTCTGATGTATCTGATGAGCAAAGTGAGATTTAACGGGTTTCAGAACTCCCATTTAGTGTATAATTATACTGAGTGGTTCATAAGTTAAGTAATACAAGCTGATTGCGCAGAGACTGAAGAAGCCCATACAGGAATCAAACAAGTTATAGTGTTGCAGAATCAAAACATTCAATTACGGACATAGTCCTTTTTTATCGCTAATCCACCCAGCTTGGTTTCAACCACGGACTCTGCAAGGGATCATTCCTCTACCGTCACAAGGACGGTATCTGGGAGCTGAGCACATATTGTCAGTGGGTACAACCATGAGTACAACTGGGGATGGTGACAGGCAACCGCTAACTTGAGTCTAATTAAGGAAGGATCATGGAAGGGATTTTGTATAAGGAAGTCGGCCCTAGACCTCTTGAAAATAGGAAAGTACGAAAACCATTTTCGGGACGGCCGAGTGGGATTTGAAACCACGTTCTCCCGATGCCAGAGAGTAACGATCTAGCGCGTTATCGCTCTTTGTTGTTGTTGTTGTTGTTGTTGTTGTTGTTGTTGTTGTTGTTGTTGTTGATGTTGTCTAGGTTTTTACTTATTTCCGCTTTTTCTATTTGATTCCAGGGTTTGGTTTCTCTTTGTACATGAAGACGTCACACACACACAGTCCCCGAGCTAGAGGAATTAACCACAGGAGGTTAAATTCCCCATGACCCGGCCCGGAATCGAACCCGGGACCTTTCGGGGCAAAGCCTTGCACGTTAACCTATAAGGGATGTTCAAATGAAAAGTTACGAAACGATACTGTGGGTACAATTTATTTGTTATTCAAAAGTAATCACCACAGGCCTGTGCACAGGTGTCCCATTGCTTCACTACCCGCAGGATTCCCTGTTCCCAGAGGTCTTGTGGTTGTGACAGGAGCCAATCCTGTACAGTGTCCTTTAGTTCTTCGACCGATTTGAAACGTTTTCCCTTGAGATGTTTTTTTTAACAGACCAAACATGTGGAAGTCGCAGGGTGACAAGTCCGGGTTGTAGGGCGGATGCTCAAGTTGCTCCCACTTGAAGGTGGCCAATACACCTTGTGTGACGTTAGAGACGTGTGGGCGAGCGTTATCATGGAGCAGAATCACTCCCTTTGTGAGCAGTCCAGGCCGTTTGTTCTTGATGGACTTGCGTAGGCTACGGAGTGTCGCACAATACACGTCACTGTTAATGGTTCGTCTCAAGGGAAAACGTTTCCAATCGGACGACGAACTAAAGGACACTGTACAGGATTGGCTCCTGTCACAACCACAAGACTTCTGGGAACAGGGAATCCTGCGATTAGTGACGCAATGGGACACCTGTGCACAGGCCTGTGGTGATTACTTTTGAATAACGAATAAATTGTACCCATAGTATCAATTCGTACCTTTTCATTTGAACACTCCTTATATTAGCCACGGAGCCGGACTCTCAGCCACCATGGCCGGTTTAGATTTATTCGATTGTTATAAGTATCGCCTTCGACTTGTATAATGGTGATCGCTCACGTTCCTACGAGTGGGAACTAAGTGCGCTTGCACTTGTTGGCATGGTAACTAAGTGTCGGAAATTGTTGATGCAATTCAGAAGAGAGCGATACATCAACCATCTGGATCAAGATCTGGAGGCTAAGTTCAAAATCAGTGATGGGAAGTTGTTGGAATAATGTTCGGAGCAAGAGGCACAATACCTCGAGAGTTCCTGGAGTTCCTGCAAAAAATGATAGTTTCTGAAAAAACCTAGGAAGAAATATCTTTGCCTATTCCGAGATCTTTCTTGAACATCGTTAACTAATATTTGTACTCAATGTTCCATTGTTCAAAATTAATAAATTTCGGTTGATATTCGTACACCAACCTTATTAAATAATAATATCTGTTAACTTTAGGTTATTCTTGCGAACTGATTAGGGGCCGGTCTATTGGGAATCCCTGGTTATCAATTGGACAACTTTCTTTCCTGAAGAGCTCGATGTGCCAAAATGAAGAAAGCACAGAGGAGGATTTATTGTTGGATGTCTTATATTGTGCGTTCTGTTTATATGTACAGTATGTCCACAGTAATCTAATAGGTAACACTACACATGGGCTGTGGCTCGAGAACTTTGATCACGGTCTCTGGACTGAATTAGTTGTCAAATCTCACCTGTGTTTCATTGCAAACCAAATAACAGTAATGATGACTGTACAAGGAAAACGGCATACGTGCCAAATTTAATATATTTGGGAAAATAAAAAATAAAACTGAATAATTTCAGTAACAATTTAATTTTTCCAATATAAAGTGTCTTACAATGCCATTAAGAACCCTGAAACATATTCAGTTGTATGACAGAGTATGCACTACGGGTAGTGCCATAGTGAGACGATTATGCTTTCTTTATGTTTCTTGTCTATAATGACTACAAAGTATGGATATTGATTTTTGATTTTGATTTTCTTACTTTATACTTTATCACAACATAGGTCATGTACTAAAAGCTATTTAGTATTTCACACGGAAAATGCTTTTAATAGGAAGGACACGAGAGTTCTTAATGGAAAAGACCAGCAGAATATATGAAAATAGGCTATTTAGTTCTTCACTTAACTATTTGTTGTAACTATGTGATGGGAAGTTTGGCACATACATTATATCATTACTACGACATTGGCACTGGTACATATATCACTTTCCATTACAAAACTAAATTTGACCTTGAAGGCACGTATACCGTTGCCCATGTCTGTTCCTCATTACTGTACAGTAGGCTATATGCACTGAGTTTTACTTGAATGGGTTGCATGAAGAGTGTTTTACTGTGATATCTATTGAATTATGACTCAGTACTGCAAAACGTGATGTTGCAGCCGACTTGCTGCACGTTGCATCGTACTACAAACTCAACTTTCTAAGATTAGCAGAATGACTTTCGCAAGTCACGCGATTTGTTTTTCAAGTGGGCCTGTCGATTATTAGTTTGCGCGTTGTGTTGCCTGAGAGTATCTCTCTGATAAGGGACCGAGGGTCATCTGCGACTCCTGATATAAGGCGGCCGGCCAAGGTACATGAGCAGTTGCTGGAAAATGGGATACCTGACGAGTTTATTGGCACTAGCAGTGCTCGTGGTTGCTGTCCATGGGCATGGCATGTTGATTGATCCGCCCAACCGGGGGTCCATGTGGCGCTATGGATTCTCCACTCCCAGAGACTTTGACGACAATGAACAGTTCTGTGGAGGATATGGAGTACGTCATAGTTATTCTTTTACAATCATCTAGCCTTTTGTGATTTCTTTGATTTTGTGTTGTTGATTGTAAGCATGCTCTCAAATTTGAAAATTTGAGAAAGTAGTGTTGCAAGATTTAGACGGATGATCTGTCTGTCCATGTGTATGTATGAATGCATGTACTGTATGCATGTATTTATTATGTGTATACTCCAAGCATAAAAATTATATGTTTTTCTAGGCCTATCAATTTAATGTTGTTTGCACGTAGGCCTATATCAGTATCTAAGCGTCAATACTAGGTCACAAAATTTGCTGATAAATTTATGGGACATATACGATAAAAATAGTAATGAAAATGAAAATCCACAGCCTGCTTCCAGTCGACCGATCGGGTCAGGGAATGGAATGAATGAAGCCCCGATCTAGCGGCGAGGATATGAACTGTGCCGGCTGCCGAAGCCTGTCGCACTTCCCTGGGGCAATAATTAAATGAATGACAGATTAAATGAAATGATAGTGGAGAGTGTTGCTGGAATGACATTTGTGACAGGGAAAACCGGAGTACCAGGAGAAAAACCTGTGTGCCTTCGCTTTGTCCAGCACAAACCTCACATGGAGTGATCGGAGTTTGAACCACGGACCCAGAGGTGAGATGCCGGCGACAACAATAGTAATAGTAATAATAACTATTAATAATAAAAGTAACAATAATAATAATAATAATAATTTTTCGAAATAAGGAGTAAAGTATGAAAGGATTCCGGGGAAGAGTGGAAAGGAAACCTGGGGCGAAGTGGTCCGTGGACAGAAGGAGACAGCATACCTTTCACAGCATTCACAGGCACTGACTGTGCCCTGAATGTCATTACTAAGCACCACCCATTCCTCAGTAGTTTCCATATAATCACAGCCATGAGTAAGACTGAGACATCGGTGAAAGGCCACATTTTACTCTAGCCTGTGCCAACAGACAAATGCAAATGTACTGCATTCATCAAGAGATGGCAAACAGGCCAAATAATAATAATACTAATAATAATACTAATAATAATAATAATAATAATAATAATAAAAAGTGACAGTCAGTCTGAAAGACTAGACTTTGTATCATTTTAAATGCTACAAATGCTGAAAAATGCTAGAAAGGCTGGAGGCTTCTCGCTTCGCTCGAAGCCAAAGACTCTTGACATATGTTAGAAAAATATCTGCATAATACTTATCTTGCTTTATAATACTTTACCTTGTTTCAAATTACTCGCAAACGACAAGTGAAAACCAAGGGCAAAGCAAGGTCAAGCACGCGGGATGCCGTCACGATCACCAGAGCGCGCGGTAACGTGCCCCTTCCATCCAGTATAAAAACACTTATAGTGGGCGATGTATTGAAGATAGAGATATGCTCTCGCGGACTTTTTGTAGAACTTTTCATGCTGACCAATTCTTACGCTCATAGTATATTGATATTTTTAACGGTTTGCCCAGCGTAAGCTTAAGAAGCGCACGGACGCCAAGTTTGTTTTGCTACTGCGTGGCTTCTTTTCATCATACATAAATTATCTTCTACAGAATCTTTCCTCGAGATATCCTTTACAGAATGGTGAAAACCGCATCCAAATCCATCCAGTGGTCCTCGAGATTACCCGTGACATCCAAGAATCGGGGATTTTTGTCTTATACTAACGAAGTAGAGAATGTCGGGAACACATGCACCAAGCGGTACTATGACGTCACACACCTCAGTGCATCTGGGTACATTTCGTCCCGTCACCGTAACGTAATGCCAGACCCCAGCGTAACGACGAAGTCGACAAGATCATTTAAAATGATAAAATAATAATAATAATAATAATAATAATAATAATAATAATAACAATAATAATAATATGATCTCGACTGCCTGGTAAACACATTTTGTCATCTGTTAAACAATTTCGAATTTGTCCCTTTCACTACCACTAGCAAACTGACACGAGGAATCTACAGAGAGCCAACATTGCACCATTCTCAGCACCGTGTATTTTCCTGATCTTCAAAATTCTGACTTCCTCGATTGGGAATAGAAACCACGTTCGTAGGATTTTGAGTTTTTGTCATTCTACCACTGATTAATAAACGAAGGTATATACTGGGGCTAGGAGCTTGCGTCTTACCAAGGCGGACCGGGATTGAGTTCTGTTTGTTGTTAATTCATTTTGGGACTTTGCGACTTCACGTCGTGGTCATATAACCCGGTAAATCTGGGCGTGAGTGGAATCTGTCTGATAACCTGAGTCATTGTATGTCTGTGCTAGTGTGTGTATTCGTAATTGAGGCTAGGATTTGAGAGGAGACTGGCTGCGTGGCTCAGCTGTAACTTTCTCGCCCGCTGTTCCCAAGGCTACAAAATCGAATCCTAGCGCTGCCAGCATTTGAGGGTGCGCAATCCGAGGGAACCATGTCAGTAGATTTACTGGTACGTTAAAGATCCCCTCCGGGGCAACATTTCGACATCCCGGCGTCTCTAAAGGCCTCGGTAGCTAAAGGGGACGTAAAACCGTTAACATTATGAAAGGAGACGACCGTGACCTTTAGTTAGGAACCATCCTGGCATTTTCCTGGAGGACAAGGATTTCCTGGTACTAATGCCACTTATATTCGTGAATTATATACATTTTAGGACTTGACCTGTTTTAATGATTTATTTTAGTTATGGTTTTATGTAATATAAAATAATGTTCAGTACTTACCACCCGGTACTAACTACATGTTAGGCTCACTCTTCTGTTTATTTTTTATTAATATTTATGCGATACATTTCATAGCTTAGCATTTTGTTGACTTTGTAAATTTTCTTCTTTCACCTTATTATGGTATTAGTTAAGCTTTGTATATAAGCAGCCTTGTAAGTCGAGGAAGCATATATGAAATAAAATATTGGTCCCGAGAAAAGGCAATTGAATTTTGAATATTCACGTTGCCACAATCTTGATTTCATTCTTGTCTGGGTTGCCTGAAAGACAAAGTATACCGAACAATTAGAGTTTACAAAGGAATTGCACATAAACATTTAGTGATATGCTGTAGTTTTATTCAGTGATGGACCGGCTGCGTGGCTCACCGGTAACGTTCTCGTCTACTGTGCCCAAGGTTGCGGGATCGAATCATGGCGCAGTCAGCTGACATTTGAGGGTGCTCGAATGCGAGGGAGCCATGTCAGTAGATTTACTGGAACGTTAAAGAACCCCTTCGGGGCGAAATTCTGGAACATCTGTGACTTTGCCATAATAGTCTTCTATCATGGCACTAAATTTCAGGCTAGTAGCTGTACTGTAACAAGTTCAAGAAAAAGGGAATTAAGTTTTGAAAATTTACATGGCCACCATATTGGTTTGTTTGTCACGGTGTCGAAAGCCATAGAGGCTTAATCGAACTTATGTTATAATCCTCTACAATAGTACAAACTGTCATGCTTACAATGAGATACGTTCAGAGAAAAGGCAATGAAATTTTGAAAATTCATGCAAATGCTATCTTGTCTTTGTGCTTGTTGCATGTTAAAATATTACGTCTATGAATTTGTATTTTGGTATTTTTAATTTTTAAAATTTCAATTGCCTTTCCTCGGAACTTATAGCTATAGTTCTGCAATATTGTATCATGTCAGATTTCAGACTTATAGCTATGATTGGTTCCGAGAAAAGGCAATTGAATTTAAAAAATTCTTACTGTCGTCAGCCTGGTTTGTTTGACATGGCTTTAAATATAAAATCAAAACACGAGTCGTATAACCTTCTGGAAGGGTACCGAATTACAGGCTTGTAGCTGCAATAGTCCTGAGAATTCGGAATTGAATATTGAAACTTTCTTGTTGTTGATTCATTAAGGTCTTTGCGTCATCGTTGTCATATAGCCCCATGTACTTGAGTCTGAGTAGAATTTGTCTGATAACCTGTATCACTGTGATATCTGTACTAGCGTGTGTACTTGTAATCGAGGTAGGAATTGGGTAGGAATCGACCGTGGCCTGAAGTTAGGTACCATCCCAGCATTTGCCTGGAGTAGAAGTGGGGAAACCACGGAAAACCACCTTCAGGATGGTTGAGGTGAGAATCGAACCCATATCTACTCAGTTTTGCCTCACGAGGCTGAATGTACCCCCGTCCCAGCCCTCACACCACAATCGAACCTCCGGGACGACGGCCAAGAATGCTACTGTGGTCGCTACACCACGAGGTGGTCATCAACAGTGAACAAATGGTTTCTAAGTATTCTGTATAGAGTTAAATGATGTAGGAATAAGGATGTTGAGGTGGATGTAAAGAAAGATATGACTAGACAAGGAAAGGAGTAAGATAATATGAGGTACGGTCGTAGTGATAATGTCGTAAAGTGCAAGGTGACGGCGTCATTGATATGGCCATGTTAGGAGGAGGTTGTTGGCAATTCATTTAAGGGGCTTGGGGGCATCTTGGTCATTAAGCCCATGTACTTGGTTGTGTTGACTTGTCTTATAGGTAGGAGCGATCACCCTTTCAAAGTTAAGGGCCGACCACAGCGAACAAATTATGGTAAATATTCTTTCGTAAACCGTGCCATTGATAATTGGAACTCTCTACCTGCCGCAGTCTTAGAGCCTTTTCCCAAACATATAGGTGTGTTTAAGAAAAGACTGACTATTTGTGTAAATACTCCAGTTTAATTGTTAGTGAATTGTTATGTACAATTATTTATTTGTTATGTATATCTAATTTGCCACCGGGAGACACACCCCCAATTGCAAATAAACGAATGAATGAATGAATAACCTGTATTTCTGTGGTGACTGTGATAGTGTGTGCAACTGTAATTAATAAGGTCAGGTATTGGAGAAGTTGCCAGGAATTTTATATTAAGTCCATACGTCAGCGCTGGGATCCGAACCAAGGGTCTCCAGATTTGTTCAACCCCCTATCAGGGTCGTGATGCATGATATAACGTGCTCGGATACACTGCTGGGTGTTGTAAGAAGAACGAGTGGCCTATAGTAGAAAATTACCACAAACAGACGAAAGCTATCCTGGAACTGGCAAAACTTGAGAAATGGGATTGTTTAGTAAGAAAGTAAGAATAGGGAACAGCCCTTAATTCATGTGAAAGGTAATACAATAATATGGCAATGAGTTATAATGCATAGTTCAAGCAGGCCTATGCATTCAGTAGCATAGAGAAAGCCTCGTACAGTGATTAGTTGGATAGGATATCTATCGTATATTCTTACTGATAAGTTTAACTAATTATGTGTTGTGCTTTCACCGTTGTTAATTAGCGGCTGCAAGACTTAAAATAAATTAGCCAAAATGGATCTGAAGTGTTTTCTTGACAGGAAGCTCCACCCGCCTTATTCCCGGAACAAACTTTCCAATAACTTTTAAGTGGGGCAGTTAACACTTTATGTTTGCTTAGTATCGCCAACTGATAAGACAGGGGGTATTCTTTACTAGGGTAACTTGCCACTGCTAATATAAGGTGGGCAGACAGGAGGAGAGTTAACAGTCACAGCAATATGGAGTCTCTCATCAAGCTTCTGGTACTAACAACGCTCATCGTGGTTGTCCATGGACATGGTATGCTTGTTGATCCACCAAACCGCGGGACAATGTGGCGCTATGGATTCAACACTCCCAGGGATTTTAGCGACAATGAACAGTTCTGTGGAGGCCGAGATGTAAGTCAATCTATAATATCGCTTCAACATTTGAAGATTTACAGCTTATGGCGACCTTTTGAAAGGATTTCCTTCATGGGCTTAGATTTGTCAAGTATTGTCTGTCGGGGCTGGGATGATGTATTGTTACTTGCCAGTAGGTTTACTGGTACTGCACGTTAAAGATCCCTTTCAGGGCAAAATTCCGGCACCCCGTCTTGGCGTCTCTAAATGCCTTAACATTATGATTGTATTGTAGCACGATCTAATAGCTCAAAGTCTTTTTGATCATTAATGATGTTGTAAAATCCCATTCTTTAAGAACGGAATGCGCGGCGAATAGCACAGCAAGATGTAAGTGAACAAGCCGTCATAACTGTTGTTAGCTTATTTTCATTTATGATGATGATGGTGATGATAATTAATTGTTGCTTTAAGAGACCTAACATCTATGTTATTGGCCCCTTCATTTATGAAAATATAGGCTTATGAGATCACCTTTTGTCAGCGTGTGTGTATGTGTGTGTGTGCGTATATGTATGCGTGCGTGTGTGTGTCGCTTAATAAAATCTAAATGGCTGGAGCGATTTCAATGAAACTCTGTAAAGTCATAGTACTATGTTGTCCGACCCTGATCGTGCCCTATACCTTTTATTACGTCTCACCAATCCAACATGGCGGCTGTGCGAAATATTTTACCGGCATTCCATATCTCGAAACTATTACCGATATCACCCTGAGATTTTGTACGGTGATAAAGGGCACTACTAGAAATTCACCTATGTGACTTTTAAAAACATGTTAAGTACAAAACTAAAATGGCGGCCAAGCGAAGTTGAAACATTTAAATTGACGATTCTCGTGATTTAACCATCCGAACGCTGTGATACTTGGTACAGCAAATGTTTATACTCACTGTAAAGCACTGACATCTAATTTAGTTCAATTGCTCACATAATCTCAAGATACCGACAGCAGTGGCTACGCTGGCTAAAGCGCAGCATTAGGTCATGGGGCCAAGCTCTCTGCTGACTCGGTAGACGCGTGGGTTCGAGCCCCACCGTCGGCCGTCTTTGAATTGGTTTTCCGTGGTTTCCCCATTTTCAACACCAGGCAAATGCTGGGAAGGTACGTTCTGATAGGCCACGGCCGCTTCCTTCCACATCCATGCCCAATTTCATTAATTTTCATCCATTCCATCTCTCATCCCGACGCGCAGGTCGCCCACGGGCGTCGTCTAGAAAGACCTGAACTCGGCCTCTTAGGAGACCACCTCAAGATGGCGACTGTGAGAAATTTTAAAGTTACATTTTCATTTCTTGTGTCCTAATCATGCGATCGAAGTCAACGTTTGAATACTTACTACGCAATAACCGTCATCTAATAGTGAATAACTATGTCCTACATATATAAAAGTCTAACATGGAGACCATCCGAAATATTTAGACCGTTCTCAATATCTCGAATCTATGACAGCAATCAAACTGAAATTTTGTATGTTGATAAAGGCTATGAACATAAGTTCACCAATAGGATTTTCAATAACCCGGTGAGCATAAATCCATCATGGCGGTGACGCGAAATTTAAATATTTAAATGAACATTTTTTTCGATTTAACCATCCGAGCGCAGTGAAACTTGGTACGGTAAATGCTTATACAAATTTGAGTCCACTGACTTCTAATTTATTTCAATTGTTTTTATAACCACAACATGACGGCTGTGCGAAATTTCAAAATCTCGTTTTTTATGTCTTGTGCCCTAATCATACATTATAAGCATTACAATTAGGGAAACAAAAATAACATTATTAATATTATTATAATAATTAAAATAAAATGTAAAATCACATACAAATAGTTTTGCCCCATAAAGGGTTAAAAATCAACCCAGTAGTTGCCAAATTATTAAAATAGGAAAAGAAAGAATATTAACACAATTATTTTGTGTTCTTAAAGTTGTGAGAAAAAAAAGGCAATGCAGGTTAATGTAACAAATTAAAAGCTATGTTCGTAGAATCTTAAAGTATTGTTCTTGTGGAGTTTATAGGAGCATTATTTATATAGTTATTGCATATATTATGTAGTGTATAAACAAAATATTAATAATTAATCCTGCAGCACAACGGCTCTCTTGGGTGGGGACAAGTACTATACTTCTGACTGACGGATTCCTACCTTGGAATAGTGTGAAGAATCCAATGGCCAATATGACAAATCACCTCTAAATTAATGCGGCTTTTATTGTCAATGATCATATAAGATAGATCCTCAATAATTATCCTCACGAGATGAATGAATTACGTTCCAGACTCACATACCCCATTCTAGGTAAAGTTAGGAATCAAACCCTGGACCACCTTAACAGAAGCAAGAACATTAATCCTAGACCACGGTAGTTATTAGATTTTAATAGCTAACTTTATTCAGCATGTATCGTAAGTTTTGACGGAAGTAATGTATATTCTTTTTTTAAATTTTGATATCCTAAGCAAGGGCAAGTAAGTACTGTATCGTAGATTTCTGAAGGCTATCGTTTTGGGTCATTTGGTATGAAACTTGAAATCAGTTTCTTTAAGCCCTTTTTATAAAATTATTCACAATTATTGAGTGACAAAATTTTCTTCTGCTTAAGAAGAAGGATAACAAGCTGAAATGCACTTTTGAATCCATTCTCAATATAAAGAACATGGTAGTGTGACTGAAATTATCACCGCTTTTTATGACGTTGGGTAAACGTTTATAACAGACAGGATAACATGACAAGTTCCGTCATTACCTCAATATGTTTTATTGCGGGGTGTTAGTGTGTAATTATATTATCTGCGGTACCTAGGCAATTAAAATAACTTTAAGCCCGATAAGAAACCACAAAGCCTACCCCACCACATGCGTGCTACTTGTGTTAGGTCGCCACTAATTTTAAAGTGAAAGCTACAGGTATTTTATGTCAGGCTCGGTAGTAAATGGTGGAGTCATAATATTCTCCGCCATATGCATGCTTGCGTCAAGTGTTCTTCATTCAGAAAACAATTGCTCATTTCGCATTGTTTTTCTTGCATTTATCAATGACAATATTATTGATTTCACATTGTTTTTCTTGCCTTCATCAATGACAATTAGCTGATTGTCTTTATAAAATATATTAATCCTTCCAGTCGAACGGAACACAATACAATTATCATTTTGATTTCAGCATTTCTTCACTCATTACTTCAGTTAAAAATGTGCTGGGCTATTTATATTGTCGTAGAAATCAGTATACAGTTGGTTTGACATATATGAAATGTTTGGAGAAACCCTCGTATCATACGGTTTAGAAGGAGTGGGACACATTAATAGATAATGTCATATTATTGATCATGTATACATATGGGCTACAATCTATTTTATTAAGACTCGACATTTAATTAATGCAGTATGCATTCTTTATTGTCAGACAGATAACATTCCACACGTGGCATTATTAACTATGAAGTTTCAAAGTATAAACAAAACATATATACTACTATGGAAGACACTATTAACAATAAACAATCACAACCATACCGACATGAACTCAAACATCCTGGAAAGAAAACTATCTCTAGCTTTCATTCATAATACCAATTTAAGAAACAGCTTTTGTCCGTTACTTCATGGGAGTATAAGTAAAAAGAGGATGGATCGCTTAAAAATGTTCTTTGCACTTTGCACGAATAATGGGCAAGAGAGAATTAATTTGAAATCGAATAGAGTTCAAGAAACACCTTTTAATTCCTTCAATTTTTAATTTATTTTGTCAGAAATACCGTAGATGGAGTTTACTTACTAATATGATGAGGAAACAATGAAATAAATAATAAAGTCAACTCTGAGTGGGATTTGAGAAACGGAGAGAGGATGGACTGATTTAAACACGTGGGGTTTTGTGTGTGTAGGGGGAGGGGGTGAGGTGGCGGTAGATAATAGTTGGTGACACAGTATTTTTGTTTCTGTAGGTCCAGTGGCAGCAGAATGACGGCAAATGCGGTCAGTGTGGCGACAACTGGCAGCTGGCTCGTCCACGTCCTCACGAGAACGGGGGAGTGTACGGCACAGGGACCATCGCCCAGACGTGAGTTATACTTATAACCAGGCATTTCAAACACTATTAGGTATATGCTGGTGATCTATAAGGGCCATTCAAAAAGAAACGGGCCGGAGGCTATGACATGAAAACATGCACCGTTGCCCAGCACTGTTGAGGCACTTGTCCCACTGCGACGCAAGGTAGTGAATGGCCGTCTCGTAAAATTCCTGGAGCTGCGTTGTGAATCAGTTCCGAACCTACTGCTTGACGTCATCGTCCGAAGGGAATGGTTTGCCTCTCAGAGCCTTCTTCAACTCACCAAATATGGCATAATCGCAGGGAGACAGGTCAGGCTGTATGGAGGGTGACTGAGGACTTCCCATTTGAATGTCTGCAAGAGCTCCTTGACTGCGTTGACTGTATTTTGCATTGTCATGGAGCAGAATGATCCCGCGGTTGAGCTGTCCTGGTCGTTTCGATTTGATCGCTGTGCGTAGGGAGGTCAAGATGCGAGTAACATTGCGTATTCACCGTTGTCTCACACTGCAGGAAGTCCAAAAGAAGGGGACTCTTTTGATCAAAGGAGAAGCTGAGCATAACCTTCCCCGTACTCGTACGGACGGGCTTGGACTTTTTGGGTGGTGGCGAGTCTGCATGCTTCCAATGGCGACTTTGTCGTTTTGACTCGGGTTCAAAGTGATGGCACCATGTCTCGTCTCATGCGACCACCCGTGCCAGGAACGCATTCCTTTTTTCGGCATAGTGCATCAGATGTTCCAGAGAAAATCCCATTCAACTTGTTTCCTGTGCTCGTGGGCGACTATGTGTCACCCTTTGGGCGAAATTGCAATCGGTCCTTAATGATGGCGTGAACATTTCCGTCACTCACTCCGACCTCTGCGGCAATGACTGCTACCATAACTCGCCGGTCTTGCATAATGAGAGCATCCACCTACTGGACAATGTCATTGGTAATGTGGTGTGGCACTCCAGACCGTGCATCATCGGCCAACAGCATCCGTCCTTCCCTGAATCGCATGTGCCACGCCTTAACCCTTGCTACGGACAGGCATTGCTCTCCGTACACTTGTGCTATTCCTCGATGAATTTACGTTCCCCGCACTCCTTCCACTATCAGTAAGTGCACTACACCCCTTTGCTCTTATTGTGAAGTCTCCATGTCACTGGTTTCCGCACTACCAAGTGCAGTGGACGGTCGACGCGTATGCTTGCTCGCTCTGTCGTCACTTGGGTGTGCGCCCGAGTCCCTCTAGTGGTGAGTTTGGTACCTCAGAACTCTCATAAGGACCGCACTGTCGTCCCAAGGTCAGGATATTACGATTCGTTGAGCGGTTTTCATTTTATAGACTCCGGCTTGTTTCTTTTTGAATGACCCTCATACTAACCTGATTCCAGCCAAATGCCGGATGAGGGCATCTAGCACCGAGGATGGGAGGGCCTGTCGTACTCCTCCGGAGCAATGGAGTGTTGCTGGAATGAAATTGTCAGAGGGAAACTGGGAACTCAAAGAATATCGGTTCCACCATCACTATGTGCGATACAAGTTTCATAACTCCACGGCGTAGGGATTGGGGCAGGTCCCAGCATTTTCCTGGTGGAAGTGTGGAGAAAACACACTCAGGATAGCCGCCGTCAGGGCCGGGATCCAAACCTCAGATCTTTGAACTTGCTGCAGCTCTCCATCATTTCTGTAATGGGCTGTGATCCCCAGGACCATTTGCGTCTTATAGTAGTAGCACTAAGGTAACATACGAAACAATGTCTACACACACTGGACTGTAAAACAAGGAAGAATGAATGTTGGGTGATGATTTACAATAGGACACATCCGCACGCAATATTCGACTAGACAGATACCGTACTATGTTGTGTGAACATTACTCACTACTTTGCAGTTCGTTTGTCTTGCGGAGCGCTAGATTTTGAAAACATATTTGACATGTTAGCTTGAACACACAATGTGATAAATGTTCCGGCATAACTCAACAAATTGCCAGCGTTTCACCCCGGTGTACCTTTGGGCTATTCAGTTGGTAAAAGTACACCTCACCAAGACGCTGGCTAGACACACTGGGAAGGCCATTGCAAGACGTATTTGATACATGTGTACCCACGACACGAGCAAAGCCAGTGCACTACGGGAGTTAAAGCTCCACTCCAAAGCAATTATAACCTTACCTTGGCATTGAATATATAATTTTCACAAAAGGAAAAATATGAATTGTCCGTTGAGCGATTACATATTTAAACACAAAATGTACCAATGGCACACCGGGGCGAAACTCTGGCAATTTGTTGAGTTATGCCGGACCATTTATCACATTTTGTATTTAAATATATAATGGCTCAACGGACAATTCATATTTTTCCTTTTGTGAAAATTATATGTTAGCTTGATATCACCAAGCATCCATATCAAACACTTTTCATCTATTCTGGTGTACGATATTTAATGCACCTAGCCTCAAACACAGACTACCTCTTGTCTTTCAATTCCCGGCTCTGCCAATAAATTTAATTTTATTTGATTGTTGGAAGAGATGGGTTTTTATTCATCCTAGAAGTTTTCTTGCGGGAAATTACTGACTGCCATCTGACTGAAGGCTACGGCCGTCTCCAACACAATCCTAACCCTAATTACAAGTTCGCACTAGTATAAGGAAGGAAGGAAGGAAGGAAGGAAGGAAGGAAGGAAGCTTATAGTTTTACGTGACCGTTAATCTCGCGAAAATGAGCCACGGGACCTCCATTTTACGTGAAATCCAAACCACAGGACGTGATATTTTACTTCAAAAATCTCACTTGCATTGACCGAGAACCAAACCCGGACCTTGGTGAGAGGCGAGCAGCCTGACCACTGCACCACCACGTCCCCTCTCACACTAGTATAGTAATCACAATATCACAGATTGTCGGACAAAGTCCACACAATTACTCAAGTACACGTTGTTAAATGACTACGATATCGCAATTCCCTAAATGACTGCTTCCCAAACAGTGACCCGTGGATCACAGGTGGTCTACGAGAGCCGCGGGCAAGTGGGTCTGGCAGCACATGAAAAATGTTGCCAATAAATGAGGATTTCGAAAGCGATGTGTGTTAAACTAGAATGGTTGGAATTTATCCGAGCCCATGATTCAGATGCAAAATATGTTTAAATGTGCTAAATAAACTTTCAGCACAGAGAGCAGGGATTCTTGACTTCATTGTTGATTCAAAGCAAACAAAGAAATCGGCTGGGTGCAAGCAATGATTTGAGGTTAACTCTGGGCAAGAGCATAACTCCTAGAATTCTTCAGTCTGCCAAAGAAATTCGTGCACGAAAGTCAAACTGAGAAAAACATTGACTTAAGAATTCCAAAGTCCTTTTTAAACAAAATTGTTGTTTCAACATACATTTGTAAATTAGATTTTTATATTAGGTAGCCTGTGCATTATAAAAAAAGTAATTTTGATTTATAAAATAATTAGTAATTCAGTTGTGCTGTACTGTACACTAATTAATAGTAACAATAATGCGATCTAACCCTGTTTTACTTAATCACCTTTGAATTTTGTAATAACCAAAACAAAACAAAACGAAACAGAAAAAAACAAAAACAAAAAACTCAAACAAAACAATACAAGACAGAAAAAAACGAAACCAAAAGAACTCAAACAAAACAAACCAAAACCAAACAACTCAAACAAAACAAAACAAAACACAAAACAAACCAAAACAAAACAAAGTACTTTTACACCTAAAGTAAAGTAAAGTACCGGTAAAGTAAAATAAAATAAAACGACAAGACAAGACATTTACTTCATGTCTCTTTTCAGGTACAAAGCTGGCGATGTGATCAAGGCAGAAGCCAAGATCACCGCTAACCACAGAGGATACTTCGAGTTCCGACTTTGTGCACTGAAGGAGAAAATGGAGACTGACGAGTGCTTCGCACAGAACCTGCTGCAGCTAGCGGATGGTTCAGGAACCAAATACTACCTGCCCGAGTTCATACCGGGAATGTACTCGACCCACCTCCAACTACCCAAGGGCCTGACCTGCAGCCAGTGTGTGCTGCAATGGACATACACGACAGGTGAGTCCCGCAAGGGTTCATTTCAGAGAGGGTCTTGGATCATCATGGCCATCAGCCTCATGTCCTTGGCTGTGTGTTGGATTCGTCTCATAACCTGTGTTTCTGGCGCCCCAGGACCATCCCGGCATTTTGTCTGGAGAGAGTGTGAAGAAACACACTCAGGATTATCGCTTTCAGAGCCGAGAGTTAAATTAACCAATCTCCAAACCTACTGCAGCTTCACATTGTAGTCGCGGTAGGTAACTTAACGTGCATGGCTACGCAGCAGAGCTATAAAGATTTAACGACCCTTTTAACTACTGTGATTCTATAGACAAGACGGCTCCATGGTGTTTTGGGTAGCGTGACTGCCTCTCACCTGTGGCCCAGGGATCGATTGAGTAACTGTCAGACAGTGAAACAGCGCCCCTGTCAGGAAAACCAAGATTGACTGCCGAAGGGACCTGCCGCGCTGACCACGTGTCACCCCGCAATCTGCAGACCAAATGACTGTGCAGCTGTAGGTTGGTAAGCCAAAACCCTTCATGGGCTGTGGTGCCACGGAGGGGGTCCTATGGGCGACTGAATTTTCCCCTAGGAGGAGTTTTCAAATTACGGAATCCGACATATTACATTACTGTGGAGAGTACATCACCTATACCAGATAGCTGAGCCCGGAGTGTTATTATTATTATTATTATTATTATTACGCTCGTTAATGCCTGGAGAAGGAAACCACGGAAAACCACTGCCAGGCTGGCTGAGGTGGGAATAGAACCCACCTCTCCTCAGTTTTGCCGCAGGAGGCTGAGTGTACCCCGTTCCAGCCCTCAGACCAGAATTACATTTCTAGACAGAGCCGGGAAACCATCCTGGACCTCAGGGGCAACAGATAACCACTACTAACCACTACACCACGAAGTGGTCTCCTGTTGAATGTTCACTGTATGTGAACCTGGTAGAGAGTAACTCCATGAATCCTGTGACTGTTTATCTTTCAAATTGTGTTGGCACACCTTGTCAGATTTAGGCAGTCCATAATTGTGGTAAATACAGGGTCTTGATTTTTGCTTGGCAAGGCGATTCCACTCGCCCTTGGTCGGCGGTCCCCGGCCAATAGCCGGCTGTTGCAGGTTGGCGCGCGCGGTCTCCAGCCGTGTCCCCACGCTCTTGCTGCAGTAGACGTGTGAGCTCCGAGCGAATTGGGTGTGTTATAAAGCTACTGTGCACTGTATATCGTATTGTACAGTGTTTTATTGTGATTATGTATAGTGCTGTAATGCCTTATGTGAAATATCCCTTTCCTGAACGTGTATATCTGCTCAATACGTACAGAAAGTGCAGGAAATCGTGCGCTAGAACAAGACAAAAGTTTCGAGTGAAATTTCCAGGGAGACCCATTCCTATAAATCGGACAATAAAACAACTGGCTAAGAGATTCAAACGTACAGGTTCAGTAAACAATAAAAATAGATGTAAAGGTCGTTATTTCCTTACTGAAGCTAAATTAACCGGAGTAACCGGAAACTTCATAAGGAGATGCTGATTATGTTTAGCAGCGGATGGAGAACATTTTCAGCATCTACTGTAAACATGGTGAGTAGAAATGCATGATACTGATTTTAAACACCGTATTCTACCGTACATATGCACTCGCGGTCGCCGGCAACTGAGCAGTCACTGGCGGAGCGCGTGGGCCAGAATGTCCTTGCCAAGCAAATATAAAGATCCTCTACAAATAATCATCATCCTGCGGCGTAGCCATGCGTGTTAAATCGTTCACCATGGTCGAGATGGGGAACTGCTGTAAATCCAGAGATCGGAGGTTCGAAACCTGGCGCTTACTGCAGCTACCCTGAATGTGGTTTTTCTCCTGATTCATCTACACTCCCTCCAGGCAAATGCCGGGATTGTGCCTTATTTCAAGGCCAGTGGCACCTACCCCATCCCCGACACTTATACAGTTACGCACACTACTACAGTCACCGCAAAAACGCAAATTATCAGACGAATTGAATCCACATCCAAGTACACGGGGCTGATGATCAAAATGTCCTACGTCCACCAAACAAATTATTAACAACACAACGACATAAGATATTATCTACATCATTGCTCACTCTCCAGAAGTCACAGCTTGTGGGACGTGCGTTGGCCATCACAGGACCCCAGCTGAGTCAGGTATTGCTTATACTTGCTTATACCAGGCTCCTCTCTTTCATCTTTACTGTCAACCTTCCTTGGTCAATTCTTGTTCTCTTCCGACCCCGTTGGTGTTAGAGTATCGAGGCCTAGGGTTTATTTCATTTTCTTGCCTTAATTACCCCTTTCCTGAACCTTCATTCTTCGAGGGGTCAGACCCCTTTTATTTTTATTTTTCGTGGCAACTTCTCCTGCCTTCTGTAAGAGGTCCTAAAGAGGGCAGTATGTGTGTAGTCCCACCATGGATAGCACTACTCCCTCAAGGGCTCGCGGCTGCTGAGCTCGGGAGTTGGTGACCTCGAGTGATTTCTGAGCTGACCTTTTTTCTTTCTCCAGAGACTTTGGGTGAACTCTCCCTTATTTCAATTCCGTATCTGTCCTTCGTGGCTCTACGTACTTCCTACAAAGTCCATCAATCCTCATTATTCGAGGGTTGAAGGGATTTCTTTTCCTGTCTTTCCTTATTCCTATTTTTTTCTTGTAATAAGTGAGATATAGGACAGTAGTTAACAGTAGTTGTAACGGTAATAATAGTTTTTACAACAACATGTAGAGATTTTCCAATAATATCAGACACATTATAGCAGTACCTGCTTTTAAGGGATCAATTAGCATTACCATTTATCTTCGTAAGATGTATATTCTTAAGTTTTAACACTTATTTTTTAATACGAGTTATCTATTTATTATGATATATCTAATTCGTTCAGGCCATCTAGGACCACGTTAAGTCTTGTTACACTTGGAAATTTCCTTAGCAGAATTCCCTCATTCTCTGTGAGTGGGCCATCTTGCGCTCTGCTGTCCAGGTGGTACCTTGTCTTCTATTCAGTTTCGGTGTCTCATCTTGGGTTAGTATCTTTTTGCGGAAGAGATCTCTATTGAATGCGTCGTCGGGTTTTAGATGCAGCATTTTGAGGTAATCTCTGGTGTTCATAAACCAGAACATTGTGGTTTTGGGTTTGGAGTCAAAATAATGACAAATCTTTTTAGTTAGCCTGTTTCCGTCCATTCGTTTGAAATGGCCGTGATTCCGCGCCCGCCTCTTACGGATCGTTTCTGTAATTTTCTCTATTTCATTGTAGACTTCTTTGTTGATTTTTTAAATAATGGATGCCATTCTTGTAATTTGATCCCATTATACCTCTAACAATTTTGCGCTCTTTATTCTTCAGGTCTTCAAGGAGTCCTTTATTAGCATTAGGGATAAGGTTTCGGCTGCATACGTAACTACTGGCTTCAGAACAGTTTCATAATGACGTAGTTCAGTATTTTTGGACAGTCATTTTTTGTTGTAGATTAAATGCGATGTTTGATAGGCTATTTCGAGTTTGCGTACTCTTTCCTTGAGTAAGATTTTAGGGTTTATCAGTTTAGTGTGTATTGGTTAACAAAGTAATATTATATTCATAATATGTATTTTATAGCTTAGCATTGAATATTATTTTGTGACTATTTTAATTGTAACTTTGCTAGACCTTATTCTTGATTTTATTTCTTATGTTAATTTTCCATACTTACTGTGTAATTATATGTGTTAAGCTTTGTAATTCAGCAGGCCTTGTAATTCGAGGAAGCATGTAAACTAACAACATATAATTTTTACTATCACCCATATAATTTATTGACTTATTTTGATTATTTATTGATATATTTAGCCAGTCAAGCTAAGATACAGTGTTCTTCTCTTACATCTGATAAGATATACAATACACAACTTATATAAGGGAATTATGGGTAGACATTCGTATGGTAACTAAGAGCTAGATAATACTAAATGACTAACAATGAACAATGATTAGTAAGATAGAGATGAAATACGGTACCTAAGCTTAAGCTATGCTAATCATAGAATAGTCGATGCTAATTAATTAGATACCTAATAACTGAATAATGTTCATTTAGGCGGCTTCGGTGGCATAGTTGATAGCATGCTGAGCTTCTATGCCCAAGATCGCGGGTTCAAATCCAGCCGAAGTAGTCGGATTTTTTAAGAGCGTTAAAATCCCTCAGTATACCTTCCTTCGGAGGGAAAGTAAAGCCGGCTGTCCCATGTCATAGATTTATGGCATGTTAAAGAACCTTCCACTAATTACGCCGGTGTGAAGCTAAATTGTATAGGTTAAGAATGTAAACAACGCTCTTAGGTTCCTACGTTCGTTGCCAAGAGCCGACTGCGATGGCGTCTGGTAGCTAAGTTCTGAACTAATAGTCGTTGACGGTGGCGTTTGGTGGCAAAAGTAGGAACTATTTAAAAAATCCAAAGTCTGCAGTCCTGACTTGAATTTAAAAAAACAGTTAACTCACACTAATACAGTCATCACAATTAACATCGGTTATCAGACAGATTCTTAACACACCCAAAGTACACGGGGCTACATGACCGCGTTGTCGCAGCCCCTAAACTTAAGAACCAACCAACCAATGTTCATTCAAATAACTGAGTAATGAAAATATCTACATAAGAAAGTGATAGGATAACGAGGACGAAACCAAATGACAATATATGAAATACGATTTTTGTTACAAAACACTGGAAATGTAAAGTTAATTCAACAATTGACGGTGAGGTTGTTAAGGATCGAACGAGTAAAGGTCGCGACTTGTTTATGATAGCAGCCTTAGAGAAAAGCACTCAGATTGTTTTGCTCACGAACTCCCACGCAATTGCCTTAATGAGGGTCCTTAGTAGCTGTGATATTCTCTGGGATCTGATTCCACACTGATCTGATTAGGTGCAGATAACTTAGGTGCTTCGACGCTTAAAAATAATAACCACCGTCACCAACATTGACTTGTTGGCTTCATTGCTCCATCATTAGACACAATTCCAAACTACAATTAGTAATAATTCAATGTAAAAAGTCAAAATTAATGGTACACAAATCACTAGATAATCTAAATTAACAGAAATAACCCACCCTTGTCAATAGCCAAACCTTCTTCCTTGAAAGCAAGGTGTAACCATCTGCTCCATTGCCTACACTGCTGCAGTATACTACGGTTTATGCTACGGCAAGTGTCGTTCGTAAGTAAAAATTAAGGAACTTGTTAATTATAAGTTGTGCTTTCTGCTTACAGCAAACACGTGGGGCACTTGTGCGAATGGAACCTCAGCTCTGGGTTGTGGACCTCAAGAGACCTTCCGGACGTGTTCTGACGTCACCATACAATAACTCTGCAATCTCTAGTCAACACTCCCTCCCCCCAATGCCCCATTGGCACAGTGTGGTGCACGAACATCGTTCTCCCTGTGAACAAATAAATGGGTTCCCAATTAAATAAAGTGTATTTTATTCTGTCCTCTAACGTGACCATCCTTCCTGTCTTGCTGTTTCATCTGTCTGATTTACAGTTATCGCAAAATAATTACCTGAAATGAATACAGCTACAGCCATCAATGGCCTATCCCGCAGTGTTCCATCGTGCACTATGACTGTAAGCGAGAGTTGGAAGCTCAGAGATCGAAGGTTCGAATCACAGCGATGACAGCGGCCATCCTGAGTGTGGTTTCCCCACACTCCCTTTAGGCACGTACACTATTTCAAATCTCTGGACACCTACCTAAATCCCAGACCCTGGTAATAACAGTTGCACACAGTATTACGGCCACCATAGAAACACAGGTTATCAGAAAATTAGATAGGACTGATTACCAATATGTCACAATCCCCTAAAATGAATTATTATTATTAAACATTCGTGCAATATCCATTGTTTACAAAATTTCAGAAAGACTGTACACATTTTATGAATTTCCTTACAATTCCTACTCATTGATTTAACTTGTAAATTTACAATTATTAAATTGTATTATTACAATGTGATAAAGACAGGTCAGAATAGGATATCAAATTCATACAGGGCAGGAATAGCAATCACATATGCCACTTAAAGGTGCAACCTTGTGCGTGGAATGCATATCATTGATTACGATTTCTTAAAATTGTATAATGGCTTTGTATTGTCGAATAGCACGTTCTATGTACAGTATATGCTTTATGTACAAAAAATAATGGTAAGAAAGAAAATTGAATTTGCGTATGTATACATTTGTAGGCTCAACTAATTGTATTTTCAATTTCAATTTTGTTTTACCTGTTAAAATGTTTCATGTGCATCTTCGGATTTGCATGATTTTCTTTAAATCCTGTTCATTTAATTGGGAGAATGTAATAGCCTAATTGTCATTACACCACTTACGCTCTATCAACTTACAAGTTACATTAAAGATTGCTGTTAAACCTAATACTAATCAAAACTACTTGTTAGGGTTGTTTCCTTACACACATTAAAAATACTATGCAATATACTGTGGAAAACCAACACCCACACTTGCTGGTCACGTGGCGCCACGTAGCGCTTACACACAACATTTAAATGAAAAGGAACGTATTATTTGAATGAAACATGGTGCTAAATAACAACATCAATTGTGTTTATGGCAATAAACATAAGAAGAGACGCGCAATAGCAACAATGAGTAGAATACATCGTTGAAAGCATTCTACCATAGTATCACCGCCTACTAGATAGGGGCAGATGATCTCGTAGTTCCGCCCCCTTAAAACAACAATAACTAACTAACGCCTACTGGATAATATTGTTGGTGCTAGTTAAACTATTAATTAATTAAGAGCGGCTTCGGTGGCGTAGTCAGTTGAACAGCTATGCCCAAGATCGTGGGTTCAAACCGGGCCGAAGTCATCAATTTTTTAAGAGCGTTAAAATCCTTCAGTATGGCTTCATTCGTAGGGGAAGTAAAGTCAGCGGGCCCATGCCATAGAGTTATGGCATGTAAAAGAAGCTACCACTACAATTGGTAGTTGCCAAATTTGTAGGTTATATTTGGTTAGAAACCCTCTATCAAGTTCCAACGTTTGCCGCTAAGTACTGGTGGCATCTGGTAGCGCAAGTTGGAAGTACTTGAAATCGAGCTTGCTGGGAGCCTACGGGCGTTCAATTAAAATACCCTGTTATGGCCATTGGCTACAATTAATATATAATATGTTATTTAAGCAAATATCCAGGATATTTAACATGAAGAGTCAGTCAGAAATTCTTATATTATACAAGCGGTACCCAGCATGCGTTGCAATGCCAATCAAAGAAAGTGTTGGCGTTGTAATTTTGTTTGTTGAAGTGCTTTTGGATACACAATATTTTATTTATAAATTATATTAAAATGTATTTACTAATTCAGAAACATTCGTGGGAGCGTACCCAACAACTCGCCAATGTTTCTTCGCAATCTGAGGAATGGTAAATGAACGCATACAGGACTTTGTTGCAACGATTCGCACGCTATCACTCATTTGTTGAATCTACTCGTGCCCTACCTATTGTAATATAGTTTTACTAAGCCAGAAATTGTGGTGTTTGAAGCCATATTTTCAGTGTTGCCTTAGTAAACAAGAGTTTAGTGCTTTTCAGTCGGTCAACACGAATGTACCCAAAAGAGATGGGTTATGCCCTAATCCTGAAATAAATTACATGAGATTAATAAAACACTAGGATGACCAGTTTCGATCGTCAAGCGATCATCATCAGATCCAATACACTTAGGCTATAAAATCTATGTTTGAAATACAGGTGAAAATATTTACAATATGTACAATTGCAGTTGCAGTATTGGTACTGCAACTGTCAGTGTATGCTAAATGCAGTATATATGTTAGGTGAAATGCTAAATGGTGATGGCTATCCGGAGATTGTACTTTAGGGAGATTATATGGTTGTAAACTATGGTTAAACTATACAATTTTAGGCTAACTACTTATCTGATTGTCTTCCGTACCACAGCTATTCGCAGTTTCCGTGCTCACTTGAACTCGCCGTGCGGTCGACTGCGGTGGTTATCTTAGGGACTGGTTTTTCCCTGCCTTCCCCCCCTGTCCCTACGTGCTGTGGGGAGTGATCGCGATGTGTTTATGTGAGGTGTTGCCAACCTAGATAAGATGTATGTTATTGAATGAGGTGGATCTACAACTATTAAAGACCGTGGATTAGTCCTCGCCACGCGTGGAGCATAACCCATTCGAACTAAGCGTTGACGGTCTTATGAGGACGTCCCGGCACCTTTAATACTGCCTCTAATATGGGCCTTGGTTTATTGCAGAAGAAAAGTACATCGTACACCTGATCCAGATAACATTTACCTATTAAAAACCCCCTAATTTCCCCCCTTTTTTATCTAGCTTGGCTGTGTGGCTAAATTGTGTTTTGTTTCCGACAGGGTGTGTTTTTTAGTAGCGTGAAGAGGGGTGAGCTCTCCATGAACGTGTGTTCATTTAGATTGTTGGGATTGTTTCGTTTGGCTAGGTGTATCTCGATTGCTTCCTTTATGTCAAGAGCTCTGCCTTTCGATTCGTGATGGATTATTTTAAGGTCCGACTCTATGTTGGTAAAGCTATGCCCTGCGTCACACATATGTTCGCACACGGCTGAATGTGTTCCGTATCTTATCGCATTTCTATGTTCATTATAACGTGTGTCTACTCGCCTTCCACTCTGCCCGATGTAATTAGCTTGACAATCGGTGTCTTGGCACGTTATAGAATATACCCCTGACCTTGAATACGGGTCACGTTTATTTAGATTACTATTTAGGAGGTGCCTAGCGGTTCTGTTTTTCGTCTTGAAAGCTATCTTTATGCCTTGCTTTTTGAATAGGTTAGTGATTTTATATGTATTCGCATTCACATAGTTGAAACGCGCAAATTTTTTCGCATTACTGTCCGGTTTGGGAATCGTTTTATCTTTATTTTTATGTTTGGCTATAATTTGATTTATTTTGCTTGGCGAGAAGTTGTTTTCCTTTGCTATTTGCATAATAGTTCTTATTTCCTTATTATAGTTGTCTTTTGACATGGGTATGTTTAAAGCCCTGTGCACCATTGAATTGAAACCCGCTAGTTTGTGCGTACTGGGGTGATTAGACTGATTGTCGATTGCATGCGAGGTTTGTGTTGCTTTCCGGAATATGGAATATGAAAGGTCGTTGTCTTTACGTTCAATAGTTATATCGAGATAACTTATTTTCCGGTCTATTTCGGATTCCTTAGTGAATTTGATAGAATGGTGAAGGCTATTAATGGATTGGAGAATTGTTTCTTCGCTTGTTAGTTCAGTATCGTAGATGCAAATTACATCATCTACGTATCTTTTCCATATTACTATTCCCTTTGTTGAAGTCTTTTCTAAGAACACATTTTCTAGTGCATTGATGAAGATGTCAGCGATTAACCCACTTAGTGGCGATCCCATTGCTAGGCCTTCTCTCTGTGTGTATATTTTATTGTCGAATTGAAACACGTTTTGGGTGAGAACGACCCTCAGTAATCTCACAATCTCTTCAATTTCTTTTACCGAATTGTTGGATTTTAAGTTGTTTTCGATAGTGTTGATTGCTTCAATAATCGGAATATTGGTGTACATGTTAGTTACGTCGAAGGATACTAGCCTGAAGCTAGGTTTCATTTGTAGGGTGTTCAATGCTGTTACTAGTTCTGTTGTGTTCTTTACAGAGTTGTTTTTGTCGTTGGAAAGACGGCATTTTAAGATTTTTAGTAACTCTTTGCTGATTTTGTAATTAGGGGCATTCCTACAATTGACTATTGGTCTCATTGGGCATTCCTTTTTGTGTATTTTTGGTTGTCCCCTCAATGACGGTATTTTCGGGTTCATGTTTATTAGTTTTGATTTTTCAGCTTTGGTCAGTATGTATTCTGTTTCTTTTAGCGCACTTTTTATTTGTTTTTGGAATTTGTTGGTAGGGTCTTTTGTTAATTCCTTGATTTCGTTGTTGTTTAGGAATTCGACTGTTTTTTCAATGTATTCTGTTTTGTTCAAAATTACTGTAGTGTTTCCTTTATCTGCTTTTGTGATGATTAAGTCATGTTCTTTTATTTTTTGTTTCAACGACTTTATTTCTTTGATTTGTTTGTTGTTTTGAATGTTATTGCTATCGCCCTCTCGTTTGAGGATTTTTTTGGCTTCGTTGGTGGCGAGATTTTTGGTTAATTCCCTGTCTTCTGCTGGGAGCTTGTGACTGGCTATCTCAATATCTGTGATTAACTGTTTTATATTGTGGTTCGTGTGTGCGTCTGTGCAGTTGTATTTCAAACCTTTGTCTAACATATTCATTTCACCTTGAGAAAAGGTTACGTTCGTTCTGTTGTTTACTCTGCTGTGGAAATTGAATTCATTGTTATTCGTGTGTTGTTCGTTAGATTGATGGTTCTGTGTTTCTCCTAGTTTTCTTAATTTATTTTCTAGCGTTTCATGCTTCCTCGTTGCTCTGATTTTGATGGTGTCATGTAGGTGTTCGGTGAAGCTGTCCCATTGGGCTGCGTGCCAGAAATTACTTAGTTGCAATTGAATGTCGTATAATTGTTGGTTAATTTTTTGCTTTCTTATGTATGCAAATCTTAATTCGTTTTTTATCCAAAGCGCTTTGGCTTGTTTAGTTGAAATGATCGAGGCTGGTGTGTTCGGTACGGTTTTAATTGGTACGTATTTAGGGGTGAGGTTTAGTTCTATACATTTTTTGTTGAACCAAATTGACTTGTCTAAATTCATGAGTTTAAGCCTGAGTGATTTGAATTTCTTGGCTTCACGATTTGCCTGACTAGCCGTGAACATTGTGGTGTTTGAAGCCATATTTTCAGTGTTGCCTTAGTAAACAAGAGTTTAGTGCTTTTCAGTCGGTCAACACGAATGTACCCAAAAGAGATGGGTTATGCCCTAATCCTGAAATAAATTACATGAGATTAATAAAACACTAGGATGACCAGTTTCGATCGTCAAGCGATCATCATCAGATCCAATACACTTAGGCTATAAAATCTATGTTTGAAATACAGGTGAAAATATTTACAATATGTACAATTATTTAGTTGCAGTATTGGTACTGCAACTGTCAGTGTATGCTAAATGCAGTATATATGTTAGGTGAAATGCTAAATGGTGATGGCTATCCGGAGATTGTACTTTAGGGAGATTATATGGTTGTAAACTATGGTTAAACTATAAAATTTTAGGCTAACTACTTATCTGATTGTCTTCCGTACCACAGCTATTCGCAGTTTCCGTGCTCACTTGAACTCGCCGTGCGGTCGACTGCGGTGGTTATCTTAACGACTGGTTTTTCCCTGCCTTCCCCCCCCCCCCCTGTCCCTACGTGCTGTGGGGAGTGATCGCGATGTGTTTATGTGAGGTGTTGCCAACCTAGATAAGATGTATGTTATTGAATGAGGTGGATCTACAACTATTAAAGACCGTGGATTAGTCCTCGCCACGCGTGGAGCATAACCCATTCGAACTAAGCGTTGACGGTCTTATGAGGACGTCCCGGCACCTTTAATACTGCCTCTAATATGGGCCTTGGTTTATTGCAGAAGAAAAGTACATCGTACACCTGATCCAGATAACATTTACCTATTAAAAACCCCCTAATTTCTCCCCTTTTTTATCTAGCTTGGCTGTGTGGCTAAATTGTGTTTTGTTTCCGACAGGGTGTGTTTTTTAGTAGCGTGAAGAGGGGTGAGCTCTCCATGAACGTGTGTTCATTTAGATTGTTGGGATTGTTTCGTTTGGCTAGGTGTATCTCGATTGCTTCCTTTATGTCAAGAGCTCTGCCTTTCGATTCGTGATGGATTATTTTAAGGCCCGACTCTATGTTGGTAAAGCTATGCCCTGCGTCACACATATATTCGCACACGGCTGAATGTGTTCCGTATCTTATCGCATTTCTATGTTCATTATAACGTGTGTCTACTCGCCTTCCACTCTGCCCGATGTAATTAGCTTGACAATCGGTGTCTTGGCACGTTATAGAATATACCCCTGACCTTGAATACGGGTCACGTTTATTTAGATTACTATTTAGGAGGTGCCTAGCGGTTGTGTTTTTCGTCGTGAAAGCTATCTTTATGCCTTGCTTTTTGAATAGGTTAGTGATTTTATATGTATTCGCATTCACATAGTTGAAACGCGCAAATTTTTTCGCATTACTGTCCGGTTTGGGAATCGTTTTATCTTTATTTTTATGTTTGGCTATAATTTGATTTATTTTGCTTGGCGAGAAGTTGTTTTCCTTTGCTATTTGCATAATAGTTCTTATTTCCTTATTATAGTTGTCTTTTGGCATGGGTATGTTTAAAGCCCTGTGCACCATTGAATTGAAACCCGCTAGTTTGTGCGTACTGGGGTGATTAGACTGATTGTCGATTGCATGCGAGGTTTGTGTTGCTTTCCGGAATATGGAATATGAAGGGTCGTTGTCTTTACGTTCAATAGTTATATCGAGATAATTTATTTTCCGGTCTATTTCGGATTCCTTAGTGAATTTGATAGAATGGTGAAGGCTATTAATGGATTGGAGAATTGTTTCTTCGCTTGTTAGTTCAGTATCGTAGATGCAAATTACATCATCTACGTATCTTTTCCATATTACTATTCCCTTTGTTGAAGTCTTTTCTAAGAACGCATTTTCTAGTGCATTGATGAAGATGTCAGCGATTAACCCACTTAGTGGCGATCCCATTGCTAGGCCTTCTCTCTGTGTGTATATTTTATTGTCGAATTGAAACACGTTTTGGGTGAGAACGACCCTCAGTAATCTCACAATCTCTTCAATTTCTTTTACCGAATTGTTGGATTTTAAGTTGTTTTCGATAGTGTTGATTGCTTCAATAATCGGAATATTGGTGTACATGTTAGTTACGTCGAAGGATACTAGCCTGAAGCTAGGTTTCATTTGTAGGGTGTTCAATGCTGTTACTAGTTCTGTTGTGTTCTTTACAGAGTTGTTTTTGTCGTTGGAAAGACGGCATTTTAAGATTTTTAGTAACTCTTTGCTGATTTTGTAATTAGGGGCATTCCTACAATTGACTATTGGTCTCATTGGGCATTCCTTTTTGTGTATTTTTGGTTGTCCCCTCAATGACGGTATTTTCGGGTTCATGTTTATTAGTTTTGATTTTTCAGCTTTGGTCAGTATGTATTCTGTTTCTTTTAGCGCACTTTTTATTTGTTTTTGGAATTTGTTGGTGGGGTCTTTTGTTAATTCCTTGATTTCGTTGTTGTTTAGGAATTCGACTGTTTTTTCAATGTATTCTGTTTTGTTCAAAATTACTGTAGTGTTTCCCTTATCTGCTTTTGTGATGATTAAGTCATGTTCTTTTATTTTTTGTTTCAACGACTTTATTTCTTTGATTTGTTTGTTGTTTTGAATGTTATTGCTATCGCCCTCTCGTTTGAGGATTTTTTTGGCTTCGTTGGTGGCGAGATTTTTGGTTAATTCCCTGTCTTCTGCTGGGAGCTTGTGACTGGCTATCTCAATATCTGTGATTAACTGTTTTATATTGTGGTTCGTGTGTGCGTCTGTGCAGTTGTATTTCAAACCTTTGTCTAACATATTCATTTCACCTTGAGAAAAGGTTACGTTCGTTCTGTTGTTAACTCTGCTGTGGAAATTGAATTCATTGTTATTCGTGTGTTGTTCGTTAGATTGATGGTTCTGTGTTTCTCCTAGTTTTCTTAATTTATTTTCTAGCGTTTCATGCTTCCTCGTTGCTCTGATTTTGATGGTGTCATGTAGGTGTTCGGTGAAGCTGTCCCATTGGGCTGCGTGCCAGAAATTACTTAGTTGCAATTGAATGTCGTATAATTGTTGGTTAATTTTTTGCTTTCTTATGTATGCAAATCTTAATTCGTTTTTTATCAAAAGCGCTTTGGCTTGTTTAGTTGAAATGATCGAGGCTGGTGTGTTCGGTACGGTTTTAATTGGTACGTATTTAGGGGTGAGGTTTAGTTCTATACATTTTTTGTTGAACCAAATTGACTTGTCTAAATTCATGAGTTTAAGCCTGAGTGATTTGAATTTCTTGGCTTCACGATTTGCCTGACTAGCCGTGAACATTGTGGTGTTTGAAGCCATATTTTCAGTGTTGCCTTAGTAAACAAGAGTTTAGTGCTTTTCAGTCGGTCAACACGAATGTACCCAAAAGAGATGGGTTATGCCCTAATCCTGAAATAAATTACATGACATTAATAAAACATTAGGATGACCAGTTTCGATCGTCAAGCGATCATCATCAGATCCAATACACTTAGGCTATAAAATCTATGTTTGAAATACAGGTGAAAATATTTACAATATGTACAATTATTTAGTTGCAGTATTGGTACTGCAACTGTCAGTGTATGCTAAATGCAGTATATATGTTAGGTGAAATGCTAAATGGTGATGGCTATCCGGAGATTGTACTTTAGGGAGATTATATGGTTGTAAACTATGGTTAAACTATACAATTTTAGGCTAACTACTTATCTGATTGTCTTCCGTACCACAGCTATTCGCAGTTTCCGTGCTCACTTGAACTCGCCGTGCGGTCGACTGCGGTGGTTATCTTAACGACTGGTTTTTCCCTGCCTCCCCCCCCCCTGTCCCTACGTGCTGTGGGGAGTGATCGCGATGTGTTTATGTGAGGTGTTGCCAACCTAGATAAGATGTATGTTATTGAATGAGGTGGATCTACAACTATTAAAGACCGTGGATTAGTCCTCGCCACGCGTGGAGCATAACCCATTCGAACTAAGCGTTGACGGTCTTATGAGGACGTCCCGGCACCTTTAATACTGCCTCTAATATGGGCCTTGGTTTATTTCAGAAGAAAAGTACATCGTACACCTGATCCAGATAACATTTACCTATTAAAAACCCCCTAGTTTCCCCCCTTTTTTTATCTAGCTTGGCTGTGTGGCTAAATTGTGTTTTGTTTCCGACAGGGTGTGTTTTTTAGTAGCGTGAAGAGGGGTGAGCTCTCCATGAACGTGTGTTCATTTAGATTGTTGGGATTGTTTCGTTTGGCTAGGTGTATCTCGATTGCTTCCTTTATGTCAAGAGCGCTGCCTTTCGATTCGTGATGGATTATTTTAAGGTCCGACTCTATGTTGGTAAAGCTATGCCCTGCGTCACACATATGTTCGCACACGGCTGAATGTGTTCCGTATCTTATCGCATTTCTATGTTCATTATAACGTGTGTCTACTCGCCTTCCACTCTGCCCGATGTAATTAGCTTGACAATCGGTGTCTTGGCACGTTATAGAATATACCCCTGACCTTGAATACGGGTCACGTTTATTTAGATTACTATTTAGGAGGTGCCTAGCGGTTGTGTTTTTCGTCGTGAAAGCTATCTTTATGCCTTGCTTTTTGAATAGGGTAGTGATTTTATATGTATTCGCATTCACATAGTTGAAACGCGCAAATTTTTTCGCATTACTGTCCGGTTTGGGAATCGTTTTATCTTTATTTTTATGTTTGGCTATAATTTGATTTATTTTGCTTGGCGAGAAGTTGTTTTCCTTTGCTATTTGCATAATAGTTCTTATTTCCTTATTATAGTTGTCTTTTGACATGGGTATGTTTAAAGCCCTGTGCACCATTGAATTGAAACCCGCTAGTTTGTGCGTACTGGGGTGATTAGACTGATTGTCGATTGCATGCGAGGTTTGTGTTGCTTTCCGGAATATGGAATATGAAAGGTCGTTGTCTTTACGTTCAATAGTTATATCGAGATAATTTATTTTCCGGTCTATTTCGGATTCCTTAGTGAATTTGATAATCCATTAATCCATTAACAGCCTTCACCATTCTATCAAATTCACTAAGGAATCCGAAATAGACCGGAAAATAAATTATCTCGATATAACTATTGAACGTAAAGACAACGACCTTTCATATTCCATATTCCGGAAAGCAACACAAACCTCGCATGCAATCGACAATCAGTCTAATCACCCCAGTAAGCGGGTTTCAATTCAATGGTGCACAGGGCTTTAAACATACCCATGTCAAAAGACAACTATAATAAGGAAATAAGAACTATTATGCAAATAGCAAAGGAAAACAACTTCTCGCCAAGAAAAATAAATCAAATTATAGCCAAACATAAAAATAAAGATAAAACGATTCCCAAACCGGAGAGTAATGCGAAAAAATTTGCGCGTTTCAACTATGTGAATGCGAATACATATAAAATCACTAACCTATTCAAAAAGCAAGGCATAAAGATAGCTTTCACGACGAAAAACACAACCGCTAGGCACCTCCTAAATAGTAATCTAAATAAACGTGACCGGTATTCAAGGTCAGGGGTATATTCTATAACGTGCCAAGACACCGATTGTCAAGCTAATTACATCGGGCAGAGTGGAAGGCGAGTAGACACACGTTATAATGAACATAGAAATGCGATAAGATACGGAACACATTCAGCCGTGTGCGAACATATGTGTGACGCAGGGCATAGCTTTACCAACATAGAGTCGGACCTTAAAATAATCCATCACGAATCGAAAGGCAGAGCTCTTGACATAAAGGAAGCAATCGAGATACACCTAGCCAAACGAAACAATCCCAACAATCTAAATGAACACACGTTCATGGAGAGCTCACCCCTCTTCACGCTACTAAAAAACACACCCTGTCGGAAACAAAACACAATTTAGCCACACAGCCAAGCTAGATAAAAAAAGGGGGGAAATTAGGGGTTTTTTAATAGGTAAATGTTATCTGGATCAGGTGTACGATGTACTTTTCTTCTGCAATAAACCAAGGCCCATATTAGTGGCAGTATTAAAGGTGCCGGGACGTCCTCATAAGACCGTCAACGCTTAGTTCGTATGGGTTATGCTCCACGCGTGGCGAGGACTAATCCACGGTCTTTAATAGTTGTAGATCCACCTCATTCAATAACATACATCTTATCTAGGTTGGCAACACCTCACATAAACACATCGCGATCACTCCCCACAGCACGTAGGGACAGGGGGGGAAGGCAGGGAAAAACCAGTCGTTAAGATAACCACCGCAGTCGACCGCACGGCGAGTTCAAGTGAGCACGGAAACTGCGAATAGCTGTGGTACGGAAGACGATCAGATAAGTAGTTAGCCTAAAATTTTATAGTTTAACCATAGTTTACAACCATATAATCTCCCTAAAGTACAATCTCCGGATAGCCATCACCATTTAGCATTTCACCTAACATATATACTGCATTTAGCATACACTGACAGTTGCAGTACCAATACTGCAACTAAATAATTGTACATATTGTAAATATTTTCACCTGTATTTCAAACATAGATTTTATAGCCTAAGTGTATTGGATCTGATGATGATCGCTTGACGATCGAAACTGGTCATCCTAGTGTTTTATTAATCTCATGTAATTTATTTCAGGATTAGGGCATAACCCATCTCTTTTGGGTACATTCGTGTTGACCGACTGAAAAGCACTAAACTCTTGTTTACTAAGGCAACACTGAAAATATGGCTTCAAACACCACAATGTTCACGGCTTGTCAGGCAAATCGTGAAGCCAAGAAATTCAAATCACTCAGGCTTATACTCATGAATTTAGACAAGTCAATTTGGTTCAACAAAAAATGTATAGAACTAAACCTCACCCCTAAATACGTACCAATTAAAACCGTACCGAACACACCAGCCTCGATCATTTCAACTAAACAAGCCAAAGCGCTTTGGATAAAAAACGAATTAAGATTTGCATACATAAGAAAGCAAAAAATTAACCAACAATTATACGACATTCAATTGCAACTAAGTAATTTCTGGCACGCAGCCCAATGGGACAGCTTCACCGAACACCTACATGACACCATCAAATTCAGAGCAACGAGGAAGCATGAAACGCTAGAAAATAAATTAAGAAAACTAGGAGAAACACAGAACCATCAATCTAACGAACAACACACGAATAACAATGAATTCAATTTCCACAGCAGAGTAAACAACAGAACGAACGTAACCTTTTCTCAAGGTGAAATGAATATGTTAGACAAAGGTTTGAAATACAACTGCACAGACGCACACACGAACCACAATATAAAACAGTTAATCACAGATATTGAGATAGCCAGTCACAAGCTCCCAGCAGAAGACAGGGAATTAACCAAAAATCTCGCCACCAACGAAGCCAAAAAATCCTCAAACGAGAGGGCGATAGCAATAACATTCAAAACAACAAACAAATCAAAGAAATAAAGTCGTTGAAACAAAAAATAAAAGAACATGACTTAATCATCACAAAAGCAGATAAGGGAAACACTACAGTAATTTTGAACAAAACAGAATACATTGAAAAAACAGTCGAATTCCTAAACAACAACGAAATCAAGGAATTAACAAAAGACCCCACCAACAAATTCCAAAAACAAATAAAAAGTGCGCTAAAAGAAACAGAATACATACTGACCAAAGCTGAAAAATCAAAACTAATAAACATGAACCCGAAAATACCGTCATTGAGGGGACAACCAAAAATACACAAAAAGGAATGCCCAATGAGACCAATAGTCAATTGTAGGAATGCCCCTAATTACAAAATCAGCAAAGAGTTACTAAAAATCTTAAAATGCCGTCTTTCCAACGACAAAAACAACTCTGTAAAGAACACAACAGAACTAGTAACAGCATTGAACACCCTACAAATGAAACCTAGCTTCAGGCTAGTATCCTTCGACGTAACTAACATGTACACCAATATTCCGATTATTGAAGCAATCAACACTATCGAAAACAACTTAAAATCCAACAATTCGGTAAAAGAAATTGAAGAGATTGTGAGATTACTGAGGGTCGTTCTCACCCAAAACGTGTTTCAATTCGACAATAAAATATACACACAGAGAGAAGGCCTAGCAATGGGATCGCCACTAAGTGGGTTAATCGCTGACATCTTCATCAATGCACTAGAAAATGCGTTCTTAGAAAAGACTTCAACAAAGGGAATAGTAATTTGGAAAAGATACGTAGATGATGTAATTTGCATCTACGATACTGAACTAACAAGCGAAGAAACAATTCTCCAATCCATTAATAGCCTTCACCATTCTATCAAATTCACTAAGGAATCCGAAATAGACCGGAAAATAAATTATCTCGATATAACTATTGAACGTAAAGACAACGACCTTTCATATTCCATATTCCGGAAAGCAACACAAACCTCGCATGCAATCGACAATCAGTCTAATCACCCCAGTACGCACAAACTAGCGGGTTTCAATTCAATGGTGCACAGGGCTTTAAACATACCCATGTCAAAAGACAACTATAATAAGGAAATAAGAACTATTATGCAAATAGCAAAGGAAAACAACTTCTCGCCAAGCAAAATAAATCAAATTATAGCCAAACATAAAAATAAAGATAAAACGATTCCCAAACCAGACAGTAATGCGAAAAAATTTGCGCGTTTCAACTATGTGAATGCGAATACATATAAAATCACTAACCTATTCAAAAAGCAAGGCATAAAGATAGCTTTCACGACGAAAAACACAACCGCTAGGCACCTCCTAAATAATAATCTAAATAAACGTGACCCGTATTCAAGGTCAGGGGTATATTCTATAACGTGCCAAGACACCGATTGCCAATCTAATTAGATCGGGCAGAGTGGAAGGCGAGTAGACACACGTTATAATGAACATAGAAATGCGATAAGATACGGAACACATTCAGCCGTGTGCGAACATATGTGTGACGCAGGGCATAGCTTTACCAACATAGAGTCGGACCTTAAAATAATCCATCACGAATCGAAAGGCAGAGCTCTTGACATAAAGGAAGCAATCGAGATACACCTAGCCAAACGAAACAATCCCAACAATCTAAATGAACACACGTTCATGGAGAGCTCACCCCTCTTCACGCTACTAAAAAACACATCCTGTCGGAAACAAAACACAATTTAGCCACACAGCCAAGCTAGATAAAAAAGGGGGGAAATTAGGGGGTTTTTAATAGGTAAATGTTATCTGGATCAGGTGTACGATGTACTTTTCTTCTGCAATAAACCAAGGCCCATATTAGAGGCAGTATTAAAGGTGCCGGGACGTCCTCATAAGACCGTCAACGCTTAGTTCGAATGGGTTATGCTCCACGCGTGGCGAGGACTAATCCACGGTCTTTAATAGTTGTAGATCCACCTCATTCAATAACATACATCTTATCTAGGTTGGCAACACCTCACATAAACACATCGCGATCACTCCCCACAGCACGTAGGGACAGGGGGGGGGGGGAAGGCAGGGAAAAACCAGTCGTTAAGATAACCACCGCAGTCGACCGCACGGCGAGTTCAAGTGAGCACGGAAACTGCGAATAGCTGTGGTACGGAAGACAATCAGATAAGTAGTTAGCCTAAAATTTTATAGTTTAACCATAGTTTACAACCATATAATCTCCCTAAAGTACAATCTCCGGATAGCCATCACCATTTAGCATTTCACCTAACATATATACTGCATTTAGCATACACTGACAGTTGCAGTACCAATACTGCAACTGCAATTGTACATATTGTAAATATTTTCACCTGTATTTCAAACATAGATTTTATAGCCTAAGTGTATTGGATCTGATGATGATCGCTTGACGATCGAAACTGGTCATCCTAGTGTTTTATTAATCTCATGTAATTTATTCCAGGATTAGGGCATAACCCATCTCTTTTGGGTACATTCGTGTTGACCGACTGAAAAGCACTAAACTCTTGTAAGCCAGAAATCTTCAAGGGAGTGTGCACAACACCTCACCTAAGTTTGATCGCAGTCAGATAAATGGTATATTAACGCATAAAGGACACACACGCCCACACACATAGGCCTACATACAATCACGTAAAATTCATTTATATATACTGTATATAGATGACGGAATAGTAACTAAAAATAAAGTAGCAAATTAATGCAGTGGAAAAATTATACCATATTACCATAGCGTGTAGGGTTAACAGTTTTCTCTGACGAAGTACTGTATTAGTACATGCAATAATGAATCGTTGTTTTTAAAGCACTTGGCACCTCCGTTCTGTTGCCCGAAATGTACAATAAACCAAATTTAATCTCATGCACAAGTAAGTGCTCACACCGTATATTTTCACACAGATCATATATGTAAAATAGTTGTGCTGTAAAGTGAAATACCCTGTACACATCTAACGTATCAGTTAGGGCAAATGTTACATAGTATATCCGTTGGCGTGTCAACTTTGACTGAGTTTGAAAGGTATCGCATCTCGTATTAACTCCTACACAAATAGATACCTCGCTGACCAGCCCTCAGTGAAGCTAGGGTTCTATGGAAGAGGTACTTTGAGCCATGTTCTGAGAAGAAGTTCCTTTTCTTGTCCGACCTGTTTCCCAAGGTACCGGTCATATGCAACTAAGCCTATGAGAGGCGTGGTGGCGCAGCGGTCAAACTGTTGGCGTTTCACCACGGAGGACAGGGTTCGATTCCCGGTTAATGCATGTGAGAGTTTCAAAGTGAAATGCCATATCCTGTGGTTCGGATTCCACGTAAAAAGGAAGGTCCCGTGGCTCATGATCGCGAGATTATCGGCCACGTAAAACTACAGACTTTTTCCTTAACTAAGCCAGGTTGCCGACCAGTTCGATTTAGGAGCCATACCCAATGCAAAATTGGGGATGATATGTACGCAATGGGCACCTGACTGTCAAGATACAGGTGCACCAACACAACACCTTTCCCGCTAGATATATCAAAATGAGATAAGGATGGGTGTTTCAAATTAATTGGAATGTTATTATTTCAGAATATTAATAATAATACTGTAACAGATCCACATTTAAGGATACGGTAACTTAACTTACAGAGAGTATCAGTATTTACTGAAAGTGGCAGAGATAGAGATGTGTGAGATCATGGTTTCCCGCCCAGCCCACTGATAGAGACATGGCAAGTCATGGTCATGTTGTGTATGAGTCATCAGTCCGTGCAGTGGTTTCATGCAGCCCTCCATGTCCCTTATTCTGTACTAATATTTCATCAGTGCGTAGCTATCCAATATATCCCAACATTGCGGATGCTCTCCTCCACTGTTCATTCCATTACTAATTATGTCTGGGTTGTGTAGTGCAGATACACTCCTCTCCCACTCTTCAGTGTTACTCTGCCTATTTATCTAATTTTCATAATTCTCCTCCAGGTCGACATTTCAAAAGACCATGCCTGCTGTACAAGCAATCCAGATTTCACTATCATAAAACGCTTTCGAGATTCAGGATATGCTAATTAAACCAGACTGCAGCATGAACTGAATTATCGATGGCATCTGTGCAGTACAATCAATACATTCGTGGACTGTAATTCTTCCACTTCGCAGTTACACATTGGCCGATTATTCGTCTAAAACCATCATCAAAACAGTCGTTGTTTGTATCTTGTGTTTTGAGATATTTAGCAGGTTAGAGAGGCGAGAAACGCTGTTCCTCAACGATGCGCTGCTGTTAGAGCAGTGACAGAGGTTCTTTACTAAGTCTCACAGAAATAAATAAACTTTTATTGCAGCCAATCGCCAGAGTAAGTACATAAACATACTATATTACAGTAGGTTAAAACACCCTAAAATTAATAAGTGCTCAACGTGTATTGTTATTCCGAAGAAAATTCTATGAGGGACTTCTGCCTCTGGTTACAAAACAGTACGAGGTATTGATCACAGCTCTTACCACATAGTTCACACACGCAATCTCCACTTGGGGTATGCGAAGATTTTATCACACACACGCGGAAGTGGAACCCGTGAACTGCAAAGCGTGTCACTGTATGGCGCAGGTTGTATTCCAGAGGAGGGAAGGAAGCTGTAGCTTTACGTGACCGTTAATCATGTGATCATGAGCCACGTGACCTCCTTTTTACGTGGAATCCAAACCACAGGACATGACATTTCACATTGAAAATCTCACATTTATTGACCGGGAATCGAACCCAGTCTACCTTGGTGAGAGGCTAACAGCTTGACCACTGCGTCACCACGCCTATTGGTTGTATCCCACCCGCATCCATTCAGAGTTGAACATTGCTTCGGTCCCGTAAAAGTTTTCCCATATTTCGCTCTTCTTAGATTGCAACAACAGGTCTTGGCAGGGTTCGGAGGATGGGAGCAACAACATCCCCAACCTAATTGTTCTATTAAGAAAGGTTCTCTAGCCAATTCGTACGAGAGCCTAGACGGAGTGTAGCCTATTTAGTTACACACAACAGTTTCTTTAGGGAAGTGGATTTTACCTGCTCATTGACTTTGAGGTCACCTTTAGTTAGATATAGTAGGACCATTTGACTTGCATTCCATAGGTAACCATTGGTTCAACTTTGCCAAAACAAGTTACACGGAGGTCGTCACGGATATCTCACAGAAATACAACACGTTTAACTCCAAAGTATGGTGGGTTGCTAATGTGTAGGCGCAAGAACATTGCATTACCGCCACAGAAGAACGACTAATTAGAACAACGATATTATATCAGATTTTACCGAGCACTCGCGTCTATCTCTTGATGGGGTACCAGCACTATACTCATTGTGGTGACTTGTGTTTACAGCACCGGGTAGCAGCACTGCCATCAAGATAGTTCCAGAAGTTGTTACCGTAGTGGTGTATTGATACAGTACTGATATTATTTGATTTATACTCGTATTATGTGAACAACGCTAACTTTTACAAAACAAACATTTGATATATCCTCCATGCTTCACACACTAATATGCACTTAATTAAAGTAACATTTCTATTTCTTCTAAGGTTGTTGGGTGGTTGAACGAAATAGTCCGTCCTGAAAGCTGCCACAATATTACACTCTTGGAGGGAAGTAAGAGCACATTCACACAATCAGCAAGCTCCTTAAAAATGGAACTAAACAGAATGTCTAGTAAATGCGTGCATTATGCTCTTATAACACAGATTTCCTGGAACAGTGCAATCTTTATCTCCAAGTTGACGACTGGGTGGGCATGAGATGTGATCACCTGCCATGTTTCCCGGGCCCGGAAGAAGGTGATTATCTCAGCGTGCGCGTGAAGAAGGTAGGAGAAAGTAGAAGCAACCTTCAAAACTTCAAGCTCAAAGATTCTTGACGCTAGAAGAACTTTCTTGAAAGTCATTGATACACCAAAACTGTGTAATGTTTACTCTCATTAAGTTCAATGACTGAAAAAGCTCATTCCAGTTATATAAGGTGCGTTCAAAAAGTAACAAGCCGGAGGCTGTAATGCACAAACCGGTGACGACATTGGCTAATCGTGGCGTGTGCAACGAGGGGTGGTTCCGACCAGAGCGCGGAAGGTCACAGCCCGTCGCTAGAGGCCACGCGTGCACGTCACGTGACGATACAAAGCGAGCAGCAACATGCATCAATCGTCCAACCAAGACCAAGACAGTAGGCCATTCGACATGCTTCCTGGTGTGGTTGAAGACTGTGGGGCACCCATTGGGCACACACTTTCCGCAAGTGCAGTCGTTCCTTCATGATGGTGTGCACACTTCCGACGCTCAATCCGACCACGGCGGCTATGGCGTTCACTGTCACTCGGCGGTCCTGGGTAATGAATGAGTGCATCAACCAGCTGGACGTTGTCATCGGTAATGCAGGGGGGGGGGGGTGCCCCAGACCGGGCATCATCGGCTAACGACACCCGTCCTTCCCTGAAGCGCTTGTGCCACGCCTTGATCCTTGCAAGGGACATGCAGTGTTCGCTGTACACTTGTGACATTCGGCGATGAATGACCATTCCCCCTACTCCTTTCGCTGTCAGAAACCGAACAACACCTCTTTGCTCTTCGTTTGACGCCTCCATGTCACTGTTTGCAATGCGACTGGCAGCTTGGACGATTGATGCATGCTGCTGCTCGCTTTGTATCGTCACGTGACGTGCACGCGTGCCCTCTAGCGACGGGCTGTGACCTTCCACGCTCTGGTAGGAACCACACCTCGTTACACACGCCACGATTAGCCGATGTCGTCACCAGTTTGCGCATTACAGCCTCCGGCTCGTTACTTTTTGAACGCACCATGTACTATACTTGGAAGGTTCAGGAGCATCTTCATACAGGCAATGCAATGAAGTTTTCAAAGAAATATTACGAAAGAACAAACATGTTTATTAATAACTGTTTTGCCATCCTCCAATACTACAATAGATATATTATAAAAGCATATGACAATATAAAAATAAACACATAAGTACAGTTATAATATCAGAAGTACAAATTACACTTAGAGTACAAATATACCTTCTCACCAGTGTATAATACATGCAATTATTTCTTACTTTAACTCACAAGTAAACATTTAAAGCTGGTTCGCTGATATTTGAATTTATTAAAATATGGCACATTTTTTCAGGAGTTAATGAAAACTATTGTCAACTCGACTGTAAATGATTTTCTTATGATATACAATTTATGTGTATTAACCTCACATAGTTATTTTCAGTATGTACTGTTAGAGATTAAGATAGTTGGTTACTTAGTATAGAGGCTGCGACAACGCGGTTAAGTAGCCCCGTGTACTTTGGGTGTATGTAGAATCTGTGTGATAACCGGTGTTAATAAATTGTGATGGCTGTTTTTAGTGTGTGTTATCTGTTTTAAGGACTACAGACGATAATTTCAAGTAATTCCTACTTGTGCTACAAAATGCTACCGTCCACGACACATAGCTGCAAACTTGGCTTATAAATGCCATCGCAACCAGCACCTGGCGTCAAACGTTGGAACTTAAGAGCATTAATCAAATATAACCTACAAACTTTGCTTCACACAATTGAAGTTAGTGGAAGGTTCTTTTACATCCTATAAATATATGACATGGGCCCGCTGGCTTTACTTCCCCTCTGAAGGAAGGCATACTGAGGGATTTTAACGCTCTTAAAATCCGACGACTTCGGCCGGGTTTGACGCCGCGATCTTGGGTATAGAAGCTCCGCATGCTACCAACTATGCCATCGAAGCCGCAATAACGGACAGGTATTTAACAGAAACTACTGTTTGTCAAACTACCTGCACTCATTTCTCTCAGGCTTCATTAGCGACATACAGTATCTCTATCAGAACTCGGAGACACTTTACCGGGAGATTCAGTTGTGAGGTTATTAGTTCCATTAAACAGAAACGCAATTGCTTACTAGCGAGAAGATTCACAGCAAATCGAAGTAGTTTAAGATAGTTGAGTTACATACAACTCACTATTTTTTTGTGGATTTAAAGGTACATCATCACCCTTATAAAAGAGAATGAGGCTAAAAGGACGCGCTTACTAAGCAATGCTATTCATGTGAGAAGTGGTGAAGATCACTGAGAACGTGCAATTGCCCTCTTTTGTTAGGTCGTCGCGCCAGTGAATGGAGACACGCAATTTTAAGGTTTCCACTTAGATTAGGAAGAGAGCCGTTTATTCAAAATAGTGGATTTGGCACAGTTTGCACTGTTAACACAAGAAACTGTAATAGCCCCACAAGCATTTTGAATAATATAGCCGGGAAAACTTGAGAGGTTATTTATGAGAATACAACGTTGCAATCGTTCCACGGCCCACTACATCAGCGGCTTCACCACTAAAAAGTAAAATAGAACGTCAGAAGACTGGTACAGAAAATCGACCATATGAAGCAATTGTTGCAAGCCAGTGGATGTTGTCTAGGTAGCTACTCCACAATACCAATAAACTTAAATTGGTTCAATGTGTAGGTATCAACACCCATCATTTGAGACAATTAGGTGGTGTGCTTCCTAAGAAAAGTGTTGCATAATATAGGCAGGTCTTTCTACTTCTCCCTGGAACCAGTGATCAAGATCTAGGGCGTGTTGCTATCATCTCCGTAGAGTGTTACTGGATCCTGATGTCAGAGCATGTTCGGAACGTCTCTTGTGGTCCACATCCTACAGCTCCCGAGCCATCTTCACATGTTCCCCACGAGTTGCCTGCGGAGAGCAACAATAAGTCTTATTATTTAGATACAGATATGGTATATATTTTCAAAGTGTTATTAAAAAAAATTAAATACTTGCTATCGGTAATAGTTTCAACCCGCATCATGCATACTAATATATAAAAATGAGGTGGTGTGTGTGTGTGTTAATCAAGCAAGAACCACTGGTCTGATTTAAATGAAATGTTGCATGGATGTAGCTGATTTACCTGGTTAACATACAGGCTACTTTTGATTTCGATATTTTGCACTAGGCCTATTTAAAGATGGAGACCATTTTAGTGCCGTCACTACACCCTTTGGTTTCAAAATTTCATATTTCCATTTCAAATATAAAGAGAACGCTAAGAAATAGCGAACTTTTGTTGGCATACATGAGGTTTAAAATTTAATTTTCTATCCGAAAGGTCCTTATCACTTTTCGTGTATCTCCAACAGTTAGCGAGTAAAACCTAAATTTGTGCTATAAAACACCGCCAACGTCGAGCGATGTTAGTCTATAGCGCTCAAACCACTAGACCTAGAAAGCTGAAATTTTGCATGTTGGTTGATCCTAGGTTGTAGGGGCTGACTAAGAAACGGTTTTTGAAAATTAAATTTGTAAGTGAGTTTTTTCGGCCCTTTGGCACTGAGCATGGACAGTGTATACTTTATTTGTTTTATTTTTGTTTAAGGTTCTTTTTTATACTTTATGTGTTGCTTTTCGTGTACGAGTGTGCCAATATTGGTTTTATCTGAAGATGGAGAGCTTTGGTAAATATAGCTTCAGAGTGAATTTGTTACTAATCATCTAATTTTTGTCGTCAAATTTCGCCATCACATAGAACCTGGTTCCTTTTGTTGTATGGTTTTCACCTCCAGATTTGGTCAACTGGGTGATATCGTGTCTGATTAGAGTTAGTTTGACTCGCGGTCACAAGGTGTCTCTGCACATGTATGAGTAGTTCTTATTTAAATGTGGGTGGACATACTGATTCTTAGATGGTATTTTTATATATTTTTTTGGTATTCGTTATTTGCCTAATCAAATGCATGTATGATTATAAATCTGGGATTCTAAGCGTTTATCTGCAGACAACCATCATTCTCTTGGAATGTTGCTGTTCGATAAAACACGCAAGGCTAATACAATTAAGAAAAAAAAAGCACAAACCTCTTGATATAGAAGTATGAAATATGGTTTCTTTCCATGACGGAAACACCCACTTAGAACGGACATTTGGAAATTCACTCTTTTTCTAATATTCTTAATAATATAATATTTCATACTTTTATGATTATATATATATATTTTAGCGTATGGCTTTTTGTGCCGGGAGTGTCCGAGGACATGTTCGGCTCGCCAGTTTTGTAGCTGCTTCGAGGCGCACACACAATGGGTGAGCTACAAGTACCGTTGGGGAGGAATGTAAGGGCGAGGAGTTGGAAGGTAGTGGCTGTGGCCTATAGTTAGGGACCAACCCCAGCATTTGCCTGGAAGGAAGATGGGAAACCACAGAAGACCATCTTCAAGGTTGCCGGACGGACGTGAGCGACTGCCAGCAGTCATGCCGTAACGACCACGGCTAACTCACCCGGTACTTTTATAATTATTATGCTATTATAGAGTCACGAAACAAACGTGATTTTTAGTTGAGTTTTATAATCTTTGTGACACTTTACGTTGCGAAGATGCTGACATTTAGGCCAGTTTTATGACTAATTCTATAGCCGTTCTTTGATACTTGCAATCGTGTAGCTGTTATTTATGATGATGTTGTTGTTGTTGTTGCTGATGATTTAATTTGGGGATTTGCGACATTGTGGTCGTGTAGCCCCGTTTACTTGGGTGTGTGGGGAATTTGCCTGATAACTTGTCCTATTGTGTGTATTTGTAATTCAGATAAGGATTGGACGAGGCAGCCGTGGCCTTCATTTAGGATTTGGTATGTTTTTAACTCAGTATGACTCACCATCTTTCATCACCATTCTTGCAAATTGACAGTAATCCAATCACTACGGTGCAGCGGCTTTCAGACATCTCTTACCCATTTATGGATTAGGTAGAGGCATTGTGAATTATCAAGCAGAAGCCAATCAGTGCTAAGGGCGTCAAACCGCGGCTGCGTTATGGTCTCAAAGTTAACACTGTACTTTTCTCGGCTAATATAGCTCATATGGCACATCTTGTGGTTCGGACTCCACGTAATGTACCCGCTGGTACGTGGGCTGACTGGCATCAAACCTGGGTCTATGAAGAGGAAGAATCAGATCCATGATTTTCCCAAGAACCGAACCATTGACCTCTGAGGGGGAACAACCACAGTGAACCCAAGGAACAATGATATAAAAATGGAATGTGATAATAAAAGCTTAATTACACATCTGAGACGGGAATTTTAAGCAATAATAAGTTGGAATATTGTAAGAACTGCAAGCCAGTATCTAACATTCGAGCAAAGCTACAGAAAACCGAGCCCACTTGACAGGTGATAAAGTGGAGTTTAAAGTGGGAGGTGCAGACAGTCTCCAGTGAACTATTTCTTGGCGTCACTGGGGTGGGAAGACTGTGAATAATGACCAAGGAAAACCCCGTCGGACAAGGCAGAGAAGCAGAGAGGGGATGGTCATCGAGAGAAATTAATTAATTACTGGCAAATGAAGCATTCTAACGGGATGAAACTTCCATCCAGATGCTTATATTCAGAGAAAGGTAATTTAGGCATGTCAAGACACCTAAATTAAAGCCTGTAGGATATTATAGGATAATTCACAGGCAAACCGCGGAGGGGCAATGGTTGGTCTCGTAGCAGGAGGGGATTCACCAGAGATAGCGTTACCAAGCCATGCAGGAAAGCAATTAATATTAATTAATTGAGCGAAGGAATCACCGGCATACAAGTGGATCTGGAATCTCCATGGAAAGACGATCAAAAATCATGCGTTACATTGTCGGAAAACGTGATATATCAGAAAAGAGCCGCTCCCGAGATGAACGAGAACTATATTTTGTCAGAATCCCTTATATGGAGGATGGAGCTGGAGAGAGTCAGTTATTCTTTGACTCAGCTCGTGGGACGACGTGCTGTCCATCGACAGGAAATAAGTGCGCGCATTACGCAAACACATTATAATCAGAGTCTTTGTGATAGACAATGAAAGATGCATTATGCAGTACATTTAAAGTATTTCTGCATAAATATTAGGAACAGTCTACGGCAGACATATAATCAGGCGTTATACGCGAGTATTATTCAGTACAGCGTAGGGAAAGTTGCATTATGATTATGATGAACAATGAACTTATCTACAGGGATAGTTATGATTTTTAAAGTGTCAGATAATATAGTAACGGATACTACAAATCAAGGGGACCAGGAAAGTATCACACGTATTTGTGATAAACACATGAGCAGCACACTAGAAGCTAGAAGATAGGAACAGTAGGAGATGGGAGATGAACGTAGCTACTCAAGATAGACTTTCAGAGGAGACAGGTGGAGGTCAGAATTTCGCCGCATCGCACATCTGAAATCACGTAGTAGTGGAAAGCCCAATAAGGCTTCATGTGTACAAATCAAATGTAAAGCTAGTGATAAAAAGTGATAACCTAAAGTGTTTAAAATTGTGTGATCAAGAAAATGTATTATATTTTAAAGTGTAAAATGCATGTATTGCAAGATGTGGTCAACACGTTCAAACCATATTCGATGTTCTTTGTGAAAAGTGTTATGATGGCTTAGAAGACATCAGAATGGTGGGCGAAGTGTTGTACAGTTGGGCAAATCCAGCCAGAATGAAAAAGTGAGTACCATCCAAATAATGTTACTATGATTCTAGGGCTCACCATACAACAGGCCATTTCATCAAATACTAAGAATTTGCAGTATTTTGTATACGAGTTCACATTCCTCGTATCTTAGTGAATATATTGCTTTGAGAATGATAAACTCACGACACTTAATGCGTAAGATGTTGATAAAAGTAACTGTAATGTTAATTGATAACAATAATAATAATAATAATAATCAGAGGTCAATGTCAATAATAAATGTAAAATTTGGCATATTGATGCCTTGGGAACGTGCAAGTGTGTCATGTCCGTTAAAAGAATACAATGTTATTGTGAGGAATGAAAGAGAGAGAGATATATATATCGGGGAGATAAAGAGATTTTTTAGTGTAATTGAGATATTAAATAATGTTAAGTAATACATTACTGTGTTTGAGAGCCATTAAGGCAGATCATATAATTGCCAGTAAAATTCTTTATTTAGAGCTAATGTAAAGCCTTGCTATAATAATTGAATTAAGGGCGGATATGAGTGCATTATGGATTGCGTCGTCTAACAGGAATGTTATTTTAGCCGCAATAAGCGTGCATGTCTAACGTAGAATCCAGAGATTTGCGTAAATAAGTGCAGGGACTATCCAGATAGTTCGCGCGTTGATGAATCTAGTAGGCCAATCTTCGAATCAACGACGTGATTGTATAGCCTGAGAGCATATATATTATAGCAACAGAGTTGGGCCAGATAGCATCTGTAACCCACTGTTAGCATATTATTCGCTACCAGGGTTAACTGTGACCCCTGTGTAAGCCATTGTAATAATTGATCTACCTGTGGAGGTAAGACAATTTCTTCGAGTAGGAAACATGGTGATTTCCTTAATATATTCGTACCCGTACAGCGAGATAACAGTTTGAAACTCGACTGGTACGCGTTCAGAGCCACTGATTGCATCTTAAAACGGCGATACTACTGGAAATCCATCCTTTGCTATGAATATTAATTGAGAGCCGAATTGAGCCAATTAAATACCCTAAGTGTAGGTGTTAAATACTTAGATCGACTCCGTTCATAATGACACATCCAATCATTACCCCCTGAAAGAGCTGCACGGAGAGTGAAAGTATATGGCAAGTTATATATCGGTCAGGGATGCCAGGACTAGGGTGTAGACCGCAGTAGCCATGTTGGAGGGGCGGACCTTAGCGACCCTATTGTGTACACAGCGAGGGAGCTAATTGACCGTATCCCTTTTCCTTTTAAAGTTTGTACTGGAACACTGGAAAAATCTTGTCATCTCTAGAAATAATTGAAATGTGCTTGATATTATTACCTTAAATGAATTATATGCATCATATCCATTGGGATAGGATGTTGGATCATAGAAATCGGATAATATTTGGCCAAGTTGATGTCTGATGACATCGTAACTGCACCAAATAATCAGATGCAATTATAAAGAGTAATTACCCAGTTTATGATAATTTACTCAGACGGGTAGCGTTATTGCACGATATGGCACACTTGTAACGAATGTAACGATATGACAAGACCTAATGATTGTTGTATGGTGAAGCTAAAATCAGTAATTATGTATATTTTGGAAGGGAAGGTTACTCAATACAGCGTTTGAAATCTATGGGAAAAGGAAACGATGGTGCACAACGCCAACATAATATTAAACAAAAACAAATGTAATGAGATCAATATTGCTGAAGTTAAAAGGTTCCGATTCTGAACGGACAAATATTTGGATCTGTAATGATTACATATAATGATTATTCAGTTATAATTTGTGTTTTTATTGTTGTTTTGTGTTATGTTAAATTAAGATTATTTAAGTGATGTGAAGGACACAATGAGCATTCGTCAATGTCAAAAAGGGTATGAGTGTTAGGAAGTACAGGATATATTGGGCTGCGGAAGAGCGCCAACCATAAGAAAAGGGACTCACAAGAAATGTTGCAGCATGCCTGGAGAGACCAGTGCATTTGAGTGGATATAATCCCCGTATTATTGTAATACAGCTGCGGAGTGCAGATGAAACATGCTAGGGTTTGTCTTATTGTTTCGAATTGTCATCTGCGCACTCCAGATATTTTGATCTATGTTGTGGGAGTGTAAATGTAACTGTAGTTTGTGTGTATTTTTTATGTTTGCCATGATTTAATATTATTAAATTCTATATTTAGGAATTTGTTGTTTCTTTCAAGTAGAGTAGTTACTTGACAGACTCAAATCCTGAACATGTGATCGTATAGTGGGATGAACGCCCCATGCCTCGAAAGACCGTGAACTAGCTGGGATACGAACACATGTTCCACATAATGACGCAAGGGTACAGTAAGAAAGATGTCCCGTTGTTTAAGACGTCACATTAACGATCACATAAAATCTCACGCTTCCATTCAGTGGTATGCTATAAGTGATCGTTGAGTTAATCGTTAGTGTTGACAAAGTGTTGACATAAACGGGGCAAACTGTACGTTTTAAAAATCTGCTCTCTTGGAAGACTTCATGAATACATATCGGGCATTTCAGCTGAGGTGTTCTCTGTTGTAATACTAAGGACATGACGAATAGAAGGACCTAGTGTGAGGACTCCGCCATTATAGCACGGTAGTTTGTGGTCCCGCCGCTACAAGCACTGCAAGCGATAATGTCCAACAACGTGTCCTGTTGTTGGGTCGAGCCGGGTCTTAGAAAAGTGCGCGAGAAGTTACTGTGTGAGATATTTGTGTGAATTAAATTGAATTTTCTTTGCATTCAGTTCATTGTGTCTTGTGTACATCAGCGTTTTGTGTTGTGAACTTAAAACATATTTCTTATGCGGCTTTGTTAATTTAATAGTTCAACATGCCGTACTGGTTTTTGCCTGGCTGTAAGTCAGGATATGGTAGAGTAGTTGACGATATACGATCTTTTTCACCACCGAAGAATACAAATCAATTTGAAAAATGGGCCAGAGCTATTCCACGAAAGGATACGGAGTTAACGCGAAGTATTAGAATTTGTCAAATTCATTTCTCTGATGATTTGATAGTAAAATCAGGTAATTTTATAGTGAATGGTGAAGAAGTGGAAATCTCTCGTGTGTGGAGGAAGTTACGACCTGGAGCAGTGCCTCATTCCCCCTAATTTACCGAAGTAGTGAGAATAAGTCCCGTAAAGCTCCCAACAGGAAAAAGAATCTCGACACCACCAGTAAAAGAAGAAAGAAGATTGAAGATGGGAGTGGAGCAACGAATGAGGCATTAAAAGGTCAATCCAGTGTTGATAAGAATTTGGGTCATTCTAGTGTACTTACTGATGCTGAAAAGACTATAATATTGTTCAAAAGGCGCCTTAAGAATGCTAACCGTAATTTAATTCGCGTTAGATCCTGCCTTAACTCAGCAAAATCGAGAATTAATTTTCTGGAGAAGCAGGTTCGAAATTCACAGGCATTTAATTACAAAGATAACGATTACAGTGGCGGATCCAGGCCTTGTGAGGCCCTGGGCGATATGATAAGGTGGGGCCCACAACAATAGAAGAAAAAAATCGAATCAAATAGAAAATAGTTTGGTAATAATAATAATAATAATAATAATAATAATAATAAAATAAAGAATAGTTACAATATTTTGAATACACTACAGTACATTATTTTAATAATATGACAGAACCCTTTATGTCCCTTTGAATAAGATTATGTAAACAATGAAATATTAAAATATTACTTTGCGACTTTTTTCCCGGCTGAAGTCTTCTATTATTTCACTGAAATCTTAACTTGCTAAACGGTTACGAGAGGTCATAGCTACACTGAAGAAAGGAATATGAATTATAAATTAGTTTGAAAAGTATACTTTAATGTAGAAAAATCCATGGCGCGGGGCCCCTAGGACCGCGGAGCCCTGGGCGGTCGCCCTCCTCGCCCTCTCCTGGATCCGCCCCTGATAACGAACACCTTAGCAAGAAGGAAAAGATGATAATAGACACTATGCTCAAGAAATGCTAGGAAAAATCTCGCAATGGAATGAGGTACAGCAATGAATTCATTTTAGAGTGTTTATTGTTGAGAATAAAATCACCGAAAGGATTCCGTCATTGTCGGCGACATAATCTCTTGCCTCTGCCTTCAGAAAGTCACTTGAGAAAACTTTGTAAAGGACTAAAGTGCCCTTATGGAGTTAATGCGCATAGTATAAATGCTATTTCAGACTATTTTAAGGAAGAAAAGAATGATAATTCACGTTACGGTGTTGTAATTTTCGAAGAAGAGAAGCTAAGAGAAGAAATCGAGTTAAATAGCTTTTCTGATAAAGTAGATGGATTAGTTGATTTAGGTGAACACACACCTGACCTCCAGAAGAACGTACTTGCAAATCACGCTCTAGTGTTCATGTTCGTACCTTTCATGCATTTATTGGGTGCAGCCAGTTGCTGTTTATGCAAGCGGAAATGCTACTCCAGGGGACATTCTAGCAAAAATTCTAAGTCTAGGTGATTTTGCAGTTAGAAAAGGCTGGGGCGAGGGTGGCTGGCTTTACTTTTGATGGTAGTCAATCAAATAAAAAGGCCAGGAATTCGTTAGGAGTCAGTGGCAAGACAAGCTCTCTACAACCTCACATCCTTAATCCTGCAGATGTTACGAGAAAGATCTGGGCTTTCTCCGACTGTATATTCCAGGAATCTGTGTGTTCCGTAACATGTAATGAAGACCGTAGTTCTTATTTCCGTGAATTGAAAATGAAATGAAAATCCACAGCCTGTTTCCAGTCTCCGACTGGGTCAGGAATGGAATGAATGAAGCCCCCATCTAGCGGCGAGGATATGGACTGTGCCGGCTGCCGAGGCCTGACGCACTCCTCTGGGACAATGATTAAATGAATGGCAGATGAAATGAAATGATAGTGGAGAGTGTTGCTGGAATGAAATTTTGACAGGGAAAACCGGAGTACCCGGAGAAAAACCTGTCTGCCTCCGTTTTGTCCAGCACAAATCTCACATGGAGTGACCGGGATTTGAACCACGGGCCCAGCGGTGAGAGGCCGGCGTGCTGCCGCCTAAGCCACGGAGGCTCATTTCCGTGAATTATATTTTCCAATGTGCCCTGCCATGCTATTTTAATTGTAACCGCTAATTACTTTTTAAAAGAGTATTAGTTACAAAGTAATTAGTTTCCCTTAGCACCATCCCTAAGACCAGCTGACCCCGGCTGTGTGGAACTTGTCCACTCTAGCGCTGCCTGGCGGGGCGCGCTTGAACTTCAGGAGTCTTCTCACTTTCTCCTTCTATTCGTCATGCTAAGGAGTATATTCAGCTTTTGTTTATAGGATAGTCCTGGGTGTTGGTTATTGCACGTACGTGTCATCATTGTTTGGTTACTTCACAGCGCTTCATTTAACTGGTATTTCAGTTTTGTTTCTTGTGTTATTGATGTCGTTAAGCCTACTTGACTTAAAGTGTTCAAATTATTATTTAGTTTCGAAGACTAACTTGGTTCACTTTCTACTTCATCAATGTCACGGAAAGCAATCAAATCACTACTATTGAGCTGTTTTAATACTATTTATTTCGGTTCCGCTGGTTAAGTTATGGATTTAGTTGGTAACATGGAAATAACACAACTACATTATGAATGTGTGATTATATGAATGATTTAGGCCAACAAGTACTAAAAACCGTTCGAAGAACGGGTACTTCAGCTAGTTCATTGATAAAATAGCAGTTTCCTAAAGAATCCCTCTCGGCATGCCGGAAGGTGGATGTAGATTTCACCGGACAAAGAACAATATTTCGAATTCACTAAATTTGGCAATTGTTATACCATACCTACAAACGTTCTACATGCTTAGCATATGAGAGGCCCCATATTGCTATAATTATATTATAGTCTACTGCAGAGGTTCCCATTAGGAATTTTCTCGGACCCCCTAAAGCGATTGCTATGTACGCACCGACCCCCTGCTCCAAAATCTTTTAAGTCAAGACTAATATATTTAAATTCCTAATGGGAACATCTGTACTAGTTCACAGGAAAGAAGAAAATCTTTATATATTTCGTCATGACATAAAAAAACGTACAAAAACCAACATTATCGCCTTTTTTTGATATGTCGATACTCTCATCCTTCTGCAGATCAAACATGTCACATGTCAACAACGTCTCTTCAACATTGCTTGACATCCACTCGTCAACCAACAATCCATATTCAATGGACTTTTAACAATTTAAACAATCAAAAGTTTCAACTTTCAAAACTCATGTAAAAAACACACAAAATGCAAAATGGCTATGGAGCAGAACTCAGAGATAAATCAGAACGCTATCTAGCGGAAAATTTTAAAAGCTCAAATTACGCTGCGCATCTTATGCTGTGGATGACAATGTATAACTATTATTTTTAAAGATCTGTTTGTACTTTTTCCGTTTTTCATTTTCATTATTGTGTTATTTCTTGATGACTCTTCGCGGACCCCCTGGCCAACCGTCGTGGACCCCTGGGGTCCGCGGACCACCTAATGGGAACCTCTGGTCTACTGCATTAGCAGACCAGCTGGACAGGAGTTGGATATAACGCTATCTTTGCCTCATCTGTAGAACGACACGGCTGTCAAAAATACATCAATATTGCTTTGATGACATCCCTAGTACAGTCAGCAATAATTTGTGATACCTATCTTTGGCTTAGCTCTTCCCTCATCAATTTGGCATGTTCATCGAGAACATTTTATTCATCCCTTGGCGTAAGGGCGGCTCATATCAAGACATCTTTCTGAAAAAAGTTGTAGGTAATGTTTAGAGGACTACTGATCATTTTGAACGGATTTGATATTGTCTATTAACGGAGGTATATTTTTTCTCAAAAACTTAATTGTTTCCACCCCATTGGTCAATGGTTGGTGGTATAAAAAAAACGTTACTGAGATAAGTTTTTGGCCCATATTTGAATGGATTAGAGTTTTCACATATTAAGAAAGTTATAGCAATATTTCACTTTTTCGAAAAAGTGTCCAGTTCTCACCCCCTTAGTCCGAATTTTCCCATTAACGAACTTGACCAGGATTTTATAGGGTAATCTTTTATGTATATATTTGAAAGTGAGTGGTGGAAAATGGCGGTAGTTATCGTGTCCACAAAAACCTGATATACTCGTATATACAGTACTGGTATATAGATATATAAGTTATATATAAACTTTTGAACTGACGGTGGTTTTGGGCTCTGGGGATGTGAAACGCGAAGATATGTCGACATTTTCTGGAAGTCGAAACATTGTATCCATTGTAATAATGAAATGTATTGAAATCTACCTCAAATAGTTGTTAAATAAAAATGTGAATAGCCGAATGATGGTTTGCAATGTCACACCAGACTATGTGACTAGGCAGATTACAAAGGCTACGTTTTGTGACAACGCTGATGCGGAGTATTAGTGGCTGTTTACCTGTGGTCCACGTCCATTGCAGCACACACTGGCTGCAGGTGATCCCACTGGGCAGCCTCAGCTTCACAGAAAACTTGCCCGTATCAGTTGAGGGTAGTTTATACTTGGTACCACTGCCGTCCGCCAGAAAGAGCGGGTACTTGGAGAAACAATCTTCGGTTTCTAGTTCTGAAGAGCTGTTTATTGGACACAGTCGGAACTGGAAGTAGCCCTTGTGGTTGGCTGTAATCTGAGCAGTGGCCGTCATCACCTCACCCTCCTTATATCTGAAAAACACAAGGGTATCTATCACAAATTGAAGCTTCCATGAAAAATTGTTGCCTTGATACAAGGGTGTGGCTTGTTGGAAATCAAATAATGTAAGCCATGGTAGAGGAAATTATTATTGTTGCCAATTTTCAGCAGCGGGTTTAAATTAAAAATAGTTAACACTTTGATGTTTGTGAAAACATTTTAACCTTCAGACTGCTATTGACGAACCGGTTTGTCGTTACGCGCGCACCTTATTAGTTTCACATTCCAGCTGTTTGGGGCGATGTTATTTGAAAGTAGACTTACCTGCTCTTTTGTGATAGTCCATAGAACCATTTACTTTGCTTATTTATTCTCTACTGTGATGCAAAATACGCTATTCATCTATTCAAAGAGATAGCAATGTTTGATTTCTGTGCGATGTAATGGCTGACGACAGAACAATTCTAGTAGTGGCGCGTCTAATTGTCAGTTGAAACTAGGAGGGATATATCCCCCTAAAAGTCTGATTTGTCACCCCTAGATAAAATCCGTTTAGCCAGTCACTGCATAAGGCAGTCTTTACCTATATCCACAGACAGGCAAAGAGGAAACTGCATGTAACGTGGGAAGGCATACTGTTGGATCACTGTGCGAATCCCAAATATTTAGGGATTGCATTGGATCGTGCACTCACGTATGAAAGACATTGCCCAAACACCAAAAATAAGGTATCCGCAAGAAACTTCCTCCTTCGCAAATTATCTGGTACCAGCTGGGGGACTCAAGCTCAAACAATAAGAACCACTGCTTTAGCACTCTGCAGCAGAATATGCATGCCCTGTGTGGTATTGGTCGTGTCATACCAACCAGGTTGATACTGCATTAAATGAAACGTGTAGACTCATCACTGGCTGCCTGATACCCACGCCATGTGATAAACTGTATTGTTTAGCAGGCATTGCACCCCCAGATATCAGAAGAGAAGTTGCAGCTAAATGTGAGAGATCTAGGGTTGATGTGTCTCAAGCACATACATTGCATAGCTTTCAACCAGCCCACTCTCGACTCAAGTCCAGAAGAAGCTTCCTTCACACAACTGAGTGTCTAACTGACAAACCTCAAGTTTTGAGGATTACATCTTGGTTGACCAGAAGCCCCCACATTACTCAGTGGATGGCTCCATCTGAAAGGCTCCCAGCAGGACATACAGAGGCTTGGGTAACTTGGAAGTCTCTCAACAGATTGCGATCTGGGGTTGGCAGATCCAAGTCCAACATTCATAAATGGAATTTTTGCTGCGACTCGGTCCTTTGTGAATGCGGTGAAGAACAGACTATGGGCCATCTGCTTCAGTGCAGTCTGAGTCCTATACTGTGCACCATGGAGGATCTGGTGAAGGCTACACCAAATGGACGTGGCATGGCAAAATATTGGTCATGCATTATTTAGAGCCTTAATGTTCAAATTTTGTCATTTTTGTTGCCCATTTTGTACATAATTTCTTTTGTAATATTTTTATTCCTGACACGAGTAAATAAACCTATATCCAGATATACTATCCCCCTGAAATTATTTACGGGGTAGGCCTATGCCCCTGAAGGAAACTTATTGGAGTACATGTGTGTATAATGTAGCCCAATGTAACCAATAGGAGAAAGTAGAATATGTTAAATTGATTTAGGACCCTGATGCAGATTGGGGCTAAGATGTGTGAAATTAACTCAGCACAGGGGTGTTTGTTCATCTGGAAATACATGGCAGTTAAAGGGTTAATCTGTTGTTTAGTTCATGAGTTATGGTTGGTTAAACAGAATTTGTTCAATTACTTCATAGTGCTTCATAGTGCTCGTAGTAAACAACACACTATTTTAATCAAATTATCCAATATAGCCTTTAAAACATTAATTTTATGAGAAAAATAATATAGCCTACTTAGCTAATAAATAATGTTTCTAACATATAAAACATTTTTTAAAGGTGACAAAACATTTCAACACCCACGAGTAGCGAGCCATTTATTGCACACTTAACAGCTGGACTGAGTAGCTGGAGTTTCGAGATCTCAGCGCAGCTTTATCCATTATCTTCCACACTTACTCCAGACAAATACCGGAATGGTACCGATCCTGGGACAACTTACCCAATCATAGACAATAACTACACGAAGTGCTACAGTTATCACAGTGACAACAGCCAGTTTCGAGAAATGATAACTAGAATATCTCATACAAATTGCTATGTTCCTAATGATCAAAGGTGACATGCTATTTAGGTAATAACAGTGATATTAATAATATGTAATATTTATTATGAATACAAAAAACCTTCACAGATATGCGTGTTAATTCATATTCTATGAGAGAATTTTGAAGGTAAAGCAGAGGAGTTATAATGCAAACAACAGTGATGTTCTATGACCATCTTGAGTGGCACATTCCCCCAGACATTTCCCACACTTAGGCTACTTTAGAATTCTGGGGACACCTTCTTAGTCCTAGGACCAAGCTATTCAGTTAAAGAGAATATAAAATCAAAATATAATTCAACATTAAGTAAATATAATGTGAATTATTCCAGTGATGAAGGACATATTGAAGCTCAGTCTGCAAGCTGTAATAATACCCTAATATAATGTTAAAGAAAAGAGTAGTTTTCTCGTTTATCATATTACAGTACGTGCCCAATTATAATCTTGATTATTATTATTATTATTATTATTATGCTGCGTTAGAAGTGAGAACGGACCTAGCCGAGATAGGGGTACAAGAAGACGACGTAGCAGATAGGGAGACATTTAGACCACTAATTAATGAGTACAGAGGTTTCACGGAGACGGGGGAGGAACCAGTGACAAAGAAAATAATCTTCACAGAAGAACAGAAGAGGGAAGTAGGAGAAAGGATGAGAGGATACTGGCAGAGAGTCAAGGCAGAGAAGGTAAACCATAATGTAAAGACTGTCAAGCGTGGTCCATACAATAAATAATAATAATGCTGCCTTCTTGTTACTCACACTGCAGAGATGATCCCCTTGCCATATGTTCCACCGTTCTCCTGTGATCGTGGTCGAGGAAGAGCGTAGTTGTCGCCGCACTCCCCACATTTGCCGTTGTTTTGGACCCACTGAACCTGGAACAGTTAAACATGTTACCATCAAAGCTGTTGCAAAGCAAAGATTGACTTCTCATTGCGCAGCTTTTCCGTTCCAAGCTACCGGCGATATACTAAGTCCATTTTCACCTTAAACTACTGTAAATATTTCAACGTTAGACATCAAGCACGGTAATAGTAGGTACGGATTGTTGCTGAGCAGCTTATTTCTTCCAGTTACCTAGGCTGTTTGCTTTACTGTTGTAGACCAATCGATGTGGAAGTAATGAGAGCCATGTTACAGAGACTTAATGGAGCATATAGTTTTGAGAAGTCGCCTCCGTAGCGTAGCCGGTCAGCATGGTTAGCTGCCGCCCTGGAGGTCCTGGGTTCGATTCCCGGCTCTGCCACGAAATTTGAAAAGTGGTATGAGGACTGGAACGGGGTCTACTCAGCCTCGGGTGGTCCAAATGAGTAGAGGGGGTTCGATTCCCACCTCAGCCATACTCGAAGTGTTTTTCCGTGTTTTCCCACTTCGTCTTCGGGCAAATGCCGGGATGGTCCCTACTGTAAGGCCACGGCCGCCTCCTTCCCTCTTCCTAGCCTATCCATCCCAATCTTCCATCCCTTCCCATCCCTCATGAGGCCCCTGTTCGCTTTGCAGGTGAGGCCGCCTGGGCCTCACCTCCCCAGTTGTATCCATCCCGACCAGATGTTCCCAGCTCCAGGACACTGCCCATAGAGGCGGTAGTGGTGAGTTCCCTCGCTGGGTCCGTGGGAACCACCAACCTAGAGGGTAAATTGACTAAATAAAGAAATAATAAAAAATAGTTTTGAGAAGAACTAATACAGCTTTATGCATACATTCTACCGATTCTTTCCATTTTAAAACTCTCCATTCAATTGAATAGCTTTTCATGAGATAGACTAAATAGCTTTACGATTATTGACCAACACTGTGATAAAATATTGAGCAAAAACAAGAAGCTCCTCTAAACTCTGCAGTCATTTTTAACAATAAACATAAATAAAATTGGCAATCTTAATAGGCACTTATTTCTTATAACACAGGTGGCATCTACAATTGAGAAGAAGTACTCTAGAAAGTTATATGCCAGATTATTTTACTCATAGTATCGGGCTAGCATACCAAGTTCCCTTATGATCGGATCGGATCGGATCTGAATTGATATCTGAGCAAATGTCCTGCACGCCATCTATAATTAATTTGTGAAAAGGGAGCAGTAACTCTAAATTTAGATTTCACTTCAATCGCTTGCATAGGGTACGAGATATAAAATTATGTTTTAAAAATTTCACGCAGTCACCATATTTAGTTTGTGAAAACATATGGACAAATTTAAACGCCAATAGGCAGTATATTTAGCTGTAAACAAATATTAGCTTTGCCAAGTGTCATTGTGCTCGAATCACCAGAAGAATCAATTCAAGTGTTGGAACTTTGCGTGGCCGCCATTCTCTTCTTTAGTTTGTGGCCGCCATTCTGTTCTTGAGTTTATCAGGTTTTTGAAAGTCACATATATGAACTTAAGCCTATCACCTTTCACTGAAATTTGCGTAAGTACCGTGTTGTTTTTGTGTTTACCAGGTTTTGGAAACTCATACACAGTATGTGGCTAGTCTTCTATCACCACAAAATTTCAATTTGATCTTGCCACGGTGGGTGAGTGTCAACGTGTCGGTCTACTAACCCCAAGCTTGCAGGTTCGCTCCTGGCCGTGGTAAGTGATTTTTTTTGAAAGGCGGCAAAAATTACGACACCATGTCATACGATGTTGGCATGATAAAGAACCCATTTGAATTGACTAGGCCGTGTTCATAATGGCAAAATTAATCTCGGGATTTACCGCCAACACAACGTTCCTCATTCCTCTACTATAAAGCACTATAGTGTTCAACGAGCTTAGATATCTAACCTCCTTGACTTTCATAGTGCTTCAGGGAACAACGAAATTCGACATGCAAGCTACCCTTTGGGTGTCCAATAACAAAGCTTGCACCCGGCACCCGAGGCCATACGATATTACTATTATTATTATTATTATTATTATTATTATTATTATTATTATCAATTTGATTACTGTATTAGTTTCGAAAATATCGAGTACTTGTGAAATACATATTTGGCTCAGCCGTCTTGTTGGATTGGTGACGGGTTGGCTAAGTGGCTCAGCCGTAACGTTCTCGCCTTCTGTGTTCAAGGTTGCAGGATCGAATCCTAGCGCAGTCAGCTGGCATTTGTGGATGCGCAAATGCGAGATTAAAGATCCATTTATGGGCAAAATTCCGGCACCCCGGCGTCTCTAAAAGCCGCAGTAGTCAAAAGAGACGTAAAGAAAATAACATTATTATAATTGGATTGGTGACGGTAATAAAATGTTGAAATGCACGGTTGAGGTATCAGGAGATAGAGATAACTTACTGCTAGATTTCATTAACATCGGCATAGTCAATCAAAACCAAAAGTTAATTAGGGGGTGGGGACACACACCATACAAAGGCAATAATAATAATAATCTAATAATAATAATAATAATACAAATGTCGACCTCATACGCCTATATTTCATATGATGAAAATAGGCTAAAATGCGGATGGTAAGTAAAGTGGCTTTGACCCATGTCTCGCAAATACCATTCTCTACCGTCCCTCATTGTTGGGGAAGTCCATTTAGTTACAGCATGGGTATTCAAGTGGTTATTCTTCTCTTCAGCTCCTAGTTGTACTCACTTCCCCTGTCCACCTATCATTTACATCAGGTCCACTCACTTCGTCTGGCTAGGTAGTAACATACAGAAGATATAGTTGTGACGGCCAACGCGCACCCAAGTGGCATTCAATCCCACAACCCTACCGCTCAGTCCCGCCCAATAGTAATAAGGTTTTGGTGTCGGCTCCCTGTACTCGGCAACAGATGTCCATCGTGATTTAAAGGCACTGTGGTTGTTTCTCTTTGAGAGAGGAAGTTAAGATATAACTTCCGCTTAAAGCCCCTAACCCTCATAAACCACCCCCTGATGGGCGAGAAACACTTGTATAAGGCTGAGGATCAATCACATACCGATTTGTTTGAAACTTTCTAAGATTCTGTTGACCGTTGCGATTATACTGCTGTGGCTGTCCACTTGTCATTTACATCTGTTCCACTCACTTCGTCTAGCTAGGTGGTAATGCAAATGAGAAGCATCGGAACAAAATCCGATAAATCCACTTTTACTGCATTTCTGGCATCCGGTCCAATGGGACAGCTTTGCAGCCGGTATATATGACGCAATCAAAACCCAAGCAATTAGAAAGAAGGATTCAGTAGAAAATACATGAAGAGATTTGGGAAACAAAATAATTGCCCAGATTTGTGTTAACCAACTGGAAAGTTTTCTTTGATAGCACTAGGCAACCCTGAAAAGTGGCTTCTAATACTTCTCCTAGCCCAGCTCTGAGCTAGTAAACGTTCGGCTCTCCTGTGCATGCCCAACTGCAGAAATTACTTCACCTAATTAATGAATGGATGTCTCGTTAATATGAAATGAGATATTCCCGAGAGGAGGCGGCTCTATACCCTGACTGGGGATAAGATCATCTCTCCGACTAGTGCAACGTTGACTGGAGACGTGATTCACTGGAGATAATCCAGTAGTGGAAGTAGTTGTGCTCCGCCCTTCGACGTCATGAGAGAGCAAGCGGATCGGTCGTTAATGTTCACCCATTTTATCTGTACATTTTCATCTGAAGTGTATCGAGAATTGTGAACTGAGAATTGCTGCCTCCTTTCCTACAAGGGTTGATCTCGCCCAAGTTGAGTAAATTTATTCACATTTACTATGGTGGCATTCTCGTATCGGAGGTCCTTGTTTGTTTAATTCTGAATCTTTTGTCAATTTATGTGAAAAATGAAAATCCACAGCCTGCTCCCAGTCTCCGACCGGGTCAGGAATGGAATGAATGAAGCCCCCATCTAGCGGCGAGGATATGAACTGTGCCGGCTGCCGAGGCCTGACGCACTCCTCTGGGACAATGATTAAATGAATGACAGATGAAATGAAATTATAGTGGAGAGTGTTGCTGGAATGAAATGTTGACAGGGAAAACCAGAGTACCCGGAGAAAAACCTGTCTGCCTCCGTTTTGTCCAGCACAGATCTCACATGGAGTGACCGGGATGTGAACCACGGACCCAGCGGTGAGAGGCCGGCGTGCTGCCGCTTAAGCCACGGAGGCTTTGTCAATTTATGTACCAACACAAAACCCAGAATTGCTATTGCTATACTTTTATACAGCTCTGTTGTATACATTTAAGGTCAATTCTACAGTAATTAACTTCGCAATGATGACGGACCATCTCATAGTGCAGCGGCTAGCGTTATTGGCTGTCGCTCGGAATGCCCGGGTTTGATTTCCGGCTTTCCCATGGAATCTAATTCTGGTCTCGGGTCTGGGACGGAGTATTCTCAGTTCCGTGAGGCAAAACTGGGAAGAGGCGGGTTTGATTCCTACCTCGACCATCCTAAAAAGGGTTTTGCGTGGCTTTCCGCTTCTACTCCAGATCCTGATAGAAGATATTTGCAGAATCATATTTTAAATCATATTTCACCCATTATTCTCACAGGATCACAAAAGAACGGATGCAGTAAAGGTGGATATATCGGTTTTTGTTCCGAAGCTTCTCATTTACATTTTAATATGCGAGTATTTGTGGGTTTTTCCTACTACTTAGCGCTGAATTGACGGCAACAGTGAGTTAGGCTTCGTATTGAGATTTTCATTGGCAAGTCACTATAGTCCTTCAAATGTTATGAAGTAGGAGCGAAAAGTAATTGGTCACGCTATTGGTATACTTCGGCTCAGAACCAGGTGTAACGCTGCCTTCGGGCTGAAAATCCTTCTCTCTCTCTCACTCTCTATTAACTCCTCTGACGAGGTAGGCATTACAAAGGGTAACTGATCGAAAAATCAATTTACCACAAACGACACTCGGCCAATACAAATTGTGTCCAATTAGATTAGGGGGGAGAAAAGCAATTATTTTAACACCCCAATATCTGAAAGAAATATTACATCAGGTATTTATTACTTATCAACACACTTCTGAAACAAATGGGGTGGGGGTGGGGGGGGGGGGTGAGGTTGGGGGGTGGAGGGAGGGGGGGGGGCGCACATGTTTCGGTCGTCAGGTGAACATCATCAGGTCCAGTTCACTTGGGCTTAAATTAGGTTCTTATGTACCATTTGCGTACAATGATATTCCTTATTATAAGACACATAAGATCGTGATGGAAGTTGTTCATTTAGTCGCTTACCCTCCCAGCTCGGCTTTGCCCACGGACTCTGCGAGGGATCATTCCTCCGTCGCAAGGATGGTGTCTGGGAGTTGAACACAATTTTGTCTGCAGATACAACTGGGGAAGGTGACAGGACGATCGCCTAGGTGACAGCTAACTTGACTCAGAGTCAGAGAAGGGATTTTAGAAGGAAGTCGGTCTTGGACTTGTTGAAAGGAACCATCCCGGCATTGCCTGGTGAAGAAAATGGGAAACCACGCAGAACCGTTTTCAGGACGACGGGGGTGGGATTCAAACCCACGCTCTCCCGATGTCAGTGAGGCACGAGGTAGCGCGTTTGTCACCGACCACCGCGGCCAGTTAGTTTAAAGTACTTCCGTAAATGCTGTGTTTCGGTAAATACATGTAGATTACTTAGGAAACACTGAAAATGGTTTCTAGATCTACAATAATCTCATAGAAAACTAATTTCACTTCATCCCCGACCCCTCAGAGGTCCGGGTTCGATCCCTGGCTCTGCCAAGATTTTTGAATTCTGGTTTGAACGGGGTACACTCAACCTCGTGAGGCAAAACTGAGAAGAGGTGGGTTCTATTCCTACCTTAGCCATCTTGAAAGTGGTTTCCCCACTCCTACTCTAGACAAATACTGGGATGGTTCCTAACTTAAGGCCACGGGCGCCTCCTTCCCAATCCGTTTTCGAAGTGAAATGCCATGTCCTGTGGTTCGAATTCCACGTAAAAAGGAGGTCCCGTGGCTCATGATCGCGATATTAACTCCTAAAACTCCAATCTTCCTTCCTACCCTACCCAATCCTATCCTCAATTTACAAATAAACACACTAGTACAGACATCACCATAACACAGGTTATCAAACAATTTCCACACACATCCAAATACACACACGTGGTTTATGACCACGTTTGCGCAGCCCTTACAATAAGGGTAGAAGAACACATTGCCGGCCTTCTTGGTGTTGAGGGTAGCGCGCCTGCCTCTAAACCAGAAGCCCCGGGTTCGATTCCCGGCTCCGTCAAGGATTTTAGACATGAGGTCAGGAACAGGGTGCACTCAGCCTCGTGAGGGCAATTGGTTATCTGTCTGGCAGTGAGTCAGCGCCCCGATTACGGAGATCAAGATCAACAATCGAGGGAATACGACGTGATGCCCTCGCGTCACCCCGCAATCTGTGGCCTAATAGCTGGGGAGCGGTCGCTTGGTCGGCCAAGGCTTTTCTTGGGCTGTAGTGCCATGGGATTTGGTTCGGGTTTAGAAATACACTCAAACGTTATTCCAAGAGTTCGTCTCTCTGTGAAGTGGCTAACATTTTTAGCTGTTACCGCGGAGGCTCGGATTCGATTCCCGGCTCTGCCAAGAAATTTAATCCTGATCTGAGGGCTGGAACGGGGTACACTCAGCCTCGTGATGCAAACCTGAGTAGTGGTGGGGTTGATCCCTACCTCAGCCATCCTGGAAGTGGTTTTCCGTGGTTTCCCACTTCTACTCCAGGCAAATGCCGGGATGATACCTAACTCAGGGTCACGGCCACTTTACACTTTCATTTCATTACCACCCATAAAAGGGTGAGCGAGCCCCCTATTGATGGTCGCACCATGAGAGGAGAAAGAACTGGAGGAGTGAAATAGAATTGGAGTGGGGGTAGTGGAATGTGGTAGTATGTGTAGGGGGCTTGACTAAGTCATAAGTAGTTTGAAATTTGTAGATGAGTGTTGTGTGTTCCAGTAATTCTCATTTATGGATGGCGTGGTGGTTTTTTTTTTTGAAGCAACTGAAAGAAAGAAACAAAGGAGATGTGATAAAACGGAAGAATTGAGATGAAATTTATGGTTGAAAAAGTGATGAGAGTTTAGGGCGAAAGAGAAGATCTGAGAAAGGAGGTGGAATGGAAGAAATGAGTTGAAATTGAATGAGATGGAATTGATGGTTTGAAATGAAGTGATACGAATTTAAAGCGAAAGAGAAGATAGAAGAAAGAAAGAAAGAAGAAATAAAATGGAATAAACGAGATGAAATCGAGGGTTTGAAATGGGGCTTAGTCGGTGGGAAAAAGCCAACCCTGGGGGGTGAAACGATAACGAAAAAAAATAATTACGATCCTTACAGTAGTCGCATAGATGTGTAACATCTGACATGTTATTCGAATAATTCCATATTACTTACTCGCATTTTTTAAACAATGAACTCATAGTGCTACCTTGTGCCAGCAAACATGAAGGATTCCTTCGTGTTATTACCATCGGTAATTTCTCATTACTACTAGCCTATTTCTGAAATAACTACTTGTAAAACTCCAGTGACAAATCCTTTCAGCAAATATGATATAATAGTGCTGTATTTTGGCCGACAGTACCTCGAGTGCTTACATTAAATAAGAATACAGCAAAGGTAGTAAGATTTAATAAATTATAATTGTTTTCAGCAAATATGAAATAATGATATTTTCACTCCAAAGAAAGACAGTTTGAAGATGATTTATTGTAGGAATATCTGTAATGGGGCCTCCAAACCTTGGGATAAGCCGTATGCGATTTACATTCCACATAGCAACATGGCCAACAGTACGTCGTTGTACCAATCTCTGCCACCGCGCTCTACTTGTAAAACTCCTGTGCCAAATCCTTTCAGCAAATATGTTATAATGAATATTTTCACACCAAAGAACGACAACTTGAGGATGATTTATTGTAGGAATTTCTTTAATGGGGCCTCCAAACCTTGAATTAAACCGTATGCTATATACATTACACATAGTGCTGTATTTTGGCCGACAGTACCTCGAGTCAACAACAACAACAACAACAAAAAGTCAACCCTTGGCACTATACAGCCCATGAAGGGCCTAGGCCGACCAAGCGACCGCTGCCCAGCCATTTGGCCTGCAGATATTTTGGTGACGCGTGATCAGCGCATCGGGTCCCCTCGGCCGTTAATCTTGGTTTTCGTGATCGGGGCGCTGCCTCACTGTCAGACAGCTAATCAGTTGTCCTCACGAGGCTGAGTGGACCCCGTTCCAACTCTTACATAAAAAAAAAAAGAATGCTGAGGCGTTATACAATTGAGCGTTATATTGTGGGTTTTGCAATGGAAAATATATATTTAATTAAAACAACGTTCTCCAATGCATCTGCAGTAGTGACATATACCTGCAACTGTATGCGGGAGCAATCAACTGCCTATTTGATGCGAGCTGCACTTTATACCGGCCAGTTAGTGAACCCATGCCAGCGATGTTATTGAAAATGGCCTCTCATTGCCGATATAAAGCACTGCCAAGTATAGGCGCGATTAAAAATTAGGTGTGCAGTAGGTATATTAAATGCGTTTCTCCCAGTGATACGTTTAGACCAACGAAGTTTCAATTATTGTTAGTAGTCGGTGTCAATATACTGAATTCCTACATTGTTTGGAGTGTTAGTTGATGCGATATAGCACTCGACGTATCGAGTGCTTACATTAAATAAGAATACAGCAAAAGTATGAAGATTTAATAAATCGTAATTGTTTTCAGCAAATATGATATAATGAATATTTTCACACCAAAGAACGACATCTTGAAGATGATTTACTGTAGGAATTTCTTTAATGGGGCCTTCAAACCTTGAGGTAAACCGTATGTGATTTACATTCCACATAGTCACATGGCCTACAGTACGTCGTTGTACCGATCTCCGCCACCGCGCGCTCATTGTTTCCGTCCCATGCATTTCCGTCCCATGCAGTTCCGTCCCATCCACTTCCGTTTCTTTTCCAAAATCACACCCACAAAAATGTCCAGCTACCGAGTGCCACAAAAATATCCAGATACCGAGTGGAAAGATGTTACACATAAAAAAAAACGAGAAAAGCAGAGAAAGGAGATGATGTAAAATGAAAAAAAATGTGATGGAATCAATGATTTGAAAGGGAGCGATGAGAATTTAATATTGAAAGGATGGAGAAGAGCAAGAGCTACGTGAAAGTGCGATTTCTTTAAATTTAATTTTAATTAGTAACTACTAAGAACCTCCGTGGCTTAGGCGGCATCACGCCGGCCACTCCCCGCTGGGTCAGTGGTTCAAATCACGGTCACTCCATTGAGATCTGTCCTGGACAAAACGGAGGCAGACAGGTTTTTCTCCGAGTACTCCGGTTTTCCCTGTCAAAAATTTAATTCCAGCAACACTCTCCACTATCATTTTCATTTCATCTGTCATTCATTTAATCATTGTCTCAGAGGAGTGCGACAGTCTTCGGCAGCCGGCACAGTTCATATCCTCGCCGCTAGATAGGGGCTTCATTCATTCTATCCCTGACCTGGTTGGTCGAGTGGAAGCCGGATGTGGACTTTCTTTTTTATTCATTAGAAGGAAGTAGGGGGATGACAAAAATCCCACCCATTTTCTACCTCAATTACAAGTACACACACTTGTACAGACATCACAGTGACTCAGACAAATTCTACACACATCCAAATATACGGGGCTACATGACCACGATGTTGCCAAGCCTCTTAAGACTCAACAATGACAACAACGTTAGTCCAAGGTTTATAAGTTTTTAGATCGAATTTATTAGTATAGAGTTATTTCAGTATTCTTAGTGTTTTTTTTTTATAAATGTTGGTCATGAATGGACAACTGGTGACACCTAGTAACAAGTATATGGTAACTTACAGATAGGCCGCCACAGAACTGTTGGTTATCGTTGTAGTTGACTGGAGTGTTGTAGCCGAAGCGCCACAAGGACCCGCGATTTGGCGGGTTGTAGAGGAATCCATGTCCAAAGGCAGTGCCTAGTACAGCTGCTACTACAAGGACAACAGTCTGACAGGTCATGTTTGGTGACTAGATATCAGGACCCTAGACCTGACGAGTTTTATACGCACTTATCAGCGCTCTCCACTTATCATCAGCGGGTGTAACCTGCAGGTACTGATCTTATCACTATTCACACGAAAAGTTGCGAAACTGGGTTATTTGGTGATAACTGTGCCAAGTTTGACGAACTTCTGACTGAATAACGTCAGACGGTATGAGTAAGAAGAAGGTATGCTTGAGATTGTAAACAAGTGATTTGTGTGTCTAAACAAACGTAACACAATCTGTTAACGCCAAAGATAAACTCACGTTACCCAGATATTATCGTATTGGTTTACGTTACAGCCGATTGAACAATGAACCAAAACACAGTTGAAGTATGCAAATACTGAGTCACAAAACAAAAATTTAACAGTACAGGCGCAATAAAACTAATATTCTTAGAAATAATCAGAATATGAAAGAATATTTATGTTATCAATGCTTCTGATATTGTTATTGCCAGAGGATAGCCTGTTTTCTTTGGTTTGCATTTTCATTTAAAATTCCCTACCAGCGAAGTGGACAGGTTCGCCTCCCGATAATTTTTTCTTTCTCTCTCTTGTGGCAATTGAGAAATTATTTGTTGCTCAGCTTCATTGTTACGTGATAAGCGTATTTTTTTCGATTTCAATGAACTTCAACCTATATCCTTTTTTTCCGTCGCGGCGTGATGGGTTAAAATCACTGACTGGACTATTAAATATTAATTATATTATCATGGAGATAGCATGTGCAACGAATTCTTGTCGGACGTAATTTAAGAATGGCGAGGTGCATGAATCACAAATCCCCCTTTCCTCCAATCTAAACTTGACTTGTATTCTGCGGAACGAAAAGTTCACAGGCGAAATAAAGAAAAGCCGAGTTGCACTTCCAGGGAAACTCCAACACACAACCACTCTTCTTTGAAGTCTTAACTCTACAAGACTCCACAGTTTGCTGCTGGCTGTATTCTGGGGTGATAGGCTTACCTGCTAGCTAGGCTGTAACTTGGGTTATAGACTCGCCCCTAGCTAGCTCGTAAACTGTCGCCGAAGGTACCGTAGTAATTGAATGGAGAATGTTGGAAGAAATGAAAACGTAAAATCACATAGGCTACATTGGGCGATGTACTGAAGATAGAGATATGCTCTCCGGGACTTTTTTGTAGAGCTTTTCATGCTGAACAATTCTTACACTCTTAGTATATAGATATTTTTAACGGTTTGCCCAGCCTAAGCTTAAAAAGCGCACGGACGCCATTTTTTTTTGCGTTTTCACTGAAGTCGTTACTGCTTGGCTTCGTTTGATCATAAACAAATTATTTTCTACAGAACTCTTCCTCGAGATATCCTTTACAGAATGGTGAAAACCGCATCAAAATCTATCCAGTGGTTCTCGAGATTATCCGTAATATCCAAGAATTGAGGACTTTGTTTTATAATAAGTAGAGATTGTGTTATTGTGGTTTAATTTGAGGGGCTTGGACATCGTGGTCATTTAGCCCCGGGAACTTGGGTGTGTGTAGACCTGTATTGCTCTGGTGTCTGTAGTATTGTCTGTATTTGTAATTCAGCAGAACATTTTAGAACGAGACAGCCATGCCTTAAGTAAGGAGTAGAAGTGTGAAACCACAGAAAACCATTTCCACGATGGCTAAGGTGGATCAAACCCATATCTTCTCAGTTTTGCCTCCTGAATTTGCTGCGTTCTTGGCAGGGTCGGGAATCAAGCCAGGTTCTCAGGGTTAGTCACTTCTTACCACTGCGTCACGAGTCGGACGGTAGCGCCCAGCTCCTTTATCCAGGATCGTGGAACTTGTTCCCGGTACAGCTATGTAACATGTGAGAGATATATATTGGAACATTCAATGACCACTCCTTAGACAAAACTCCGATATTCTAGCGTCTCAGATAGTACTGTGGTGTCTATAATAATAATATTATTATTTCATATTTTATGGCAAGAGGGGAAGAGGGCGACCGAGACTGCAATACATCAAGCAGATCATAACATATGTTAATGTCCATTCATACAGAGACATGAAGAGACTGACTGGCGACAGGGAAGAATGGAAGAGGAGGATTGCTGCCGACCAATCTACGGTTTGAGAACATGAATGAATGGCCAACATAGGACCACTACAATCAATTATACTAAGACAAAATTTGTTTTCTATGCTTCCAATATGTCTTCTTCCTCTGAGATGTCAATATACTTTCTTCAGTGGTAAACCCCCTTCCTTTTGTCCTTTTATTTATTTATTTATTTATTTATTTATTTATTTATTTATTTTGGTCTGGTGTCTCACATGCGAGTCGTGTAGAATCTTAATTTTATCTCTTCTATAATAATAAGAAGTGCAAATCTTGATTCTGATCATTACCTTTCCAAAATCAAGGTTAAACTTCTTCCAAGAAATACCAGGAGGGTCTGCCGAAGAGAAATCAACAGCTTTGACACAGAGAAGCTACACTTGAATCACAAGTTAACTGAGAAGCTTGAAACTTTGGATCCACAGAATTGGGAACAACTACGAGATGGCATGGTGAGAACAGCTAAAGAGATAGTCCCGCTAACAAAAAGAAGGAAACATCTCTGGTGGACCAGTGAATGTGAAGCAACAATAAGGCAGAGACAACTAGCATGGCAGAGATGGAACTCTAAGAAGAATTCAGATAACTGGGAGAGTTTTCTGTTAGTGAGGAAACATGCTGCAAAAACCATACGTGGGGTAAAACGTGCATACGACAAAAGTCAGTTGGAAAAGATTCAACAAGACTTCAAGAAGAACAACACTCGAGATTTCTGCAGAACCTTCAGACAGAATCTCACTAAATACACTCCATCTAGCCTACACTTCAAAGATCCTGAGGGAAAAACTGCCTATAATGACAAGGACAACCAGGGCCGTGGAGAGCGGCGACGGGCCCTGGGGCTGGAATCTCCCGGGCCCCCCTATAAAACCAAATTCTGTAAAATCCTCACAAATTTGCACAAACTGGTTTTGCACATTTTTTATTTGCACTAAATGTTCATCACGAAATTAATTACAAGAACATAAAGAGCCAGCAAGCAAGCAAGCAATAGTAATAATAAGAAGAACAAGAATTGTAGCATGCTGAACTGCAATGCCCAAGATCGCGGGTTTAAACCTGGCCGAAGTCGTTGGATTTTAAGAGCGTTAAAATCATTCAGTATGCCTTTATTCGGAGGGGAAGTAAAGCCGGCAGTCCCATGTCATAGATTTATGGCATGTAAAAGAACCTACCGCTACAATTGGTAGTATGTAGCCAAAATGTGGAGGTTATTTGGTTAGAAACGCTCTATCAAGTTCCAACGTTCCCCGCTGGGTGTCAGTGACTGTGGTGTCTGGTATCCAAAGTTGGAACTACTTGAAATTGAAATTGTTGGGGAGCCCAAGGGCGTTCAATTGAAATGTAATTATGACAATTAACTGCAATTCATATATGATGATAATATTTCAATGAATATTCCACTAAATCCAGGCGATATTTATTATCATAAGCAGAGCGTGAATTACTATCAATATTGTTACGGCTGTGAGTTTGTGTCATCACTCGCCGCATGAGTCACAACTGCCCCAGGGCTGGGCTGTGGCCTGCCTCCTGTATTGCGTGTACCTTATGCAACAGGGCTACTAGGACAAAGGGGTAGTCCAGAATATTCGTGACTGGACCAGCGATGGAAACCTCGAGAAGCCGTGAACCCTGGATGGATCTAGAAGCATTTATTGAGTCACCGGCCTGCTATATAAGTGCGACCTGTCTAGCAGTTGTTGTTGTTGTGTTTTACGAGCTAGTGCGAGCGATTATCTTGTGCGACAGAAGTGTGGTGACGAAGTGCTGTGCGAGTTACGAAATCCAGTGACATTGTTTCTCCAGCTTGTGGACAGCGAAATAGCCTGCAGCAAGTGATCGTAAGTAATTGTGGTCGGAGAACATAAAGGAGAGGAGCAGGTAGTTTCTGTCAAGGCCACCGTACTCATTAGGACGGATTAACTTCTGTGATCTGTTAACAAGTGGAAGGGCCAAGAGCGCTCAAGGAAGAGACTTGAGGAAACTGGAATAAGCCTCCTAATTGCTTGTATTTGCTGACTAGTGTAATTTTCTGGCCACAATAAAGTTAATTATTTCTTTAAGCAGTAATTGGTGTTGTGCTTTGTACCCCAACCGTAATCCAGTTAACAAAAGTGCCACTAGGGGGTGGCACGTAACAACTGGATTTCCGAAGGGAGGAGAACACCGGGATACTGTGCCGACGGACTACTGTGGAACTTCAAGGGAACTGGAGCCGCGAATCTTTCACTCGGGCACAAGCAGAAGATGATGACCTGGGACTGATAGCCGAATGGAAGAGGGCCTGTGTCCCCAGACCCGGGTGGAACATTGTGAGTGACTGCAGCCCAAAGTTTAAGTCCCACTGGACGCAGTGGGACTCGCTGATTGTAAGGAATGGCCTCATCTGCCGTACCTGGGAGAGCACCGACGGGAAGACATCTCGGGAACAAGTCGTCGTTCCAAAGGCTATGACGGAGGAAGTCCTGAAGGAAGTTCATGGAGGATCATCTGGTGGACACCTAGGGATAAAGAAGACCCTGGAGAAGCTGAGAGAGCGGTTCTACTGGATCGGATGCCGAACAGACGTGGAGAACCACTGCGCGAGGTGCCACGATTGCGCAGCCAGCAAGGGCCCAGGACGAAGACGACGGGGTCCACTAAAGACCTACAACGTGGGCGGCCCCATGGAGAGAGTGGCCATCGATGTTGCTGGGCCATTCCCGTTAAGCGAGGCAGGGAACCGCTACATATTAGTCGTCAGCGACTACTTTACCAAATGGCCGGAGGCGTATGCGCTCCCTAACCAAGAAGCCGCGACGATTGCAGAGACCCTGGTGAAGGAATTCGTCAGCCGGTACGGAGTACCCCTGGAGCTGCACTCCGACCAAGGGAGGAACTTCGAGTCGCAGGTGTTCCAGAACCTATGCCAGCTGCTGGGAATCCGGAAGACAAGGACAACGCCACTACACCCTCAGTCCGACGGGATGGTAGAGCGATTCAATCGCACCATTGAGAACCATCTCCGAATAGTCGTCAGCGAGCACCAGAGGGATTGGGACAAACATCTTCCACTATTTCTCCTGGCCTACCGCGCCGCCGTGCACGAAGCCACCGGATGCACACCAGTCCGGGCCATGTTTGGGAGGGAGCTCCGCCTACCTGTCGATCTTGCCTTCGGCCGACCTGGGAATGATCCGATCCCGGTAAGCCAGTATTGTCAAGAACTGGTCGACCAACTGGAGGACGTGCACGCGTTCTCGAGGAGGAAACTGCGGATCGAGACCGACCGAATGAAGACCCAATACGACCAGCAGACGGATGCCGGCGGATTCCACGAGGACGACCTGGTCTGGCTCTTCAACCCATTACGGAAGAAAGGCCTGTCACCCAAACTGCAGAAGTCCTGGGAGGGCCCGTACCGAGTCGTGAAACGGATCAACGATGTCGTCTACAGGATCCAGCGGAGCCCGAGGGCAAAGATGAAGATCGTGCTCCGAGATCGCCTGGCAGCCTACGGAGGGACACAGACGGACCAATGATTGATCGGGACGATCAGCCTTTTTAGGAAGGGGGTGGTGTTACGGCTGTGAGTTTGTGTCATCACTCGCCGCATGAGTCACAACTGCCCCAGGGCTGGGCTGTGGCCTGCCTCCTGTATTGCGTGTACCTTATGCAACAGGGCTACTAGGACAAAGGGGTAGTCCAGAATATTCGTGACTGGACCAGCGATGGAAACCTCGAGAAGCCGTGAACCCTGGATGGATCTAGAAGCATTTATTGAGTCACCGGCCTGCTATATAAGTGCGACCTGTCTAGCAGTTGTTGATGTTGTGTTTTACGAGCTAGTGCGAGCGATTATCTTGTGCGACAGAAGTGTGGTGACGAAGTGCTGTGCGAGTTACGAAATCCAGTGACATTGTTTCTCCAGCTTGTGGACAGCGAAATAGCCTGCAGCAAGTGATCGTAAGTAATTGTGGTCGGAGAACATAAAGGAGAGGAGCAGGTAATTTCTGTCAAGGCCACCGTACTCATTAGGACGGATTAACTTCTGTGATCTGTTGACAAGTGGAAGGGCCAAGAGCGCTCAAGGAAGTGACTTGAGGAAACTGGAATAAGGCTCCTAATTGCTTGTATTTGCTGACTAGTGTAATTTTCTGGCCACAATAAAGTTAATTATTTCTTTAAGCAGTAATTGGTGTTGTGCTTTGTACCCCCACCGTAATCCAGTTAACAAAAGTGCCACTAGGGGGTGGCACGTAACAATATAAATGAGCTAATGCTGGTATGTAAAATTTACAACATTGAAAGTGGAGAATGCATCCAAAATTATTTGCAAATTCAATGTTTATACCTGACAAGCGCGTACTAATGCATCATATTCAATTAACAAAAAATAATATCAGATTAAAGCCATCAAAAACTAGGTTCCGTAATAATTTTCATTAAATTCACTATACTGTTTTGGCATTTGACTAATCTAAATTTGTCTCGATGAGGTAATACTGTAAGCATGCACAGTGTTCAGATTTAAAGTTCTGCAGATCCTCTTTGATATCAATAATTTTAGAATTTTAGTGATACCCATAAAATCAATATGCTCGTTTGTCGAACACAAATTTGAAAAAAGTTGCATTTACCGGACCAGTAATTGCATCGCTTTTACAGTATTTAACTTTGGAAAAATACTCACATTGAAAAAAGCAGTTGTCCATGAACTCGGAAACAGGTGGGTTAGAATTCCACCGTCAGTGATTCTATGCATATTTTCCATGATTCATCGTTTTAACCCGTACATTCATTTCCTCTTCAATTCTATCCCTACGTCATAAGACCCAAAAATTGATCAACAGGAAGTTCAGCTTACTGAACTGCATGTTGAAAGAGGTGGAAAGGGTATACTGTACTACGGCCTCTGTGACATACGACGTAATCTCTTTTCATAAAGAAAACGTGATTTTTACACCAAGCCAAGACTTATTTTAAAATACTTTTACATATACTGTAGTGCTTTTATGTTGACATTCTTAACATTTGCTGCCCTTGTAGAGTCACTCCCTTGGGTCTAAGCCTAAACACTGATAAGTGTTTTGGTTGAACGACGATCACACACCTTTGTACATTAAACAAAGCAAAATATATTGTCATAATTAACCAGTGATTTACAGTACTCATACTTTACTCAAGTTATTATGTGCTATCAGTAGATTGCAGCTGATCAGTGATTGTTTTCAGAAAAGAAGAAAATGTGAATTTGAACTAGATTTTGTAATTGTCAGTCAGTGGATTTCTTATAATTTAATATTGCTTTGCAGTAAGCAAAACTAGAGCCAGGTTTTCCTAAACATCCTCAATCCTATCTATGACTGGTGACCATCATGGGAGGATTTAAGCCAAGATTATGGGGGAGGGGACACACCGGGGACCATGGGGTATGGAATATCACCAGACGCAGAGTGGGGTCTGGGGGCCCTCCTCCGGGAAAGTTTGCAAAAATTAGGTCCAAATTATTGAGTTATAGGATAGGCCATTTGGGTGATTATTTTTGGGATATTTTGGAGTAAAAAATTTGGTGACCATTGACATTTAGTGGCTATAGAAAAGACTCTCCTATATTCAAGTAAAAGCTCTCACATCTTCAAGTAAGACCCCGCGGTGTAGCTCACGAATGACCGTGATGGGGGCCTACAGCAAGTCTACAGATCGGAGGTTCGAATCCGGGCGCTAACAGCGGCTATCCCGAGTTTGGTTTTTCACACTACCTCCAGACCAATGCTGTGGCAGTATCTTATTTCAAGTCCAGAGACACCTACCCTACTCTTAACCCTAATAATTACAGTAATAGTCGCGACGGCCAACGCATTCCCAGTCGACAACTAAGAATACGACATGCGATTTATCATGTCATAGAGGCCATAGCACAGCACAGCGTATACCCCGCTTTTCGTCCAGCATTTGATGGTTTTAAGAGGGTCTAAGTTTCTACTCTCCAAGACAAATAGTTACAACAATGTTGCCAATACACCTCACTTATTTTACAACAACCACTAGCCTCCCCTTCATTCTACACAATTCGCACATCTCTTGTATCCAATTTTGTTCGCTTCATTAATATTTGTGAAAACTACTGCTTTACAGTCAACTTCATTCAATAACGTGGAGGCCTTCAGAAACAAACCGTAAAACTAACGCGTCAGCAAATACTGAATTATATCTACAGTACTATTTGATGCAAACCATCCCCAACCTAGTGTCAATGGTTCATTGCCGGCCAGTGATACTAGACCTACTAGCTACCAAGTACGGTACACGGGTTGAATGTTGCAAGCCTCTAAATGACTTAACATCTGTAACGACAAACAGGCCTTTTTATTAACTGTTGAATAAGACTACGAATAACACCGCAGTCGGGAAGCCAAATCCTGCATTCCTGCCGCGGCTTCGTCAGGAACCGGAGTTATTTCTAAGTCGTTGATAAAGAGAGCAATTAATGTTATGTTTAACGGTACTGACACGTTAAAGCGTATCACAAAAGGGCTTGATTCGCAAGGGAAAATATCTCTTCGCGTCCTGAAAAATAAGTGCTTTGCACCGCCTCCTAGGACGCCGGGCCCCCCTGGGAGGGTCGGGCCCCGGGGCACCAGCCCTGCCTGTCCCCCCCTCTCGTCGGGCCTGAGGACAACTGCACTATCCTGGCAAATTATTTTGAGACTCTCCTTAACTGTGAAAGCCCAGGATCCTCATTCTCATTTGAAGACAATCCAAATACAAACCCGGACTCTACACCACCAACCAAAGAAGAAGTTATGCAGATCATTCAGGCACCAGGCGAGGATTCAATAATCGCCGAATTATGGAAGCATGCTGGCGACGTAGCTATCGATAAACTAACAGAAATAATTAGTGAGATATGGGAAAAGGAGGAACTCCCTACTGATTGGACATCCGCTCTGCTTCACCCTCTTCACAAAAACGGTGATAGAACGAATGTGAACAATTACTGTGGCATCTTCCTCCTTGCAATAACATACAAAATCCTTTCAAAAGCCCTTCAAACTAGAGCAGAGGAATAGTTGGATCCACAATTAGGGGAATATCAAGGGGGATTTCGGAAGGGACGATCATGTGCCGAACAGATTTTGAACCTTAAATCTATTCTTTCATATCTGAAGCTTAGAAACAAACAGTTTGTAGTGACCTTCATTGACTTCAAAAAGGCTTATGACTATCGATCGACCCACCCTATTTAAAATACTGAAAGAACTGGGACTGGACAACAAAACAAGAGCAATTATTCAGAAAACCTTAACCAACACTGCGTCCAAAGTGATATTCAGGGGAGAAATTTCAGAGCCCTTCGAAATCCAGACTGGTGTAAGACAGGGAGATGGACTATCACCTTTGCTCTTCAACTGTGTGCTCGAAAAAGTCATCCGGCAGTGGCGAAAAGTAATGAACATTAACAAGTCAGAAAATGGAGTCAGATTGGGCTACAAAAAACAGAACCTGATAGTTGACTGCCTAGCATTCGCAGATGACTTCGCAATTTTTTCAGATTCCCTCGATGCAGCCGCAGCGCAAATTAATGAACTCCAGATTCAGGCAGCAAAAACGGGCCTTAAGATCTCCTTTGAAAATAACAGAATTCTTCACTAATATCAAGCTAGCGCCAAAAGCGCTGGATGTAGGACAGGGGAAAATCAAGCAAACGAAAGCGTTCAAATATTTGGGTGAGTGGATAGACCCCAATCTCTCCGAGAAGGCAGCTTTCGAGTCACGAATCAGGAAAATGGAAATGGCATATAATCTAACAAAGGCCATTTACAACAAGAAATCCATACCAACAAATGCCAAGTTAAGACACTACCAAACAGTCGTCCGTCCAGAGGCTTTGTATGCTGCAGAGTGCCTTGAAATGCATCGCAAAGGACTAACAGAGAATCTGGAAGTGAAAGAAAGAAAGATTCTAAGAAAAATCTTGGGTCCGGTAAAAGAAAATGGGGAATATAGGAGACGGCACAACCACGAACTTTACACCCACGTGGAAAAAATAACTGATGCCATGAGGAAACGGAGAATTGCCTTTTACTGTCATATAACAAGAATGAACCCAGCACGATTGACAAATATAATTTTCACCTACTTCCTCAAAAAGAAAACCAAGTGAGGTTCACTGAGGTGGACAAAGATTTACAAGAAGTGGGAATTACAGGCAACGAGATTTGCGAACGTGCCACACTTAAACAAAAACTAACAGCACACCGATGTTTCCAAGAAAAGCCAAAGCTTCCAACTGGCAAGAAGTGGACTGCAGAAAGGAAACAACAACATCGAGAACTAATGCGAAAGTACTGGGAGGATGTTAAAGCTCGATGCAGCAAGAAGCAGTTGAAATGACGTGATCCTTAGATGGCCGAATCGAAATAATAATAATAATAATAATAATAACAATAATATTAACCAGCCACGGTGACCGACAGCACTAATGCACTAGCTCGTACCTCGCTGGCATTGGGAGAGCGCGAGTTCGAATGCCACCTCGGCCGTCCTGAAAATAGTTTTCGTGGTTTCCCATTTTCGCCACAAGTTAAATGACGGGATGGTTCCTTTCAACAAGTCCATGTGTACTTCCCTTGCTGAATCCGTGGGTGAAGCCGACCTGCGAGGATATGTGATTTTAAACAAGTAATTCCGTGAAGAACTATACAGCCTATTTTCATATATCCTACTTATGCTAATTGCCTCTATCAACATACAAAATTTCAGTTTGATTGCTGTAATAGATTCGTAGATATTGAGAACCGTCTAAATATTTCGGATGGTCGCCATGTTGGATTTGTATATATGCACAATGCACAGAAGGGTCCAAATGGAAAATTAGATTCAATAATGAATATACCGAAGAATGTAATTTCAACACTGGAGTAAGACAGAGAGATGGACACTCGCCTTTATTATTCAATTTAGCTTTAGAAGAAACATTGAAACGAGTAAACCAGCTCCACCCAAGCCTTGAAGTGGGAAACAAAGTCTCTTATATAAAACGAAGTGTCCTGACTGACTGACTGACTGACTGACTGATTCACTGACTCACTGACTCATCATCGCCCAGCCAAAACTATTCAAGTTAGAAACATGAACTTTTAGGGATTTGTTCGTTGTAAGTCGAAAACGCCCACTAAGGAAGGATTTTTGGATATTCAGGTTCTATAGGGGTGTTGTGCCCAACTCTAGGAATGGGTATTCCAAGTTTCAGACACCTAGATATCAAGGGAAAGGCTGTAGCCGCTTTTGAAAGTTCAGATATTTGAATATCGCGCTACATTGCTTCTCGAAGCATTTAGAAGAATTTTACCGATAGTTGGATGGCAAGTGACGTAGCGAGTAACAGCAGAGGTTGAGGCTATTTATTGATTAAATAGTTAACTACGGAGTAGAGACTTGAGACTGGGATCAGATTACTGGCACGGCCAAATGAAAGAGAATGCAATTAGTATCAAGTAAATCGGACCAGGGATTCAAGAGATATGAGGATTTCCAGATATCAGGCGATGACGCGTGACCCTGACCGTTTTGAATAAAAGCCAGCTGGAGCAGGCATGGGTAGTTCATTCTAACACAAGCACTTGGCAAGCAAGTTGCGTCTACGCTGAGCCAAGGCACATGGTTGCCGAATCTACGCAGAAGTTCTTTTCAAATCGTGATAATCACGAGAAGTGCTGCGCAAACGAGTTGGAACATAGTAAGTTTCTGGTGAGGAGAATCACTGAGGTGATTGTTTTTCTACAGACATTGGTGGAAATATTTATATTTCTAAAAGGACATATGCTAGACTTTGTCTAGAAAATAGTATTTTGTCACAGTCCAATAGTAACTTAATACTTGGATGTTTAAATCCATTTGAAGTCAGTTTTCATATTTTGTAACTAGTTAACCACTTCGATCTGTCAGTACATTGAAGACTAGTCTATAACGGTGGCGTTCATTAGTCTACGCAAGGGAAACTGCAAGTTGTCTAGCGCATGGCAGATGGTGATATTAATAAACCATGCCCAGGGAACGATCTTCAGAACAGCCGTTAACTGCTTAGACTGTCAATGTTTTTCTTGTACTGATGAGATTACAGTGAGTTATGTTACAACTGACGTATTTAAGAAGAGATCACTTAGATCTGACCCTATTTCAACAAACTGTTATGGCTTTGATAGAAGATCATATTAAAATGGAACCACAGTTTATTCAAACGTCGAAAGATACTACCACTATGTCTGACTAGACGATTTGTGGGTCTACAATGGCGGCCGATACAAGGATTATACGTGCTTGTCCGATAGGGCATGTCTACGGATAAATCTGGTATAGACCAGGTTTACTACACTTCAAGACCATCAAGAAATGTAAGCCACATTTGAATTATATTATGCTTAGCTAATTGGAACAAACTATTTTTCTGCAGATGACCAACACATTTTTTTTCGTCGTATTTAAAGCTTGTAATGATTTACGCAAGACTTGTTAGGGTTATTCTGAGCATTTTCAGCACTCAGAACAGTTTAGGATCGATGACCGAGCATTTCGAGCATTTATTTGAATTTTTCATATTTTTGGGAAATCACGGTAATCAGCCGATGTAACTGTAAAAGTTAAATTTATTTTTGTTGAGGAATGGATATTTTTTCCATATTCGAAGGTTCGAACATGTGAATTCTCACATAACGAGATGATAATTAAACATATTTGAAATGATACAAATAATAATAATAATCCACTAATAATAATAATAATAATAATAATTTTCATATTTTTCTAAATAATTCTTGGATATTATATTTTATAATAATCATATGTATTGAGAAAGAGCCTATGAAGTAGTTTAAACATTTCTAGTTTGGAACAGGAGATTTTCCGAAGGAGAGTGGTTAGCGCAAGCCCGCATTCAACCAACATTTCAGTTCTGGTTGAACAGTTGATATTTGCATTGAGCAAAGTATATGTTTCAGATAACACGGAGAGGCATGAAACGGGAAGCAATTGATATTTGTATCAAATAGGATATTTTGTATTTATATAAAATCATGACGTAAATACACTCGAAAGTGAAATAAAGCTTTTCATAAGTATGGTAAATTCACGGGTTGAACTGAATGGTAAAATAAAATAAACTTGTCAGTTTATTAATCTTCCAGTGTTGATAACAAGCAGAGGCTTGATTTATTGTATAAATTTTGGGAAGATAATTTATGTGTGTGGAGTAGTTGAAATGCCATTCCCAGGTGCGCATGTTTAAGTCGCAGGAATGAAGGTTTTTTTCGAGCATCAATCAAATAGCAGGTTCGATGGCTCAGGTTTATAGTAGGAGTATTGGAGCCACACATTTCGTCGTATGAATAACCCGAAGGTTATTTCTTTGGAAACCATCAGTTCTTATTTCAACCTTGTTTACGAATTCCATTTAGACTTTGATTTTGCTAGAACCCGGATTTGTCATGATAGGAGTTTATTCTTCTTCAGAGGAAAACCTTTGCCGTTGTTATCGTTGTAATATTGTGTTCTTACACAGATAATAGAATGGACCACTGCCAATTAAAAATAATTCTTTAACCACGAATAGTTTGAAGGATATTTTCAATCCTAGTGCCATGAACTAAATGAATTCATTATAAAACTACAATTCTAATTTCCGCATTCTGTCGAAGAATTGCAAGTTGTGAAAGTTGCTAAGAATGGCCATGAATATAAATATTTTTTTCATAATGATTCCAAGTGGAAAATCTAATAGTTGAATGGTTCAACCATTTATTGATCAAGTTGATGATTCAGGAATCATATATTTTGTTTGGAACTTGAAGTTCATAATCGAGTCACTTCTCGAATGTTTAATGTCAGAAGAACGATTAATTGTTGTTGTGCTTCGCACAAGTTCTGCGATGCTATGCTCAATGGTCAAATACTTTTCAGATGTTATTAATATGTGTTAATAATTTGTGTTGCTACGATGATAATAATATTTTCAACGATATATTTTCGAAAACTGGAAAACAAGTGAAAGTTTAAGAATTCTATAAACATTTATTCTACGAGTGTTAATATCATGTAAATAGTCAAACAGTGATCTACGTTATTTCCAGTATGGACAATTCATTTTGAACTGGAATTAAAATATTAATAATTTTGGAACACAGTCCACAGGACTATAAATAATAATAAATAATGTTATTGGTTTTACGTCCCTTTTAACTACACTGGCTTTTAGAGACGCCGGGGTGCCGGAATTTTGCCCCGAAGGGGATCTTTAACGTGCCAGTAAATCTACTGACACGGCTCCCTCGCATTTGCGCACCCTCAAATGCCAGCTGACTGCGCCAGGTTTCGAACCTGCAACCTTGGGCTCAGCAAGCGAGAACGTTACCCCTGAGCCACGCAGCCAGACAAACACAGGACTATTAATCGGACTTGTGTTTCCAAAAAGATTGTCAAATGTGTTTGGAAAATTTCTGTATATTGTGTGTATATAAGAGTGTGGATCGCCACACGTGGAGTGATGCTGCTTTGAGCATCTTTGCAGTCAGATTTTAACTTTAAAATAAACTGAGATAATTTTACCAGATGTGTCTTACCCAATTAAATCTCCTTCTATCCTTATTGTTGCATTGAGCCAAAAATCAGTAAAGCATTTTTTTTTTTTAATTTGATGTCGTTTTTGCGATTTGCTTTAACCCATCTGGCGCTCCGGGATATTTTGACTCTCGTGCTGACTGATTGTTGGTAAAATGCATATGTGGTCGTGCGGACTCCGGTCTAAACGGGCACAGTGTTAAGGGTGTAGACCTGCATTTCATTGAATAACAATATCTCCCGATTGGTTTCATTGGGATATGTGATACTCGGCATATAAACTCATCATTAAAAAAATAAGAAGACATAGGCCTACGTCTGAGGGTATTTCGATGTGGTGTATATTATGAGGTGAAAGGTGTGAAAACTGGGGGTTGATGGATTCCTAACAGAGCGTGTATCTCTTAAACGACATAAGCGAGGAGTATGAAACTCAGCGGAAAAAATCAGCTTAAAAAAATTAGTAAATAGGTGTTCGGCCGTTTTTTTCATAAATCCAATTTAAGGGGCCTGTGAGGAGGGGTGAAATTCTGGGGGGGGGGGGGGAAGGAAAGAAAGTGACCTAACTGATTGACTGACTCACCCACTCATCAAACTCAGGGGGAAAACTGCTAAACATAATTAAATAGGTGTTAGACAGTTTTCTTTTCATAAATCCAATTTAAGGGGTTTATGAGGAGGGGTTAAAATCTGAAAAATAAATGAAAGAAAATGTCCTGACTCACTCACTCATCATCGCCCAGCCAAACTTATTGAAGTTAGAAACATGACAATTTGGGGATATGTTCGCTGTATGTCAAAAATGTCCACTAAGGAAGGATTTTCGGATATTCTGGTTCTAAAGGGGTCTTAAGGGGGGTAAACCTGCATTTCATTGAATAACAATATCTCACGAGTGTTTTCATTTGTGGATGTGATACTCGGCATATAAACTAATCATTAAAATTAAGCAGACATATGTCTACGGGTTTATCGATGTGGTGTATATTATGAGGGGTGAACATTGGGGATTTAAGGATTCTTAACGGAGCATATATCTCTTAAACGACATAGGCGAGAAGTTTGAAATTCAGCGGGAAAAATTCAGCTTAAAATATAAGTAAATAGGTGTTCGACCGTTTTTTCATAAATCCAATTTAAGGGGCCAATGCGGAGGGGTGAAATTATGAAAAAAAAAAAAACAGGAAAGAAAGTGTCCTAACTGATTGACTCACTCACTCATCAAACTCAGGGGAAAAAACAGCTTAAAAATAAGTAAATAGGTGTTTGACCGTTTTTTCTTATATCCAAGGTAAGGGGTTTATGGGAGGGGGTGAAATTCTGAAAAATAAATGAAAGAAAATCTCCTGACTGACTCACCCGCTCATCATCGCCCAGCCAAAATTATTGAGGTTAGAAACATGACATTTTGGGGTTATGTTCGTTGTATGTCGAAAAAGTCCACTAAGGAAGGATTTTTGTTTCTTCGGGTTCTTTTTTTTTTGTTGTCGTGTGGCCTCCTTAGAGGCCGAGTGCAGGTCTTTCTATTCGACGCCCGTGGGCGACCTGCGCGTCGGGATGAGAGATGGAATAGATGAAGATGAATGAAACTGGGCAAGGATGTGGAAGGAATCGGCCGTGGCCTATCAGTAGGTACCGTCCCAGCATTTGCCTGGTGTTGAAAATGGGAAACCACGGAAAACCATTTCAAGGACGGCCGACTGTGGGGCTCGAACCCACGCGTCTACCGAGTCAGCAGAGAGCTTGGTCCCATGACCTAATGCTGCGCTTTTGCCAGCTGAGCCACTGCTGTCGGTATTCGGGTTCTAAAGAGGTGTTAAGGGGGTAAACGTGCTTTTCATTGAATAACAATATCTCCCGATTGGTTTCATTGGGGAATGTGATACTCGGCATATAAACTCATCATTAAGAATAAGAAGAAATGTGTCTGAGGGTTTTTCGATGTGGTGTATATTATGAGGTGGAAGGGGTGAAAAGTAAGAGTTGAAGGATTCCTAACGGAGCAAGAATCTCTTAAACGACATAGGCGAGGATTTTGAAACTCAGAGGAAAACAATCAGCTTAAAAATAAATAAATAAATAGGTATTCGACCATTTTTTCATAAATCCAATTTAAGGAGCCCACGGGGAGGGGTGAAATTCTGGAAGAAAAAGTCCACTAAAGAAGGTTTTTTGGATATTCACTCTCATCGACCAACCAAAACTATTAAAGTTGAAAGAATGACATTTTGGGGATATTTTTGTTGTGTGTCGAAAACGTCTACTAAGGAGGGATTTTGGGATATTCAGGTTCTAAAGGGGTGTTAACGGGGTTAAACCTGCATTTCATTGAATAACAGTATGACACGACTATGACGCAAGCGAAGCCGCGGGTACCTGCTTGTAAACATATGAGCTTATGCTGATGACGTAACACTCATGGCAGAAAACGAAAACGATCTAAACAAGAAGTTCCGTTAAGAACTATACAGCCTACTTTTCATGCCAATGATTATTCTACAGAATATGAACCTGTCTAGAATAATGACGAAATTAAGTTGGTAACATAGAAATATCTAATTAGTTCAAAATATACCTGGTATAATGTAGCCTAATAGAGCACTACAGTTGGCAGCCCTGGTGACTGAATATATTCTTAGTTCCATCTCTTAAGGTACAGAATACAAAATTTGGTTGAAGTCCAATGGAGGTTACATGCAGTTAGACACTGGATCTAACAGCACGCGTAAAAGCATGTTGCCAACAATACCATGCGTGTGCTGGTCAGAAATAATCTGAAATATTATGATATCTTGTTGTGCCTATTTTGGATGAAATCCATTTGTTAGTATAGAAGTTACATGTATTTTAAAATTGGACATATCAGCAGGCATAGAATCACGTTGGCAGCACTGCCTTGTATTAATTACTCCAAATTAATCTAGAATGTCAGGTGCTATACGTGTGCAAAGTATAGAGCTGTTGGCTTGCATGCTTTCTGATATATTGATATTAGGGTAAAAAAATATAGACAGCATTTATTAACAGTTGGCAGCCCTGATTGCACTGAAGAATACATATAGTCATATCTGATATGTTACACATAGCACATGCGAAATTTGGATGAAATCCTACTGATAGTATAGAAGTTACATGTATTTAAAAATTGGCCCTATCAGCAGGCTTAGAATCATGTTGGTAGAACTGAAGTATATAAGTTACTCCAAAATTAATCAAACATGTCAGGTACTATACGTGTGCATAGTTTAAAGCTGTCGGCTTGCACACATTCTGATATATTGGTATTTGGATAAAAAAAATAGAGAGAGCAATTATTATAAGTTGGCAGCCCTGGTGGCTCTTAAGAATACGCTCAGTCATATCTGTTTATGTACAGATATTACATACAAAATTTGGTTGAAATCCAGTTGATAGTGTAGAAGTTATATGCATTTAAACATTGGACCTATCAGAAGGCTTAAAATTATTTTGGCAACACTGTCATGGTTGGCCTCCTGGAAATTAAACTGAAATAGTATTATCTACATGTGTGCCAATTTTGGAATAGCTCCCATGCATACCTTGCAAGATATCCAACATGGAGCTCAAATTTCTAGTGCGATTTTTCAGCAGTTGGTAGCACTGACATCATTTTCAAATATGGACGTGAGCTATTCCGGTGCACATCTTTACTCATACTAAATTTGGTTTTGATTGCTGCAGCCGTTTAGGAGTTGATAGGGGGGGGACACACACACAGCCAGACAGACAGACAGACAGACAGACAGACAGACAGAAGGACAGACAGACAGACAGACACACATTTTCCCGGATCGATCTCATAAGACTACTTTTTCCTCATTTTTGCAAAATGTGAAAAGTAGGCTAAAAATACTCACAGAAACCCTTATTGAAGAATCCAAGGAGGTAGGTCTAATGATAAATGAACAAAAAACAAAATATCTAGTTGTAGGAAGGAATGCAGCACAAGTACAAAACCCCTTAACAGTTGCTTCATACGATTTTCACAGATGTACTGAGTTCAAATATCTGGAGATTATCATAGACCAGAATAATATGGAAGAAACAGAAATAAAATCAAGAATTCTCAGTGGCAACAAAAGCTACTGGTCTCTGCAAAATCTCTTAAAGAGTAAAATTATATCTAGAAAAACTAAAGTGAGAATTTATAAAATCATTATATTTCCTGTTGTCACGCACGGCTCAGAAACCTGGGTATCGTCCAAGCAAACTGAAAATAGAATACTACGACGCATTTTCGGACCGATAGTAGAAAATGGCCAGTGGAGAATTAGAACAAATAAGGAATTACGGGATCTCTACAAACAACGGGATATCGAGGCCCGTGACAAAAACCAAAAACTGCACTGGGCCAGTCATGTACATAGAAGAAGTAGAGAATTGAATTTAAGAGCAGTTTTGGCGACCATTGGGACGACCGAGACTTCGCTGGTGGGACCATATCCAAAAAGATACGAGAAAAATCGGAGTCACAGAGGACATGATGGATGATCGAGAAAGATCGCGCCGTGCTGCTGGCGAGGCCAAAATCCTGCATAGGTTTGAGTGGCCATCTAGGTAAGGTAAGGTGAGGTCTTAGAGTTATGTACTATTGCATGAAGATTATTGTGTGGGTGTAATATTCAAACTTCAACCGCATGATTAGGACACAAGAAATGGAAACCAGATTTTAAAATTTCGCACAGCTGACATCTTGTGGTTATGAAAACAATTGAAATGAATTCGATGCCAGTGGATTAAAATTTGTATAAGCATTTACCGTACTACGTTTTACTGCGCTCGATGGTTAAATCGCGAAAAACGTCCATTTAAATATTTAAATTTCGCGTCACCGCCATGTTGGATTTGTGCTCACAAGGTTATTGAAAGACCCATAGGTGAACTTATGTTCATAGCCTCTATCAACATACAAAATTTCAGTTTGATTGCTAACATAGATTAATAGATAATGAGTACCGTCTAAATATTTGGGATGGCCGCCATGTTGGATTTTTTTATTTTTATATATGCAGGCCATAGAGTTGTGTACTATTAGATGACTATTTTTGCGAAGATTCATTATTCAAACGTTCACTACGATAGCATGATTAATACACAAGACATAAAAACTTAATTTTGAAATTGTGCACAGCCGCCATCTTGAGGTTATGTGAACATTTGAACTAAATTAGATGCCAGTGCATTACAATGTGTATAAATATTTACTGTACCATATTTCACTGCGCTCAGATAGGTAAATCGCGAGAAAAGTCTATTAAAATATTTCACCTTCGCTTGGCCGCTATGTTCGTTTGTATTTTACAGATTTTTGGATGTCTCATAGCTGAACTTCTAGTAGTACCCATTATTACCGTGCAAACTTCAGGGTGATATCAGTAATAGTTTCGGAGATATGTATTGCCGGTGAAATATTTCGCACAGCAGCCATCTTGACGTAATGTAAACAATTGAACTAAATTAGATGCCAGTGCATTACAATGAGTTTAAACATTTGCAGTACCAAGTTTCAATGCATTTGGTTGGTTAAATCGCGAGAAACGTCCATTTAAAAGTTTCAATTTCGCTTGGCCACCATGTTCGTTTTGTAGTTAGCAGGTTTTTGAAAGTATCATAGACGAACTTCAAGTAATGCCCCTCATCACCGTATAAAATGTCTGTAATAGTTTTGGAAATATAAAATGAAGGTGAAATATTTCGCACAGACGCTATGTTGGATTGGTGAGACGTAATGCAAGTTGAAGTGTACGTTCGGGGTTGACCGAAATAGTAGTCTACTATGACCTTACCGAGTTTCATTGAAATCGTTCGAGTCGTTTAGACGTTATTAGGGGGGACACACACACGGACGAACTCACATACACACACATATACACATACACACATATACACAGATCGATCGTTAATTTCAGTAATATGAATCACTAAAATTCAAGTTAAACGATTTTTCCAGAAGTTATAATTATAATAATTGTGATTTTCCCTTGACACTATTATTCTATGTCTACGAATAAGTGGGTTAGGATATGTACACCGGCCACAGTGGCCGAGGGCGCTAACGCGCTACCTCTTGCCTCGCTCTGCTTCACCCACGGTCTCTGTGGGGGATCATTCCTCTACCATTGCAAGACTGGTTTCTGGATGCTGAACACATTTTGTCAGCAAATATAACTGGGGATGGTGACAGGCAACCGCTAACTTGGGTATAATGTTAAAATTATATTTGAATTGCAGCCAATGGCCATAGCGGGAATTTTAATTAAACCCCTAGTTCAATTTCAAGTAGTTCCAACTTTAGCTACCAGAGATGCAATTGTCACTGACACCTAGCGGCGAACGTTGGAACTTGATAGAGCGTTTCTAACAATATAAACTACAAATTTATCTACACACTACCAATTGTAGTGGTAGGTTCTTTTACTTGCCATCAATCTATGACATGGGCCCGCCGGCTTATTTCCCCTTCGAAGGAAGGCATACTGAAGGATTTTAACGTTCTTAATAATCCGACGACTTCTGCTGGGTTTGAACCGGCGATCTTGTGCATAGCATAGCTTGGGTATGTTAAAGGAATGGTCAGGGAAGGGATTATGGAAGGAAGTCGGTGGTGGACCTGTTGAAAGGAACCATCCCGGCATTTGTCTGGTGGTGGAAGTGGGAAAGAACGAAAACCACATTCAGGACAGCCAATGGGGGATTCGAACCCACTCTCTCTTGATACCGATGAGGCACAATTTACCATGGCCGGTATTATATTAGCAGTCTATTATATTTATCAACGCCGTCATAAATTATAACCGCTTATGAAATATATCGACAATATTCAAGAATTGTATTTCCACGATGGTATTGTTGGCAAAGGAAGGAAGGAAGCTTGTAGTTTCACGTGATCGAAAATCTCGCAATCATAAGGAATTGGTTCTCATTTTTACAAGGAATCCGAATCAGTGTACATTACATTTCACCTCGCAAATCTCGCATGCATTAGTCGGTAACAGTGGCGGCTCTTGACATGGTTGCAGTGTTGCACAACTCCCACTAATCTTACACCTAGTTCCGTCATTTTTTACCCTTAATGTTTTAGTTTATTATATCTAACGTATTCGAAAATTTGTCAAATTAAACGATCTTTTGTTATTATTTATCCTAATGCTTCACACTGCACCTTTTAAAGCTACCGGCAAGCTCCCGCCTTCAAATCAAACTCCAGGGGGTTAGCTCTCTTGTGGCAACTCCCAAGCAGACAGCGCGGCGTACAGGGACGAGGCTGGACGAGGCCAAGCCTGTACATAGCATGCCGGCCAGGATGGGTCGCAGGGAGTTGCGAAGTAGCTGCCAGCCTCCTGACAATACTCAATTCCAAATGGCCCCGTTAGATTGCACCACTGTGCGCAAATGGAAACATCCCATCCACCTTTCTCTTATCTTGTGACGGTAGTCTCTTTTCCACACCACTAGGGTATGCTACACCACTCAGACCACCCACAACAGTACCAATATCGGAATTTCAAAGGCAAACATTGGTTTGGGTCACTCGCAATTATTTTAGACGTTTTCGCATCATAATTTCATTTAATATTTTTGTCAATTGTACTGTAAAGCGAGTCAAAGGACGCCACCATTGCTATAAGTTGATAAGTGGCTGAACTATTTTGCGACGTATTGTTGGTGTTACTGTAGCGGTTTAATTTTACCACTCTTGTTCTTGCATGTTTTGAGTTGTGATTATAGTTTTGTATTTAGTTGGTTGAGTGTTTTGGTTCCTGGCAGATACTCTACTGTGCATTATTATTTGGTTGACTCTTGACTGTGAGTAGGCCTTTGTGTTCACTACCAAATTTCTAGCCTAGCGAAATTCGGCGTTTTGTTTAGTTTGCCTATGGGTTCGCGCCACTTCCCGATATACAACACACATTTATCATCTGTGTACCGTATCTTGTAAGTTAGTGTATCATTGTATGATGATGATGATCGTGTGACCTCCGGAGGGGCCGAGTGCAGGTCTTTCTAGCTGACGCCCGTGGGCGACCTGCGCGTCGTACATTATTGTAGATAAATGTTTAGTTTCAACATTAATTTTTCAAGGACTAAAATGTACTGTGGAATGTGAATGAAAATGAATAGTGTAAGTAATTTACTAGTGAGACAGTTTTCTCTGCTTAGTGATGAGGATAAACTTGCAGTAAAACACTCGGTAGACCATTGCCGGATTTAAGTATTGTCCAAAATATCAAAACTGGAAATCGGCAGTATAAGAGGGTATTTAAAAGAGATATTTATGACAATAATGATTGGTTATGCGGATGCGATATTAAAAACGCTGTATTTTGTTTCCCATGTCTGTTGTTTGGTGGAGAATCCGCGTGGACCAAAATAGGAGTTACGGACATTAATCACATAAGTACTAAAATAAAGAAACATGAATCTTCAGCTGTTCACATACAAAACTGTTTGAATTTGACGCTTTTTGGAACTGTTAACGTAGCTGCACAATTAGACAGTCCCTACAGAAGGAAAATTGCGGAATATAACGAAGAAGTTAGGCACAATAGGTATGTGTTAAATATTATAATAAACTGTATTCGTTTCTGTGGCTCTTTCGAGCTGGCCTTGCGTGGTCATGATGAAAGTGAAACATCAACAAATCCAGGTGTTTTCAGAGGACTAATTAATTTTAGCGCTGAGTTGGATGCTGTGTTGAAAGGTCATTTGGAAAGGGCAACTATATTCAAAGGAACGTCCAAAACAATCCAAAATGAACTTTTACAGATTATTTTGGAGGTTTGCCAGGAAGAAATATCAAAGCAAATACAGGAATCTGAATTTTTAGCCATTATAGCAGATGAAACTAGTGATATTTCAAACATATTTCATATGGCTGTTGTGTACCGTTACGTAGTAAGAGGCAAACCAGTAGAACGGTTTTGGAGTTTCCTTTCTCCCTCGAAACATGATGCACATACATTAGCAGAGTGTTTATTGGAAGAATTAGAAAAGCAGAAATTGAATGAAACTCCGCAAAAGTTGATTGCACAGACGTATGACGGAGCGCACGTGATGTCTGGTTCCTCTGGTGGGGTTCAAGCTATAGTGAAAAAATCCTATCCTTATGCAGAATATGTGCACTGCTATGCCCATCAAGTTAATCTTGTAATGAGCAAGGCGGCATCAATCAACCGCAATGTGAAAATATTTTTTTCAAGTTTGCAAGGAATATGTGCATTCTTTTCCAACAGCCCACAGCGGACCACGATACTCGATGATATAGTGAAGAAGCGTTTGCCACGTGCTTGTCCTACTAGGTGGAATTTTCAATCAAGATGCGTTAACACAATTTATGAGCGCAAAAAAGAAATCATCGAGTGTATGAACGAGATATTGGAAGGCGACACTGTAATGAGTGAAACTACAATTTGCCAGGCTCTTGGTCATAAATAGGTACTTTCCAGTTCTAGTTTCAATTATTGGCTGGAATTCTTCCATAAAGTTATGCCACTAGTCGAAATTCTCTTCAGTCAGCTACAACATGGAGACATTGATGTGTATTCTGCGCATAAGGCTATTAAAGCATTTGAAATAAATATCACCAAGATCCGAGAAGACATTGATCTAACCAGTGCTAATGAACCTATTGATTGCTCATCGAAGAAGAGGAAAGTGGACAAGACTGAGTGGAAAAGAGAAGCAATAGAAGTGTGCGATGTGATAAATTCCCAGGCTAAAGATCGTTTTAGCTTCTCAGGTCATCTTGTAGCTTCATCACTGTTTTTCCCAGAGAAGTTCCCCTTGTATTCTTCCAAGTTTCCAGAAGATATCTTAAAGGCAGTATGTTTAGTGTATACATTTTTGGACAAAGTGAAACTACGCCATGAACTATCTTGCATCTATTTGGCACAAGAATTTAGATCATTGTCGGGCGCTGTTAGTCTAGCGGAGTTTATAATAACCAACAACCTAGGGAAAACGTTCACCGAGAGTTTGAAACTGTTGAAGTTAATACTGACTATTCCTATGACGTCTGTTGAAGCAGAAAGGTGCTTTTCCACCTTAAAAAGAATAAAGACATTCTTAAGGAACTCCATGACCCAGGAAAGATTATCGGCATTGGCGATGATTTCTATTGAAAGAGATCTTGTGATGGAGATTCCAGACTTCAACCAACGAGTGACTAACAGGTTTGCATCGATGAGAAACAGGAGGGCAAATTTCCAATTCAAGTGAGATAAGTTTAAGTAACCATAATAGTTCTGTATTTTTGTGTAAGTTTAAGTAACCATAATAGTTCTGTATTTTTGTGTTTTCTAAGTTTCGTATTTTCTAAGACTAACAATTCCACGAACCGATCAACCACATGACAATTTATTATCAGAAACCCAAACAATGTACAGATCAGTGCGCACTGTATCAAGACCAACGACTGTATGTAGGCTCTCGTGAGATCGAGTAATCGATAACCGAGTCTCTCGTGGTGTCTATGTGTTACCAACTGTTGAGGGTGAAATTTGTTTGGAACTTATATTTCTGTGAGTTCGAATACGCAACATGTATAATTAGGCTCTTCTTTCATTTGCTCGTAAGTAAAGGAATGTTCGAAAAATTGAACTAATTTATGAATATGCTGCACGTCTTTGTTAGTTGTAACAATTTTCGTTGCTGTGCATACTTTTTGGTTGTCATGTTCTTATGTTGAGAATGTTTATTATTCCGAAGATTGAGAGGCTTAACCTTCGGGGAAGTGTAGTTTCTTAGACTATCTAGCGTTAATACATTTTTGTTACTTGTATACATTTCCCATATAAAATGCGAGATTGGAAATGTTGGTGCCACACCCAGCTTTTTATGCCACCGGCCGCCACTGGTCGGTAATCGAACGCGATCAGCCTTGGTGAGAAGTCATCAGCTGCACCATCACTCCCCTTCCGCTAAAAATAATGTCCTGCTCTTATTACGTTATCGCGCCGTAATCCCGACATGTTCCATGAGGACTGCGTTCAGAATATGAAAATGGCAGTGTCATATTCATCACCGTGGAGAGCTGGGCAATAAGACGCGTAACTAAACAACAATGTTAGTAAATCCCTTTGGCGCAGTGGAAAGCGCGTTGGACTTCTAATCCAAAGGTCGTGGGTTCGATCCCCACAAGGGATGGTTCGTTTTGACATTTCCTTCTTCCACTTGAAACTAAAGCCGAAAAAGGAACTTACGGTTCGTTTCACCCCCTGCCAGTTCGAATATACACTAAAACGCTTTGTTACCGATCACGGTAAGCTATAGTACATTATTGATTTGTTTTGCCTCATTATTACTTTCATTATTACTGTTTCGTTGTGTTTCATTATTGTGATGGATGAACTAGTTTGTGTAGGCCTACTTGTAATTGGGGCTAGTTTTGGGAAGATGCTGATGCTGATAATTGTTGTTTTAAGGGGCCCAACATCTAGGTTATCTGCCACGGATTGGGAAGACACGCCATGGTCTTCAGTTATGTAGGCCTACCATCGCGGCATTTGCCTGGAGTAGAAGTGGGAAATATCGTGGATAGCTGAGGTAGGAATAGAATCCACCTCTTCTCAGTTTGGCCTCGCAAGGTATTATTAGCTGTGGACGATGCTTCACATGTGTAATCTGTCACGTCACATATTAAGGCTGTGTCCCAATAGTACAATTTCAGCCGTAGTGAACTAGATAGTCGACTACTTTACCGGATGTGACGTCAGAAGTCGTGATCCCACATAGCAATCAATTCTGTAGGAGCTAGTGACTACGTCAAGGAAGTTATAGAAATTGTAGCTTATCGGTATTGTAGGTTATGTAAATTGTAGGTTGTCTTTGACTTAGGCCAAACACAAACCATAATAGGGCTCGGCTAAAAAGTGATCATCTTGGCACATCCATGATCGTATCGTTCAGGTATTGTTTATTTGAAACAGCCGATGAAAGCGCAAAGAGCTTACAAGGAGTAGCAGATCACCGCCATCTTGAGTGTTGGTTTGGCACCAGCATGTAGCCTAAGTCCAGTGCGTTTCAGAACACAACTCTATGAAGGAGGCTGTGATCAAGCAGACATGTCCCAAATCTCCGTAGTGCATAGCACATAGCACATAGTAGCTAGCAGCTAATCAATAGCAGACAACTTGAGTATTGGGACACAGCCTAAGCATGCAATACAAGTACAGTTGTTTACTGCAAATTGTAACGACATAAACAAGCACAAGGTAACACTGTTACCTTTATCTCCTATTTCAGACACCATATTAACATAGGATATCAGACAAAAACTACACACACCCAAGGACACGAGATTGATGACCACGGAGTCAACGCCCCTAACTGAAACAACAACGTCATTAGGTAGTTCATTAACGTTCGAGTACTTCCAATCACGAGAATTATCAGTTGCTGGTGATTCAGGTAACTCAGCGTTTGAAGTGAAGTGAAGTGAAGTTTCAGTAAAATACCGGAAATCCTAGCAGCAAAGATATTTTTTAGTGTATATTGGAACTAGCAGGGGGCGAAATACGCGAGGGAAACGGGAGTATAAAATTCACCATCCCTTGTGGGGATCGAACCCACGACCTTTGGATTAGAAGTCCAACGCGCTATCCTCTGCGCCAAAGGGACAGATGGTCTATGAGCTGTTTCTTAAATGATAAGAGAGTGGAACACATAAGTTACACGCCAATTGTCTTATCTAGTGACTTCTATAGGTCTATTACAGTATTCAGACATTGTGTTATCAATATGTTTATGCAAATATGAAGTATGCCTTCCCTTTGCTTGTGCATAACTAAAACGATAAATCATGAATTAGAACCCTAGCTATCATGTAATTCATTACATTGGTGCATATTTTGCATATTTGATCATATTGACATTTGTTTTTTGATGTGTAACATCTTTCCGCTCAGTTGCTGTATAGTTTTGTGGGAGTGATTTTGAAAATTGGGGACGGAAGTGGATCGGAACGATCGAGCTGGCAGTGGTGGATCTAACGGAAGTATGCACTGCCCGCTCGATCGATCGAACGGAAGTGTACTAGCTGGCAGTGGTGGAAAACGGAAGTATGCACTGCCCGCTCGATCAATCGAACGGAAGTGTACTAGCTGGCAGTGGTGGAAAACGGAAGTATGCACTGCCCGCTCGATCGATCGATCCAGCGGGCAGTAATAAGACCCAGCTGGCAGTGGTACGAGAAACAATGAGCGCGCGGTGTCGGAAATTGATACCATGACGTAATCTCGGCCATGTGGAATGTATATGACATACTGAACGGAAAACGCTCATGCGAACTCTGGTGTCAAGTGATTGAAACAAATGACATGGTACACGGCCGACTGAATGCGAGCTGCGCTCTCCACAACCGGCCTAGACAATGAGACCTTTTACACGAAATCTTGTTAGTTTCTCAACTGTTTACACAGTGCTGTTGACCAAGCATTGCAGGACCAAGACTTATCTCTACTTAGTGTAAAACTAAGTCCCCGATTCTTGGATGTCACGGGTAATCTCGAGAACCACTGGATGGATTTTGATGCGGCTTTCACCATTCTGTAAAGGTAATATCGAGGAAGATTTCTGTACAAAATAATTTATTTATGATCAAAGGGAGCCAAGCAGTAACGATTTTAGATTACAGTGAATAGGTCGAAAAAAGAACTTGACGTCCGTGCGCTATTTAAGCTTATGCTGGACAAACCGTAAAAAATATCAATATACTATGAGTGTAAGAATTGTTCAGCGTGAAGAATTCTACAAGAAAAGTCCGCGAGAGCATATCTTTGATACATCGGCCACTATAAGTGTTTTTAGTTTGGACCGGAGGAGGATTGGGGTCTCGCGCACCTCGCCATTCTTAAATTACGTCTGACAGGAATTCCTTGCACATTCATAACTGTTCCTGGGCGAAGCCGGGGCGGGTTGCTAGTGACACTATATATTATCATTATAATTCCCGCAATATCAAAATGCAAATTATATCACAGAATAAAATAGCGTGCTAATAAATCTAAGAGAAATTAGACATACCTTTCACCTCGTTACAGTGGAATTCGATCAGAATCACTCGGTTTTCATTAAAGTTTATGCATTTTCCTGCTGAGTGGTTTGGAAGTTCGGCAACAGGAAACTAGGACTGTTATTAACTTAAAATGTTCATTTTTGTGTTCTTTTACTATTTATGTTCATGATTTCATTACATTGTCAGAATTAATGCTTTAATTAGTGGGGTATATTATTCAGTGTACATATTATAAATCAAAACCGTGAGGTTTCTCACCTCCCCATATTACGAAACCCGGTTGCCTAATGTGGGGAAAGTGCACTTTTAAAGTTAACAATAATATCAGATGGTATTACAACATCAAACGTGCCCATATTCGTAATATACATAGCATATCGCCTGAGGTTTACATTGGTGATAACGCCAAAATTATTCCTTCTTATGACTAATGTGAGCCCTATAAAAAAACCTCCCCATATTTGGCGACTTTCCTCTACCCATTTTTTAGAAGATACCTTATGCACTGGACAGTTGAATCCGTGATTAATTGTATAGCTTCGTAAGTCTCAGAAGTCAGGAAGTCCTTTATAGCAGCGTTACTAGCAGCTTTCAAAGTTTCAAGGTAAGACAGAAAATATTCCTCTATAGTGCGTCTCTACCTTAAAAGACAGTACGCATTAAATGGGGCGCGCTGATGCCAGATCTACTGCATATACAAAGTTCTGCAAGGGCGGGCACATGATGTAATATAACTCGTATACAGGCGTGCTTTTACGCAAAACTCGGGAAATTTCCAAAATATTTGTTTGTTGTATATAACTGTAGCTCATACCTTGCAGCGAACAACGCTACAATATTTAGATATGATACGCCGAATCTCAGAGCGCGATTTTATTGCACACATTATAACAATTTCTATTTTTCAATTATTCATGACTATGATAATATTATAATATGTTATAATTTATAATATTACATTTTCTCGAATAACATAGGTTAAAATAAATTATAATATGACATTTTTCATGAATTGCGGTCCCCGTAATTTACCCAAATTTGTGTGGTCAAGTGGTAGTATGCAGCCAAAATTAAATTCTTCATTTCTTGTTTCTTAAATGAGACGTTGTTCAATTTTATGTAGTTCTTCACTTGCGCCCATACCATTTCGATGGGATTAAGTTCACTGTGGTATGGTGGCAAGCGAAGAACATAATTTTTCTGCTGATTTAGCCATCTCGTCAATGATGTATTTATCATATCTGACTCTGTTTTGAGTCACAATAAAACGAAGCTTCCGTTTTAACATATTTCGAAAAGGGACCCCTTTTGAGTGAGCCAATCTAAATCCAGTGTTTTCTCCGTTATAGGTAAAAGTTTGATTTTCCGACTGTGGTAGCCTACATTGTCTATTACTAGGATAGATCCTTCGGGAACATGGGGCAACAATAATTGCTCGGCGAAACACTTTTCTTACACTTCACCTGTCACTTCGTCGTGGGTGTCTGCCGTGTTCTTTTGGCACAGAAACGTTAACTCTGCACAACTAACGAACCCTTGTTCATTCCCGGGATGAACAAAGGCAAACCACGGAAACCACTTAGAGGATGGCTGAGGTAGGAATTGAGACCACCTCTTCTCAGTTTGTCTCATGAAGTTGAGTACACCCCGCTCCAGCCCTCAGACCAGAATTAAATTTCTTGGCAGAGCCGGGATTCAAACTTGGGCCTCCACGGTGATAGCACGGTGACAGCCAGGAATGCTAGCCACTACGGTACACAACGAGGCGGACAATTTATAAAGAACACAAGACTACTTCATTTCACAGTTGAACTTCACACCATCAGTCGGGGAGATACTGGCGCCTGAGTAAACAAACTTACGCAGCATCAGCGCTGGGCGGGAGGAATAAGTGCGATAACTTATTAATGCTATCTGATATCGAGCTCTGGTTTGTTTTAAAAACTTTTTCACATATTAATGAACATTTCTTCTCCCTCAGTCACCAACGTAAAGTCAATAGCAAAAAGGTTTGTCGCTACGTGACTTTCCTGTGATACCATCTCAGATTTTTCAAGTAACATTTAAGAAAGAAAATCATAACTTTCTTACTATGAAAATAATTACTGCCCTGAGAAATATAGTATCTTCTACCAACATCAGGCAATCTAAAAATAAATTCTTGATCCGTTGCGATCATTAGTTCATTATCTATGGCGTGATAAGTTTTATATCTGCAAAAATATAGATTCGCGCTAAAAGAAAGTCATTGTGAAAATTGGGCCATGGGTTAATTATTTATGGCTTTTATTTTTACATCATCATAAAGACCGGAACATTCTCTATAAGACCACACAAACAGTTTCTTAGATTTGTCCCTTTCAATTATTGGGAAATGGCAACATCGCCGGGGAGGAAGAGGACGAAGCTAATTGCAGGACATAGGAGTGCTAGTGAGAGGCAAATACTACATTTAATTCCTTACTGTTTTTTAAGGTTGAGACGCTTTATAGCCAGTTTAGGCGACTGTCATTAAATGAGAAAAAATGCCCTTTATCTGGATTTCTAGACTGAATATGATATGTGATGCTTACGTCATGCATAGCGAGCCATTTATTAACGTTTTCATAAAAAATGCATCCATGAATTTGTACGCTTCCGGGTGCATGCCTACATTTTCTTTCAGTGTACTAATGGCACCAATAACTTCTGATGAGAACACTTCCTGGGCACGCCGAACATTCATTTTTTCAAATTTAGTGGGTTCGATGTGTTTTTAGTGAAGTGTCTGACAGGTTTGACGATCTCTTCCTTTTGCATTTTGTATAGTAATGACAAGTATTTCCCTGAAATTATTCCAGTACCATCAGTCATCTCTCGTTACAGAAAATGCGTTCTAATGTTTTTATTTAGAACGTGACACTGATCAAAACTAAGGAATAACTTCCTAGACTCGTCGTATGGGTGATTGACCTTTATTTGCAAATGCCCTCCCCCTAAATGCCTCATCATTGTAGTGTTAGTTTTGTGATTATCAGAGACAATTCTTATAATTATGAAACCGCATTGTTCAACCTCGAGAATAACGTCCAGCAGGAGTTTATGTAAATCCCGTCCTGACAGCTGCTTCGTGAAAAAGAAGGCACACGGTATCTAATAATTTGTCGAAAGACCACTTAGCACAAAGCACAACACTCGATTGGCTGCTACTTGTTCCCGGCTGTAATATTTTCATCATCTCTTTCCTTTTGACGAGACGGTGCTGGAATTGTGTCCTTGTACCCGAAGAAGGTGCAAGGTATGTCTAATTTCTCTTAGATTTATTAGCACGCTATTTTATTTTGTGATATAATTTTAATTTTGATATTGCGGAAATTATAATGATAATAATTATATAGTGTCACTAGCAACCCGCTCCGGCTTCGCCCGGGAACAGTTATGAATGTGCAGACGTAATTTAAGAATGGCTAGGTGCATGAGACACAAATCCCCCTTCCGTCCAAACTAAAAACACTTATAGTGGGCGATGTATCGAAGATAGAGATATGCTCTCCCGGACTTTTTTGTAGAATTTCACACGCTGAACAATTCTCACACTCATAGTATATTGAATTTTTAACGGTTTGCCCAGCGTAAGCTTAAAAACGCACGGACGCGAGGTTCTTTTTTCGACCTTTTCACTGAAATCGTTACTGCTTGGCTCCCTTTGATCATTAATAAATTATTTTCTACAGAAATCTTCCTCGAGATTACCTTTACAGAATTGTGAAAGCCGCATCAAAATCCATCCAGTGGTTCTCGAGATTACACATTTAATAAACGTACAGTACAGCTGTTTATTAATGGGATGGGAGTGCGCTCTATCGGCGACGAGTAGAAATTTTCCAATTACACGTTATGCATGGGCTCTAACTGGGATTGTCAAGGCCGGTATAGAGCGCAGTTCGCATCCAGTCGGCCGTGCATGGTACATGTTCGAAGTCTTCGTATCCGTATTTAAATGGTAAAATGCCTTAATATCAAACATTGTAAGTAGTCGGCATTGCCGGTATTATGTTTCTGCACAATGGCTATTCAAATATTAACCTACATAACGGTAATGCAGTCATTTTTTTTTAGTCGTTTACCCTCCAGCTTGGTGGAACCCACGGACTCAGCGAGGGAACTCACCACTACCGCCTCTACGGGCAGTGTCCTAGAGCTGGGAACATCGAATCGGAAGGGATACAACTGGTGAGGTGGGATTGGCACCTCGCCCAGGCGACCTCACCTGCAAAGCGAACAGGGGCCTCATGAGGGAAGGTAAGGGATGGTGAGGATGGATAGGCAAGGAAGAGGGAAGGAGGCGGCCGTGGCCTTGAAGAAGGTACCATCCCGGCATTTGCCCGAAGACGAAGTGGGAAACCACGGAAAACCATTTCGAGGATGGCTGAGGGGGAATCGAACCCCCTCTACACATTTGGGCCACCCGAGGCTGAGTAGACCCCGTTCCAGTCCTCGTACCACTTTGCAAAGCTAACCATGCTGACCGCTACGCTACGGAGGCGACAATGCAGTCATCAATATAATATAATCGTTGTGGTTATACGAGAATTGAGCAAGCCTTCATGAACTATTACTGAATACATTCTCTTTACTCACAATAGGGCCTATTCATAAGGCATTTTAAACTCAATTTCACGCAGGAACATTATCGAAACAAGCAAAATATAAATGAAACTTAATTCCGTAATGCAGTATTATTGGAACGTGGAAATAAGACACCATCTTGTGCACAAAATTTGCGTAGTCGAAATAGCCGTGGGGTTAGTGCTTATGCCAGTGAATCTAGAGATCTTGGGTTCGAATCCCGGACGGGGTGGATATTTTTGCTACCAGATTATCATTTTAAACGATATTTATCATATCAATATGACTCATTTTAACAGAATCCATATGCAATTACGTGTTGGTCTGTGAATGAAGAGGACCTGTTTATAAGGAATTTAAGGTTATGAGCGGTGTCGCGTCTATTAATCTAGTTGATCCATATCGTATTCTTTATTTAGTCCAGTGCTGGTGGAAGCTACAAATCATCTAATAAAATGAGTTCCGTATTATAAACTACAATATCTTTAAAACACTCCCTTTTACAATAGATTAATATTTGTGCCAATAATAGTATAAAATACCGGTGTATCAACAATTTCACGTGAGGTTTCTTCTATGTCAGTTGTTACACATCATATGCGACTACTGTAAGGCTCGTATTTTTTTTTAGTGGGTTTACCCTCCAGGTTCGCTTTTCCCTCGGACGCAGCGAAGGATCTCACCATTACCGCCACCAGGGCAGTGTCCTGGAGTTTGAAACGCCTGGTCGGGAGATACAACTGGGGAAGTGGGACCACCACCTCACCCAGGTGGCCTCACCTGCAAAGCAAACAGGGTCCTCATGAGGGATGGGAAGGGAGGGAAGATTAGGAGGGATAGGCAAGGAAGGAGGCGGCCGTGGCCATATGGTAGGTACTGTTCCCGTATTCTCGTGGACAGAACCTGTTGAATCCGATGACAAAGCTGGATCGTAGAATCTGGAAGTACCCGGCTAGAAAAAAAAAATCCTACCAACAAGATCAACCAGGAATAGGGATACACAAAGATGTAAGAATGCGTTAAGAAAAAACTAATGGAAACACAAAAATAAACTAGCTCAAACGCAGAACTCGAGAATAAAAAAATAAGAAAGATCTCGTGGTTGAAGACTTACGTCGGGAAAACGTCAAACACTGGCCTTCATAACACATCCTTTCATTAATATAAATCACCACATCGGAATGAATTTAAAATAAAATATAAATTTATTAATCGAAAACAAACGAAGAAAATTACGACAATCAAAAATTAAAAATAAATGTTACGTCAATGATCATAATAATTTTGATGCACTCCTGCATCTGACGTTCTTAACTCATGTGTGAAAATCACACTAAACTCTTCATCAAATATCACTTTACCCTATTTTATACATGTAATTATTATTCAAAATTATTTACAGCAATATACAGATATAATCATATCTGAATCTATGCCAGATTCACGTCATCAAATTATATTTATCTCGTTATCGTAATATCATGGTTATTTATTCGTCACATCAAGTCCTATTTGACAAGCAATTAAGCTAAGCAAGTGTGAGTTGTAACATCCGTGAGTAATATTACATAACTAGCAGAAGTACCCGCTCTTCGAACGGTCTTCGGTATTAATAACCAGACGTTATCAATTGAGCTACGGTTGCAATGTTGTCATTCCTTCGTAAGTTTATCAGAATGAAATTAGTTTTCTGGGTATGTCGCAGCCACTGTTAATTTAAGGGCCATAAAACGTTGTTTTCTGAGACCCTTTATAGACTCCCTAGTTTTGTGTCACACATTGAGAAGCGCAACATATGCTTTGGTTGTCTTTCTAGGATAATTTTTATTTTTCGCCTATTTTAGCATGTATTTTGAAAAGTTGTTCCTTATACCCACCCTTCTATGAGAAGTACGTTGAAGAGTTTTCTAAATGATTGGTGTATTGACTCATGGTTACAATACCTAATTTTACGATGCTCCAATCACCCGAACATGAATTATAGGCGTACTTAAACATAAAGATATATCAACCACACATTATCAAACAAAATCATCTTTACGATGAACCCGTTTGTCGACAAAAATATCATTAGTTAAAACGTGCTCTCAAACTAAATTCACCTGATGTGTACTTCCTGACGTGAAAATAATATTGAATACCTCGTAGACGAAACGCAATATATGTCAAATAAAAACTGACTCTCACCGTTGTGGAAAGTCCCCATCCCCTGGAAGACCCCTTTAATAAATTATAAAGGCTTGTGGTGCAAGAAAATTCGGGATTTTTAGGTTCCAATGGCCCAAATACCCAAAAGCTGCAAAAATCACTATTCCAATCCAGGAAATTTTGAAAATAATCTTGCTGTTTGGATATATAATATACCATGTGTACAACATATCGCATATCGCACATGTAAGACACGTGTAAAATTTCTAGGGTGCCCCTTGACCCCCTTAATCGCATTGTTGAATTTTTACAGTCTATGTTTGATTCCACGAAAACCTTATAGCCATTTGCAAACTTTCACAGTAATTTAATAAATTGAGTGGCATTGCTTCCTACAGAAATAGATGGAAAGTTGGATGTCACCTCTTGTGATACTGTTGTCATGGTTACCGGCTTGAATTACTTCATTAGTTTCTTCTTGTTCTTCTTCTTCTTTCGGATGGGCCAGCTAAGGACCACGACGTTCAACTTTTCAGCTTGGCGAGGGACTTGATGTTTGCCCAATATTCGCGCATTCTCTGGCTATGTTTCTCATTTCTCTCTTTTGTCCAGATGATGACGGTTTTCTTACAGGGTGGTCTGTCCTGAAAACTCTTCTGTTTAAGTATATTTCTCAGATGTGATTGGCTTCTAATATCACTTTTCATTATTCAGTTCTTAGATATCCTTGTTAACTGCTGTTAGCGACGGTGTCACGCTCTTTCTATTCCCCCAGTAGTTGAGAAGCCGGTTGGTTCGTCTTGTTGAGCTCATCCATGAGACATGTCCGTAGAAAGCCAGACGTCTCTTCCTGGCCACATCTGTGATTTTCTCAGTATATCTATATAGCTCCTGATTTGGTCTTCTCCTGTACTTGTCATCTATTTATTAGTTTATTAAATGAAATTAGTTTTCTGAGAATATGTCAGAGACGTGGTTTTAGAGCTTAAGACGTAGTAGCCTCCGAGCCACCATGGGGCTGAAAATGAGCTTGTACGCCATAATATAATAATAATAATCATAATAATAATTTAATAATATAGGGAAGGGATATAATTGACCTTCAGTACCACACCCGCACGTGTAAATCGCGTGAAAAACTCTAGAGTACCCCTTGACACCCTTAAGCGCATTATATACGTATTGAAGAATTTTACAGCTTATGTTGGTTCCGTGATAACCTGATAGCCGCTTGCAAACTTTCACTGTATTGTTATAAATGGAATTGCATTTCCGAAGCCGTCGGATTTTTTAAGAGCGTTAAAAATCCCTCAGTATGCCTTCCTTCGGAAGGGAAGTACAGCCGGTGGTCCCATGTCATAGATTTATGGCATGTTAAAGAACCTTCCACTAATTGCACCTGTGTGAAGCTAAATTGGATAGGTTAAGAATGTAAACAATGCTCTTAGGTTTCTTCGTTCGTTGCCAAGAGCCGACTGCGGTGGCGTCTGGTAACTAAGTTCTGAACTTGGCCTAGTAGTCGTTGACGGTGGCGCTTGGCGGCAAAAGTAGGAACTATAAGAAAAATTCTAAGTTGCAGTACTTAAATAAAAAAAACAGATAACATACACTAATACAGTCATCACAATTAATACCGGTTATCAGACAGATTCTACACACACCCAAAGTCTACGGGGCTACATGACCGCGTTGTCGCAGCCCCTAAACTTAAGAACCAACCAACAACCAACCGGAATTGCATTTCGTCTTATAGAAATGGACGGACTCCTGAGATTGTGTTGCCATGGTTACCGACTTGCATTCCTTCAATAGCTTAATAAATGAAATTATTTTTCTGGGAATATCTCAAAAACTGTTGGTTTTAGGACCTTAAAATGTGGTTTTCGGGGCCCGTAGGGCCTCCGAGCTTTGTTTCTCACATTGAGACGCTGGAAATGAGCTTTGTCTCGTCTTTCTACGCCCATTTCAACATGCCATGTCGTGTGGTTCGGATTCCACGTAAAAAGGAGGTCCCGTGGCTCATAATCACAAGATTCACGGTCACGTAAAACTACAATCTTCCTTCCTCTTTTATGATAGGTATGGAGAAGAGTTACATCAATGATTACCTTCGTGCCTCTGATGGACATCTGTACCAAATTTTACGTTGATCCACTCCGCCGTTCTCGAGTGATGCGCGTGCAAAATTGTACACAAACAAACAGACAGACAAAAAAATTGTTTTGCGCGCAACCGTCATAAACCAGTCTGAAACGCGTTAATAATTCAAATTTCGTGGAAATTCAGAAAAAACAGACAAACTTTCATTTGTATATATAGAGAAATTATATTTCAAAATTGGCATTGTAAACTTCATTTCGTTTTGTTTTAATCGAGTTTACCCTCCAGGTTGGTGGAACCCACGGACTCAGCGAGGGAACTCACCGCTACCGCCTCTACGGGCAGTGTCCTAGAGCTGGGAACAACCGGTCAGAGTGGATATAACTGAGGAGGTGTGATCAGCACCTCGCCCAGGCACCTCATCTGCAAAGCGAACAGGGGTCTCATGAGGGATGGGAAGGGAGGGGGAGATTGCGATGGATAGGCAAGGAAGCGGGAAGGAGGCGGCCGTGGCCTTACAGTAGGTACTGTCCCCGAAATTACCTACCATCAGCTTGTTGAAATCCCACGAAGATCACTGGATCGTAGAATCTGGAAAATCCTGGCTAGAAAACCTCCAGATACTACCAACAAGTGACAGAGATAATAGGGCACAGGTTAACCTAACCAGGAAACGTTAAGAAAAACCATGGCTAACAAAAGAACAGCTGAAGAGAACACGATATTTAAGAAAAGACGTAATCTCAGGTGTTAGGAACACCCTGAAATACCCAGCAATGGCTTTCTTAACGTGACCTCTATTCACTTCTATAAATCATCACAATCGTAGAATTAAAATGAAGTGAAGAAAATTTATTCAGAAAACTGACATAGTAAGAGGTACTATGTCCTCAGATCAAAGTCTGAGATAAACGAAGGACATCCTAACGAAATGTCAGGGTTAAAACAAAGAGAATACAGCCCTCAGTCATCACTGGGAAACCTGCATCTTGATAAATTCACAAATATGATGCACAAATGGATTCAAATACACAGATAAAAACCCTTAAACAAATTTCTATACATATTTACAGTTGTATTGTAACACCTCTATGAGTGTTATATGAGTAGTCCTTATGATTTGAACACCCTCCATGAGTGTAATATACGTTGTAGTTTCATTATAATTCAGTATTATATTGGCGTCACTCAGACCCAATAACTTTCGCATATAAAAGTGGAAAATTCATTTAATACCAAGGGCAATCTTCAAAGCAATAAGTAGGGAAGACTACATAACTTTGGAAGCATTGTGGTTATTTTTCAAAAATTAGGATAGTGAAAATCCTTTAATCAAATCATTAATTATTCATGCTTTGAAATGAATGCTTCCAAATAACACAATATTCCCATTAATTCCGCTACTGTGATGCTTCAATCAGCATAAGTCACACTTGACTACAAATAGACTATCCATTCATACATGAATTTCATTAATTCCACATAATATTCATTTAAAAATAACACACATTCATGGTGCCTCCAATCGGCCTTACCCATTTTGTAAATGTACTCCACTGAGCATTTATTACCATAATAAGCTTCATTATCAATATACTTGTTATTACTTATCACCCACACTGCTGAACGACGGATTTCATAGCTTATATAAATTTAGTGCTTCACTTTGCAAATGGAATTGCGTTATTGGAATTATACAGTATCGTTACAATTCATATAAAATGTTGAAAAATGTTATCACGTATTTATTTAAATCATTATTAGAATTATCAACTATGCTATACATTAGTTTTATAAGAGTCACACATCTCGTGAAAGATATGCCTCCACATTTATTAATCTGGGATTTTCATTGATAAAAAAGATGAATGTTTTCTCAGAATACTATCAGTCAGTAGACTATGCGTTCAAAATACGTGAAAATTCCATCAAGAATGGATTTCAATAAGCTTTACAATATATGACAATCATGTGTCAAAAATATGAAGTTCAATGAAGGATCAAAATCTATCAAGCTAAATTTAGGAATAATCCTACTCGAATGGATTCTAGTAAATATGTTAAGTTCCTACACCATCGACCAAGGTAATAATGACAATTAGCACCATAATAGTCGATTAGAAAACCTTACTAGTTTCTATTGTCCACTAGAACAAGAAATATTTCATAGCAGAAGCAAAAGATCCTCATATCACACAAAAATATGCTTTCAGTAAGCTCTAAATTTCCTATATAATCGTTGTAAATGTTCAGAACACAACTCTCAAGCGAAAAACAATTACGAAGATCACTATAAATGTAGATCTAGCGAAATATGAGAGTGCGAAAATCATGTCATGAATAGACATCAGTAAGTGTTCATAGCACTATCAAAAATTACGAAGAATAAACAAAGTCTTCTCCTATCACGTTCCTCTTCTCTACGATAAAGAAGTTCCCATATTACATTATTAGAAGTTAATTTTAAACTTGCAATAACACACTGAAAAAGGATGCATTCCTTATGGGAATCTAAATCCAGTCGAGAATAGAATCAGACACGAGTAGTACGTCATGCCTAAACTCTACCCATCGACTATGCTAATAAAAAGAAAACGAAACTGACAGCAAATGAAACGTTACAATGTCTATGCCTTACTACTAGTAATAGAGCTGGATGTTCTGTACCTTCTCGTCCGTCGTAGAAGGAATGGAAAGCAATGATATGCCACCCATATCATTTCTCCTTCGCACATCGAAATGGCCTGGATCCTCCTGGTCCTAGAAGATCGAACCCCGGAACCACAGTCTCCAATCCACTGGTTCCACATGGTCATCTGGATAACGCCAGCTGCTGCTACCACTCCACGTATAGTCCATCCCGATGCAGAAAAAGCACTCGTCATACCGTAGTAATGCGATATTCGCATCCAACCGAAACGAAAGTTCCATTTCAACACAGTCATTTCACAGAGTGCATACATGCTTGATCGAAAACAGCTGTTACTATGACACTCGATTCCGCGTTAGACAATGCAAGTATTTGTCCATTAGAAATCTTCATTGTGCCGCTCACATCGTAGTATTCATGTCTATGGTGCTTAACCTGCCATCGTTACAAAATTACAACACATTTGAACAATTCCTCCCGACATCTTGTTTCAAAACATGTCGTGAAAACAAGAGGAATGAAATATAATGTTCATTAAACGAAGTTGCATAACTATGTGCTTGTGTCCGTATAAAATGCACTGTTTCAAAAACCAATGTTCAACTGCGTGAATCACAATACACTCGAATGTGAATGCTGCTCCTTATACAATTCATGCTTGTTGTAGCGATGCCTGAGTTCATATGTGAACTTCCGTAGAATTAGCTTGTATGAATATTACAAGTTCCACACTGCATAGGGTTTGAAATAATCACTAATGAGTGAAAAAACATCAGAGTTCTTCGCCAATGGACTCTGCGTATAATTCTAAGACTTCGCGCACGTTCGAAACGAACTTGCACTTCCGATACGTGTTATAGCGTTTGCATTTAGTAAGTAAGCGAGGCGAACTGTCTATTTCAGAGACACAATAAAATCTGTTCTGCTCTGGCACTCAACACTCTCGTGAAGGGTGATCTATCCCCTCTCTCACGCTGCGTAGATCATTAATCCATGTCATTGGCGCATGACAAAATGGCTTACATATTCCACAATGTTTATAGATGAAAATATCTCTTCATACACATCATACAGTATTAAATCATCTTAGACAATGCTAAAAAGCACAAATCAAAGTTTTGTTTTCTTCTTACAATCTATAAAATAATCTCCTGGTAGTTGGTCAATACACCGGATCAATACATATCTTATGTTCATGACGTCAGAACTCCGAACTGAGCTTTTTCGGTCGTCCTCGGCATGGCTCGGAAGTGACATAGCGGTATCTCTCCCAGCTGCTATGCCTCTCCCAGCGTGCCAAACGCCGTGCTACGTTCAAAACAAATCTCGCGCTCCGTGCATGAGAATAATGGTACAGTACCATCCCGGAATTTGCCCGAAGATGAAGTGGGAAACCACGGAAAACCACTTCGAAGATGGCTGAGGTGGGAATCGAACCCCCTCTACTCATTTGGGCCACCCGAGGCTGAGTAGACACCGTTTCAGTCCTCATGTCACTCTTCAAATTTTTCGTGGCAGAGCCGGGAATCGAACTCAGGACCTCTGGGGCGGCAGCTAACCACGCTGACCGCTACGCTACGGAGGCGACATAAGCTTCACTTATGATTCGTAATAATAATTCAACATGATCCATATTTTTATCAATTAATCCCTTCACTTCAAATTTCAATTCTTAAAACTCCTTCGTGGTACAAAAATATTCTTACATATGTTTTCTGACAATATTGCTCGTGCTCAATCACGACAAAAAAACCTTACATCATAATAAATCAATCAACTTTCAATATGCTTGCATTATAGTTCAATAAACTCATCAATAACTCTACAATTCTCACTATATTCCACATTACTTCATACATAATTCCACCACTTCTCATAATATTCGACGATGTTATATTAACACATTATAATTCCATTCAACCACTTGTTGAATCATATTAACACATTGATTGTTTAATATCGATATGTTGCAAATTCCTCTACCACTTCAAACTTTTTTAAACCTTATTCTGTATAATGAATTATCATATATCATATGTAGTCGCCTCTGTAGCGTAGCGGTCAGCATGGTTAGCTGCCGCCCCAGAGGTCGTGGGATCGATTCCTGGTTCTGCCACGAAATTTGAAAAGTGGTATGCGGACTGGAATGGGGTCTACTCAGACTCGGGTGGCCTAAATGAATAGAGGGGGTTCGATTCCCACCTCGACCATCCTCGAAGTGGTTATCTGTGGTTTCCCACTTCGTCATCGGGCAAATGCCGGGATGATACCGACTGTAATCCCAGGGCCGCCTCATTCCCGCTTCCTTGCTTATTCATCCCAATCTTATCCTCCCTTTCCGTCTCTCATGAGGCCCCTGAACGCTATGCAGGTGAGGACGCCTGGGCGAGGTGCTGATCACACCGCCTCAGTTGTATCCACCCCGACCGGATGTTCCCAGATGTAGGACACTGCCCGTAGAGGCGGTAGTAGTGAGTTCCCTCGCTGAGTCCGTGGGAGCCACCAACATGGAGGGTAAAATCGTAAAAAAAAGAATATATCGTATGTTCATTATCATATTATGTTGAACACCATTCGAAATACTCCTTTTTAACATCCTTAATTATCTCGTAATTGACCATCAAAACAATGAGTATTAATATTGGTATGACTCAAAACAATTCAGTCTCAAAAATCGAAACATGCCAGACTTTCATGAAGTTCGATCAATCCTACACCATGGAGTTTATGTCAAATGTTAATTGAATTAAATAAAAATATACGAGCCTTACAGTAGTCACACATGACGTGTAACATGTGACATGTTATCCTACTATGTGTGTCCCTGGAGCGCAAATCCCTTGTTAACAGTGAACTCTGTTGGTCATTGAAATAACTACTTGTAAAACTCCAGTGCCAAATCCTGACCGTAATAAATCATAATTGTTAATTGCTAAGACGTTGCATCTTAATTGATTGAAAACATATTGTGCAATTTGCAATGGAAAATTAAAAGTGTATATTGTAATATTATAGTGCAGAAGTGGCTTTAAAAAGCTGAGCCGTATCGGTTGTAGGCAAGAAGGCAGCTGATTTCTCGTTCTGAACTCTATTTCACTGAGCGCAGCTAGCATCCAGTCGGCCGTGCCTGAAGCAATCCACTGCGTACTTTATGCGAGCTGTGCTCTGTACCGGCCAATTAGTGAACCCATGCCAGCGATGTTATTGAAAATGGCCTCTATTTGCCGATAGAGGGCACTGCCAAGTATAGGCGCGATTAAAAATTAGGTGTGCCGAAGGTATATTAAATGTGTTTCTCCCAGTGATACGTTTAGACCAACGAAGTTTCAATTATTGTTAGTAGTCAGTGTTAATATACTGAATGCCTAGGTTATTTGGAGTGTTTGTTGATGCGATATAGATTCCACCTAGCCACATGGCCGACAGTACATCGAGTGCTTACATTAAATAAGAATACAGCAAAAGCATGAAGATTTAATAAATCGTAATTGTTTTCAGCAAATGTGATAAAATGAATATTGTTCTACTTTTGTGTAGAACTTCCCCCCGAGCCTCTTACATTTGTTCTACTTTTAGGTAGAGCTTACCCCGCTCCACCCCCTGAGCTCTACTTTTATGTAGAGCATATGTTGTGAGTGTTTGGCCTACTTTTATGTAGAACCGTTGTGTGCAAAGGGGCTGGGGCCTGTTCCACGAATAAACTTTGCAACTTTTCACTTTTCACTTTGCACTTTTCAATTCTTGCAAAGTGCAAAGTCATTCTGTTCCACCATGATCTATGTATTACTTTTCAATTTCTTTGCAAAGTGAAAAGTCTTTGCATAGGAATGATCCGATCATGTTTATTCCACGAACAAACTGTATATTTATTCCATGATTTAATGCTTTATTTTTCATGGTGAAACATGTCCCACTAATGACCACACAGTGATCTTAATTAATAAAAGTATTGATCAAGGTGGAACTTTTAACCTGTCTATACTAAAGTGAGGTTATGAAAATTAATCTTGTCTTTGTACGTCTTCTTGTTGGATTCTTCATCACTATCCTCACTTGATGATTAAAAAAAGCTCCTGCGTAACATATTTATAACACTAAACCAAATTCTGCGCCGAGAAACTAGTGTAGAGACTTGTTCATTAACAGCTGAAAAGGGAATCGTCTCTTTGCAAAGATTTCTGAAAACTTTTCAATCATTCCTTTGCACTTTGCATTTCTGCACCAATGGAGGAACATAACAGTCTTCTAAAGTGAAAAGATTCCTAACTATTCACTTTTCACTTTTCACTTTGCAAGACAAATCTGAAAAGTGATGGTGGAACAAAATCTGAACTGAAAAGTGCAAAGTTGCAAAGTTCATTCGTGGAACAGGCCCCTGGTCGGCATTTCCAGTATTTGCTAAGTTTTGCTGGGCGCCTATACCAGGTGTAAAACTAGGGCATGCGAGGAAAGGAAAGATAGTGTTTGGTGTTTTGGGGAGTACATCGGACAGGTCTAGAGATCAATTAACGTAAGGGGAACTGGAGGGAGGAATACTCACCCTGCTTACCTTGATGAGACTTAGTAAGCCACACGCTTGCTGTGCACCGCCTACTGCTTGGCAGCGTTCGGTGAAGATCTTAAGCTAGATTCTAATATAAAGGGAAGGACTTCTTAACCTACGTGAAATAACGAGATAAGCATTGGACTGTACGAAAGGGGTTTATTACTTAATAGTTGCGATGAAAAGTGGGGAGGATTGAAATAATAATTAGGAGGAAAAGGAGTTGAGTAGACACGTTTCCCACTCACCCTACAGTTGGTACCATGTGTCCTCGATGATGTGTCCTCGATGTCGTGTTGGAACCACCCGGGCAGCGCCCTGAGGGGTTCTTCAGCGTAGCACTGCTCAAAGGAACGTAATAGACTCGTCGATCTAGAGAGCACCTTCGGTACGTAAGAGCGTCAGAGTAAGAGAGTCAGAGAGTCAGAGAGGGCGGCGCGTGCTCATACCTCCTATTTATAAGGAAATTGTGCGGTGTCAGTCTATTCAGCGGTATTTGAAAGTGTAATGTCCGCTGTGTCCTCTCTAGCATGCTAGCTGGTGGACTTAGGGCTATGTCCTGCTGCTTACCTTGCAGTTGAGTTGCCATGCCGTTATTCCCGTCTTTTCTGTAGTTTCTTCTAAGTAGCTTGTATGTAGGTATAGGCGCAGCCCTTGTATAAGGGCTGGGGCTGTAACAAGTCTCCTCCCTGTTTTAATAATCGTCCTCGATTATTGGACTAGACGTGGGGGTGGAAACTTTCCTTTTCATCTTTCTTCTTCTTTCCTTTCGTCGAACTGTAATTTGCCTGGGATTCTTCGAATCGGTCTTCGTTTCTTCTGTTCTTCTTCGTAGATGGGAGAGTGAGTGAAAGTGTGCCGTAGTAGGGGGTGGAGGGCGTGGCAAGAGGGTGGGGTGGTTTGTTATACAGTCAGTTCATAGCAGATAGTTCTCTGTATCTGTCCACATTCCATATTGCATTGTTGACATAATTTATGCTGCCTGTTTGGCAGACTTGAAAGTTTCATTAAAATATTGACATTGTTTTGCTAACAGTGAATAAAAAATGGAATTTCAGCGGAGATATGAAGTGAAAGAAATGAAGTTGAAAGATATAACTTGAATGAAATCGCATAGGAAATTTAAGGTGTGAACACCGCACTCGGACCAGTGCGTGACTTGCGTACGACGTCGTCAAGCCGAGCCCTGCCGGGAGGGTGCATGCACATCTGTAATTTTCCTACGATGAAAAATGATGCTGTAAGGAGCTTAAGTACTGGTTGGCCCTCTCGAGCTAGCACGTAACCTCCATAGTGTGTATAAAGGAGAGAGAGAAATAGTGTACTGAGTGGACTATATTAGGCCAAGTGTAGCTGCGAGGGTGTGCCAATAGGATTAACCTCCTTACAACTTGGGGATGATAAAAGAAAATGACAATTGTAGAACGTGTCCTAGAAAACGTGAAATTCCGTCAAAATTGCTTTAGTATTTGCGTAAAAAAGAAATGTAGTTATGGTGATAAGATAAAAAAAATAACACTGAAGTGTTGGAAAGAAATAGCTGAAGGCTCCTGCCTAAATCGGCTTACAGGCTACTATGGTTTGTAGGTTTTGACTGTCGTTATTGCCACGTGCGTTGGAACTTCGGTCTTGTGTCACGTTCGTCTGGGTGGCATCCTGCATTAATGGCCTACGGTGGGATTACAGGATTCTACAGCGTATAACTAGTCTGAAATCAGAAATCACTCTTAATGTTCGTGTGCAGTGGGATTAGTTAACCCTGGTACCGTTAATCTTTCACTGAAGCTCGTTACGTCGTGCGATGTAGTCTCTTTACTTAACGTCTGCATTATGACTTATGTACTAGTATTCTTATAAACTAACGTGCAATATGTATTCCTTGACATATTGGCCATTGTGGTCATTCACTATGCCACGTCCTATATGCGTCGTTGTAAAACTTCAACATGCTTCCTTAAGCATTTAGCTTCGTAGATACTCCTTAATACTTCGTAGAACTTGAACCATTTATATTTGTAAAAACTTCCTTATACTTCGTCGTAGAACTTCACCATAGCTGAGAATTAATCATTAAGTGTTACTGTTGCACTTTCTCAGCTTGACTTAAGCGACGTATTCGCTTCTTACCCTATGCAGACATTATGTAAGGATACTCGCACTACGTGTATAATCGATCGTTAAGCTTAAATGGATTATCGTTAAAATGGCGACTGTTTCGTCGGGAAGTTATTGAAACTGGAAATTATGTATGGCCTCTACGGGCGAACTTGGGAATTCTGTACACTGTATAGAACTTCAGGAAATATAAATTAACACGATAATATGATCTGAAAAAATTACATTTGTTATTGACATGTGAAAATTTTCTGTAAAATAACAGTTGTTAATGACATGGTATTAAAGACCCTTTTGTTAAACTTGCCACGTTAGGTAGGGGGGGGGATGGGGTTGACTTAGTATTTAATGTAATTCTGAATGCTAAACCTAATATTACTGCCTTCCCTTAGCTAAGTATACTATATACATGGGGTAGGGGGTGAATCGTGTGTCTAGATAGGGGGTGTAGGAAAAATCTCTCGAAGGGGGGGGGGGGATATATATATATTAAAGTTATTTCTTAAACATTGAAGCTCTCTCTAGGGTGTATCCACAGCCATGATAATTTTCTAACATGTATCTTCAATGAAATGACTAACCTTGCTCTGTAATAAAATTAATGGGGTCGCTCTGTATGGAATTACAAATAGTATACCTCAGTTGCATAGTTTTATTCATTTAATGTATTCTGTTGCCTTTGTGTCGTAGAAAATACGGATGCGTACGATGATGTATTTTAACCAAATGGTGTGCAATACGCAGGGTGGTATCGGGTTTACGGGTGCCTTGAAGGGCTTACATGTAAACCTTTGACTTGCGAAATACGTAACATGGTATGGGGCCTTAAATACGTATAGTAATCCTAGTGACCTTCCAATTTGCAATGTGGTATCGGTATCCCGAGTGACTACGAATGCAGATTGTAGTTTGGGAAAACTACAAGTTTTCTGTTCAAAAGGGCTTATCCAGTTGATCCATACGTATAGTAGTTTGGTTTTACCTTTATGCCTGGAAGGAGTTACCCCTACCAAGTGACCTCCCAATTCGCATTGTCACCCTTGGTACGTGATACATGTGCAAATTGCATCTTCTTCCGTCGCAAATAATCGTAATATATTGAAAAATTATTAAGTTATAACTTTACTTGTTAGTTTTAGCGTATGTGCAGTTTCTCTCTCAATATTGGTCACTCTTCAGATATAAAATCGGAAAATGTATCCAGCTGTGTAGGCTTCCAAAGTACCTACTATGCTATAATATCATAAAACGTATCAATATCTCCTAATGTTTAACAGAATACCGTAAAGATATCGCCAGTTGGTAGACTGTCTGTACTCCGATACAAAACGCATCCCAACGGACGTTAAATCCACCATGTATTAGGTTTATCTTAGTAAAAATATCCCTTAACATTCTATCAAAATACCGTAAAGATATCGTCTGTTGGCAGGTTGTTTGTACTCCGATACAGAACGCATCCCAACGGACGTTAAATCCACTATGTATTAGGTTTACTTTAGTAAAATATCTCTGAACATTCTATCAGAATACCGTAAAGATATCGTCTGTTGGCAGACTGTTCGTACCCCGATACAGAACGCATCCCAACGGACGTTAAATCCACTGCGTATTAGCTTGAAATGACCGCCACTAGCTTGTATAACGCTGTGGGACTAATTCCCCGAAAGTATTAGAGCGAACGTCTTCTACGTGAAAGGGGTGGCTAGTTCCTATCAGTGCAGTGTTCAGTTACGTTCTAATAAATGGACTATTTCTTACGTGTTCTGTGGATTGGCTAGGTCCCTGAATCTGAAATCATAGTCCTCGGTCCCTGGTTGTCAGCACTATCCTGACCAATATACCTGTAACTAATTCCTTCCCTCTTGGCGTAACGTTCCTATTTTAGCATCTGGCTTGCGTAAAATGTGGGCTTTGGGCATGGGTTGGACAATAATCTTATTTGTTAATGGCATTTGTTATCAACGTAGTTATGTTAATATCTCTTATATCTCTTCCATTCTTCCCTTATCTCAAGGCGAGGTGAACCCTTGTACCCGCCGCAATATATCAATAATATACTTCCTCAACTTATTGAAAAAATACTCTCTTAACGTCGTTGCCTCGAGGCTATGCGAACCCTTGTGCCAGCCTCAAGATATTTATAATATATTTCTTCAACTTCACTTAAATACTTAATACTTATTAATAATATACTAACGATGATACTCTTGATAACAATTGTCGTACGTTGCTATGTGGCCCTGCTGTGCCCAATCCCGTGATTACGCGTGTATGCTAGATTAATATTGCCGTTCATCTGTCGGCTACTTCATGAATTTCTACTTGATTACTTTCCTATATATGCTGCTTCGTGAGGGAACGGTGTCTTAATTGCTAACTGAATCTCCTGTTTGAAATGTACTGCTGGAAAAAGAATTCTACATTATGAGTGTACTCTATGGTCACAAGGTTAAAATTATAAGTGTGGTTTTTTACTATCGCACGCTTCGCAATACGTGAATAAATGTATGTAAAACAAAAAGAATAAAGGCAAAGCTATGCAAAGTCATCTGGCGTGTTAGTGAGTAGCGCCAGGAGTTGAACTTAAGATGTCTGGCTTCCACTCGCGTGCGTGTGCCCGCTGAGCTAGCAACACAGTGTCAGGTTTAATATCCTTGCCCGGCGGACGGTGTGGTCAGCACGTGTCTGCCATGTGGCACAGCTGATTGTGTGGAAATGGACAAATAAGCATTTCCTCTGGGGTCGGATTGCATAACAAAAGAGAAACTGTAGTATGTCTTGACGGAATGCGTGTACAAACTAATTACTGTGGCACCTTGCAGAGATGTGATTGCAAGGTCTCCTAATTTTATGTATGCATGTTGCTAATACTACCTTTCACTAAGATATACCAATATGGAGTCAAAAGAAAATTTTATAGCCTACAATCATATACTAGGTATAATTGCACTGCTGTAATAAAATACATAGTTATTTACTCATTCCAACTTATCCCATGGGATATCACAATCTTAATCCTGTTAGAGATTCATTTGGGGGAGGGGGGGGGGTTGAATCTTAAATAATGAGCAATTTTCGTAATAGAGTAGGGTAGTTATCTATTCTTCTTCATACTACGCTTCCGTTAATATTCCTAGTTACTTATTGAATAGGGGTTGTTAATATTTAAATTGCTTGGCGTAAGAGGTGTCTGTTGTGAATTACTAACAGGGGTGGGTTACTGTGTAAAGACAATCTCCTCTAAATTAACCTACTCAAAAAAATAATTTTCTACTCGGGGGGATTTTAACTTTCTCGCTTGGCTAATGTAAGTAGTACAGGGTCGTTCGTTGCTAGACTTGCTGTATAAGCCCTTGCTGCAACTACCCTCGCGTTTCCACCATTTGTTCTACTTTTGTGTAGAACTTCCCCCCGAGCCTCTTACATTTGTTCTACTTTTAGGTAGAGCTTACCCCGCGCTTCCACCAATTGTAGGGGTTCTGAGAGGGTGCCCTCTAAAATGTAATAACTGGGGGATGAAATAAGTGTAGCTGGGGGCTGCTTGGAGCTCGATTGTAAGAGGTGTCGGTTATGGACTTGTTCGAGGGCGTATGGGCACTCGAAATGAGAACTCCTGAATGTACTGTTTGTTCGGGTAGTTCGATATCGGGATTAGGGGTGGTTTGGTGCTGGAGGCTCTGAGCGGCTGGGTCGCTGTCTGGGATACTGCTAACGCGGGCACCGGACGGCTCGCGCTACAAAGCGATGTAAGCAGTCTGACGTATGCGAATAGCTGGATGCGGGCGTCACGAAACAATTAACTAAGTATTTGCCTGGATCCTACCGGGACGAGGGATGAAGGGTAGGATCTTAACAGTTAAAACAATAAACTAAAAGACCAGTTACTTATGAGCTGTATGACTTTAATGAGTACCTCAGACTTGAAGTACTCCTAGAATTTGCAGAACAGTTATTAAACCAGATGCTTATCACAATCCAAGCACTAAGGGATGAGAGTGTGAATGTCTGTGTGAGGAAGTGTAGATCGCTTAGACACTTACCCTTTGGCGTTCGTCGGAGCAGCGCTCTGCAGCGGTTTGGCACACAGTGACACTGAGGTCGACTGACTGGCTGGCTGACTGACGGACTGACCTCAAGTTACCTCACCTCTCTAGTTTTATAGACCTTTGAGTGCCGAGTGTGCGGAATTGCACATTTCACAGGATATGCGGAGTTGGCCGGGGGTTATTGGAGGTTGTTGCTATGTATTAGGTCTAGAATTTTGATAATGTATTCCGAAGGCGTTTGTGTGGAGATAGATGTATGTTTCGTAGATAGAAGGGGATGGGGATGCGTCCCCTGGATGCAACAATATTTTCACACCAAAGAACGACAGCTTGAAGATGATTTATTGTGGGAATACCTTAAATGGGGTCTCCAAACCTTGAACTAAACTGTATGCGATGTACATTCCTCGTAGCCACACGACCTACAGTACGTCGTTTTACCGATCTCCGCCACCACGCGCGCTTATTGTTTCCGTCGCATGCACTTCCGTCCCATCCACGTCCGTCCCTTTTCCAAAATTCTCCCACAAAAATGTACAGCTGCCTAGTGCCACACAAAATATCCAGATACCGAGTGGAAAGGTGTTACACATCAAAAACCATTAGAAAAGATCAACTCAAGAAATAACTATCAATGATCTGGGATCAATGAAAATCGGTAAAATTAGACGATTCTAAACCAAGAAATCATGATCTTATACGTCATTCAAAAATTGAAGACTTATCACAAAGAGTAGTATCTCTTATATAAAACAAAGTGTCCTGACTGACTAACTCATAATCGCCCAGCCAAAACTATTGAAGTTAGAAACATGAAATTTTGGGGATATGTTCATTGTATGTCGAAAACGACCACTAAGGAAGGGTTTTTGGATATTCAGGTTCTAAAGGGGTGTTAACGGGATTAAACCTGCATTTCATTGAATAACAATATTTCACGAGTGGTTTCATTTGGGGATGTAATACTCGGCATATAAACTAATCATTAAAAATAAGCAGACATGTGTGTAAGGGTTTTTCGATGTGGTGTATATTGTGAGGTGAAAGGGGTGAAAAGTCGGGGTTGAAGGATTCTTAACGGGGTGTGTATCTCTTAAACGACATAGGCGAGAAGTTTGAAAGTCAGCGGGAAAAAATAGCTTAAAAATAAGTGAATAGGTGTCCGACCGTTTTTTCATAAATCCAATTTAAGGGGCCAATGGGGAGGGGGTGAAATTCTGGAAGAAAAAAACGAAAGAAAGTGTCCTAACTGACTGACTCACTCGCTCATCAAACTCAGGAAAAAATCAGCTTAAAAATAAGTAAAAAAAGGAAGCTTGTAGTTTAACGTGACCGTTAATCTTGAGATCATGAGCCACGGGACCTCCTTTTTACGTGGAATCCGAACCACAGGACATGGCATTTCACTTCGAAAGTCTCAAATGCATTGACCGGGAATCGAACCCGGACCACCTTGTTGAGAGGCATACAGCTAGACCGCTGAGCCACCATGCCCCCCAAAATTAAAAAATAAGTAAATAGGTATTTGACCGTTCTTTCGTAAATCCAATTTAAGGGGCCCTTGGGGAGGGCAGAAATTCTGAAAGAAAAATAAATGTCCTGACTGTCTCACTCACTATCATCGTCCAGCCAAAACTATTGAAGTTAGAAACATGAAATTTTGGGGATATGTTCGTTGTATGTCGAAAACGTCCACAAAGGAAGCATGTTTGGATATTCAAGTTCTAAAGGGGTGTTAAGGGGGTTAAACCTGCATTTCATTGAATAACAATGTCACACGAGTGGTTTCATTTGGGGAAGTAATACTCGGCATTTAAACTAATCATAAAAAACAAGCAGACACGTGTGTAAGGGATTTTCGATGTGGTGTATATTATGAGGTGAAAGGGGTGAAAAGTGGGCGTTGAAGGATTCTTAATGGAGCGTGTATCTCTTAAACGACATAGGCGAGAAGTTTGAAAGTCAGCGGGAAAAAATAGCTTAAAAAATAAGTGAATAGGTGTTCGACCGTTATTCCATAAATTCAATTCAAGGGGCCAATGGGGAGGGGTGAAATTCTGAAGAAAGAAAAAAAGGAAAGAAAGTGTCCTAACTGACTGACTGACTCACTCACTCACTCATCAATCTGAGGGGGAAATAAAACAGCTTAAAATAAGTAAATAGGTGTTCGACAGATCTTTCATAAATCCAATTTAAGGGGCCCATTGGGAGTGGTGAAATACTAAAAAATAAAAAATAAAAATAAATGTTCTGACTGGCTCACTCACTATAATCGCCCAGCCAAAACTATTGAAGTTAGAAACATGAAATTTTGGGGATATGTTCATTGTATGTCGAAAACGACCACTAGGGAAGGATTTTTGGATATTCAGGTTCTAAAGGGGTGTTAACGGGATTAAACCTGCATTTCATTGAATAACAATATTTCACGAGTGGTTTCATTTGGGGATGTAATACTCGGCATATAAACTAATCATTAAAAATAAGCAGACATGTGTGTAAGGGTTTTTCGATGTGGTGTATATTGTGAGGTGAAAGGGGTGAAAATTCGGTGTTGAAGGATTCTTAACGGGGTGTGTATCTCTTAAACGACATAGGCGAGAAGTTTGAAAGTCAGTGGAAAATAATCAGCTTAAAAATAAGTGAATAGGTGTTCGACCGTTTTTTCATAAATCCAATTTAAGGGGCCAATGGGGAGGGGTGAAATTCTGGAAGAAGAAAACGAAAGAAAGTGTCCCAACTGACTGACTCACTCACTCATCAAACTCAGTAAAAAAATCAGCTTAAAAATAAGTAAAAAAGGAAGCTTGTAGTTTAACGTGACCGTTAATCTTGAGATCATGAGCCACGGGTCCTCCTTTTTACGTGGAATCCAAACCACAGGACATGGCATTTCACTTCGAAAGTCTCACATGCATTGACCGGGAATCGAACCCGGACCGCCTTGGTGAGAGGCATACAGCTAGGCCGCTGAGCCACCATACCCCCCAAAATTAAAAATAAGTAAATATGTATTTGACCGTTCTTTCATAAATCCAATTTAAGGGGCCCATGGGGAGGGCTGAAATTCTGATAGAAAAATAAATGTCCTGACTGTCTCACTCACTATCATCGTCCAGCCAAAACTATTGAAGTTAGAAACATGAAATTTTGGGGATATGTTCGTTGTATGTCGAAAACGTCCACTAAGGAAGCATGTTTGGATATTCAAGTTCTAAAGGGGTGTTAAGGGGGTTAAACCTGCATTACATTGAATAACAATATATCACGTGTGGATACATTTGGGGATGTGATACTCGGCACATAAACTAATCATTAAAAACAAGCAGACACGTGTCTAAGGATTTTTCGATGTGGTGTATATTACGAGGTGAAAGGGATAAAAAGTGGGGGTTGAAGGATTCCTAACGGAGCGTGTATCTCTTAAACGACATAGGGGAAGAGTTTGAAACTCAAAGGAAAACATCAGCTTAAAAATAAGTAAATAGGTGATTGACCTTTTTCATAAATCCAATTTAAGGAGCACATGGGGAGGGGTGAAATTCTGGAAGAAAAACGTTCAATAAGGAAGGATTTTTGGATATTCACTCATCATCGACCAGCCAAAACTATTAAAGTTTGAAACATGACATTTTGGGGATATGTGTTTCGAATGTCGAAAACGTCAACTATGGAAGGATTTTTGGATATTCAGATTCTAACGGGGTGTTAAGTGGGTTTAACCTGCATTTCATTGAATAACAATATAACACAAGTGGTTTCATTTGGGGATGTGATACTCGGAATATTAACTAATGTTTAAAAGAATAAGCAGACACGTGTCTAAGGGTTTTTCGATGTGGTGCATATTATGAGTTGAAAGGGTTGAAAAGTGGGGGTTGAAGAATTCTTAACGGAGCATGTATCTCTTAACGACATACGCGAGAAGTTTGAAACTCAGCGAAAAAAATCATCTTAAAGAAAAGTAAATAGGTGTTCGACCGTTCGTTCATCAATCCAATTTAAGAGGCCCATGGGGGTAGGGGGTGAAATTCTGAAGAAAAGAAAGGAAACTCAGGGTAAAACAGCTTAAAATAAGTAAATAGATATTCGACAGTTTTTTTTATAAATCCATTTTAAGGGGCCTATGGGGAGGGGTGTAATTCTGGAAAAAAGAGGAAAAAAGTGTCCTAACTGACTCACTCACTCATCAAACTCGAAAAAAAAAACCAGCTTAAAATAAGTAAATAGGTGTTCGACCGTTTTTTCATAAATCCAATTTAAGGGGCCTATGGGGAAGAGTAACATTCTGGAAGAAAAACGTCTACTATGGAAGGATTTTTGGATATTAACTCAATCATCGACCAGCCAAAACTCTTCAAGTTAGAAACATGACATTTTGGGGATATGTTTGTTGGATGTCGAAAACGTCTACTAAGGAAAGATTTTTGGATAATCAAGTTCTAAAGGGGTGTTAAGGGGGCTACACCTGCATTTCATTGAATAACAATATCCTCGAGTGGTTTCATTTGGGGATGTGATACTCGGAATATTAACTAATGATTTAAAAAAATAAGCAGACACGTGTCTAAGGGTTTTCAATGTGGTGTATATTATGAAGTGAAGGGGAAGGTGTGGGCATAGAGGTTTTTTACTAGTGTAATTTTATGATTTGTACTGTTTTTCATAGGAATTTAGGTAAATGGACTTTGTGTTTAGTCGGTGTGTTTAATATACTGTATCTCATTTATTTCCTATTTACGTTTGTGGTCGGAAACCGTGTTGTGATTTTGAATCGAATTTTATACAGGCGATGCGACATGACGTAGGGGAGATTTGGATATATATGTGCCATTGTTGTGCTATAGTGTCTTTATAGTGTGATTGTTTACGGTCTTTACCAAATTATTATCATTATTATTCAAAATTATACGATACATCAGTCATAGCATTCGTGATTGAGACGTTGCTAAGTGTAGGCCTACTCTTTACAACTATAATATTCGCGGGTGAAGCCGCGACGGGTAATGCTAGTACATATATATATATATATATAACTAGCAGGTACCCGCGGCTTCGCTCGCGTCATAATCGTGTCATATTGTAATTCAATGCAATGCAGGTTTAACCCCGTTAACACCCCTTTTTAACCTGAATATTCAAAAATCCCTCCTTAGTAGACGTTTTCGACACACAACAAACATATCCCCAAAATATCATTCTTCTAACTTTAATAGTTTTGGTTGGTCAATGAGAATGAATATCCAAAAATCCTTCCTTAGTGGACGTTCTTCTTCCAGAATTTCACCTCTCCCGATGGGCCCCTTAAATTGGATTTATGAAAAAAAAAACCGGTCGATCACCTATTATTTTTATTTTATTTTATTAAGCTGATTGTTTTACTCTGAGTTTCAAACTCCTCGCCTATGTCGTTTAAGAGATGCACGCTCCGTTAGGAAACCTTCAACCCTCACTTTTCACCCCTTTCACTCATAATATACACCACATCGAAAAACCATTAGACATGTGTCAGCTTATTTTTAGCCTATTTTCAATTTTGAAAAAATAGGCTTATGAGATCACCTTTTGTCCGTGTGTGTGTGCGCGCGTGTGTGTGTGTGAGGTGTGTGTGTGTGTGTGTGTGTGTGTCCCTAATAAAATCTAAACGGCTGGAGCGATTTCAATGAAAATCGGTAAGTTCATAGCACTATTCCCGGCGACCTCGACCATGCCCTTCAAATTTTGTTACGTATCTCCAATCCAACATGGCGGCTGTGCGAAATATTTCACTAGCATTCAATATCTCCGAAACTATTACCGATATCGCCCTGAAATTGTGTACGGTGATAAAGGGCACTACTAGAAGTTCACCTATGAGACTTTCAAAAACCTGGTGACTACAAAACCAACATGGCGGTCAAGCGAATTTGAGACTTTAAATAGACTTTTCTCGCGATTTAACTATCCAAACGTAATGAAACATGATACAGCAAATGTTTATACACATTGTAATGCACTGGAGTCTAATTTAGTTCAATTGTTTACATAAACTCAAAATGGCGGCTGTGCGAAATATTTCACTGACATTCTATATCTCCGAAACTATTACAGATATCACCCTGCAATTTTGTACGGTGATAAAGGGTACTGATACAAGTTTACCCATGTATATTTCATAAACCTGTAAAGTACAAAACGAACATGGCGACCAAGCGAATTTGAAATATTTTAATATATACTTTTCTCGTGATTTAACTCTCTGAGCGCAAGGAAATGAGGTACAGTAAATCATTTTGCAGATTGTAATGCACTGCCATCTAATTTAATTCAATTGTTTACATAACCTCAAGATGGCGGCTGTGCGAAATTTTAAAATTAAGTTTTTTTTCTTGTGTCGTAATCATGCGATCGAAGTGAAAGTTTGAATAATGAACCTAGGCAATAATTGTCCTTGAATGGTATATAACTCTATGGCCTATACATATAACAATCCTAAATGGCGAGCTTCCAAAATATTTAGACGGTTCTCAAGATCTATGAATCTTTTACAGCAACCAAACTGTATTTTTTAATGTTCATAGAGACTATGAACATATGTTCACCTATAGAACTTTCAGTAACCTGTCAGTTTAACATAGAAGGCATTAGTAGAGCCAAGAGTGAGTATTTATCAAGCATTTTACAGAAGCATTCAGTTGACATTGTGGTACTACAGGAAACTCATACAGAGAACATTGGACAGTTATTGGCACGGGGAAAGATACCAGGATTTAAAATGATAGCAGCTCATGACCATGCTAAATATGGAATTGCTACTTACATTAGAAATAACATTTGCAACTACAGTCCCTTACCAGCAAGCGATCATCCAACTTATTTCTCCTCCTCAGTACAAATAGAAGACATTGTGGTAACGAATATTTACAAGCCACCTACTGTAACATGGCCTGATCCCATTCCCATAATACCCTCACAAAATAACATCGTCCTTGGAAATTTCAACAGCCACCACACATCTTGGGGCTATACACAAGACGATGATAATGGAACTAAGGTCACTGAATGGGCTGAAGCAAACAACCTTGCGCTAATATATGACCCTAAAGACATTGGAACGTTTCACTCTGGCCGTTGGAAATGCGACTACACTCCAGACCTTTGTTTTGTCTCGCACAGTTTTATGTCACCATCTTGCCGTGTTAGGAGACAAGTGCTCAATAACTTCCCTCACAGCCAGCATAGACCAATCATTTACCAAATAGGAATTCAGATCCCAGTTATACAATCTACACCCAAACCACGCTGGAACTTTCAGAAAGCAGACTGGGATGCTTATGCCAAGTCTACTGATGCCAACATCAGATGGATTAAACCTGTCCCAGAGAACTACATGAGGTTTGTGGGCTTAATAAAATCAGCAGCAAAATCATGTATTCCTAGAGGGTTTCGTAAAGACTATATACCGGGTTGGAGTGAAGAGTCCAGCAGACTGAGTGAGGAATTCGAGGAAAATAGCAGCCACGAGAAAGCAACAGATTTACTACTGTCACTTGATCTTGCTAGAAAAGAGAAGTGGGTGAAAACTGAACAAGACATGAATTTCACCCATTCTAGCAGAAAAGCATGGTCACTTATTCGGAAATTTGATCCCACATCCGTACCCCCGAATCAACATTCTCCAATCAAGGTAGAAGCAATAGCAAATCACCTCGTTTCTATCTCTAAAACAACAAGGAATAAACTGACCACGAAAGGGGTTAAAACTGAGCTTAAACAGGCAAAACGAGAAACCCAACCGCACGCCACCTATTCACAACCTTTCACATCGCAAGAGATAGACAAGGGATTAAAATCACTCCGAAATGGCAAAGCTGCAGGACTAGATGGAATCTACCCAGAACTCCTAAAAAGCTGTGGTCCAGCTACAAAAAGATGGCTCGTTGCGTTCTTCAGATCCATACTTCAGTCAGGAAGACTACCCCCAATCTTCAAGAAGTCAAAAATTATCGCCCTTCTGAAACCAGGAAAGGATCCAACTCTCCCACAAAGCTATCGACCTATTGCTCTACTCTGCGTCACCTACAAGTTATTAGAAAGACTGATACTGAACCGAATAGCACCGGCCATCGAAGCAATCCTTCCAGTTGAGCAGGCAGGGTTCCGGCCCGGCCGTGACTGCATTGACCAAGTACTGTCCTTGTCCACGTATTTGGAGGTTGGTTTTGAGAAGAAATTGAAAAACGTCTCTGTCTTCTTAGATCTTACAGCTGCATATGACACAGTTTTGAGGGAAGGTCTTATGCTTATACTTATTAAAGCTGTTCCTTGCATAAAAATTGCAACACTAATTGACAGAATGTTAAATAACCGGCAATTTCAAGTTCACTCAGAACACATCAGAAGCAAATTCCACAAAGTCAATAATGGTCTGCCACAAGGGTCGGTTCTATCTCCTGCCTGAAACAGTGTCCCGAACGTTCATATATGCGGTCGATATTTGCCTTACAATTCAGCGACCCAACTTCGCAGAAGCTGAAATGGTTCTTTATCGAGACCTCGAACTGTTGGATGACTATTTTCAAAGGTGGTATCTACATCCTAACCCACAGAAAACAGTGACATCTACATTTCATCTAAACAACGCAGAAGCTAACTACCATCCAAGGCTATTCCTCAAGGGTCATGAACTACAATATTGTGCCAATCCCAGTTATTTAGGAGTAACATTGGATAGGTCTCTTACGTACAAACATCATCTGCAGAAAACCGCCAACAAACTAAAATGTCGTAATAATATTCTCCAAAGACTGGCTGGAACTTCTTGGGGAGCGGATGGAAACACTTTACGGACAACATCTTTGGCCTTGGTCTATTCTGCAGCAGAATACTGCTCTGGTATCTGGCTTAATAGTGCTCACACACAGCTAGTAGATTCACAACTTCGCCAAACCATGCGGATCATAACTGGTACACTTCGTGCTACACCGATCAAATGGTTACTGGTACTCAGCAATATAGTACCTCCACATATCAGGAGACAAAAGGCCCTTTTTCAGCTGTGGACAAGAATGTTGAAGAATGAACATCTACCTGTTCATGAGGATATCAGACAGAAATGCACCCGCCTTAAGTCTCGTCAGCCTGCTTGGAAGACGGCTGTGAAATTAACATCCAGCTCCTTCAACTCCACTTCTAAGTGGTCAACAGAGTGGTCTTTATCGCCACCTCGTGCAATAGTGGACATCAATAATCCATCTACAAAACTGGCAGGCTTCGATCTGCCACGCTGCACCTGGAGTAGACTAAATCGCATGAGATGTGAAGTAGGTAGAACATGATCTACTTTACACACATGGGGTTGGTCAGTTTCCCCCCATTGTGATTGTGGGGAGGTTCGCCAAACAATAAAGCACGTAGTGCAGGAATGCCCACTCCGTGCTTTCTCTGGCACCATGGAAGACCTCAATTCAGCAACACCGGAAGCAGTGAAGTGGGTAGCGGAATTGGACATTCACATTTAGTGAGACGTACATCACTCACACTCAATGTTTACAATCTCAAGCTTCGTAAATTGCTTTGTATATACATGATAATTTGTATTTACTCTCTACTTATCTTCCACTGGATATGTAAATAGTTTATAGGTTGTTTTCATCATACGCTAAATAAATAAATAAGTAACCTGGTGAGCACAAATCCAACATGGTAGCGACGCGAAGTATAAATATTTAAATGGACGTTTCTCGCGAATTAACTACCCGAGTGCCGTGAAACGTTGCACGTTAAATGCTTATACAAATGTTGATCCACTGGCATCTAATTTATTTCAATTGTTTGCATAATCACAAGATGGCTGCTGTGCGTAATTTTAAAATCTCGTTTTTACTTCTGGTGTTATAATCATGCGATTGAAGTTTGAATACCACACGTACACAATAATCTTAATGTAATACAGTAGTACAAAAATAAAAATCCAACCTGGCGACCATCTGAAATATTTAGACGGTTCTCAATATCTACGAATCTGTTACAGCAATTAAACTGAAATTTTGTATGTTGATAGAGGCAATTAACATGAGCAGGATATATGAAAATAGGCTGTATAGTTCTACACGGAACTACTTGCTAATGATTAGTTTATATGCCAAGTATCACATCCCCAAATGAAACCAGTCGTGAGATATTGTTATTCAATATAATAATGTCGTATGGCCTCGGCTGCCTAGTGCAAGCTTTGCTATTTGACACCCAGAGGGTAGCTTGCATGTCGAATTTCGTAGTTCATTGACTATGAAAGTCAAGGAGGTTAGATGTTAGATATCTAATCTCCTTGAACACAATAGCGCTTTCTAGTAGATAAATGAGGAACTTTGTGCTGGCGGAAACTCCCGAGATTAATTTCGCCATTATGAACTCGGCCTACTGAATTCAAATGGGTTCTTTGACATGCCAACATCGTATGACATGCGTATCGTATTTTTGCCGCCTTTCAAAAATCACTTACCACGGTCAGGGGCGAACCTGCAATCTTGGGGTTAGTAGACCGACACGCTATCCACTCACCCACCGAGGCAAGCTATTGTTATTGTTATTCAATGAAATGCACGTTTAACCCCTTAACACCCCGTTAGAACGTGAATATCCAAAAATCTTTCTTTGGTGGACGTTTTCGGCGTACAACGAACAAAACCCCAACTGTGCCACTCCAACCCTAGCCTGGGACATTCGCCACGAGGTTCAGAGTTGAGCGGTGCCCTAGTGGGACTTCAGGCCAAGACCTGGGGAGCGGACGGCTGGTGCATAACCAGAGGTCCGGTTAGGAATTGACTGCATGCATGGAAATAAAAGAATGAAAGGTAACATTGACAAAATATAATTAAACCAAGATCCATACACAACGGGTACACAAGAAACAAGGGCATATTGAATAATTTCACATACAGACATATTAAAACAAACCAAGCCTAGCCCGACTCGAAATAAACAAAAATATATGTAATGAAAAACCCCAAAGGCAAGGTGCGTCAGAACCCAACGCAAATACGAGAGGTGAAAACAACTTGCGGAACGAAATCCGTTTCTAAAATACATGCATGGATAAGAATCCCCATGACGACACGCGATCAGCAATGCGTAAAGAAAATCAAAATTCACAAGAAATGTTAAGTAAATACACAAGAAATGTTCAGTAAATACACAACAAATGTTCCCCGGGAACAAGCAAGATAACAATCAAAAGATGCTGTAACAAATCCAAAAGCCGAGGTGTTACATGTTAGAGGTAACAAAACAAACAAAACAAAAACCGAACTGTTTTCCCAGCCCGAAAATACATAAGAAATTGCATAAAATAATACACACAAATTTAAATAGAAAGCTGTAATATAGGCCGCAGACAAAATATAAGTTAGTCTCTTAGCACAAGAAATTAACACACGCAGTAAGTGATGCTATGTTCTAAAGTTAGTTTTTCTCGAAAATTTTCTTGAAGAAACGCGAGAATCGCACAATCTGTTCTTTTATGGTTTTATGCCCATTCCAAAATGTCATCTTCAAAGCTTTACCTTATTTTCGTGGGACTCCGGGAAGAACACGAGGCATCTTCCCGGAGCCCGACACCAACATGTCTAGACTATGTACCAGTCTTTGCCATAATGACGCCGATAGAGCTCCTATCTGCTTCAGTCCAGCACATACGCACCAAAACGCGTCACTCACACACAGTTCAACCAACCAAACACGGGGATGAAACGACTCGGGCTGCCGAGCACACAATTGAGTGCAATTTGTTCCAAGTTGGCATCATTGGTTACTGACCAATTGAGCGTTGCCAAGCGTAGTGGTTTACTGCGCGTTAGCCCAATGCGATGTTGCCGGTTGGTTGACGACTCTGCAAAGTTTAGCGTGAGAATTGAAGCTTTTCACATTTCCCACAGGGCTGTCCACTGTTAGTAGGGGAACACAAAGTTCAGTTGATGGTCCAATTCCAGATTTTGAAATAAATGGTAGGGGGAACAAGGGTTTTCTTAATTCCCTTAGGGTTACACAATCTGCAGGGATGTACAAACACAAGTCCAGGGTTTTGCAAGGTTCTGGTCCAAGGTTGGAAGAATAAATCCTCCCGGGTTTGAATGTCAATTTGTCACATCCTCCGCCCCCGAAACTTCACCATGGGACTAGCGCTGAAGTCATGGTGAACAGGTAGGCACCTTGGCAGTCGAAGGGCCCCTCCAAGAGCCTCCAGCAGATCCTGGAGTAGGACCCTGAGATAGAAAACGCCAACATTCCTGGTATGGTACCTCCAACCCTAGGCCTAGGTTGGGAGTACTCCAGCCAAATAGAGAAGCCCGGCTGAAACATACATTAGTACAGCAGCAACAAGTCCAGGTTGACATCCCGGGGCAGGGACCAGCACGTTGCCTCTTACCACACCACCTTAGTTCACATTAAGATTCCCTTATAGGGAACGGATGCTCCGGGCTAGCAAGCTAGCACTGAGCAAGGTTACACCACACTGTTATTGGGTGAAAAAAAGAAATTCACACGAGGATATGGTTCTGTAGTGCACGAAGCTCACTGAAGCGTTTATGTCGAAATAGGGATACTTCACAAGAAGTCAGTTTAGTTCAGGGCTTAGTAAAAGGTCCACTGAAAGAATTCACTGGAAAGGGCAACCACTTTACCGAAGCACAGAAGTTAATAATAATAAAATAAACTTCCAAAAACAATGACAATTACATAATATTTAAGTTATTTTACAGAAATTATTTTACAATGACACGGGAACCCAAAGTTTACAGGGAACCTACCAAAAGGGAGTAGCTAGTTTCCCATCCAAAACAGTTAAACAATTGAAAATTTATAAAATTTACTAGATGGGCCTCACGCAATATGTGAACTCAGAACCACCAGAGAAAGCAAGACATAATTAAAATAGTTACACAACATACAAACCATTCAACCTTGGATCGTCCCAGTATATGAAACACACTACAATTACATAAGAAAGAAAGCCCCTGTCTCATATCGCAAGTTACTGCCCCTAACCGCCCACGGGGGCCACACGAGGAACGCCGGAGACAGCAACCAACGTCCATGAGAACAAGAAACCATGGGGACCACGTTTAGATTACAACACTCGCCTACGACCAATGCTAATACCACCAAAACTTTATCAAAAATTACAACATCGACTTCACAATAGTTACCAGAGGGTGGCAATCGAACTCAGGACACCTAGGTGACCACACCCAAACAAGGAATGACATCACATAGCCAAAAACAATACCCTAAATTTACAACCTAAAAAAAATCTTCCCAAACGACAACCAGTTCAAACTGCTACCACAAGGCACGAAACCCAAGCAGAAACTGAATTTTACAACAACCAACCCAGTACACAGGCTGTACCTCATTACTACCAACAGGAATGTAAAAATTCCACACCAAAGCACATAGCTTGACAAAATTCCAAAATGAGCACAACATTAGCATAATACCATATCTACAAACTCACCCAAGTTAACATGGTCCACCATAAAAAACACAAATACCAACCAAACTCGCACTCACACACTCCCCAAACGACTAACAGAATACTACAGCACTACAATGAACACCGAAAGGAGTCATATGATACACGTCAAAAGGCACGGGGCAGTTAATGTCCCCAAATTCACATATTTTCCAACCTAAAAACTTCCCACAGCCTCAGCGTCTCGAAACATTTCACAGAATTACAATCCACCGGAGTGGTAAATGATACATTTCAAAAGGCACGGGGCTGTTAATATCCCCAAAGAAATACACACCTAACACGCAACGAGAATAAGATCACAAACTTGAAATATCTCCCCAAAAATTTAAATTCTATACATTCAATACTACAGTCTGATCCAACTCTAATGTACAGAACAGCTGACTGACATCTTGGTAGAGCATTCAGTCCAACAGCTGAAGCTCTCCAAACTGAAATCACACCCAATGTAACGGGGGTTCGCACAAAATTTATTTCCAACCTACAACTCTCGAAAATTGAGACAATATTAGTAAGTCAGCATTCTAACTGAACATTTCTGCAGAATTCAAAGAACCCACTGACCAACCCATCTAAATACACCCTCAACTCACCAGAAATTGCACTTTAAGGTAGTTCAGATTAACATAATTTTTATAACCAACACGCCAGTACAACGGAACAGCACATCAGACTCAGAATCACCCTGAGACGTTCTACAACATTTCCAAAATCACATACCAAATTAACAAAATTTGCATCAATTTTACTTCAAAGGAAAATAATTTCCAAAATCACACAACCCGTAAACACGACGAGAAAAGACACCACCAACAGGAGCAGACAACAGTTACTCGTGAGGATTACAAAAGATAGCATAACAGATTGACTTCAGCGGAACAACTGGGTCATCCCCCGTCCAACAGGACTCGACAACATCGCATCCACAGGAAATGAAACATTCCAAATTCACAGTTTATAACTTCTCAGTTTCTCGTTCGCCAGCAGGCTTACAGTATGATAAATGAGTCCTAAAAACGCGCTTCCTTACTCGATCTTCCAACAACACGGTCACCTTAGAAGGGAAGGACAAGATTTTATAGGGTCCCATAAATTTCGGTTGGAGCTTTCCTGACACCTGATGACCGGGGGCCTTCGGCCAGAAGTTCTTCGCATACACTAGGTCTCCGACAGAATATCCACTTTCCTTACGACCCAAGTAATATCTCTTGGCAAGCTCATCGTGCGAAATCTTGATAGCTGCCTTGGCTTCTTTCCAGATTTCCCTAAAACGTTCAGGACAGGGCTGGTCAGGCAGAAGATCATGAAGCGACCATAAGTTAGTTAGAGGGGAATTTGGCACAAACGCATACATAAGAGAGAAAGAAGTCTTACCGTGCGATTCATGCTCAGCGGTGTTAAAAGCATAAGCTAGCCAGTGGAATGATGAGTCCCACTTGGCATGGTTATCTCGATGGTAGGCGTTAAGCGCGGCTCTCAAATTGCGGTTAACCCTTTCAGCCAGACTAGGGTTAGGATAATACGGCATAGTAGTTATATGGGAGATAGAGTAGTCAAATAAAAATTTTCTAAATTGATGAGAAAGGAAAGCTTTAGCATTATCGGAAATTAGATATTGACAAGGGCAACAAGAAGCAAAAATCACCTACAAACACTTGATGACGGTAAAAGAATTACACATTCTTGTGGGAAAAATCCATGAAAACTGGGAAAAACCATCCACACAGACAAAGGCAAAGTGGTTTCCCACCCTGGACCTTCGAAACGGGCCCACGAAGTCGATATACAGCTTTTCCATGGGTCTGGATACAGTTTAGGAAGCTAACTTACCAATTTTACCACTAACAGCAGGCTTACTCACATTGCAACTATGACATCCCAGTACAAATCTCCTCACATCTTTATCGAGACCCATCCAAACGAAAGACTGTCTGATCTTCTGTCTTGTTTTGAAAATCCCCTGATGACCTCCAGCAGGTGACTCGTGAAAATACGTCAGCATGCCATTTACAAGCTGAGCAGGCAAGACAACCTTAGGCTTCTTATAGCGCTTAGCTACACAGCTTAACACCCCAGATTTTAAGATGTAAGGCTTAATCTCTTCACCAGAACTCAATTTGACAATTAACTCACTCAAAACAGGATCTTCTTTTTGGTGCACAGCAATTTCTCCAAACAACAATGGTGAATTCACAAGCATGTGCTGAGCAGACTTTGCTCCGATTACAACTGACTCTTCAGACGAAGGAGTTTCACACCTACCATGAACTTCCTCGTTCATGCGGCTAAGGGAGTCAGCAACGACATTTTCACAACCCTTAATGTGACGGAGCGTAAACTGAAAGGATGAAATTCTGGTTGACCACCTGTCAATGCGTCCAGTGGTCCTGGGTTTAGCTAGGACCCAGCTCAGGGCCTGGTTATCAGTTTCCAGATCAAAAGGAACATGCTCAACGTACATAAGGAATTTCTCCAGTCCGAACATGACTGCAAGGCCTTCCAGTTCATACACAGAATAATTTGCTTCTGCGGGGGAAAGAGTTCGAGAAGCAAAACCAATAGGACGTCTACCTATCTCACTGTCTTGTAGCAGAACGGCGGCTACAGAACCTAGAGAAGCATGAGTCTGAATGGTGAACCTCTTACTGAAATCCGGGACTGTGAGAACAGGAGCATCAAAAGCTGCTTGCTGCGATGGACCCCATTCAAACTTCACTCCAGACCTACGTAGACAGTTAAGTGGCACTGCACGTTGTGCAAAATTTGGAATAAATTTACGGAAAACCCCAATCATTCCCACGAAGCGGGCCACAGCTTTTACATTCTTAGGAGGTTTGAAATCTCTGATTCCTTGGGTTCGGGAGTCATCGACCGAAACACCATCAGCAGAAATGACATGCCCAAGAAAAGCAATCTTAGGTTTAGCGAATGACACCTTAGCCAATTTTACAGTTAGACCAGCAGATTTTAATCTCTCAAAAACTTCGGGCAGATGGTGCACAAGATCTTCAAACGTCGTCCAGGTAATGATACAGATAGTAAAATTTAATGCCAGAAAACACATGATCAAGAAGCCGACTGAGCACAGCGCCCCTGTAGACAGACCAAACGGTAACCTACAGTTTTCAAAAAGGTTCCAGTCCGTGGCGAACGTAGTGAGGTGTTTAGACTCCTCAGACAAAGGAATTTGATACTACGCCTGATTTCAATCGGTGAGACTATAGTATTTAGCGTTTTTAAACCAAGGAAAACAGATGTGCGGGTCAGGAAGAGGGATGGATTCTAAGACAACCTTTTTGTTTAACCTCCGGTAGTCCACGACTGGTCGAAAACCACCATTGGGCTTCGGGACAAGAAACTTGGGTGACGAATAAGCTGACGTGGAGGGTCGGATCACTCCATCGGCTAACATTTGATCAATTATCTTCTTCAGCTCCATCATATTAGGTGGGCTTAGACGGTAAGGAGGATATCTTACAGGGAGATTATCGGTAACTTCTCTTTTATATTCCAAAATTCTAGTCATTCCCAAATTGTCGGTAAACACATCAGGATAACACCCACATAAATCACGAATTATTTATGCCTGAGCATCAGACAAATGGCTTAGATCCAAGGATTCAACTCCGGCAGACAAGGTGGGCTCCGTGTCAACATTGACAACGTGAGCACCAACAGCAGAAAAATCAGAAGAATAGAACCTTAATTTTACCTCAGTACAAAACCTAAACCAAAACGACTTATGTTGCATGTCTAACAACAGACCGGTGTGACCAAGAAAATTAGCTCCAAGAATGAGGGGACCAGATAAATCTTTTACTACCCAAAATGAAAATTTCCAAGTGAAATTGTGAATACGCACCTTAAATTTTGCAGAACCAAGGACGTCAATTTGGAACCGTTGGCTGACACTAACCCAACGTTGACTTTAGACAAATTTCCCAATTTACAGATTTGTTTCATGGCCAAGTACCAATTCTCACTGACCAAAGATGCAGCACTTCCTGAGTCTAGCAAGGCGATTACACAGGCATCATTGATCGAGACTTCGACCATGGGGGAAGGCAAAATATTATTTTCAGAAATCCTCGAACAGACACCATTATCTCCGAAAGGTTTGGCATCGTCCTGCGCCATTTCGTTCTTCAAAAGACCCGATAAGTTCTTAGCAGGATGAATACCACGATGTCCGTTCCCAACCCGTCAATTACTTTTCTTCATCTGACAGTTACGTTGAATATGACCGGGGCGACCACACCCGTAGCATTTCACAGGACGGTTAGAATTATTGCTGACATTGTTTCGGTCAGGATTTTGGTTGAAATTACTTGACCCAGACGGGGGTCGAACAGGATTAACACCAGGAGGTGCAGCCCAAGCAGCATACCTCAAGAAATCCACAGAGCGCACGGACTCAGCCAAAATAGCAACCTCGCAAAGCTCGCCAACGGTACTTGTAGGAGTGCCAACACTCAGACAATTTCGAAATTCCGGAGTTGCACCAGTCTTAATCAGTTTCACAACTTCTGATTCTGGCATATCCAATCCGAACACTTTCACAAATTTAGATATATCCATGATGTAATGACTTGGAGGTACGCTGATACTCTGAGCACGATACAGATAACGCCCTTTCACGGAATCCAAAGACCTCACCGGCACGAAAACTCTCAACACTTCTGCCATGAAATATTCAATGCTCCTACCATTACACATGGCACTAGTTACGTATGTCCGAACAATATCAGAAGTGTGAGGAGATATCAGCTGAAATACCATTTTATCACTTACACCGAACTGTACTGCACATTCACGAATTTCGACCAGTATCCCGAGAAACTCCACAACCTCTTCAACAGTGTCCATTCTCCGACCATACAATTTACAAATAAAATTCATAATAGGATGATTTACGGGACCAAAACTAGCCATAGGGTAAACAGAATTGGAATCATGGTCACTACACGCATCATGACCTGGCATCCCAAACAGTGTATTCCCTAGAACAGAATCGTAGTTTCTAGGCTTTACAGAAGAACCGGGGTTATGCCCCAAACTAGAATTGGCACCATGGCATCCTTGAAAACCAGAATTAATATTTACGGCACCCTCAGAACTGGAATTTTGTTTCAATGTAGGGTGCTGATAACCCACACTACCCAATGACTGAAATGACGGAACAGGAAAAGCAGGCGGACCGCCTACGCGAGTAATACTAGACACAGAATTACAATTTGAACAATTACTACCAGTCAATGGCACAGGACCAAAAGGAAGATTAAACCTAACAGCATTACCTGGCATCGAACCCAAGGTACCATTACTTTCAGGGACCACTTGTCCAACTCGCGACCACGATTCAGCCTGAATTTCGTTCGGGTTTGGTACACCAATATTTAACAAGGAATTGGGCATCATAGAAGGTGAAGAAAATGCATCACCAGCATGTGGTACTGGATGTGTTTTAGGTCTCTCAACATTTGAAACACTATCAACATTAACAGAAGGATTAATACTTAGAAAATCAACAATTTTACGTTCAGCAGCTCGAAAATCACCAGGAATACATGAGCTCTGTCCAAAATCAATATTGCTAGCTGTTAAATGTGCTGGATCGCCAGCAGTCTGCATAACAGGGGGGCCAACTTGATGATTACAAGACAAGGATTCTGCATTCTGACTTCCAACGTTACTCAAGACATACATTTCTTTATCTGACACAGGCCCTGACTCCACAGCGGCAGAAATATTCAAGTCACGATCACCGACAGAGACCGAAATCATTAAATCCTCACATTGACTGACAGAATTAACGCTATCTAGCCTTTGGGCACATTCCACCAATCTAATTTGGGCAGGTAATATGTTCTTCAACACGGATATGGAACGCTCATAAGAAGAATGTAGCAGGTCGGTGCAACGGAGATACCGATATTCAATACGGGCATTTAACTTCACAAAATGAGCAGGGCTACATTGAACCTCAGAGAAACAAAAATTTACTACATTGACAATATCCTTCACAGAATTACATACTGGGGCTCACCAAATTTGAACTGGGCATCAGACAGATTGGGTACAGCAATATGAACATCGGTGGCACATTGTAAGCTTTCTCTGGCCTGCTCTCTGTCCTCGGGCACTTGAACGTTACGCAGCAGTAACTCATAAATCACCTCTGCATCTGTCAAATATTTGACAGTGATCTTGCGGTTGGCCATCGTACAGAATTATTTTCAAGAAACAAAACATATATTACACACTGACCCACAATTATAGCCTATCTATAGGGTGAAAATGAAAGGAGGGCCCATATTTTACTATTAAGTTTGTCGCATGACATGCAGTCAGGCCATGGCAAAAACATAACCATCGCATCTGTTACCACTGTGCCACTCCAATCCTAGCCTGGGACATTTGCCACGAGGTTCAGAGTTGAGCGGTGCCCTAGTCGGACTTCAGGCCAAAACCTGGGGAGCGGACGGCTGGTGCATAACCAGAGGTCCAGTTAGGAATTGACTGCATGCATGGAAATAAAAGAATGAAAGGTAACATTGACAAAATATAATTAAACCAAGATCCATACATAATGGGTACACAAGAAACAAGGGCATATTGAATAAATTCACATACAGACATATTAAAACAAACCAAGCCTAGCCCGACTCGAAATAAACAAAAATATATGTAATGAAAAACCCCAAAGGCAAGGTGTGTCAGAACCCAACGCAAATACGAGAAGTGAAAACAACTTGCGGAACGAAATCCGTTTCTAAAGTACAAGCATGGATATGAATCCCCATGACGACACGCGATCAAGAATGCGTAAAGGAAATCAAAATTCACAAGAAATGTTAAGTAAATACACAAGAAATGTTCAGTAAATACACAACAAATGTTCCCCGGGAACAAGCAAGATAACAATCAAAAGATGCTGTAACAAATCCAAAAGCCGAGGTGTTACATGTTAGAGGTTAAGAGCCACTTAGTGCGACTGAACTGTCCGACTCGCCAGCCTTGAATCGAATAATCAACAAAAGGACGCCTTGTTTAACAAAGGTTACGACCACGAGGTACCCCCCACCCCTACTTAAAAAAGCGAACTGTTTTCCCAGCCCAAAAATACATAAGAAATTACATAACATAATACATACAAATTTAAATAGAAAGCTGTAATATAGTCCGCAGACAAAATATAAGTTAGTCTCTTAGCACAAGAAATTATCACACGCAGTAAGTGATGCTATGTACTAAAGTTAGTTTTTCTCGAAAATTTTCTTGAAGAAACGCGAGAATCGCACAATCCGTTCTTTCATGGTTTTCTGCCCATTCCAAAATGTTATCTTCAAAGCTTTACCTTATTTTCTTGGGACTCCGGGAAGAACACGAGGCATCTTCCCGGAGCCCGACACCAACATGTCTAGACTATGTACCAGTCCTTGTGAATTTCACCCCTCCCCATGAACCCCTTAATTGGGAGTTATGAAAAAAAACGGTCGAACACCTATTTACTTATTTTTAAGCTGTTTTTTTCCGCTGAATTACAAACTTCTCGCTAATGTCGTTTAAGAGATGCACGCTCCGTTAAGAATTTTTCAACCCCCAATTTTCACCCCTTTCACCTCATAATATACACCATATCGATAAACCCTTAGACATATGTCTTCTTATCTTTATTGATTAATTTATATGCCGAATATCACATCCCCAAATGAAACAACTCGTGAGATATTGTTAATCAATTAAATGCAAGTTTAACCCCCTTAACACCCCTTCTGAACATGGATATCCAAAAATCCATCCTTAGTGGACGTTTTCGACATACAACGAACATATCTATAATTTCAAGTTTCTAACTGCAATATTTTTGGCTGGGGGATGATGAGTGAAGATCCGAAAATCCTTCCTTAGTGGAATTCTTTCCCCAGAATTTCACCCCTCCCCATGGGTCCCTTAAATTGGATTTATGAAAAAAAAAACGGTTGACCACCTATTTACTTATTTTTCAAGCTGATTTTTCCCCCTGAGTTTCATACTTTATGCCTCTGTCTTTTAAGAGATACTTGCTCCGTTAGGAATCCTTCAACTCTCACTTTTCACACATACAGTTCATAATATACACTACATCGAAAAACCCTTAGACATGTGTCTTCTTATTCTTAATGATGAGTTTATATGCTGAGTATCGCATCCCCCAAGGAAACCAATCGGGAGATATTGTTATTCAATTAAATACAGGTCTACGCCCTTAACAACCCTTTAGAACCAGAATATCCAAAAATCCGCCCTTAGTGGACGTTTTCGACATACAACGAACATAACCCCAAAATGCCATGTTTCTAACTTCAATAATTTTGGTTGGGCGATGATGAGTGAGTGAGAAAGTCAGGACATTTTCTTTCATTTATTTTCCAGAATTTTCACCCCTCTCATGAACCCCTTAAATTGGATTTATGAAAAAAAAAACACGGTCGAGCACCTATTTACTTATTTTAAGCTGTTTTTTTTCCAGCTGAATTTGAAACTTCTCGCCTATGTCGTTTAAGAGATACGCGCTCCGTTAAGAATCCTTCAACCCCCAATTTTCACCCCTTTCACCTCATAATATAAACCACATCGATAAACCCTTAGACATATGTCTGCTTATTTTTAATGTTTAGTTTATATGCCGAATAGCACATCCCCAAAGAAACAACTCATGAGATATCGTTATTCAATGAAATGCATGTTTACCCCCTTAACACCTCTTAAGAACCCGAATAGACAAAAATTCTTCCTTAGTTGACGTTTTCGACATACAACGAAAATATTCTCAAAATTTAATGTTTCCAACTTCAATAGTTTTTGCTGGGCGATGATGAGTGAGTCAGTCAGGTCATTTTCTTTCAATTATTTTTACCAGAATTTTACGCCCTCCCTATGGGCCCCTTAAATTGGATTTATGAAGAAAAGCTCGAACCCAGGTTAACTTATTTTTAAGATGTCTTCTTCCCCGGAGTTTGATGGGTGAGTGAATTAGTTAGTCAGTTAGGACACTTTCTCTCCTTTTTCCCCCCCAGAATTTCACCCCACCCCATTGGCCCCTTAAATTGAATTTATGAAAAAATGGTCGAACACCGATTTATTTATTTTCAAGCTGATTTTTTCCGCTGAGTTTCAAACTTCTCGCCTATGGCATTTAAGAGATACACGCTCCGTTAGGAATCCTTCAACCCCCACTTTTCACCCCTTTCATCTTATAATATACACCACATCGAAAAACCCTTAGACACATGCCTGCTTTTTTTTTAATGATTAGTTTATATGCGGAGTATCACATCCACAAATGAAACCACTTGTGAGATATTGTTATTCAATAAAATGCAGGTTTAACCGCCTTAAGACACCTTTAGAACCTGAATATACGAAAATCCTCCCTTAGTGTAAGGTTTTGACATACAACGAACATATCCCCAAAATGTCATGTTTCTAACTTCAATAATTTTAGCTGGGCGATGATGAGTGTGTGTGTAAGTGAGTCAGGACTTTTTCTTTCATTTTTTTTCTTTCAGAATTTCACCCCTCCCCATGAACCCCTTAAATTTGATTTATGAAAAACAAAAACTGTCGAACACTTATTTACTTATTTTTAAGCAGTTTTCTCTCCCTGAGTTTGAAGAGTGAGTGAGTCAATGAGTTACGACACTTTCTTTCCTGTCCCCCCCCCCCCAGAATTTCACCCCTCCCCATGGGCTCTTAAATTGGATTTATGAAAAAAAACGGTCGAACACCTATTTACTTATCTTTTAAGCTGATTTTTTTCCGCTGAGTTTAAAACTCCTCGCCCATGTCGTTTAAGAGATACACGCTCCGTCAGGAATCCTTCAACCCCCACTTTTCACCCCTTTCACCTCATAATATACACCACATCGAAAAACCCTCAGACATATGTCTTCTTATTTTTAATGATGAGTTTATATGCCGTGTATCACATTCCCCAGCGAAACCAATCGGGAGTTATTGTTATTCAATGAAATGCAGGTTTAGCCCCCTTAAGATCCCTTCAGAACCTGGATATCCGAAAATCCTCCCTTAGTGGACGGTTTTGACACACAATGATCATATCCCCTAAAATGTCATGTTTCTAACTTCAATAATTTTGGCTGAGCGATGGTGAATGAGTCAGAACTTTTTCTTTCACTTTTCTTTTTTCAGAATTTCACCCCTCCCCATGAACCCCTTGAATTGGGTTTATGAAAAAAACTGGCGAACACCTATTTACTTATTTTTAAGCAGTTTTTCCCCCTGAGTTTGATGAGTGAGTCTGTCAGTCAATCAGTTAGGACACTTTCTTTCCTGTTTTTCCCCCCAGAATTTAGCCCCCCCCCCCCCCATGGGCCCTTAAATTGGATTGATGAAAAAAACCGGTCGAACACCTATTTACTTATCTCTTTTAAGCTGATTTTTTCCCGCTGAATTTCAAATTCCTCGCCTATGTCGTTTAAGAGATACACGCTCCGTTAAGAATCCTTCAACTCCCACTTTTCACCCCATTCACCTCAGAATATACACCACATCGAAAAACCCTCAGACACGTGTCTTCTTATTTTTGATGATGAGTTTATATGCCGAGTAACACATCCCTCAATGAAACCAAGCCGGAGATATTCTTATTCAATTAAATGCAGGTGTACCCCCTTAACACCCATTTAGAACCTGAATATCCCAAAATCCTTCCTTAGTGGGCGTTTTCGACTTTCAACGAACATATCCCCAAAATGTCTTGTTTCTAACTTTAATAGTTTTGGCTGGGCGATGATGAGTCAGTCAGTCAGTCAGTCAGTCAGTCAGGACACAGGGTATTGTGGTTTTGGGTTTGGAGTCAAAGAAATGATAAATCTGTTTAGTCAGCCTGTTTCCGTCCATTCGTTTGATGGTTGGTTGGTTCTTAAGTTTAGGGGCTGCGACAACGCGGTCATGAAGACCCGTGTACTTTGGGTGTGTGTAGAATCTGTCTGATAACCGGTGTTAATTGTGATGACTGTATTAGTGTGTGTTATCTGTTATTTTTAATTTAAGAACAGACTGCAACTTAAAATTTTTCAAATAGTTACTACTTTTGCCGCCAAGCGCCACCGTCAACGACTACTAGGCCAAGTTCAAAACTTAGCTACTATACGCCACCGCAGTCGGTTCTTGGCAACGAACGTAGAAACCTAAGTGCGTTGTTTGCATTCTTAACCTATCCAATTTAGCTTCACACAGGTGTAATTAGTGGAAGGTTCTTTAACATGCCATAAATCTATGACATGGGACCACCGGCTTTACTTCCCCTCCGAAGGAAGGCATACTGAGGGATTTTTAACGCTCTTAAAAATTCCGACGGCTTCGGCCGGGTTTGAACCCGCTATCTTGGGCATAGAAGCTCAGCATACTACCGACTACGCCACCGAAGCCGCCAAACTATTCGTTTGAGATGACCGTAATACCGTGCCCGCCTTTTACGGATCGTTTCTGAAATTTTCTCCATTTCACTGGACTTCTTTTTTTTTTTTATAGTGGATGCCATTCTTGTAATTTGATCCCATTATACCTCTGACGATGTTGAGCTTTTTTTCTGTAGTTCTTCAAGGAGTCGTTTATTAGCATTTAGGGATAGGGGTTCGGCTGCATACATAACTACTGGTTTCAGAACAGTTTCATAATGACGTAGTTTAGTATTTTTGGACAGGCATTTTTTGTTGTATATTGAGCGCGATGTTTGATAGGCTATTTCGATTTTGCGTACTCGTTCCTTGAATGCTTCTTTATCCAGTCCACTTTTCATGATGATATCTCCCAAGTACTTAAATTTTTCCACTCTCTTGATCTTCCCGTATTTTGTCTGCAGTTTTGCTGGGGCGTCTTTGATGTTAGTCATTACTTCTGTTTTTTCGAATAATATCTGCAAGCCAGTTTGTTCAGCGATTTCTTTTAAAAGGTCGATTTGCATCCTAGCAGTTTCTACGTCGTTCGACAGAATGGCGATGACATCAGCGAATGCTAGACAGTCGACTATGATCCCCTTGGTTTTTGCTCCCATTCTCAGAGGGCTATACTCAGCTTCTAATCATTTTGTTCGCCAGGTCCGTATGACTTTTTCGAGAACGCAGTTGAAAAGCATTGGAGAGAGCCCGTCACCTTGTCGGACTCCCGTTTTGACTTCAAAGGAATCCGACAGACATGCCAGGAACTTAACTTTGGATTTTGTTTCAGTTAGGGTGGCTCTAATTAATCCCAGTAGTTTCAGGTCAACCTCGAATTCGTTGAGGATGTTCATCAGAACTTCGCGGTCTCTCGAATCGTAAGCCTTCTTAAAGTCCACAAAGACTGATACGTACGATTTGGACCTGAGATTGCAATATCTAATGATCGTTTTGAGGCTGTGGATCTGTTCGGCAGTTGAACGACCCTTTCTGAATCCCCCTTGGTATTCTATTTGATGCTCGACTTCGGTTTCTAATCGCTCCAGGATAGCAAGTGAGAGAATTTTGTATGTTACCGGAAGGAGGGATGTTCCTTTGCAGTTGACGTTTTTCATGCTGCCTTTCTTGAGTAACGGATGGATCCAGGCCGTTTTCCAATCTTCTGGTAGAATTTCTTTTTTCCAAATTTGTTCTATTTGCTTCTGCAAGATTTCAACCGCTTCTTCAGGACCATATTTCCAAAGTTCTGCAACTGCAGAGTGTTCCCCGGGCGCTTTGTTGTTTTTTAGTCCAGCAATGTGACGCTTGATTTCGTCTTTGTTGGGTGGTATCGATTCTGGGCATCTGCGAATGGGTTCCTCGGTCTTGATGGGATTTTTGTCTTGATCGCAATTTAGTAAGTTCTTAAAGTAATCAGCTAGAATGGTACAATTTTCTTCATTTCAGGTCGCCAGTGTACCGTCCTTCCGCTGAAAGCATAACGACGGTGGTTTATAACCCGTAAGTTTCCTTTTGAACGTTCCGTAGTACTCACTGGTGTTGTTTCTTTTACAGTCTTGATCGATCTTCTCAATAAGAGACTTTTCATATTTTCGTTTCTCAGCTCGGATCACTTTAGCTGTCTGGGCACGATGGGCTTTGTAGGTTTCCCAATCAGTTTGCGATTTTGTTGAGTAATATTGTTTCCATGCATCGAGCCTTTTCTTGAGAACTGAAACACATGAATCATTCCACCAGGCATGTTTCTTGCTTGTTTTAACATTGTGAGGTTTGAAGCCATTTTTCAGTGTTGCCTAAGTAAACAAAAGTTTGGTGCTTACCAGTCGGTCAACACGAATGTACCCAAATAGAGCTGGGTTATGCCCTGATCCTGAAATAAATTACATAAGATTAATAAATACACTAGGATGACCAGTTTCGATCGTCAAGCGATCATCATCAGATCCATTACACTTAGGCTATAACATCTATGTTTGAGAATACAGGTGAAAAATATATACAATATGCACAATTATTTAGTTGCAACAATCTAAATGAACACACTTTTATGGAGAGTTCACCCCTTTTCGCCCTACTAAAAAAAAAAAAAAACATGTCGAAAACAAGACACAACTTAGCGATACAGCCAAGCTAGATAAAAACGGGGGGAAATAGCGGTGTTTATAGGTAAATGTTAATTGGATCAGGTGTACTATGTACATTTTTCTGCAATAAACCTAGGCCGATATGCGCGGCAGTATTAAAGGTGCCGGGACGTCTTCAATAGACCGTGTACCGCTCAGTATCGATGGCTTTTTATCCCATGCGTGGCGAAGATAGTTCCACGGTCTTTAGTAGTTGCAGACTCCTGCATTCAATAGCATACACTTTTATCTAGATTTGGCAAAGTCACACAAATATACATGGTACTGACCTCTGGAAGAACATAGCAACTAAAGGGGGAGGAAGGGGAAAACCAGTTCCACCCAGCGAACACTCGGGGTTAGTCGACTACAACTGGTGTCAATGGCAACACGCAACTGCTTCAAGTTCCAGTTAAAGAGACAACTCGATAAGTATAAGCTTGCATTATTTCAGTATAACCATAGTTGATTTTGTAAAACCATATAATCACCCCTAACAGACAAATTCCGGATTTTCACCACTAATTTAGAAGTTTACCTAACATTAGATATACCACATTTAACATACACCGACTGTTGCATCACCAACACTGCAACTAAATAATTGTGCATATTGTATATATTTTTCACCTGTATTCTCAAACATAGATGTTATAGCCTAAGTGTAATGGATCTGATGATGATCGCTTGACGATCGAAACTGGTCATCCTAGTGTATTTATTAATCTTATGTAATTCATTTCAGGATTAGGGCATAACCCAGCTCTATTTGGGTACATTCGTGTTGACCGACTGGAAAGCACCAAACTTTTGTTTACTTAGGCAACACTGAAAAATGGCTTCAAACCTCCCAATGTTCACTGCTAGTCAGGCAAATCGTGAAGCCAAGAGATTCAAAACACTCGGGCTTAAACTCATGAACATAGACAAGTCAATTTGGTTCAACAAAAAATGTATGGAACTAAATCTCACCCCTAAATATGTACCAATTAAAACCGTACCGATTACACCAGCCTCAATCATTTCAACTAAACAAGCCAAAGCGCTTTGGATAAAAAGCGAACTAAGATTTGCATACATAAAAAAGCAAAAAAAAAATAAAAAAATAAAAAAATCAACCAACAACTATACGACTTTCAATTGCAACTAAGTAACTTCTGGCACGCATCCCAATGGGACAGTTTTACCGAGCACCTACATGACACCATCAAAATCAAAGCAACGAGGAAACACGAAACGCTAGAATATAAACTAAGAAAACTAGGAGAAACACAGAATAATCAACCTAGTGAACAACACACGAATAATAATGAATTCACTTTCCACAGCAGGGTAAACAACAGAACGAACGTAACCTTCTCTCAAAATGGAATGGATATGCTAGACAAAGGTTTGAAATACAACTGCACAGACGCACACACGAACCATAATATAAAACAGTTAATCGCAGATATCGAGATAGCCAGTCACAAGCTCCCAGCAGAAGACAGGGAATTAACCAAAAATCTTGCCACCAACGAAGCCAAAAAAATCCTCAAACGAGAGGGCGAAAACAATTACACTCAAAACAACAAAGAACTAAAAGAAATAAAGTCATTGAAACAAAAAATAAAAGAACATGACTTAATCATCACAAAAGAAGATAAGGGAAATACACAGTAATTTTGAACAAAACAGAATACATTAAAAAAACCGTCGAATTCCTAAACAACAACGAAATCAAGGAATTAGCAAAAGACCCCACCAATAAATTCCAAAAACAAATAAAAAGTGTATTAAAAGAAACAGAATACATATTGACCAAAGCTGAAAAGTCAAAACTAATAAACATGAACCCGAAATTACCGTCATTGAGGGGACAACCAAAAATACACAAAAATGAGTGCCCAATGAGACCAATAGTCAATTGTAGGAATGCGCCTAATTACAAAATCAGCAAAGAGTTACTAAAAATCTTAAAACGCCGTGGGTAGATTATAGGTTAGGGAATAACCCACCCACCAAGGGAAGATGATGAAAAGAAGGAAGTAGATTTGGGATTGGAAAAGAAGGATAGAAGAATAGGAGGAGAGTCCCACAAAAGTAATGAGTTTATTGTTAAACACACTTAAAGGTGTGCAAATATGTGCTCGGATACCTAAAATAGCTACGAGCTTGGTCGAGGCTAACGGGAGCCGCAGATAAGGCTTGGGCAGTTTGCCAGAGAGAACCTGTAGTGTATTTCCTCCCAAGCACGAATGAAAGTACTATAGGGAAGGGTGATGATCTGGCCAGATAAATAGTAAGAGCTTTATTAAGCATTAACGAGGGCATAAACCTAGGAGGAGCTAGGAAAGCCAGGATCCTGCCTAACTGTAGTGTCAGAGAAATGATGAATCCAAAAATAAATATCTAATTTATTTAACAATGCAGGAAGTTTGAGGAAATTAACAATTGTGCAACATAATTTGGATAAACATAGTTCATTTGAACTTTTTAACAAATGAGGTCGCAGACCTTTCCACATTAAACAGTTGCTCCAGGCAATTGACAATTTAAAAGGTTTCAAACCTTACATGTTTCTGAAATCTTTATAAGATTTGAACAAATGAACAATAAAATAATTAAAGCTTGAACGTAAATTGAAGTACAAAAAGTGCACCTTAAGAAATTCTGGAGAGAATGTTCTAGAGACAGTGACAACTTTGAAAATAACAATAATAACAACGTGAAAAATAAAATAGAAGTTCCTATAACTTCTTATATTTATACAGAGTTAATATAAGAATTATGCAAAGAGGGCAGGTCACTTACTGTGAACCTGAAGAGTTGGTCAGAAGGAAGGTTCTAGACCTCTGATACTTTGAATAAGACTCGCCAGTCAAATGAGGCAGTTTTCATTTAGCGAGACCAAAAAATAACTCACTCAAGAGTTGAGAGAATTGTTTTCCCTGCTTTTGAAGGGAGGAACAATTTAAGTTTGAAACGTGTGCTAGACACGCAATTATGCAGAATTACTTAATGATAAACCAACAAAATGGAAGGGCACTTCTTGGAATGACACCTTATAGAAAGTTACGATTTCATAAATAATGGTTGTTAGTAGAAGGTTAAGGAAAGATCATTGGGATATAGGGACAATGTTCATGGCCGTATTTAATATAACCGGACGATCGCGACGCGGTAGAAGAGTGGAGCAAGCACTGATTATCACTATAGTCTGTAAAGATGGATGCAAAGTTCACTGGAGAAACACTGAAGTTTATGAGAAATAAAAGTTATTGCAATTATGGAGATAACTGATTGCACTATGTAGGTGAAAGTCTATTTCTTGAAAAAGTTGTAATTTACAATGAAATGCGCCATAGAATTTTCCAGAGGTTCCAGCGGAGGACGAAAATTCACTATTGTAGTAATTTAGTTTTAAACGAATTTCTCCCAAGTACGTGAGAAATACATGATGGCAGGACTCGCAGATAGAGAACAAGTTCTAGAAGGTTCCAGAACGACCTTAGCAGAAAATGGGGTTGAGAAAATCCAACGGAGGAAATAGTTTTATAATTATAGGCAGTGGGTATTAGATAATATCCCACGTAGCGAGAGGGTTTCTCGTTTGAATCGCTTAAGAAAAGCTCTTTTTAGTAAGGTTGGCTTATACAAGAAAAAAGCTCAACATGGCAAATCCCACGAAGAGTGATTATTGCCCCAAAGTAAATAGTTTCACACTGCCTATAAAAGATAGTTAAAACACGAGGAAGTTAAAACCATGAAGATGAGGTTAAAACTTGAATCAGGTACTTATCTTTGTTGCATGGCGAAGGTGAAGTTCTTCACTAATACTTAAAGTTCCAACATGGCGTGGAATTTAAAAACTGCCTCGTTAGGTCAGGAGGCTGGCTCTGGTTGAGCCTTAACTGATTACTGCGGCTGCCGACTAAGAAGTGAGAGCAGCAAAACGAAGCACGGAAGGTCCTGGGAAGGGGAGAGAGTGGGGGTAGGAAACAAAAGGTATACATATCAGCATAACCAACTTATTAACAATAAATTCTCTTCTCTTGCTGAGCTGGTCTTCAAGGAGTTGATAGATGATACTAGCGCAGCATGGTGAGTAAAGAAGTAGACGTAGTCCTCTTGCTCAAGGAGAAAATAGCTGACGATGGTAACGAAAGCTGGTAGCCAAATAGATAAGTAAGTCATCTTGCACGATGAGGAATTGAGTAGCTTCAGAGGCTCGCTACTAGATGACGCTAGGTGGATCACAGAAGTTATATATCTGAAACATACTTATGAAGACATAAGAAACATGCTCAACAAGGAGAAAACAGATGATCACTGTTGGTGTTTGGCAAAGAGGAAGGAAGAAATGAACATGCAAAGAGCAATAGACATTATATCTCTCGTACCGTGTATTCAAAGAATACACCATACTGGGGGGACAAACACCAACAGAGAGCAAATAAGCAGTTACACATTTATTGGAAGCGGAGCGATCAAAGACAGTGGTCTTGTGATCGGTCCATTTGTAGTCAAGATTCTGGCCACCCTGACTCTCCCATCTCTTCCAGGGTAACATTGGGTCACCCTACCAGAAATCCATACTAGGGGGGGTGAAATATCTCTAACCAAGACCAAGTCTCCTACTTGAATGTCGGGACTGGAAAGAAACCACTTCTGTCTCCCCTGCAAGGAAGTTAAATATTCCAAGTTCCACCTCTTCCAAAAGGAATTACGGAGGGCTTCAAGTTTACACCAAATAATAGGTAAATCAGAATCCCTGAAAGAATTAGGAAGGGGAGGATGGGCAGAGAGAGAAGTGCGTGTAAAGAAGCGACCAGGTGTAAGTGGAAGGAGGTCATCAGGGTCATTGGAAAGCGGAGTTAAAGGGCGAGAGTTAACAACACCTTCAATCACGAAATAGCTGGAAACTGAGGGAAATAAAGCACTAGTAAAGATTACGATACGATGAGAAAGAAGAATTGGCACGTTTAAACAAAGCGTATAGGAACAAGTACATCTATTCAGGACAAGAATATACCAAATAAACAAAGGAACTATGCGAGTAGAAAGCAAGAACGCCATAGGTAACAAACGAGTATCCATAAACAATGACCTCAAGTTATAATGAGTATCAAAGGGTTTACTCAGAAAAATACTTAAGTCAGCAAAAAACGTGACATGACAATCATGAATACAAAAACACATCGAATGTGACGTCGAGAAAAAACAAGTTTGTTCATCAATGAACATTAAGATCGCAAAATATGCAAGCAAATTGCAATACATACGCGCGTGAGAAATACGCAACGAAGTTTTAAAGTAAGAATCGAAACAATTGTAAGATACGAGCGTGAGTAAGTGATAGAAGTAAACAAATACAGCCTTGACACACATAGTACAACGAGATAAGACATATAAATAGCTGACAGAGTCCTTAAGCGGAACGAGTTTATTTTGAGAACTAGGTGAACGGCTTCCGTACTTGCAGTAGCAACTCGCTAGACAATGCTTGGCAATCAGCCAGAGTTGAGATAAGAGAAACTTGTTTTGAACTGTGTCAATCATACAGGAAATAAACAACAACTGGGCATTCCTCAGACTGGTATACACACGAGTCTCAAAAGCAAGCAGTTCAAAGTGCACACACACTAATTGAGTCAGCTGTAACTTAAAGCAGAACGAGTTACACGACATGCAGTCAATCGTAACTTGGACGTGAAAAAGCAATTTAAAGCTATATGAAATAAAGTAGGACATCAATTTCGCATAATTGAGAGGATCACGAAATCGAACAATTTTCAACAAAAAGAAGCTTAATTCTTCCGAGCAAAGAAGACAAGCTGGGACATTGAGAAGAAGGTTATGCATAAGAATAGTTATTCTAGATGCAATGGAATTCAGAGTTTCAAGCGGTTTCATGAGCGACTTCCAATTGCGAGGAAGGGGGGAGGAGCCGGCCGTGGCCATCCCTCTACATAACGAAAGAAGTGAAGCATAGCGTACAGCAAAGTGATGGTGACTGATAGCCATGGTTTTACACAAGGGGAAGATAGTTTCCGAGGAATAGTTTAAGCAATTAACTGCTATAAAAATAACATAAGAAGATATACGAAATAACACAAAGCAAGGCGAACTTGAATGGCCATCTTGTGCGGGAAGAAGGAAAAACCATTTAAACAACTTACAGGGTTAGCGCAGTTATTCACTATAAGACATCGTTTCGACAAGTGGTTTTCAAAAATATTGAGATTTGAAAAATGAGCGTTCTCTTTTTCAGAAATGGGATTTATGTCAGCTGTGACGAAATGACATTGTGCTTTGGTTTGAACACTGGTATGTTTGATTTCGCCAGTGATAACCCAACCAAAATCGGTGTCTCTAGCGACCACGGTTGAAGATAACTTGCGTGTTTGTTTGCGAATGCAATTCCAAAAAACATTGGCACTGAAAAGCACATCAATGGGACCTTGAGCATTAAACTGAGGATCGGCTAACCTTAAGTGCGAGGGAATCTTTAAACCGGAAGTGTTAATGGAGTGACTTGGAGTGTCTTTACCAATACTGGTAAGAATGAGACAGTTTAAATTAAGATTGGTGTTTCTTTGGCAAACGTCTCTGATTTTCAATTTTGAAGACTGCAAAACTTGAGTTTTCAAATTGTCAATGCCGGTCACATTGATAGAAGTAGGCGATGACGAAAGACCTAGTTTTTTAATCAACGATTGCGAAACAAAGTTGTGCGTTGAAGCGGAATCGAGAAGACCACGGGTTTTGAACCAATTTCCAAATTTATCTTGGATTTCAAATTGTACAGTAGTCAACAGGGTTTGTGCACTGTGAAAAGTGTCGGCGTTGGAAATGCAGGAAGAAGCATTAGTTTGTTCGGAGCGGCTCTGCAAGGAGCTTAAAGAGGCAGGTGCTGATGACCTCGATTTATCGTGAACGTGCAATAACGAATGATGCGGTTTTTTACAATGAAAACAAAGGTTTGATGACGTACAGTTCGAAGAAGAATGCTTAGGTGATAAGCAGTTGAAACAATGCTTGCTGTTTAAGACAAACTTTCTTCGATCTTCGACAGACAATTCTTTAAAGGATTTGCACAAATACAATGTGTGAAGCTTTTTACAGAGCGTGCATTTTAACGATTTGTTAAGCGGCCTGATATCTTCTCTTGGATTATTAAAAGAAGAACGGGTTTGTTTGTTTTCGACAAATGGGGGCTGATGTCCCTTTGAAGAAGCAAGTTTTTTTTCAAAAATTTGACATTGAGGATTCGTTTCGACTTTTTCGCACTGAAATGCGAGTGCTGTAAGGAATTGACATCGACTGTTGAGAAACGAAACGAGGTGTTCGAAGGAAAATTCTTTGTTGTAGGCGAGTTCGACCTCCCAGGCCTTCAGTGTCGAAAAATCGAATCTTGATATAGCTAGGTGAATAAGTATGGTGTCCCATGTTTGGACAGGCTGTTTTAGCTGGTATAACGCTCTGACATTTAACTGCATAGAATCTAAGAGGTCTCTTAAAGATGTGACGTCATTAGGTTTGACGGCAGGTAAGTTGAAGAGACAGCGGATATGACGAGCGACACTCAACCTTAAATTGCCATATCTCTCTTTAAGGAGATTAAAGGCGATGTGGTAGTTGTCTGCGCTTAAAGGCAGTGACTCTACCAAGGTCAAGGCCTCCGATTCCAAAGACGTGCGGAGGTAGTAAAATTTATGTATGTCTGGGATCTCGATATTTTCATGAATTAAAGAACAGTAAAGTTCGTAAAAAGAATACCATTCACCTTCCTTGCCTGAGAAGTGGGGTAGGCTTATCTTGGGAAGTAACGGTTTCGGTTTGTTCTTGTGAACTGAAGCGGGTACGAACTGGGCCGGATTGATGACCCTAGTGTCCGGTTCTGAGATATTGCGAATCAATTGGTGGGCCTTTGCAATTCCTTCAAAGTACAAGGGTTCGACCTCATCCCGGTCCAATTGCAGTTCTGGACAAGCGGATTCAATCTCTGTTTGAATTTGGTCATAATAATCATAAGACCGTTCGTACAACTTAAGACGATGTGTTAAGATATCTAAATCACACTCGGCGGGATTTAATTTGCTGATGAAATTTCGGAATCTAGTGAGTTGCCCTTTATAAGAAGAACGTCTAGCAATAAGAGTTTCATCTTTTTCGGCAGGAGCCATGACAAAAATAATAAATTGAAATACAACTCACGAAACCGTAGAACCTTGGAGATGCTGTCAAGTTGGCAACAGCGAGAGAGTAGAAAGAACAGGACACCCCAAAGGAGACAGGAGCGGCCTCTTTCCCGTTCACAGGCTTTGCATGACGTAGATATAGCTGAAAGATCCAAAGGAGATATTAAAAATTTGCAAAGTAATGTCAAATGACACTTGACAAACAATAGAAATAACAAATGGACTCTCCCGGGTTTCTGGTACCAAATTTTGGGTAGATTATAGGTTAGGGAATAACCCACCCACCAAGGGAAGATGATGAAAAGAAGGAAGTAGATTTGGGATTGGAAAAGAAGGATAGAAGAATAGGAGGAGAGTCCCACAAAAGTAATGAGTTTATTGTTAAACACACTTAAAGGTGGTTGCCACTGCAAATATGTGCTCGGATACCTAAAATAGCTACGAGCTTGGTCGAGGCTAACGGGAGCCGCAGATAAGGCTTGGGCAGTTTGCCAGAGAGAACCTGTAGTGTATTTCCTCCCAAGCACGAATGAAAGTACTATAGGGAAGGGTGATGATCTGGCCAGACAAATAGTAAGAGCTTTATTAAGCATTAACGAGGGCATAAACCTAGGAGGAGCTAGGAAAGCCAGGATCCTGCCTAACTGTAGTGTCAGAGAAATGATGAATCCAAAAATAAATATCTAATTTATTTAACAATGCAGGAAGTTTGAGGAAATTAACAATTGTGCAACATAATTTGGATAAACATAGTTCATTTGAACTTTTTAACAAATGAGGTCGCAGACCTTTCCACATTAAACAGTTGCTCCAGGCAATTGACAATTTAAAAGGTTTCAAACCTTACATGTTTCTGAAATCTTTATAAGATTTGAACAAATGAACAATAAAATAATTAAAGCTTGAACGTAAATTGAAGTACAAAAAGTGCACCTTAAGAAATTCTGGAGAGAATGTTCTAGAGACAGTGACAACTTTGAAAATAACAATAATAACAACGTGAAAAATAAAATAGAAGTTCCTATAACTTCTTATATTTATACAGAGTTAATATAAGAATTATGCAAAGAGGGCAGGTCACTTACTGTGAACCTGAAGAGTTGGTCAGAAGGAAGGTTCTAGACCTCTGATACTTTGAATAAGACTCGCCAGTCAAATGAGGCAGTTTTCATTTAGCGAGACCAAAAAATAACTCACTCAAGAGTTGAGAGAATTGTTTTCCCTGCTTTTGAAGGGAGGAACAATTTAAGTTTGAAACGTGTGCTAGACACGCAATTATGCAGAATTACTTAATGATAAACCAACAAAATGGAAGGGCACTTCTTGGAATGACACCTTATAGAAAGTTACGATTTCATAAATAATGGTTGTTAGTAGAAGGTTAAGGAAAGATCATTGGGATATAGGGACAATGTTCATGGCCGTATTTAATATAACCGGACGATCGCGACGCGGTAGAAGAGTGGAGCAAGCACTGATTATCACTATAGTCTGTAAAGATGGATGCAAAGTTCACTGGAGAAACACTGAAGTTTATGAGAAATAAAAGTTATTGCAATTATGGAGATAACTGATTGCACTATGTAGGTGAAAGTCTATTTCTTGAAAAAGTTGTAATTTACAATGAAATGCGCCATAGAATTTTCCAGAGGTTCCAGCGGAGGACGAAAATTCACTATTGTAGTAATTTAGTTTTAAACGAATTTCTCCCAAGTACGTGAGAAATACATGATGGCAGGACTCGCAGATAGAGAACAAGTTCTAGAAGGTTCCAGAACGACCTTAGCAGAAAATGGGGTTGAGAAAATCCAACGGAGGAAATAGTTTTATAATTATAGGCAGTGGGTATTAGATAATATCCCACGTAGCGAGAGGGTTTCTCGTTTGAATCGCTTAAGAAAAGCTCTTTTTAGTAAGGTTGGCTTATACAAGAAAAAAGCTCAACATGGCAAATCCCACGAAGAGTGATTATTGCCCCAAAGTAAATAGTTTCACACTGCCTATAAAAGATAGTTAAAACACGAGGAAGTTAAAACCATGAAGATGAGGTTAAAACTTGAATCAGGTACTTATCTTTGTTGCATGGCGAAGGTGAAGTTCTTCACTAATACTTAAAGTTCCAACATGGCGTGGAATTTAAAAACTGCCTCGTTAGGTCAGGAGGCTGGCTCTGGTTGAGCCTTAACTGATTACTGCGGCTGCCGACTAAGAAGTGAGAGCAGCAAAACGAAGCACGGAAGGTCCTGGGAAGGGGAGAGAGTGGGGGTAGGAAACAAAAGGTATACATATCAGCATAACCAACTTATTAACAATAAATTCTCTTCTCTTGCTGAGCTGGTCTTCAAGGAGTTGATAGATGATACTAGCGCAGCATGGTGAGTAAAGAAGTAGACGTAGTCCTCTTGCTCAAGGAGAAAATAGCTGACGATGGTAACGAAAGCTGGTAGCCAAATAGATAAGTAAGTCATCTTGCACGATGAGGAATTGAGTAGCTTCAGAGGCTCGCTACTAGATGACGCTAGGTGGATCACAGAAGTTATATATCTGAAACATACTTATGAAGACATAAGAAACATGCTCAACAAGGAGAAAACAGATGATCACTGTTGGTGTTTGGCAAAGAGGAAGGAAGAAATGAACATGCAAAGAGCAATAGACATTATATCTCTCGTACCGTGTAATCAAAGAATACACCACGCCGCCTTTCCAACGACAAAAAAAACTCTGTAAAGAACACAACGGAATTAGTAACAGCACTGAACACCCTACAAATGAAACCTAGCATGAGGCTTGTATCTTTCGATGTAACTAACATGTACACCAATATTCCTATTAATGATGCAATCAACACTATCGAAAATAACTTAAAATCCAACAATTCGGAAAAAGAAACTGAAGAGATCGTGCGACTACTGAGGGTCGTCCTCGGCCAAAACGCGTTTCAATTCGACAATAAAATGTACAGACAAACAGAAGGATTAGCGATGGGTTCACCACTAAGCGGATTAATCGCTGACATCTTCATTAATGCACTAGAAAATAAGTTTTTAGAAAAGACTTCAACAAAGGGAATACTAATATGGAAAAGATACGTCGATGATGTAATTTGCATCTACGATACTGAATTAACAAGCGAAGAAACAATTCTCCAATCCATTAATAGCCTACACCACTCAATAAAATTCACCAAGGAATCCGAAACAGATCGAAAAATAAATTATCTCGACATAACTATTGAACGTAAGGACAACGAGCTTTCATACTCCATATTCCGAAAAGCCACACAAACCTCACATGCAATCGACAATCAGTCTAATCACCCCAGTACGCACAAATTAGCGGGGTTGAATTCAATGGTGCACAGAGCTTTAAACATACCCATGTCAACAGACAATTATAATAAGGAAATAAGAACCATTAAACAAATAGCAAAGGAAAACAATTTCCCGCCAAGCAAAATAGATCAAATTGTAGCCAAACATAAAAATAAAGATAAAATGATTCCAAAACCGGACATTAATGAGAAAAAATTCGCGCGCTTCAACTATGTGAATGAGAACACATATAAAATCACTAATCTATTCAAAAATCAAGGCATAAAAATAGCATTCACAACGAATAATACGAACGGGAGGCACCTACAAAATAGCAATCTAAATAAACAAGACCCGTATTCAAAGTCAGGGGTATATTCTATTACATGCCAAGACATTGGTTGTCAAGCTAATTACATTGGACAGAGCGGAAGACGAGTAGATGCACTTTATAATGAACATAGGAATGCGATAAGATACGGAACACATTCAGCCGTATGCGAACATATGTGTGACACGGGGCACAGCTTCACTAAAATCGAGACTGATCTAAAAATAATTCATCACGAATCGAAAGGCTGAGCTCTCGACATAAAAGAAGCAATCGAGATTCACCTAGCCAAACAAAACAATCCCAACAATCTAAATGAACACACTTTTATGGAGAGTTCACCCCTTTTCGCCCTACTAAAAAAAACACCCTGTCGAAAACAAGACACAACTTAGCGATACAGCCAAGCTAGATAAAAACGGGGGGAAAATAGCGGTGTCTATAGGTAAATGTTAATTGGATCAGGTGTACTATGTACATTTTTCTGCAATAAACCTAGGCCGATAAGCGCGGCAGTATTAAAGGTGCCGGGACGTCTTCAATAGACCGTGTACCGCTCAGTATCGATGGCTTTTTATCCCATGCGTGGCGAAGATAGTTCCACGGTCTTTAGTAGTTGCAGACTCCTGCATTCAATAGCATACACTTTTATCTAGATTTGGCGAAGTCACACAAATATACATGGCACTGACCTCTGGAAGAACATAGCAACTAAAGGGGGAGGAAGGGGAAAACCAGTTCCACCCAGCGAACACTCGGGGTTAGTCGACTACAACTGGTGTCAATGGCAACACGCAACTGCTTCAAGTTCCAGTTAAAGAGACAACTCGATAAGTATAAGCTTGCATTATTTCAGTATAACCATAGTTGATTTTGTAAAACCATATAATCACCCCTAACAGACAAATTCCGGATTTTCACCACTATTTTAGAAGTTTACCTAACATTAGATATACCACATTTAACATACACTGACTGTTGCATTACCAACACTGCAACTAAATAATTGTGCATATTGTATATATTTTTCACCTGTATTCTCAAACATAGATGTTATAGCCTAAGTGTAATGGATCTGATGATGATCGCTTGACGATCGAAACTGATCATCCTAGTGCATTTGTTAATCTGATGTAATTTATTTCAGGATCAGGGCATAACCCAGCTCTATTTGGGTACATTCGTGTTGACCGACTGGTAAGCACCAAACTTTTGTTTTGCTTCTTTTAATTTCAGCAATTTCCTTGGCAGCCTCGATCAGGCGTTTTTTGTGTTGTTAAAGTCACAGTCGATTGGTCGAGCCTTTTCCTGGAACTCAGTTATATTCTGTTTGAGTTTATCAGTGTCAAAGCGAATAATTTGTTTGGGCGTCTTGTTGGTGTTTGCAGGGACCGGTTTGAATTTAATTATGGACATGTAGTGGTCTGAGGCCACGTTTATGCCTTTTTTAACCTTAACATTCATAATCTCAGGACTGTTTTTCCGAGAAATCGCGACGTGATCTATTTGGAACTCTCCGATGGCGTCGACAGGAGATCGCCATGTTGTCTGCTTTCTGGGAAGATGGCGAAAGTGTGTCGACATGATCTGCAAGTTATGGTTTTCGCAAATGGAGACACCTTAGCATGTCGTGTATTACGACCAAACCACCAGGATTTGAACTGAATCAGAAAATTTGGTCTTTCTTAAACAGAGTAAGGACTAACTGTGGCAGATGTGTAGATTTGATGCATAAATGGGACAAGTTCAATCTCCAAAATGTGATTGCGGTGCAGAAAGGCAAATAGTTCAACATATCATTCAATCTTGTCCAATGTCAGCCTTCTCCGGAGACCCTTCTGAGTTCCTGTTGGTGACTGATCGATTTGTTGACTATCTACGGACATTGAAAGTTTCATTATGACCTATTTCTGTATAGTGTATTGTAAATATTTTAATCTTGTGTCTAGTTATACTTGTTTATTGTTCCATGATGTGATGATAGCCAAACGCTAAATAAATAAATAAATGCGACGTATAATTTATAAAGTTCCACTGTAGATATTCTAAGTTCCAGATTTAACAATCATAGAATGAAGAACAAGTCTTGTGTATGATATGCATCGCTGATATTTCCAACTCCAAGTTCCTTCCCGTAATTTTACTTCGCGTGTGTATAACACTGCATGAAACGGACTTCACTTATTCACGGTACTTTTCTCGTTCGAGTGTTCTTGACCTGTTGAATACAAGAATCAATCTGTCGTCTGTTCTTACGACACAAAACTCCCACTGTCTGAACATACCCCCACTCCTCAAGGCAGTATATCGATGTATATCGAAGTCTATACACGTACATCTACAATTCCTGCTACTTAACGCCTTCTATGGAGTGAAAACTCAATAGAACTAGCATCGTAATTCAGTATGTTAATATTCATAACATATCCATGTCGTCTGTCCTCTCTGTAATCTCTGTAATTCATTAATAAACGCTTTCTGCGTGTATATTGCGGTACATATCGCCCCTTTACATCTAAGGAATGATGACCTTGGCTGTCATCTGCTAGCGCGTGACGTAACTGGGAACTCGCCTCTCCACATGTACTTGTTGCAGGATAGTATCAGTTCTCCTTAACCAATTGGAATCCAGTTTGCGTAACTATTCTAGTGTGCTCAAAAGATCGCGACTCTACGTAAAAATATCCAAACCAAAATTGCTTTAATCTCAACAGGAAAATATTGGTACACCACCATCACGGCATTTGCGTGGAGACGAAGTGGGAAACCACGGAAAGCCACTTCAAGAATGGCTGAGATGGGAATCGATTTCAAGAAAAAAAACTCATCTAGTTCAAATGTAAATTCCAAATCGACGTATTATTACAATTATCAAAAAACTCTTCTATTTCATCGTAGTTTATACTGAGCTTATACCAGCCCTCAAACCACTTTTCGAATTTCGAACCGCGTTGGCAGCTAAATATGCTGACCACTACATCACGAGGCCCAGCACGCCACTCCTTGTTAGATGAGTGGAGTCACTCGGCCGTCTTCATTTTCTGAATGCTCTCATCAGGGAGAATGTTGGTATTACTGCCCAGAGTACTGCAGCTTGGCCCACCGCACCGCACTATGAGGCCATGGGCTTTTGAAGCCCAGCCCGTCCAGTGTCGTTTTTATCTAACGCGGCCGCGTTCTGGCCCAGAGCATTTGCTCTCAAAGCCCACCGTAGCCCACCGCACTGGACCCCGGGCCGAGCTGGCAGACTAACCTTCACCACGCGTGCACAACAAATGCTCGCTTTACACTTCTATTCGGAATTGATAGCAATACTATTGCCAGTAAGCTAATGGTGTACTTCAAACTGGCTAATCTCAATCTGAAATACATGGATAGTTGTTGTTGATTGATTTAGGACCTTTGCGACATCATGGTTGTAGCCCCGTGTATTAGTGTCTGTGTAATTTGTCTGATTATCTGTGTTATTGTGATGGCTGTAGTAGTGTGCGTCTTTGTAATTCAGATGAGGATTGGGAAGGAGGCGGCCGTGGCCTTAAGTTAGGAACCATCCCAGCATTATCCTGGAGTACCGTACTGTAGAAGTTATATAACAAATTGGAGATTAAGTACAGAGTTTAACGTTATCCTTCAACCAGTAATCATGGCTTACAAATATTAGTTTCTTCAAACGAATTTAGATAACTATTTAAGTTATTAGCCATTGGGCAAAATGAAGTTTGAACTAATATATTACGTCATTCTAAATATTTTGTTTTTATCTTAGTAAAAGGTGAGTCACTATTAGGAAATTGTGCCAATGTTAGGAACAATAATAATATTAATAAAACAATTGAGCCACATTTCTCATATAACGTGTTTAACGTGTTTAGTTAATACTTGGATGGAGGGGGGTATTGCTGTTTTATTTTATGAAGAGCAGAAAATAAGATAGAGTAGCAAATCATTGCACATGCTTCTTCATCTCATTTATGAACACCAGCAGTTCGTAGAGAACTGTTCAGGTGGCCGAAGGAGCACTTCTCCTGGTCGGTTCAAAATACTGTAAAAGCTGTTAGTGGGGGGAGTTTGTTAAATCTGGTATTAATTTTGAAGTTAGTGGCAACGAAATATTTATTTTTTATTTCAAGGAAAATAATAGAACATTGCCCAGTTCTCTTTTCACGGTGTGTTAACGATGTCCTAAAATAAAGAATAACACTCATGTTTCTGCCATGGCCCTCTCACGCTATGGCTCAGGACAATTGCGACGCAGAGAATACCGTGTATGCGACCACGGCCTCCTCGAACCCCACTATGACTAGTCACGCAGACACGCAGTGACATTTAAAATAGGAGGCCGTGGAAGTAAGTATTGAAGCTGCCAGTCTATGGACTACCAAAGCGCTCTCATTAGCCCTCCGCGTTAAAAGCGACATAGTATGGACCGGCCCAAGCCGTGCGGTGACGTTACGGGCCTCTAGGTCCGAGACTTGTAAAGCCCAGTGCGGTCTATAGTGTCGAAGCAGCCCATGGGCCGGGCCGCTGGGCAGGACCCTGATTACTTCACGCTTGATATAACGTGACAACTTGTAAAATGATTTTATTTCTAGCGAAAGGGGCGTGTTGGCGCAGCTGATTACTTCACAACTTTCACCGAGGTAGATCGGGTTCGCTTTCCGGTAAATGCATGTGAGATGTTCAAGGTGAAATGTCAGGAATGGTGAAACGGATATATCGTAAAAAGGAGATCCTGGTAGTATCGGCCACGTGGAACTTCAAGCTTCCTTCCTTCCTGGTGTAATGCGTCAAAACGTTGTTAGTAACAATGATGTAGTCGAGAATTCACGGTTAAATTTTCTAATCTACTGAAATTACCCATAAATACCTTCTGTAATGATTCAAGTTAGATCAGGAAATGGTGTAATTTACGTCACCGCTGTCTATAACCATCCCACCTTCCCTTTTTAGATCACGACTTAAATAGCAAAATTTCAGCTGTGTCGGTCATTATCCTTGTTAATTATGCACAAGTATACTATTGCCAACCCCTCGCATACGGTACTATTAGGTATAGGCGTTTTTTTTACAAGATAGTGCGGGCCGCGTTGGTCATACTCTATATTGTACCCTTGGAAAGAAGCATTTGACAAGACTCTGTTTTCGGAGTCATGACCAGTCCTTGTACTAAGTGTTTTAGAGAAATTTAATTGCTTCCATCAAAGTCCAGGATTCATAGGGTTAACTAAAATTAGGAATAACGTAAAACACAATTTAAATAAATACTATTTAATAACTGAATCAATCAAACAAATTAAATAAATCAAATCCTCCCTGAATTTACCCTCACAAAATTTACTCACAAATAATAACACTGACTGAACTGGAATTCAGCCCAATAAAGCATCGGCATCAACTGCTGTATCAAAATAATTGGTGAATAAAAATTTCACCTTCAAATAGAATTATGTGTTGTGTGCGAGCGGCGATAAGCTGTAAAGAAATAAGCACTTAATTAACGAGAATTCGCTTCCAAACGACCATTCGAATAAGTCGCGAATTCCCTTTTTGCGATCGAAGTTACGGCATATGGGAATACACACAAGAAATGGCTAACACAAAAAATTAAACAGTGACATACCCTAATCCATTGCAAAATAACACAATAAATACATGGATGTATTCTAATAAAATAGCCGCCGAAATCTGGACACACAGTACACTGGCAAAGCTATTGGCGCGACAACGTGACATACACAAGAACACAGGTTGACCGGTGTCACCATACATTAACATGAGAAAATTTGGCGTCACAAAATGCCAAAGCAACAACAACAAAATAAGTAAAACGCCCAAAATGGCCGTACAAAACATGAATGAGCAGTGAGTTTATTAACATGACACAAGAATAATAGGGATGCGGCATGGATAGCTCCCCATTTATAATCATTCAGGCTTTAATACAAAAATTCTTACGAATCAAGAAACAGGTCTCACTGCCAACTGCTAATGACCTTATATAACCCTCTGATCTGCGTGGCAAGCGGACCGCTCATTCACTCACTCTTCAAATACCACAGGTGTGTCGTGACAGAGATAGACTCTGGGCTCCCCTCGGCTCCATGAGTACCGTAGAACATGCCTTCATTAGGCCTCTGTAAACGCGTGCATATAATTCATAAAACAACAGACACATCTTGAAAAACCCACACTGGGATATCAAGATTCAAATATCTCCTGATCAATCGCCCCTTGGGTGTCGATTGTCGGAGGAAATGCGGCAGACAGGAGATGAATCAAGTCACTCCCCGCAAGCATTTAGATACACACATCATATGACATAAACACAGTCATGTATTCAGCTCCAAGGCCCACACACACGCACGCCAGATCAGAGTTCCCTACTGTCTCCACAAGACAAGAAACAAGTGAATTTAAATGAAATTAATTACGATTAAGCTTATGACTTTTCGTATCAACAAATTGCAACAAGGCCATACCACAATTTATATTTAAACAGCCTGATCGACTATAAATTCACAAGACAAATATAATGCCGCCAGATCTGAAATTATGTTAATTTTACTGCAAGATTCATTTATAACCGCAACCCTAGTTTCTTGATCATGAAAATACTCGGTTGCACGTTAATTTCCATGCGCTCCCACGCGTCATAGAAACCACGTACACAAGACAAAACAAAATAAAATCTAAACACTATATTTACACACTCCCATTTCTCATCAATCATCCTATCATATTCCATTCATCACCTTTCCAGATCACATCTGGAATTGTAATCCCTGACTACGGTCAGATCATGGGTCCTAGACCAGACAATCAACTCAAGTATGAACGGTCTTCTAATGAACTCTTCCACCGAAAGACACCATTCGGATACGGTGGGGTGCCGCGTAGAAGAGTCAGGTGAGTCGGAGCGCCTGGAAACCCGAAAGTCCAAATACAAACTCAAAATTAACAAACATAGGGAATTTTCATTCTTTGCAACATTAAACATAAATTCGTTAATTAAAATTGGAAAACTTAAGCATTTAACCGATATATTGGACCAACACAAGATCTTAATAACAGCACTTCAAGAACTCAGAAACACAGATCAAGACCCCATTGAACCTGGAGGATACCGTCTCTACAAGGGACCTCCAGGACCACGAGTTATGAAAAATGTCCCCCAATTTGGTATGGGATTTTTAGTACATACCAGTATTATTGTTTCAGTGGAAGACTTTTCGTCGAACTCATCAAGGTTAGCAACTTTAACAATTAGGACAGGAAACAGAATATACTCTTTGATAAACGTTCATGCCACAACTAATGACAAGAATATCAAAAAATTTAGAGATGAAACGGACAATTTTTGGGAAGAACTTGCCTTACTAATATCAAACATTCCAGACACTCATGTTAAAATCTTGCTTGGAGATTTTAATGCAAAAATTGGTCAAGAAAGAAAATTTCGTCCAATAGTAGGTAAGTGGCCAGCTCACAAATTCACTAACAAGAATGGTCAAAGATTAATCACCCTTTGGGTGATTAATCTTTGACCATTCTTTGGGAAGAACATAGTCTACGTCTCGAAACTACTAGAATTAAGGGAAGACCACACAAACTTATGACCTGGAAATGCCCTAATAGTGCACTAGGGGAATTCCAGATAGACCATGTTGCAATGGATAAAAAGTTCTACAAAGAAATATATAACGTGAAGGTACTACGTGGGGTCGATGTTGACTCTGATCATTATATATCCAAGATAAAGATCAAGTTAACTCCACGACGTAAACAAAAATCGTCAAACTCGACCATGCAAAGGCAATACGACCCTAGTTATTTAATAAATAATGTGTCCTTTAAGGAAAAGTCTAAAACTCTCTTAAGTGACAAGCTAGAAACGATGGTTGACACACTGAAAACCGTTGCTGTCAAATTGCCCCTATTAGGAAAAGGAAAAAGCATGCATGGTGGAATGCGGAATGTGATGCTGCAATTCGGAAAAGACACACAGCATGGCTCAATGATCAGCAAAAGAGGACCACACAATCGCGAGAAGAACTAACCATTGTTCGAAGGGAAACTGCCAAAGAAATTAGGAGAATTAAAAGAGAAAATCCAAAAAAGTCCATACAAATTATTAATGATTCCTTTAAGCAACACAAAACAAGGGACTATTACAGGACATTTCGTCAATATCATTCTAAATACAGCCCTCCTACACTATTAATGAAAGATAAATCAGGTAAACTAGCCCACAATGATACTGATAATGCTAAAATTCTAGCAGATTATTTTAGAGAACTACTAAATGCTGATGAACCTAAGAAATATCTTGATTTTGAGCCTAATCCAAAAAATAAAACAAATTTACAGAACATTATTCCTCCTGACTTGTCTGAAGTATGTGCAGCGATTAATTGGCTCAAAAATTATAGAGCAGCAGGAGAGAATTCATTGGTAGCAGAACTATGGAAATATGCAAATAAACAAACCATCTCCAACCTCCATAAACGCCTCATCGATGTATGGAATTCGGAACAAATACCAGCGGAATGGAGAATGGCTGTAATCCACCCAATTCATAAAAAGGTTGATAGATCAGACCCGAACAACTACCGTGGGATTTCTTTGCTTGATGTAACATACAAGATTATATCTAGAATTATCTTGACAAGAATTCAACAACAACTCGATCAATAACTAGGAGAATATCAAGGAGGGTTCCGACCAGGTCGCTGCTGTCCGGATCAGATCATCAGTCTGAAATGGATAATGAAATATCATAGAATGAGACAAAAGGATTTGGTCATTACTTTTGTGGATTTTAAGAAAGCTTATGACAGTATCCATCGAGGGTCATTACTTAACATCCTTAGGGAATTTGGGTTACATCCAAAGCTTATCAACCTCATCAGCGTTACTTTGAAAGATGCTAAATCAAAGGTTAAATTTCGAGGCGCCTTGTCTGAACCATTTGATATCCGGACTGGACTTCGACAGGGAGATGGTCTATCACCGTTATTATTTAATTGTGTTCTTGAAAAGATCATGGGTGAGTGGAACAAAACTTGTCCTCCAAATGTAAAGATTGGTACTAATATAAAACTGAATTGCTTGGCCTTTGCGGATAACCTTGCACTGCTTGCAACCAGTATAGATGAGGCTAAACACCAAATTGAAGAACTTGGGTCTATTGCAGCAAAAGTAGGACTTCAAATTTCATTTGAAAAGACTGAAATCATGGCATCCTTTGATGTGGAAACACAAGCTATTACATTGATCAACAATAAAGAAATTAAAGTTGTACATCAATTTAAATATTTAGAGGGGATTATAACATGGAATTTGAATGAGAAAGCGTCAATCGAAAATAGAACAACAAAGTTAAGACAAGCGCAATATATTACTTGGTCTAGTTACAAAAAAAAAAAAACACTCTCCGTAAATGCCAAATTACGACATTACGAATCAGTTATTAAACCGGAAGCAATATATGCTTGTGAAACACTTTTCAAGTTAAACACTCGATCAGTTACTGACACATTACAGAAGATTGATAGAAGAATTCTCAGAACTATAATTAATAAAAAACATCAGGTGGATGGTCAATGGCGTCTATTACCAAATGAAGTGGTTTATGATGAAACTGAGTCTATAGTCGATACTATGCGAAAAAGGCGAATTGCTTTTTTTTTTGTCATATCTCACGCCTGTCGGATACCAGACAATTAAAAGTATTATTTAATTATTTTTTCAAAAGTAATACAAAGAACTCTTGGTTTATGGAAATTCAAAATGATCTGGATGAACTCGGCTTGACAATGTCCCAAATTGCTAACAAAGATGAGAAGAATATCTTGAAAAACAAGAACATCCGACTTCCCTTAAAAACCATTACCCGCAAAACTTACACCATAAGCGATGCAGAGAGAGCGGCAAGGTCGACTAGAATGAAAATGTTTTGGGAAAAGAAGAAAAATAAGAAGCTGAATCTTTAATACTGTTTTTGAGATATGTATATACTTGTTTTGGTTAAGTGCTCCAATGAGGGCGTAACATATGTAAATAAATAAATAAATATTTACACAAATTGTCACGTTACGCACACGAAAAATATCTAGTACATCAGCTACAAAATAACACGAAGAATTTACATTAAAAAAACAAGCAAGACAAATATTTACAAGATTTCCCATACAACACACAACCCGACACGTCCAAAATTAAATAAATTTCATTTTTGTACTCATCACTTTCAGCCCATCTTTACGTCATGGATATCGCCTGCCATCTCCCTTATGCGGTGGCCTAGCGCATCATAGACATCTCGGCAATGGTTGAAACGGATGTCTTTCTTTCTTCAATGGCTGTGTAGTTCATATTTCTGCTATGAGAAAATTCAATATTAACACACGATTTATTCCTGCTAGCAAACTGCTGTAATTTCGACTACTCAATTCATCGAAAAGTTCATTCAGCAGTGCATCGACTTGCCCTAACATCTGTTGTCTGATAACCACCTATCTAATCACTGAATTTATCGTAAAACTTTCAACACTTCAATTGCATCGCACACAACTGGAATAATAAATATGCAGAAATTTACAAGCACTTTGCATCGCACAGATGCACAAAATGTTCAAGTCTCAAAGTATCTAGTGCCCTCACTGACACACTGAATAAGTACAGTGTCCCCTCTGACACACAGAATGAGAGTATATTTTACCTCGCACCTTTAGAACTATTTATATAAAATGACACAAAATCAAGAGAAGGAGTAATCCGCTGAGCTAAATTCTATAATACTAGGGCTACCAGCATGTGTGAGAACTCAAAAAGATCGTGACATTCGGCACGTCACGAATTTATTCGTGCGCATGCAAATCGATCGTACAGTTGTAATCAAATTGGTTGCCACCAATTCCTCGTTCCCGCCGTTGTGTTATTATTTCCCGGGTCTAACGGCGTAATTTCCTCTCATTAGCCTACCAAAAGATCAGGGAAACAACTAAGAAACAAAAAGGATTCCCCACTAGACAGTTCCGTGATACACATGGGAATCCTATATCAGACATGAATTACAAGAAGGAACACCGGAGGATGTATGTTGAAGATCTATACGCAGAACCAATTCCATTCGTTTTGCCAACACTTGGCGAGGAAGACAGGTCAATTGCACAAGATAGAACTATTAGATCAGAGTTCGATGAAGCTCTAAAATCAATATCCATGGGTAAAACGACAGGTATTGACAATGTTCCTGCTGAACTAATCAAGAATAGTGGGGATAGTACACTTGAGTGGATATTCAAATTGGTAGTAAGAATCATCGAAGAAGGTAAATGGCCTCTGGAGTTTTATACCAGCGTCATGATTCCAATTCCAAAGAAGACTGTACCAGTTGAATGTAGTGACTAACAGACCATTAGTCTCATCCCTCATGCATCAAAGATACTTCTGAAGATTTTGAGGAAAAGGATGGAAATATACATCGAACAGTATCTAGACAACTCTCAATTTGGTTTCTGAAAGAATATGTCTACACGTGATGCTATCGGGTCCTTGCGATGTCTTGGAGAAAAGATGTTAAGCGTGAACAGGAACCATTACGTGGGCTTTGTGGACTTCGAAAAAGCATTTGATAAAGTCAGCTGGCACAAGCTGTTTCCTCTTCTGTATCAAATAGGATGTCCCCATCGATTAATCAGATTAATATAGTCTATATTTGATCTGTATATAAATCAAACTGCTGTTGTTCGGCTTGGAGATGACGTATGAGAACCCGCTAAGATCCGAAAAGTTGTGCGAAAAGGTTGTTTGCTGTCCCCTGGACTGTTCAATGCCTTCGCTGAGGCTATAACAGTAGGGGAGCAGTAGGGGTTCTGCCCCCCCCCCCCACTACTCCCAATGCGAGCCGATAACTCCCCAACCCGTGGTCGGAGATTCACGAATGAGGTGTCGTTGGACTCGAGCTGACAGGGGCTTTGTTATGGACCACTCGTTATATTTCGTTTTTTTTTTGAAAATTTTTATTTTTGAAAATAGATGATAGTTAAAAAACCAAACATGATATAACGTTGAGCAATAGCTTAAATGAACGGTCTCTATGTCCTTTATTTTAGCCTACTTTTCACATTTTGCAAAAATGAGGAAAAAGTAGACTTATGAGATCGATCCGGGAAAATGTGTGTCTGTCTGTCTGTCTGTCTGTCTGTCTGGCTGTGTGTGTGTGTCCCCGTATCAACTCCTAAACGGCTGCAGCAATCAAAACCAAATTTAGTATGAGTAAAGATGTGCACCGGAATATCTCACGTCCATATTTGAAAATGATGTCAGTGCTACCAACTGCTGAAAAAACGCACTAGAAATTTGAGCTCCATGTTGGATATCTTGCAAGGTATGCATGGGAGCTCTTCCAAAATTGGCACACATGTAGATAATACTATTTCAGTTGAATTTCCGGGAGGCCAATCATGACAGTGTTGTCAAAATAATTTTAAGCCTTCTGATAGGTCCAATGTTTAAATGCATATAACTTCTACACTATCAATTGGATTTCAACCAAATTTTGTATGTAATATATGTACATAAACAGATATGACTGAGCGTATTCTTAAGAACCACCAGGGCTGCCAACTGTTAATAATTGCTCTCTCTATTTTTTTAAATCCAAATACCAATATATCAGAAAGTATGCAAGCCAACAGCTTTAAACTACGCACACGTATATTCTGACATTTTGGATTAATTTGGAGTAACTTATATACGTCAGTTCTACCAACATGATTATTAGCCTGCTGATAGGGCCAATTTTTAAATACATGTAACTTCTATACTATCAGTTGGATTTCAACCAAATTTCGTATGTGCTATGTGCACCATAACAGATATGACTATAAGTATTGTTAAGAGCAATCAGGGCTGCCAACTGTTAATAAATGCTGTCTATATTCTTTTTACCCTAATATCAATATATCAGAAAGTAACTTATGCAAGCCAACAGCTCTATACTTTGCACACGTATAGCACCTGACATTCTAGATTAATTTGGAGTAATTAATACAAGGCAGTGCTGCGAACATGATTCTATGCCTGCTCATATGTCCAGTTTTAAAATACATGTAACTTCTATACTAACAAATGGATTTCATCCAAAATTGGCACAACAAGATATCATAACATGACATTGTTGCCAACATGCTTTTACGCGTGCTGATAGATCCAGTGTCTAACTGCATGTAACGTCCATTGGACTTCAACCAAATTTTGTATTCTGTACCTTAAGAGATGGAACTAAGAATATATTCAGCCACCGGGGCTGCCAACTGTAGTGCTCTATTAGGCTACATTATACCAGGTATAGTTTGAACTAATTAGATATTTCGATATTACCAACTTAATTTCGTCATTATTCTACATAGGTTCATATTCTGTAGAATAATCATTGGCATGAAAAGTAGGCTGTATAGTTCTTCACGGAACTTCTTGTTTATAATAAAACGTTTTAATTTTTTACATTTTTGAAAAAAAAAAAGTTTAATTTAGAAATTTTTATATTTTGGAAATTAATGAGTTTACGAAAACTTTTGTTTGACATAAATGATTGGCCCTGACCCCCTCTACCTCCAAAATAAATTTCAAGTCTCTAGAACAAAAACTGTGCAGTAGTGTGAATTGGAGAGTTCTGCTTCCCAGCCTACTTCCCTACGAACTTTGCCGATATCTCGCGAACGCCTGATCGGATTTTAACGAACGAGGTATTGTTGGCGTTGGGAGGACGTCTTCTTGGCTAAGCATGTGTGTAGGTATTTACATTTTTTTTGAAAATACTTGTTTCTTGGATTGGCGCTATTTTGGAAACGGTGAATTTTGGAAAAAAGTTTGTTTGACGTTAATGAAAGGTGGGTATGCCCTCTAAGGGGGAAGCAAGTTTCAAGGGTGTAGGAGGAAAAACAAAATGATAGCCTACTTTCTCGCGAACATTGGTGATCATTGGCGAACAGAGGGTCGGATTTTAACAAATGAGGTGTCGTTGGACTCGAACTGACGTCCTCTTTCCTATAGACTACTCGTTATTTTTTAAAATTTTATTTTGAAAAATTTTGTTTTTGAAAGTAGGCGATAGTTTGAAAACCAAACATGATAGAATGTTGTGCCATGGTTCAAACCAATGGCCTCTATGACCTTTATTTTTTATAATAAAACTTTTTATATTTTGAGATTTTTTGAAAACCCTTAAATTTTGAATTTTTACTATTTTGGAAACTAACACGTTGACAAATAAGTTTGTTTGACAGAAATGAAAGGTCCCTACCCTCTCTACCATTAAAATAATCTGTCAAGTCCCTAGGACAAAAAAACTAGTTTTTTTAAATAAAAGCGTGTTTGTAGACAGAGAGCCGGTAGCGCTTGTCGTATGTTACAACGAGGCTATGATTGGCCATGGTGGGTACTGGAAATGGCTATTTCGACGGGGCGATGTATGGCAGAACGAGGGGTTGCTTTTCGCTATATTTTCCTATGACGAATGAATGAAGGCGAATATTTTGAAATGTGACAAGCATGCTAAGATTGTTTACCCCTGAAGGGGATCTTTAACGTTTTAGTTAACAGTGATGAGCGAGATCGCTCTCTGACACAACAGACGGTTGTAGGATATGACCAAGTGATTCTTAGACGTTGGCTATCTCGGTGACCGTGCCCGGAAGAAATGAATTGCTATTTTGGTGGGATGGCGGGGCAGCTTATGACGGTTGGTTTTGTGATATTTCCTATGACGGATAGAGGTGAATATTTGAAATGGGTTAAGTGTGCTAGGAATTTTTTAACCCCTGAAGAGGATCTTTAACATGCTAGTAAAGGGTAATAAGCGAGACTGCTGTCTGGCACAGTAAATGGTTTTAGAATATGGAAACCTATAACATTTGCTCGACCAAGTCATGTGCATGTATGCAAAGAGCCAAAACGGTAAGGTCATAGGCCTGAATTGTTATTAACTAAATATTGAACTGGGTAAAGTCTTGTGTTTTAGGGTGAAAGTATGTGGTTAACATGATTATGTATTGAGGATGGCCGCTTGCTAGTAATTATTATTATTACAGTAAAATGTTTAATAATAATAATAATAATAATAATAATAATAAAAAGAAGAAGACACATGTTTTCAATGCTAACACACCCACAGTCCTACTCACTGGTGACTGAATATTGTACCTAGCCAGAGGACTCGTGAGAGAGACTGCTGATAAGACAAAACATGTCTACGTCAGCAGGAAGTGTGATATCAGCTTACTTGCCTCGTGGTGGCTAGCAGGTGTGCTGTTTAAGCAGAGACCGCCATTTTGGTTCTGAGACAGTAGGACTACCGATGTATAAGAGGCAGCCATTTGGGTTCCTTATTAAAACATGAAACTAGTATAAGGTACACGAATCTTATTCAGATTGAGGAATGTGAAGAGGCGTGGGAACACGTGTGAAAGGGACAACATTTCAAGGCCAAAACGCTGAGAAAATGCAACTCTCTCTGTTGCTAGGCTAACTGATAACGATTGCGTTAGTCATGCACTTGTCATTTTAGCACACGGACGTATACAGTAGAGATATGAACTGAACTTTAAATGAAAAATCCTTTTTTTTGTAAGTACCTATGAATGATTATTTTAATAATGTCATGCTAATGAACCTTACATTTGTAGTTATTGATTAGGTGATTAATGATTTTATTTATTTGTTTGCAGATAACCGGTATACCTTACATGTCAGAGATACAAGAAACCATTGCGTTTTTGGCCCACTAGAAGGAAAGAGTAACAAGCCACTGCAAGTGAAGGTGAGATTATTTTTTAAACTAACTTGTTTCATTTTTTTTGTTTGATATTATTTTATTTTATTTTATGAAATGCATGCATTAACCTGAATTTAGGTATTTATAGCGATTTATTTTATTTATTTATTTATTTTTAGAAACTTGGAAAGAATAGCCTTACCACCGTAGCAGTTGCTGGTAACCCAAGACGCAGTAGAGTGCAACCATTGTTTCCAGGCAGTGAACTATTGAAAACTCAGGTAAGTCTAACTTAAAAATGCTATGCCATTTTACCACCAATGAAAACCCATAGACAAAAAAAATATTCATTACCTGTACGTGACTGGTACAATGATTGCTTTCTTGAATAATGGCCATGTATTGACAAACGGTACAAGACTATATTGGTTGTTGACTGGGGAAAGTACAAGGCCATATTGGATTTTCTAAAAACAAAACAAAATTAATTTAATTTATGGGTGGTTCCCTATGGACTCAACAAATATCCACAGGTTTGAACAAGATAATCTGAACAAACTGACATTACATTCATTTTTGTTTATATATTGGTTAAAGGGGGATGTAAATGACTAAAGCTTTATAAAAAGAAAATAAGTGCATGGGTTACTGTTAGTGCCAAAATACAGTTTATTTTTAATGGTGTTTTGATATATTAATGTCAATTAACGTTAAAGATTAATTACAAGTATTGATTGATTGAGTGATGGGTTATTTTGTTTGTGTTTAGGTGTGGTCATGCGCCATTAACGTAGTGAACAGACAGTGAACAAGCATACATTATGCTTTAAAGTACTCTGTGCTCTTGTGCAACGTTAATAACTTGCAAAAAAAAGTTTTATTATAACACATGGCGTTAGTACCAAATACAACAAGTGAGCAAGTTGGTTTACCACGTGGGTTAGATTTAAAATCAGAACATGACCGTTGGTTAGCATTTGAATCCTGGCCTGTAGGCTTTTTGTCGACACATGAACTTGCAAAATCCGTTTTTTTTACTTGAACCGAGAAGATGTGGTGCGCTGTGTGTTTTGTCGTATTGAACTTTCACACTGGGAAGAAGGGGATGATCCCTTTAGAGACCATATGCGATTGTCTCCTTGTTGTCCTTACATGCTTGGAAAACAAGTGGGTAACATACCCGTGTATCTATTTTACCGAACCACAAGACCATTGGCCGCTACTTACGTTGCTGAAACACAAATAAATAATAATAATAATGATGTATTAGCAGCCAACAACGGTAGTGTCGATATATGTGGTCCATATGCCATAGGCAGTGTTGAATTGGCATGTGCTTTTGAAAAATTGGGAGTTTGCAAGACTAAAGCACTAGCACACCCAGAGTACAGCTCTGTTGAAAAACGTTTTGAATCTTATAAAAATGTTTGGCCATTAATATTAAAACACATTACCAAACAGCTAAGTGAAGCTGGATTTTTTTTATACTGGGGAAGGGGATAAAACAATATGTTTTTATTGTGGATTTGCTTTAAAGGATTGGCAAATGACTGATGACCCTTTTGTGCAACACGCTCGTTGGTTACTTAACTGTAAATACATGGTGTTGCTTAAAGGTCAGGAATTTGTGAACACTATTCGTAAAGAAAACGTGATTGCAGCACAAGACATAAAAGTGCCTTTAGAGTTAGAACAAGCGGAGCAAATACATGAGGCTGAAAAAAAAAGACTTGTCTCACGAACAGATACAAAATGTGACCAACAATTATGTAAAATTTGTTATCAAGATGAACTAGGTGTTGTATTTTTGCCTTGTGGACACATGATAGCCTGTGTCAAGTGTGCATTAGAACTCAACACTTGTGCTATATGCAGAAAAGCAGTATCTGCTACAGTTAGGGCATTTCTTGCATAAATAGTATAATTTATTAGCCATGCATAGTGCAAAATCCCTAATTGCACAATATTATTAAAGCTGTTTTAGAGTGTAATAGATATGCTTTTCTTTTGTTTATAGACTACTACAATGAATGTTTTGAATGCTGTGGGACAATCATGTGGCTTAGAGAAAAAGAAGCTCAACGAATCGCCAACGCATATTCCATTCCGCATTATCAAGATTCGGAAATTGAAAACAGCATATGGTGATCGTGTACTTTGTGTATGTGAAAACTTTGAGTCATTTCTGCCTATACGGTTTAATGATATGTCGGAGAGTGTTTTTGATGAAGTCAATAATGCTGTGCAACCTGTACACTTAATTTATGAAGGTTTTAAAAACAATAGGTGCATGGTTCGTTTTAATTAAATAAAAAAACAAATGCCAAATAATGATAATGGAAAATATAAGTGATGACAATGGACTGAATGGAAAATATGTGTATAGAATAATAATGTTTTAGTGTTTAGTATTGTCTTAAAAATATTATCATGAAACCAAAAAATGTATATAAAGTTTGTAAATAAATGAAAATAATGGTACAATGTTGTTTTATTTTCTACAGAAGTCAGAATATTTAACAGTGCAGAGTATACATGATTATGACAATAAAATGCACACTTAATACAAGTCTTTGCCTTTACGATAGTGTGTTATATTTTTAAAAACAAAGCTTGTTGTAGATCTCTTTTCTTCCACGGTGAACTATAGGCATGAAAATGTTATTATCTTGTTTCGGATCATTATCACTGTCATAATTGTTACGTGCAAAAGCCCGTCTCAATTATTATTAATATGCATCTCTTCTACGTATATGTATCCCCTACCATTTGAAGCGCCCGCTAAGATGCCTTGGTTTGGCTAATGAACTCGAGATGGCAGCGCCTCTCTGCACTTCAAGCTGGGGTTGTGTTCTGCCGCTAGAGCGAGACATTTGTGTCTTCCGGCCCGTCTCATCGAGACATATTTGAAAAAAAAATATTATTCTACGTCATTAAACAAAAGACTATATATGCATCATACCGCCAAAATAACTATATAATACGCACATTGGTAAATTGTGTGTCACTCTGTGATTGGACAAGTTCGATTAACATTAATGCACTGCGTCCTATAACTTTTGTGTCTCCGCCATGTTGGTAGTGAACTTCTGAGGAAAGCAAGAAGCTAGCTGGTCGTGTAAAGGTGTCTAACTTAGCGCCGGGGGCTTGTCCCCTGGCCTCCGTGAAATGTGGATTTATTCTATCTAAAGGAAATAATCTGTGCACTAAAGGATATAAATTCGAGATTTCATCTTGAAGAGGAAATGTGGGATAATTGTCGCAACTTGCTGCAAGGAGATATTTCATGTGTAATCAAAACGGCGCGTGTGCTGGGGTAGCCATTTTGAGGCAAATCTGGTGCCTTTTAAAATTATTTAATATGTGTTAATGATTTTGTTATTATTGTGTCTCCACAAAAGAAGGATTTAAGGTACGTTTTATAATATATATATTGTTATGCGAGCTCCGATATTGGCCTTATATTGATGTTTTAATACTGTATTTAATTTCGTGTTCTAGGCCTAATTTTCATTTTTTAAAATGTTACCTGATATGTAAATTCTTGTTTTTTCTGCGCCTTCCGGAGACACGTTTCAAGTTATCGTACATTGAAATTTATTATTTATTTAGTTTATTTTCTTTATGGGTATTCTTATTGTGATTAGTTGGTTCTTTTCTTTTCGTAATCTTAGGGATTGGCCTATTGTTTATTTGTTTTACGATCCGTAGCATCCTAAATTGCCTCGTTTTATCGTGTTAAGGAGTAATTATTTCCTCTTTATTTCTTTTCTCTCTGGTGACGTTTAATTTTAAACGGTAATTGTTTGCCGTAATTTGGCTAGACATGCAGTCATCTTTTTCGTGGCCAGGTTTGTTTTGTTTTGTTTTGTTTTGCCCGAGTGCATTGTGGTCGGGTGGGTGTAATTCTCTTGGCGTCGAGTGGGACACTCAAACGTGTTGTGGTGGGAGATTAGAAGTTTATTTTCTCTGTTAACCTTGTTGATTTTACTTTGTGTTTCTTTGTGAGTGTTCCTGAGTATACCGCCGTCATAAAATTTTTGGATTTGTAAATTGGTCCTATTTTTTTTTTACTTTTCGTTTCCTCGTGGCTTAGCTGCCTGCATGTCGAGTCAGTTTTGCGTGCCTTAGTGGTTAATCAAGCCCTTTCTTATTTGGTGATCCCTGTCTGCTGGTTTTCTTTCTTTCTTTCTTTCTTTCTTTCTTTCTTTCTTTTGGGCTTTATTATATATATATATTATACCCTTCTGCGTTCTTCTAGGATGCCGACTCTTACTCGGGTAGTGCTCTGTTCGGGGTGGCTCTAACTTATTCTAAACATCCTAGGAATATAGTCACAGGATCACAGGAGGCTTATCTTAAAATCAGTAGGTCAGAGAACTCCTAATATAAAATAATTTATTTCACAAAAACATCATCTCCCTTTTCTCCCAACCATAGACAAATAAAAACAAAATCAACTCCCTTAAATTACTGAAATCAACAACATCAAAAAAATGCAAAAATAATGTTTCACACTGGCTGAAACCAGGAATAGAAAATAGTCTATTTTACTGCAGTCCACTGCTTCAAGTCCAAGAGTTATTGTCAACAGACTTAATTCAAATAACTATGGCTTAAATAAACCAGCCATTCTATCACAATAAATATTGCGCACTCATTTTTATAACTTGCAAAACTTGTTCTTTGGGAAATCGGACATGTCTACTCGTACAATCATCATCTTTCCTCACAAGAGTCAGATAATGAAGGCAATATATTTATTCTAGGTTACGGGCATGTGTGTTTTTATAACGTTAAAACAATTACTTCACTCAGAGCTATAACTCCGTTAATTATAGTAAAATGAACAAGTCAACATACATGAAGCATCAAAATAATACTTCGGCGGCCGGTGCGCCGTGATCATTAATAAACAACAACATAATGAATGCACTCCAAAAATAATGACAAATAGAATACATCGCTTCCTGAAGCGGTACACAAAAAGAAACCCCGGGAAGTTGGACTACCTCCCTTCATAGAATACAATAACAAACTCGACCTTGTGACAGACACACTTTCACCGTACTAACCAGCAGGCCGGCACAACCTTCCTGGCTGCTTCTAGAATTCAGACGGCTAACCATATTTCTACCTGTTTCTTAAAGACTCCCTTTTACCTGCCTTGGGCTCGAGCAATGCAATACCTTTCCGACGGAGCTAAAGTGGACTCTCATCAGATAATGAATTCAATCATTTTACTTACCATTTATATATCGTCGAAGAATGCGGGAATATCACCTCCGCTATTATTTTCATTCACCATTATATCATCGAAGAACGCGAGAATATCACCCCCGCTTTAATTCTGCTCGACCCAGGATCGACTCTTAGCCTTACCTGAATATATCTCACAATACCCTCCAGCCATTCTTGTCTTACCTCTTTTTACCTTCGCGTGATAATCACTTACCATACTTATTACTCTCATAATTTCAGTGTCACTTACTGGCCTTGTCACAATATCGAGCGGTCTTCCCCATTTAGCTTTTACAATCACATTGTGCATAAGCACTATCAAACAAATATTCCCTTGACTGTGCATTCAACAAGATTAATGACATCCCAAACAAAACCATATTTAAAATAACACTTTGATGCTCATATACTTATTACGTTATAAAACACACAAAAATACTCATTACTGATAAACACACAAATCTACACAAACGTGCCCGGTACGCCTAAAATATCTATTTTTTATCATAACTGCTTATGATCGAGATAAACTTATCCGACCCCAATAATGGGAAACATTATGGCCCACATGCCCCATACAATATTTACTTATCTCTCATATTTCCTGATGCGGTTCTGGTCCTTGATATCAGTCTTCTTCATTAGTTGGTTCATCTTGATAGGAGGATAATTTACACCCGGTTTTTCTCAAAATTTCACCAAAATAAAGGTCCACTGTGAATTATTACCATTAACACAATGCACGGTTCTCGCACATGAAGCTCCTATCTCATATAGCTATCATCAACTTATTTAGTTCGGCCGACAGTTCATAGCTTCCTAGAATACTGGTCTAGCTGTTAATAGCTCGGGCGGCTATACCTATCATTACAACTGCGTCATACTGTTATGATATGCACTGTTCTACTTCGCACTCGCGAATACTTAGCGATGTTTAAATTTCGGAGGTATACTTGCTCCTACTTATAAACTTGTAAAAATGTTAATTATTCTTATGCCTCAAGCGCAGGCTCTCGCCTCTACAGCGCGTATTAACAACTTATAAAACTTGTAAAAATCACTGTACTTTCTGAGGGCTCGAGGCACGGGCTTCCGCCTCTGACGATGCCCCAAAGTAGACTTATAGAACTTGTAAAAATCACTGTACTTTCTGAACGCTCAGGGCCAAGGCTTCCGCCTCCCGTGATGCCCCAAAGTAGACTGACTTCGCTGTGTTTCAATCCATTATTTATACGATTTCTCTTAAAGGGACGTGGAGTAGGGGGGTTTCAGAATTTATTTCCAAAATAACACTCACATGAATATGCGAACTAGCTCCTTAGAACGTCCTCATTTCCAATGTCTCAATGACTCCTTTTTATTCAAAATCCGATCGTTGGATCCTTATATAATGAGCTCCGTAATTTGCTTCATTGTCCCTTAATTTCGGCGGGATTTGGTCGCGTCTAGCGTCTCTCACTGCCATTGGTCGTTTCAAATCCACCCCCTGATTTCATTTTAATTCTGGCAAAAATCACAGAATAATCCAATTTAAATTTTGACGATATTTCTGAGAGGCTGGGATAATCCCCTATACGATGGTATAATTCCTGTTTCTGTATTCTAATTACTGCTCTAATTCCTTTCAAATGGGCGGGGTTTATTTGGTAGGTGATCGTTGAGGTTTCTGCATTTACCCGCGTAGTGTAACGACCTCCGCGCGTTGTCTGGCGCATTTGGTGTCCAGATGTGGATTTTCTCTTTCCTGCTACCTTTATCCGCGCTGGGAGAAAGCTTCTTCAAGTCACGTACGAACCATCCTTTTGTCATTCTAGTTTCACAAGCAACTTCTATTCTCACATCGACTTTGAGACATGAATTAAATTTTGTTGGAATAATATGTAGACTTTATGCTATCAGAGATGCATAAAGGTCACATTACCCTTCTGCATAGGAAAAAAATCGATATGGAACGTATGATTTTTTTCTCAATCTCGATCCGCCTCACGGATGCTGCAAGGTTCCGTCGTCATTCCTTATATTGTTTACTTGGTTCGTCACTGCTGGTCGCGCGCAGGGATTCCCTTGGTACGACTCTTGTCTCCCTCTCCACATTCTTGCTAAGATTAGTGTCTCGGCTGTCTGGTGCAGGTAGCTAGCTATTGTCCGCCTGTCTCGCCCAGTTTTCTTGCTTCACGGCTTTCCATTGTAAACACCGAGTCCGTTTATGACCGACTACCTCCTCGTTCCACGTGCATTTGGCTCATCTTTATTCGATTTCCATAATGTTGACACCCGTGGTATTCCGTGGTTGATCAAACGGTTCCCTTTTGTAATATAATTTGAGGTTTGAGCAATTTACAACTGATGTGCTTCCGCCGTTTACGTCCTGTATCTTATATGCATTATTCCCCAAATTTCTTATGATCCGATAAGGTCCTATGTATGGGAAACACCATTTATGAAATACTTTGTTTGCTGGATCAGAGATAGGTGGCCTCTTCAATAAAACTAGTTCATTGACGTTCAATTCCCTGTGAAAGCGTTTTCCTTTTAGTCTTCTTAGCCTCCTGTCAGCTTGTTCTCTCATGTAGGTGATCGTCCGTTCGACTCTCAGCTGTGGTGCTGGCTGCGGATCTCTTGGGCAATCTAGTACTGTTGTCCAAGATCTCGGTGGTTGCTGGTTCAAGTGTAACGTGTATGGTACTTGTCCAGTTGACTCATGACGTGTCATATTGATGCAAATCTCAATATTTTTCAATGTATCGTCCCAACGATGGTGTTCTGTAGGAATGAACATCCGGATGTGCTTCGAGACCTCACGTAAGACTCTGTCGCTCGGATTTCCCTGTGGATGGCGTATGCTAGATAGTACATGCTTGATGTCTAGCTCATTTAATCCGCGCTTAAATTCTGCTGATGTGTAATAACTTCCATGATCAGAAAGGATAAATTCAGGCTTTCCCATTATAGGTATAACTCGATTCTTGATGCGGCTCAGGACCTGTTTCGAAGTTGTTTTCTGGATAGCACATAGAACAGCAAATTTAGAAAAGACGTCCACACATACAAGGACATGTCACACTCCTCTACGTCCTTTTGGCAATGGACCAAGACAGTCCGTAGCAATGAGCTCTAACGGTTTCTGTGGCAGTATTGGCTTTGGGTATTGTCTCATGAGGAAGTTATTGGGTTTTGCGCGCTGGCAAATATCACATGTCTTCAGGACATCGCGTATAGTAATCCTCATCCGTGGCCAAGTGAAAGCTTCACCTATTGTTGCTTGTGTCTTGTCTAACCCTATGTGACCAAGCGTATAATGAGTATGCCACACTAATTTCCTCTGTAACGAAGCTGGTAACAATATCCGTAACTTGACATGATCCTCATCTATAAATTTATGGAGCATATTATTGAAGTATGAATAACTTCTCGCTTGAGCTTCAATTTCTCGATATGCTGGGGTATCAGGTGTTATCTCTCTCTTGAGGAATTTAATCATCTGCATCATCCATGGCTCCTTTTCTTGTTCCTGCGGTAACCTCTTCAGTTCTTGTAAGAAATCTTGATCTTCGTTTGTCAGCTCAATGTGTTGCACTAACATTTCCTCCTGTCGTGCCTCTTCTTCTGGATTTCGGCTCAAAATATCCGGGATTACATTCAATTTTCCTGATATGTGCTCAATTTGTATATCAAACTGCTGCGCATAAATGGCCCATCTGTTGATGCGTTCACTTACCATGGTGGTCTTAAATAAGAAAGTCAGCGCCTTGTGATCAGTGCGGATTGTTATGGAGAAACCATAGATAATACGACGCCATTGTTGTAGCGCGTATATGATCGCCAAAAGCTCCAGCTCTGAGATGGTATAACTTTTCTCATGTTTTCTTAATTTCCTGCTGATGAATGCTAGGTATGAGCGGTTTGCTGTTCTCTCTGCGTCTTCTTGGAAAAGCATTGCTCCGATGCCCACTAAAGATGCATCTGCTTGAATTATAAACCCCTTCGAAAAATCTGGGTAACCCAGTTTGATGTTATTTGACAGTAATTCCTTCGTGGCTATGAATGACCTCTCACACTCTTCGTTCCAAAACCAACGGTTGTTCTTTTTTAGCATCTCTTGTAATGGTGCTACTACTTCGGTGTATCCTGGACAGTTTTCACGAAAGAAGTTGGTGGCTCCCAAGAACATCCTTATGTGCTTGACTCTGGTTGGTCGAGGAAAATTTTTAATGGCTTCGATTTTCACTGGATTGGGCCTGATCCCTTCTCCATCAACAATATGTCCTAAATATAAAATTTCGTGCTGAAAAAAGTGTGATTTTTTTAGATTGATCTTGAAATTTGCCCTTTCTAGGTTCTCTAACAACTTGCTTAAATTTTGCATGTGTTCCTCATTGCTCTCTGATGCTAGTAAGATATCGTCGACATATCTGACAGTCATGTCTTTCACTTCTTCTGTTAAATTTCGATCCAATGCTCGGATTAGTGCAGATCCGGCTGTCTTAACTCCAAATGGTAAACGACACCAGGTGAAACTCTGATTGTCGAATAGAAATCCAGTTAACAGCTGTGATTTCTCTTCTAACTCGATGTGCCAATAGCTATTCGCAAGATCGACAGACGAATATATTTTCTTCTTATGGAACTTCTTGAGTACATCCTTAATTAGTGGTGCACGGTCGGTTTCATCTATTAATCTGGAATTGAGGGTGCGAGCATCGAGACACAACCTCACTGAACCATTTGGCTTCGCCACCGCTAATATGGCGTTCAAATATGGGGTTGGAGATTTCTTAATTATGCCCCCTCTAAGCATCTCACCTATAATTTTTCTAACTGCTGCACGCTGCTTTTCTGGAATTGGGTAGAGTCGGCTCTTAAATGGTGTCCAGTCATCTACCTGCATAGCGTACTTGAAATTTAATATTTTTCCCGGTAATGTATTAAATGCTGCTGAGTGTTTACATAGCGTTTGTGCCAAGCAATTTCTTTCATCATCATTTAGCTTTGCCTCTCTTAATTTTTCTTTCAAAAGTGCCTCAAAACTGTCTTTGTTGCCATCTTCTTCTACTGCCATGGACCACATCTCATCTTCCAATTCTTGCTTTCCCTCCAGGAGTCCTGTGTTCGAGTCCTCTTCATCTGCTTGACTTTCTTCTTCTTCTTCCTCAGGAATGGTCTCCAGCTTCCAAATGTCAGCGTCTCTATCTAAGCCGTGGCTATTCATGTTCAGTCCCACTGCTGATAATCCTTCCATATTTCTGAATTTAATTACATTGTTGCGCAGGTCAATCACTGCTTGGTGCTCATATAGGAAATCCGCCCCCAGAATCAAATTTACATTCATCTTGTTCATCACCATGAATACGTGTGAGAAAGTGTGTCCTAATATTTCTAGATCCAGTTGTACCTGAAATTTGCATACAGCTGATTTTTCGGGAATTACTCCTCTAATTTTGACCTGTGGTACTGGAATCGTAGGTATTCTCTGTTTCTCGCTTAGAGCTTTAATTAATGCCTCTGATACTAGACATAGCTGTGCCCCTATATCCACTAATCCTTTTACTCTTAGTCCTTCTATCCTCGTAATGATGACTGGTAATTTCCTCAAACAATGTTGTTCCGGTTGAATAATTTCACGTGTAAAATCCTCAGGAGTTGCGACCCATTCCTCGATGTTCGCTATCAACCACTGTGTCTTATCTGGCGTGAAATTTAGCCTATCTCCTTCACCCTCTAATACATTTTTTTAATAGCCCCCGTGTTCCTCTTCTCATTCTGGCTTTCGCGATGCTGTTGCACTAATTCACTCTCTGCTCCAGTGATTTCCATATCTGGGTTCTCGCGATTCTCCATCGTCCTTCGCCAGCGATCCTTTTCCGTCTCTTGGTTGCGATGCAACTCATCTAGGTATCGTTGTGATGCCTCATGCCTGTTTTGCAATTCCCGTCGACTGTCTTCCGTATATCCTCGGTTCTCATCTCGTCCTCGGTTCCACGTTCTATTATCTCTTCTATCATATCTGCGATGATGATATGGACCTTCGCGACCACGCCCTCTCCATTCATCTCTCCTGTACTGTTGTGGCTGCCAGTTCCTCTCGTTCCTTGGTTCATATCTCCTTTGCTCCTCTTTCGGCGAGTCTGACCTTCCGTTATTATTCCCGCTCCTATGGCTAACATTCGTGTTGGTGCTCTGCTCTCTAGTTTTGACTAGCTCGGCTTGTTGTACCAGCGCTGCGCTGTCACTCGCTCTGACGTGTCTATTTTGATTATTTAATGACGTCTCATCCAACTGACGTAACACCTCCTCTGCTTGCAGTGCGCTCGAGACGTTTGCCGCAATTAAAAACTGTTGTACTGGCAACGGAAGCTGCTTTCCAATTGTCATCACCAGTTCTGACTCAGGTGGTAAAATATCCATATCCTTCAGTCTGAGTAGCTGAGCCGAAAAATATTCTGAATAACGTGTTGGCTGGGAGGCATGATACTTCCTACTATATAATTCCATCCTTAAATTATGTTGTATAGACATGCTCCAGTAACGACGTAAAAATGCATGCTTGAAGGTATCCATGTCTTCAAAGGTGTAGCGAAAACTTCTGAACCACGTCAGAACGCTATCCGCAAGTAATTTCTCTGTTATTCTGAGTTTCTTATTCTCAGGAATGTTATTGTCTGTAAGGTAGTGTTCTAAGTCTTTTAGGAAAGCTTTCGGCGTTTGTGAACCATCATTGTTAAATTTTCGTGGGCGATCCTCCTGCATTCTAATTACTTGGACATACTGTGTAGTTGGGTTATTGTTATTATTATTGCCAGTCGGCTGTTGAGGTGTTGAGGCAAGTCCTCTAAATGTTTGAAACCCTTCATTATTCTCGCTACCTGTGGTCGCACGGCCCGGACTAAGTTCATTCATTCCTTCTACCTGAGTCTGGCTTGTGTTGAAATGATTAGCCACACTGCTCGTTTCTTTACCGCTGTTGTGAGCTTTCAGTTCAAGAAGCATTTCCTGTTGTTGTAAAGACTGTATCTCCGTCTTAATAATCTTCCGTTCTTGTATCTCCATTTTTCCCAGTAACTGCAGTTCGACCTCCTTTATCCTCTTTTGGTTTTCTTCCATTTGTTCTATGAGTTTCTTTCTATCCTCTTTCCCGTCAATTCCAATTTGTTGGCATGTCTTGTTTATTTCCACTCTTATTGCCTCATATCTATTTTCCTCTTTTCTCTTTCCCTCTTTCTTCTCGCTTTCCAGCTGATCGAGCCTGCCTCCTATCATTTCATTGCTTTCACGGATACTCTCTTTAAGTGCATCATTCTCGTTCTCCTGAATGCTCCATCGTTCTGCTGAAGTCAAAGCTGCCTTGTCTATTTCCGTTCTAATCTCTATCATCTCTCCTTCTAAGCTGTGCAATTGTTTTGCCGCAGACTTAACCTCGTTGTCTACTCCTTTTATGGTAGCTTGGATTGCTAATGGTTCTATCTTTATCCCTTCTGTATTAGCGTTACATATTTCTTCTAGCTGTATGAGTTTCGCTGCCGTCTTTTCTTCACTGAACGCTATTGATTGCCTTAAGTTCGTCTCCATCTGACCTAACTGTGTGGTAGCCTCAAGCGTGATTTTAGCTATTTGCTCTGCTAATTTATCTGTCAGTTCCTCTTTTAATGCTTCCTTATTCAGCCTACCCTGTTCTGCAATTTGTTCCGTTAATTCCTCTTTTAATACTTCATTATTCCGCCTACCCTGTTCTGCAATTCGTTCCATTAACTGTGTGTTAGTAACTGTATTTTGTTCCGCGAGTAGTGCATTATTTGTCTTACTGTGTTCCGTTATCTGCTCCGCTAACTGTTCCGCAATACGTGCATTGTTTAATTCACTCTGTTCGGCAATTTGTTCCGCAATACGTGCATTGTTGATTTCATTCTGCTCCCTACATTCCCTCTTAAAGTGTTCGAACTGTTCCATTGTTCTAGCTACTGAACTCTCAATAATAAGTCGAATTTCCTCCACTGACGCCATATCACACAATATAATACTTATTTGAGAAGACTGGGGCATGGAGCCTCACGTTCCCACCTTCTGCAATCATAAAATGAGTCGCTTAATCCCAATTTACGTTAATCCCATTAATGACTTTAATATGCTTGAAGAGCTACCTATTTGATGTTTGCATTTGTGAATAAACTTTCAGTTTACCCTTCTGCATTAATTTTAACTTCCCAGTTCTGTCAATAAAGTACTGACATCACTCTTACGGTTCATGCCGTCCTACAACATACATTTGGAGTTTGCTACTAATTATTCAAATATAAGGGCGCCACGAAAACGCTGCTTCTACCTAACTATGCAAAATAAACTCAGCATTTTCGATTGTTTACTTTAAACAAACTCCTGGCTTTACTTTCCCCTGAATTACTTGTTAATTTGGCCACACCGTTCGGCGCCATGATAGGGGTTAGCTGATCAAGCCCCACTACAGGGCGACATGATAGGGGATGCTCTACATCTGTTTACATGACCTCAAGGCGGCATGTAGACTTCAGTAGGCTCCGGCTAGCTACTCTCTGACACTCTCCATCACTGTGATCCACTAATTAATAAAAGAAAAACTAATATGGACATGAATAACTACATCATTATCACCAATCCATATATACCCTTCTGCGTTCTTCTAGGATGCCGACTCTTACTCGGGTAGTGCTCTGTTCGGGGTGGCTCTAACTTATTCTAAACATCCTAGGAATATAGTCACAGGATCACAGGAGGCTTATCTTAAAATCAGTAGGTCAGAGAACTCCTAATATAAAATAATTTATTTCACAAAAACATCATCTCCCTTTTCTCCCAACCATAGACAAATAAAAACAAAATCAACTCCCTTAAATTACTGAAATCAACAACATCAAAAAAATGCAAAAATAATGTTTCACACTGGCTGAAACCAGGAATAGAAAATAGTCTATTTTACTGCAGTCCACTGCTTCAAGTCCAAGAGTTATTGTCAACAGACTTAATTCAAATAACTATGGCTTAAATAAACCAGCCATTCTATCACAATAAATATTGCGCACTCATTTTTATAACTTGCAAAACTTGTTCTTTGGGAAATCGGACATGTCTACTCGTACAATCATCATCTTTCCTCACAAGAGTCAGATAATGAAGGCAATAGATTTATTCTAGGTTACGGGCATGTGTGTTTATATAACTTTAAAACAATTACTTCACTCAGAGCTATAACTCCGTTAATTATAGTAAAATGAACAAGTCAACATACATGAAGCATCAAAATAATATTTCGGCGGCCGGTGCGCCGTGATCCTTAATAAACAACAACATAATGAATGCACTCCAAAAATAATGACAAATAGAATACATCGCTTCCTGAAGCGGTACACAAAAAGAAACCCCGGGAAGTTGGACTACCTCCCTTCATAGAATACAATGACAAACTCGACCTTGTGACAGACACACTTTCACCGTACTAACCAGCAGGCCGGCACAACCTTCCTGGCTGCTTCTAGAATTCAGACGGCTAACCATATTTCTACCTGTTTCTTAAAGACTCCCTTTTACCTGCCTTGGGCTCGAGCAATGCAATACCTTTCCGACGGAGCTAAAGTGGACTCTCATCAGATAATGAATTCAATCATTTTACTTACCATTTATATATCGTCGAAGAATGCGGGAATATCACCTCCGCTATTATTTTCACTCACCATTATATCATCGAAGAACGCGAGAATATCACCTCCGCTTTAATTCTGCTCGACCCAGGATCGACTCTTAGCCTTACCTGAATATATCTCACAATACCCTCCAGCCATTCTTGTCTTACCTCTTTTTACCTTCGCGTGATAATCACTTACCATACTTATTACTCTCATAATTTCAGTGTCACTTACTGGCCTTGTCACAATATCGAGCGGTCTTCCCCATTTAGCTTTTACAATCACATTGTGCATAAGCACTATCAAACAAACATTCCCTTGACTGTGCATTCAACAAGATTAATGACATCCCAAACAAAACCATATTTAAAATAACACTTTGATGCTCATATACTTATTACGTTATAAAACACACAAAAATACTCATTACTGATAAACACACAAATCTACACAAACATGCCCGGTACGCCTAAAATATCTATTTTTATCATAACTGCTTATGATCGAGATAAACTTATCCGACCCCAATAATGGGAAACATTATGGCCCACATGCCCCGTACAATATTTACTTATCTCTCATATTTCCTGATGCGGTTCTGGTCCTTGATATCAGTCTTCTTCATTAGTTGGTTCATCTTGATAGGAGGATAATTTACACACGGTTTTTCTCAAAATTTCACCAAAACAAAGGTCCACTGTGAATTATTACCATTAACACAATGCACGGTTCTCGCACATGAAGCTCCTATCTCATATAGCTATCATCAACTTATTTAGTTCGGCCGACAGTTCATAGCTTCCTAGAATACTGGTCTAGCTGTTAATAGCTCGGGCGGCTATACCTATCATTACAACTGCGTCATACTGTTATGATATGCACTGTTCTACTTCGCACTCGCGAATACTTAGCGATGTTTAAATTTCGGAGGTATACTTGCTCCTACTTATAAACTTGTAAAAATGTTAATTATTCTTATGCCTCAAGCGCAGGCTCTCGCCTCTACAGCGCGTATTAACAACTTATAAAACTTGTAAAAATCACTGTACTTTCTGAGGGCTCGAGGCACGGGCTTCCGCCTCTGACGATGCCCCAAAGTAGACTTATAGAACTTGTAAAAATCACTGTACTTTCTGAACGCTCAGGGCCAAGGCTTCCGCCTCCCGTGATGCCCCAAAGTAGACTGACTTCGCTGTGTTTCAATCCATTATTTATACGATTTCTCTTAAAGGGACGTGGAGTAGGGGGGTTTCAGAATTTATTTCCAAAATAACACTCACATGAATATGCGAACTAGCTCCTTAGAACGTCCTCATTTCCAATGTCTCAATGACTCCTTTTTATTCAAAATCCGATCGTTGGATCCTTATATAATGAGCTCCGTAATTTGCTTCATTGTCCCTTAATTTCGGCGGATTTGGTCGCGTCTAGCGTCTCTCACTGCCATTGGTCGTTTCAAATCCACCCCCTGATTTCATTTTAATTCTGGCAAAAATCACAGAATAATCCAATTTAAATTTTGACGATATTTCTGAGAGGCTGGGATAATCCCCTATACGATGGTATAATTTCTGTTTCTGTATTCTAATTACTGCTCTAATTCCTTTCAAATGGGCGGGGTTTATTTGGTAGGTGATCGTTGAGGTTTCTGCATTTACCCGCGTAGTGTAACGACCTCCGCGCGTTGTCTGGCGCATTTGGTGTCCAGATGTGGATTTTCTCTTTCCTGCTACCTTTTGTCCGCGCTGGGAGAAAGCTTCTTCAAGTCACGTACGAACCATCCTTTTGTCATTCTAGTTTCACAAGCAACTTCTATTCTCACATCGACTTTGAGACATGAATTAAATTTTGTTGGAATAATATGTAGACTTTATGCTATCAGAGATGCATAAAGGTCACAATATATATATTAAATTAAATGTTTCCGTTTTGCTCAGCAAGCTAGCATGTAAAGCCTTCTCTTGTTTCCATAGGTAATTGACGTGTTTTGGCCTTAAGCCAATGTGCATCACCAGAGAGTTTTTTTTTGTGGCAATAGGAGTTTCTTTCTTATGTTGTGTTTGCTGGAGGATCTTATTAAATTATGTTTTCTTGCCCCTTTTTCGTGATTAAATGTTTTTTTTTTTTAATATTAAGCAACTGTTGTGGCATTATTTCGTCTGTGGCGGTTCTGTGGGTTATTGGAATGTATCTGTAGACGAGCCTGTGCGTTTCCCTCTTCTCACCTTCCTTCGCCTTTAGGTGTTCTTCTGTTGGGGCATGTCAACTGGCGGTGAGTTGCTGTTAGCGAGGCGGACCTCTGAAGACAGGTAAGTGGCCATCCACCCTAGCCACCCCCTGTGTCATTCTGGTATCAAAGCGAGCTCGTTTATCGCTTCTGCAGCTATCCCCTGCCCCCTTACCCGCAGGCTCGTTTATGGACCCTTCTGGTGCTGATAGGACGGTTATTGGTGGAATGTGTCATGTCAGTGTGCTTTATGTTATTCTATGTTAATCCTTGTCGTTTGTTTGGTTTCATGTTTGCCTCTAAAAATCCATGTGGTGATATATGGGAGTGACCTGTTCCAAGCAAGGTTTCTATGCTGAATTATGTCCAATTTATGATGCAACATTACCAATGAAGAAGAGGGTTGGTAAGTGATTGGCTTGCATTCTTGGCATGGGAAATGTGGGTTTTTAGGTAGATTTCATTAGAAAGCTAACTATTGCAATGGGTACCATGTTTCGACTTCCAGAAAATTTCGACATATGTTCGCGGTTTACATCCCCCAGACCCCAAAACCACCGTCAGTTCAAAAGTTTATATATAATTTATGTATATATGAATCTATCTATATATATCAGTTTCTTGTGGACACGATAACTGCCGTAATTTTGCACCAATCACTTTCAATTTATTACATAATATGTATCCCTATAAAATCTCGGTCGAGTTCGTTAATGGACAAAATCGGTCGAAGCGGGTGAAAATGTTTTTTTTTGCGAAAAAGTGAAATTTCGCTATAACTCTCTTAATACGTGAAATATCGAATCCATTCAAAGTTCATAATATGTGTCGGATAAGTGCCAAAAATTTATGTCAACTAAGTTTTTTGATAGCACCAACCATTGACCAAAGGGGTGGAAAAAAGTGGGTTTTTGGGGAATCATCAATCATATCTCTCTTAATAGGCACAATATCAAAACCGTACAAAATGGAAAATATTCCCCTAATAATTACCTAAATCTTTTGTCTGAAAGAATTTTTGATATGACCCACCATTACGCCAAGGGATGAGAAAAATGATTTCGGAATTTTAAAAAATGCCTAGTGCCATCAGAGGTTACCATAACAACGCTTTTAAATTGATAAGGGATGATCTATCAGAGGATGCCAAGACAACGCCATTGACGAGATCACATTCATTTTTAGCCTACTTTTCACACTTTTCAAAAATGAGGAAAAAGTTGACTTATAAGATATATCCGGGAAAATGTGTCTGTCCTTCTGTCAGTCTGTCTGTCCTTCTGTCTGTCTGGCTGTGTGTGTGTGTCCCCCCCCTATCAACTCCTAAACGGCTGCAGAAATCGAAACCAAATTTAGTATGAGTAAAGATGTATACCGGAATATCTCAGGCCCATATTTGAAAAAGATGCCAGTGCTACCAACTGCTAAAAAACGCACTAGAAATTTGAGCTCCATGTTGGATATCTTGGAAGGTATACACGGGAGCTATTCTAAAATTGGCACACATGTAGATAATACTATTTCAGTTTAATTTCCAGGTGGCCATACATGACAGAGTTGCCTAAATAATTTTTAGCCTTCTGATAAGTCCAATTTTTAAATGCATATAACTTCTACACTATCAATTGGATTTCAACCAAATTTTGTATGTAATATGTGTACATAAACATATATGACTGAGGGAATTCTTAAGAGCCACCAGGGCTGCCAACTGTGAATAATTGATCTCTATTTTGTATCCAAATATATCAGAAAGTATGCAAGCCGACAGCTTTAAACTATGCATACGTAAATTACCCGACATTTTACATTAATTTGGAGTAACTTATATACGTCAGTTCTACCAACATGATTCTAAGCCTGCTGATAGGACCAATTTTTAAATACATGTAACTTCTATACCAACAAATGGATTTCATCCAAAATTGGCACAAAAATATATAATATTTCAGATTATTTCTGACCAGCACTCGCATAACATTGTTGCCAACATGCTTTTACGTGTACTAATAGATCCAATGTCTAAATCCATGTAACGTCCTTTGGACTTCAACCACATTTTGTATTCTATACCTTAGGAGATGGAAGTAAGAATATATTCAGTCACCAGAGCTGCCAACTGTATTGCTCTTTTAGGCTACATTATGCCTAGTATACCTTATTTCGAACTAATTAAGACATTTCGATATTACCCACTTAATTTCGTCATTATTCTAGATAGGTTCATATACTGTAGATTAATCTATGGCATGAATCTTAATTTGAAGGAAAGTAGGCTCTTTAGTTCGTCACGGAACTTCTTGTTCCATCTGACATGAGGGAAGCGGCTAACTGGTAGCATGCTGAACTTCTATGCCCAAGGTGCTGGTTCAAAGCCGGCCAAAGTCGCCGGATTTTCTAAGAGCGCTAAAAATCCGTCAGCATGCTTTCCTTCGGAGGGAAGTTACAACGTTCGTTCAAAGTTGCTGGTTGCGGTGGCATCTAGCAGCCAAGTTCACAGCTAGGTGTCGTTGACGTTAGTATTTGGTACAAAATTAGGTACTACTACTTAAAATTGACCGTCTGCAGACCTTACCTGAATTACAGACTAATACAGTCATCACAAATATCACCGTTTATCAGACAGATTCTACACACACCCAATGTACACGGAGTTACATGACCACTCTTTTTATAAAGCTTTAGTCATTTACATCCCCCTTTAACCAATATATAAACAAAAATGAATGTAATGTCAGTTTGTTCAGATTATCTTGTTCAAACCTGTGGATATTTGTTGAGTCCATAGGGAACCACCCATAAATTAAATTAATTTTGTTTTGTTTTTAGAAAATCCAATATGGCCTTTTACTTTCCCCAGTCAACAACCAATATAGTCGTGTACTGTTTGCCAATGCATGGCCATTATTCAAGAAAGCAATCATTGTACCAGTCATGTACAGGTAGTGAATATTTTTTTTTTGTCTATGGTTTTTCATTAGTGGTAAAATAGCATAGCATTTTTAAGTTAGACTTACCTGAGTTTTCAATAGTTCACTGCCTGGAAACAATGGTTGCACTCTACTGCGTCTTGGGTTATCAGCAACTGCTACGGTGGTAAGGCTATTCTTTCCAAGTTTCTAAAAATAAATAAAATAAATCGCTATAAATACCTAAATTCAGGTGAATACATGCATTTCATAAAATAAAATAAAATTATATCAAACAAAAAAAATGAAACAAGTTAGTTTAAAAAAATAATCTCACCTTCACTTGCAGTGGCTTGTTACTCTTTCCTTCTAGTGGGCCAAAAACGCAATGGTTTCTTGTATCTCTGACATGTAAGGTATACCGGTTATCTGCAAACAAATAAATAAAATCATTAATTACCTAATCAATAACTGCGAATGTAAGGTTCATTAGCCTGACATTATTAAAATGATCATTCATAGGTACTTACAAAAAAAAAAGGATTTTTCATTTAAAGTTCAGTTCATATCTCTACTGTATACGTCCGTGTGCTAAAATGACAAGTGCATGACTAACGCAATCGTTATCAGTTAGCCTAGCAACAGACAGAGTTGCATTTTCTCAGCGTTTTGGCCTTGAAATGTTATCTCTTTCACACGTGTTCCCACGCCTCTTCACATTCCTCAATCTGAATAAGATTAGTGTACCTTATACTAGTTTCATGTTTTTAATAAGGAACCCAAATGGCTGTCTCTTATACATCGGTAGTCCTACTGTCTCAGAACCAAAATGGCGGTCTCTGCTTAAACAGCACACCTGCTAGCCACCACGAGGCAAGTAAGCTGATATCACACTTCCTGCTGACGTAGACATTTTTTGTCTTTTCAGCAGTCTCTCTCACGAGTCCTCTGGCTAGATACAATATTCAGTCACCAGTGAGCAGGACTGTGTGTGTGTTAGCATTGAAAACATGTGTCTTCTTCTTTTTATTATTATTATTATTATTATTATTATTATTATTATTAAACATTTTACTGTAATAATAATAATTACTAGCAAGCGGCCATCCTCAATACATGATCATGTTAACCACATACTTTCACCCTAAAACACAAGACTTTACCCAGTTCAATATTTAGTTAATAACAATTCAGGCCTATGACCTTACCGTTTTGGCTCTTTGCATACATGCACATGACTTGGTCGAGCAAATGTTATAGGTTTCCATATTCTAAAACCATTTAATGTGCCAGACAGCAGTCTCGCTTATTACCCTTTACTAGCATGTTAAAGATCCCCTTCAGGGGTAAAAAAATTCCTAGCACACTTAACCCATTTCAAATATTCACCTTTATCCGTCATAGGAAATATCACAAAACCAACCGTCATAAGCTGCCCCGCCATCCCACCAAAATAGCAATTCATTTCTTCCGGGCACGGTCACCGAGATAGCCAACGTCTAAGAATCACTTGGTCATATCCTACAACCATCTGTTGTGTCAGAGAGCGATCTCGCTCATCACTGTTAACTAAAACGTTAAAGATCCCCTTCAGGGGTAAACAATCTTAGCATGCTTGTCACATTTCAAAATATTCGCCTTCATTCATTCGTCATAGGAAAATATAGCGAAAAGCAACCCCTCGTTCTGCCATACATCGCCCCGTCGAAATAGCCATTTCCAGTACCCACCATGGCCAATCATAGCCTCGTTGTAACATACGTCAAGCGCTACCGGCTCTCTGTCTACAAGCACGCTTTTATAAAAAATAAAAAAATAAAAATAAAATAATAATAATAATAAAAATCCCTAGTTTTTTGTCCTAGAGACTTGACATTTATTTTCGTGGTAGAGGAGGTAGGGACCTTTCATTTATGTCAAAAAAACTTATTTGTCAACGTGTTAGTTTCCAAAATAGTAAAAATTCAAAATTTAAGGGTTTTCAAAAAATCTCGAAATATTAAGAGTTTTATTATAAAAAATAACGGTCATAGAGGCCATTAGTTTGAACTATGGCACAACATCTATCATGTTTGGTTTTCAAACTATCGCCTACTTTCAAAAACAAAAATTTTCATTTTTTTTAAATAACGAGTAGTCTATAGGAAAGAGGACGTCAGCTCGAGTCCAACGACACCTCATTTGTTAAAATCCGACCATCTGTTCGCCAATGATCACCAATGTTCGCGAGAGAGCAGGCTATCATTTTGTTTTTCCTCCTACACCCTTGAAACTTGCTGTCCCCCTAGAGGGCATACCCACCTTTCATTAACGTCAAACAAACTTTTTCCAAAATTCACCGTTTCCAAAGTAGCGCCAATCCAATAAACAAGAATTTTCAATTTTTTTTAAATATCAGCACACATGCTTAGCCAAGAGGACGTCCTCCCAACGCCAACAATACCTCGTTCGTTAAAATCCGATCAGGCGTTCGCGAGATATCGGCAAAGTTCGTAGGCTGGGAAGCCGAACTCGCCAATTCACACTACTACACAGTTTTAGTCCTAGAGACTTAAAATTTATTTTGTGGGTAGAGGGGGTCAGGGCCAATCATTTTTGTCAAACAAAATTATTTGTAAACTCTTTTGTTTCCAAAATATAAAAATTGCAAAATTAAACTTTTTTCAAAAAAATGTAAAAAATTCAAACGTTTTATTATAAAAAATAAAGGAAATAGATACCGTTCGTTAAATCTATTGCCCAACGTTCTATCGTGTTTGGTTTTTTAACTATCGTATTTTTTCAAAAATTAAAAATGTCAATTTTTTTTTCGAAAATATAACGTGTGGTCCATAGCAAAGCCCCCGTTAGCTCGAGTCCAACGACACCTCAATCGTGAATCTACGATCATGGGTTCGGGAGTTATCGGCTCGCATTGGGAGTAGTGGGGGCGGGGGGGGGGGGGGGGGGGGCGAACCCCTACTGCTCCCCTACTTATAACAAAGTGGTCTTTTAATGGTTCTAATATGGGAGTGAAAGTTGGTGGAAGACTTATCCAGAATATTAAATTTGCTAATGATCTGGCATTACTTGCAGTATATCCGCATACATTAACAAACATCTTGCAATATTTAAAGGATACAGCTACAGAGTACGGAATGAAAATCAATTTTAAGAAGACCAAGATTCTGGTGCTAAGTAAGCATCAACACCAACTAAATATAACCATAAATAAAGAACCAGTTCAACAGGTCAATCGATTTAAATACCTTGGTCCAATCTTCACAGAAGATCTACGAAGCAGGGACCCGGAACAGAACTGAAATGCGTTACGTACCGCTGTGTTCCACGTTACGTTACGTATGCCATACCGCGGCCCTGAGCTGGCTTGCGGTATCGTTCCGTAACTGTAACTTGGAACTCGGTACGAGCATGTGGAACGTTACAGCCCTGGAACGGTACAGTCGGCACTCGACTCCCAACTGTACCGAGCATCAAGGTACGTGTTAGTGGAACGTTACGTATGGAACGGTACATGACTGGAACGATTCCTCAGCGTTACCAGTTGGAAAGTTACTCTGCGTACCGTTCTTGGTTATCGAAATAGAGTAACGTTTCCACCAGTACCCGGTTACACTGTGTACCGTTCCAGGTTATACCAACCAGCCAACCGGTATCTATGCGTAACGTTCCAGGTTCTCATGTTCCAACGGAAAGTGGAACGGTACAGAGCCCGTAACAGTACAGCAGCATTTCCCAAAATGTATGTAGGCCTACAGACAATTACAGGACTGTTACCGGTACTACTGTACACTAGCTATTAAAACCATTATGACTATTACACCGAATTTTTACGTAGACTATTACGGCTATTACACAGTCTATTTAGTTACCACGGCAATTGTAACACTGCGTTTATTACACTGTTACGCTGGTTGTTACAGTCACATAATAGCCTAATTACACAACAACTACATCAATTACATACCTGTTATCTTATCTAGGGGAATTTCTTTCATGATATCGAAATACTCTATCTAGCCTATGGATGTTTTTCAGTATCTACTGTCCTACCTAGAACCCTGATAAAAAGATCCTTTTTTTCTGCGTCAACAACTATCCCAGTTTGAACGATGCCATACGCAATTCCAGGCAAATTATTTTTCAAACATAGGATAATTACTTCTTGAAATATCAATAAAAATAAAAATAAAAAATACTGATTTCAGTCTGATTGCGTGCCGCATCAGACAGGGCAAGGCACCTTGCTCGTTTCGATCGCGGTCATACTGTAGCCTACGTTAAAAATATGTTTCCTAAAGACAATACGATGGATCCCATTGATTCGAAATATTTATTGTTGCTCCATATAGAGGTTTGGAACATAGGCTATTGTTCATCGGTCCATGTAGTTGAGGTTTTTATGGAATTTGTCTGATAGGCCTAAACATTGTTATTCTGATGTCTGTAGTAACGTGTATATTTGTAATGATGGCATGGCTTGGAAAGGAGTAGGCCGTGGCGTTGACTTAGGAACTATCCACGCATTTTCCTGGAGTAGAAGTGGGAAACCACGGAAAACCACTCTAAGATGGCTAAGATGGGAATCCAACTCACCTTCTCGCAGTGTTGCCATATAAGGCAGAGTGTAACCTACACACCAAACTATAGCTCCTTTGTGACCAATAATAGTATTTCTTTTCAAAATTAAACATCCCGTTCTTGCTTTTCGTTTACTTGTTAGCCTATTTTCAATTAGTAGTGATAGAAGCCATTTTTCAGTGATGCTTAATTCTAATAATGAAAGCTATTCAGTCGTGTTGACCGATTGAAAAGCTTCCTTTATTATTTACATTTATGAAAGATAGGCCTATGACATCACATATAGTCCGTGTGTGTGTGTACGTGTGTGTTTGCATGTGTCCGTCGCCTCGCTCCCCTCCCTAATAAAATCTAAACTGCTGGAGCGATTTCAACGAAACTCGGTAAGGTCATAGTACTATTTTGTCCAACCACAACTGTGCTCTTCAAATTTTATTACATCTCACCAATCCAACATGGCAACTGCGCGAAATATTTCATCGGCATTCCATATCTCCGAAACTATTACAGATATCACCCTGACGTTTTGTATGGTGGAAAAAAGCACTAATAGAAGTGTTACGACGGGACACTCAAAAACCTTTTTACAAAACGAACATGGCGGCCAAGCGAGGTTGTTGTATTTAAATAGACTTTTCTCGCATTTAAACCATCCGAGCGCCGTCGCACATGGTACAGCAAATGCTATACACCTTGTAATGCACTGACATCCTATTCAGCTCAATTGTTTACATAACTTCAAGATGGCGGCTGTGCGAAATTTGAAAATTAAGGTTTAATTTCTTGTGTCGTAATCATGCGATCAAAACCAACGTTTGAACAATGAACCTACGCAATAATCATCATCTAATAGTACATAGCTCTATGGCCTACAAAGTATATAAAATCCAATATGGTGGCCATCCGAAATATTTAGACGATTCTCAATGTCAACTAATCTGTGACAGCAATCAAACTTATTTGTTTATTTAACCACGAGATGGTGCCAGTGTCAATTTTAAAATCTATTTTTTGCCTCTTCCTATTTATGAAAAAAATAGGCTTATGAGATACCTTTTGTCGTGTGTGTGCGCCCGAGTGTGTGCCCCCACCTCCCACTAATAAAATCTAAGTGGCTGGATAGATTTCAATTAAATTCGGTAAGGTCATAGTACTATTTTGGCCGACCCCGACCGTGCCCTACAAATTTTATTACGTTTCAACAATCCAACATGGCGGCTGTGCGAAATATTTCACTGGCATTCTATATCTCCGAATCTCAGAAGACTTCTGTTACTTAGGAAGCAAAATAACCAGTGATGGTTGGAGGAAAGATGATATAAAAAGTAGATTGGATCAGGCAGGGAAAGCATTTCTACAGAAAAGAAATCTGTAGGCATCGACCGTGGCGCTCTATGGAAGTGAAAATTGGACTATTGGTGCAGCAGAAAAGAGGAGAATTGAAGCGTTTGACATGTGGTGTTACAGGAGATTGATGAAGATCAGATGGGTAGATAGGGTTGCAAACGAAGAGGTATTCAGACCAGTGGGAGAGGAGAGATGTTTCTGGCGACTGCTAATGAAGAGAAGAGATAGGATGGTAGGACACTTACTAAGACACCCAGGAATAGCAAACTTAGTTATGGATGGAAGGGTCGAGGACAAGAACTGTAGGGGTAGACCGAGATTAGAATATGTTAAACAGTTTGCCTCGATTGTAGGGTGTGGTAGCTATGTAGAGATGAAATGCTTAGCTCAGGACAGGGAGGCATGGAGGGCTGCATCAAACCAGTCAAAAGACTGAAGACTCAAACAACAACATCAGCCGATATGAATGAATTGATAAATATCAAAGACACAAGATAAATGTATAGCGTAACACTAAAAAGTCCCTTGGTATTAAACCTTATATGGTGCACCACAAAGAAGGATGGAAAATTGAATGCCTAAATCAACATACCGTAACATGATGTACGAAAATATGATAAAATAATAATTTGCATCAAATTTCAAACACATATTAAAACTCTAAAAATGCTTGATTTTCTTACAGATCACTGCCAGTGGAAGAACGTGGCTAGTATTAAGGGACTTTTTTCAAGAAACATTGTGTGTCGGTGTGTGTATATGTTTGCTCCCCCCTTTCAATTGAAACACCAAATTTTGTACAGAGGTAGCACTAGAAAAGGGCACCTCAGTGTAATGTTTATTTTGGCGCCATCTTTACCAAATCTCAATTGTGGCTACTCAATTAGTCAAAACTTAACATTAATAAACGACTAAACTAATCATCAGGGACCCGGAACAGGTCTGAAATGCGATACGTACCGCTGTGTTCCACGTTACGTAACGTATGCCATACCGCGGCCCCGAGCTGGCTTGCGGTATCGTTCCGTAACTGAAACGTGGAACTCGGTACGAGCATGTGGAACGTTACAACCCTGGAACGTTACAGTCGGAACTCGACTCCCAACTGTACCGAGCATCAAGGTACGTGTTAGCGGAACTTTAGCTCCTTTGTGACCAATAATAGTATTTCTTTTCTAAATTAAACCTCCCGTTCTTGCTTTTCGTTTACTTGTTAGCCTATTTTCACTTAGTAATGGTAGAAGCCATTTTTCAGTGATGCTTAATTCTAATAATGAAAGCTATTCAGCCGTGTTGACCGACTGAAAAGCTTCCTTTATTATTTACATTTATGAAAGATAGGGCTATGACATCACATATAGTCCGTGTGTGTGTACGTATATGTGTGTTTGCATGTGTCCGTCGCCTCGCTCGTCTCCCTAATAAAATCTAAACTGCAGGAGCGATTTCAACGAAACTCGGTAAGGTCATAGTACTATTTGGTCCGACCCCTACTGTGCTCTTCAAATATTATTACTTCACACCCATCCAACATGGCAACTGTGCAAACTATTTCACCGGCATTCCATATCTCCGAAACTATTACAGATATCACCCTGACCTTTTGTATGGTGGAAAAAAGCACTAATAGAAGTGTAAAGATGGGACTCTCAAAAACCTCCTTACAAAACGAACATGGCAGCCAAGCGAAGTTGTATTTAAATAGACTTTTCTCGCATTTAAACCATCCGACCGCCATCACACATGGTACAGCAAATGGTATACACCTTGTAATGCACTGACATCTTATTCAGCTCAATTGTTTACATAACTTCAAGATGGCGGCTGTGCGAAATTTTAAAATTAAGGTTTAATTTCTTGTGTCTTAATCATGCGATCGAAACCAACGTTTGAACAATGAACCTATGCAATTATCATTATCCAATAGTGCATAGCTCTATGGCCTACAAAGTATATAAAATCCAATATGGTGGCCATCCGAAATATGTAGACGATTCTCAATGTCAACTAATCTGTGACAGCAATCAAACTTAATTGATTTTTAACCACGAGGTGGCGCCAGTGTCAGTTTTAAAATCTATGTTTTGCCTATTTGTATTTATGAAAAAAATAGGCTTATCATATCACCTTTTGTCGTGTGTGTGCCCCAACCTCCCACTAATAAAATCTAAGTGGCTGGATATATTCCAATTAATTTCGGTAAGGTCATAGTACTATTCTGGCCAACCCCGACCGTCCCTACAAATTTTATTACGTTTCAACAATCCAACATGGCGGCTGTGCGAAATATTTCACTGGCATTCTATATCTCCGAATCTCAGAAGACTACTGTTACTTAGGAAGCAAAATAACCAGTGATGGACGGAGGAATGAGGATATAAAAATTAGGTTCGATCAGGCAAGGAAAGCATTTCTATAGAAAAGAAATCTGTTGGCATCGAGCGTGGCACTCTCTGGAAGTGAAAATTGGACTATTGGTGCAGCGGAAAAGAGGAGATTTGAAGCGTTTGAAATGTGGTGTTACAGGAGAATGATGAAGATCTGATGGGTAGATAGGGTTACAAACGAAGAGGTATTAAGACGAGTGGGAGAGGAGAGGTGTTTCTGGCGACTGCTAATGAAGAGAAGAGATAGGTTCGTAGGACACTTACTAAGACACCCAGGAATAGCAAAGTTAGTTATGGAAGGAAGGGTCGAGGACAAGAACTGTCGGGGTAGACCGAGATTAGAATATGTTAAACAGTTTGCCTCGAATGTAGGGTGTGGTAGCTATGTAGAGATGAAACGCTTAGCTCAGGACAGGGAGGCATGGAGGGCTGCATCAAACCAGTCAAAAGACTGAAGACTCAAACAACAACATCAGCCGATATGAATGAATTGATAAATATCAAAGACACAAGATAAATATATAGCGTAACACTAAAAAGTCCCTTGGTATTAAGCCTTATATGGTGCACCATAAAGAAGGATGGAAAATTGAACGCCTAAATCAACATACCGTAACATGATGTATGAAAATATGATAAAATAATAATTTGCATCAAATTTCAAACACATATTAAAACTCTAACACGTAGTTCCGTGAAGAACTATACGGCCTATTTTCATATATCCTACTCCTGTCAATTCCTTCTATCAACATACTACATTTCAGTTTGATCGTTGTGTTAGATTCGTAGATATTGAGAACCGTCTAAATATTTCAGATGATCGGCAGGTTGGATTCTTATTTATGTACTATTACATGAAGATAATTGTTTACGTGTGGTATTCAAACTTTAATCGCATGATTAGGACACAAGAAGTAAAAACGAGATTTTAAAATTTCGCACAGCTGCCATCTTGTGGTTATCAAAACAATAGAAATAAATTAGATGCCAATGGATTAATATTTGTATAATCATTTAACGTGCAAAATGTCACTGCATTCGGTTGATTAAATCACGAGAAACGTCCAATTGAGTATTTATATTTCGCATCGCCGCCATGTTGGATTTGCGATCACCAGGTTACTGAAAGACCTATAGGTGAACTTATGTTCATAGCCTCTATGAACATTAAAAAATCAGTTTGATTGCTGTAAAGGATTCGTAGATATTGAGAACCGCCGAAATATTTCGGATGCACGCCATTTTGGATTGTTTTATGTATAGGGCATAGAGTTGGTTACCATTAAAGAAAAAATAATGCGTAGCTTCATTATTCAAACTTTCACTTCGATCGCATGATTACGACACAAGAAATAAAAACTTAATATTAATATTTCGCACAGCCACCATCTTGAGGTTATGGAAACAATTTAACTAAATTAGATGCCATTGTATTACAATATGTATATTCTTTTATTGTACCACATTTCACTGCGCTCAGATGGTTAAATCAAGAGAAAAGTCTAATAAAATATTTCAAATTCGCTTGGCCGCCATGTTCGTTTTGTACTTTACAGGTTTTTGAAAAGTAAATGGATAAACGTGTAACAGTGCCCTTTATCATCGTACAAAATTTCAGGGTGATATCTGTAATGGTTTCGGAGATATAGAATGCCAGTAAAATATTTTGCACAGCCGCCATTTTGAGGTTATGTGAACAATTGAACGAAATTGGATGCCTGTGCATTACAATGTGTATAAACATTTTCAGTACCAAGTTTCATTACGTTTGGATTGTTAAATCGCGAGAAAAGCCTATTTAAAAGTCTCAAATTCGCTTGGCCGCCATGTTGTTTTTTGTATTTACCAGGTTTTTGAACGTCTCATAGGTGAACTTCTAGTAGTGCCCTTTATCACCGTAGAAAATTTCAGGGTGTTATCGGTAGTAGTTTCGGAGATACTGAATGCTGGTGAAATATTTCGCACAGCCACCATGTTGGATTGGTGCGACAGAATAAAATTTGAAGGGCACGGTCGAGGTCGGCCAGAATGGTGCTATGATCTTACCGAGTTTCATTGAAACCGCTCCAGTCGTTTAGATTTTATTAGGGGACACACACACACACACCTCACACACACACACACACACACACACACGGACAAAAGGTGATCTCATAAGCCTATTTTTTTAAAATTGAAAATAGGCTAAAAATGCCTGATTTTCTTACAGATCACTGCCAGTGGAAGAACGTGGCTAGTATTAAGGGACTTTTTTCAAGAAACATTGTGTGTCTGTGTGTGTATATGTTTGCTCCCCCCTTTCAATTGAAACACGGAATTTTGTACAGAGGTAGCACTAGAAAAGGGCACCTCAGTGTAATGTTTATTTTGGCGCCATCTTTACCAAATCTCAATTGTGGCTACTCAATTGGTCAAAACTTAACATTAATAAACGACTAAACTAATCATCAGGGACGCAGAACAGATCTGAAATGCGATACGTACCGCTGTGTTCCACGTTACGTAACGTATGCCATACCGCGGCCCCGAGCTGGCTTGCGGTATCGTTCCGTAACTGAAACGTGGAACTCGGTACGAGCATGTGGAACGTTACAACCCTGGAACGTTACAGTCGGAACTCGACTCCCAACTGTACCGAGCATCAAGGTACGTGTTAGCGGAACTTTAGCTCCTTTGTGACCAATAATAGTATTTCGTTTCTAATTTAAACCTCCCGTTCTTGCTTTTCGTTTACTTGTTAGCCTATTTTCATTTAGTAATGATAGAAGCCATTTTTCAGTGATGCTTAATTCTAATAATGAAAGCTATTCAGCCGTGTTGACCGACTGAAAAGCTTCCTTTATTATTTACGTTTATGAAAGATAGGTCTATGACATCACATATAGTCCGTGTGTGTGTACGTATATGTGTGTTTGCATGTGTCCGTCGCCTCGCTCCTCTCCCTAATAAAATCTAAACTGCAGGAGCGATTTCAACGAAACTCGGTAAGGTCATATACTATTTGGTCCGACCCCGACTGTGCTCTTCAAATATTATTACTTCGCACCCATCCAACATGGCAACTGTGCAAACTATTTCACCGGCATTCCATATCTCCGAAACTATTACAGATATCACCCTGACGTTTTGTATGGTGGAATAAATCACTAATAGAAGTGTAACGATGGGACTCTCAAAAACCTCTTTACAAAACGAACATGGCGGCCAAGCGAAGTTGTATTTAAATAGACTTTTCTCGCATTTAAACCATCCGAGCGCCGTCACACATGGTACAGCAAATGGTATACACCTTGTAATGCACTGACATCTAATTCAGCTCAATTGTTTATATAACTTCAAGATGGCGGCTGTGCGAAATTTTTAAATTAAGGTTTAATTTCTTGTGTCCTAATCATGCGATCGAAACCAACGTATGAACAATGAACCTACGCAATTATCATCATGTAATAGTACATAGCTCTATGGCCTACAAAGTATATAAAAATCCAATATGGTGACCATCCGAAATATTTAGACGATTCTCAATATCAACTAATCTGTGACAGCAATCAAACTTAATTGTTTTTTAACCACGAGATGGCGCCAGTGTCAAATTTTAAAATCTCGCTTTTAGCCTATTTCTATTTATGAAAAAAATAGGCCTATGGGATCACCTTTTGTCCGTGTGTGTGCCCCCCACTAATAAAATCTATGTGGCTGGATAGATTTCAATTAAATTCGGCAAGGTCATAGTACTATTCTGGCCGACACCGACCGTGCCCTAAAAATTTTATTACGTTTCAACAATCCAACGTGGCGGCTGTGCGAAATATTTCACTGGCATTCTATATGTCCGAATCTATTACTCATATCAACCTGGAATTTTGTACGGTGATAAAAGGCACTACTACAAAATCGTTCAAGGGACTTTCAGAAACCTGTTAACTACAAAACGAACATGGCGGCCATGCGAATTTTAAACATTTAAATAGACTTTTCTGGCGAGTTAAAAATCCGAACGCAGTGAAACTTGGTACAGCAATTGTTTATACACTTTGCAACGCTCTGACATATTTTTGTCAAATTGTTTACATAACCTCAAGATGGCGGCTGTGCTAATTTTTAAAATTAAGTTTTAATTTTTTGTGTCGCAATCATGCGATTGAAATCAACGTTTGAATAATGAACCTACGCAATAATAGTCACCTACTAGTACATAACTCTATGGCCTACATATGTTACAATCCAACATGGCGAGCATCCAAAATATTTAGACGTATCACAAAATCTGATAATCTGACAGCAGTCAAACTGACATTTGGTATGTTGATAGAGGCTATAAACATAAGTTCACCTATGGAACTTTCATAACCTGGTGATCAAAAATCCAACCTGCCGGCGACGGAAATGCGAATATTTAAAAGGACGAGCACAGTGAAACTTGGTGTGGTACATGCTTATACAAATTTTAATCCACTGGCATCCTTTTTTTTTTGCGTATGGCCATTAGTGCCGGGAATGTCTGAGGACATGTTCGGCTCGCCAGTTTTGTAGCTGCATCGAGACGGACACCCAATGTGTGAGCTACAAGTACCGTTGGGGAGGAAAGTTGGAATGGAAGGTCGAGGAGTTGGAAGGTAGTGGCTGTGGCCTATAGTTAGGGACCAACCCCGGCATTTGCCTGGAAGGAAGATGGGAAACCACAGAAGACCATCTTCGAGGTTGCCAGCGGGGGGATTCGAACCTCCTCGCCTCCCGGATGTGAGCGACTGCCAGCAGTCATGCCGTAACGACCACGGCTAACTCACCCGGTACTGGCGTCTAATTTATTTCAATTTTTTTTCAGAACCAGAAGATGGAGGCTGTGCAAAATTTTATAATCTCGTTTTTACTATTTCTTGTGTCCTAATCATGCAATTGAAGATTGAATAATCCACTTAGGCCTACACAATAATCTTCATGCAATAGCACATAAGTCTAAGGCCTACATATATACCAATCCAACATGTCGACTATCCGATGTATTTAGACGGTTCTCAATATCTACGAATCTATTGCTGCAATCAAACTGAAATTTTGTATGTTGATAGAGGCAATTAACATAAGCAGGATATATGAAAATGGGCTGTACATTTCTTCACGGAAATACTTGTTATTTCTTGTGTCCTAATTAAGCGATTGAAGTTTGAATAATACATTTACGCAATACTCTTCATGTTTTTATATTATGTTTTCTATGCGTATGGCTTTTAGTGCCGGGAGTGTCCGGATACATGTTCGGCTCGCTCAAGTTTGCAGCTACTTCTATGCGGACACCCATGGGGTGAGCTACAAGTACCATCACGTGTGGTGGTTGTCTGGCGATGAAAGTGTGAATGTAAGGACGAGGAATTGGAAGGTAGCGGCTGTGGCCTATAGTTGGGGACTAACCCCGGCATTTGCCTGGAAGGAAGATAGGATACTACAGAAAACCATCTTCAAGGTTGCCGGTGGAGGGATTCGAGCCTCCTCGCCTACCGGATGTGAGCGACTGCCTGCAGTCACGCCGTAACGAGCACGGCTAACTAAATCGGTATCTACAGGTAAAAGTAATCTACATAACTCTATGGCCTACATAACGAATGGTCCACTAGCCCCTTGCGATCCAGTTTTATGCATTCTGTCACATGTACTACAATTCTGAAAGACATAGGTCCCTCTCCCTAAACCGGGGTAATATAACGAGATGTGTGTTTACGGGCTAGATGACAGCAGGAATCGTGAGCGCCACTATTAATTCAGTATGGGTACCTCGAATGAACCCGTTAAACGAGCACAGATACGCAGAACACACACTTGAAAACAAGAGGTGCACGCACACACCGAGAGCAGGTATTGTATAGACAAGGAGGTGCGCGCTGCAGGTCAAATGTCGCAGTAGATCACATGGCAAGCGCGCGATTGGAGTTGCCTGGCAAGTGGCAAGGTTGTATATTTAATTTTTTTCACAGACTGATTTGTTATTTCTTTTTTCGTTCGTTATCGTTTTACCCTCCTGGGTTGGCTTTTCCCACGGACTAAGCGAAGGACAGTGTCCTGCAGCTTGAGGCTCTGAATCGGGGGATACAACTGGGGAGTGTGACTAGCAATTCACCCAGGCGGCCTCACCTGCGAAGTGAACAGGGGCCTGATGAGGGGATGGGAAGAGTGAGAGGGATAGGCAAGGAAGAGGGAAGGAGGCGGTCGTGGCCTTTGGTTAGGTACTGTATCATTCCAGCATTTGCCCGAAGACGAAGAGGGAAACCACGGAAAACCACTCGAAGATGGCTGAGGTGGGAATCGAACCCACTCTATTCTTCTCCCCGAGGCTGAGTAGAACCCCGTTTCAGCCCTCATACCACTTGTCAAATTTCTTGTTAGAGCCGGGTATCGAACCTCAGACCTCCGGGGTGGCATCTATGCACGCTGACCACTACACCACGGAGGCGACACGATTTGTTTATTTGGCTCTGTAAAAGACCATGTCACTGCGGAGGCCCGGGTTCAAATCTTGGCTCTGCCACGAAATTTTGTTCCTGGCCTGTGGCCTGGAACGGGGTTCACCCAACCTCGTGGGGCACACAAACTTAGTAGAGGCAGGTTCGCTTCCTGCCTCAGCCATCCTAGAAGTGGTTTTCCGAGGTTTCCCACTTCTCCTCCAGGCGATTGCTGGGATGGTTCCTTTCGACAGGACCACGGCATCTTTCTTCCCACTCCCTTCGCTGCCCTTTCCTTTATTAGACCCAAGTTCGTGGTCACCTAGGCGATTGGCTTGTCACCATCCCCAGTTGTATCTGCTGTAAAGGTGTGTTCAGCTCCGAGACACTGTCCTGGAATTCGACGGTAGAGGACTGATCCCTCGCAATGTCCGAGGGTAAAGCCGAGCTTGGAGGGTAAGCGATCAAATAAAAATAAAAAGAAAAGAAACCGTGTGTATCGTTGCATAAGCTATGGTGCTGGATTGGACGAAGATGATGAGGTGATTGTCTCTGGCTAAGGCACAGGCAACCAGTTAGCTACGTCGTACATGTTCCTAGCTTCATAGACCACAGTTTGGGCAAAGTGTGCCTCATTGGAACGATAACAACATGCGATGGCAAGTCAGTATGTAGCTGCGCGAACTCGCTCCTTCGAAGTAATTCACAACACGAAGCGTATTCACTGCCTCGAGATGTATTCCAGCGATGAGTATATGAATATGTTATATTTATGGAGGAGCTCGACAGAATGCATACCAGGCGCATCGCCTGTACCAAGAACTCTATCCGGATAGACAACGACCGACAAGCATGGCATTTCGGAGTGTGGAAAGACGCCTGGGAGATACTGGATCCCTGGGAAAAACACGGCCTGTTTGAGATCATCGCGTGACGTCTGCTCACAATGAAGAGGTTGTGTTTGACGCTATCCGGCGTCACCCTCATACTACCACACGGGCCATTGCACTGGAGACGAACATCAGCCGAGCGCCTGTTATGCGGATAATGCACACCCACTGGTTTCACCCGTACCGTCTGCACTTACAACTGGAGATACATGGTCATGATTTCGAAGCCCGGGTGGCGTTCTGTGGAAACTGATCCGGCTTTTCTAGCGACCATCTTATTTACGGACGAAGCACGATTCCACAACAATGGAACCGTTTATCGCCATAATATGCATTACTGGAGTGTGGATAATCCCCATTGGGTGCGACAGACATCTTTTTAGGTACACCCCCGTGTGGGTTGCGAGTTAGAATACACACACGTTATGCTCTGCTTGTCGTAGGAGGCCACTAATAGGGCCGACAAGACAGACTGACATGACTGACTTTGATTTTGAAGACTCCCTGTGGATGGGAAGAGAAAATTCATCTACGGTATCCCCTGCCTGTCGTAAAAGGTCTTTTTCGACTTCCGGTCCCATTTTTGGTTTGACCCTTAGAAATAAACGTCATGCTGCCTGGAGAAGGGCCACCAACTTGGCCATCTGGCCAGAAAGCCTGGACGGTATTCCCCATCCCGTCAGGTGGGTGCGCCATTTCCCCTTGCAGTGGTATTTGCCTCACAACGGAGGTCCCTGCACGGCTGAATAATTGCGCCAAACATATCACTGCCGAGGGGGAAGTGCCTATTCAAGGCACTGGGACCCCGGGCAATACCTGCTATGCCAGGTAGGTATTGCCTTGGCTGGGTGGCGCCCACAGTGATGACCCTCATTCGGAGTAGGTTGTATTCGGGGAGGATGATTTCGGGATGACGCGAAAGCGGCCCAATAAATCATCAGAGGGTGGCCCCCTTAAATAGCCGTCTCTTGAGTGTCGGATCAGGGATACAACTTTCAATGCACGTTTCCCTGTTAACAAGTCACCTCGCTACCTGGTAGCTACCAGGACAGACGGGGATTATTTCAAAGTGGTGAAATCAATAATCTTTTCCGAGAAATTCGAGGGGAAATTTGGAAATCTAAACGGGATTTCCAAGCTCCGGAACGGACAGCTCCTACTGCATACAATTAGCCGACAGCAAACCGAAACGTTGCTGGAATGCACGCATTTCAGCGAAATTCCCGTTAAGATCTCAAAACACGAAACGCTGAATGAGGTCCGTGGAGTAATTTTCCATCGTAACCTCATTTTGAATAGCGATGCGGAATTGTTGCGGAATCTGGGAAAGATATGCGTCACCAAGATTGGGCGCATCACCCGAAAGATTGGAGAGAACAGCGTCGATACCGGCACTTTTATTCTCCATTTTGAGGGTGATGTTTTACCTAAGAAGATGTAGGTCACATCGAACCACTGCGATGTTCGACCGTACATCCCTCCACCTATGTGATGTTATCAATGCCAGAATTTCGGGCATGTTTCTGCCAGGTGCACTGCCAAGGCCGTGTGTAGAGAGGGTGACAAGGGGACACATGAGTGTAAGCGGTGTACGCCTCCCCCGATTTGTCCTAACTGCCAAGGAAGTCACTCTCCACGATCGAAGCAGTGCCCTGAGTTCTGTAAAGAAGCCACAATCCAAGAAATCAGAACATTGCATCGGCTTTCATATCACGATGCTCGCAAGAGGTACCGTGATATGGATGCCCCCGAATTTCGGGTGACGTTTGTGGCCGCAGCGACGCCCTCATTCACCCCTGCTGTCAGAGTTCCCAGTGTAGTACCCTCGACGTCCGGTAATTCAGCAGATTTGAAATCACCCCTCGCTGTACCAGCGAAAATTGTCTGCCCGAAGGAGGTCCCACAACCTTCTTCGGGCAAGGAAAAGAAGGCGACAGTTATACCATCCAAACCGGCGAAATCGGAGAAGTCCTCTTCTTCTTCGAACCGGTCGGCTAACATGTGTTCCCCAGTTAACAGGGGAAAGATGAGTTTGCCGACCAGGGCTGGTCCTTCTTCCAGTCCACCCGATATGACAAAAGTAGTAGTGGAGATGAGAGAGAAGGTTCGTCGCCGTCTCTCACGCCCTCCTCCTGACGGAGTGGCTACTGACTCTGCTGGCCTTCCCGGCTGAAGCCAAACTCGTCCGTATGGAGGAACTCCTCTACAAATAGGAAAATACATCGACGGAGGAGGGAGGAACGGTTCAGCGCCGTTTCTCTTCCTCTCCTAGAGACAGGGCTGCTCAGGTATCTGCTGGCCATTACAGTCCCACCACCACCAGTGGAGCGGTGTCAGCAGGAGCGGCCATGTTTTGTAAGGAACTGGCATCTGTGGGGAAGCGACCATCTATTTCCCCAAATAGACGTCAGCGCCGATCAAGAAAGAAATCTCTTCGGGACGTGTCGGGGACAGACACCCAGTCTTCGGACCGGGACAAAGTCCCTGGACACCGCTCTCGCTCTTCCCCAAGAGCGAGACTAGTGAAGGCCGACGAGGACCGCGCGCCATCCAGGGGACTGGCCGCTCCATTTTCTTCGTCTTCGGACGGAGCTGTGGAGATTGTGGTGCCTGCCCCATCATCTCCAACTAGAGATGGGGAATAGTGGCAAACGGTCAAGCGTATGTAGAAGACCCACTTCTACTTACAATGGAACTGTAATAGCTATTCTGGTCATCTCAATGAGTTACGCCAATTAATATCTTCGTTTTCGTCAACCATTGTCTGTCTTCAGGAATCCAGGTTTCGTCCTGGACATGAGACAATAATGCGTTACTTCAAACTCTTCTCTGAAGACCCAGTGGATGGAGCTGTGGCCGTCGGTGGCGTCTGCATTCTCGTCCACTCTAGCCTCTTTAGTGAAGAGGTGCCGTTGCGTACTCTGCTAGAAACAGTTGCAGTTCGTACTTCGTTGCCGGTAATGGCAAAAGTATGTAACGTGTACATTCCACCTGATTCTCAACTGGATTGAAACCAGCTGGTGGATCTAGTCTCTCAGCTCCCCCCTTCTTTTCTCCTTCTGGGATATGTTAATGCCCACAACACCATCTAGGGCTCCGCTACCACTAGTGATGGAGGGAGAGATTTTGAGAGACTGATCAGGTGGCTGGAGCTGTATTTGTTGAACACAGGGGAACCTACGCACTTCTCTATTGCACACGGCACTTATTCAAGTGTCGATATCACCTTGTGCTGTCGTGCGCTGGTTCCCCTGCTACAGTGGGGTGTACACGGCGACCTTTGTATTAGTGACCATTTCCCGATTATCGTTACTCTTCCGAACCAGAGAGCCATCGAATTACCAAGTCGATGGCTTCTCCGTCGGGCTGATTGGGCAACTTTCACAGCACGTGCGGATTTTTCCGAAGATACCTTTGAGAGTGTCTATGATCATACCATTCACATAACGCATGGTATTTTGGCTGCTGCTGAGGAAACAATACCTTCCTCATCCGGCAACTCCCACCGGAAACTTGTCCCTTGGTGGATAGCCGAGATTGCAGCAGCCTTTAAAGATCGTCGACGTGCTTTCAAATGCTTTCGGAGGCAAAACACTATGGCCAACCTTATCCCCTTCAAAAGGATGCGTGCTAGAGCCCGATATCTGATTCGGGAGGGTAATAAAACGACGTGGGAAAAGTATGTGTTGTTTATGACGACACTTACTCCTTCATCTCAAGTGTGGACTAAGCTTCGTCGGATCTCCGGACTCCCGATATCATTGATGGCACACGGAGTCTCCCTCATCGGAGACATCATCACGGACCAATTCGCCATTGCCAACAGTACTGGATCGCACTTCAATGATGTATCCTGTTCTGGGAGTTTCGATCCTACGTTTCTGACTCTGAAGCGGGAGGCGGAAGCTCACCCCTTGTCCTTTGCCACTGCTGCTTTGGAGTCCTACAATGTACCATTCTCTGATTGGGAACTGCGCAGTGCGCTTTCACTGTGTAGGGATACGGCTCCCGGACCGGATAACATACAGAATCAAATGTTAAAACATCTGTGCGAATCCAGTATAAAGCAATTGTTGGTCCTCTTCAATCGTATATGGATTGATGGGCAGTTTCCATCTCAATGGCGAGAGTGGATCGTGATACCGGTTCCCAAGGCTGGAAAGGATCCCAAACTTGTCAGCAGCTATAGGCACATTTGCCTCTCAAATGCCCTATGTAAGCTGCGAGAGAAGATGGTGAACCGTCGACTGGTGTGGTTCCTGGAAGAGAGAGGCTTACTGTCAGGGTACCAGTCTAGATTTTACTCCCATATGTCCACCACCGCCCATCTGGTGCGACTTGTGATCGCCATACAGGAGGAATTTCTCCGAATTGCCTACGACACCATATGGCACTACGAGATCGTTTCCACCCTTCAAGAGTGGGGACTCCGTGGTAATCTACCGACTTTCATTGCGAATTTCATGTAGTCCGACTCCTCCGTGTAAGGGGTGCAATATTATACCCAAGAAAACGAAGTTCCTCTGGGTTCGGTTCTGTCACCTTGTTCGAGGTTGCCATAAACGGCATTGTTACCGCCACCGGGCCCACGATAGTTCCATCGCTGTATGTAGCCGATTTAGCTCTGCTTTACAGCTCTGGAAGTATGTCAATCGTGGAACGGCAATTGCAGATAGCTATTAACCGGGTCGACAGGTGGGCTCACGACCGGTTTTCATCAGCGATATCCTCCGTCGTCCATTTTTGTCGGCTCCGAAGGCTACACTTATACCCGGAACTACATCTCAGGTATGCTGCGTTGCCGTTGGTTGACACTTATCGCTTCCTGGGGCTCCATTTTGACAGCACATTAACGTGGCAGCACCATATACGGCAAATAAGAACGACGTGTCTCAGGAAACTGAACATGCTCAAGTTTCTTAGTAGCACTACGTGGGGGGCTGACGGAGCGGTGCTACTACGGTTCTATCAAGCCCTCGTCGTGTCCCGGCTAGACTATGGTTCTGCGGCTTACGGTTCAGAAAGGCCGGCAATCTTGAAAATGCTGGACAGTATCCACCATAGAGGCGTTAGGCTGGCTACTGGTGCCTTCCGGACCAGCCCGATACCCAGCCGACTCGCCGAATCGGGTGTTCCACCTCTAAATTATCGACGCCAACATATGCTTTTAGCATATACTACCAATGTGCGTCAAATGCCGCAATATCCGAACTATCGAGCGCTCGTCAGTACCCAATACGACCAGAGGTACGCCAACCAGCCTGGATCCACTCGGCCGGTTGGTATTAAACTCGATAGCTCGTGTACTGAAATAGGAGTGGCTGTGGGCCCTGTATGATCCGGACAACTAGCGAGGTGCCTCCGTGGCAAGTCCCGCGTCAGGGAATTCGGTTAGATCTACACGGAGGTCCTAAGGTGAACACGGGTGCCTCCGTTCGGAGGTGTAACTATATACTGTACCCATGCGTATAATCTCGATGGAAAATATGCTTCTGCCTCCAGCTAGCTTCAGGACTCAGGCGTGTACCGTCTCCCCAATTGAGCAGTGCATATTTTGGATTTGAGGCTACAAGGTATCAACTCTACAATAATAAGGCACAGCTCTATTCTAAAACTTTAATCCAGTAAATAAAATCATGGCTTTAACAAATAAAACAATCCCCATAACCATAAAACAAAAGCACACAAAATTTACTTTCCACAATCCACCAACATGAGCAAAAATATAATCATAATAAATCATATCATACCACAAACCTTTACCCTTATGTGAGCTTCACAAAGATATTCTAGTGCGCTGATGCACATACAACTTCACAAACAACTTTTACATTGACATACTACTGTCATCCATTGTGACTTCTTTAATTTCACAAATTAATTACTCCTTAAACCTCTTTAGTTTTGACAAATATGTGTACCGTGTGTGTTTTGATCTTTCTCTTCCCACCAAATGCGTCATGCATTAGCCTATTCTGGTGTTGCACCGCAAACTACGTGCAACTCCATATTTATGTAAGCTACCCCTACTCCACTATTTATATAGTCCCACTGCATGCTGTTGTGATTTCATATTAAAGACGTTAAATTATAGCTGTGTCGGATAGTACAATAAGACTACCTTGCGTGCGTAGCCTGGCATCTGGTAACGAACTTCATTAACTTGGCGTCAGTGACAGTGCAAATACATCGTCTAACCATTCGTCAGATAGCTAAAATAATGAACCATCAGGATGATCTATAATTATCCATGTGTTCTTAAACCACATGGCTACGTTACTCAACATAACAATATTTCAATACACGTCATTACAGGGTCTCAATCTGTTCCTTTCAACTTGCCTTGACGGGTCGGGTGACCGTCCGCAGACCCTCTGCTCGAGGAGTCGGCACACAATAGAATGTGGGATGGGGGTTCCACCAATTATCTCGACCCTCCCTAAAGGTTTGAATGCTTTCCTTCACTAAGCAGTAGAAGATGTACAATACAAATACTGTTGTCTTAACGACACACATATCCCAAAGGATCTTAATTGACTATTATGCAAACAGGTATTGAATGAGCTTTTTTAAATTACTCCTACACTGAGGATATAATAATTACTGGCCTCACACAGGTCCATTCAACATGAAGGTTCGGGGTTCGTAATACATTAGTCTGACGGGTGACCGGTGTCTCAAATAAAATAGGCGCTCAGTCCAAGCTGTCGCCATGAGTTTCGCTCCCACGAGCTGAATAACTCATCAATAAGTTCTCGGGGATCCATAGAGTTTCGAGGTGTCCTCGTTTTCCTCGTCTCTACCACAGGATTCCAACCCGGATCACTTTCATATCCTTCCTCAGAGCTAGGGTACCACACTAAAACTCTGGCATAAATTATATCTCCACTTATGCCCATGACATACGAGATTTCATACGTAGAATAGACCACCTGGCCCCTTTAACTAATGTACGACCTCCGCCCTCTAATATTAAGAGAAATCTATCAATTACTCTATAAGCTTCTCATATAAGCTGCAAATTCAATTCACTAAAAGCTCTTTCATTCCTGGCCTCATTATTGAATATATGCAATATTCTGATATAAAACTTCTTTCCTTAATTACTGTAATGTAATCTTACTGTATCATCTTACTGCTTAGATTGATAAGTCTTGCAATTAGCGTAACTATCTCGCTTACAACATTTATTTGTTTCCTGATGTGTTCATTCATACTTTTAATATTCATTATTATTATTACCATTAATCTCACTGACATACATGACCAAAATCATTACTTCTTATTCATTAATCTCACTGACATAAATGACCAAAAACATTCTTTATTATTATTCTCACATAAATTACCAAAAATCCGACATAACTAAACGTCTTAAAATTCGAACAATCGTGTTCGTTGCATTTACATAACTGATTGCCATTCTTAATTCATAGTGGGAATGATTACTCCACTTAATGATGCAAATTAACATCTCAACTCTATAAAAATCAACACAATAATGATTGAACATGGAGGATCTACCTCCTAAACTGATTTTTACTGGCATCTTTAGGGAAATCACAGCATGCAGTGTCCTATGTTCATTAATTAAACATAATTTGTGGGGTACTCACATATCTCTACAGGCTCCTTACGGTGGCTCCAACCAATCATATTCTTCCAGTTGGCCTGCCATTTGCAGGTTTAACGTGACATATTTATCTTGAATACACACATTTTATGACACATATTTTCTGTTATCAACACGGCACGTTGCATTTCTCTAAGGAAGCTATCGCTCCCACACATATGATACTTATAACACTTCTTCAATCACTACTTTAAAAGATATTTTACATATGCTTTACACATAACACACGACACTTTATACACTTTTCGTTGTTGAAATTCCCTAGCAAAGATCAAAATTGCAGGTATCGATGGCATCCCCCGTGCTCCTATCAACTCCTGATTGAAAGTCTGGTTTACCTGCTCTCGGAATTCACCAACAGTTCTTATCCATACTCCTCCGGTAAGCTCCCTGCGTTGCATAAATATGCTAACTACCGTCCTGAGCGTGGTTATTTGGTTTACTTATGACATTACCAACTGCTCCGTAACGTTTCTTTTAGTGCATTCCATCGTAATTACACATATACGATCAGTCAATATTTTACATTGCGCTAACACTGTGCATAACTTTACATAGATTATTATTTACAATAGTTCTGCAACTTATTTCACACGTTGCTTCCTAAATGAACACACATTGTTCATACTGTTTACAAAACTGTGTAGCGATTACTATTTTCAATTCTCGGTGACAAACTATGTCCAACTTTGTAAACTGCGTTAAGACTGGCTGCAATACTGGCGTGCGCCTGGCATGATGACTGCGTAAGACTGCGTAAGACTGACTTCAGACTGAGCTTCAACTGAGCGCGACTGAGCACTCCGTCAAGGGTCGACTCCCTTATATTGGATTCCCACGAAAAGTAGGGCGAAATTTTCCCGCGTCATCTCGGCTCCTCTCACAGCGTGATTCTGGTCTCGAATCCATGATCATCGGCTTCCTTTGTCATCACAGATCCCAGAACTACCTGCGTGCAGAAGAATCGCTCGTACAATAAATTAATATTAATTCCTTTCTCCATGGCTTGGGGACGCTATCTTCTTGGGAATCCCAGGCGACCTTCTCCAAACTCGCCGCGAACAATGATAGTTCTACGGTCCTTCCGCACTTCCTTAATATGCGCCAATTTCGCAGATTAAAGGCTCTAAAATTAGCCTTTTGGCAAAAGATTCACCTGTGGACAACTCTCAAGTCAATCCGTTACTCCAATCACGAGTAATCAATGATTTTCCTGTCTCTCTCTCCCCACCAAACTCAATGCTATTCTCCGTCGGGGAAGAACTGGGTCATTATTCAGGCCCTCACCCTCTCCCAGACGACATAATGAGTTCAGAGAGATGGACGTGGCTCCACTGAACACCTCCCACAATTCTGGGCCAATTTGTAAAAATGTCAACTCTGCACTTGCAGTGTTCCAAGCATCGTATAGCCTACACCAAGTAGTCTCATAATGCAGTATTCTGCTCAATTTCCCTTCATTATTTTAATAAATAATGTCACTGCAACTGAAATCACACCAGTGATTTAATATACACTTCTCTCGAGGGGTTTTTACAATAAAACTCCCTCCACAGACTTCGGGTTCGTTCCCTGGTGGAACCTTTATACTGAGATCACAGTCTCTGAGAACCACGTTCGATTCCAGTCAGCATAACCTCCTCGGGTTCATATTCCCCTTGCGAAACTTATAAAAGTCAATTGCAAGTGGCTTTCTATAAGTAACCAGCTGACTGTCTATCACTGTCTGTGTTTACATCTGGGGTCCTTCACCTCGTCTGGCTGCGAGTAGGTTAGTCCAGCTCCCCATTGCACTCTGCGCTCTTTCTAAGCTGTTCATTCTCCCGGCGAAGGGTCGTATTTATTGCCTCAACCTCTCTCGCCGCTGCAACCATTTCTTCATAGAATTCTCGCAGACCCTGGCATCTTTGTTGTTCGTCCCTTCCCCTGGGCAAACTGTCTGCTTCTCGTTCCGTCTTGCCGCTCGAACTTTCAGTTCTGACTGCCTGGCTGACTTCGCTCTCCACGTTGAGTTGGGTGTGCGTTATTAATACCTCTTCTTGTTCGTCGAATTCTTCTGGCGGATAATAAACCTTTAAATTGGCTACATTCATAACGACCTCGTTTCCAGTTTCTAAATGCTTTAACCTGTATGCATTGTTCTGTAGGTCTCTTATCACCTCGAACGGGCCGTGGTAAGCAAAAATGAACTTTTTATACTTCCGTGCCTCTGGATCTGAACTGGCTGGTTTCTTAATTAACACTTTCTCTCCGACGAGAAGCGGTCTATGATACCTCTTCGCACGATTTCTTCTCTGACGTCTCTCCGCCTGTGCTTTGAGATATTCGAAGGTTCGTTGGATCCTCAATTTTCTACCTGGCTGTGCATCTACTGGTAATGGAATAACACCATTCCACTGTCTCTCCGGTCTCTGATCCAGATGTAGAGTCACGGGAACCTGACCTGTCGCCTCATGTACCGTATTATTTATACAGTATTCAATGACTTCTAGAAATTCAATCCAACGCCAATTCGCTTCAGAGCAGTAGATCTTCATGTATTTCTGGATCTCTCTCATTACTCTTTCAACTGGACTTGCCTCAGGATGGCGAATGGTAGATAAAATCTGCCTAATTCCTAGAGTTTCCAGTTCTCGACGAAATTCTGCACTTGTAAAGCAACTTCCGTGGTCCGAGAGAATGTTATCTGGCTTCCCAAGAATCGGAATAACTCTCTCTTTCAGCCGTTTCAAGACTTGCTTTGAACTTGTCTTCTGTATGGGGCATAATACCACCATTTTCGAAAATACATCCATGGCTACAAAAATGTGTCTATTGCCTCTACGTGCTCTACGCAATGGTCCAAAGTTGTCTATGCTCAATAACTGCCTTGGCTTCTCCGGTAACAACGGGATAGGTCTTTGCCTCATTAAAAAGGGATTTGGCTTTACCCTCTGGCATAGATCACATGTCCTAATAGCATTTCTCACCGTTTCTCTCAACTTAGGCCAAGTAAATGCTTCCTTCAACAGAGCACAGATTTTATCTATCCCTGGATGACCAAATGCTCTGTGTGCAAGCCACACCAATCTCCTCTGCAAAGATGCAGGAATCACAATCCTTTGACGTGTATGATCTACATCATCCCACTTGTGTAATATCTGATTATACCATATATAATCTGTTGCCAATGCCTCTGCCTCTCCGTATCTTGCAGTTCCCCTTGCTAAGCGTCCCTCAAAGTAATCGATCATCATCTTCAACCACGGGTCTTCGCGTTGTAGGTTGGTAAGATTCCTTAAGTCATCCAACGTCTTCTGATCTCGATTCTCAATCTGGACAGCTAGCGCTTCCTCTTCTCTAGGGTAACGGCTTAATATGTCCGGTATTACATTCTCTTTCCCTGGACAGTATTCTATTTCCACATTAAATTGCTGAATATACAGGGACCATCTTGTCAATCTCTGGCTAGACAAGTCTGTTTTTAACAAAAATGTTAAAGCTTTATGGTCTGTTCTGAGGACTATTTGGAAGCCATACACGAGTTTATGCCAAGATTGCAACGCGTACAAAATTGCGAGCAACTCTATCTCTGTGATCGTGTAATTCTTCTCATGGGCTTTCAGTCTCCTGCTTATAAAGGCAATAAAAACTTTATTTTCAGGCTGGTCAACATTTTCCTGGAATAGCATCGCTCCGATCCCAATAAGTGATGCATCCGTCTGTATGATGAACTTCTGGGTATAATCCGGGTATCCCAGCTTCACATATTCCAAAAGCATTTGTTTTGACCTCACGAATGCTTCCTGACATTGCTCCGTCCAATTCCATCTGCCGCCTTTCTTCAATAGGTCCTGCAGGGGTGCTACTGTCGCAGTATAGTTTGGGCAGTGGTTCGAAAAGAATCCAATTACTCCCAAATACTGTCGGACGTGCTTTACTTTCGTGGGTCGAGGGAAATTTCGAATTACCTCCAATTTATCTGGATTAGGCTTCACTCCATTTGCATCAATAACATGCCCTAGGAATTTGACTTCCCTCTGACAGAAGTGCGATTTCTTGATATTAACCTTAAAGTTAGCTTCTCGAAGGTCATCTAGCAACTTCTTCAGGTCTCTCATGTGCTCCTCCAGAGATTCTGACGTGAGTAGAATGTCGTCTACATATCTGATGGTACTTTCTTTCACTTCATCTGATAGATTGCGATCTAACGCTCTTATCAGTGCTGAACCAGCTGTTTTCAACCCAAAAGGTAGCCTTAAAAATGTGTATGTATGTTGATCAAACATAAATCCTGTCAACAGACTAGTTTTCTTTTCTAATTCAAGATGATGGAAACTGGATGTGATGTCCAGATTTGTGAATACGGTTTTCCCTTTGAACTTCCTGAGGATCTCTTTAATAGGTGGCACTTGGTCAAATTCTGGAATAACCTTCAAATTCAAATGTCTCAGGTCCAGGCAGACTCTGACAGTTCCGTCTGTCTTTGGTACAATTACCAATGGACTTACATAAGGCGTAGGTGTCTTCTCAATAACACCGGCCTCCAACATCTCCTGAATTGCCTCTTTCACTTTAGCATGATGCTTTTCAGCTATAGGGTAGGGTTTCTGCCTAAATGGTGTCCAATCACTGACTTGAAAAGCATAAGTGAAGTTCTTTATACGACCAGGTCTCGAATCAAAGACTTCCTTCTGTTCCAGTAATAACTGCTTTAAATTTTCCTTCTCTTTTAGCCCAATTTTCGCTTCTTCTAGTTTTTCCGAAATATAATCTTCCAGTTTGGGTTCCAAATCTTTCTCCAGGTCTGTGGCTAGTGTTTTCAGCTCTTCTTCTAAATGCTCAATAACTAACACTTCTTCTTCAGCCACGTCTCTGTATGTATGCCATACTTGTTCACTTGACCCTGGTTCAATCTCATTGAGTGCGACCTCCAAGCCTTCAGCTTCTTCATTCACATGGAACATAACCCTGTCCTGTGCCATGTCGATTATCACTCTGTATTCCCTTATAAATTCTGCCCCAATGAGTAGATTATAAGGCAATTTGTTTACTAACAGAAAACTCTGTGAGAAAATAGAGCCTCCTATCTGTAAATCTAGGAATACCTGATATTTACATATCATCGTTCGGTCTGGAATTACCCCTTTTATCTTGACACTAGAGATCGGTATTTTCAAAATATTCTCTCTCCGGGCTATTTCATCATATAAGGCTTGTGTCATAAGGCTCACTGTTGACCCTGTGTCTAGCAGACTTCTTACTTTTAATCCTGCCACTCTTACTATTATAATAGGCAATTCTCGCTTGACCATGACCTGTGGTCCTCCTGTATCCTCGATTAGCTCTTCCGGTTAGGCTATCCAATTGATGATGTTAACAGACTTCCATCCCTCAGTCTCGAACTCTTCTAATTTTGGCGTTTTTTTTCTTCAGCGCCCGTCCCCTTGGAGTTTCTTCTCTCCTGTTCGCTGCGCTGTAGCTCCAAACTCTTAGCTCCATCTCCATATCTGTCTGGCGATGTCCTGTTCTGCATAACTTCTTGCCAGCGGACTTGTTGTTTCTGAGGCTCATCTCCCCTCTCCTCGAGGTATCGCAAAGAAGCGTGATATCGTTCTTCTACCTCGTCATCGACGTTACTTCTTCTTTCTTGGGGTCTCCAATTTCTATTGTTGCCTTCTTGGCCATTATTACCTCGATTGTTTTGGTACGGTTTACCCCTGGTATTCGGCTTATTCCACGAGTTTCGACCTCTTCCTCCTCTATTAGCATTCCCTTTGTACTTTGACTGCCATCTTCTGGGTTCCTGTTCCCATTGCCGTCCATAGGAATCTAATGTTTCGGTGCTCGTAGCTTTGTTGTTCCTTGGAGCTTGCTGTTGGTCAATCTGCGTGTTGGTCACGTGTACCTGTTCCACGGTTCGACTCTGAGGCATCGTATTTGCTGTAGTGAGGTCCAGTTGTCTAAGAACTGTCTCCATTTCCATAGCAGTTTTCGCATTAGCCGAGATTAGCAGTCTTTGGATCTCGTATGGAAGCTGCTTGGCAATAGCAATACATAGCTCCAGTTCGCTCGGTTTTTGATCTAGTTCTTTAAAGCGACACATCTGCGTTATGAAGAATTCTGCGTACTTCGTTGGATTGTTGGTACTGTATTTCTTTGCATATAAATCCAACCGTAAATTCTGTTGGGTCGCTGCGTCCCAGTATCTCTTCAAAAATGCCTCCCGAAACTCCTCAACAGTATCGAAAGTGTAGCGGAAGCTGCGAAACCATAATGCGCACTCCCCCTCTGTTAATTTCTCTATAGCACGTAGCCTACGCTCCTGTGGTATTCGTGCATCATTCAGATATTCAGTCACTTCCTTCAACCAATATTTTGGTGTCATGTTACAATGGCTACCTGAGAATTTCCTTGGTTTTTCTTCGCTTGCCCTTATGACGTTTATCACCTGGGTGTGCATAGCATTTTCATGTTGCGTTGATGCCGCAACTGGTACACCTGGCGTCATATAAGGACTTTCCCCTGGGCCTGTAGCATTCCTGCTTATAGGTTGGGTTTCTAAGTCTGCCCACCTTGTTTTCCTCATATCTTCTATGCTGCCCTCACTTGACTTAGGATCTTTCAGAAGTGTTTCCTCCTGTGCTATTATCCTAGTCTCCATTTGACTGTGGCGCATTTCTGCTCTTTCCAGACGAGTAATGACTTCTTTCTCTATTCTTGTAAGCCTATCTCGGTTTTCCTCGGCTACTTGAAAGATTTTCTTCTTGTCTTCTTTCAGACTTTGTTTGATATGGGAGATTTCATCCTCTACATCTTCCTTAATTTGAGCAAGGGTCTTGTCGCTTGCCTCTGTTTTCTGGCCTTCTCTCACTTCGAGTTCTTCCCTCAATCCTTTGATTTCTTCTAGAATGTGTCCATTGGCCTTTGACATTTCCTTCTGGACCTTAATAATTTCACCTCTATTCTCCTCTTGCCTTTTGTTGACTACAACAATGTCATTCTGAACTTGGTCCAGTTCTTGGTGAACTTTACTTATCTGACCCTTCATGTTTCCTACCAGTTCTTTACTTTCGTTAACAACGGCCTTGATTTCACCTATTTCGTGACATTGACCTAATATATTCTGGTCCTGTTTCTTGAGATCACCGTTAATTGCTCTAGCATTGCTTTTCAATTTCTGGTCCCATTTAGAGTCGTTCTCCTCTAATCTCTGGTCTACCGTTCTCGTAAACTCTGAAAATTGTTTCGCTTGGCGTTCGAGATTCGCCTCATTTTGGATTTGAATATCCTTAATGTCGTTAGATAACGCGTCTAACCTACTGTTGGTTTCATCCTGAGCATGCTTACACGCTTGTAAGTTACTTTCAAGTTTGGCTTCTATGGCCTCGAACCACTTATCTGTTTTAACCTGCATTTCCGATACAATGCTTACAACAGTTTCTGTTACTTCGGTCTTAATAACCTCTTGCATTTGACCTAACTTATTATTCAATTCAACTTTATTTGCATCTAACCTGTTGTTTATTTCAACCTGATTAGCATCTAACCGATTATTTAATTCAGTCTGGTTCTTATTGTTTGCCAGCTGATTGGCATCTAAACGAGTGCTCAATTCACTCTGGTTATCATCTAACCGAGCGTTTATTCCGTCCTGGAAAGCCTTAGCTTCCAGCCTATTCTGCTCGTTAACAACATCAAAATGCTGTTTCAACCCTGCAATCACCTGCAAGATTTCCTCCGTCCCTGACATTTTCACAATAATTCACTTAAATATGCAGGCAGTCTTCCTGGAAAAATGTGTGGATATGTTTCGAAGAGAAACATCAAACACTGTACACATATTGTGAAGTCGTACAAAACCTGATAATATTATGATAAATTGTGGATCTGGTATGTAGCGCTCATACCCTTGGGTAATCCTCTTCTCAATAGAGAGATTCTGCGTTACATCAAAAGCCTACTGAACTCAAAAATCACTCAAACACTGTTTGAGGCAAAAAAACAATTACTATGGTTTTCCCCATGAAATACCATAAAAATCTACGGATTTTCCCTAAATCCCACAATCCCCACGTTGGGCGCCATGATAATAAAAATGATATAATGATGTCAAGTATGCCATGCATGTGCAATGCCAAGATCGCTCATATTGCACTGACGCAGGCGGTTCCATAATGAATTAATACCGCTCCACGTTGCTTGGGCCATGATAATAAATAAATGACATGCCTTTCCCCACGTTGGGCGCCATGATAATAAAAATAATATAATGATGTCAAGTATGCCATGCATGTGCAATGCCAAGATCGCTCATATTGCACTGACGCAGGCGGTTCCATAATGAATTAATACCACTCCACGTTGCTTGGGCCATGATAATAAATAAATGACATGCCTTGCCCCACACACCTGGGCGACATGATAATTATAAGATGCATACCAGACGTATCGCATTATCAAAATTTATACTGTGCGTATCAGAGCTTAGCTAGAATTAGGAGCGGTCATTCCCTACTTCGTTAATTATTACTTTAATAGAGTTGTGTGCAATAGATATAGACCGACTTTAGTTGTACCTATAGCTCAAATCACTGTACAGGACATCATTTCCCATGTACCCATGCGTATAATCTCGATGGAAAATATGCTTCTGCCTCCAGCTAGCTTCAGGTCTCAGGCGTGTACCGTCTCCCCAATTGAGCAGTGCATATTTTGGATTTGAGGCTACAAGGTATCAGCTCTACAATAATAAGGCACAACTCTATTCTAAAACTTTAATCCAGTAAATAAAATCATGGCTTTAACAAATAAAACAATCCCCATAACCATAAAACAAAAGCACACAAAATTTACTTTCCACAATCCACCAACATGAGCAAAAATATAATCATAATAAATCATATCATACCACAAACCTTTACCCTTATGTGAGCTTCACAAAGATATTCTAGTGCGCTGATGCACATACAACTTCACAAACAACTTTTACATTGACATACTACTGTCATCCATTGTGACTTCTTTAATTTCACAAATTAATTACTCCTTAAACCTCTTTAGTTTTGACAAATATGTGTACCGTGTGTGTTTTGATCTTTCTCCTCCCACCAAATGCGTCATGCATTAGCCTATTCTGGTGTTGCACCGCAAACTACGTGCAACTCCATATTTATGTAAGCTACCCCTACTCCACTATTTATATAGTCCCACTGCATGCTGTTGTGATTTCATATTAAAGACGTTAAATTATAGCTGTGTCGGATAGTACAATAAGACTACCTTGCGTGCGTAGCCTGGCATCTGGTAACCAACTTCATTAACTTGGAGTCAGTGACAGTGCAAATACATCGTCTAACCATTCGTCAGATAGCTAAAATAATGAACCATCAGGATGATCTATAATTATCCATGTGTTCTTAAACCACATGGCTACGTTACTCAACATAACAATATTTCAATACATGTCATTACAGGGTCTCAATCTGTTCCTTTCAACTTGCCTTGACGGGTCGGGTGACCGTCCGCAGACCCTCTGCTCGAGGAGTCGGCACACAATAGAATGTGGGATGGGGGTTCCACCAATTATCTCGACCCTCCCTAAAGGTTTGAATGCTTTCCTTCACTAAGCAGTAGAAGATGTACAATGCAAATACTGTTGTCTTAACGACACACATATCCCAAAGGATCTTAATTGACTATTATGCAAACAGGTATTGAATGAGCTTTTTTAAATTACTCCTACACTGAGGATATAATAATTACTGGCCTCACACAGGTCCATTCAACATGAAGGTTCGGGGTTCGTAATACATTAGTCTGACGGGTGACCGGTGTCTCAAATAAAATAGGCGCTCAGTCCAAGCTGTCGCCATGAGTTTCGCTCCCACGAGCTGAATAACTCATCAATAAGTTCTCGGGGATCCATAGAGTTTCGAGGTGTCCTCGTTTTCCTCGTCTCTACCACAGGATTCCAACCCGGAACACTTTCATATCCTTCCTCAGAGCTAGGGTACCACACTAAAACTCTGGCATAAATTATATCTCCACTTATGCCCATGACATAGGAGATTTCATACGTAGAATAGACCACCTGGCCCCTTTAACTAATGTACGACCTCCGCCCTCTAATATTAAGAGAAATCTATCAATTACTCTATAAGCTTCTCATATAAGCTGCAAATTCAATTCACTAAAAGCTCTTTCATTCCTGGCCTCATTATTGAATATATGCAATATTCTGATATAAAACTTCTTTCCTTAATTACTGTAATGTAATCTTACTGTATCATCTTACTGCTTAGATTGATAAGTCTTGCAATTAGCGTAACTATCTCGCTTACAACATTTATTTGTTTCCTGATGTGTTCATTCATACTTTTAATATTCATTATTATTATTACCATTAATCTCACTGACATACATGACCAAAATCATTACTTCTTATTCATTAATCTCACTGACATAAATGACCAAAATCATTCTTTATTATTATTCTCACATAAATTACCAAAAATCCGACATAACTAAACGTCTTAAAATTCGAACAATCGTGTTCGTTGCATTTACATAACTGATTGCCATTCTTAATTCATAGTGGGAATGATTACTCCACTTAATGATGCAAATTAACATCTCAACTCTATAAAAATCAACACAATAATGATTGAACATGGAGGATCTACCTCCTAAACTGATTTTTACTGGCATCTTTACGGAAATCACAGCATGCAGTGTCCTATGTTCATTAATTAAACATAATTTGTGGGGTACTCACATATCTCTACAGGCTCCTTACGGTGGCTCCAACCAATCATAATTGATAATAAAAATGATATAATGATGTCAAGTATACCATGCATGTGCAATGCCAAGATCGCTCATATTGCACTGACGCAGGCGGTTCCATAATGAATTAATACCGCTCCACGTTGCTTGGGCCATGATAATAAATAAATGACATGCCTTGCCCCACACACCTGGGCGACATGATAATTATAAGATGCATACCAGACGTATCGCATTATCAAAATTTATACTGTGCGTATCAGAGCTTAGCTAGAATTAGGAGCGGTCATTCCCTACTTCGTTAATTGTTACTTTAATAGAGTTGTGTGCATTAGATATAGACCGACTTTAGTTGTACCTATAGCTCAAATCACTGTACAGGACATCATTTTCCATGTACCCATGCGTATAATCTCGATGGAAAATATGCTTCTGCCTCCAGCTAGCTTCAGGTCTCAGGCGTGTACCGTCTCCCCAATTGAGCAGTGCATATTTTGGATTTGAGGCTACAAGGTATCAACTCTACAATAATAAGGCACAACTCTATTCTAAAACTTTAATCCAGTAAATAAAATCATGGCTTTAACAAATAAAACAATCCCCATAACCATAAAACAAAAGCAAACAAAAATTACTTTCCACAATCCACTAATATGAGCAAAAATATAATCATAACAAATCATATCATACCACAAAGCTTTACCCTTATGTGAGCTTCACAAAGATATTCTAGTGCGCTGATGCACATACAACTTCACAAACAACTTTTACATTGACATACTACTGTCATCCAATGTGACTTCTTTAATTTCACAAATTAATTATTCCTTAAACCTCTTTAGTTTTGACAAATATGTGTACCGTGTGTGTTTTGATCTTTCTCTTCCCACCAAATGCGTCATGCATTAGCCTATTCTGGTGTTGCACCGCAAACTACGTGCAACTCCATATTTATGTAAGCTACCCCTACTCCACTATTTATATAGTCCCACTGCATGCTGTTGTGATTTCATATTAAAGACGTTAAATTATAGCTGTGTCGGATAGTACAATAAGACTACCTTGCGTTTGTAGCCTGTGGCATCTGGTAACCAACTTCATTAACTTGGCGTCAGTGACAGTGCAAATACATCGTCTAACCATTCGTCAGATAGCTAAAATAATGAACCATCAGGATGATCTATAATTATCCATGTGTTCTTAAACCACATGGCTACGTTACTCAACATAACAATATTTCAATACATGTCATTACAGGGTCTCAATCTGTTCCTTTCAACTTGCCTTGACGGTTCGGGTGACCGTCCGCAGACCCTCTGCTCGAGGAGTCGGCACACAATAGAATGTGGGATGGGGGTTCCACCAATTATCTCGACCCTCCCTAAAGGTTTGAATGCTTTCCTTCACTAAGCAGTAGAAGATGTACAATGCAAATACTGTTGTCTTAACGACACACATATCCCAAAGGATCTTAATTGACTATTATGCAAACAGGTATTGAATGAGCTTTTTTAAATTACTCCTACACTGAGGATATAATAATTACTGGCCTCACACAGGTCCATTCAACATGAAGGTTCGGGGTTCGTAATACATTAGTCTGACGGGTGACCGGTGTCTCAAATAAAATAGGCGCTCAGTCCAAGCTGTCGCCATGAGTTTCGCTCCCACGAGCTGAATAACTCATCAATAAGTTCTCGGGGATCCATAGAGTTTCGAGGTGTCCTCGTTTTCCTCGTCTCTACCACAGGATTCCAACCCGGAACACTTTCATATCCTTCCTCAGAGCTAGGGTACCACACTAAAACTCTGGCATAAATTATATCTCCACTTATGCCCATGACATAGGAGATTTCATACGTAGAATAGACCACCTGGCCCCTTTAACTAATGTACGACCTCCGCCCTCTAATATTAAGAGAAATCTATCAATTACTCTATAAGCTTCTCATATAAGCTGCAAATTCAATTCACTAAAAGCTCTTTCATTCCTGGCCTCATTATTGAATATATGCAATATTCTGATATAAAACTTCTTTCCTTAATTACTGTAATGTAATCTTACTGTATCATCTTGCTGCTTAGATTGATAAGTCTTGCAATTAGCGTAACTATCTCGCTTACAACATTTATTTGTTTCCTGATGTGTTCATTCATACTTTTAATATTCATTATTATTATTACCATTAATCTCACTGACATACATGACCAAAATCATTACTTCTTATTCATTAATCTCACTGACATAAATGACCAAAATCATTCTTTATTATTATTCTCACATAAATTACCAAAAATCCGACATAACTAAACGTCTTAAAATTCGAACAATCGTGTTCGTTGCATTTACATAACTGATTGCCATTCTTAATTCATAGTGGGAATGATTACTCCACTTAATGATGCAAATTAACATCTCAACTCTATAAAAATCAACACAATAATGATTGAACATGGAGGATCTACCTCCTAAACTGATTTTTACTGGCATCTTTACGGAAATCACAGCATGCAGTGTCCTATGTTCATTAATTAAACATAATTTGTGGGGTACTCACATATCTCTACAGGCTCCTTACGGTGGCTCCAACCAATCATAATTGATAATAAAAATGATATAATGATGTCAAGTATACCATGCATGTGCAATGCCAAGATCGCTCATATTGCACTGACGCAGGCGGTTCCATAATGAATTAATACCGCTCCACGTTGCTTGGGCCATGATAATAAATAAATGACATGCCTTGCCCCACACACCTGGGCGACATGATAATTATAAGATGCATACCAGACGTATCGCATTATCAAAATTTATACTGTGCGTATCAGAGCTTAGCTAGAATTAGGAGCGGTCATTCCCTACTTCGTTAATTGTTACTTTAATAGAGTTGTGTGCATTAGATATAGACCGACTTTAGTTGCACCTATAGCTCAAATCACTGTACAGGACATCATTTTCCATGTACCCATGCGTATAATCTCGATGGAAAATATGCTTCTGCCTCCAGCTAGCTTCAGGTCTCAGGCGTGTACCGTCTCCCCAATTGAGCAGTGCATATTTTGGATTTGAGGCTACAAGGTATCAACTCTACAATAATAAGGCACAACTCTATTCTAAAACTTTAATCCAGTAAATAAAATCATGGCTTTAACAAATAAAACAATCCCCATAACCATAAAACAAAAGCAAACAAAAATTACTTTCCACAATCCACTAATATGAGCAAAAATATAATCATAACAAATCATATCATACCACAAAGCTTTACCCTTATGTGAGCTTCACAAAGATATTCTAGTGCGCTGATGCACATACAACTTCACAAACAACTTTTACATTGACATACTACTGTCATCCAATGTGACTTCTTTAATTTCACAAATTAATTATTCCTTAAACCTCTTTAGTTTTGACAAATATGTGTACCGTGTGTGTTTTGATCTTTCTCTTCCCACCAAATGCGTCATGCATTAGCCTATTCTGGTGTTGCACCGCAAACTACGTGCAACTCCATATTTATGTAAGCTACCCCTACTCCACTATTTATATAGTCCCACTGCATGCTGTTGTGATTTCATATTAAAGACGTTAAATTATAGCTGTGTCGGATAGTACAATAAGACTACCTTGCGTTTGTAGCCTGTGGCATCTGGTAACCAACTTCATTAACTTGGCGTCAGTGACAGTGCAAATACATCGTCTAACCATTCGTCAGATAGCTAAAATAATGAACCATCAGGATGATCTATAATTATCCATGTGTTCTTAAACCACATGGCTACGTTACTCAACATAACAATATTTCAATACATGTCATTACAGGGTCTCAATCTGTTCCTTTCAACTTGCCTTGACGGTTCGGGTGACCGTCCGCAGACCCTCTGCTCGAGGAGTCGGCACACAATAGAATGTGGGATGGGGGTTCCACCAATTATCTCGACCCTCCCTAAAGGTTTGAATGCTTTCCTTCACTAAGCAGTAGAAGATGTACAATACAAATACTGTTGTCTTAACGACACACATATCCCAAAGGATCTTAATTGACTATTATGCAAACAGGTATTGAATGAGCTTTTTTAAATTACTCCTACACTGAGGATATAATAATTACTGGCCTCACACAGGTCCATTCAACATGAAGGTTCGGGGTTCGTAATACATTAGTCTGACGGGTGACCGGTGTCTCAAATAAAATAGGTGCTCAGTCCAAGCTGTCGCCATGAGTTTCGCTCCCACGAGCTGAATAACTCATCAATAAGTTCTCGGGGATCCATAGAGTTTCGAGGTGTCCTCGTTTTCCTCGTCTCTACCACAGGATTCCAACCCGGAACACTTTCATATCCTTCCTCAGAGCTAGGGTACCACACTAAAACTCTGGCATAAATTATATCTCCACTTATGCCCATGACATAGGAGATTTCATACGTAGAATAGACCACCTGGCCCCTTTAACTAATGTACGACCTCCGCCCTCTAATATTAAGAGAAATCTGTCAATTACTCTATAAGCTTCTCATATAAGCTGCAAATTCAATTCACTAAAAGCTCTTTCATTCCTGGCCTCATTATTGAATATATTCAATATTCTGATATAAAACTTCTTTCCTTAATTACTGTAATGTAATATTACTGTATCATCTTACTGCTTAGATTGATAAGTCTTGCAATTAGCGTAACTATCTCGCTTACAACATTTATTTGTTTCCTGATGTGTTCATTCATACTTTTAATATTCATTATTATTATTACCATTAATCTCACTGACATACATGACCAAAATCATTACTTCTTATTCATTAATCTCACTGACATAAATGACCAAAATCATTCTTTATTATTATTCTCCCATAAATTACCAAAAATCCGACATAACTAAACGTCTTAAAATTCGAACAATCGTGTTCGTTGCATTTACATAACTGATTGCCATTCTTAATTCATAGTGGGAATGATTACTCCACTTAATGATGCAAATTAACATCTCAACTCTATAAAAATCAACACAATAATGATTGAACATGGAGGATCTACCTCCTAAACTGATTTTTACTGGCATCTTTACGGAAATCACAGCATGCAGTGTCCTATGTTCATTAATTAAACATAATTTGTGGGGTACTCACATATCTCTACAGGCTCCTTACGGTGGCTCCAACCAATCATATTCTTCCAGTTGGCCTGCCATTTGCAGGTTTAACGTGACATATTTATCTTGAATACACACATTTTATGACACATATTTTCTGTTAACAACACGGCACGTTGCATTTCTCTAAGGAAGCTATCGCTCCCACACATATGATACTTTATAACACTTCTTCAATCACTACTTTAAAATATATTTTACATATGCTTTACACATAACACACGACACTTTATACACTTTTCATTGTTGAAATTCCCTAGCAAAGATCAAAATTGCAGGTATCGATGGCATCCCCCGTGCTCCTATCAACTCCTGATTGAAAGTCTGGTTTACCTGCTCTCGGAATTCACCAACAGTTCTTATCCATACTCCTCCGGTAAGCTCCCTGCGTTGCATAAATATGCTAACTACCGTCCTGAGCGTGGTTATTTTGTTTAATTATGACATTACCAACTGCTCCGTAACGTTTCTTTTAGTGCATTCCATCGTAATTACACATATACGATCAGTGAATATTTTACATTGCGCTAACACTGTGCATAACTTTACATAGATTATTATTTACAATAGTTCTGCAACTTATTTCACACGTTGCTTCCTAAATGAACACACATTGTTCATACTGTTTACAAAACTGTGTAGCGATTACTATTTTCAATTCTCGGTGACAAACTATGTCCAACTTTGTAAACTGCGTTAAGACTGGCTGCAATACTGGCGTGCGCCTGGCATGATGACTGCGTAAGACTGCGTAAGACTGACTTCAGACTGAGCTTCAACTGAGCGCGACTGAGCACTCCGTCAAGGGTCGACTCCCTTATATTGGATTCCCACGAAAAGTAGGGCGAAATTTTCCCGCGTCATCTCGGCTCCTCTCACAGCGTGATTCTGGTCTCGAATCCATGATCATCGGCTTCCTTTGTCATCACAGATCCCAGAACTACCTGCGTGCAGAAGAATCGCTCGTCCAATAAATTAATATTAATTCCTTTCTCCATGGCTTGGGGACGCTATCTTCTTGGGAATCCCAGGCGACCTTCTCCAAACTCGCCGCGAACAATGATAGTTCTACGGTCCTTCCGCACTTCCTTAATATGCGCCAATTTCGCAGATTAAAGGCTCTAAAATTAGCCTTTTGGCAAAAGATTCACCTGTGGACAACTCTCAAGTCAATCCGTTACTCCAATCACGAGTAATCAATGATTTTCCTGTCTCTCTCTCCCCACCAAACTCAATGCTATTCTCCGTCGGGGAAGAACTGGGTCATTATTCAGGCCCTCACCCTCTCCCAGACGACATAATGAGGTCAGAGAGATGGACGTGGCTCCACTGAACACCTCCCACAATTCCGGGCCAATTTGTAAAAATGTCAACTCTGCACTTGCAGTGTTCCAAGCCTCGTATAGCCTACACCAAGTAGTCTAATAATGCAGTATTCTGCTCAATTTCCCTTCATTATTTTAATAAATAATGTCACTGCAACTGAAATCACACCAGTGATTTAATATACACTTCTCTCGAGGGGTTTTTACAATAAAACTCCCTCCACAGACTTCGGGTTCGTTCCCTGGTGGAACCTTTATACTGAGATCACAGTCTCTGAGAACCACGTTCGATTCCAGTCAGCATAACCTCCTCGGGTTCAATACAATAGCAAGTCCGTGAAGTTCCAACACTCCTTAGCCGAAACTCCTCAGTACTATTGCATTTACCACAACCTTTCAATTTTCCTAAGTTTAGAGGGGGTCAATTATGACGTAATTTAATAAGGGTAGAAGATCTTAAAAATTTGCCAAATTGTATGGGTGCGTTTCCGCGAATAAATTTGCCAGGTTTCAGTCCATTCCCTCATTTTGGAAAATGTGGTAAAATCGTTTCAAAGCGGACAATTAATACAATTTTTTGCTGAGTTATAACAATATTTCTTAAACACAATGCGTTCCGATGTTAACAATAGGGTGAATGTTACAAGTTTTCATTCTGAGAATAGAAAGATAGTGAGTTTGTCCTAGCTTGGCAGGTGAGTACAGTATATGATACTGTGTCCACATATGGTGCAGGTGTGGAATCCTCTCTCTGCGCAGAATCTGTGATCAAACCCATGGGCCGAGGTCCTCGTGAAAACGTGTCGCAGCTTGAAGTTTGCCTTATTCCACTCTTCTGTTTCCATGTTTCTGTTTTCTTACTTATGAAACCACCCAACCATCTTCTTCTTTCCTGGCGTTTATCCCAGTACAGAGTCCGCTGCTCTACCACCCAACCATAAGAATATAATAAATAGGGGCCGGATTTTGGTGGTTTTTAAAATTGTCATTTTAGGTTTTCAAAAACATAAAATTGTTCTTTTTAGGTTTTTAATAGGTAGAATGGGTTTTTACAATAGGTTCTTATGTTTAAAGGGTAGCGAAAGTTGACATACATTACTTAAGGCTTAAAATTAATACCTCATTGTTAGTAGACAATCTGATTGCAACGAGAGAGTAAATATTTTACATAATGCTGCGTAATCAAATTATCACCGATAAATTTACACTTTTAGGGATTGCAATAAAGCCAAGGATGTCAGAGATGATTTTCACACTCTATCTCGTTCAAATAATTTTGTTTCTTTACAATATTGGATTCTTGGGAATAATAAGATATTTATTCGCTCTTTCCTCTCGGTAAATAAACAAACAATAATATATAAGCTGGAAAGTGCTGAAAATATTTCATTTTTCCTGTAGGTAGGATGGCTTTCAATCAACTGGAGCTAGCAATAAACACTATCTTCACATTTAATTTCAAGAATTATGGACAACATTTGAAATATACTACAATAAATGGTACAAAACTGCAATTAGTTATTTTTAGGTACTCGCGTATCATTTAGTTTTTTAGGTAGTACGGAATTTCAGTGTGATTCGTAAAAGTATTTAGAAGTATGGGAAAATAGATAAGAACCTAAGAATCCGGTCCCTAATAATAGGCTAACTGCGCCCCGATAGTATAAGGTAGTTTCTCTGTTGCTGGATAGCGAATTTTTGTACAAACTCAGTGGCTAGAATAATAATTAAAAATAATAATAGTATACTAATAATAATCATTATTGACTAATAATTATGAAAATAATAATAACATAACGGTCTAATGATAATAATAATAATAATAATAATAACAATAGTCTAATAATAAGTATTTCGCTGTCCTCTTGGAGTGGAGTCGGTAGTTATAATATAGCCTTATTCTGAAAGCAGAGACATGAAATGATTGTCAATGATATGTAAGCCAAACAAAATTTGATTAAACTAGAGAATCGTCTGTACTCGCCTCTCCAACTCCAGGGAGCTTGAAATGTATAAATTTTATATGTGGTCTCAAACCTCATGTCTCGGTGATAATCAACGTTGAAGTACAAACAAACACTACGGTGTTCCCGCAACTTAGGTATACTTAGTTACATACGGAAAAGGTGCCACGGAACCGCTTGATAGCACTGTGCTTTGCCCATTGCCCTACCTCACAAATCGTGTACGGTATTCCAAAGATATTTTGATCAACCGATCACAACGAGGGGACGGAGTCGCGCAGCATCTTTTGGGGTACAGGATCTCTACATTAGCTGAAACAGAAGGCTGGCGTGCTGTGAGGTGAGCGGGAAAATGGGATTGAGTGAGTAAATGCATGCACGCCGTCCCAATAAAAATAACAGCTATATGGCACGCCTTCTGCTTTACCTTGAGACGTCATAATGCAGCCTTGTAACAATACAATCCCGTTAAATTTGTAACGTTCCGTTCCGTCTGTTTGTTCCGTTATTATAAGTAGAATGTTCCGAATTGTAACGTATCGGATATTCCTCAGTTCATTTCGGTACGGGACAACGTAACGTTCCACCCGTCTCCAATACGCTGTACCGGTACAGGCTCGGCTAACGTTCCACTGTTCCAGATACCGGGTACGGTTTCAGAAACAGTTCCGTTCCAGGACGGTAACGTTACGCTTGGAAATAACCTTGGAGATAACGGAATTTCTCCGTTCCACATAGACAAGAGTTCCGTTCCGCGTTACGTTCTGTTCCGGGTCCCTGCTACGAAGTGAACTTGAAATCAGGAGCCGTATAGCCATGGCCAAGCAGGCATTCCGTGAAAAGCATTCTCTAATTTGTCAACGCTTGATGTCCCTCAGCCTTAGAAAACAACTGGTTAAGACCTACATATGGCCAGTTGCAATATACTGCAGTGAGACCTGGACAATGAATAGAGGTGACATTAAACGACTAGAAGCGTTTGAGATGTGGTGTTGGCGCCGAATGGAAGAGATAAGCTGCGAAGAGAAAATGACCAACATAACGGTGATGGATCGAATAAAAGAAAAACGGCAAATGATACGCCAGATATATAGAAGGAGATCCACCTGGCTTGGCCACAGGTTACGACATGGTGATGATCGACATACTAGAATGCAAAATACCTGGAAAACGCCCTCGCGGGAGGCCATGGATCACTTTCATGAGATCTTTCCTAGATACCTCTGGCCTACGAAGTTATGAAGTGGTCAAAAGGACAGCACAAGACCGAACAACGTGGAAAAGACTCATTGTAGGGGCAGACCAGTCGCTTGACTGAAAAACATGATGATGATGGCTGTCCATCTCGCACATTTCGCGGGTCCTGTGCGAAACTCCGCCCTTGGGTATGGTCAAGACATCATTTCTTCTCACTCACATTTCACTCCTTCCTTGTCTTGAAGCTAGCGGGCAAAGAAATATATTCACCATGCGTCATGAGCGTACTGACGCGCTTTAGGTTCTTCACCTGTCTCTAACTTTATTTCTGTGGCTTCCAGAAAGGATTTTGTAAACAGTTTTGCAGCCTCATCATTTTGTCTTATGGAATGTGGACGCGACCCTTCATTTCCAACTCAAGTACCTGAATATTGTGACATCTTAGCGAACTCTGGCTTCAGCAGTGCTAGTATTTCATACAGCAAGACTAAAATATAGAATCATCAATATGGGACCAATATTAAGGGTTCAATATGAACCCCTGGTTTTTGTCACGGTCAGTGGAAATACAGTAGTCACTCATATGACCTCATGTGGTGTATTATACTGTATATCTTACACGTTGGCAACACTAACGTGACGTCGTTAAATGAGCAAGAAACAAAAACATATATATTTACGTAACTTAGTACATTTTCCAATGCACTAGTGATAATGAACGGGAATTTGAATTGGTATTATCCCCTAAATTATGAAGAAAAGTTACGAAAATCTTACTTTTTCCGTAATAATGAAGTTGTGAGTGTCAAAGGCAGGTTACCGTCTCCTTCACTATTATATATGTGTCGACGAGGGTCCCATTCAATAAAAATAGGCATGACTAATGCAGTATAATTGAATGCCTCCCCATCTTAATGTTGCATAATCCTTTTTCGCTACTTCACAAGAGAATAAACAGTATAATTTCTTTCTTACTTTCTTAGTCGTTTTAACCTCCATGGTTGGTTATTCCCCCGGACCAATATTATTTGATGCTTATTTTTATCCTCCAGCTCGGTTTTACCCACGGACTCTGTCGGGGATCATTCCTCTACCGACAACAGATACAACTGGGGATGGTGACAGGAGACCCCTAAATTGAGTCTAATTAAAGGAGGCCGTCTTGGCATTTGCCTGGTGTAGAAGATGCGAAACCAAGAATACTATTTCAGGACGACAGAGGTGGTATTAGAACCCAGTTCATCTCTGTCCTGCTTCACAAGCCTACGTGTTCTCCGTTTCAGTCCTGAGATCATAATTTTTAGTCTAAAAATCGTCAAAACCTAGAAAAAAATCATGTAAAGCTAATTTTCTCAGAATTTGATAATTTGACCCTGAGGAACAATATACTACAATTCTCCAAGCTTCCGATGCCGGCTTCCTTCTTTTACAGGCCTGGAAACCTGGAATTTCAGGATATTCCTGGAGCGCCCACAAAAACCGAATCGTTTATCCAAAATTAACAAAGTATGGTATCAATAGAAGAGGAAAACATGCAGGTTCTAAAAAAAACGTAAGAAGAGCAACATTCGGTCACTTCCGGTCGATAAAAAAAACAATGGAACGCGCGAAATTCAAATTTTAAAATTTTGTTTTCAATCAACGCGGTTTTAAGTGACCAAACATGGGATTAAAGGAAAATAAGCTAAACAGAACGAAAGAGCATGTTTTTAGCTTTCCATAAGTGTCTTTTGTTTGTTCGTACGTCTAATAATGCACGAGCTATAGCCAGAATAAGTTGAACGCCACGTTGAGTTGGTTACGCGACGCCCATGTAAAAATCATAAAACGACGCAAGATTCGCTAAATGAAGAACAAAGACCGACAAAAACACACTCACATGTTCAGTTGATAACATGCGTTTTATTGAACATTTGGTTTGTGGTTTTAACAGCGACAATTATAAAAAACAAAAACAAAAAATGTGAAATTTAAAAAAATATTTGGTGCAATATTGTACTTGTAGGGTCGACTAATATCCTACGTCGGTGTCTATGTCTAGCACGACCTCCTCCTGGAATGTAAAAAGAAAATTAATACCTCTTTTTCGTGAAATCGGTCGAATGATTACAATGACAGAAATATGTATAAAATATATAAATAAGTCCTAGGCTTATAGACACATAAAAGCATGTTGAAACATGAAATCTATAAACTAAATGTTACAGCAGCAGCTGATATATTTCGTTGCCGTGGTACTGCTTACTGAGGTAAAGTAGGGGCTGGTGTAGACCTCATTACTCCACCCATGTTGTGAAACGCCCCGTGTCCGGTCGGCGTGCACACATTAACGTCAGTGTTATTAAAGGAATATTGAACAAATTCTTTGTTCGGCTATGCTTCGCCAAGCTGTTCTTCGCCTGTGTCATTTTCACTTTCGTGAAAGCTATTATGTTATTCTCGTAACAAAGAACCTCGTCGTAGGTCACAGAGAAGATCTACAAGCTGCCGCGACCCGTAGTGTCGGTGGACATACACGCCAACTGCCAACAAGATAGGAGATAAGAAGGACTTCGAACGACAAGCTGAAATAATTGCCTGCCCAATGGCTTTTTTCTTGGCGGATTTGCCGGTTGCGCCCTCTAACTTGGTCGTGATGATCCGACCAAGAAACAGCTAGAGTATTCGGTAGAACGTCGGCATCTAACGACTGCTCTTCTGCGGACGGATATTCCTCCAGATTATATGCACGCGTCCGAATATCTTCTTTTATAATTTGAGCGGCCTTTTCTACGCTGCGCCGACTTGGACTTCCCACGTTCCTCGTACCATTTGTCGTGCAAGATGTTTTCTGCCGTTTCTTTCATATTTACAATGCAGTTTCGGCCTGGCAGCTCGGTGATGAAAATTCGCTGTCCATAGTGGCTAAGTAGTTTTTCTATGAGATACTTTTGCGTGTATGAGCCACATTCCATTTCTTTACATACTTTCTGAAGGTAGTCATGAATATCACCAAGCGCGAACTGGCAATCTTCATTGGTCTCCAAGAATGTACAGAGCTTTTCAAAGGCGTCGTGTTTTTCGGGGTCCGCAGGCCAAATATTATCGAGAATGTCATCTCCGATTTGTATCTGGAGGCGTTTTGGAGGGTGATGGTAGAAGCGTCAAGACTGGCCGTGGCCGTCCTGCCATTGGGCAGGCAATTATTTCAGCTTGTCGTTCGAAGTCCTTCTTATCTCCTATCTTGTTGGCAGTTGGCGTGTATGTCCACCGACACTACGGGTCGCGGTAGCTTGTAGATCTTCTCCGTGACCTACAACGAGGTTCTTTGTTACGAGAATAACATAATAGCTTTCACGAAAGTGAAAATGACACAAGCGAAGAACAGCTTGGCGAAGCAGAGCCGAACAAAGAATTTGTTCAATATTCCTTTGATAACACTGACGTTAATGTGCGCACGCAGACCGGACACGGGACGTTTCACAACATGTGTGGTGTTATGTTGTCTACACCAGCCCCTACTTTACCTCGGAAAGCAGTACCACGGCAACGAAATATATCAGCTGCTGCTGTAACATTTAGTTTATAGATTTCATGTTTCAACATGCTTTTATGTGTCTATAAGCCTAGGACCTATTTATATTTTTTATACATATTTCTGTCATTGTAATCATTCGAACGATTTCACGAAAAAGAGGTATTAATTTTCTTTTTACTTTCCAGGAGGAGGCCGTGCTAGACATAGACACCGACGTAGGACATTAGCCAACCCTACATGTACAATATTGCATCAATTTTTTTTTTAATTTCACAAATGTTTTTTAGTTTTTTATAATTGTCGGTGTTAAAATCACAAACCAAATGTTCATTAAAACGCATGTTATCAACTGTACATGTGAGTGTGTTTTTTGTCGGTCTTTGTCATTCATTTAGCAAATCTTGCGTCGTTTTATGATTTTTACATGGGCGTCGCGTAACCAACTCAACGTGGCGTTCAACTTATTCTGGCTGTAACTCGTGCATTATTAGACGTACGAACAAACAAAAGACACTTATGGAAAGCTAAAAACATGCTCTTTCGTTCTGTTCAGCTTATTTTCCTTTAGCCCCATGTTTTGGTCACTTAAAACCGCGTTGATTGAAAACAAAATTTAAAAAATTGAATTTCGCGCGTTTTTGGTTTTTATCGACCGAAAGTGACCGAATGTTGCTATTCTTACGTTTTTAGAACCTCCATGTTCTCCTCTTTCATTTGATACCATACTTTGTCAATTTTGAATAAACGATTCGGTTTTTGTGGGCGCTCCAGGAATATCCCGGAATTCCAGGTTTCTCGGCCTGGAAAACAAGGAAGCCGGCATCGGAAGCTTGGAGAATTTTAGTATGTTGCTCCCCAGGGTCAAATTGTCAAATTCTCAGAAAATTAGCTATACATGATTTTTTTCAACCATAAATCCTAAAATGCCTGGGCTATGATGTCTTGGCTGAACTTCGAACGAACCCTGGACCTTTGGTACTGGAGTCTTGATACCATAGATGGTGCCATGGTCTGTCAAGTGGTAAAGGTCTACGCAAGAATTTTCTTCCCAGCTGGGAAGACACATACTGCACATCTGTGCATATGCGAGTCCATTGAGTGCGCTTTATACAGGGTGTCTTTTATGTACCTTTGGAGAATGATAGGTCGTGTAGGGGGCAGGTATAGAAGTAATTTGAGATAGGGGACTTGGGGTTGGTGCGACCTCCTTAACCCCTAAACTAAGGGTTGATTCTGGCCCTCCACCCTGTAAGTTAGGCAACCGAGCCAAGCCTTTATTAACTTTCTCAATCCATTAACTCTTGGCAGGATTCATTTCACATGTGGCGCTGGCATAATGGATGGCGTTGCGGTGTGAAAGGCCGGTAGTCCCGGGTTCGATTCCGGGCTTGGGCAAAATCAGCCATCGTGCGAAATTAATCTGAACGTAGTAGTTTATGTCAACTGCCCGACTGTTCTCTAAAACTGTACGCCTGCACTCTCTTCTCTGCCGTAGCACCAGACTGTATCATGTGACTACAATACGACAAATAACATTAAAAAAATGCCCAAGCCCGGAATCGAACCCGGTAATATCGGCCTTTCGCACCGCGACGCTATCCATTACGCCACCGCCACATGGTGAAATGAATCCTGCCAAGAGTTAAAGGATTGAGAAAGTTAATAAAGCTTGGGTAAGTTGCCTAACTTACAGGGTGGAGGACCTGAATCAAGGCCGCTCCGACCCAAAGTCCCCTATCTCAAATTACTTCTATACCCGTCCCCTACACGACCTATCATTCTCTAAAGGTACATAAAAGACACCCTGTATACACGCTTCTGTAAACGGTTCACATTACTGTAGATTATTCTGGACAATGGAATGACGTAGAGTATTGTATTCAAGATCGTATTACACCTCTAATTAACCCCGTTAAATTACGCAAATAAAAGCCTATTCAGTTACTAAGACTGCACTTCTTCACTGCCTGTGCGACAGTACACAATTTATTCGACCCCATGGTGTAAGTGTAGCACATTTTTCTTACCGAAGAGGAACTGGATTCGATTCCCGGCTCCTCCAGAAGTGCTGGAATGGGATTCACTCGGCCACGAAATAATGATTAAGTATGGCGGCTGATTGATATGAGAGGTTGGTCTAAGATGATATACCGCAGGGTGTGATCAATTTAGAGCCCTGAGCGGATGGACAAACCGTTATCCGTATCCGCCCCGCAACCGCACGACTCTTAACCGCATCCCAACGACTGTTATCCGCTTCCGCACGACTTTTGTCCGCATCCGACTCGCATCCGCACGACTTTTATCAGCAGCCGCCCCCGTATCCGCACGACTGTTATCCACACGTTTGTTATCCGAATCTACTGGCATTACTATAATATTTAGCCTACTTTTCACATTTTGCAAAAATGAGGAAAAAGTAGACTTATGAGATCGATCCGGGAAAATGTGTGCCTGTCGGTCCTTCTGTATGTCTGTCTGTCTGTCTGTCTGTCTGGCTGTCTGGCTGGCTGGCTGTGTGTGTGTCCCCCCTATCAACTCCTAAACGGCTGCCGCAATCGAAACCAAGTTTAGTATGGGAATGAGTGATCCGACCCACCTTCTAATTAACAACCAAGCATCATGGAAAGTCGTCAGAATGAAGACACTACCCCAGGCGGTAACTGTTCGCAGGAATCCACCGCTCCTAGGAGCGCAAGCAGGCCTTCGGATTCTGGGGAGTCTGCACCTATATGCTTAGGAAAGGAGCCTAACAATGGACACAGAAAACTTAAAACCAAACAGAAATACTACTTTGGGACGCTGAACGTAAACTCAATGCTCAAGGTTGGTAAGCACAAAGAACTGACAAAGATGATGGATGACCACAACATATCGGCCTTGGCTTTGCAAAAAACACGATACCAGGACGAAGATACAATGGATATAGAAGGATTTAGGATCTATAAAGGTATGAGAGCAGTGAAGTTAGGCAAGAATATGCCGATGTTTGGAACGGCTTTTGCAGTACCGTAAGTAAGAAGGTTGCGAACTCAGTAGTGAATTTCTCTAGTCCTTCAGAGAGATTGTTTCTTCTCACTCTTCGCTGTGGAAACAAAGGGTACACTCTGATCAATGTCCATGCACCTATCAATGGGGACAATAGGCGCAATCCTGAGAAAGTAGACCAGTTTTGGGACCTTCTTGAAGAACAAATTGAGAAAATACCTAACATGAACATCAAAATATTACTGGGTGATTTTAACGCCCAATTGGGAACGGAAGCACATTTCAGATCAACAGTATGAAGATATCCTGCTCACAAGATAACTAACAAAAATTGAATAAGACTTGTTGAATTGTGTCGGACATTTGATCTTCAGGTAATGTCGACGTTCTATAAACATAAACCAAGCAAACAGAAGACTTGGCGTTCGCCGGGTAACATGAATGGTGAGAAACAGATTGGCCATGTTGCAATCTCTAGAAGAGCAATACAAGAGATTATGAACGTAAAAGTGCAGAGGGGTGCAAGGTTTGACTCTGATCACTACCTTTCTAAGGTAAAGATGACTTTCATTCCTCTCAGGAAGACTCCGAATACTGGAAATAGAACTCGGAGATTTGATGAGTCGAAACTTAAAATCAGTCAGGAAGTTAAGGAGCAGTATCATCAGAACTTGACCTTTGAATCTAAGAATTAGACTGACATCGCTTTTAAGATCCAGCAGGCAGCTACCGCCACAATTCTGGCAGCTACTAAACGAAAACATCGGTGGTGAAACGAAACCTGTGATAATGCACTGGCTCAGAGAACAGATGCATGGAGAAAATGGAATTCGACCAAGGGTCAGGAAGATTTTGATGCATTCCATGATGCGAGGAAAGTTGCAGCCCGAGTGTTCCGATGTGCAAAGCGATCGTATGAGAAACAACAGATGGAACAGATCGATCAGAATTTCCGTAAGAACAACGTTCGGGACTTTTATCAAACCTTTAAATCTAATCTGAAAGGTTATCAAGTGCCCAGTCTGTGCTTTAGAGATGATACAGGAAAGCTAGGTATGAACGAAAGGGAAAATTGCGACATTTTGGCTCAGTATTTCAACAAGTTGCTCAACTGTGATGAGCCATCGCTAAAACTATCCAACTCCCTTCCCATTCAAGGTCTGCCCAATTCTCAGCCACCTTGTAAGACGGAAATTAAGCTGATCATAGACAGTCTGAAAGATAATAAAGCAGCTGGGGAAGATTCCATAGTGGCGGAACTACTGAAGTTGGCGAGTGAGGATACTCTGGGCATATTAGTTTGCCTCTTCCAGGAGATTTGAAGAACGGGTACTATACCAGTTGAATAGCAATCAGCACTAATCCATCCTCTCCACAAAAAAGGAGACAAGAAGAACGTTGACAATTTCAGAGGTATATCGATAGTTAATGTTCCATACAAGATTATTTCTAAAGTACTCCTTAACAGAATCGAAGCCCATCTTGATCAACAGATTGGCGAATACTAGGCTGGTTTCCGTAAGGGCCGATCCTGCCCAGAACAAATTTTCAATCTGAAGAACGTCATCAGATACAAGAAAACTGGGTGGTTTGAATATGTGGTCGTATTCGTGGGTTTCAAAAAAGCATACGATTCGACTGATCGAGAGTCATTATTGAATGTTCTGGAAGAGTTTGGGGTGGATGATTCATCCAGAAATTTGATTAAACAGACTCTCACCAACACAATATCTAAGGTAAAATTCAAGAATGAAATCTCAGAGCCCTTCGAGATAAAAACTGGGGTCAGACAAGGAGATGGACTTTCTCCACTTCTTTTCAATTGTATCTTAGAAAAGGTAATTCGAGAATGGAGAAAAACACTGAACAAAGAAGAAGGAAATGAAGATCAGTTTCGATTAGGCCCCAAACACAAAGGAGTGTATGTTGACTGTCTGGCGTTCGCAGACGACGTAGCCATATTTGCAAACAACACCAGTTCAGCAACCAGGAAGATAAACCATCTGAAAGAAACAGCAGAGAAAGTAGGACCACAAATTTCATTTGAGAAAACGAAATATATGACTAACATCCGTGAAGGTCCAGAATGATTGTTCACCGACCATGGAAAGATTCGAAGAGTTAAGAAGTTTAAATACCTTGGTGAAGTAATCCAAGAGAATGGGCTAGAACAAGAAACAACCAATATCCGCATCCTGAAACTAGAGCGAGCGTTCCAACTGACTAAAAACATCTACAATAAGAAGATGTTAAGTATCGGAGCCAAACTAAGGCACTTCAGCACTGTTGTCAAACCAGAAGGTTTATATGCTTCGGAGACCCTGTGTATGAATCGGACAGGACAAGTCAATCAGCTACTTAAAAGAGAACGCAGACTACTACGGAAGATCTTGGGCAACAGATGGGTTGACGGACAGGTTCGACTGATATCAAATAAAGAAGTATACAGAAAGATGGAACCGATAACAACAGCAATTAGAAAATGAAGATTGCTACTTTATGGACACATCTTCCGTATGAATAATGACCGGATCACAAAGAAAATCTGGAATTTCCTTAAACCGAAGATCTCCAAGTTGAAATGGTTCCAAGAGTGTGAGAAAGCTATGAGACAGGTGGGCATTACGGAGGATAAAATCAAAGACAGGAATAGTTTCAGTAGGATGGTGAAAAGCAATCAGGGTTTTATGGTGGAGGCGGAACCCAGAAGACGAGGAGGCCCTTTGACAGAGGAGCGGAATAACAAACTGGTAGATGGGCTCAAGATATACTGGCAAGATGTCAAAGCCGGCAGACGAACAAAACGCAGACACTGAAATGAGAGTGGTTGTTAACACGCAGTCCATAGAGGCTCAAGTCGACAGTAAAAGAAAAAAAGATGTATACCGGAATATCTCACGTCCATATTTGAAAATGATGTCAGTGCTACCAACTGCTGAAGAAACGCACTAGAAATTTGAGCTCCATGTTGAATATCTTGAAAGGTATGCATGGGAGCTATTCCAAAATTGGCACACAAGCAGATAATACTATTTCAATTTAAATTCCTGGAGGCCATACATGACAGTGTTGCCAATATAATTTTAAACCTTCTGATAGGTCCAATTTTTAAATGCATATACATCCTACACTATCAATTGGATTTCTACAAAATTTTGTATGTAGTATGTGTACATAAACAGATATGACTGAGCGTATTCTTAAGTGCCACCATGGCTGCCAACTGTTAATAATTGCTCTCTCTATTTTTTAATCCAAATACCAATATATCAGAAAGTACGCAAGCCGACAGCGTTAAACTATGCACACGTATAGTACCTGACATTCTATATTACATTGGAGTAACTTATATACGTCAGTGCTACCAACATGATTCTAAGCCTGCTGAGAAGTCCAAATTTAAATACATGTAACTTCTATACTATCATTCGGATTTCAACCAAATTTCGTATGTGCTATGTGTACCATAACAGATATGACTATGCGTATTCTTAAGAGCAACCAGATAAAGTATAAAGCAACACATTTAGACATTAGAGGAGATGGTCACTAGGCTATGTATGTCAAGTGCTATATTTTAAATGAATGTTATGCAACCCTTTCTAGTTCGGAGTATTAAATATGCTTAATGACATAATTTGAATGATATAAGCTTAAATCATCATCTCACATTTGTCATATAAAAGAAAAATAATGGAAATATATGTGTGATTACATCCGGGTAATGATATTCAACAAGTTAGGATTGTAATCCAAAAACTATCCGCAGTTCATCCGCTATGCGCACCGCCATGCAAACTAAATCCGCATCCTCGCAGGGCTTTACTGATCATGCCATTCACGCGTTCCCATAATTGATAGGCTATGAGCTGGGTAGCAGTCGTCCTTGGATATGCATGGCCAATAGAAAGGATAGTTTAGTAGTTACTCTATTTTGAACAGACACAAGTTGTGAAAATATCACCAATAATATATTGAAGACACTACTGTGTTCTCGGAAAGAGGAACACACCTGTAGAGGTCATTTGATAAGACGCGATGTGTTCATGTTACGCTTCACTATCTTTTCATGTATATTCGTTCCTCATACCTGTCCCTTTGGCGCAGAGGATAGCGCGTTGGACTTCTAATCCAAAGGTCGTGGGTTCGATCCCCACAAGGGATGGTAATATTTTAATAGTGTCCATTTCAATCACGTAATTCATCCAGTGCCAATTTGATTACATATCGAATATCATGCTGCTGATGTTATGATATCACTTAGCTTGGAACACTACGGTACCCTAATCACTAGTAACTGATAATAATTCTCATGACTGAAAGCAATCGAACATTAATAAGCCTAATAATTGCGCACGAAAGTGCATTTGGATAAATACATTATAATACGAGGCACGTCCAGAAAGTAAGCTCCGTTTGGTAATAAAATTAAATTGTGTACAGATACAGAAAAAATATTTATTGCACAGCATTCTACACCTCTTAAACTAATTTTCCACATAACTGCCGAACTTTTGCAGGCATTTGTCATAGCGTGGCACAAGTTTTTGGATACCTTCTACATTGAAGTTTGCCGCCGACCCATAAACGAGAGTGAAGACTCCCCTTAAGATATCCTACTGTTTGGCCACTACTGTTAGGCAAATTGCGTGCTTACCAGGAGAACTGCGTATGTTTAGAAGTTCTCCTGACCACATACGCAATTTGCCTAACAGTAGTGGCCAAACAGTAGGATATCTTAAGGGGAGTCTTCACTCTCGTTTATGGGTCGGCGGCAAACTTCTATGAAGAAGGTATCCAAAAACTTGTGCCACGCTATGACAAATGCCTGCAAAAGTTCGGCAGTTATGTGGAAAATTAGTTTAAGAGGTGTAGAATGCTGTGCAATAAATATTTTTTCTGTATCTGTACACAATTTAATTTTATTAACAAACGGAGCTTACTTTCTGGACGTGCCTCGTATAATAAACACTGTCAGATGAGAAGTTAAATAAATAGACTAGCGGTGCATGGTTTCCACCGGTTTCCACCACAAACCGCGCTCGAGACCCGGATCCCACCAACACACAGATCAGTGCGCGTCCCATATTACATCATCCTTGGTCTGTGCAATGCCTCAAGTGATCGATATCATAACAATAAAGGAACTGCGCACAAATGTGCATTACATTTTCGAGTAAACCAATAAGGACAGTGTTCTCTTAGAGCATTTACTAAAATGATATCGACCACACTGTTTAGCACATAATATGCACAAACACTGCTCAGAAGGTCCATGGAAGCCACGCCGCACGCACAGCCTATGATGGAAGCCGTGCACAGCAAGTCTATTCAGAGCATTCCTCATTTCATTGTTCGGTTCAGTACAATTTCTCTGAGACATGGCATCAGTCCCATAGAATTCTATGTCGATTTCCGCTCGCTTTCTTTGTCTCATCCTTAGGAATTCCTGTTCCTGTCTTGTAGAAGGCAATTGTAATTGGGATCTTAAGTGTTCAATAAGAAAGGTTACCCTGGCAAGTACATAAACAAGTCAGGGGTGCGTGTATTTTGATACTCCTAGGGCAGCCTTTAAGTATCGCACTTTGACTTTTTCCATTGAGCTGAGATCGCCCAAGCTTAATTTATCCCAGACTATGTCTAACCCATATGTGAGGATCGGAACAATCTTGGCATCAAAGAGTGCTAAGGCGGATTTCAGTGAAAGTCGAGATATGTTTCTAATATCGAAAATAGCTTTAGTGACCGGTGCCACGCACTGTTTTATGTGAATCCTGAAGGATTGCATAGTAGTTTGCAGAGTCAAGCCTAGATAGGTGAAGCTATTTACAATTTGAAGGGGAGTTTGTTTCAAAATTATACTGTCGTCCTTAGACGCTCATCCGCCTTTCCTGAAGATCATATATTTCGTTTTCTCGACGTTTATCTGCAAATCGTTGGTAGACGCCCATACCTCCAGGTAGGAGACAGCCGATTGTAGCTCACTGATGTCACGGGAGCCCAGAACCATCTCATCCGCATACATGTACAGTTTTATTTCTGGTGAGTCTTCTTTAATCGCTCGATCAACATCGTGGCTTGCGACGTTAAAAAGAAAGGGACTCCGGGGGTCTCCCTGAAGTACGCCATTTGTTTGCAATATCTCTTTGGATACTGTTACACTGCCAGAAATTTGAACGTAGTTACTCTTTAATATATTATGGATCAGGATTGTGAGTGGTTAGTTGTCTTTCACCAACTCATTTAGTTTCGAGGAAATTATGACCCGGTTTAAGTTCTCGAATGCCTTTGTAAAATCAATGAATACCGCGTGAAATTTGCCTCGTGGTGTTTTAAGGGCGTTTTCAACATCATCGAACATTAATGACTTACCTAATGAAGTAGTAGTAATAGACGTCACCAACCTTGTCTACTTCGGTGTGTGTACTGTTGTTATTGTGGTGGCTGTAGTGGAAGAAGCAGGTGTGAGGGAGACTGACAAACAGCCACGCGGCACAGTTTTTGGATACATCTCATTTCTATTTTAGTTACTGATGCTTGCTTTGTGACGTCACAGATTAGATTCACCCACCTCACTGACATCCATAATGTCCAGGTTCAATTCCCAGCTCTGTCTAGAAATGTAAATCTAGGCCTAGGACTGGAATGGGGTTCACTCGGCTTTGCGTGGCACGTTGGGACGAGTTATATTCGATTCCTACCTCACCTATTCAAGAAGTGGTTTTCCATGGTTTTTCACTTCTACTCCAGGAACGTGGGATGGTTCCTAACTTACGGCCACAGGGATCTCCTTCCCAATCCTATCCCCACACACTAGTACAGGCATCACAAAAATACAGGTGTATCAGACACAAGTCGCCTCCGCAGCGTAACGGTCAGCATGGTTAGCTGCCGCCCCGGAGGTCCTGGGTTCGATTCCCGGCTCTGCCACGAAATTTGAAAAGTGGTATGAGGACTGGAACGGGGTCTACTCAGCCTCGGGTGATCCAAATGAGTAGAGGGGGTTCGATTCCCACCTCAGCCACCCTCGAAGTGGTTTTCCGTGGTTTCCCACTTCGTCTTCGGGCAAATGCCGGGATGGTACCTTCTTCAAGGCCACGGCCGCCTCCTTCTCTCTTCCTTGCCTATCCATCCTGACCATCCATTACCTTCCCTCATGAGGCCCCTGTTCGCTTTGCAGGTGAGGCCGCCTGGGCGAGGTGCCAATCCCACCTCACCAGTTGTATCACCTCCGATTAGATGTTCCCAGCTCTAGGACACTGCCCGTAGAGGCGGTAGTGGTGAGTTCCCTCGCTGAGTCCGTGGGTTCCACCAACCTGGAGGGTAAACGACTAAGAAAGAGAAAGTATCAGACACCACAATGACTCGATCCTGATGACTACTGCAGCAATAATATTGGCAATATCGAGGCGGAACAGAGGATAATGAAGCGTACTTTAAAGTGTGTAACCGAAATGTTCCCCTGGATGGACCACTCTGATTATACCACATTGTACCCTGGGCATTGTGTTTGTGATAGTTTCACAGTTCATTGCGGATGTAGGAAATGTCAAAACATCGATAGTGCCTTGAGGGGATCGAACCCACGACCTTTGGATTAGAAGTCCAACGCGCTTTCCTCTGCGCCAAAGGGACATGTTTACCACGTACTTCAGTTGCATCTAATGTTGTCCAGTTCGCCACGGTCTGTTGGATGAGTGGTAACACTAGGCCATCTTTATTTTCTGAACGCAATCTTCAAAGAAGTCGCCTCCGTAGCGTAGCGGTCAGCAAGGTTAGCTGCCGTCCCGAAAGTTCTGGGTTCGATTCCCGGCTCTGCCACGAAATTTGAAAAGTGGTATGAAGACTGGAACGGGGTCTACTCAGCCTCGGGTAGTCCAAATGAATGGAGGGGGTTCGATTCCCACCTCAGCCATCCTCGAAGTGGTTTTCCACTTCGCTTTCGGGGAAATGCCGGGATGGTACCTCATGTAAGGCTACGGCCGCCTCTTTCCCTCTTCCTTGATCTCCATCCCAATCTTCCCCTCCCTTCCCATCCATAATGAGGCCCCTGATCACTTTGCAGGTGAGGCTGCCTGGGCGAAATGCTGATCCCACCTCCCCAGTTGTATCTACCCTGACCAGATGTTCCAAGTTCCAGGACACTGTCCATAGCGGCGGTAGTGGTGAGTTCCCTCGCTGAGTCCGTGGGAACCACCAACCTAGAGGGTAAATGGACAAAATAAAATTTAAAAATAAAATAAAAAATAAAATCTTTAAGGAGCAAGTCGGGATTACGGCACGCTTGACATAACGTGTAAGGGGCGTGTTGGCGCTGCTGATTGTCTCTTACCTATCACCGAGGTCGATCGGGTACGCTTCCCGGTAAACACATGTAGGATATTCTAGGTGAAATGTCACGTACGGTGATTGCAGGGGCGTATATAGAGTTTTATTTCGGAGGGTGCCCAAACGGGGGTTAGGGGGCATAGTATAAGCCCAAAGAATAGGGGGTCCGGGTTTCTCCCCGGGAAACTTTTGTATAATTTGGTGCAAAATGATGAGTTTTATGGCTATCTGGCATCACTTTTCAACCGATTTGTTGTGATGTTTTATGTTTGGTTAATGTCTTGCTCACTTGATAGTATTTACATGGAAATAATTAATGTTACTGTTTTGATTTACAACTCACGTAAAGTCAAGGTTTCTTGAAGCATTGCCAAATCGGTTCATAACTTCATCGTCAGTGAGATGTATGTCTCTGTGAATAGATGACAATACTAGACCGTCGAGTCTATTTTCAGAAGTAGAATTTCTTAAGTATGTTTTCAACCAACTCAAACTCTGTTCGGCAGTAGCAGTAGCTACAGAGAGAGAGAGAGAGGCAATTTCGCCAAAAGTTTGATAAGGGTATATAAGTTAGGGGAAAATCTTTTGTCACACGCTTCAAGGACACTTGTTGTTGCTCTTGGTTCGTTCATAAGAGCGAAGGCACTGGAGAGTAATAAGAGGTTATGTTGTAATACATAAGATCAGAGCAAACTGATTGTCACACTGTTTACATCGCTCTACCGTCGCCTTGCTTTACAACGTTGCCATACGTCTCTTAGTAACAAAAGTATATGATTATATTGGTTTTTACTGTTTTAATTTATAAACGAATAATATATGTGACAGACATTTATATGCGCCCCTGGGTATACTCGCAAAAAGTGATCTTCCTTCCTTCCTTCTTTCGAGGCAGATCGTCTCGTAGCGTCGTTAAGGAAGCCATTCAAGAACCAACTAGTCAGAAAATATAATTACCTCCAGAGAATAATTTTGTGCAACCCTTATTAACTACTTGACTAGAGACAGAATAAAGTGTATTATTTGCTGCATATCAACAAAGATCTTTAAAAAGTCGTTTATCCACTAAGCTCGGCTTTACCCACGGACTCTGCGAGGGGTCATTCCTCTACCGTCGCATGGACTGTCTCTGGGAGCTGAACACTCTTTGTCAGCAAATACAACTGGGGATGGTGACAGCCAACCGAAAATGGGAAAATTGGAAACCACGCGCTCCCGAAGCCCGCGATTTTCCTCATTATCATATTATCGACATTATCGTGGGAACAGCCAACTTCGTAGCCATAGCCATATAATATAAATTTTTTAAAGTTGATTTTACCCTCCAGGTTGGTGTTTCCCACGGACTCAGCGAGGGATCCCGCCACTTCCGCCTATACGGGCAGTGTCCTGGAGCTTGGAACATCTGATCGGGTGGATACAACTGGGGAGGTGGGATCAGCACCTCGCTCAGGTGGACTCACCTGCAAAGCGAACAGGGGTCTCATGAGGGATGAGAAGGGAGGGGAAGATTAAGAGGGATAGGCAAGGAAGAGGGAAGGAGGCGGCCGTGGCCTTACAGTAGACACTGTACCCGAAATCACCCACCCTTTACCTGTTGGAATCCCTCGATGGTAGCTGGATCGCAGGACCTCAAAGTCCCCGGCTAGAAAAACCCCCAGGTCCTACCAATAAGTGAAAGGAGTACTAGGGTGCAAGTAAATCCTAACAGAGGTGGCAAGCAAAACCAAAGCATCAAAGAAAACTGCTCATAGAACACGAATATCATGAAAACGTCATCTCAGGAATGTGGGGAACTCCAGAAATACCTAGCGATGGCCCTCTTAATGCGACCTCTTATTACCTCAATAAATCATCACACCGCACGATTAAAATGAAATAACAAATTTATTCAAAAATAAAACTGACTGAAAGTCAGTCGACGACGTCCGATAATGGACACAATAGCAACAAAAAACCTCACTTGAATTGCATTTTAGAGAAATGCAGCAAAATGTAGTAGCGTTATATCCCCTTGGACTGGACTGCATAAATAACCCTAATCTTACAGCAAGATTTTACTATGTACAACAGATGATCCGACAACAAAATATAACCCTAATGGATCATACACGGTATTTCCAAAATCAAAATATTATTACGCACATAAATATTACCCTTTTATACATATTTACAAGATATTTATACACCCTTAGGTATAAACGCCACTAACTTAATATTCATGCACTCACCATGTGTGCTTTAGCAAATTCAAGTTTTAATCCTGTTCATCAACCGAGCAATTAAGCTGAAAAGAAGTATAATCATAATATATCCATCATTCCTTTAATTTCAATTATTATTCTGAATTATTATTATTCTTATTATCATTCTTAATTATATCTGTTTAATTCATTATCAATATTCATACTTATTTAAATACTCATAATTAGACATAATCGCTGGAAAATTAGGAGGCTTTACTATTAGTCATCCATAACTGGAATCACAAATTCATCAACTAACAATAGTTATGAATGCATTGAAAATTATGCACATTATCAAACATCATTAATATGGCGTAGTTTAAGATTTAAAAAAATCGAATTTACCCTCCATGGTGGTGGCTCCCACGGACTCAGCGAGGGAACTCACCCCTACCACCATTCCAGGCAATGTCCTAGAGCTGGGAACATCTGGTCGGAGTGGATATAACTGGTGAGGTGTGATCAGCACCTCGCCCAGGCGGCCTCACCTGCAAAACGAACAGGGGCCTCATGAGGGAAGGGAGGCGAAGATTATGATGGATAGGCAAGGAAGAGCGAAGGAGGTGGCCGTGGCCTTACAGGATGTACTATCCCGGCATTTGCCCGAAGACGAAGTGGGAAACCACGGAAAACCACCTCGAGGATGGCTGAGGTGGGAATCGAACCCCCTCTACTCACTTGGACCATCCGAGGCTGAGTAGACCCCGTTCCAGTCCTCATACCACTTTTCAAAGTTCGTGGCTGAGCCGGGAATCGAACCCAGGACCTCCGGGGCGGCAGCTAACCACGCTGACCGCTACGCTACGGAGGCGACTAGTTTAACTAAGATACTGTATTAATTTCATAGTCAGACATGACATGGACGATTGCTTATTAACTGTGGATCACGAAGAATATTCCTTTGAATATGTTTTACACATTTTGCCCACATTAGCATAACAGAATCATATGTACTTCACTGAGTACTTCAATATATATTACCATTAACGTTCACAGACGGTAAATACCCATATATCACCCGCTTGGTGATTATTAAATTCATTTACAAGTATCTAGTTCTGTCTAGGTCTCTGCCCATTAATAACAAGACGTTTAGTGACCAACTAAAGAGCCTACTTTTCTTAAAATTTACGATTCATGCCAATGATTAATCTATAAGGATCTATCTAGAATAATGACGAAATTAAGTTGGTAATATCAACATTTCTAATTAGTTCGAAATACTGTATACCTGGTATAATGTAGCCTAATAGAGCACTAGTGTTGGCAGCCCTGGTGACTTAATATATTCTTAGTTCCATCTCCTGAGGTACAGAATACAACATTTGGTTGAAGTCCAACGGATAGCATGGACGTTACACGCAGTTAAACACTGGATCTAACAGCGAGCGTAAAATCATGTTGGCAACAATGTCATGCATGTATTGGTCAGAAATTATCTGAAATAATATGATCTATTGTTGTGCCAATTTTGAATGAAATCCATTAGTTAGTATAGAAGTTACATGCATTTTAAAATTGGACCTATCAGTGGGCTTAGAATCAGGTTGGCAGCACTGACGTATCTTAATTACTCCAAATTAATTTAGAATGCCAGGTACTATACGTGTGCAAAGTTTAGAGCTATTGGCTTGCATACTTTCTGATATATTAATATTAGGGTAACAAAAATAGAGACAGCATTTATCAACAGTTGGCAGCCCTGGTTGCTCTTAAGAATACGCATAGCCATATCTGTTATGGTACACATAACACATACGAAATTTGGTTGATATCCAAATGATAGTATAGAAGTTACATGTATTCAAAGTTGGACCTCTCAGCAGGCTTAGAATCAGTTTGGCAACACTGCCATGTATGGCCTCCTGGAAATTAAACTGAAATATTATTATCTATACGTGTGCCAATTTTGAAATAGCTACCATTCATACCTTCCAAGATATCTAACATGGAGCTCAAATTCCAATTGCGATTTTTCAGCAGTTGGTAGCACTGACATAATTTTCAAATACGGCATTGAGATATGCAGGTATAGATTTTTACGCGTACCAAATTTTGTTTCGATATCTGCAGCCGTTTAGGAGTTGATAGGGGTGAACACACATACAGCCAGACAGAAGGACAGACAGACACACATTTGCCCGGATCGATCTCATAAGTCTACAATTTCCTCATTTTTGCAAAATGTGAAAAGTAGGCTAATAATATTCCGTTATCAAATTATACTACTGCAATGCACTACATTCAATTCATATGTGGATCATCAATATATTCCACTGGATTACAAAAATTCTTGCCTCACAAAATTATACTCGTAGTCACGTTTATCATAAGTATATGCCTCCACTTAAAATTTACCCTGGGACTGGTGTCAAACAGAATAAATGTTCATTCGTAAATTCTCATGCCAATATAAACTGCGTAGAAAACTAACATCAAGGATATCAATCCTAATTGAATTTAATAATGACCTACATGAACCAAAGTACACATGGTAACGAATTAGAAGTCGAAATTGATCAGTCAAAATAGGACCATTCCCCTCAAGTGAATTCACAATGTCCGAACTGGTAAAGACTCAAGTTAGCAACTATTGTTCCATTAGAAACCAGAACGATCACTGATCCTTCTCAAGAGAAAAATCCCCAAATCCAATAGAATGATCAAACTTCACATCCTATAAATCCTACAAATAATTACATTAAAAATATCAAAGTGCATTGAAAATATTCAGAGACCGCAACTATCGAACACGAATTATAGTTCGTCTATCAATATCAAGTCTAAGCTTGAATAAAATAACAAAGTCTTTACAAGGATCAAAAATATCTATCACAAAAGTTAACTCAACTCCATTAAGGAAAACGGTAGTCTTCTCCTAAAAATTCCTCTTCTCTACAATTAAGAAGATCATTGAAAGTTACTGTATTTAATTATATTAATCTTAAATCAAAATAGCAATTATCAAAAATTTAGAAAAAGGGGTACGCTCGTTATTCAAGTCGAAACCCGATTGAGGATGAGATCAGACATGAAAGGAATATCATGCCTAAATCTCATTTCAATCATACTACAGAAAGCATAAATGATGGCAATAGTGGTCACTCTGGCATGTCGCTACTTTGCTACGCTACATAAATGTTCTTCTTTATACCTTTTGAAGAATCTCGGAGTCGAAATTGGAACAACGACATGCCCTACCATCTGGTTCCACCATGTACTGTAGGACAGTATAGTTGGTGTATTCCTTGGAATACACGTTCAGTCAGAGTTAGCTCTTGCTGCTCTTTATTTAGTTCGTTTATTTATTTTCTTCCCCTCTTCGCAGACACCAGCAGTGATCTTTTTTTTTTCTTTGAGCAGGAATGTATTGTGTCTTTGAGTCAGTTCTAGATGTGTATCTTCTATGGGAACCCTAGCGGCATCTTGCAGCAAACCACTGAAGTTCCTCAATCTATCTGAGCTCAAGAGGACTTCCTCACCAATCCACCAGGCGTCATCCTCGTCGACAGCTAACATCTCTTTGAAGACACCGCTCCATGAAGAATTCTATTTTCTGTACAAGAATGTCATTTTTTCTCATGTTGCACATTCTGTTATAAACTCCTTTGTTCCCCTCTCCTTTCCCCGTGCCTACCTACCTCTGTCGTGTGAGGAATTGCTCTCTCACTTCTAGTTCAGTCGTCAAGTGAACAGTTCGGAACCCTCCCAAGGGCCAGTCTCCTGCCTTCATGAGACATTTTAAATAGACGCCATGGTGTGAATGTAAGCTAACGGTTGCCAGGATCATCTACTTTCTTCAGCCATGAAAAAGCTATGTACAAATCTTCAATGATTTTAAACTTGTTTTAACGGTTTTAATATGCTGAACGCTTTTTATACAATTTTATAGACAGTGTGGGGGAATTGCTCATTATTGTGCAATAACCGTCTTCGTGGGATTTTCTTTGTCAGGCTTTAGCTATCTAAGCTGGCTTTATAACATGAAATCCAGTACTTCTTGTACGAAATAAATGGGAATACCTTCCCACAACGAGGGATTTAAGTCAAATTAACCGCTGTCTATAAACTTAGCCTTTTCCACCGTGGGAACTCTATCGCCCTATTCAACCGTCATTACAGTTCTTGAAGTTTTCCACTCAACATATGCTTCAAAACGCAATAAACATACTCAAATTCAAATTTTACTAGTGTTCTCCATAACTGCAATAACTTTCTCTTGTTCTACGAACTTACATTACAATAGTGAAATTTTTCAACCTATCAACAAACTATCAATGCTTCGAATTGTGTGTGCTGATTTCAATCGCGCCGCGTTTGACTGAGAGCAATAAAACTAGCCAGAACATTAAACTCCCAATTTCTTTTTCCCAAATACCTTTTACTAACACAATATAGGTTAACATCTTAATTAAGTTAAAACACAAAGAGGCCTCGCTTATAATTAAGCGCCCTCCCAAATTTGTTCTACTTCTCATATAGTAATTCTGCTTAAACCGATGTGGCTAGCTCACATTTTAATACGTATTGTTCTTCCCTCTAAAGCTAGGAAATTCTATTTTTAGCCTATTTTCAATTTTGGAAAAATAGGCTTATGAGATCACCTTTTGTCCGTGTGTGTGTGTGTGTGTGTGTGAGTGAGAGGTGGGTCCCCCCGAATAACTTCTAAACGGCTGGAGCAATTTCAATGAAACTCGGTAAGTTCATAGCACTATTCCGTAAGACACGCCCTCCACATTTTGTTACTTCTAACTAATCAAACATGGCGGCTGTGCGAAATATTTCACCAGCATTCAATATCTCCGAAACTATCACCCTGGAATTTTTTATGTTGATAAAGCGAACTACTAGAAGTTCATCTATGTGACTTTTGAAAAACTGGTAACTACAAAACCAACATGGCGGACACGCGAATTTGCGACTTTTAAATAGACGTTTCTCGCGATTTAACCAACCAAACGCAATAAAACTTGGTACAGTATATGTTTATACACATTGTAATGCACCGACATCTAACTTCGTTCAATTGTTTACATAACCACAAGATGGCGGATGTGCGAAATATTTCACTGGCATTCTATATCTCTGAAACTATTAGCGGTATCACCCTGAAATTTTGTATGGAGATAAAGGGCACTACTGGAAGTTGATCTATAAGACTTTCAAAAACCGATTAACTACAAAACGAACATGGTGGCCAAGCAAATTTGAAAATTTTAAATAGACCTTTCTCTCGATTTAATGTTCCAAACGCAATGAAATCAAGTACAGGAAATATTTATACACATTGTAATGCACTGGTATCTAATTTAGTTCAATTGTTTACATAATCTCAAGATGGTGGCTGTGCGAATTTTAAAATAAAGTTTTTATTCCTTGTGTCGTAATCATGTGATCGAAGTGAGAGTTTCAATAATTAACCTGCGCAATCATTTTCCTTTAATGGTACATGACTCTATGGCCTATACATTTAATTAACAATCCAACATGGCGACCATCCGAAATATTTAGACGGCTCTGAATATCTACGAATATATTATAACAATCAAACTGTTTTTTATGTTCATAGGGGCTATGAACTTAAATTCACCTATAGGACTTTAAATAACCTGGTGATCACAAATCCAACATGGCGGCGACGCGAAGTATAAATATTCACATGGACGTTTCTCGCAATTTAACCATCCGAGTGCAGTGAAACTTGGTACAGTGAATCCTTATACGAATGTTAATCCACTGGCATCTAATTTATTTCAATTGTTTCCATAACCACAAGATGGCAGCTGTGCGAAATTTTAAAATCTCGTTGTTACTTCTTGTGTCCTAATCATGGTATTGTAGTTTGAATGCTACACGTACACAATAATCTTCATGTAACAGTACATAACTCTAGGACCTACATATATAAAATCCAACATGGTGACCATCCGAAATATTTAGTCGGTTCTCAATATCTACGAATCTATTACAGCAATCAAACTGAAATTTTGTATGTTGATAGTGGCAGTTAACATAAGGAGGATATATGAAAATAGGCTGTATAGTTCTTCACGGAACTACTTGTTGTATATCACATCTAGTAATCTCGGTTAAAAATAGCGGTGACATCCGCTTGTAATTCTACTTTTCCTCCTGATGCGAACAGGAATTTAATCTATTTGTTTATAGCCTGTTGGATTGCTAGAAGTGCATTCAAATAATGCTTGTATCTTACCTATCTACGTTATCAAAGTTGTAATTACTTTACCATTGTCATTACAAACCTCAACTTTTTTAATTGGAAGCACATTTTTGAAATCCTTGTGAGATTTTGGTGCTCGTAATAGGTTTTAAACCTTGAAACTGTTAATTGTTAAGTGTAAACTTTACTCTTCTAGAAGTCTGAGACTTCATAAGGTTGTTAAGAAACAAAACTTCTGTTAACTTAAGATTATATTTGAAATTTAATATTTGTTAAATTTTCACAATTCTATTGATTGTTAAATAAATTTGTCATTATCTTTTGTTTTATCTCTCTCGCTAGAATTACGGTTAGGCAGGACCTTCTATTCCCTGATTCTTCCCCTAATCTTAAGTTCTATTCACGAAAAAAAAAAGTAATTTCTGCGTCAATAAAACCTTTACCGCTTGTTGCATTGGAAACAAATTTTCGAATAACAACATTTTCAAAGTTTCTTTTAGCTGTCACAGCTAATTCTAGCAAATCATTAAGGCAAATACAGCTTGCTCCGCCAGCTACCTATTTGCAGAGATTTTCTCTCTGACTTATGTTTTGCTTTCAAAATCTCAGTTTTGTTTAAGTTGGGTCTGAGGTTTTCCTCTGTTCTAAACTTTTAGTCGGCATCCTGCTGGGTAAAAGCCTAGCCTACCTTCAGTGCAACAATTGGTATTCTTCTAGGATTTTCATAAAAAACAGTAAAAGTATTGCTAAAAGCACTCAAGTTGCTTTTTCTCTTCCCACTCTGGGAGCATTCGGTTGCTTTGCCAGAGATCCAACAGTGCCCAGAAATAAAAATATTACTGCAAATTCAAATCTTTCTAGCATTTTCGAATGCGTAATAAAATCTAACCTTTCTGAAGGGAAAGTTAGTAAATCCTTTCCCTTTGGCTTACTTTGTCTTGCCAGAGTATTACCCTTCCCCATAGTACCGGAATACCGGCTCGGGAGGGAAAGAGCACTTACCGAGCGCTTGCAGGCAACCTCAATTCATGCTGCGCTCTCCGCTTGCCTTGTACAGGCCCCCTCTAAAGTTAGGAACTTTATTGGTTTAGCACGGCGAAATTCCTCTTTGTATCAACATTTACTTATAAGTTAGTGTTGGATTTTCTTCCTATCTACGAATGCTTGTTTCCACTCCTAAACCCATCTCCTTTTTTCTCTCATCATCTTCCCTTGGGTAGTATTAATAGTCAGTAATAACCTACCAATAGTTCCTCCGCGTCTCCGGCACCCGAACTAGGGACCACCAACTCTCCTTCCCTTGGCTTTCAGCTGGTTACAGGATCTCTCCATTGTAGTGGAAATGGTCTCTTTCCTCCATAGACAAGCTCCAATTCGCCCGAAAGAAGTTATGCGCACGGTAACATTTTCGCGACACCCGAGCGAATTCACGGCTGACGTTTACAAATACTGCGGTTGCATGGAATCGAAAGTTCATTTCCCACATGCTTATAATCCGCGCCGCGAAAAAATTAAGACGGCAATGCGATTGCTTGTAACGTTCAGTGCAATGCCTGATGAGCAGTATCCATGACATGGTTAAAAGTTCATTATTTATGCTCAATATTCCTCATAACGGCTTGCTTTTCAATACGACGTATATACTGAGGAATTTCAAATGTAAATGTTCAAGTTTCAGCACTGCGGCAAATTTAATACTCGTAGTATTAATGGTGAACATGAACAACATGAGAAATTTAAACACCAAGTATTTAGGCTGTAGCGTTAATATAATGTTTCTTCCATGTATCATTCCGCGATACCTTCAACGTGAACATGTGATATTAATGACTCGAAATAAAACAGAGTCCTTACACGCTTCACTGCACGAATATCTACTCGGCATGTGAATATTTCGAAGTCCCTTTTCGACACTTGGGATGAATATCACAGTTATCATTCTGAGTACAGAATTCGCGTGCGTACTGGTCAGTCCCGGTATCGGTGTTAACTCGGCGGAGCTACTATAAGATCTGATTTTCACTGCTCTAGCACCAAATCACAGGAAAGCTATATTTCCCCCTCTCCTGAGCGGGATATATATCGATATCTGACACGCTGGCGTAATGTTAATATACTTCATTTCTTCAGCAGAGGATATTTCCATAGAAATGTGCTAGATAAATGTAAACTCCAATGCATACTGAACAGCATAAATAGGTTTCAATTCCATATATTCAGAATATCCACTTCTCAAGCGATCAACTCGAAAGACATTTAAATATCTATCGATCGCTCCGTGCATCGTAGGGTTGGAACTCCGTTCGGAAGCGGTCGCGAAGAGTCCTTGAATGCTTCGGGTTTACTCGGGCGAGCTGCACAGCTGTAAATCAGCCTTCAATGATATAATCTTAACTAGGTTAAGGACTTTTGTAGTAACAACATCTTGAGCGAAAATGTACCGCACTTCGAACCATAAAATATCGGTACAGTACCATCCCGGCCTTTTCCCGAAGACGAAGTGGTAAACCACAGAAAACCACTTTGAGGATGACTGAGGTGGGAATCGAACCCGCTCTACTCACTAAGGGCTGAGTAGACCCCGTTCCAGTCCTCATACCACTTTAGAAATGTCGTGGTAGAGCCGGGAATTGAACCCAGGAACCTTGGGGTGGCAGCTAACCACACTGCCCACTACGCAACGGAGGCAACAGCCCTATAATATCTAATATATAAAAGTGAAAGTCTGTATGTATGTATGTATGTGGGCTGGTTCCGTATACAAATCTACACCGTTCACCAATCTCCAACCATATTTTGCATACACATAGTTTAGTACCCAGAAGGAACCGCTGGCTACATGAATTTTCGACAGTCTTTCTCATTCTTCTGATTTCGTTTTTTTTACTCGAGCAAAGACGAATATAAAGTCATAAAATATACTCATGAAGGAATGGCAAGGCAGATCATTTCCATGGCAACATAGCTCAAGTCGAGACACGGCCGACTGGATTCGAGTTGCGCTCTGCACTACCGGTATAGAAAATGAGGATCTTTACTCGAAATACGTTAGTTACTCAACTGCTCACACAGCACTGTCAACCGATTATAGCATAACAAAGACTTGACACTATCTGATACTATTTGTCAAATACCACTCCCTCACTCACTCACTCATTCATTCATCACGAAATCTCAGAAACCACCGAACGGATTAGAATGAAATTTGGTATGCAGCTTCCACAAGGGCCGCAAACGCCCACTAAGATAGGATTTTTGGATATGCAGATTCTAAAGGGGTGTTAAGGGGGTAGACCTGCATTTCATTGAATAGCAATATCTCCCGATTGGTTTCATTGGGGATGTGATACTCGGCATATAAACTCATCATTAAAAAAAAATAAGAAGACACATGTCTGAGGGGTTTTCGATGTGGAGTATATTATGAGGTGAAAGGGGTGAAAAGTGGGGGTTGAAAGATTCCTAACGGAGCGTGTATCTCTTAAACGACATAGGCGAGGAGTTTGAAACTCAGCGGAAAAAAAACAGTATAAAAATAAGTAAATAGGTGTTTGACCGTTTTTTCATAAATCCAATTTAAGGGGCCCATGGGTAGTGGTGAAATTCTGGGGGGGGGGGGGGGGGGGGCAGGAAAGAACGTGTCCTAACTGATTGACTGCCTGACTCACTCATCAAACTCAGGGGGAAAAACTGCTTTAAAGTAAGTAAATAGCTGTTCGACATTTTTTTTCTTTCATAAATCAAATTTGAGGGGTTTATGGGGAGGGGTGAAATTCTGAAAAAAGAAAATTGAAAGAAATTGTCTTGACTCACTCACTCGCTCATCATCGCCCAGCCAAAATTATTGAAGTTAGAAACATGACAGTTTGGGGAAATTTTCATTGTATGTCAAAACCGTCTACTAAGGGAGGATTTTCGGATATTCAGGTTCTAAAGGGTTCTTAGGGGGGTTAAACCTGCATTTCATTGAATAACAATATCTCCCGATTGGTTTCATTGGGGGATTTGATACACGGCATATAAACTCATCATCAAAGAATAAGAAGACACGTGTCTGAGGGTTTTTCGATGTGGTGTATATTATGAGGTGAAAGGGGGTGAAAGATGGGGGTTTAAGGATTTCTAACGGAGCGTGTATCTCTTTAACGACATAGGCGAGGAGTTTGAAACTCAGCGGAAAAAAATCAGCTTAAAAATAATTAAATAGGTGTTCGACCGTTTTTTTTTTCATAAATCCAATTTAAGGGGCCCATGTGGAGGGGTGAAATTCTGGGAAACAAAAACAGGAAAGAAAGTGTCCTAACCGATTGACTCACTCACTCTTGAAACTCAGGGGAAAAACTGCTTAAAATAAGTAAATATGTGTTCGACAGTTTAAGGGGTTCATCGGGAGGGGTGAAAACCTGAAGAAAAATAAATAAAGAATATGTTCTGAATTACTTACTCACTCATCATCGCCCAGCCAAAAATATTGAAGTTGGAAACATGGCATTTTGGGTATATGTTCGTTGTATGTCAAAGCCGTACACTAAGGGAGGATTTTTGGATATTCAGGTTCTAAAGGGGTCTTAAGGGGGTTAAACCTGCATTTCATTGAATGCAATATCTCACGAGTGGTTTCATTTGTGGATGTGATACTCGGCATATAAACTAATCAATAGACATAAGCAGACATGTGTCTAAGGGTTTTTAGATATGGTGTATTATTATGAGGTGAAAGGGGTGAAAAGTGGGGGGTTGGAGGATTCCAAACGAAGCGTGTAGGCCTATCTCTTAAACGACATAGGCGAGAAATTTGAAACTCAGCTAAAAAATCAGCTTAAAAAATAAGTAAATCGGTGTTCAACCGTTTTTTCATATATTAATTTAAGGGGCCAACGGGGTGTGGTGAAATTCTTGGTAAAAAAGGAGAGAAAGTGTCCTAACTGACTGACTAACTCACCCACTCATCAAACTCAGGGGGAAAAAGTCAGCTTAAAAAATAAGTTAATTTGTGTTCAAGCGTTTTTTCATCAATCCAATTTAAGGGGCCCATGGGGATGGGTGAAATTCTGGTAAAAATAATTGAAAGAAAATGTCCTGTCTGACTCAGTCACTCATCACGCCCAGCGAAAACTAATAAAGTTGGAAATTTTGGGAATATGTTCGCTGTAGCCTATGTCGAAAGCGTCAACTAATGAATGATTTTTGTTTATTCGGGTTTTAAAGAGGTGTTAAGGGTGTAAACGTGCATTTCATTGAATAACGATATCTCATGAGTTGTTTCTTTGGGGATGTGATATTCGGTATATAAACTAATCATTAGAAATAATCAGACATGTCTAAGGGTTTATCGATGTGGTGTATATAATGAGGAGAAAGGGGTGAAAATTGGGGGTTGAGGGATTCTTAACGGAGCGTTATCTCTTAAACGACATAGGCGAGAAGTTTGAAATTCGGCGGGGAAGAACAGCTCAAAATAAGTAAATAGGTGTTCGGCCGTTTTTTTTTCATAGATCCATTTAAGGGGTTCATAAGAGGGGTGAAATTCTGAAAAATAAATGAAAGGAAATGTCCTGACTTACTCAATCATCATCGCCCAGCCTAAATTATTGAAGTTAGAAACATGACATTTTGTGGCTATGTTCGCTGTATGTCGAAAACGTCCACTAAGGAAGGATTTTTGGATATTCAGATTCTAAAGGGGTATTAAGGGGGTAGACTTGCATTTAATTGAATAAAAATATCTCCCGATTGGTTTCCTTGGGGATGGGATACTCGGCATATAAACACATCATTAAGAATAAGCAGACTTATGTCTAAGGGTTTATCGATATGGTGTATATTATGAGGTGAAAGGGGTGAAAAGTGAGGGTTGAAAGATTCCTAACGGAGCGTGTATCTCTTAAACGACATAGGCGATGAGTTGATACTCGGAGGAAATCAATCAGCTTAAAAATAAATAAATAAATAAATAAATAAATAGATAAATAAATAAATAAATAAATAAATAATTAAAATAAATAGGTGTTCGACCGTTTTTCATAAATCCAATTTAACGGGGCCTATGGGGAGGGGTGACATTCTGGAAGATAAACGTCCACTAAGGAAGTATTTTTGGATGTTCACTCTCATCGACCATCCAAAACTATTAAAGTTAGAAGAATGATATTTTGGGGATATGTTTCTTGTATGTAGAAAACGTCTACTAAGGAGGGATTTTTGGATTTTTAGGTTCTAAAGGGGTGTTAACGGGGTTAAACCTGCATTTCATTGAATAACAATATGACACGACTATGACGCGAGCGAAGGGAGACTAAAAATGAGATGGTGTGTGTCTGTGTATTACTCAATCACGCAAGTACCACTGGTCTGATTTAAATGAATTTTACATGGAAGTAGCTGATTTACCTGGTTAACATATAGGCTACTTTTGATTTCAATACTTTGCACTATTTAAAGATGGCGACCATTTTAGTGACTTCACTACACCCTTTGGTTTCAAACTTTCATAATTCCATTTCAAATAAAAAGTGAACGCTAAGAAATATCAAACTTTTGATGGCATATACGAGGTATAAAATTACATTTTCTATCCGAAAGGTATCTCCAACGGTTAGCGAGTAAAACCTAAATTTGTGGTATAAAACACGGTCAACGCCGAGCGGTGTAGTTGGACAAAATGTTCCATCCTTAATCTCTCTCTGCGCAGCACCTCGCCTATCCCCTGTTTTAACTGTCACCTCCGTGGCTTAGGCGGCAGCACGCCGGCCTCTCACCGCTGGGTCCGTGGTTCAAATCCCGGTCACTCCATGTGAGATCTGTGCTGGACAAAACGGAGGCAGACAGGTTTTTCTCCGGGTACTCCGGTTTTCCCTGTCAAAATTTCATTCCAGCAACACTCTCCACTATCATTTCATTTCATCTGTCATTCATTTAATCATTGCCCCAGAGGAGTGCGTCAGGCCTCGGCAGCCGGCACAGTTCATATCCTCGCCGCTAGATGGGGGCTTCATTCATTCCATTCCTGACCTGGTCGGAGACTGGAATCAGGCTGTGGATTTTCATTTTCTTCACATTTTAATTTATTTATGACGCGTAGCGAAGCACGGGTACTTCAGCTAGTCCTTTATATATTTCAAAAAAATTCGACAAAATTGGTCCAGGTGCAGGAAACTGACGGCTTGCGCGTGGGTTTGAGTCATGCTAAAGTTATTTCGCATTGTCTTGTAGCTCTAGGAAAGAGACAGATGCATGGAATCTTGAGGTTTTGGCCACACCTTGTGGGAAGTACCACACCAGAAAACCACGAATTCAGCATCATGAAGAACCAATGAGGAGAGAAGACACATCTTTTGGCGCTAAGCTCGCGTGCCTAAGCCGACCATGTGGATTGAGCGGGAATTAATTACTGGATGAACGTGCGATCGATTTTCGTGCAGTTTGGCTTCATTATGACCTGTGAAATGATACGAGCTGATTGATACCAGTCGCATGCCTGTGACCCTATTATTATGGAAGTTAATTTTCGGAGCGTTCCCTCCACCTAACTTTGTCCTGAATCATTTAAATACTGTGTCTTGTGGTGATGAACTTACAACTATTTCGTGTGCCCTAGGGGACAGATGTACAGTCTTTCGTAGTGTCGAGGGCGGCACTTGTATTTTCTTTGCGTGTCGAGTGGCATTTAAATACTCTAACTTTGGAGTCACATATTATTTATCACATTGTAAGTTGAGTGCGCGCAACTTAAGTTTGCTCAAGATAAAGCCTGTGTTTTAGGTAGGTTTAAAACTACAGATTTAGGGGCAGTAATCTACGATATTTTAATTTTTTATTAATGCAGCCAATGGCCATGTACTTTTCTTTTCAGGACGGGCCAGGGAAGGGATATTGGAAGGAAATCGGACGTGGACCTATTGATATGAACCGTCCAGGCATTTGCCTGGTGGTGAAAATGGACACGGAAACCATTTTCAGGATGGCTGAGGTGGGATTCAAACCCACCCTCTCCCGATGCCAGCGAGGCACGAGGTAGCGCGTTAGCGCTCTCGGCCACCGCGACCGGTCAATCTACGATATTTTGCTATAGGACTTTTTGGCGAATTGAGTAGCCAAATCAAGCAAAATTAGCTAGCAATTTAGTGTGTGAAATTTTAATAACATTATTTTCAAGCATCAAGATGGCAACCCAGGATGTTAAGGCAGACTGGTCCAATTCTGTTTCGCTTTGGTGACGATGGCGAGCTAAGCACATTGAGGAGAGGATGTCCGGGGACGTACATGTTGATAGCTGAAGGAATGAGTACAAATTTAAATTTTATTTAATTTGTCAAGTCGATTATAGTTTTCATGGGATTAATTTTTGTAATTATTTGCTTGTGTGTTGTTAATGTAGAATCTTGTTTATTTGTTTGTTTGTTTGTTTGTTTTACTGACACACAATTTTATTGCATGGAGCAGCGTGACATATTGTTTGTAATGTAATTATTTGTGTGAATTTTTATTTGTTGTGATTGTTGTATAAGGGGTTTCACGCGCGCGGTGTGCGTGGACGCTCGCGTATAGCAGCTAAATAACACAATTTGGAGCTATCGTCATGACAAAAAGTGGTACCGAATTAATCTAGCTTAAAATGCTGTACTGGGGGAAAATACTATTTCAATAGTGGATTTGTAATCATTCAGGCTAGTGAATTAATGATTGACATAGTTGCAATATTTTTGAGAGAAGCCATATGCTTGCTCGAGTTGCTGATTTCTTTATTTAAACTTTGGAGTGTCTCGGACGCAAAGATTAGGGAGCTCTGATCCAGCGCCGACCTGGTGGTTATTCGAGTGCCTGTCCAAGTGAAGTGTGTCATATGTGTTTGATAGGATATTGCTGGCGGGAGGTGCTAAGAGCACGCTTCGCCATGCCGCAGTCCTAATTTCGGCAATCCAACCCTGCGGGACGATTGTTTGAAATATATTTTGAGTCTTGCAATTCCGAGAGAATTGTCGAGATGCCTGTGAGATTGATTTATGTACGCGTTTTCAGATGGTCACATAACGGGATCCTGGATGGTATGGGCGTGACCACCGATAACAAGGCCAACTCATTCTGTGACGAAATTCTAGTGACGTCACGCTGCGTCATTACAGCTTCAGATCGCCAACCATTAGAGTAGAGTGGAGTCTTCTTGGAGTCTTACTTGTTCAACATTTCTCGTGTGGTGATTTTTGGTTTAATTGTCATATTTGCGTTATCACAGTACCGTACCATTATAGTGGAGCATTCGATGTAGTAGTTGTGAGATAATGCCGCATAGTTGTTGTGTTTGGAACTACAAGAAAGCGTCAGTGTTTTCCTTCCCAATCGAATGTGAATAATGCTTTACAGTGGTAGGTTTACAATTCAGTGCTTTGTGATAAATAAATTTGTTTTTTCACTTAACAAAAAACTGTCCACAATTATGGAACATGAAAGACTAGTGGAGATATTCGGCTTTTTATTTCTTTATGTTTGTCTGCCAAATTATGGATTAGTAAAGCTGAACATAACCTTATTACTTGTTGGTGAGTACCGATTTTTTAGATATTAAATGAAGCTCCTCACAGGAATTTGCTCTTATATTTATTTTTATTATGTTTCCCTAGGCTGTCCTTTCTAATCCAAGAATAATTATGACATTTTGAGCCTAATGAGGTATTATGCCATTAAATGCAACATACTATCAACTGATATCACCTATTATTATTATTATACTGGAAGAGAATAATGAAAAATGTGCTCATTAACATTCCCTTCCTGTAAGTTGTAATTTATTGCAGTAGGCCTAGCCTAATATTATATCTTTCTCCAGCTGTAAATGCAAATTCAGTTATGTTTGGTTTCTATAGTCAATTGTACCCGTAGGCCTATGAATTATCAATTATTTTACCATTTGTGCGCTCAAAATTAGGCCATTTGTCATGATTAGGCTATTGTTTCTAAATATCAAATACTGTACTGTATTGAAAAGCAATTTAGAATTTTTATTGAGTACCGACAAATGAGAATTGGGTTGCCCTGATGAACATAGGAATAATTTACACTTAACTTAAACATGAAAAACAAAGGCTAATTTACTCGGAAAAGAAGAAAATCATTATTTTATTAACCTACAGAATAGGCTACGGTATGTGAATGAACTTGGCGTCACTAAGAACAAACTTCAATTTGATATCTCAAAGGAATAGGCCTATAGGCTAGGCCACAATAAGAGAAGTTGGTCTAGAATGGCAAACCGTAACATCAGATAGCTCTATTTTTTACATTTTAATTAAATATTTGCATATTATGGACTGCAATAAATTAGTATTTAAATATATGACATGAAGTGTACAAATATTTTATCCACTTGGTAACAACAAAATATTTTAACAATACCTCCACTTTCATCACTAGCAAAGTAACTTAATGCCATTCAGAACTAGCATCATAAGAATATATTGTGTGCATATAAAGTACCGCTAGCCTTGTTGCTAGTCTAATGGCAAGTCTGCAAATCAAAAGAATATCATTGAGCCAAATCGCTGGTGAAAGGAGCTATACAGACATTTTGCATTTTGGTTGTCGAGTATTGAATGTGAAGATTATTAATATGGTCCCTAGGCTTGTGATTACTGGCTATTCTTAAAAAGCACCATCTTATGTTTCTAATAGTTCTTGTTAATAGGATTCACAAAGATAACTGATATGCACAGTATCGATACCGTACGGTAACTGAACTGTCATCATTGGTATGCCTCATGGAGCAGTGGTTAGCATTGTTGACTACCTCCGTGGAGGTCTGTGTTTGATTTCCAGCTCTGCCATGAAATTGAATTGTGGTTTGAGGTAGGCGTACTGGAACTGTATTGTTATATAGTTGTATAAAGGTATCAATTTTGAAGACAAGCACCAGGCCAGTGTGCTACTCGAGTTAACTTCACTGTCGTCCTTGTTAGTACCAGGAGTCTTACGACTTTCATCCTTGTTTCCTAAAATTGGCCTTCATAATTCTTTGAGTCTTCTGTACTGTGTGCAATTATCACATTAACTTAAATGGTATTATAATGGACATTCTGATTGAACACACTAGATGGAAAAATCTAGTGAGCTCTCTCACAAATGTGGGAGCTTTACATAAATACACGGGTAATTTCATCCCCTGCAAGGGTTTGTCCCTTTACTTATACTGGTACGGTAGGCCTACATATAATATTGTCCTTTTGGATGTAATTCGATTTATCAGCTAAATCGCTCTAAATTAGGTTTAGTCAGCATGAATCACTACCCTCCCCTTTCAGCAAATTAATATACCAACTTTGTGGGACACGTTTCCAATTGCATGGACCAGATTTGACAGCCCTATAACCGTTAACCATGAAAAAGTAGAATTACTAGCATCAACGCTACAAGAACAATTCACACCAACAACCATCTATGAAAATTACCACACAACCAAAAAATAATGGATGACTTAAACAAATTCTTACACGATCCACCGCACAACGACATACCACTCATTACGCAAGATGAGCTCTACAGACATATCAAACAACGAACCAACAAAGCTTCAAGATACCCACATTCCATCGACTGATAGTGATCGCAATTACGACTTGAATATATAATACAATACTAACACTACACTACAACAGGGAGTCTACAAACCTGACAGGACAAACATACGAAACCGCAGACCTAAACACATCCTCATTATGAAAGACATACTAATGGAGGGCGCTCTCTGGGGGAAGAGGGTGCTTCTGGTGCGATTTACAGATTACAAATGTCTACTATAACAGACCAAAATTCCCAATCACAGACCGTTAGGGATGGCATGCCTACCTCAGGGACAAGCCCCAGCCACCCCCTTACGTAGGATCATGCCGCGTCCAGGATGGTAACACACACAACTATAGTCACAGCACGAACCACAGAACGACCAAACTCCACACCATAACATTAACATGGCATTAACAAATACACCATCCACCACCAAAACATAGAGACAGGTAAAATGCACATGGTGACCGAGTGTAAAATTGTTGTCAATGCTTAGAAACATAACAGCAAACTGGCGACCTTGTAAACTAAATAGGAATGTCTTCAAGGGTCAACTAAACGATCCAACTAAATAAACAAAAATACAAGTAATATGTACGTGTCTAGGAGTATTTTTTTGGGTAGTCAATGGCGCCATAGTTGACGTGCGAACGTAGATTTGATTTACTGCCATATTACTCGGCTGCATGAGGTTTCAAACAGTGCATCATTGCATACGGATGCATTCTCATGTGTTCAAGTGCGAAGATTGGTGGTGAGTTACGTATGTTCATAAATTACTTTTTGTTCAATTCAATTAAAAAGTTTCACTCTGCTCTTTTAAAGCCATTGTGACACGAGGACATTGGTCGCTACTTGGTTAGACGACGGTCTGGGCGAAACCATTGTTCGCTACTCGGTTAGACGACTGTCTGGGTGAAACTATTGGTCGCTACTTGGTTACACGACTGTCTGGGCGAAACCATTGATCGCTTCTAGGTTAGACGACTGTCAGGCCGAAAATTACTGCTTCTAATACAAGCACGGGATCTGAGGTGTAAGCCAAAGGTTACGTTTGTGTTTGTATGTAAAGTTTTATTAAGACATAAAATTTGACATGTATGCATCGTTTAAACTTTTGTGTCGTCCTTGACGACATGGATGTCACCATTTTGTGTCTAGGGGAATTTTGTAGTGTAAGGTATCGAGATCTATACCACACTCAATAAAACCCCATATTAGCCTGGCTCCAGCGGTAAATGCAGCCTACGGTACCGTAGACTTATGTATTAGTAGGATTTAAGTATGATTACAAGTAAAAGATTCGTGTGGAGGTATAGTACGAAATTGTAAGGTATATCACGATGAAAGCAAGGAATATTTGTTGATCTTTGCTGGCTTGTGTGAAGTAAACGGCAGTCACAATACTTTTCGTCGCACTCGAAAATCATGTAAACTCCCGTAAAACTTTTAATTTTACAACATAAACTAGAGCAATACACCGATCTAAAATATAGTATAGCATTTGGGAAATGACTGTACAGGGTCTTCTTTTTAGGTTGCTACGAATGTCAGGGGAACATGCACGGAAGGCGATAGCCCGGCCGGGTGACTCATTTGCCGAGAGATATATTCCCGTCATGACGGCTAAGATGACCTAATACTGTACGGTAGCGATAAGCATTGCGTTATACGGCTAGGCACGGAGTGTCATTGGGTGGTGTGAATAAAAGTGAGCACACGCTCTTTACTCGCGAATTTAGAGCGGACACTCGCATTGAGGTGAATAAAATCCGCTGGTCGGTAGCAGTCACTCACAACAGTCCCGGTGTCCTTGAGCGCACGCTCCAGCCACTTGAGTAGCAGAGCGGGCGCTCCAGATTCCTGGTGAATAAAGATCGAGCAGGCACTCATGTCTGTTAGCGCCTGCTCATGTTTCCTTGAGCTAGCTCAGTAGGTGACTCCAAACAGTCGGTTCAAGTTCAGTAGCATGGCAGAGTTTATGATGGTGGTTAATAGAAAAAGGAAATTATATAAACTTCGCAGAGAATCATCTCAAATTGATTACAAAGTGTTATATAGGTTCAGTAAGGAACATGTTGAATGGTTAGCGGAGCATTTTCTTGGGCATTACGAAGAAACAAACTGCATTAACAAACGAAGAAAAAATGAGAATCTTCTTGCGATATGTTGGTGACCCTGGATTTCAGAGTGGAGTTGGTGAAGACATGGGTGGAAGTCGGAGCACAGTGTGAAAACCATTTTCGCAGGTTTTGACTTCAATAGAAATGAAAGCAGATTACTGGATAAAATTTCCAACAAATGTTGCTGAAATGCAGGAAGCACAGGCTAAGTGGCAAGAACGTTTTACCTTCCCTTATGCTATCGGAGCTATCGACTGTACTCATGTTCAAATTAAAAAACCACATGTTCATGGGGATGAGTACATCAACAGAAAAGGCGTCCCTAGCATTAATGTACAGGCCACTTGCAATGAGAGAGAACAGTTCACCAGTGTGGATGCATCATGGCCTGGGTCTGTCCATGACTCCCGAATTTGGAGAAACTCTGATGTTTGCAGTGTTATGACCAGGCGTCATGGAAATGCGCTCCTGCTTGGTGATGTGGGTTATGGCATCTCTCCATGGCTCATGACACCATTTCAAAACGCTGCCACTCCTGAAAAGAGGGCTTATAATATTGTATCACAAGAGAGCGAGTCTTGATAGAAAGATGCTTTGGTCAGATAAAGCAGCGCTTTCCTATTTTGCAAAGCAAGATTAGGTTGGCCACAGAAAGGATACCATCCGTCATTTTATGCTGTTTCATTCTTCACAACGTCGCGAAGCATATCCAAGATGAAGATTTCGAAATCAGAGACTTAAATGACGAAGAAGACTTCAACGTGCCAGTTGAACACGATGGTGGTCGTATAAGAGAGCGGGGTCAACAAAGGCGAGATGAAATAGCGACAGCAACATATGGCTTACAACATTAGGTGAGTAAACTAAATTTGGCAACTTCTATCAATCGATGTCATACCTTTTATTCATTTAGTTTAGTTACTTCAATGTAATAAAACAGTATGAGTTCGTAACTTTATATTACTAATCACCAAGAGCTTCCATATAACACAGTAGTGTATATGCTGGTCTAAAAAAGTATAATCATAAATAAAATAAATAATTAAATAAATAATAAATATTAAATAAACAAGAAATTCCGTGACGAACTAAAGAGTCTACTTTTCTTAAGATTCATGCCAATGATTAATCTATCTAGAATAGTGACGAAATGAAATGTGTAATATCGAAAAATTCTAATTAGTTCAAAATATATCTGGTATAATGTGGCCTAATAGAGCACTACAGTCGGCAGCCCTGGTGACTGAATATAATTTTAGTTCCATCTCTTAAGGTACAGAATACAAAATTTGGTTGAAGTCCAATGAACGATACATGCAGTTCGACATTAATGGATCTATCAGTGCGCGTAAAATCATGTTGGCAACAATGTCATTTATGTGTTGGTCAGAAATAATTTTAAATATTATTATGATCTCTAGTTGTGCCAATTTTGAGTGAAATCCATTTGTTAGTATAGACGTTACATGTATTTTAAAATTGGACCTATCAGCAAGCTTAGAATCATGTTGACAGCACTGACTTATATTAGTTACTCCAAATTAATCTCAAATGGCAGGTACTGTACGTGTGCAAAGATTAGAGCTGTTGGCTTGCATACTTCCTATATATTTATATTAGAGTAAAAAAATAGAGACAGCATTTATTAACAGCCCTGGTGGCTCTTAAGATTACGCCCAGTCATATATGTTTATGTGCAGATATTACACACGAAATTTGGTTGAAATCCAATTGATAGTGTATACGTTATAGGCATTTAAAAATGGACTTATCAGCAGGCATAGGATCATTTTGGCAACACTGCCATGTATGGCCTCCTAGAAATTGAACTGAAATATTGTTATCTATATGTGTGCCAATTTTGGAATAGCTGCCATGCATACCTTCCAAGATATCCAACATGGAGCTCAAAATTCAAGTGCATTTCTTCAGCAGTTGGTACCACTGACATCATTTTCAAATATAGGATTGAGATATTCAGGTATAGATCTTAACTAATACCAAATGTCGATTACTGCAACCGTTTAGGAGTTGATAGGACACACACACACACACACACACACACACACACACACACACAGACAGACAGACAGACAGACAGAAGGACAGACAGACACACATTTGCCCTGATCAATCTCATAAGTCTACTTTTTCCACCTCTTTGCAAAATGTGAAAAGTAGGCTAAAAATTAAAGACCGTTAAATACAATAAATGAAACAAATAAAAAATCAAACAAATGAAATAAATTAAATAAATCAAATAAATCATCATCATTTATTGCATGTAGACCCATAACAGAAAAACAAGGGGATACAATAATTCTTAATTACAAATCAAACAAATAGAATAAAAATAAATGAAATAAACCACATAAATAAAATAAATAAATTAAATAAATGAAATAAACCAAATTAATGAAATAAATAAAATAAATGAAATAAACCAAATAAATAAATAAATTAAATAAATGAAATAAACCAAATTAATGAAATAAATAAGTTAAATAAATGAAATAAACCAAATAAATATATTAAATTAATGAAATAAATCAAACGAATAAAATAAATAAATAAATGAAATGAAATAAATCATAAAATAAATAAATAAAAAACAAAAAATAAATAAATTAAATAAACCAAACAAATAAAATAAATAAAAGATATGAAATGAAACAAATAAAATAAAAAACGAAAAACAAATAAATGTAATAAACCAAATACATAATTTAAATAAAGGAAATAAATCAAACGAATAAAATAAATAAATGAAATGAAATAAATCAAACAAATAGAATAAATAAAACATATGAAATGAAACATATAAAATAAAAACCAATAAATAAATAAATGTAATAAACCAAATAAAAATGAAATAAATCAAGCAAATGAAATAAATAAATAAATAAATAAATAAATGAATGAAATAAATCACACAAATAAAATAAATCAAACTAATAAAATAAATAGATAAAAGCAAAGTAAATATAGTTCAAGGTCACATATGATGATAGAGTACACTTTCAGCACCTTCACAATCCATCTCTTGTTCTTGTCTTTCTCTTTCCCTCTCTCTTCCTGTGTTTATTTCTCTTGCTGTTTCCCGTTCCCTTTTTCTTTCCATATCACTTTCTATTCGCTTCAGCTGTTTCTCCTGCAATAACAACACCTTATGTTTTTGCTCTAAAACCTTCAATTGCTTTAACAGCACCAACCTTTGCAGTTCACTGTTATTTAGTTTCCTTGTTTGGTCTGTTTCGTCTTCCAGTAATTGCCTGTTGACTACCGGTACGCTCGCTGCTGGTGGTGGTGTGCTATGATTTACCAGTGATGACGTAGAGGCCCCTACATTAACTTCATCGTCTTGTGACGAAACTTCTCCATATTCCATAATCGGAGAAGTGACCGCTCCCCCTTAAAAATAATACAAATTACTATACAATAGCATTGCATAATATTTAAAATAAATTCTATCTTCCACAAAATATTAGTACCGGCACTGTATTTATATAATTGCCTTACCATTCAGGTTTTCACTGTCGGTTCTGTTGCAAGTCGAAGTGAGGACAGCTCCTGCAGATCTTGCTCCTGAAATATGCATTCAATTGTTGTTAATTGTCAATTGTTAATATATTATTTTCATGATAATAAAGTTTTGTTATTTACATGATTCCAATTTCCTCAATTTATTAAATTATTAATTATTACTGCCGTAATTTTCAGGTTATTATTTCCTACCTTTCAAACGGCCGATGGTTGGGTTATCCTCCCCTTGCATAAGACTCTTCAGTTGTTTCTCCCAATCTTTTAACGTTATGGATTTGTTTCCCGTACGCTTTAAATCTAACTTACATTTTAACCTGGTTTTTAAGTTTTGTAATTTTTTATACAACTGTTGGACCGAAAGATTTAAATTAAATTTTGAAAGTAAATCACACTGAACTGCATTTATTGCCCTTGTTTTCTTGTGTTTTGTATCCGGTAGCTGAGACTTCAAAAACAGAATCGGATGTTCCTTCAAAATTGAGAGAAAAGCGGACTGGAATTCAACACTGTCTTCTGCCATGGTGAGCAATGAACTGCCTTTCAAACATCGGGAGTCAGCATCATATTACCCGACACGTGTACGGCCTTGAGCAATGTCACCGAGTGGATGCTCCAGACGCTTGAGTGTGCGCTGAGCTTGCACTCGACATTCTTATTCACCAGAAATGCGGAGTAGAAGCTCATCGGCAGTCAGACACTCGGGCACTCACTGAGCATACGCTCACGAGCTTTGACTCATTTTTATTCACACCACCCATTGCGCCAGCCGTGCCGTGCTCTGAGCGGTGCTGCGGAGCGACCTAAAGAAAAGACCCAGTACCAGTAGGCCTGCCATTTTATTCACGAATGTGTATTAAATGAATTAAATTGATTTAAAATATTAAGGCATGTGAACTAATTGGTTGGTGGCATTATTGTTTTTATTGCACGATGTTTTTTAAAAATAGGCCAGTTCAGTTCCGGTAACAAAATAAACAAGGTGGTTGAGGTTTGCGATTAACAAGCTAAAATATGCAAATAATGGCACATCAATCTTCTAACACCCACGAGCAATAAAGCTAGAGCTCAAGCCACGTTAAAAATAGATTGGGGTAATTAGATTACAGTATTTGCGCTGAGGAAGGCCACAATGTGGCCGAAACCAGTACAATAAAAAGTACAAATTAGTATTGAATTAAGGTTTTTAATCGTCAGAACTTATTGTGCTGTTTTTTGTTCCAGTATTGTGATATTATACTGCACAGCCTAATGTCCCATACATACAGAACTCTAGTAAAGCAACCGGATATTTAATTATACAGTATATGGTTCCTCTCCACTTTGTTCTGTCGTTCCACCATTCTTCTTCCGACACGGTGTTCCAATCCAGGTTCTGTTTTTAATGCTATACTTCACCGAGTCCGTCCAACGCATTCTTGGTCTTCTCGTCCTCTCTTCCCTGTAATCCGTCGTTCCAGTGCTCGTCTTGGTAGCCTTACTTCATTCATCCGTTTCACATGTCCAAACCATCTCAATCTGTTTGCTCCAGTTTGTCATTTAGTTTCTGTACTTCCAGTTCTTTCCGTATATCTTCATTTCTCAATCTCTCTCTCCTCATTTTCTGGACCATACTTCTCAGGAATCTCATCTCAGCTGCCTGTATTCTGATCTCATCCCTCTTAGTCATTCTCCAAGTTTCTGCTGCATATGTCATTATAGGAACATAATTTATGCTTTGTACATAACTTCTTTAGCCTTAATTGGTATATCCTTGTTCCATACTAGTCCCCGTACCTGTTGGTAGAAAGCACTCCCGAGTTGTATTCTTCTGCTGATTTCCAAATCTAGTCATCCATCTTCAGTCAGTTCACTTCCCAAGTAAGCTTATTTGAAGTGTTTCACCACTTCCAATTCCTTATCTCCTACTTTGATTACTCCTTTTCCTTCTTTCTTATCTCTACTCATCACCACTGTTTTCCTCTTCTCCACGTTTATCTTCAATGCCCATTGCTCAATCTTTTCATTTATTACGTCTAACTGTTCTTGTACCACCATCTCATCCTCGCCCCAGACCACGACATCGTCTGCAAACAACATTACCTTCATCTTTGCCCTACTATAGTCTTTTATTGCTGTCCTCATGATGTCATCCATCACCATTAAAAACAATAATAAGGGTGACAACACACTTCCTTGCTTCAGTCCAGTGTCAATTTTAAACCATTCCGATGTCCCGACTCTAGTCTTCACACTACTATAGCACTCCATGCACATTCCTTTTATCATGTCTGTCAGTTCCTTGCCTATCCCCCTATTTGTTAAGCAAATATGGTTCAGCCTTCTGTTAGATGAATATGTTTTAATGTGTACCTCCTTAGTAACAGTAAATGGTATACTGCTCCTCTTCAGTAGGTACATTAATATCTACATTTCATAACATTACTTCTATATTGCATTAAGTTACCTAATGACAAATTCCTATCCTTTTTTTAGTGAAATTTTCTCAGAATATGTATAGCCTACTGCTAAAGTTGGTCTGCTGGTGCATGTTCTAGCAGAAAATTTTGTTTAAAAATGCAAATGACACTCAAACTAAATATCTGTATCATGAAATGTGGAGTACAATCTCCATTCACTTCATCTCAAAAGAAAATTGCCTCATCAGCATGAATTTTGAATATTTTAACCCTGGCTTTTTGCACTGCGTTATGGATGTCGACTGAGTAAAGATTAAATGGCCATATCTACAATTACAGTACTGTTGTTAGTAAAATTAATTCACAAACATACATTAAACTCCAATGTACAGGTTTTGTTTCATGGTAGGCGAATGTAGAACGAGTTATTGAGCGAGTAATATTATTTACCCATCTTGTTCAATCCTGTGCCATATAGTAAATTGGAAGTTCGAGACGTCCTAGGCTTAGATTTATTAATTTATAAATGTCCTTAATGCAGTGCAAGCCTTCCTCCTGCTAATGTTGTGAGGTCTGTTATATCATCAGCCTTCTCTATTAGCTATCACCTTTCCATTCATGGAAGATTTATTTAGTTACTAATTAGAATAGGAATTATGTGCCACATCCTTGTAGCTGATGTTATTAATCAAATGGAGTTGGACAAAAAAGACGTAAGTATAAGTTTTTATTTTTCTCCAGGCTCCTCCTCAGTTTCCAAATTTTTATCACAATTTTTTTTCACGATTTTTTTAACATTACTTTGAAGAGTTACTACATGTTGTATAGGCAACATTGAAACATGTCTTCAAAACTTTACATTTCCTTAGGTGTTGAATTCCTGCTCTGAAGACATAATATAGCCTAGTAGGCCTATAGTGGTTAGCACTAATAACACCAATACCACAAGGAACGCACTAATTTAAATATAGTCTATAGTATGTCACGAGTCATTAAAATACACAAAAACGAAAAATAAAAAAACTTTATTGTTTTTAAGTTTACCTCCGACTGCCGAACGACCGATATATCAAGCCGTGAAGAATAATTATTTTCTAATTCCTTTTTTCATAAAATAAATAAATAAATAAATGGCTGTATTTCAAGAGTCCTGTTCTAGTTAGAATTATTCTCTTCGTTAGTTAATACTAGAGATACCGGTACTATAATATGTCTCTACATTGAGGCTGAGCGAATGATCTCTATGAACGTTAAGGTTTCAGACAGTTGTAAATGCTGTACAGTTTACTCGTTCAATTAATAGTTGTTCGAGATTTTACCGAATAGTACGGTAGTACGTTTGTATCATGCGCTGAGACAGTCTTGTGAGTTCGGGTGACGGTGAAGAGTGAATCCCGTGAAGTCATAGCGGAGCGCTATGGCCTTCCTCTCTCGGTGGTCACAGTATGGGTCACTTGTTATTATTATTATTATTATTTGACACAAGCTTGGACTAGACTGAAACAGTTGTTTGTGGAGTGAGAGAGGGGGGAGTCCACTGCAGGCGAGATCAGAGATAAGCGAGCAATGTTCAATAGTGAGGCAGATTTGGGTCTGCATTCTCTTTAATGTTTTCCTTCAGGAAAGGCCTGAATGATTATAAATTAATTGAATATGTAAATGGGAGATGTCCACGTTATGTTGTTATTTTACAAGTGTTAATTTAGTTATGCTGTGATTTCATGTAAATATTAGTTTGATCCTGGTAGGTTTTTGTTTCCATTGATTTTGTTCATGTCTCAGTTCAGCGACCTTGTCTGGTCTTGTTAATTATTGTCACGTTGAACTCATTAGCCTTGCAAGCTTTGTGCCTGGTTTCGGCAGTTCATTTTTGTTTGATGTGTGCTTCTGCACTTGTAGCGATTTCATTGAAAATCTGTGTAATTATTTTTTTTCTTAAGGGTAGCGTGTGTCAGTATTATAGTGTAAGTGTACAGCAATTTAACTGTCCATATCCCATGAGCCAAAATGACGATTTGCAGTGCGGGGGTTTGCGACCAATCTGGCTGATCCAGTTGCAAGCGAACCTGCGTCATTACGTACTCATTCCCTTCTAATATTGGTAAATACCACGCACATAATTTAATGAGAAAGGTGGACTTAGTATATCCATAAATTTTTTGAGGAGTGGATTGATTTTCTACTTATTTTATTTCTTGTAATTATTCTTGTGTTTAAATTTGTGGGAGTATACTCAGGGAGAAGTTTGAATGGTTATTTTTGTTTGTTTTTATTCAGTCATTAAATATTGTTTATTTTACCCTGTTTTTACTCATTTCTAGTTTATAGTTTACTTTATGATCCTTGAGACTAACGAAGCAAGATGTTTGTACTGAACTTTATCTAAGACTTAGCCAAGAACTGAACGCGACCCCGGAGACAGAATCATGTAAATATTGCTTCTTTCAAGTGTACAATATGTCAAAACTTCACTCAAATCTTCACATTTCATTATGATCAAAATAAGTCAAAAGTTCACTCAAATATTATTGAATTTTATCATGACCCAAAATATGTCAAAAGCTCACATAAATATGTTTACATTTCACTATTTCCACTGTTTAGGGCATCTATCCACAAAATATTATTTAAAAAAATTATTCAAAAATTAATCCCATATATTATTATTATCCTCCAACTGGATTATTATTTTTATTATTATAAACCATCTTGATTATTATCAGTATTAACTGGTAAATAATCACGAGTCGCATTCAACCTTGCAATGCACAAGTTGCACTAGGCAGAAAATCTAGAATATCTATCAGATTATCAACATTTACATAGAACAGAAAAATCTGGACCTCTCAAATCGTTGGCTAATAACACGTGGAAAAATACGATAACTGAAGCTAAAGAATTACGCCAGTAAGCATGACCTAAACTAAACGTGACTAAGGGTTGGGAAATACACATGTCTCTACTAAAGACTAGACTACCAATAAAAGATCTGGTCTTACTTCATTCTGATATGATGGTCTTGGACCGGCCTCTTGTATGGTGGTGAAAATCCACGTTCATGTACTTTCCATGAGGTGTGGCTCCACTACTGCCTAGATCGAATAGCGGCGGTCTCCACTGGTGTCCCACCATGTGGTTCCTGTCCTTCAGAAATGGGCCTTCGGTCATCTTCTTCCTCTCTTCCTTCGTCCTCTCTTCCTTCTTCTTCCCATCTAACCCATCGCTAGTATTTAGTGCATGTTCCTTCCAATGTTCTCGAGAAAATCGGCAATGTTTATTCCATCATCAAATTGTTCCGCACTCATGTTAAAGCTCGTAGTTAACTGGCACACTTTACTTCCCTTGCATACACTGGATAACATTATCGTGGGCCAATAATTCATCAAATATCACAATAAGCGTCCACAGTAACAAAACAGTATTATTTATTGCTAGGGTCGAAATCTCATTTCACGGTGCTTCTCCCTTCGTAAAAAATACTTCGAAAATTATGCGCAAGTCTCTTATCATAAGCTCATTTTCAAATATGACCGTTTTCAAACTGTATTTATCAAAGCATTGGATCCGTCCAATGGTCATCAGTCCACTGCACTTTGATAACAATAGTAACTTCACTTGTGAAATACTTCGAATTAATTCGAAGGCCTATCACTATAATCTCATTCTCAAGAATTATCGTTGTCAAACTGTCACAGCATAAAATACATTCATGGGTCATCAGTCCACTGCACATCAATAGACATAATAACTTCACTCGAAACATATCCAACGACTTGTTGAAACATATTCCATCACTCACTTGTATGGCGAAAATAATTAGACCTCCACACTCATTCCTTCGTTCTGCATGAACACAATGTTCTCGATTATTCTAAGTTCCACGAACCGACAACACTTCGCGTAGCGTAACGTTCCGACTCGGCGTTTAGCAGACTGTATATTCACGGCGTACAAGAACAGGGTAACATTCCCAATCGTAGGATGAGCACAGCTGCCTCTGCAGTCTCGTGTGCTGCTTATATATCGTCCGGCTGCCCGCCTGTGACATCCATGACGTAATGTGCTTAACATAAAACATTCATATCTCTGCAATGAGTAGTTCAATTTCCATGCTCCTTTTCCCAGGATGATTCAAAAATCAAAAGCAATAATATGGCTTAGTTATCTTTCTTGATAATCAAGTAGTCGTCCCCGTAGCGTAGCGGTCTGCATGGTTAGCTGCCGCCCCAGAGGTCCTGGGTTCGATTCCCGGATCTGCCACGAAATTTGAAAAGTGGTATGAGGACTGGAACGGGGTCTACTCAGCCTCGGGTGTTCCAAATGAGTAGAGGGGGTTCGATTCCCATCTCAGCCATCCTCGAAGTGGTTTTCCGAGGTTTCCCACTTCGTCTTCGGGAAAATGCCGGGATGGTACTGCACTCGTATCCACGTGGTCTTACCTGGTGAAATCCGAAGAAAAAGCAGGATCGTAGAATCTGGAAGCCCCGGATGAAATACCCCCAAGAAACCACCACCAAGGATCGACCGTGGATAGCAATACCACAAAATTTAAAAAGAATGTGATAAGAAGATGCCAGTGGTCAATGAAATAAAAATGAAAAATAGCCCAACGTGAGCTAACAAGACTCTTAAAAATTAATTAAATTAATCTAATCTCGGGCGCGTAACAAAGCATCCTAGCAAAAGACCCTCTGGTCCTCGTAGCACATCCTCGTTCGAATAGAAATCACTAAGTCATTCATAAGAATTTTTAAAATTTAACAACAGTTTATTAACTAAAACCGCAGTTTCGTGAAGTAGAAACTCCACTGAACAAAAATATATAATCTTATGCCTCTGCCGAAGCATGAAAAATATGTATAAGTGGCAACTGCCTTAACTAGGCCACACAAATCTGCCTAACGTCGCATCATTATCAATGAAATTCAGAAAACAAAAATATTACACACAAAATCTTATGTTATGATCGTAAACCCTTTTGACAAAAATATGAATACCTTATTCTATCGTAGCTATTTAAATATATATATATATATATATATATTGAACCCTTGCAAAGAAGCTTATGAGACTCAGTTTCGGGGGGTGTAACAGTCCATTTCGTAAGTTGTTGTTAAAGTGCTTCATTTACATGCAGGGTAACATATAACAAAATAACATGCAGGAAGAAGTGAAGCCAGGGTTAAAACAAATGCTTTTAATGACAGATCAGCTATTTACAAAATGAAATAAACAAACAAAACTCCCAAAATGACTCCCACTGAATAAAATTACTTGCCAAAAACTAGGCCTAATCTCAGGAGAGATTATTAATCGGACCAAATGTCCCAAAAATCTAGAATGACAATGTGTAACGTGTGTGCTGTTCTACATGCCTAACGATGAGTACAAATGAATGCATGATTCGTCATCATCCGGATAAACTTTCAGAATACGAATCCGCATTGCTTAGAGCTAGACAGACGCGGGGAAAAACTATACACAACTTAAAACTAAACCGACACTTCCTATACTAAATAAACAACAAATGATTTCCGCATGAAATTGGAATCAAGAACTGCCGTAGCAAAACATTACTGCCTAAAAATTAGGACTTCTCAAAAATCAACACAAGTAAGTTAACACGTGACCAACAAAAGAAAAACATATGACCGCCTGTCATTTTTACAAGTAAAATACAACTACACCACACGGGTGTCACACAGAGAAACTAACATGAACTGAGTCATAGACAAAATCACTAGGCTCAAAGCCAACATTTACATCATTAACACAATATTCCATCCATACGACATGCAATAACTCGTAACAAACGTGGCGAACTTCCCAATTAATTATGGTCCAAATAACCATCACAAAAGAACAGGTTTGCTAATGATAGCTTAAAGGGGCCAGTCGGTCAACAGGACTGCCTAACAAAATAAGTCACCAAGGCTAGACGGGCGCTAAGTGGAAATCTGCACATCTGTCAACCCACGTGTCAATAACCTCGACCTCCCAAGACACGGGATCGAGTCTCGAAGAAGCGTGCCCCAAAGCACAATATATACGTGTGTGTGTCAGAACAACATATATCTCAGCATTTCCCCTAGGAAATCCAAGAATCAGCATTGGACAAGGTACAGTAGCCTCCTCGGAGCGCCCTGCCTTTCCATCAAAAATAAAACAACAACAAAATGAGGTCGGTAGCACCATCTACCCCTCTTCACGAAGAATCAAAACACACACTTGACACTAGAACACACACAAAATCACACGCATGGGTTTGACAGAAACCTGAAATAAATGACATAAATATTTTTCCACCAGCTTGCGCTTCCGTTCTAGGCTGTGACTAACGAACCTGAAAAGGACTCAAAAAAATCTAAAAAATTAGAACTAAGGTGTTCTACAATTACATCTTAATTTGTTGCGCTCGGCAACCCTAGTATGAGTAATAACCTGTTCAGCACACATCTTACAATAATTACCTCCCTTTCCTATCAAAAAATTTGAACTTTAATAAATTTAAAACACTAGTGCCGGTGCAAAGAAAAATCTAAACAAGAAAAAGAATAAATGAACTATTTACAACGTTCCCCCGCCTTATCTAACTACATATTGAGTAAATCAATTTTTGTACATCACCGTATCAGCTTGCAGAACATATAACTTCCGCCCCGGCTCATTTCCCTACGGGAAATTAGGCCTCCATCGTCGACGTCGTCGAAGAAGCGATGCACATCAATCCGTCTCCTAACCAAACGTCGGACATCTTGGCGTAGTTTCTTGGACAGAAATGTTCAATGTTAATATAATTGCCTAGCTATAATCGCTGTGAGTTACTACTTACACTCACGATATGTCCTATGCGATTAATGATCGAAGACTTTCCCTATCTTAGCATTTGCATACACACGCACAATTATCACTTGAAAAAATACAATACAAAATTTACATAAATTATACACTTTAAACACATCGTCACTGGCTTGAAAAACAAGTCTTAAACATGACTGTCTCGCAGTCCTTATCTCGCGAGATATCTCTACTGCTCTGCGTGAACCTTGCTCGCTTTGAGCACTAATTGGAATGTTAGTAAATTCTTGCCCATTAGGAGCTGAAAATCGTGACGCAGACTGGCGTGACCCTTGCTCACCAGAGCTCAAAACAATTGACCTCGAAACAGCTTCTCCTCGATCAATTTATTGGAAACTGACAGAATGAGGTGGAGTGGGGACAATTAAGAAAAATATTCTAGAGTTTTCATCACACAAACTTGGGACTAGTATCAATCTTCATCATTTTATTCAAACGTCTCAGCGCACTTATGCGGAATTATTTCGGATCGGCGGTTCTTTAGATAAGCGTTTCCGCGCCTTTTTTTTACAGGTACGTCACCCATCGCGTGGTTTTGGCGTGGTCTCATCTGATTGGGTGATTCAATCCTGGGTCAGTTGAAACTCACTCGTGACCATCCCCTAATGACTCCAATTTAGTGCGCGTTGTTACACAATTTGTCCTTGAACTCGGCTTACCCGGTCGTCTTCAAGAATAACTACCAAGCCTGCTTCTGTGGTAATCATTGCAACACACTAACTTGGCTCTCCCTTTGTCAATTTCTACATGTACTGCCTGAGCCACAGTAATAATAATAATAAATCATGAATACTTATTCATCGAAGATTAATAAGGGTTCAATATATATATATATATACACAAGCTGTACCCGGCATGCGTTGCATTGCCAATCAAAGAAAGTGTTGGGGTTGTAATTTTGTTTCCTGAAGTTCTTTTGGATACACAATATATTTTTCAATTTCCGTTAACTGCCTCTAAACTATCGTGAAATTTAGAAACCTTTTTGGGAGCGTGCACAACATCTCACCAAAGATTCATCGCAATCGGATGAATGGCTGATGACGCATACGGGATTTGGTTTAAATGATTCGTGCGCCGTCACTAATTTGGCGAATCATTTCGGGTGCCACCTACAGTGAAGTGGATTTACTAAGTTAGAAACCTCCACGTAAGTGTACACAACAAATCATCAAAGCTTCATCGCAAACGATGAATGGTATATGAACGCATACGGGATATTTTTGGAACACTTCGCGCGTCGTCACTCATTTGTTACATCTACTCGTACACTACCAATATTGTAAAATGGATTTACTAATTCGAAGATCTTCCCTGGCATGTACAAAGTTTTATCGCAATCGGATGAATGGCATATGAACGAACGCATACGGGATTTTGTTTAAACGATTCGCTCGCCTTCACTAATTTGTTGAATCAACTCATCCGCTACCTATTCTAAAATTGATTTACTAAGCCTGAAACCTTCCATGGAGTGTACTCAACGATTCACTTAAGTTTCATCGCAATCGGATGAATGGTATATGAACTCATACGGGACTTCGTTGAAACGATTCGCGTGCCATAACACATTTGTTGAATCTACCCTCCGCTACCTATTGTAAAATGGATTTGTTAAGCCAGTAACCTTACGTGGAGTGTACACAGCATCTCACCGAAGTTTCATCGCTATCGGACGAATGGTATATGAACTTTGTTAAAATGCTTCGCGCGTCGTCGCTCATTTATTGAATCTACTCATGCGCTACCTGTTGTAAAATGGATTTACTAAGCCTGAAACCTTCCCTGGAATGGACACAGCATCTCACCCAAGTTTTATTGCTATTGGACGGATGGTATATGAACGGATATGGGACTTTGTTGAAACACATCGCGCGTCGTCACTCATTTGTTGAATGCTTTCATGCGCTACCTGTCTTAAAATAGATTTACTAAGGCAGAAACATTCCCTGGAGTGGACACAACATTTCACCGACGTTTCATTGCTATTGGACGGATGGTATATGAACGCATATGGGACTTTGTTGAAACGCATCGCGCGTCGTCGCTCATTTGTAGAATCTACTCATGCGCTACCTGTTGTAAAATGGATTTACTAATCCTGAAACCTTCCTTGGGGTGTACTCAACATCTCACCCAAGTTTCATCGTATTCGGAAGAATGGTATATGAACGCATACGGGACTTTTTTGAAACGCTTCGCGCGTCGTCGCTCATTTGTTGTATCTACTCGTGCGCTACCTGTTGTAAAATGGATTTACTCAGCCAGAAACCTTCCCTGGAGTGGACACAACATCTTACCCCAGCTTCCTTGCTAACGGACGAATGATATATGAACGCATACGGGACTTTTTTGAAACGCTTCACGCGTCGTCGCACATTTGTCGCATCTACTCTTGTGCTGCCAATTGGGTCCAATTGAGAATCTAAACCATACAGGGACCCACTCTAACAAACTTACATGTTGTTTATTTTCTATGAGCCGTTATTGAAATGTCCAAACATTGCCAAGGTCTACGATGCATGTGATTTGTGCTTGTTTTGAAGCCTACTTCAAATATCAAGAATTCGACATCACCGCCACCTATGGTACAAAATCATACCCATGAATTATTCTAAGAAAGTCAATTATTCATGAACGTTTTTAGAAGAAACCACTGCCAAGGGGACGGGCTTGGGAGAATTAGTAGGGAAGATAACCCTGTTTAGCGGCGAGTTTAGTTATCACTAAGGCTAGCTGTTTCCATGACGACAGTTTTCGTTTTGTTGACTGTATCTTGTGGTACTAAAAGTGTTTTTTCATCCTACATTTTTGTCGCTACGTCACCTACCGGGTCCAATTATGAATCTAAACCATTCATGGACCCACTCTAATATACATACAAAATTTCATCAAAATCGGATCAGCCGTTTAGGAGGAGTTCAGTCACATACACACGTGTCGAAGAATTATATATATAAAGATATATATATATACAATTTACATAATTACATTTTAATTCTGAGAGTTAGTTGCACCTAGAATTATTCATCTCTGTTACTTTCATGTATTCATATACATTTTTATTTATGTGGTTTCAATTTCAAGTCTGTTCCGTCCTAAATGACAAACAATTAAGCTAATCGGACGTCATGTTATTAATTATAATGATTATGCTTCATTTCACTTTCTCACAGATATTAGATTTCTTTCACTCAATATTTTAGTTATTAGTATCAGAAGTTTATACAAGTATTAATATTACAGTCTTTCCAATTAGACTCTACTCTAAAAACAATTGTTGCTAAATTTTAACAAATTATTAACGATGTTGTTACAATACTTGGTTTCATAAATGTTGGATTCAAAATTGTACATTAGCTTTCCACTAGCTAAAATCGTGACTCTATTTCACGTTCAAAATAATACACCGTAGTGCACTCAGCAATATCTCCATAGCTAATGCATTGCTGGAAAAACTGATATTGACTGTCCATAGATGTCTAATATCTCCTAAATTGCAATTCAAATACGCAGACAACATTCCATTATTACCATGTTACCGCTCAACAGCTCTTAATAATTTCCAAACATTTCAAATATTACACAAGTTTTTATACAATCATAGATAAATATATTGCTTCAAATTAGCCAAAAGTTAAAGTGTCGAGAATAATTTTTATCAGAACAGTTATAAAATATTGTATTCGCAAGTTCAAATAACTGTGTGAGAATTCGAAAGATCTGTCATCTCGATTATGACTTACATATATTTTGAACATTTATTTCCATTCATTGCATCTTATTATTAATTCCACTTTCTCATATAAAGTATTTCTTTCAATATTTCTCGACCGACCACTGTGAAAAGAACGATTCAGTTTTCGCCTAATTGAAAATAATTCAGCCTGAGATCCTCCTCCAAGAAAACACGTCAAAACCTACAGCATGGAGAAAAGCCTATCTTGAGAAGGTACAAGTTAACCATTAGATTTGAACTCTAAACCAAATTGGAGTTTCTCATAAGAATCAACAAAATTAAAAACTGAACGAGCTCACAAAAGGTGTCGAAATCAAAAATGAAAATTTCAAAAATCTGGATTACCAGAAATAAATTCGCACAATCGCAAATAAACACACTAGAAATCACTATGTTCCATTACTATGCTCAATTGACAAAATTATAGACCTGAATGTCTATCTAATAAACTTGCATGAGCTTTCAAAAATATTCGATATCAAATTCAAAATGTCCAGAAAATTTTTCAAATCGAATTCGCGTGTACGTTAGATATGGGACATCTGCTTGAGTTAGAATTATTCTTATATAATTTTACCGTCATCTTCTTCCTATGATTTTTCTCATGTTGTCTTCCCAACAAACTATATTCTTCTATTTATTCCCAAATTATATCTTAATCAAGGCAATGTAATGTTCAAAATAACACTACAATAACTACTAAATTGAACTACAAAATGAAATACATACTCGGACAGAAATGACTAAAGAGTCACCCTAGCCCTCGGCTGTATTTCTTAACTACTTTAATCAAAATTGGTGAAAAGGAGCATTCAAAAGCATGACAAATTCATACTGTCTACTAAAAGAAAACTGCAGCTACCTTGTTGAAGTTCTAGTTAAATGAAGTGAGAATGTTAGAATACAAACTCCTGTCAAGGCTCGAACCCACATCTGCTCAGCTGCACCGATCACGAAACGACTAGACATCTAGAAGACCCGATTACCAGTCGCGAACGAGATGAAGCTAACAGATGTTCGTTTAACAAAGTTCATTGTTCTATCACTTGCTAAAGAGCACGATGACGATGATGTAGTAAGCCAAAATAGTTTCATTATGTAGCAGTGCGAATTGTCATTCCGACTTTCACAATCTCTTCAGTCTTCTCTTGTAAAGCCTTGTACTGTAGTTGCTCATATTGGATTCAAGTAATCATCCTGAGTATGTAATGCTGCTATGTGTCACATTCCTTGTCTGTATTTAGCCCATGTTCTGCATCTTCATAACGCAGCAATATCTCTCTCTTCTCATATCATTCTTTACAATCATGGCTAATGCTGTCTGTATTGTACTGCAATGTAGAACAAGTTGTTATGCTATTGGCTCGAGAAGAAGTTATCATACGTGAATGCAAGTTCACTGTGCTCAAATTGAAGGTTAACACTGTCTGAAACTATAATAAGATCAGACGAAAATCCAATCACGTTTTGTACTGAAACACGTATACGTCGGTTCGACTCCACGTTACCGAACAAACACGATTTCACGGCAACGCACGTACTCGTGCTTAAACTAGAGAGCTGTGACCCTCCTGGCTGAAATTGTAATCTCTACTATATTCTTCAACTGTTCCCGTAAATCATACTGTCACCAGTTGATCCACAATGCACCTCGTTCTCTAAACGATAGTGACAATCGATGTTTACATAGTGTCGAGTTCGATAATCACCTGTTATAGTACTGTATGCATTTATACTCATATAAAAGTTCTCAGTTATATTCCTTCGTCCATAGAATGCATTTCCCAATCTTTGTTTCAAACTGCAAAGTGTAATTTCTTTACCACAGCGAGCAACATAACGACAGTGGAGCTGTCTCCATCTTGTATTCAATACACGTATTACAAATGTCTAGCATGTGGTCGTCGCTTGTATGGCGGGCTGCTGGCTGCTCCTATCCTCGCCACAGTCATATCGCGCACCTGCATTCCAAATAATGTCGCAGTACTGCCATCAGTGTTATTGCCAAATTAACCTATTTCCAACTAAATGCAAAATACGGTTTCTGTACTGAGACCGTATTTTTCATTGAGTCGGATCTATGTTGTATAGGAGTGTACTGAGATGAATTCCTGCGGCTCTATTTACAAGGCATACAGCGCATTGATACTCTGTTGCGAGCTTAGGAGCATTCGGCAGCCTGCACTACATCCTTCGAACATGTGCTATGTTTTTAGTACAAGAGATGACTACAAAATGGAGGCAGCAGTAACGTCAATCTGATGCAACCTGATACATTTTGATACAGTATTTATGAAACAGAACAACAACTGGTAAATGCATTATATTAAAAGAAGAGGAAACTTGAGAGTATTTTACAAATAGATAAATGCATATGACAGAATATCAGAGTATTATCGAACACTAGCCAGTTTCGGTATCGATTGTCAATGTCGTTTCGCAACGAACAGCATTATGGGTCTCGCAAGAGCAGTGTGAAAAATCCGGCAAGGCAGTGAGAGCAGATCACATTATACTTTGCTTGGAGTACAACACTCCTGTCTCGCGCAAGCAACGCGGTCGTTTACGCACTTAAAATTTAGACGTTCGACGCGAAGTTGAAACCAGTGCAGTTTGACAGTTTGTAACGCAGCATTTTTGTCTCGGCTTGTTATGGCTTGAGATTGTGTTAGTCTTCATTATTAAGGAGCAGTGAACTCAGTCTTCACTAGGACTTGTGATATTTCAATGCCAATACAAGACTATATTCTACAATAGTTCAGTACAGTCTATATATTATAATCATGACTACACAACAGAGGTTGAATGAACGAGTACTTCATCACGACATGTTAATGTCACGAATGGGCTAAAATGGAAAGAGGAATGCAATACAATTGTGGAGTTGACCACCTAGGATGATCACTAACATCAATTATGAAATACTACAACAGCAGAAAGCTTTTTAAGAAGAGATAGAAGGCACTTTGGAAAAGTTGACTGTACATTCATACTGTGACTACATGAACTATAATGGCATTCCACGAATAGGCTACAGAACATCTTAGGAACGTGTGAGAACAATGAACTTGTTGCGCAAACAGCTGTTTTTATTTTTCAACCGTTCGGGATCGGGGTTTGGTTCTCTTCAAGATCCAGTCGTTTCGAGAACTACGTGACCTGATGAACGAGGATTCAGTTCCAGAACGAGAACAGTGTGTTTTAAGCATATTCCAATTTCAACGAGATGGCATCGTACAAGGTAGCTGACAACCATTTTCACAAGTAGACAGTATGGATTAGACATACTCTAGAGTGTTCCTTTTTCACCATTTTTTCTTAAGTAGTTAGAAAATGCATTCCAGGGCTGGACCCGATACTTCATCGATTCTGTTTTGTAGTGTATTTTATTTTGTAGCTAACATTAATTGTTTATAATGCTATTTTCAATGCATTACTTTACTCTTATTCTTATTACATTTTGGGCATTTAATAGAACAATATAATTTGTTGAGAAGACACATATGAAGAGTAGGAAGAAGACTGCGATAACTTTATATAAGAATAGTTGTTAGCAAGCAGATGTCCAATACGCCACATATATTTGAAGATTATTTGAATTGACACTGTTACAAATTTTGAACTTTGAATTTTAATAATTATGCATTACATGCAAGTTTCTTTAATAGACGTGTGGGTCTATTTTTCGTCGAGTGAAGTATACATATGGAAACATAATGATTTTTGAGTGGATATTTGCGATTTTTGGATTAATTTATGGCAATCCACAGTTTTTGAGATTTTGTTTTTGAATTTTTAGATACTTTTTAGTTCGTTCAGTTTTTCTATTTTTTCATGTTTCTTTTGTTGAACTCCATCCTAGTTAAGCGTTTGATTCTAATGGTCTACGTGTACCTTCTTAAGACAGGCTCTTTACCATGTTGTAGTATCTTTCGTGTTTCTTTGGGGGAGGATCTCCAGTCGAATTTTGTTTAGTAGAAGGCCGAATCCTTCTTTTTGCAGTGATCTACAATTTCTCGAAAGAAATATTTATGAGCATGAGAATATATTGAGAAATAAATAAATATTATGGAAAGATTGTATAAAATATTTTCGTTACAAAGCGAAATGATGATGTTGAAAATTCTCAAGCACTGTTATTTGATCAGCTGACTACATTATATTTGTCTCAGTTCTGATAAAAATTGTCCATGATACTTTAACTTATGTTAATTTGAAGCATGATATTTTACGACTATTATGTAAAAGCTTATTTAATCTTAATAATGTTTTGGAAAAATATCTACAATCTATTGAGAGCTTATGTATGAATAAAGCAATGATTGTTTGCGGAATTTGATTGTAATAAGGGGATATTAGACATCGATGGATGGTCTATATCATACTTTTCCAGTATAAATTAGCTATTGAGCTATTACTGAGTGCGTTTATGTGTATATTTTGAACGTGCAGTATAGTCACGATTATAGATACTAGAAGGCTAGTATAAAGTTAAAGAATCCAACAATTAAGTAAAACTGGCATTGTAATAATTAATCTAGAATGGATTGTTCGAATTGATGACATTTGTTTTTGAAGAAAGGTCTAATTGGAAAGACGAGTAATAATATTTGTATAATCATGTAATAATAATGACTGAAAGGTTAAGAGATAATAATATGATTAATTGTGAGATTTAAAATGTTGTTAACATTTTTATGCAATGACAATGCGTTCGATTAACTTAACCGTTCGTCGAATAGGACATGATTTGAACATAACAAGTACACTAGAATGCTTATTGATGGAGTTGAATATATAAACCACGAATAATTTGAACGTGAACTAAAATGTAAAAATGTAAATATTGCCATAAACTTACAAGGGTTATTTAATATGTGTAACAAGGGTATATAAACATGTTTAAAATTTATTAAGATTGTTTTACATGCGATTATGATGCTATAATTTTAATAGCGTTTTCAACAAATTCGTTGCTAATGTTATTAAGACGTGATTACGCTTCAGTGGAGGCAGATTATTTTTGTTCTGTGGAGAGGTATTCCGCATTGCAGCAGTTTTTGGATAAATAAACTGATGGTTGATTTTAAATGCTTCGGATGTCTTGGTCCTTTATACTAGAAACAGGATATGCTACGAGGACCTGTGGGTCAGTTTTTAGAATGGCTAGCACCACGCACGAGATTAATTTAATTATTTTCAGAGTCTTGTTAGTTCACTTTGAGCTATGTTTTGTTTTTATTTCATCGACCACTGGCATCTTCTTAGCGCATTCTTTATAAGAGAGGTCTCCTTATCCCTGGTTGATCCTAGTTGGTAGAGTTTCAAGGGGTATTTCAGCCGGGTACTTCCAGATTCTACGATCAAGCTGTTCCATCGGATTTCAACAGGTAAGACCACGTGGATACGGGTAGAGTACCTCCTTCAAGGCCACGGCCGCCTCCTTCCCTCTTCCTTGCCTATCCATCCTGACCATCCATTACCTTCCCTCATGAGGCCCCTGTTCACTTTGCAGGTGATACCGCCTGGGGGAGGTGCCAATCAGACCTCACCAGTTGTATCCACTCCGATTAGATGTTCCCAGCTCTAGGACACTGCCCGTAGAGGCGGTAGTGGTGAGTTCCCTCGCTGAGTCCGTGGGTTCCACCAACCTGGAGGGTAAACGACTAAGAAAAGAGAAAAGAAAAGAGATAATCAAGTATCTCAGAATCTTCAATCCTTCTGGAACCATCGATGTTATGCCATTCGTCACAACTCCGCGCAAGTGAGGCACTGGCTGGCTTCCCAGCGGCGCTCGTTTGAAGCTCTGCGGTTGGCGCTCCGTTCAAACTATGACAAGATGGTACCGGGGCCAAGCGCACATTATCACCAGCAAAGCTCTTCGTTGTGTATTCGAATAGGCACTGGATAAATTACGTGATTGAAATGGGCATGATTAAAATATTATTATCTTTTGTGGGGATCGAACCCACGACCTTTGGATTAGAAGTTCAACGCGCTATCCTCTGCGCCAAAGGTACAGGTAAGCTATTCAGCTATATATGAAGAGATTATGAAGACTTCCTTGAGCACCTTACCAGTTTTATCAAGTGACCTATACAGGTGTGTTTCTCTTTCCGAAAACAAAGTAGTGGCTTCATATTATTGGAGTTAATTTAACATCTTGTATGTCTTCAAAACAGAGTATGTACTAAACTAACATTGTATATCCAAGGACGAGTGTCATCTAGCTCATAGCCCACAAGTTACGGGGTCGCGTGAGTGGTATGTCCACATTCCCAGGTGTATCGCTTAAGCCATACTACTCATATTATCCAGCTACTTAATTATTCTCTCATGACTGATTGTATGCCATTCCTGTCCTTCTGGGAGAGCCGAGAATCGCACTCGGTGCTTGCAAGATAAGAAAAATGTGCTACACTTACACCATGGGGTCGAATGGATTATGTACTGTCGCACAGGCTGGAATTAAGTGCAGTCTTAGTAACTGTAGTCGCCTCCGTAGCGTAGCGGTCAGCATGCTTAGCTGCCGCCCAGGAGGTCCTGGATTCGATTCCCGGCTCTGCCACGAAATTTGAAAAGTGGTATGAGGACTTGAACGGGGTCTACTCAGTCTCGGGTGGTGCAAATGAGTAGAGGGGGTTCGATTCCCACCTCAGCCATCCTCGAAGTGGTGTTCCGTGGTTTCCCACTTCGTCTTCGGGCAAATGCCGGTATGGTACTGTACCCGATAATCCGGAAAGGATCCTGTTGAAATATCCATTGCCCCAACTGGATTGCCTATTTCTAACAGCTCCGGCAGATACTACATTAGAAATCACTTCCTATATGTCCTTTAGGGATTTACATACAGCAGTTACAAGAATATTGTGGATCAACAACCAACTACACGGGGCACTTACCTTTACTTACCTCCTCGGGGACTGGGAATTCAGCTTCGCCTACAATACATCCACAATACTCTTCTCCTTATATTTAAAATGAATCACACTCCAACAACAACGGATAACAAACTGAATATTTTTTTAGTGCTTTTCAGTCGGTCAACACGAATGTACCCAAAAGAGATGGGTTATGCCCTAATACTGAAATAAATTACATGAGATTAATAAAACACTAGGATGACCAGTTTCGATCGTCAAGCGATCATCATCAGATCCATTACACTTAGGCTACAAAATCTATGTTTGAAATACAGGTGAAAATATTTACTATATGTACAATTATTTAGTTGCAGTATTGGTACTGCAACTGTCAGTGTATGCTAAATGCAGTATATATGTTAGGTGAAATGAAAAATGGTGATAGCTATCCGTAGATTGTACTTTAGAGAGATTATATGGTTGTAAACTATGGTTAAACTATAAAATTTTAGGCTAACTACTTATCTGATTGTCTTCCGTACAACAGCTACTCGCAGTTTTCGTGCTCACTGGAACTCACTGTGCGGTCGACTGCGGTGGTTATCTTAACGACTGGTTTTTCCCTGCTTTCTCCCCCCTGCTCCTACGTGCTGTGGGGAGTGATAGCGATGTGTTTATGTGAGGTGTTGCCAACCTAGATAAGATGTATGTTATTGAATGAGGTGGGTCTACAACTATTAAAGACCGTGGATTAGCCCTCGCCACGCGTGGAGCATAACCCATTCGAACTAAGCGTTGACGGTCTTATGAGGACGTCCCGGCACCTTTAATACTGCCGCGAATATCGGCCTTGGTTTATTGCAGAAGAAAAGTACATCGTACACCTGATCCAGATAACATTTACCTATTAATAACCCCCTAATTCCCCCCCCCCCTTTTTATCTAGCTTGGCTGTGTCGCTAAATTGTGTTTTGTTTCCGACAGGGTGTGTTTTTTAGTAGCGTGAAGAGGGGTGAGCTCTCCATGAACGTGTGTTCATTTAGATTGTTGGGATTGTTTCGTTTGGCTAGGTGTATCTCGATTGCTTCCTTTATGTCAAGAGCTCTGCCTTTCGATTCGAGATGGATTATTTTAAGGTCCGACTCTATGTTGGTAAAGCTGTGCCCTGCGTCACACATATGTTCGCACACGGCTGAATGTGTTCCGTATCTTATCGCATTCCTATGTTCATTATAACGTGTGTCTACTCGCCTTCCACTCTACCCGATGTAATTAGCTTGACAATCGGTGTCTTGGCACGCTATAGAATATACCCCTGACCTGGAATACGGGTCACGTTTATTTAGATTACTATTTAGGAGGTGCCTAGCGGTTGTGTTTTTCGTCGTGAAAGCTATCTTTATGCCTTGCTTTTTGAATAGGTTAGTGATTTTATATGTATTCGCATTCACATAATTTGCGCGTTTCAACTATAGAACTTCCTCTTCATCAGCTGTCGGGTGTATCTGCTTAGCAAGTCAGGTATGATATTGTCCTTCCCCGGGCAATACTCGATTTCCACTTGAAATTGCTGTATGTACAGGGACCACCTCGTCAGTCTTTGACTCGACAAGTCAGTTTTTCAATCGCTCTCAACCTTCGCTCTGGCGGTACCCTCGCGTCATTCAAGTACTCGGAAACTTCTTTAAGCCAGTACTTGGGTGTCATGTTAGAATTACTCCCAGAATATTTCTTTGGTTTCTCATCACTAGCCCTTACAACAGTGACTATTTGATTTTGAACAGCATTTTCATGCGATGTTGACATGGCAATTGGCATACCAGGTGTGGTATACGGGCTGTCACTTGGCATGGCTGCATTCTTTGGAATGGGCTGTATTTCTATCTCTGCCCATTTATTTCTCCTATTCTCGTCTATACTTCCTTCGCTAGACCTAGGATTCCGCAACATGGATTCCTCCTGTGCGATCATTCTAGTTTCTATTTGGCTGTGCCTATTTTCTGCCCTTTCCAAACGAGCTAATACCTCTCGTTCTATTTTCTCTAGGCGATCTCGATTTTTTCTGCCATAGAAAATACCTTTTCCTTGTCATCCTTAAGGTTTTCCTTCAGGTGGGGGATTTCCCCCGCTAGACTTTCTCTTACCTCGGCAAGAGTCTTATCGCTAGCTTCAGTCTTTAAGCCTTCTCGAAGTTCTAATTCTTCTCGTAAGCCTGTAACTTCCTTTTGAATGTGACCCTGCATATGAGAGATTTCAGTCCTTATCTTCGTGATTTCTCCCTGGTCCTCATCCTGCCTTTTATGAATAACTGCTAGGTCGCTCTGAGTTTGTTCTAACTCTTTCTGCACCTTCCCGACCTGCCTCTTCATATTTGACATTATTTCTTTATTCTCTTGATCAGAAGTTTTTATTTCATGGATTTCCTTGCATTGGTCAAGGATATTCTGATCCTGTTTTCTTAAGGCTTCGTCTACCGCCTTGGCGTAGCATGCCATTCGCGTATTCCATTTTACGTCACTGTCTTCGAGCCTTTGATCCACGGTCTGAGTGAACGTATTAAATTGCTCTAGTTGACGTTTAGTATTCGCTTAATTCTGACTTTGAATGTCTTTAAGCTCCATGGACATACTGCTTAAACTATCGTTAATCTCACGCTGTGACTCTCTGCACGCTTGCAGATTATTCTCTAGTTTTAGCTCTATAGACTCAAAGCGTTTAACGTTATCAGCTTGCATCTCTGAGACCACGCTAACAATATTCTTAGTTACTTCACGCTGAACAGACTCTTTAACGTCATCCATTTTTCTATTGACCTCTAACTGATTAGCCTCTAATCTAGTGTTTACTTCAGCTCGATTATTCTCTAATTGAATATTTACTATAGCCAATCTATCTGCTATTTCATCCTTAAATGCTTTCGCCTCTTCCTTCCTCTTAGCATTAGTATCATCAAAATGTTATCTTAACTCAGCGATACACCTGAGTACGTCCTTAGTTCCAGCCATCCTGTATTTCTTAATTTGAGAACCAGGTAGGCCGCAGCTGAACATGCTGGCGCGTTCTATTGGCAAGAAAAGGATTCCGATCCCGCGACAACAACAACAACATATTACAAAGTGCCAAAACCACCTATGGAATGGGTGTAGACCCACGTACCCGTCTGACAACAGTGTCTGACGTCTGAATATCATCTAGAGAGACTCACAATCGCTCAAACAGAGTTTGGGGAAAAATACTATTATTATGGTTTTCCCCATGAAAACCATGCTATTATTATGGGGTTTTCTGAATCCCATAAGCCTTCCACGTCCTGGGCGCCATGATAAACAAAGAGAAAGGAGAGATGTGTCTCATGCTTTACCCCACACATCTGGGCGATATGATAAATAAAAGGTAGAAGAGTGATGTGTATCCATGGCCGGTTTGCGCAATGCCAAGATCGCTCATATTGCACTGACGCAGGCGGTTCCATAATGAATTAATACCGTCCCACGTTGCTTGGGCCATGATAATAAAAGGGGTTGGGTGTAAAGTGGTGACAAGTTACATTTACATTTAAGCATGTCTTATGGAGGATTATCAACATTTATTTTGACGTGAAGGCTTATTAACAAATGGGACGCGGCCTTTTCCTATTAAATCCTAATTTCTATGCTGTATTTGCTTCTACCATTAATATCTTGGCCGACTTTTAGTAGTACCTGTGACTCAATCCTAGTATAGAGACATCTCCCCCATGTACCCAATTGTCATCATGTGGAACATGTGTTCGTATCCCAGCTAACTCACGGTCTTTCGAGGTATGGGACGTTCCTGCCCACCATACGACCACATGCTCAGGATTTGAGTCTACCAGGTAACTACTCTACATGAAATACACAACATATTCCTAAAATAAAATATTTACTGGTATAAAATCATGGCTATACAACAAATACAAATAAAGGATAAATTATATTTAATTCCCACAATTAAAATCAGGGTTATTTTGTGAGTCTCTTCTTAATTAGTGCTATACTGCACTCAAATCTATTTCTAGCATCCTATCATTGATACTTTCAGACTTCTACGGGTCTCCATAGTGTTCATCATGTGACACAATTTACATAATTGGAGTATCACAACACAAAAAGTCACATATCACATCTAAATGACATTAATACTGTAATAATAAAACATTACTCCGTTTCTTATGGCATTTACTTTGATTAGCTGAAATTCATTATTTTATGCTTTAATTAACAAATGTTTGTTGTGTCGTGTGAATCATCTTCCTTCTTTTCCATCAATATGAAACGCTTAAAAAGTGGTACGTTTCCCTTCCAAAATAGACATGGATAGAAATGTTTATAGTTTCACCATACAACGGTTTTCTGGGTCTTGTCGGGCTTATTATCGTTACAAACGTGTCATGTTCTTAGAAATCACATACCCGTCTGCATAAATTAGCGTGAACTGGCAAAAATGCATTCCAAAAAGATGCCTAACAATTTATTTGGTTCAGTGTTCCTCCTCAGAGAATAACTGGGCCAAATATTATCCGAGTTCATTGATCCAACAATGTATGTGTGCTGAAACACATCATTGTTCAATTGGCATCATCATAACACTCATATCTTAATTGCATATCGAAATATCGAGATTCTTCAGTGTCCCAATATGACTAATTTAAAGGACTGGCGGACCGACGTCCCCTTTCCCTAGCAGGCAATAAAATTAGTTCCGGCAGGCCGTGAAAGATGGCCGCTCGTCTCAGTGGGCTACCCCACTTCCTCTCATCTGCTGTCAAGGTCAATTTTGTTTACAATCGCAGTACAGTAGAGATACTCTAAGTGTTGTTCTTAAGTAATTGAGTCATTCTAATTATGTAACACCTATATTTATAGTGTATCGGGCTCAACTGGCTCCTTATTAATATTCATGGCTGGGGATGGATCCTGTGATAGTCTTGCCGTTCTATGGTGAATACTGGTGGCTTTGGACGCGCATCATAATGAGAATGCAAGATTCTCACCAGCAGCTGTCTCAATAAACATAATACGGAAATCTGCGTTTCCTAAACGACGAATATGATTCTTACCTCCCAGGGCAGACCATTTTTACACATGCTCACGGAGTCTCAACGGACATCACTCGTGGCGATAATTCATGCAAGCGATGGATACAGACAGGCTCTGTCCAATTCGCTGCGAATAATAAAAGTATGCACAACGGCGATACTAACTCGTAGATTAGCCAACTTCTCACCTAACGCGCAAGCTATACTAGTTTGGTCCCCGCAATATTTATTTACGTAAATCACTGGATTCTACGTTACTTCGGCACGCTATATGCGGCTCAAACAATACTTCTCATAGATAACTCAATTATTAAGGCACCCGCGTTCCCTCTGTAATAACACTTAAGCCAAAGCTTTAAATAGCTCCTAAAAACAAGGTATAAATTTACTGGCTTCCATTACTTTAATGGTCCTCAAATACAATCCTAAGAATTGACCATCTCAAATATTCATTCAACACTTCACTTGACACTGAAAAACTCTCGTATCTCGCTATATTCCACGTTACTTTCTTACTGTTTACCAATATACAGTATCTTTATATTAGACATGACACACTTTGAACGTTTTTAGGCCAAAAATGCCTATTACTTTACTGTTGCCGACCCCAGATTATTATTATTATTATTATTATTATTATTTATTTAACGTTACCGTTTCATTCATCACAATTTTAGGCCTGACTGGCCCTAAACAAATCACCTTCCAAGCCATATTCTATTCAAGACGAGTGGTGAAAACTCGTTCAATAAGTGACTGTTACATCTTAGTCTCAAAGTGATGCATCGTTGTATGGTGAACTATTTAGTTAGAATAACATTGTAAATTGGTACTCACTTTTTCATTTTCGCTGGATGATACCAGCATTTCAGCTCCGGACCTACCATGACGCTTCATTTAAGCCATCATGCTATATCTTACACGACACTTGATTTCACATATTTCCCACATGATAAACATACTCTTATCAGTGGCTTCTTTCACTTTTACACAATACATATTAATCACAATACACATGAACACTTGTTAAATCACTATAACACAATTTATGTACACTTTCTCACTATTTCACAGGTTGATCCTTAATCGGACTCCTCCTACGCCTGACCACAGAGATGCGATGCAATTACGCCAACCGCTGGTCTCCGTGAAAGTCTAACTGCGTTTACGGGCGTTCGATCCTCGTCACCTTTAATATCGTTCAGTTCACTGTCAAGATTAATTGGCGATGCCTCCCAGGCTCCCATAATTGTAGTGATCCTGATGAAAATGTCATATACAACTCTGACACTACCTCCTGGTATATGTAATGTCCAAAAACATTATTATTTGCTCTTTCGCTGTAGCGAATTTATATTTGCGTCAGATAATGGATAAATATCTGTATTAGATTAACTTCGACGCACTTCATGATTATGCTTATGAAGCTGTATGCTGTGCTTCCATTGTTCTTCAATTGCTGAGCGTCGATACTGTAACATTTCGCGCGCTCACTGGCAGCGTATTAGTTACGTGTAGACTGGAGAAGAACTTGAGAACAGACTAAAGACAACTCGCTTGGTCTGCACTGCTCCCCCTTATAAAGGCTTCTCGTAAAAACTAGTCCACCGGACATACGGGTGCGACTCCTTCCTTGAAATAATACATTTTCAGCCGAAATGACATATACACTTTTTTATTTAGGCGTGGAAGTTTCATAAACATTCGCGTGCACGCGATCGCTTCGGCCAATTAATTACAATTAATTGCCTTATTCCATCGCGTCAGGACGCCACCATGGTGATTCCCCTCTGGCTGGTCACCAAATCACTCCTCTCGAGCGTAGGCTCGGTGTTAACACGCTCATTTAGAGATATAGGCTTTAATTTAGGTGTCAGACCCCTCCTAAATTATCTCTCCTTGAATATATTCACATGGGTGTACATTTCACTCCATTTCAATGCTCCACTTGGCTGTAATTAATTAATTTCCGTGGTCAGTCATCCCTACCATAGGTTCCATCGTTGTCAAGCGGTGAATACCCGAGTCATTAATTTTGAGCTGTCTGCTCGGTCCAGACAAAAGTAGTTCCCTCGGCGCCTACAATCTCCACCCACTTGCCAACTCCAATTAGTAAAACGTCAAACTGGCCTGCTTTCGTTCTTGTATGCTTCGAAAACGTATATTTGCTTGCATTTGCTTACAATTCTTCACCTTAAACTGCTATGATATTCACATACTGGCCGTGAAATCATGCTACATTATTATATGTCATTATTTAACGCATTGCTCTTCGGGTTCCCTAAAACTGTTCCCCCTCAGAGATCAATGGTTCGATTCTAGTTAGAATCATGTGCATGGTCTTCTCTGATAAGACCTGAGTTCGATGCCAGTCTACCGTGACCGATTGGGCACATCTTTCCCTTGCTAAGCTCGGAAAATTCATTTCACAAGTGAATTTTTCGGGCCCTTCAGATGGCATTGACTCAGGCAGTATTTATTTTAAGCGGTCAGTGCTCTCGGCAATGGGATGTCTCGTTTCCCCATTCCACTCTGTCTGCCGTCGCATACTCTTGTTCTGCCTTCTCAGTTGTTCATTCATCTCCTCTATTTCCGTAGCGGCCTCCCTCAACTGGTCGTAAAGTTCCTTCAGTTGACAGCTGCATTCGCCCCTCGTATCCCTTGGGTCTGCGAACCGGTAATGTTAATTTCCAAACTCGCTGTTGCTGTGCCAATTATAGCCTTCTAGAAGCGTCTCTTGTGCAATATATCACGTGATCGGGCTCTCCCACAGCCTCGAGCTTGTAACACTACACTCCTGTGTCACACTTCCAGAAATTATATTTGCTGGTTAAATTGTATCATGGGGACGGAAAATACTCTCATTTTGTCCCAAAATAATTCAATTTAAGGGGGCAGTACCATCTGTAAGGCCATGGCCGCCTCCTTCCCTCTTCCTAGCCTATCCATTCCAGTCTTCCATCCCTTCCCATCCCTCATGAGGCCCCTGTTCGCTTTGCAGGTGAGGCCGCCTGGGCGAAGTGCTGATCACACCTCCCCAGTTGTATCCATCCCGACCAGATGTTCCAAGCTTCAGGACACTGCCCATGGAGGCGGTAGTGGTGCGTTCCCTCGCTGAGTCCGTGGGAACCACCAACCTAGAGGGTAAATTGACTAAATAAAAAAAATAATAAAACTTAGTAACTGTATATTATATATTATTCAATTTAACGGGTTAATATGAGCTACGAGTATTATGATATTGAAGACATTACACTCCTTCATTCCATTGTCCAGAATAGATTAATCTAATGTGAATCGTTTACAGAAGCATGTTACCAGCACTCAATGGACTCCCACATGCACAGATATGCTTGCAAGAAAAACAGGCGTTATATTATACAGTAGTTATTATTATCTGAATCGCCTCCGTGGTGTAGTGGTCAGCGTGCTAAGCTGCCACCCCGGAGGTCCGAGATTCAATTCCCGGCTCTGCCACACAATTTGGAAAGTGGTATGAGGACTGGAACGGGGTCTACTCAGCCTTGGGTGAGTAAAGGGGGTTCGTATACCACCTCAGCCATCCTCGAAGTGGACTTCCGTGGTTTTCTACTTCGTCTTCGGACAAATGCCGGGATGGCACCTACAGTCAGGCCACGGCTGCCTCCTTCCCTCCTCCTTGTCTATCCCTCCCATTCTTCCCATCCCGGCCTATCCCTCATGAGAAACCCTGTTCGCATTGCAGGTGAGGCCGCCTGGGCGAGGTGCTAGTCCCACCTCTCCAGTTGTATCCCATGACCCGAAGTCAAGCTCCAGGACACTGCCCGTAGAGGCGCTTAAGGGTAGGATCACTTGCTGAAGCCGTGGGAAAGCCCTACCTGGAGAGTAAACTGACTACGAAAAAATGAAATAAAATGAAAGACTGTACGCCTTAAAATTGTTATTTAGGATGGTGACTTGAAGGTAAACAGTCGTTATGGGAGTATTTATTTAATGTGATGTAAAGTATTGCGTGGACTCATTGATGCTCGGCAGCCAACTCACCATTTGCGTTCTCAGGGTGCGTTTCGAGACTTCAGTCCCATAGGATAGGTTTCGTTCTCAATTCTGCCAAGAAATTTTACTTTGGCCTAAGGAGTAGAACGGAGTACACATAAGCTCGTAAAGCAGAACAGAAATGAACTGAGTTGTCCTGATGATGGTGATCGTATTTAACAGTTTCACCTCCAGGCAAATGCCAAGACAGCCGATATCGTTCCAAAATCCCTTCCTTGAACCTCCCTTAATTAGACCCAAGTTAGCGGTCACCTGGGCGATCGGCCTGTCACCATCCCCAGTTATATCTGCTGACACCATCATTGCGACGATAGAGGAATGATTCCTCGGAGAGTACGCGTGTGAAGCCAATCAGAGAGTTTTTAAAAGCAACAAATATAACTGTTTATTCTCTTGTGAAGTAGATAAAAGGATTATGTACGGTACTGTTATACCAGGGAGATTTCAATTTTTATTTTTATTTTTATTGAATGGGTCCCTTGACGACGATAAAGCTCATTCTGCGAGGAAGGAAACTCGTACTGTAATTTCGCCTGACTCATTAAATCAGGATAACCTTTTTACCGGAAATCGATCACCGTACGTGACATATCACCTTGTACATCTCACATGCATTTGTCGGGAACCAAATTCGATCTACAGTACCTCGGTGGAAGGTGTGAAGTCATCAGCTGCGCCAACACGCCCCTTCCGCTAGAAATAAAATCCTGCTTTTACAAGACGTCACGTATATCCCGACATGCTCCTTGAAGACTTCGTTCAGAGAATGGAGACGGCCGAGCGGCACCACTCATCAAACTGGCAGTGGTGTGCTGGACAACAAAAGGTGTACCTAAAGTACTAAACCTACACGTCCCTTTGGCGCAGTGGAAAGCGCGTTGGACTTCTAATCCAAAGGTCGTGGGTTCGATCCCCACAAGGGACTATTCATATTTTGACATTAACTTCATCTGCAGTGAACTAAGATACAACCACAATAAAAACAATGTTCAGGGTACAATGTTGTACAATCAGACGGTATAATTCTAGGGAACACTTTACAGTACGCTTCATTATCGATTGTTCTGCTTCGATATAGTCAATATTATTGCTGCAGTAGTCATCAGGACCGGGTGTCTGCCTGATAAATCTGTATTTTTGTGATGCCCGTACTACTGAGTGGGGCTGGGATTCAGAAGGGGACCACTGTAGCCGTAAGTTAGGAACCATCCCGGCACTTCTCTGGAGTATAAGTGCGAAACCACGGAAAAGCACTTTTGTGTAGCTGAGGTACGAATCGGATACAATTCGTCCCAACTTTGCCACGCAAAGCCGAGTGAACCCCATTCCAGCATTAAAACTAGAATTGGATTTGTTGGCAGAGCCGAGAATTGAACTTGGACATTATGGATGTCAACGAGATGGTGTGACGTCACATATCAAGCAAGCAGTAGCTAAGACAGAATTGAGCTGTATCCCAATAACTGTGCCGCACGTCTAGTATACAGTCCGTCTCATGCCGCCACCTGCTTGTTCTACTACAGTCACCACAAAAACACAAGTTTGGTGACTTGTACTACTACTAGCTCATTAATGGTCGAGTACTTTCAATCATGATAATCATTATCTGTTACAGGCGATTAAGGTACCGTAGCGTTTCTTTTTCTTCTTTTTCTTAGTCGTTTACCCTCCAGATTGGTGGAACCCACGGACTCAGCGAGGGAACTCACCACTACCGCCTCTACGGGCAGTGTCCTAGAGCTGGGAACATCTAATCGGAGTGGATACCGCTGGTGAGGTGTGATTGGCACCTCGCCCAGGCGGCCTCACGAGGGAAGGTAATGGGTGGTCAGGACGGATAGGCAAGGAAGAAGGAAGGAGGCGGCCGTGGCCTTGAAGAAGGTACCATCCCGGCATTTGCCCGAAGACGAAGTGGGAAACCACGGAAAACCACTTCGAGGATGGCTGAGGTGGGAATCGAACCCCCTCTACTCATTTGGACCAACCGAGGCTGAGTAGACCCCGTTCCAGTCCTCGTACCACTTTTCAAATTTAGTGGCAGAGCCGTGAATCGAACCCAGGACCTCCGGGGCGGCAGCTAACCATGCTGACCGCTACGCTACGGAGGCGACACCGTGGCGTTCCAGTATTACCAGCAAAGCTCTTCGACGTGTAATCGAATTGGCACGGGATGAATTACGTTATTGAAATGGGCATGATTAAAATATTATTATCCCTTGTGTGGATCGAACCCACGACCTTTGGATTAGAAGTCCAACGCGCTATCCTCTGCGCCAAAGGGACAACTTAGCAGTATAATTATGTGTGAAGAGATAGTGAATTCTTTCTTGAACATCTTACCAGTCTTAACAAGGGACCTCTACAGGTGTGTGCAGGGCCGTGGAGAGCGGCGACGGGCCCTGGGGATGGAATCTCCCGGGCCCCCCTCTATAACCAAACTATGTAAAATTAATTTATAATCCTCTTAATTTGCACAAACGGATTTTGCGCAATTTCTTTTTGCACAAAATGTTCATCACGAAATAAATTACAAGAACATAAAATAACAGCAATAATAATAATAATAATAATAATAATAATAATAATAATAATAATAATAATTGTAGCATGCTGAACTGCTATGCCATAGTTCGCGGGTTTAAGTCTGGCCGAAGTCGTCGGATTGTTAAGAGCGTTAAAATCCGTCAGTATGCCTTTATTCGTAGGGCAAGTAAAACCGGCGGGCCTGTAGTTTAGAAGGCCGTGGATATGCGTGGTTAGTGCCACTTTTGTCCTCAGTGTGCGAACTTGAATGCAATAACACAGGAGACCGCAGTCCCGCGACAAAAATCACGCCAGCTGTTGCGACTCTCCGGACACATTGTCTCATCCAAAGGCTGTAGTTGCACCATCGTACATTCATTTCCACTACGATTGGTAGTGTAGCCAAAATGTGTAGGTTATTTCGTTAGAAACACTCTATCAAGTTCAAACGTTCACCGCTGGGTGTCATTGACTGTGGCGTCTGGTATCCAAAGTTGAAACTACTTGAATTTGAAGTTGTTGAGGAACCTACGGGCGTTCAATTGATGTGTCCTGATGACCGTTAGCTGCAATAAATACTGTGTAATATAGGCCTACTGTATTAATAATATTTCAATTATATATTCCAGTAAATCCAGGCTATATTGATTATCATAAGCTGAGCGTGAGTAATTAATAACAATATAAATAAGTTAATGCTAGTATGTAAAACTTTCAACAGTGAAACTGGAGGAATGCATGAAGAATTATTTGCAAATTCAATCTACTGATAACACATAATAAATAACTTGACTTACGTATGGGTAAACCTGTGGTTGATTAAAAAATATATTTTGCTTAGTTTAATGTACAATGATGTGTGATCGCCCTTCAACCAAAACAGTGTTTAGGCTTAGACCCAAGGGCGTGACTCTTGAAGGGCAGGAAGTTTTGAGAATTTCAACATCGAAACGAATTTTAAAATACTTTTTGACTTAGTGTAAAAATCATGTTTTCATTACGAAAAGAGATCACGTCATAATTATGTCACAGAGGCCGTAGTACAGTATACCCTTTCCACCTGTTTTAACATGCAGTTTAGTGAACTGAACTACCTGTTGATTCATTATTGGATCTTAGGATGTCATGGTCATCAGTCCCTTCTACTTACTGTGCGTGTAGAACTCTGTCCAACTATCTATATCTGAAGTTAATCATATATTTTGAAGTAATTTGGGATATAATTGAGGAGGAAATGAATGTACGATGGTGCTATAGTCTGGGGTTAAAACAATCATGGAAAATAACTTAGAATCACCAACGGTGGAATTCGAACCCACCTGGTCTGAGTTCATGGACATCAGCTTTCTCATTGTGAATTTTCTCCCCAAGTTAAATACGGTACTGTAAAAGCGATGAAATTACGGTCCGATAAATGCATTTTTTTTCTTCAAATTTGTGAATGACTAACGAGCATATTGCTTATACGAGTATCACTGAAGTTCTACAATTATTGATATCAAAGAGGATCAGCAGAATTTGAAATCTGAACACTGTGCATGCTTACAGTGTTACCTCATCGGGACAAATTTAGATCTGTCAAACGCCAAAACTAAACAGTATAGTGAATTTAATGAAAATTATTACCTAGTTTTCGATGGCTTTACGCGTAATATTTATTTTTTATTAACTGAAAATAATGCATTGGTACGCGCTTTGTTTTCACAAAAGAAGAAAATGTGAATTTGAACTATATTTTGTAATTTGCAGTCAGTGGACTTCTTATAATTTAATATTGCTTTGCAGTAAGAAAACCTAGATCCAGGTTCTCCTAAAAATCCCCATTCCTAACTATGACTGGTGACCATCGGGGGCAGATTTAAGCCAAGATTATGGGAGAGTGGACACACCGGGGATCTGAGGTTATGGAAAATCACCAAGCTCAGAGTGGGGTCCGGGGGTCCTCTTCCGAAAAATTTTGCAAAAATCAGGTCCAAATTATTGAGTTATAGGCCACTTGGGTGATTATTTTTGTGATATTTTGGAGTAAAAGTTGGTGACCATTGACATTAGTGGCTATAGAAAAGACTCCGATATTGAAGTAAAATCTCTCGCACCTTCAAGTAACACCCCGCGGTGTAGCTCACCAATGACCGTGATAGGGCCCTACAGCAAGTCCGCAGATCAGAGGTTCGAATCCTGGTGCTGACAGCGATTATCCTGTGTATTGTTTTTCACACTCCCTCCAGACAAAGGCCGGTATAGTACCTTAATTCAAGTCCAGGGACGCATACCCTACTCTAAACTCTAATAATTACAGTAATAATCGCGACGGGAAACGCATTCCCACTTTTCCCGGTCGGCAACTAAGAATACGGCATGCGTTTGATCATGTCACAGAGGCAATAGCACAGCAGAGTGTATACCCTGCTTATCGTTACTTATTGTTGTTTTATGGGGCGCATCAGCTACGGTAGGTCATCTGTCCCTACCACTAACGTTCAATGAGAGGAATTGGAAAACCAAGTTGAGTGGTTCAGTGCCCTAGCTTAATTGTCATTTTTATCCTGGTTAACACTAAGCCCAGAAAAATACTGGAATGTTACCTTAGTTTCAGTTTTGGATACATTTCCCAACTCTAGTACCAATAGTAATATAGGTTTTCTATAAATCCCTTAATCATAAATGATTTGCGCTCGAACCAAAGTATCTGGGATTGTTGATCGCATTTAATGAACGAGTTATAATAATTATACTGCACCTAAACATACAGATTATTCAAATGTTAGCAATGTTTTCTCAATTCAGTATACCAGAAGATGAACAATTTCGCATGCATTTATTCTATCTAGGTTTAACAACAGAATCATCCCACCCTTTCGCAAGATATTTAGCCAGCAATGCTACTTTCTCACATAGTGCGAAAGTGAATTACTAGGGGACGATGGATGACCTAGCTGTTTCGCCCCTTAAATCAACAATAACTATAAAGTGAATTACTATGTGGACGCTACTTTAAAATTTATTTTACTAACCTGTCTGCACGGCATACGATACGTCTTGATACACAATATATTCAATTCAGACACTAATCTAAGCTCAATGTGACGCACCAAATTTGAAACTCTTGAGCTAGCTGATCAAACACACCAGGACAGCCCAGGCTCTCGTGGCCTTGGCGAAATAAGTGAAGGGATGAGAAAGTTATTTGAAGGATTGGTGCATAAGCCGAATAAGCTAAATTTATACAAATGGAATGCTCTCTCTGTCTTCAGGTATATTCTGAGAACAATACATACCGAAGGCCCATCGCCTAAGTTGGCCACTTTGAGTCAGTTGTTCTTCCCACAAGCGCTTTGTAGAGGAAAATATTGTCCACTTGACATAATAAGTTTGTCAATCCTTGTAACATTGTTCACAGACAGTTCATTGCATTCACTAAATGATTGCCAGTAGCAAATTCAAGTCACATAAAGGCAATAATAAATCAATGCCCGATCGGACCCATCCTCCGAGGACGCCGGGCCCCCCTGGGAGGGGAGGGCCCCGGGGCACCAGCCCTGCCAGCCCCCCCCCCCTCTCGTCGAGCCTGGGTGTGTGTCTAATTTTAAATACCCATTAGTGTCTTCTATATCATTGGAGTTATTTTAACATCTTGTAGTATAAACTGCCCAATTACCGTTCTCCTAAGTAATTTCCTCAATTCTATAAATGCATTTGAAGTTAGAAATAATTAAAATACTCATTTATGCAACTCAGCACCATACTTAATAAGAGTAGTATTGCCAGTGTGATTCTACTAAATAAATATTTTCTAAGCAAAACAGTAAATAATCAAACAAACACAAATTTTGATTTCGAATTAAGGTATCCTAATTCCATCCCCCCTATCCAGTTATTATCCATTCATTTATTTTATGAAACATTTATTGCAATAGTCTTAACATCTCTTATAATACATTTATTGAGATGTAAGTAATATGTTCGTACATTTTAGACACACGTACATCCAGACATAAATTGTAAAAACCATGGAAAACCATTTCCAAGAAGACTGAGGAGGGAATCGAACACACCTTTTATCAATTTTTCCTCTCGAGGCCGAGTGTATTCCCTTCTAGCCCTTCAGAGCAGAATTAAATTTGAGAAACACAAAATGGATGGATTTAGGTTTCCAATTATAACAAAAGTGGTGACGACTCCTGACCAAACGACTACAGCCACAGGGCTGGATTCTATATAGTACGCAATATTCAAGTAGTATTGCATATATTATGAATCGCTAAATGATGAAAATCTAACAGTGAGGCGACAATATAACGATTTAAAGTTGATTTGACACTCTTGCAACCTCTCACAATATCTGTACCTTAGTTGAAAAATTACAGCGTAAACGAGCAAATTAAAACAGGTGGTCACTGACAGCAGTCAACTGAATGGTACCCAAGAATTTCCTGCTCCTCTTGGAAAATGTAGCTTTGTCCACGGAAGTTAAAGTGGGGGACGAATGAAGGTGAGTTGGATTTCGGGCACTTTACGTTATGTGTTCTAAGTAGAGGAAGTACTAAACTAACACTATATATCCAAGGACGACTGCCATCTAGCTCATAGCCCACAAGTTATGGGGTCACGTGAGTGGCATGTCCACATTCCCGGGTGTATCTACTGTACTCATATTATCCCGCTAATTAATTATTCTCTCATGACTGATTGTTTGCCATTCCAGCCCTTCCGGGAGAGCCGGGAATCGCACTCGGTGCTTCCTAGATGAGAAACATGTGCTACACTTACACCATGAACTCGAATAAATTGTGTATGTACTGTCGCACAGACAGGGAATAATTGCAGTCTAAGTAACTGTATATTATTTAATTTAGCGGGTTAATAAGAGCTACGAATATTATGATCTTGAAGACATTAATCTAATGATTAATCTTATATATATATAAACAAGTAGTTCCGTGAAGAACTATACAGCCTATTTTCATATATCCTACTTATGTTAACTGCCACAATCAACATACAAAATTTCAGTTTAATTGCTGTAACAGATTCGTAGATATTGAGAACCGTCTAAATATTTCAGATGGTCGCCAGGTTGGATTTTTATTTTTGTACTATTACATTAAGATAATTGTGTACGTGTGGTATTCAAACTTCAATCTCATGATTAGACAACAAGAAGTAAAAACGAGATTTTAAAATTACGCACAGCAGCCATCTTGTGATAATGCAAACCATTGAAATAAATTAGATGCCAGTGGATCAACATTTGTATAAGCATTTAACGTGCAACGTTTCACGGCACTCGGATAGTTAATTCGCGAGATAAGTCCATTTAAATATTTATACTTCGCGTCGCCGCCATGTTGGATTTGTGCTCACCAGGTTCCTGAAAGTCCTATAGGTGAACATATGTTCATAGTCTCTAGGAACATTAAAGAATTCAGTTTGGTTGCTGTAAAAGATTCATAGATATTGAGAACCGTCTAAATATTTCGGGAGCTCACCATTTAGGAGTGTTATGTGTATAGGCCATAGAGTTATGTACCATTCAAGGACAATTATTGCCTAGGTTCATTATTCAAACTTTCACTTCGATCGCATGATTACGACACAAGAAATTAAAACTTAATTTTAAAATTTCGCACAGCCGCCATCTTGAGGTTATGTAAGAAATTGAATTAAATTAGATGGCAGTGCATTACAATCTGCAAAATCAATTACTGTACCACATTTCACTGTGCTCAGAGAGTTAAATCACGAGAAAAGTCTATTAAAATATTTTAAATTCGCTTGGTCGCCATGTTCGTTTCGTACTTTACAGGTTTATGAAATATACATAGGTATACCTGTATCAGTACCCTTTATCACCGTACAAAATTGCAGGGTGATATCTGTAATAGTTTCGGAGATATAGAATGTCAGTGAAATATTTCGCACAGCCACCATTTTGAGGTTATGTAAACAATTGAACTAAATTAGACTCCAGTGCATTACAATGTGTATAAACATTTGCTGTACCAAGTTTCATTACATTTAGATAGTTAAATCGCGAGAAAAGTCTATTTAAATATCTCAACTTCGCTTGGCCGCCATGTTGGTTTTGTAGTCACCAGGTTTTTGAAAGTCTCATAGGTGAACTTCTAGTAGTGCCCTTTATCACCGTACACAATTTCAGGGCGATATCGGTAATAGTTTCGGAGATATTGAATGCTAGTGAAATATTTCGCACAGCCGCCATGTTGGATTGGAGAGACGTAACAAAATTTGAAGGGCACGGTCGAGGTCGCCGGGAATAGTGCTATGAACTTCCCGAGTTTCATTGAAATCGCTCCAGCCGTTTCGATTTTATTAGGGGGGGACACACACAAGAATCACACACACACACACACACACACACACGCACACACACACGGACAAAAGGTGATCTCATAAGCCTATTTTTTCAAAATTGAAAATAGGCTAAAAAGGAATGTCTGTCTGTTCGTCTTTTATGCGTTCATAAACCATTCATCCGATTACGACCAAATTTTGGTGAGTTGTTGTACACACTTTCGGGATTTTCATAGGCATAGTTAATCCATTTCACAATAGATAGCGCGCGGGTAGTTTAAACAAATGCGTAATGGCGTTGCGTTCATATAGAATTCATCCGATTGCGATCAAATTTTGGTGAGTTGTTGAGCACAGTCCCAGATAAATTATAGGCGTAGTAAATGCAATTTACAATAGATGGCGCGCGAGTAGCTTCAACAAAATGGCGTGCGGTTGATAAAAGAAAGTCCCACATGCGTTCAGATACCATTCATCCCATTGCAATGAAACTTGGGTGAGATGTTCTGAACAGGTAAGGTTTCTGGCTTTGTAAATCCACTTAACAATAGGTAGTGCACGAGTAGATTCCACAAATGAGCGACGACGGGCGAAGCGATTCAACAAGTCCTGTATGCGTTCACATACCATTCGTCCGATAGCGATGAAACTGGGGTGAGAGATTGTGTAAACTACAGGCAAGGTTTCTGGCTTAGTAAATCCATGTTATAATAGGTAGCGCAGGAGTAGATTCAACAAATGAGCGATGACGCGCGTAGCGTTTCAACAAAGTCCCGTATGCGTTCATATACTATTCGTCTGATAGCGATGAAACTTGGGTGAGATGTTGTGTACACTTCAGGGAAGGTTTCTGACTTAGTAAATCCACTTAACAATAGGTAGCGCACGAATAGATGCAACAAATGAGCGACGACGGGCCAAGCGTTTCAACAAAGTCCTGTGTGCGTTCACACACCATTTGTCCGATAGCGATGAAACTTGGGTGAGAGGTTGTGTACATTACATGCAAGGTTTCTGGCTTGGTAAATCCATGTTATAATAGGTAGCGCACGAGGAGATTCAACAAATGAGCGACGACGCGTGAAGCGTTTCAAAAAAGTCCCGTATGACTTTATATACCATTCGTCCGATAGCGATAAAACTTGGGTGAGATGTTGTGTACACTTCAGGGAAGGTTTCTGGCTTAGTAGGCCTACATCCTCTTTACAATAGGTATCGCACAAGTAGATTCAACAAATGAGCGACGACACGCTAATAGCTTAAACAAAGTCCCGTATGCGTTCATATGCCATTCATCCGCTTGCTATGAAACTTTGGTTAAATTGTTGTGCACACTCCAGGAAAGGTTGTTGACCCAGTATATCCTTTTTACAATAGGTAGCGCACGAGTGGATTCAACAAATGAGTAACGGCGCGCGTATCGTTTAAAATAATCCGTATGCGTTCATATACCATTCATGCGATTGCAATGAAATTTGGAGAAATTTTCTTTCCACTCCCGCAAAGATTTCTGATTTAGTAAATCCATTTTACAATTGGTAGCGCACGAGTTGATTCAATTAATGAGCGACAGCGCGTGAATCGATTCAACCAAGTCCCGTATGCGTTCATATTGGCTACCATTCATCCGATTATGATAAAACTTTGGGGAGGTGAGTACAGTTCTGCGAAGGTGTTTGAATTAATAAATCCGTTTTTCAATGGGTGGCGCACAAGTAGATTCAACAAATGAGTAACGGCGCGCGAGTCGTTTAAACAAAATCCCGTATGCGTTCATATGCCATTCATCCGATTGCGATGAAACTTTCATGAGTTGTTGTGTACACGCCAGGGAAGGTTTTCGAATCAGTAAATCCATTTTACAATAGGTAGCGTACGAGTATATTCAACCAATGGGCGACGGCGCTCGAATCGGTTCAAGAAAGTCCCATATGCGTTCATATACTATTTATTTCATTGCAATGAATCTTTGTTGAGTTGTTGAGCACGCTCCCAGGATTTTTTTGAGATAGTAAATCAATTTTACAATACTTTAGAGGTGGTTAACGGAAAAAGAAAAAAAATATTGGGAATCCAAAAGCACATCAACAAACGAAGTTACAACGCCAACACTTTCTATGATTGGCATTGCAACGCATGCCGGGTACAGCTAGTAATTAATAATTAAGTTAGCAGTCACCTGGGCGATCGGCCTGCCACCATCCCCAAAGTGTGGTCTGTTCTCCGACACCATCCTTGCGACGGTAGAGGAATGATTCCTCGCAGAGTCCGTGTATGAAACCAATCTGAGAGTATATTAAAAGAATCAAATAATAGTCTACTGTTTATCCTATTGTGAAGTCATTAAAAGGATCATGTAAAATTATACTTGGGAGGTTTCATTTATTTATTTTTTATTGAATGGGTCCCTTGGCGACGCTAACGGGCATTCCGCCAGGAAGGAAACTCGTACTGTAGTTTCACCTAACTCATTAAATCAGGATGTTCTTTTACGAGAAACCGATCACCGTACGTGACATATCCCCTGAACATCTCACATGTATTTGTCGGGAAGCGAAATGGATCTATCTCGGTGAAAGGTGTGAGATCATCAGCAGCACCAACACGGGGGCTACCGCTAGAAATTAAGTCCTGCTTTTACAAGATGTCACGTTATATCAAGCGTGCAGTAATCTGGACATGCTCCTTGAAGATTCCGTTCAGAAATTGAAGACGACCGAGTGTCACCGCTCTTCAAACAGGCAGTGGCGTGCTAAGCAACAAAAGGTGTACCTGAAGTGTTAAATAAACACGTCCCTTTGGCGCAGAGGAAAGCGCGTGGGTTCGATCACCACAAGGGACTATTGACATTTTGAAATTTACTTCTTCCGCAGTGAACTCTGAAACAATCTCAAAAAAGGCCGTCCAGGGAACAATGTGGTACAATCAGACTGTCTCATTCTAGGGAACACTCCGGTTACACACTTTACAGTACGCTCCATTATTGCTTGTTCCACCTCGATATAGTCAATGTTTTTGCTGCAGTAGTCATCGGGACCGAGTCATTTATGCATGTAAGTAGGGGAGAGCGAGGGGTTCTGCCCCCCCCCCCCCCCCACTCCCAATGCGAGCCGATAACTCCCGAACCCGTGGTCGGAGATTCACGAATGAGGTGTCATTGGACTCGAGCTGACGGGGGCTTTCCTATGGACCACTTGAGTAGTGGTTTTGTAGGGGTTCTACACCGACCTCCACCTCCCCACCTCCAAGATGGCAGCGGCGCGATATCTCTCAAACGCATGGTCAGATTTTGACAAATGAGGTGTCATTGAACTCGGGCTGACCCCCCTTTCCTATGAGCATTTTATTTCAACTCCAAAATAAAACCTATCCCTACTAGGGGGTGAAATTGTAATTTTTTGAAAATCTCGCTTTCCATGTAAATCATGTGAGAGTTTGAATGCTAATATGAAATTAAATGTTTTTCCACACAAGTGACATGTATACGGTGGAAAGCTACTATGAATTAGGATGCTTGTTTTTTGTTTTTACGCATTCCCACTCATAGCTTTTGTAAGAGGGCGGGCTTTCTAAAGATGGCGGCTGTAGTGTAACCTAACCTAACCCAACCCACGAGGGATGATCAAAAGTATTTCAAGCGGCGCTTGTTGATAGACAAACCAAAAATCAAAGAGGGACATGTCAGACCTTGAGGCGATAGCCCCTTTTGAATGATCCCTGTTGATTTGTTCCTTTGGACTGGTCCCTGTTGACTGGGCCCTGTTGACTAGTCCCCTTTTGGACGGGTCCTTTTTGAAGGGAGTTATTTTTTGATGGATCCTTTTTGACGGGTCCTTGTTGACGAGTCCCTGTGGACAGGTCCTTGTTGACGAGTCCTTATGGACGGGTCCTTTTTGACGAGTCCCTGTTGACAGGTCATTGTTGACGAGTCCTTGTTGACGGATCCCTGTGGACGGGTCCCTGTGGACGGGTCCCTGCGGACGGGTCTCTTTTGACTGGCCCATGAATTTATCCAAATTGTGTCAAAGTGTTTAACTATTATTTTTGTTAATATCTTAAGAACCAATAAGGCTAGGAACTTGTATGAGGTATTGTAGGACTTGGGATGAAGCCCCCTTTTAGAATGTATTTTTGAAATTTTGACAAAGGGCCTAACTACACTTTTGTAAATATCTCGCGAACCAATCATGCTAGTGACTTGTATGAAGGGTCCTAGCAATTGGGGCGATGTCCCCCTTTAGGGGGTGAATCTATCCCCCGTCCCCAATTGAAAAATCGATATCGTGGAAACTAAGAATCCTAAAATTATGTGTGATAGCTTTAAAAATAGGTCATAAGATACCCTTTTTCCACGATTGGTCTTTTCACCCCTAAAATAGTAAATAGTAATGTTACAGGGAAAGAAAGGTGTTAAACACTTAAAAATGATAAATGAACCTAACATCTTTTGATTTTGATGAAAAAATAGTAGGAGGGTTAAAACTACCCCCCCCCCCAATTTAAAATCAATACCTTGGAAACTAAGAACCCTAAAATTAAATGTGATAGCTTTAAAAATAGGTCATGACATACTCTTATACCACGATAGGTCATTTCACCCCTAAAACAGTGAATAGTGATTTTACAGGGAAAAAATGTGTTAAACACCTAAAAATGATAAATGAACCTAAGATCTTTTGTTTTTGATGAAAAATAGTAGGGGGGGGGTGAAAACTATCCCAAAATTGAGAAATCGATATCATGGAAACTATGAACCTTAAAATTAGGTGTGATAGCTCAAACAGTTCGTCATTAAAACTCTTTTACCACGATCGGTCATTTTACCCCTAAAACAATGAATGTAGATTTTACAGGATAAAAGGGAGAACCAATAATCAGATTTGGACACATGAGGTGTTATTAGACTCAGGTTGACAATCCCTTCAGAATTTATTATTTATTTTTTGAAATTTTGACCAAGGGCCTAACCACATATTTTGAAAATTTAGATTTTTAACTTTTGAATGTATTATAATATTTTTAGTAGAGAGAAAGAGACAATACCGGTTGTGTTTAAACGAGCATGTAGCCGACCACGGTGGCCATGTCCAATGGATGAATCGATATTTTGTGAAGCATTGATTGAAGAGGGTCATGCGGCGACTTGTTTTAAGAATATTCTTTATGATTTTTCCTATGATGCATGCATTTATTTTAATGTCCCAAAAGGACAAGGTAACTGATTTGAGATTTTATAAACTAAAAATGGGATTTGGACACATAAGGTGTCCTAGAACTTGACATGACGCTTTCTTTTTATGGCTTATGAATTTTCCCAAACAGATTGAAAACAACAAGGTCATGGAATTTTGTTTCTCTTAATATATTGCAAACCCATAATGTTAGATGATTATGGTGAGTGATGAAACATAGCTAGGTAGAGAAATAATTATTGTAGGCTACACGTATGGTGACTGACAAGTCTTTGACCATTGAAACTTGTTTTTAAACCTGACCGCAGTACAGAGGAAGTATAGGTTTCAGGCATGACATGACAAACGGTGTTAACAAAATCCAATTTATCGATTCAAGAATTAAGAGTAGCTAAGAAAACAAGATGCTGACTACACTGAACCAAACCGAAGCAATACAATCATTTTGGATGTCTAATGTTACTTGCTAACCATTTTGTGCTGCAGTGGCAAGCACTTTTGGCTCTTGCACTAGAGGTCTTTACTCGATTTTTAGCTTTAAGGCTCAGAACGAACCAAACTAAGAAAGACGGTTATGGTGGTGCAGTGGTTAAGCTGTTAGCCTTTGACTAAGGTAGACCAGGGTTTGATTTTAGGTTAATACGTATGTCAAAAACGTACAAAAAAGCATGGATAATGTTTTAAGACTGATTACACTTGTATTTTTTCAAATTATTACTTGGATTACAAATACAAATGTGGACTGGGTTCAATATACAGTTAATTCAAATAAGTTTTTTGATTTGTATTTGATTTTAGACCTTAGATTTTAGAATTTACATTTTAGATTTTACAAAAAGACCAAACCATAATGTCATGACTTAAAATTTTCGGTAACTAATTATTTAAAAAAACATATAAGGATTTGTATTGCTTGGAATTATGTTTTCTATACTATATTTTTTTTGGTTTTAGATTTTAGAAATTTGATATTGGATTTTAGATTTTAGGTGAAGACCAAACTCACATTGACTATTCATTAGACACTGCTTTGTAGATTGAAAGACTCATGAAGTAAAGCGATAGGTTGGTAGGACACATACTAAGACACCCAGGAATAGCAAGCTTAGTTATGGAAGAAAGGGTAGAGGTCAAGAACTGTAGGGGTAGACCAAGGTTAGAATTTGTTAAACAGATAGCCTTGGATGTAGAGTGTGGCAGCTATATAGAGATAAAACGATTAGCTTAGGACATGAGTCATGGAGCTGTATTAAACCAATCAAAAGGCTGAAGACTCAAACAACAACATGTAGAGCTTACCAAAATAATGTTGTTTAATGGTAAATGCTAGTAAACGAACAGTAATGCATTACTAATACCCATGACACGATACCTGGGAACTTTTCAAAAATTATTTTAAGATGCCTTTAACCCTATATTAAACACCCAGTTCTCAAGACTCATAACCACAATGTTATGGAAAAAACAAAAAATCTACATTTAAAAACGAACAAGTGGTTGAGTCAATGTAAACTGGAAAATTTTGTAAACACTCAAGTGCACAAAACAAATTACATTATTAACTGTCAGGTTGGCCGAGTGGTTAAGGCGTTTGACTTATGTTCACATTTTCAATACAAGAAAGCAAGGATTTGAACCCCTTACCTGACATAACTATTGCTTTAACATAGCTTAGCGATACTGTATTATTATGATACTCAATACACAAACCATAGATAGAGTGTATTGTTTAAGCCCACTCTCTCTTTCTAAACATAGCTAGAGACTGTCGATGGTTAACAATTGCATTAATAGTGGGAGGATGTAGTGATAGTAATAAAGAAAAAGCAGACAATAACCATAAAATATTTTTATTAAATTTATTTTATAATAGATACACACTGAACTGAATAGGCTACAACTCTCTCTATTTACCATTGTTTGATATAGATTATTTTAAACACAACGCTTGTTGTAAATCCTTTTATAACTTTCTCCAGGTACTCTTGTTCTTAAAAACTGGGGAAGTCGCAACGGTTTTATAAACATAAAACCCTCATCCTCTTCTTTTTCATCATCATCATCATCATCATCATCATCATTATGAATATTATCATCAAAATTATGATAGTCAATGTCACCATCATTATTATCATCATCATCCTCGACATCACTAGAACTATCCAATTCCTCTTGTTCCTCTTCCACAGGGACCACTTGTAAAGTCTGCGTTGCTTTTGATAGTGTTAAGGGTTTCTCAGACGTTGACAACTGTCCTAACATGACTTTTTTGAGGACATGATAAGTGATTTTGAACAAACACTGCACTATCTTGAGCAGCAATATGGTTTCATTGGACTTGCTTTTTTACTTTGGTTAGAGTATTTTGTCCATTTAAATGTGTATTAATTTGAGATTCACAATGATGCTCGTTTGAAGTAAGTACGTTGGAGTCGTTTGTTTTAATCATCCTCGACACTTTTATATCGTTGTTTTGAACATCGCCAAATAACAGTTCCATCTTTATTGGTTGTTCTTACAATATATGTATATCCTTTATAGTAGATATGGCTTACCATGGCTGGTTGTTGAGACTTCCATATTAACTAATACACTTAAATTTTAGTAAAGTCACTTTAGTAATGAAAATGAAAATCCACAGTCTGCTTCCAGTCTCCGACCGGGTCAGGAATGGAATGAATGAAGCCCCCATCTAGCGGCGAGGATATGAACTGTGCCGGCTGCCGAGGCCTGACGCACTCCTCTGGGGCAATGATTAAATCAATGACAGATGAAATGAAATGATAGTGGAGAGTGTTGCTGGAATGTAATTGTGACAGGGAAAACCGGAGTACCCGGAGAAAAACCTGTCTGCCTCCGTTCTGTCCAGCACAGATCTCACATGGAGTGACCGGGATTTGAACCACGGACCCAGCGGTGAGAGGCCGGCGTGCTGCTGCCTAAGCCACGGAGGCTTCACTTTAGTAATAATAACAGTAACATAAATGAAGTGGATTGATATTTTTTAAAGGTGGAATATTCAAAGTACTGTCCAGAATAATAATTACATGAACAATTTTTAGACTACAAGTCATTTACACACACATTGCTCAATGTCAAGATTTATACTGAACACAATTTATAGTGATTATGATTTTTTATTGACTGTAATCCATAGTAGCCATGGTTAGTAGGAGCAATGTATTGTACCCTTTCGTTATTATATGGAATATGTGTTCGTATCCCAGCTAGTTCACAGTCTTTCGAGGCATGGGGCGTTCAACCCACTATACGAGCGCATATTTAGGATTTGAGTCTATCAGGTAACTACTCTACTTGAAAGAAACAACATAGTCCTAAATATCACATTTAATGGTACTAATTCATGGCAAAACACAACACAAAACACAAAAATATTTTACAATTACTTCCCACAACAAAAATCAAAATTACATGTGAGTCTCTTCTCATACAGTTTGGTGCTCCACCGAACTCATATCTATCCTAGATATCTATATCGTTGATGCTCTTTGACATTTGCGAGTGTCCATAGTGTCCGGGTTAGGAATGGAATGAATGAAGCCCCCATCTAGCGGCGAGGATATGAACTGTACCGGCAGCCGTGGCACAATTTAACACAAATTTGCATATCACAACACAACAAACACAAATTTCATTTCAATAACACTAAATATGCAATTATTAAATATTTATCCGTTTTGACACGGAACATTTACTTTAAATGACATTTATTCATTAGCTTATGCCCTGTTTAGCATGTGTTGTTTTCCCGCGCGTATCGTCTTCTTTTCCCATAAGTTTCAAACGCTAAAATGGTACACCTTCCCATCAAAAATACACATAGTTCACATAGTTCTAGCTTCACCATACAACACTCTTCTGGGTCCGGTCATATCATTATCGTTACAAACGTGTCATATCATTCAATTACGCTACACGTATGAATAAATTAGCATGAACTGGGTAATTATTCTTTACAAAAATGCATCTATTAATTTGGTGCAGTTAATTTGTCCTCGGACAATAACTTAGCTAAATCTTATCCAATTACTTCGTTCCAACATTCCATATGTATGGAAACAGTACATATAATTCATTTGATACCATCATATCAAGCACATCTTAATTACTTTACGAAATATCGAGATCCTTCAGTGTCCAACTCCAATCTTAAAATAAAAGGATCCGGTCTATTGCCTCACTTTAGCGTGAACAAGAGATTCGTCATGGACCGTCCTCGGCAAGATGGCTGCCGGATTTGTAAATTCTACCTGCTACTCTGGCCTACTTCCTGCAATGGCCATGTGCTCACTCAATGGTGCACAATGGAATCATGATTGAGTTGTGTCATTACGAATTGAGTCGATCTAATTATTTAATACCGACACTTAGAGTATTTAATGGGCATATATCGGCTCCTAATTAGTATTCATAGCAAGGGAAGGATCACAAAATAGCTTCGCCGTTCTATGGACGTAATCAGTGGTTTTGCGTGAGTCCCAATTGAGTTTCAAACTGTTATCTCACTGGACGGGCACGAGTATAACTAGAGGAACTCCACGTTTCCTGCTCGAAGAATGTTTGTCTTACCTCTCAGGGCAGATCAATTACTATAATGGCCTACCTAGGGTGTCTAGTGTTTTTCCCTGGCAGCGAAGATTCTGCTAACAGTGGATACAGACAGACTCTGCCCCAACTCTGTTGCGAATACACAAGTATGCTCTAAGGCGATACCATATCGAAGCTTCGAAGATTAGCCTACTAGATTCGTCAACGTGCGAACTATTCTCGGATGGTCCCTGCAATTTACTGACGTAAATCTCTTGATTCTACGTTACATGCTCGCTGATCACGGCTAAAATAACATTTCTTAGAGATGACTCAATTCCTAAATCACTCATGTCCTTCATACATTTACTTATAAGCCAAAGTTTTACGTAGCTCCATAAGAAGTAAACATAATAAACATTTATCTATCATTTCAATGACACTGAAAAACTCTCTTTATCTCGATATTTATCTATCTTTCTCACTTTTCACAATAACACAGTATTTTTTACCATAGATATGACACACTTTGCACGTTCTATAGGCATGAATATGCCGATTTATATATTTATTATTGTTACCGACCCCAAATTATATTATTATTATTATTAGTTAACGTTACCGTTACTTTCATCAACATCTTACGCCTAAATGGTCGTAAGCTTGTCATCCTCAAAGCGATATATTTATAAAAAATACGAGGGGATGTGAACTCGTACACAAATGACTGTTAATTCTTAATATTTGAGGAAATGATTTGATGTATGGTGAGCTATTAAATCATATCAACATATTGGAATGGTACTCATATTCATTCTTGCTGGATTAGTCCAACACGACAGCAGTTCGCCCACCATCATGATTGCCTTAAGCCATCATTACACTTTCCATACGATCCATTGCATGGGATTTACACATGGTAATTATATCTTGCATTATTAGCATTTTACACTTGTTAAACAACACACATTCTTTTAACATATAAACATAAACACTTTTATGATCACTGTAACATAACTTTATACACAATTTTCACACGGATCTTTGCTTGGAATCCCACTATTGCCTGACTTCAGAGATGCGATGCAGCTAAATCTTGACAACCGCCTGTCTCCTTCGAAAGTCTATCTCGCGTGTGTGTGCTCATCTCCCGTCTGCTACAGCTTCTATCTTCTCTACTGCAAAGTTGCTCAAACATAGATCACAAATACTTGTGATGCTTCCCAGGTTCCCGTAAAACTGTAGTGTTCATTACAATTTTATGTGGTATTTTACCTATTATGGCACTCCCTGTGGATAGGTTCATTGTCTGTAAACAACATTCTAAAATATCTCTACGCTGTACTGCTTATTTATTCGCTGTACTGCTTATACGTCTGTTGTAGACTAATTATCATATAATGCAGAATTACTTTTATTATGCTGCACGATGCGCCTTTTATTGTTCATTACTACACTACTGAACGTCAATACTTATACATTTCGCGCACTTTCCTGCGTGGTCGAGCAGCATCTCGTTCCACGAGTTGAGTCAAGAAAAACTGACTGTCTCCTACAGCTTCCCCCATATAAAGCTTCGTGACAAAAAGTAGTTCACAGGATTTCCAGCAGCGACTCTCTTCTTAAATAACGCGTTCTCTGTCAAAGTGAAGTGTGATTCTTACTCGTCTATTCATGGAGGTTCCAAATTCACTTGCGTGCTGGCAATTGCTTCGTACAATTAATTAGAATTAATTGCTTTCTTCCATGGCGTTATAACTTCGGTTATTCCCCTGCTGCTACATGACAAATCCTAGCTCTGCCGCGGATTTGGTCTGTGCACAAGCTCCTTTTTAGATGCAGGCTTTAATTTAGGTGAGTGGACACTCCCAAATTACCTTTCCTAGAATATATGCATCTGGATGTAAGTTTCATCTCAATTCATTGCTCCATTTGGCCGTAATTAATTAATTTCTGTGGGTGACCACCCCCACTCTGCCTCTTCTTCTTGTGAGACTGGGGTTCCCATCGCCATCAATCTCAATTCGTTCCTCCAGTCCCGTCGATAAGTAGTTCGCTGGCGTCGACTGCTAGCTGCGATTAGTCAACTGTCAAGCCACCCCGTTTTCTCCAGCTCTTAGTAGCTTATATGTATACTGGCTTGTATTTTCTACAATATTCCAACATTAATGCTATAATATTCTCGTTCTGGACGTGAAATCATGCTGTTATAATTATATACTGTTATAACTCATTGCTCCTTGGGTTCACTGTGGCTGTTCCCACTCAGATATCAATGGTTCGATTCTCAGCAGAATCATGGGCCTGGTCTTTCTTTTATAAAGACTCCGGTTCGATGCTAGTCAGCCATGTCCAATTGGGCACACCTTTCCCTTACTAAGTTTGGAAAATTCATTTTACAAGTGAATTCGTTCAAACCACCTCCTGACTGCATCGACCTTGCAGACAGAGTTTACATTAGGCGGGCAGTGCTCCCGGGCAGTGGGTCGTCTCGCTCCCCCTCCCCTTGGGTCTGTCTGCCGTCTTCGTATTTCCTCGTTTTCTCTCCTTAGAGCTTCATTCATTGCTTGTAGTTCCCTGGCTGCTTCCCCTAACTGGTCATAAAACTCTCCCACCTGACAGCTGCATTCATTTCCCGTTCCCTTGGGGTCTGCACGCTGGCTGTCTCGTTTCCTTTCAAACTGGTGTAGGCCTTTCTGCGGATTCTCTGCGTGCATACTTAATGATTCCCCGTACACTTGGGTGTGCATGGCTTGTTCTTCTGCGGTTTCATATTCTTCCGGTGGACTATACAATTTGAGTTTGGCTGCATTTACCACAATTTCTTTGTCTGTTTCTCCATCTTTGATTCTGTAGGGGTTATTTTGCAAATCCCTTATAATTAGATAAGGTTTGTGAATTTTGCATTGACTTTCGGGTATTTCCTTCTCCCTGAGTCATAATTGGCTGGTTTTTCTTATGGCTTCATTTCTCGTGGATTTCTTCTGTCTGTCTTCGTGCTGTAGAAGTTCCAGGCTCTTTGCTCCGTCATCATTCTTATAGATGTCGGGTGACCTTCTATTTTTAATTGCTTCATCCCAATGCACTTGCGATTTCCTGTTGTCATCTCCACGCTCCTCCATATACCTTAATGATGCGTGATAACGTTCTTCTGCTTCTTCGTCGAACCCGCGACTCTGTTCTTGGGATCTCCAGTCTTCGTTATTCCCATCTCGGCCGTAATTTCTTCTGTTATCAGGCTGTTGATTCCTTGTATCGCGCTGATTCCAGGTTTTTCTTCCTTGGTGTCCCCGGTTCGATCTTCCTCTGTATCCTGGCCTCCAATTCTGGTTTTCCCTTTCTTCTCGTTGCCAGTCTGGCTTCACAGTTTCTGTGCTGGTAGATTTATATTTGGTCTGCACCCAAGTCGGTTCGGTTTGTGGACTAGTCATGTGGACTTGTTCCCTGTTCCGGCTCTGCCTCATATGCTGCGTAGTGGTGAGATCGAGTTGTCTGAGTACCGCCTCCATCTCAGTCGCTGTCTTGGCGTTTGCCGAGATTAATAATCTTTTCACTTCATATGGTAATTGCTTGGCTATCGCTAGACAAAGGTCTAATTCTCTACGTGGTTCGTCAAGCTCTCTGAAACGGCATAATTGTGCTATAAAAAATTCAGCATACTTCGTTGGATTATTTGTACTATAACGTCTGGAGTACAAGTCCAATCTTAGATTCTGCTGGATATTTGAATCCCAATACCTCTTTTAAAAATGCCTGGCGAAACTCTTCTACTGTGTCAAAGGTGTAATGAAAACTTCTGAACCATAAGGCACATTCACCTTCAGTCAGTTTTTCGATAGCTCTTAATCTTCGCTCTGGCGGTACCTTTGTGTCATTTAAATATTCGGAAACCTCTTTGAGCCAGTACTTGGGTGTCATATTTGAGTTACTCCCAGAATACATTCTCGGTTTCTCGTCATTAGCCCTTATAACAGTGACTATCTGATTCTGTACAGCATTTTCATGCGGTGTGGACATAGCAATAGGTATACCAGGTGTGATATACGGGCTGTCACTTGGCATGGCTGTATTTCTCGGAGTGGGCTGTACCTCTATATCTGCCCATCTGTTTCTCCTATTTTTATCTATGCTTCCTTCATTAGATCTAGGATTTCGCAATATGGACTCCTCATGTGTGATCGTCCTGGTTTCTATTTGGTTGTGTCTATTTTCTGCTCTTTCTAAACGAGCTAATACTTCTTGTTCTATTTTCTTTAGGCGATCGCGATTTTGCTCTGCCGTAGAAAAGATTTTCTCCTTGTCATCTTTAAGGCTCTCTTTTATATGAGAAATTTCCCCCGCTAAACCTTGTCTTACTTCGGCAAGCGTTTTATCATTGACTTCATTTTTCAAGCCCTCTCGAACTTCCAACTCCTCTCGTAAACCTGTAACCTCTTTCTGGATGTGACCGTGCATATTGGAGATTTCGGTCCTTATTTTGGTAATTTCTCCCTGGTCCTCATCTTGCCTTTTGTGAATGACTGCTAGATCGTTCTGAGTTTGTTCTAACTCTTTTTGGACTTTTCCAACCTGCGTCTTCATATTCATAATTATTCCCTTATTTTCTTTAGCGGAAGTTTTTATTTCACTGATCTCCTTGCATTGGTCAAGGATATTCTGATCCTGCTTCTTTAATGCTTCGTCTACTGCTTTCGCGTAGCCTGCCATACGTTTATCCCATTTCTCTTCGCTGTCTTCGGGCCTTTGATCAACGGTCTGTGTGAACGTATTGAACTGCTTTTCCTGCCGCTTAGTGTTCGCTTCGTTCTGATTCTGAATATCTTTAAGCTCTACGGACATATCGTTTAACCTATTGTTGACCTCACGTTGCGAGTCTCTGCACGCTTGCAGGTTATTCTCGAGCTTTATTTCTATTGACTCAAAGCGTTTGTCATTATTTTCTTGCATCTCTGAAACCACGCTAACAATCTTTTCAGTTACCTCTTGTTTAATAGATTCTTTAACAACATCAATTTTTTTAATGACCTCTAATAAATTTGAATCTAACTGAGTGTTTACCGTAGCCAACATCTGGCTCACCTCGGTTTGATTAGTCTCTAAGTGAGTATTTACCGTAGCCAACATTTGGCTCATTTCAGTTTGATTAGCATCTAATCTACCCGTTATTTCATCTTGAAATGCCTTGGCATCTTCCCTACTCTTAGCATGAGTAGTATCAAAATGTTCCTTCAACTCTGCGATACATTTTAGTACCCCTTCAATACCAGCCATCCTGTATTTCTTATCTTTGAGATACAGGTGGGCTCGTGCTGTCCATGTTGGTGCGTTATATTGGGAAAAGAATTCCGATGTCGCAAAATCAACAACATTCATTTTAACACATTGCTATGAACACCTATGGAATGGGTTTAGACCCGCGTACCCGTCTGTACATTCACTCGTCTGACAACAATGTATAATGTCTGAGTACAACCTAAAAAGTCTCACAATCACTCAAACACAGTTTGAGGAAAAATATACTATTATGGGTTTCCCCCATGGAAACCATACTATTATTATGGGGTTTTCTGAATCCCATAAGCCATCACGTTCTCTGGGCGCCATGATAATGTTATGTAGGGTGCTTACCATGTTTTGCCCCACTCACGGCCATCATGATAATGCTTACGAGATCATGCGCCTATGGTGACCTGTGTTTTCAACTGGCCCCAAGTTGGGCGCCATGATAATTGGAAATGTATGGCTGCCCCAATGCAAGACATCGGCTAAGTTCTGACTTATCAGCAAAAACCGTCCAGGGAGTGGTTTTTATTGCCGAATGCCCCACGCTGGGCCACGCCATAATAAGAGGTAAGGGATATTGCATTTACATTTAAGCATGTCTCAAGGAGGATTATCAACATTTATTTCGAACATGTAGGCTTATCAACTCTGGGACGCGGCCTTTCCTAATATATCCTAGCTTTTCTGCTATTCTTTTCTCTACCATTTAATACCTTGGCTGAATTTTAGTAGTACCTGTGACTCAATCCTAGTACAATAACATGTCCTCCATGTACCCTTTCGTTATTATATGGAATATGTGTTCGTATCCCAGCTAGTTCACGGTCTTTCGAGGCATGGGGCGTTCAACCCACTATACGAGCGCATATTCAGGATATGAGTCTATCAGTTAACTACTCTACTTGAAAGAAACAACATAGTCCTAAATATCACATTTAATGGTACTAATTCATGGCAGAACACAACACAAAACACAAAAATATTTTACAATTACTTCCCAAAACAAAAATCAAAATTACATGTGAGTCTCTTCTCATACAGTTTGGTGCTCCTCCGCACTCATATCTAACCCAGATATCTTATCGTTGATGCTCATTGACATTTGCGAGTGTCCATAGTGCTCTTCACGTGGCACAATTTAACACAAATTTGCACATCACAACACACAAAAACACAAATTTTATTTAAATAACATTAAATATGCAATTATTAAATATTTATCCGTTTTGACACGGAACATTTACTTTAAATGACATTTATTCATTAGCTTATGCCCTGTTTAGCATGTATTGTTTTCCCGCGCGTATCGTCTTCTTTTCCCATAAGTTTCAAACGCTAAAGTGGTACACCTTCCCATCAAAAATACACATAGTTATAGACATTTTCTAGCTTCACCATACAACACTCTTCTGGGTCCGGTCATATCATTATCGTTACAAACGTGTCATATCATTCAATTACGCTACACGTATGAATAAATTAGCATGAACTGGGTAATTATTCTTTACAAAAATGCATCTATTAATTTGGTGCAGTTAATTTGTCCTCGGACAATAACTTGGCCAAATCTTATCCAATTACTTCGTTCCAACATTCCATATGTATGGAAACAGTACATATAATTCATTTGATACCATCATATCAAGCACATCCTAATTACTTTTCGAAATATCGAGATCCTTCAGTGTCCCACTACAATCTTAAAATAAAAGGATCCAGTCTATTGACTCACTTTAGCGTGAACAAGAGATTCGTCATAGACCGTCCTCGGCAAGATGGCTGCCAGGTTTGTAAATTCTACCTGCTACTCTGGCCGACTTCCTGCAATGGCCATGTGCTCATTCAATGGTGCAGCCCTGCTGGGAATCATGATTTGATTGTGTCATTACGAATTGAGTCGATCTAATTATTTAATACCTACACTTAGAGTATTTAATGGGCTCATATCGGCTCCTAATTAGTATTCATAGCAAGGGAAGGATCTCAAAATAGCTTCGCCGTTCTATGGACGTAATCAGTGGCTTTGCGTGCGTCCCAATTGAGTTTCAAACTGTTATCTCACTGGACGGGCACGAATATAACTAGAGGAACTCCACGTTTCCTGCTCGAAGAATTTTTGTCTTACCTCTCAGGGCAGATCAATTACTATAATGGCCTACCTAGGGTGTCTAGTGTTTTTCCCTGGCAGCGAAGATTCTGCTAACAGTGGATACAGACAGACTCTGTCCCAACTCTGTTGCGAATACACATGTATGCTCTAAGGCGATACCATATCATAGCTTAGAAGATTAGCCTACTAGATTCGTCAACGTGCGAACTATTCTCGGATGGTCCCTGCAATTTATTGACGTAAATCTCTTGATTCTACGTTACATGCTCGCTGATCACGGCTAAAATAACATTTCTTACAGATGACTCGATTCCTAAATCACTCATGTCCTTCATACAATTACTTATAAGCCAAAGTTTTACGTAGCTCCATAACAAGTATTAATTCACTGGCATTTACATTGACTATCTTAATGGCTCTCAAATACAACCATGTAGAATATAGCATAATAAAACATTTATCTATCATTTCAATGACACTGAAAAACTCTCTTTATCTCGATATTTATCTATCTTTCTCACTTTTCGCAATAACACAGTAGTTTTTACCATAGATATGACACACTTTGCACGTTCAATAGGCATGAATATGCCGATTTATATATTTATTATTGTTACCGACCCCAAATTATATTATAATTATTATTATTATTAGTTAACGTTACCGTTACTTTCATCAACATCTTACGCCTAAATGGTCGTAAGCTTGTCATCCTCAAAGCGATATATTTATAAAAAATACGAGGGGATGTGAACTCGTACACAAATGACTGTTAATTCTTAATATTTGAGGAAATGATTTGATGTATGGTGAGCTATTAAATCATATCAACATATTGGAATGGTACTCATATTCATTCTTGCTGGATTAGTCCAACACGACAGCAGTTCGCCCACCATCATGATTGCCTTAAGCCATCATTACACTTTCCATACGATCCATTGCATAGGATTTGCACATGGTAATTATATCTTGCATTATTAGCATTTTACACTTGTTAAACAACACACATTCTTTTAACATATAAACATAAACACTTTTATGATCACTGTAACATAACTTTATACACAATTTTCACACGGATCTTTGCTTGGAATCCCACTATTGCCTGACTTCAGAGATGCGATGCAGCTAAATCTTGACAACCGCCTGTCTCCTTCGAAAGTCTATCTCGCGTGTGTGTGCTCATCTCCCGTCTGCTACAGCTTCTATCTTCTCTACTGCAAAGTTGCTCAAACATAAATCACAAATACTTGTGATGCATTCCAGGTTCCCGTAAAACTGTAGTGTTCATTACAATTTTATGTGGTATTTTACCTATTATGACACTCCCTGTGGATAGGTTCATTGTCTGTAAACAACATTCTAAAATATCTCTACGCTGTACTGCTTATTTATTCGCTGTACTGCTTATACGTCTGTTGTAGACTAATTATCATATAATGCAGAATTACTTTTATTATGCTGCACGATGCGCCTTTTATTGTTCATTACTACACTACTGAAAGTCAATACTTATAAATTTCGCGCACTATCCTGCGTGGTCGAGCAGCATCTCGTTCCACGAGTTGAGTCAAGAAGAACTGGCTGTCTCCTACAGCTTCCCCCATATAAAGCTTCGTGACAAAAAGTAGTTCACAGGATTTCCAGCAGCGACTCTCTTCTTAAATAACGCGTTCTCTGTCAAAGTGAAGAGTGATTCTTACTCGCCTATTCATGGTGGTTCCAAATTCACTTGCGTGCTGGCAATTGCTTCGTCCAATTAATTAGAATTAATTGCTTTCTTCCATGGCGTTATAACTTCGGTTATTCCCCTGCTGCTACATGCCAAATCCTAGCTCTGCCGCGGATTCGGTCTGTGCACAAGCTCCTTTTTAGATGCAGGCTTTAATTTAGGTGTGTGGACACTCCCAAATTACCTTTCCTAGAATATATGCATCTGGATGTAAGTTTCATCTCAATTCATTGCTCCATTTGGCCGTAATTAATTAATATCTGTGTGTGACCACCCCCACTCTGCCTCTTCTTCTTGTGAGACTGGGGTTCCCATCGCCATCAATCTCAATTCGTTCCCCCTGTCCCTCCGATAAGTAGTTCGCTGGCATCGACTCGTAACGCCCCTTTGCTAGCTGCGATTAGTCAACTGTCAAGCAGCTCCGTTTTCTCCAGCTCTTAGTAGCTTATATGTATACTGGCTTGAATTTTCTACAATATTCCAACATTTATGCTATAATATTCTCGTTCTGGACGTGAAATCATGCTGTTATAATTATATACTGTTATAACTCATTGCTTTTTGGGTTCACTGTGGCTGTTCCCCCTCAGATATCAATGGTTCGATTCTCAGCAGAATCATGGGCCTAGTCTTTCTTTTATAAAGACCCCGGTTCGATGCTAGTCAGCATTGTCCATTTGGGCACAGTATACTGGGTGCGTTTTTTAGCACGCTCAATTTATAGTAGGTACGATTAGTAGACGCGTTTGATACTGGGCGCGTTTTATACTGATTATGATTTATACTGAGCGCGATTTTTACTAGAAGTAATTTTTACCAAATATAATTGATAGCAGGCGCTATTCATACTCAACGCAATTGATAGTTGGCGTAATTGATAGCAGGCGCAATTGGTAGAAGGTGTAATTGACAGTAGGCGCAATTGGTAGTAGGCGCGATTGGTAGTAGGCGCAATTGACAGTAGGCGCGATTGGTAGTGGACGTAATTGATAGTAGGCGCAATTGACAGTAGGCGCGATTGATAGTAGTCGCGATTAGTAGTAGGCGCAATTATTAGTAGGCCCAATTAATAGTAGGCGCGATTGGTAGTAGACGCAATTGGTAGTAGGCACAATTGATAGTAGGCGCAATTGACAATAGGCGTGATTGGTAGTGGGCGTAATTTATATTAAGCGCTATTGATAGAAGGTGTAATTGACAGTAGGCGCAATTGGTAATAGGCGTGATTGGTAGTAGGTGCAATTGATAGTAGGCGCAATTGACAGTAGGCGCAATTGGTAGTAGATTTTTAACTTTTGAATGTATTATGATATTTTTTTACTAGAGAGAGAGACAGTACCGGTTGTGTTTAAACGAGCATGTAGCCGACCACGGTGGCCATGTCCAATGGATGAATCGATATTTTGTGAAGCATTGATTGAAGAGGGTCATGCGGCGAATTGTTTTATGAATATTTTTTATGATTTTTCCTATGATGCATGCATTTATTTAAATACCCCAAAACGACAAGGTTTTTGAGATTTTATAAACTAAAAATGGGATTTGGACACATAAGGTGTCCTAGAACTTGACATGACGCTTTCATTTTATGGCTTATGAATTATCCCAAACAGATTGGAAACAGCAAGGTCATGGAATTTTGTTTCTCCTGATATATTGCAAACCCATAATGTTAGATGTTTATGGTGAGTGATGAAACATAGCTAGGTAGAGAAAGAATTATTGTAGGCTACACGTATGGTGACTGACGAGTCCTTGACCATTGAAACTTGTTTTTAAACCTGACCGCAGTACAGAGGGAGTATAGGTTTCAGGCATGACATGACAAACGGTGTGAACGAAATCCAATTTATAGATTCAAGAATTAAGAGTAGCTAAGAAAACAAGATGCTGACTACACTGAACCAAACCGAACCAATACAATCCTTTTTGGATGTCTAATGTTACTTGCTAACCATTTTGTGCTGCAGTGGCAAGCACTTTTGGCTCTTGCACTAGAGGTCTTCCATGCAGGAAATGGCTGCTGCCCCGTCGAAATAGCCATTTCCTTTATTCACCATGGACAGTCATAGCCTCATTGTAAGACACGCCCAGCGCTACCGGCTCTCTGTCTACAAACACTCTTTTATAAAAAAAAACAGGTAAAAAAATTTCAACATGCATAGTTCTTTTTGTCCTAGAGACTTGACATTTATTTTCTTGGTAGAGGGGGTAGGGACCTTTTGTTTACAACAAACACACTTATTTGTAAACTTGTTCGTTTCCAAAATAGTAAGAATTCAAAATTTAAGTATTTTCAAAAAATCTCAAAAAATACTAAGTTTTTTAATTAAAAAAAATAAAGGTCATAGAGACCATTCGTTTCAACTATTGGACAACGTTCTATCAAGTTTGATTTTCAAACTATCACCTACTTTCAAAAATATTTTTTTTTTAATTTAAAAAATTTAATACATGGTCCAGTGCAAAGCGCTCGAGTCCAACGACATCTTATTTGTTAAAATGCGACCATCCATTCGCCAATTTTCGCCAATGTTTGCGAGAAAGTAGGCTATCATTCCCCACCCCCTCCTACACCCTTGAAACTTGCTTCCCACATAGAGGGCATACCCAACTTTCATTAACGTCAAACAAACTTTTCCCCAAAATTCACCGTTTCCAAAATAATCAAAAATCCCAAACCAAGAATTTTCAAAAACATTTTTTAAAAATACCAACACACATTCTTAGCAAAGAGAATGTCATCTCCAGCACCAACAATATCTCATTCGTTAAAATCCGACCATCCATTCGTCATTTTTCGCCAATGTTCGCGAGAAAGTAGGCTATCAGTTTTTCTCCTCCTACACCCTTGAAACTTGCTGCCCACCTAGAGGGCATACCCACCGCTCATTAACGTCAAACAAACTTTTTACAACATTCACCGTTTCCAAAATAATAAAAATCCATAAACAAGAATTTTTATTTTTTTAAATACCAACACACATTCTTAGCAAACAGCATGCCATCCCAATGCCAACAATAGCTCATTCGCTAAAATCCACCCAACCATTCGCCAATCATCGCCAATGTTCGCGAGAAACTAGGCTATCATTTGTTTCCCTCATACACCCTTGAAACTTGCCGTCCTCCTAGACGGTATAGCCACCTTACATTAACGTCAAACAAACCTTTCTCCAAAATTCACCGTTTCCAAAATAGCGGCAATCCAAAAACACACATTTTCAAAATATGTTTTTACAAATACCAACACACATGCTTAGCAAAGAGGACGTGATCCCAACGCCAACAACACCTCGTTCGTTAAAATCCGATCATGCGTTCTGGAGATATCGCCAATGTTTATATGAAAGTAGGGGGAGTCTTAGAACTCTCTGTACCCCACTACTACCAGTTTTTACCCTAGAGACTTGAAATTTATTTTGGGAGTAGAAGGGGTAGGGACCATTCATTTACGTCAAACAAACTTTTTTGTGAAATTCCCAGTTTCCAAAATATAGGAATTTCAAAATTGGACTGTTTTCAAAAAACATCAAAAATAATAAAGTTTTATTATAAAATATAAAGGACATAAAAACCATTGATTTGAATCTTGGCACAACGTTCTATCATGTTTGGTTTTCAAACTATCACCTACTTTCAAAAACAAACATTTTCTAAAAATATTTAAAAAATATAACGAGTGGTCCATAGGAAAGCCCCCGTCAGCTCGAGTCCAACGACACCTCATTCGTGAATCTACGACCACGGGTTCGGGAGTTATCTGCTCGCATTGGGAGTAGTGTGTGGGGGGGGGGGGGGGCAGAACCCCTCGCTCTCCCCTACTCATGTATATTGTGTTTGATCAACTTGTATTTTTGGGATGCCTGTACTAGTGTGTAGGCTTAGGATTGAGACGGAATTTGCTGTGCCCGTAAGTTAGGAACCATCTCAGCACGTTTCTGGAGTGGAAGTGCGAAACCGCGAAAATCACTTTTGTATAGCTAAGGAAAAAAACAAATCGCTGGTACTACAGCCTATACGGGCTTAGGCCTTCTAAGTGACCGCTGCCCAGCCAATTGGCCATTGGGATGACGCGGGGTTTGCGCATCGGATGCCCTCGGACGTTAATCTTGGTTTTCGTGACCGGGGCGCAACCTCACGGTCAGACAGCTGCTCAATTGTCCTCACGAGGCTGAGTGCACCCTGTTCCAGTACTCGAGGTTGGTGACTAGTACCACTACTGCTACTTCATTAGGTAGCTCATAAATGTTCGTGTGCTTTTTTCTTCTTCTCTTTTTCTTAGTCGTTTACCCTCCAGGTTGGTGGAACCCATGGACTCAGCGAGGGAACTCACCACTACCGCCTCTGCGGGCAGTGTCCTAGAGCTGGGAACATCGAATCGGAGTGGATACAACTGGTGAGGTGCGATTGGCACCTCGCCCAGGCGGGCTCACCTGCAAAGCGAACAGGGGCCTCATGAGGGAAGGTAATGGCTGGTCAGGATGGATAGGCAAGGAAGAGGGGAGGAGGCGGCCGTGGCCTTGAAGAAGGTTCTGTACCCGATAATCCGGAAAGGATCCTGTTGGAATATCCGTTGCCCCCGCTGGATTGCCTATTTCTCATTGCTCCGGCAAATACAACATTAGAAATCGCTTCCAACATGGTCTTTAGGGATTTACAGACAGCAGTTACCAGAATATTGTGGATCAACAACCAACTACACGGGGCACTCACCTTTACTTACCTCGGGGACTGGGACTTCAGCTTCGCCTACACTACATCCACAATATTCTGCTCCTAATATTTAAAATGAATCACACTCCAACAACAATGGAAAACAATCTGAACAAATTTATTAACAAAAAGGGAAACTAATCTACTATAAATAAATAATAATAAATCAATTTAACAATTAACATTAAAATTAAAAACTCGCAAACATTCACACCTCCTTTCAACTCTACATCTTACTACCACGCTGTATTAAAAATTATGAGTATAAATCTTGGCTTGTTCTAAAACCACACTGCGTAAAAATAAAAACGTTTAGTGAAGCCTCTTAATGGCATTCCATACACATATTTTCATTCACAAGCCTGCGTAGTATAACGCACGTGCCGTGGCTTTGTTTCATCAATGAAATATTGCCACCACACCGAACTCAAAACTGGTTTATACAATAAATAGAAGGCTCTGAGTCTACACCTGTTATATTATATCATCGCTCTCCACTACTAACGGTGAATCATTCTCGCTAGCCCACAGAGGCTGCTTATGTGCATTTATAAAACACGTAAAAATTAACATTTTGTTCTAACAAAAGTTCATATAAATGCTCTGTTTCTTAACCAATCATTCTAAAAATTTTATACACTCTTTCAATCGCACTCCGTTATTTTTCTAGACCAATACGGTTCCACATAGGCTCTTAACAATGAATAATCATTCACACCAAAAACATCCGCTCATAAACACACACTGTTCCAAAACAATTGAATAATAACTCCTACTAAATTATTTAACTAATTATTCATTTCCACAAAAATTATTTACATGTAATATGTTTATAATAATATCCATTATCTAGTGTTGCTAACGCAACACTTTCGAGATTCTAACTTCTCGGTTACTATATAATTCTTAACTAAATATATACACTGGTCTTTCACATAACCCTTCTCTAACGTTCTGTAGTTTTAATATACTGTATACACATCGTCTTATATAGGTTTCATTACATTATCGGTATAATACAGTCGACTAATTAAGGTAAACTGTACGTAATTACATACATTCGGGTTTAATAAAATTTAATAATTGTATTATAGACGTGAGTAGACAATCTTTCTCAAGTTGTATTTCCGCTGAAACCCTCCTGTTAACGCAGCTAAATCGTTAATTCACAAGAACTGGACTACTTGTATACAACGGCTCTTATCATGATACATGCCTTTTTTAAATCAAAGAACAACAATACTTTGACTTCCTTAACATGCGGAATTCCCTCGCACGAGCACTCCATAGCTCAACAAAACCTCATTTAACAGTATATATGGCATAAACAATTATCATCTACTATGTTAAACAATAACCAAAAGGGATTAATTGTTATTAACATATCTTATGTAGGAACTTCTCTCAAATAATGGCATGACCCTCAGTATCGTTGCACATGACTACTGGACTACAATTATACATACGTAAGTTCTTCAAACGAAACTACCAATTGTAGTGAACGATATTAGACAGTCGTGATTAACCTCCTAAAGTTTACTCCACAACAAGATAATTAACTGTTAACTCGTCTGTCGCAAATACATGTAATAAAATAATACTCCTGTTTCATCTCACTTGTCAAGCTATAAATTGCTTATCGTTGTAATATCATGTCGACAAAATGACGTGATGTTACACAGATAGAATAAAATAACACACATGTTATTTATAGTGTCAGATAGTATTCAATCCTAACCGGGATAAACTAGCTTTGAATTCCTAGCCACAGATTTGAATAATCTTCTTTCAAAAGGTATTTCCTCTAACATATTAAATGAACAAAGCTCTTAGCTTTACCAATAATAAGAAAGGTTTGTCAATGTCATAATGTTTTTCCACTATACACAAATAATGTTCATAGAGATAAAGACTTCGGTCTTAACAAACGACTAGTATTTCTTAGATCGTCGATAGTTTATGTACAGTAATGATATAATAATATCATTCGATGTTTCTTCTTTTCTTGAAGTTATATGTTGTTACATAAAGTGCTCAAATTAAATATAATGAGAATTTAATTTGAAGCTATGACACAATGTCATAATACTTGGTTTAAATGAAATTATAAAATTCGAGAGTCAAAACGACTAGTCTCCTATGAGGCAATATGAATCCTCAAACAAAATTTTTAATGTCAGTTCCACAACTGACCCGTAGAATAAAATTGAAAAATAGATGAAATGCATTCATCTTCTAAATAATCTTGCAGCATAAAAATCTCAACACACATCTGAAGTGTAAAATACATAAAAGCACTGAAATACATAAAATGTGAAAATATAGAAATATGGAATAAGATCGCCGAAAATATGGAATAAGTTCGCCGAAAATATGGAATAAGATCGCCGGCTCAGAATGTTACCAATCAAGCTCTATATAACAATGAGATACACTAATACCTTATTTGGACGAAAACTTGAAAATCAATGTAAGTATTGCCACAATACTTTAGATGTTTCCTCAGTACAAGACACTGATATGGATCTGCATTCGAACCTCGGATCTGCGACCTCAGAGATAAGAAAATTCCCTCTCTGGAATTCACCAACATTCGCCTGGGCTCGAACGACATCCTTCTGGCAAATTCATCTGGGTTGCTGGTCTACCTCTCCCTAGCATCTTGACAAATCTCTTCTGTAAAGTCTTCATTCTCCGTCGTAAATATGTATCAGCTCACGGCGTTCTTAAGTTAACAGGCGGGAACGGTACCCCCACTCTGCCACCGGTGAGTGACGTCAGGGGCCTCAGCTGGGCGGCCGACAGCGCGCTAGTCATAGGGCAGAGAGGTGCATTCATGTAATTAAATCGGTTTTGTTTACAGAAGAAATTGGGATGGACTTCCGAATTTCACCACTGTCCTACCTTAGTGATCGATGATTTGTTTGAGACGTTTCCCGCTGTCACTACGGGCGATTAAAGTAAATGACTGCGATACAAGTCAGCCCAGAGCGGTATACAAAAGGAGCATGCTGGAAACTGTTTGATTGCATTACAAGTAGGCGGTTTTTGTATCTTCTACAGAACACAATAATTAGTTGAATATATTTAAGTGAGCATATCATATCTGTTTATGTACTTTAACAAACAAGCAGATATTTTATTACTCATTGGTTTTGTCCAACCACTAATGAATGTCACTTGACAGCATACAGGTAACAGTATGTGGAAAGGAATTTGCATCCCTTCCTGAAGCTTTCAAGCAGAACAATGACATCCTCAAACAGCTTGGCGTCACCGATAACAAAGCACAAGGAATCTGCTTACGTGTACTAAAAGATTCTCTTCACATACGGTACTTCCTAACTACACACATCAAAAAAAGTTTTGCATCACCTCGTTTCCAAGAGTTCCGGAACCGTTAAATACAAAGGGAATAGAGATCAACACAAACAACATTTCAGCTCGTTTTATTGCTCATGAGACCCACACATTGCATGTTGTACCATCATACAGCTAGACTTTCAGCATTTGTGGTCCAGATTGCAGTACACACCACTACCTCTAATACCCAGTAGCACGTCCTCTTGCATTGATGCATGCCTGTATTCGCCGTGGCATACTATCCACAAGTTCATCAAGACACTGTTGGTCCAAATTGTCCCACTCCTCAACGACAATTCGGCGTAAATCTCTCAGAGTGGTTGGTGGGTCAAGACGTCCATAAACAGCCCTTTTCAACATATCCCAGGCATGTTCGATAGGGTTCATGTCTGGCGAACATGCTGGCCACTGTAGTCGAGCGATGTCGTTATCTTGAAGGAACGCATTCACAAGATGTGCACGATGAGGTCGAGAATTGTCGTCCATGAAGACAAATGCCTCTCCAATATTCTGCCGATATGGTTGCACTATGGTCGGAGGATGTCATTCAGGTATCGTAAAGCCGTTTCGGAGCCTTCCATGACCACCAGTGGCGTACGTCGGCCCCACATAATGCCACCCCAAAACATCAGGGAACCACCACCTTGCTGCACTCGCTGGACAGTGTGTCTAAGACGTTCAGCCTGACCAGGGTGCCTCCAAACACGTCTCCGACGATTGTCTGGTTGAAGGCATATGCGACACTCATCGGTGAAGAGAACGTGATGCCAATTCCGTGGGGTCCATTCAGCATGTTGTTGGGCCCATCTGTACCGCGCTGCATGGTGTCGGGGTTGCAAAGCTGGACCTCGCCATGGACGTCGGGAGTGAAGTTGCGCATCATGCAGCCTATTGCGCACAGTTTGAGTTGAAACACGACGTCCTGTGGCTGAACGAAACGCATTATTCAACATGGTGGCATTGCTGTCAGGGTTCCTCCGAGCGGCAATCCGTAAGTAGCGGTCATCCACTACAGTAGTAGCCCTTGGGCGGCCTGAGCGAGGCCTGTCATCGACAGTTCCAGTATCTCTGTACCTCCTCCATGTCCGAACAACATCGCTTTGGTTCACTCTGAGACGCCTGGAAACTTCCCTTGTTGAGAGCCCTTCTTGACACAAAGTAACAATGCGGACGCGATCGAACTGCGGTATTGACCTTCTAGGCATGGTAGAACTACAGACAACATGAGCAGCGTACCTTCGTCCTGGTGGAATGACTGGAACTGATCGGCTGTCGTACCCCCTCCGTCTAATAGGCCCTGCTCATGCATGGTTGTTTACATCTTTGAGCAGTTTTAGTGACATCTATGAACAGTCAAAGGGACTGTATCTTGGATACAATATACACAGTCAACGTCTATATGCCGGAGATCTGGGAACCGAGGTGATGCAAAACTTTTTTTGATGTGTGTATATTCTGGCAGGAAGAAACCCGGGAAACTGGAGCTGGAGATGATTATAGTGATGATGAGAGCGAATTATTAAAGACTAGCTGGTTTTATTATCTTACAATACAAAATGTGTGACATTTTCGTTAATAAACATGCCTGCTTGAAGAAAACTCGACTCATCACTCTCCTTTTTAGTGTTCTTGATTACACTGGAGGAAACGTACTAATCGAAATAAAGTAAATTTCAGAATATGGCTCCACACACACACACACACACACACACACGCGCGCGCGCGCGCGCGCCCGCGCGAAAATAATAATGTTTATCTAATAAATCTGCACAGAATATTCATTTTATGTCTACTTTGTGTTTTAATCACTTTAAAGTGTTCAATTTTCTTTTTATTTTCGGGGCCTTTTCTAAAGAAACTTTATCACATCTTGCTTTCTTGTAATTAGACAGGATAATGTTACAAAGTATACAAATAATACGATCAGTAATTTTCATAATCGGAGTACCACACACACATGTACTCTCCAACATTTTTCTCAGGTCCACGTCTTCGTTGACAACAAGTTTGATTAAAGAACGTAAAATTGAATAATGCCTTTTACATCGCTTTAGAAACTTCGTTTCGTATTTGCTCTATACCATAACTTGCATCGAACGAAATGCATATTTTCCTATGCTGATTACTGTACTTGATGGTACAGTCAAACCACCCCTGTTTATCTCCTCAAAGTAAGTATCCTCCCTATTTTCACCAATTATGAGATCTCTGCAGTTTTTGCATTCTATTTTGGCCGCTGTCTTAAAACTTGCGTAGCCACACACAAATAGCAGAGCAGAAGCGTCAACATCACTGTTTACCATACATTCCTGAATTATCGATGGTATGTCGTCACGAAGAATACAATCCAGTTCGTCTTCGGTTTTAAATTCTTCATCACACACTTTTAAATTGTCCACATTGAGAGCAATTTGGCCGTAACGAGCAGATCTGATTCCTAAAACACTTTTTGCTCTGATCTTTCTTTCCGAGTCCATTATTTCCCTGACACTAACGGAGTAGTTTCCACCGCTCATTTGACGGTATACACTGAAGCGTTTTTCAAGTCTATCGGTTTGAAGTTTCCCTGGTAGGACATATTCCACTGAGAGGTGCAGCAACGCGAATTTTATGATTGAGATTAGTGTCTTTGTGGTATGGATCAATGCTTTTTCTGTGTCATTGCTTAGACTGCCACCATGATATTGTTGTCCTATTTTCAGCCAGGCACCCCCATCATATTATTTCTACAAACGCCACTTATTTTACTCTTTGTATTTACGATTCCCCACCATTTCCAAATTATTGTAATGAAAGCTGCAGTCTCATTAAACCCTTTAGCAGCAAGTGCTGCGCGTGTACTTTCATGGAAAATGTTTACGACCAACATAACATTCTGCCTTTCCAAGTTGGTAGGATATAAAGTTCTGTAATTTAGTTTAAAGGCCTTCTTCAGAATGTAGTTTGATTCTTCTCTGTACACGGAGCGCAAGTCACTAAATTGTGCTCTCAGAGGTGATTTCTCTTCATTGCTATCCTGTACGTCAAATGGTGGAAATATGAAGGTGCTGTCGTTCTGATTAAGCCAGTTATTTCTAATATTTTTAAACAGATGTACGGTATCATACATATAGTACACGGGGTGATCAATATCTGGCAATGGAAGAAGAGAACTACCTTCTGAGTCCCTACTTAGAATTGAAAACATATTCTGGTTCAGTCTATTGTTGTCTGAAATTACACAGAGGAATTTGAAACCACACTCCTAAAGCAAAGCAATATACTCTTTTGTCATACCCGCGAGTTCCTGTCCAGAGAGATGTTTCACCGGATTCAAGGAAATTACATGTTCTAAAGACGAAAAAGCTCCAGTTATCATGAACACTTGCACAGTTTTTGCTTCACTTAACTGTTCTTGGTTTTCAGCAAATCCAGTTATGTTTCCCGACCTGTAGGAAATTTCTTCTTTAACATATATTTCATCAAGTTGCAATTACCCACTTATCATCACACTTTTCAGCGTCTTTTTACAAGAAATGAACGTTTTCGTTAAAATTACCCGGAGCTACATTTAGGGAAGAAGTCAATCTTTGTAAATGTTTAGAATGAGGAAGGGATAGAAATTTGTTCTGCCTGATAGTATCATAACACTTCGCGGATTGCATGTACAATATGTAAGAGCAAAGTATCATGTTGGGAGAATACCTTTTTTTGTTCTTAAATATGAGAGAGAATTGCTCGGATAAAAAATTAACTTGCTGAGAAATTCCCTCTTCTCCACTATCCAATAAAGTTTCTTGAATGACATCCAGCAATTTTAAGACATTGGCTACGTAATTTTCCAAGTTGGTTTGGAATCTCTTCTCAGTAAGATATTGTAACAAACTGAACAGTGTTCTCCAACTTTTCACAGCTATTTCACTTCCCAACACTGAAGAAAGTTCTGTAGAAGACAATTGCAAATTGTTATAGAAAGCCGAAACAAGTAAATGATTATCTACATTAATATAAAAATCAAAAGTCATAGACTCAAAATTGATTCTATATATAACCACTCTATCGTCAAAAATATTGAAATTAATAGCTGAGTGCCCTTTCACTTTAGTGCTATTATCTGCTAATCGTTTCTCCAGAGAATTGCATAAACTCTCGAAACTGATTATAACATCGTCACATTCTGTAGCAGCAACAGCACTTTCTTGAGCAAGTTTCTTCCTCACTTCGATTTCTCTTCTCCTCTCTTCTGGATGTTTCCGCTTAATTTCACTTTCTTTCGTCAAGTATTTCGGCAAACCTTCAAAAATAGTAGGACAAGAACCTTTAACTAGCTTAGGATGATCGTATGTATACACTTGTTTCTGTCCATTAGAATCACAGTATTCATTCTGTAAAATAATGCAGTCCGGTTGAAAATGTTTAATGCACACAACACTGTTTACCGAAGGTGTCCAGTCTTTCCTAGGGATGCTTCTCAGCCATTTATTTCTCAAGTTTACTTCCTTGGGAAAAGAGAAACAGTTCACGTAGGCGGTTTCAACTCCACGAACCTGAAAATTACTCCTACATCCTGGTACACAGCACCTTCGTGGCATTGTATATGCATTAAAAATATATCACGTGTGGCACGGGTATATTTATCGCTGGACAACAGGAAAAGCAATATATTGTGAATTGTCACCCTCGAAACATGAATCAATGACCACATCACAGCGCGCCAACAAGACTGAGCATCTGTTTGCTGTGGGGAGTAAGACCCATGACGTCACAGCCCCGCCGGCAGTGTTCCCGCCTGTAACTTAAGAACGCCGTGATCAGCTTCACCATTGGAATATAATTATGGAAATATTCATATAAATAGTGAATGAAATGTTTCCATTGCCAATTGATGTTATATTAGTGTTCGTAGACTGACGAAAATGCACTACGTCTGTATTCAAGAAAACGTTGCCTAACGAAGCTCCATCGTTGTATCTTAACTCCTGTTATCGAATATGTCTCTGGTGCATGACTATCTAGTTCATCATATCAACAATGTTAATTATGCTGAATGATAAGGTTTGAAGAATAATAATAGTCATTCTGTTAATGTTTATGTGCTGCGCCAATATTAAAAGTTCTCCGCCACTGTTCACTTGAACTGCGCTCGCCAACTTCAGCTTTATTTCCAACACATTTGGAAATCTAACTTAACAGGCTGATATTGTCGAACCGGTGAATATTAAAGTGCTCGACTTTTCACAATATATAGTAGGCGTCCTGTTCTTTATGTATATATGCTTATTTAACTTCAGATCTCAATTATAAATGAGATATAAATAATACAAAATTCCTCGCAACTTCACGTAGAATGGAAGTGCGGTGATCTCATACGCTCCACCTAGCTATCCTCGCGTCTCCACAAGTCGACAGTCGTCGCACTCGGACTAAGCTTTGGGATCTCCGTTAACCCAGTAAAAACACTTCCTCACTCTTCAAAGTCTGCTGGAATAAGAACCTCGATCCTTGGATCTCCCTCTCCAAGTCGAATTTTTGGCGGCCATATCAATCCCCCACCATAATTTTTGCGCGTAGATTACCAATGCTTATTACTGCGTACATTAACCGATCTGTGGTTTTTAAAGTATCAGACATAAGTTCTCTTAATATCCTCTTCATTACCAAATAAGAAAATCTTCCTCCAAGGGCCTAAATGCATAATTTCATCATGTTGTGTAATTAAAGTTGATCCCGTCTTCAATAAGACCTATTCTCTTTGGCTCTGGGCCGGGATCCAATAGCATAATTTATAACAATATTTATAATATTAATTTCCAAACTCGCTGTTGCTATGCTAAGAATAGCCTTCTAGAAGCGTCCATTGTGCAACATATCACGTGATCGGGCTCTCACACAGTCTCGAGCTTGTAACACGACCCTCTTGTGTCACACTTCCAGAAATTATATCTGCTAGTTAAATTTTATCATGGGGACGGAAAATATTCTCATTTTGTCCCTAAATAATTCAATTTACGGGGGAAGTACTGCCCCCGGAAATTGAATTATATTGAGACCACGATGACTGTATTGGCAAATATGAGTAAAGTTATGGATGTCATAGTTATGACGTGGATATTCATGACGTAGGCACGGATGACGCAGATTTCATGCAAGTAGGCTGATTGAGCTGAGATTCTTGGTGACGTCATGATTTTGTTCGAGAAAGATCCGAGATTTACGACGCAGTCGCAGGAAACAAGGTATTGTGCTAAGGAAGAAGCTACGCTATTGGAGGAGAGACTCGAACCAATGAACGATAGTTTGGAAGGAAGACGGAGATTGCTGAAACTACGATTTTTGATTACTTTTGGCATGCAGATTTGTGGAAATCTATTTTCAGTTATGGCATTGATTTGGAATTTTGAAGAAATTAATTTGAGTTTTTGAAATTTGAAAATCCGTCAAGTATAGCCAAAGTTAAAACTTCTAGCAATGACGCAGCAACAGGCTATGGAAGGGATGGATACGCCCCTTAAGAAGTTGATAAAAGGTCGTGCACAGGATAGAGGAGCTCTCATATCTCTCAGATCTCAGCTCTCATATCTCTCATACCGCTGATACCGTATATATATTTCAGATGTCATAGTTATTTTCAAGTGATTCAGAGAAGTAAGTTGACTTTAGCGTGGTTAAAGCCCGGCGCATCGAACGAACACGGAGCAGTTCCATTTTACGCTGCTCGAAACTAGGTGAAGTTGAAACGCTCACATTAACGTTTCCACCAGTTAAGATATCAAGCGCTAACTTCGGCCTGTATTATAGTTCTATTGGGCAGTACAACATTGAGGTGTGTAGAAGATTTGAACAATTTCACAGTTATACTTCGAAAGATATTGAAACTTTAAGGCTGCCAACAAAAGTGATTTTCTCGCCACATGAGAAACACTTTTAAAATTCCACATTATACACTACGACTGACACGTGGAGTGCAACAGTGATATTGGAGAATACGTTTGGTATTACAACGATACATTCGACTATGGAACATTATAATCTTGCAGTGCTTTCAATGATTATAACAGTAGTTGAGATGGAAGGCTAAGGCTTTAATGCAAATGGGACATATATCGATTGAGTGAAATAACAGCATGGAACTTCGTTAATCGTCTTTCTACAAAAGCGAGCATGTAGTGAACATCCAACTACACTCATGCATCGTGAATCCATCGCTGAATTATACCAGATAACAGTGGAAATATTTTCATACTCCACAACTATGAATATTTCTGCGGAAATAACTACAATAAACTTCATGGCGAATTCCTGCAAGAACTTCAGGGAACTTTCAAGAGAGGCCAGGGTTGTCCCGGCGCACAAAGAAGAGTTTTGCCAGAAGGATGTTTTTCGTATCCACGGAGCAGTGCAATTTCGGAGGAGGAAGCAGTTCGATTCTCCGAGGACGCTGATTCCAGGTTCGAGGACGGAGCACATCTTTACGCTGGTGAAATGGAACCAACAGCAGTTTTCTTTGAAAACTTTCCTCTAGAACTTCAATCAACAGATAAGGTAGTCGTGAACGTTTCTTGTATTATTTGAGTCTTGTAGCGATATCTGAGCAACCATTCTTCCCATATTTTCTGTTCTATATTTTGCCCCATTTTCTTGATTGATATTTCTTTACTCAGTACACTTCGATGTTTTATGCCTTTTTCTTCGATTTGTTGAGACATTGTTATGTCATTGGCATACTTAAATAATTTTGGATCAGTTGAGACTGATAATTTAGATTCTTTCAGTAATTTGCATATTTTTGTAGTCACGATTTGACGGTAAAGTTAATGATTTGCTATGGCAGATTTGAATTCAGACAGCGTGTCATTTTATTAAAGTAATTCTATTAAGTAAATTACTTTGACCAATTTTCTGTCATCATCAAGAAAGAAGAATAATTAAATGATTTTAGAGCGTTAAAATCTATTACGATATCGACGATCTTTGAAATACTAGTCGTCTTATGAACATGATTGCAACATAGACATTTACCATTGCATTATAGACAATTTTATGAAATATGAAATTTAATTACGATTTATTGAATACACTATAGTAATGAACATTTGATAGGAGTTTTTCTCAATTATAGATTGGAACAATAATGTTTGCATTCCACAATCTAATTGTATTCTATTCGACTATTCATACAGTTTAGATGAACTCTGATTGAAGATAGTATTTTTATACTGCGTTACTTTGAAGATATTAATCTCAATTTTGATAGACCAGGGAGGAGTGTCTAATCGTATTTGCTATAAAATTTATTTGTGATTGGCAAATTTTTACTTCATATCGATTCATGAATGAAACCCACGAAGGTTAAATAATAACAGTCATTATTACAATTGATGAATATAAGAATTTTTAAAGAGGAACAATGGATGTATAATCGTTAGTTCAGTGGACGTGTAAAAGTCGCTGTTGAATAATGCCCTTGAATAATGAAGGAGGTTCCCACAATAATTAATGAAGTTGATGAATTTATAAGTGGAGGATTTTTGTGTGTAGTTTGGAAGATTTTTATGCCATATATATGAAGATATATGATGAATTTTGGGCCAATTGTTGTGTAATTTTGTGCGTCTTGAGCGAAGTATTTTCCCGCTGATTGTATTGTTCTTGTTCTTTGAAAGATTATTCATATGAAGATACTGTTAAAATTAACAAGAGTGTTAAATAATTTGAGATAAAGATTTTGAATGGAGGTTACCGTCACAAATATTAATAATAATTATTAAACCTTATTAAACCTGAATTTGACAGTTAAATATAACTAACCTTCATTGGTCGATTATATCATCACGATTTGAGTAATTATCAACCGGATAAACGTGTGGTTTAATGTATTTCTTGTATAAATAATATAAACAATTAATATTGTAAAATAATTTTGTAAATATCCTTGTTAAATAATTTGAAATGATAGTGATTAATAGAGGCGTGTATAAAATTTTCAATTGTCATTTGACATTGTTATAAATAATTAATGAACTTTTGTTATTAACATTTAGAGTTTTGTTTTTTTATACTCTAAATAACGCTAATTAAACAAGTGGTTTGAACAATTAATCATGATTTGGGATTGTTGGAGTAATCCACTGGTGTTTGAATGAAGCATGTAAGACATTTGCGTGATAATATTTCAGTTGAGATGTGAACATTTACGTGTTTGAAAAAGGAGAGCCAAGCTCTGTGGTAACACGCTTATGCTAGGGTTGAACGAACGGGAGTCCGCTTTGACGATGCAGGTGCATTGCAGCTGGCCCGGACAACTGTGTTACAGAGGCCAAGGACGTTCCATAATAGCCTTGTGGCTATAAATAAAATGTGAAGTATATAAACACGCAAAACAATTGATATATGTGTCTCATCCCAAATCCCGTTTCCATTCCCAATGCATTATTATTTTTACGTTGCTATGAGCTTGAGAAAGCTGAAACACTATATGTAGAGAATACAGGTCCTACAGGAGGACATGGTTATGTGGTCGATGGCTTCTGATTGCCACGTGGATTTTGTTGTTTTATTTTTGTTAAAATCATTCTTTATGTGAAATAAATTATTGTGCAGTTTAAAGTTTCTCGTCTTCGTTCTGGTTCATTTTAAATATCATGGTGGAGGTTATTGTGTGGACATACTTTAAGTGATCCAGTTGACAACCCAGTCCCCGAGATAAATTTAAGAGGTAAGTAAAGGTAAGTATGAACCCCCGTATATTTTGGTGTGTTCCACAATAATTTCTTGTTAACTATTGTGCTCTAATCTCGATAGTATCTGTCAGTGCCATTTTCATTGATGTAGCTGTGCCGGTGCGATTGATTATTGGCAATCCGATTGAGGGGGCGGATATCTGACAGCCTACTATCAGGATATCGGGTACAGTAGGATTGGCGACCCTAAAACGTGGGGATTGTTCTACAAAACTGGATTACCAAGTAGGATTGGCGCAATCAACGTGTGGGGCACGATTGTCTCGATTGGCACGTTCGACTGAATAACATTGGATTACCAAGTCATTGCAGTAGAATTGGCACTGCAATTTTTGTGGAGTGTTCGAATAACATTGGATTTCCAAGTTATGGAAGTCAAAGGGATTGTGAAGACTCAAATAAAGAGGTTGATTCTTTGTTAGATGTCTTGGCCAATTGTAGAATTTGAGAGTGTGATTATATAGGGATTAAACGTTGTATTGTATTAGGAAAATTACACTCAGAAAAGATCAGATCTTATACGACTTGAGAGAGGTTAAATAGGCTGGAAACTTAGAAAAATCGCCTATGATCTGGAATCTTATTTTATTTGACCGGCTTATGACATGTTCAGTCATATTAAAGATAAAATTAAATTATTTGGATTGTAAATGTAAATTATTTGTGTTAGGATATTTTAAAATGAACCAAAGAAACTTGAACATGTGCTTGAGTTTATTTCAACATAAAGTGTCTACGAAGGTTAATTATAAGGTAATTATAAGTTAGATTTAAGACAGAAAATTGCTGAAATTTATATATGGTGAAAAATGTTGCTCAGATGTTGTTATTTTGCTCTGTTTGATGTATGTCCCTAAAGCAGTTTATTATTGAAATATTATTGAAATGGCAGATGAAGGTATTAAGAAAATGTTGGAGGAGATGACCAACAATATGAGGGAGATGAAAGCTAGCATTAATGAAAGTGTGAGGGAAATGGAAGCTAGGAATACTAGTCGAATGGAGGAGAATATGAAAGTTCTTCAGACCAGTTCTGCAAACCTAGAAAATAATGTGTCGCGTTTACAGATCAGTACCCAGGGAATCGAGAATGCTGTAAGTGACATTCATAAAGATGTGTCTGATGTTAAAAATGATGTGTCTAAGGTACAGAAAGATCTTACCATGTTGAATCTTGATGTTGCTAATGTCCGGGGTGATATTTCATGTGCTAGAGCTGAAGTAATTGTTGTAAGGAATGACGTTGCTACTGTACAAGACAAAGTAGAAGAAGTTCAAAGAGAGGTTAGTAATGTTCGAACTGATGTGTCAAATGTTCAAGTAGACATCAATAATATTCATTCAGATGTTAACGATATGCAAAGCGATATCAATAAAATACAAGTAGAAGTCAATACTGTTTTTGTAGACATTGCTAAAGTTCAGACTGATGTTAACAAAGTTAGGGAGGAAATTGAAACTTCAAAACTGCTTTGTACTCGTAACATTAGTGCATTAACAACTCGATTAGTTGACGAGTCTGTTAGGACAACAGCTTCTTTAGCTGGTTTAAAATACGATGTAGAGGTCATGAGAACCCAAGTATTAGATCACAATCGTTTACTTAAGGAGGACATCGAAGTAGATATTGCGGAAATGTTAACTGCAAATGTAACGGTGTGGAAAGATGAATGGAACAGGTCAAGTGGGGAACATGTAGATCAGATTCAGGAACGAATTGAAAGAAAACTTGCCAGTACACAAGTAGACATTAATAACGAAGTAGTTCAGATTAGGAAAGACTTGAATGTAAGGATGGATTCGCTATCCGAAAAGCAGGTAGAGGATAGAACTCAAATAGGTCAGGACGTTCAAGCATTAAAAACCGCGTTAGAGGAACAGATTCATAAGGTTGTCTCTGATGTTAATGAAACTACGAGCAAGCTGCAGAATTTGAAACTAGGAGAAGCTAGCATGATGGAAACCTATAAGGAAGAGTTGATTAGGAAAGTCATCACGGAAATCACAGACAAGGATACCGAAGGATTGACTGGTGAAGAGGAGAGAAATTACGTGAGAAGAGGTACTTACTACAGAAGAGAGAGATATTAATCCGGAGGAACGTATATCCAGATTCAGGGAAGAAGAAGAGGATCGGAATATTGAACCCGAATGGAAGTATCGTGATAGTGGGAGGAATTATATGGATTCATATCCGAGAAATGTGACAGTCATCCGGAATTTTGAAGACAAACCTCAAAAATTTAGCAACACTGATAGTCTCACACCGATCGAATATATCAGGAATCTTAAAGACTACTTCATAGAAGCCCACATTCCTAGAGAGAGAGAGATGAGAATCGTAGAAAGATTTCGAGCTGGAGGACCCCTCGAATGGTTTAGAGCATTTCGGTACACTTTCAGCAATTTTGACGAATTTGCAGAGGCACTGATTAAACGTTTCTGGTCAATAGAAGCTCAGAATTCACTAAGAGCTGAGGTATACTCGAGGAAGTATTCAGGTACTCTTCCAACACGGTACGCTGATTTCTTCACGAGCCAACTATCACGCTTGAGACAATAAAAAAAACAATGTTCAGGGTACAATGTTGTACAATCAGACTGTCTAATTCTAGGAAACACTCCGGTCACACACTTTATATCAGTATCGATTGTTCCGCTTCGATATAGTCAATATTATTGCTGCAGTAGTCATCAGGACCGGGTCTTTGTATGAATGAATGTGGTGTCTGTCTGATAAACCTGTATTTTTGTATTTTGATTGTACTAGTGTGTGGGGCTAGTAAATGGAAGGGGAACGCTTTGGCCGTATGTTAGGAACCATCCCGGCACTTTTCTGGAGTAGAAGTGTGAAGCCACGGAAAGTCCCTTTAGTGTTGCCGATGTACGAATCGGATACAATTCGTCCCAACTTTGCAACGCAAAGCCGAGTGAACCCCATTTCAGTCCTCAGCCTAGAATTAGTTGGCAGAACCGGGAATTGAACTTGGTCATTATGGATGTCAACGAGGTGGTGTGACGTCACATATCAAGCATGCAGTAGCTAAGACAAAAATTAGATGTATCCCAATAACAGTGCCGCGCGTCTAGTGTATAGTCCGTCTCACACTGGCACCTGCGTCGTCTACTACAGCCACCACAACAACACAAGTTGTACTACTACTACTAGCTCATTAATGTTCAAGTGCTTTCAATCATGATAATCATTATCCGTTGCTGTTTATCAAGGTACCGTAGCGTATCAACTACAGTATAAAAAGCAAAGCTCTTCATTCAGTAATTGAAATGGCACTGGATAAATTACGTGATTAAAATGGGCATGAATAAGATATTATCATCTCTTGTGGGGATCGAACCCACGACCTTTGGATTAGAAGTCCAACGCGCTATCCTCTGCGCCAAAGGGACAGATTTTGAGAGTAATTATGTATGAAGAGATAGTAAAATCTTTCTTGAACACCTTACCAGTCTTATCAAGTGACCTCTACAGGTGTGTGCCCCATTCTAAAAACTCAGTAGTGTCTTCTATATTATTGGAGTTATTTTAAAATCTAGTAGTGTAAAGTACCCAATTACCGTTCTCCTAAGTAATTTCCTCAATTCTATAAATGCATTTGAGGTTAGAAATAATAAAATACTCATTTATGCAACTCAGTCGCCTCCGTAGCGTAGCGGTCAGCATGGTTAGCTGCCGCCCCGGAGGTCCTGGGTACGATTCCCGGCTCTGCCACGAAATTTGTAAAGTGGTACGAGGACTGGAACGGGGTCTACTCAGCCTCGGGTGGCCCAAATGAGTAGAGGGGGTTCGATTCCCCCTCAGCCATCCTCGAAGTGGTTTTCCGTGGTTTCCCACTTCGTCTTCGGGCATATGCCGGGATGGTCCCTACCGTAAGGCCACGGCCGCCTCCTTCCTTCTTCCTTTCCTATCCATCCCAATCTTCCCCTCCCTTCCCTCATGAGGCCCCTGTTCGCTTTGCAGGTGAGGCCGCCTGGGCGAGGTGCTAATCCCACCTCACCAGTTGTATCCCTTCCGATTAGATATTCCCAGAGCTAGGACACTGCCTGGATAGGCGGTAGGGGTGAGTTCCCTCGCTGAGTCCCTGGGAGCCACCACCCTGGAGGGTAAACACGATTAAAAAATATAAAAAAAACGAAATCGATCAATCTCGGTGAAAGGTATGAGATCATCAGCAGAACCAACACGCCCCTTCTGCTAGAAATTAAGTCCTGCTTTTACAAGATGTCACGTTACATCAAGAGTGCAGTAATCTCGACATGCTCCTTCAAGATTCCGTTCAGAAATTGAAGACGACCGAGTGTCACCGCTCATCAAACGGGCAGTGGTGTGTTGGGCAACAAACGGTGTACCTGAAGTGTTAATCAAACACGTCCCTCTGGCGCAGAGGAAAGCGCGTTGGACTTCTAATGCAAAGGTCGTGGGTTCGATCCCCACAAGGGGCTATTGACAGTTTGAAATTTACTTCATCCGCAGTGAACTATGAAACTATCACAAAAAGACCGTCCAGGGAACAATGTGGTACAATCAGACTGTTTCATTCTAGGGAACACTCCGGTTTCGTTCCGTTATTGATTGTTCCACCTCGATATAGTCTATGTTTTTGTTGCAGTAGTCATCAGGACCGAGTCATTATTATGAATGTTTATGGTGTCTGTCTGATCAACTTGTATTTTTGGGTTGACTGTACTAGGGTATGGGGCTAGGATTGGGAAGGAAATCGCTGTGGTCGTAAGTTAGGAACCATCCCAGCACTTTTCTTGAGTAGAAGTGCGAAACCGTGAAAACCACTTTTGTACAGCTAAGGAAAAAGCAAATCCCTGGTACTACAGCCTATAAGGGCCTAGGCCTTCTAAGTGACCGCTGCCCAGCCAATTGGCCATTGGGGTGACGCGTGGTTTGCGCATCGGGTGCCCTCGGACGTTGATCTTGGTTTTCGTGAACCGGGCGCTGCCTCACGGTCAGACAGCTCTTCAATTTTCCTCACGAGGCTGGGTGCACCCCGTTCCAGTACACGACGGTAGTGAATAGTACCACTACTGCTACTTCATTAGGTAGCTCATAAAAGTTTGAGTATTTTCAATCATGCAATTCATTATCAGTTGCTGGCGATTAAGGTACCGTAGAGTTTCAAGTAATCACCAGCAAATCTCTTCGTTGTGTAACTGAATTGCCGGGCAAAGTTAAAACATTACCATCCCTTGTGGGGATCGAACCCACGACCTTTGAATTAGAAGTCCAACGCGCTATCCTCTGCGCCAAAGGGACAGGTAAGAAAATTAGCTATATATCAAGAGATTTTGAAGTCGTTCTTGAACACCTTACCAGTCTTCTCATGTGAGCACTACAAGTATGTGCCTCTTTCTAAAACACACAGTAGTGTCTTCAATATTATTGGAGGTATTTTAACATATTGTACGTGTTCAATTCAGAGTAAGTACTAAACTAACATTGTATATCCAAGGACGACTGTCAGGTAGATCATAGCCCACAAGTTATGGGGTCGTGGGGGTGGCATGTCAACATTCTCAGGTGTATCGCTTAAGCCATACTACTGTACTCATATTAGTTCGTTAGTTATTGTTCTTTTAAGGGGCGGAACTACGAGGTCATCTGCCCCTCTTAACACAGATTAAAGAATACAAAATGGAGAGCGGGAATTTAAAACGAAAATGCTCACAAAAGGAAAAGATTGAAAGATACGCACAAAATATAGGTTAGGTTCAAAATACGTACAAAATACTTACAAAATGCAATTGCTATTCAAAATACTTACAAAATGCAATTGAAATCACCACCGGGTTCAACGGCACGATCCCAAGCAGAAGGAAGGCTTCGATGCACTGGGCAGCTCACAGTATGTTCAATGTTCAGCCTAATGGCATATAGGATTGGTACATGAGTGGTGGAAACGATCAGGCAGCCTAGAAAGACCGTTGACTGCGATCGATCACCCCTCTGTGGCACGATCATTAGCTGCCCGGCGAACCGTTGGCAGGATCCGAGACCACCTTGGGGTCCGTTCAGAAGCCCGGAAAGACCGTTGACTGCGATCGATCACCCCTCAGTGGCACGATCATTAGCTGCCCGGCGAACAGTTGGCAGGATCCGAGACCACCTTGGGGTCCGTTCAGCAGCCCGGAAAAATCGTTGACTGCGATCGATCACCCCTCAGTGGCACGATCATTAGCTGCCCGGCGAACCGTTGGCAGGATCCGAGACCACCTTGGGGTCCGTTCAGAAGCCCGGAAAGACCGTTGACTGCGATCGATCATCCCTTAGTGGCACGATCATTAGCTGCCCGGCGAATCGTTGGCTGGATCCGAGACCACCTTGGGGTCCGTTCAGAAGCCCGGAAAGACCGTTGACTGCGATCGATCATCCCTTAGTGGCACGATTATTAGCTGCCCGGCGAACAGTTGGCAGGATCCGAGACCACTTTGGGGTCCGTTCAGCAGCCCGGAAAAACCGTTGACTGCGATCCGAGACCAGCACCGTCCCAATCTAAACGCTTTACCTGGTGCAGTGCGTGATCAACTGGTCTATTTCAAAATGTACGGTAGATTCAAACTACTCATTTGGATGGACAATACTTACAAAATGCAATTTAGATTGAAAATACTTACAAAATGTAATTTAGATTCATGATACCCACAAAATGCAATTTAGATTGAAAATACTTGCAAAAAGCGGTTTAGATTGAAAATACTTACTAATTGCAATTGAAATTCAAAATAGACACAATAGGATCTCAGGACCAACCCGCCATTACTGAAAGACTTACTAAAAAGCAATTTAGATTGTCGATCATTACAAAATGCAATTGTCGTTGAAAACACTCGCAAAATGCCACTTAGATCGAAAAAACTTCCTAAATGCCAAGTAGATTGAAAATACCTACAAAATAAAAAAATAAAAAATTAAAAAATCATATCTTAAGGAGCCAAACAACAAACAAAACAAAAAGTGCGGGAATCATAAAGAGAAAAGGGATATAATGAAAAGAGTAAGAAGGCTGAACCCTCGAAAAATGAGGGTATCAGGAAAGATGAGACAAGGGCCAACTAAGGCGGGAAAGTGAACGACTCCCTAGGCCTCAGATACCCTAATACCGTCGGGGTCGGAAAAGAACAAGAGTTGACCAAGGGAGGTCGACAGGAAAGAAGAAAGAGAGGAGCCCGGCATAAGTAAGTGGAAGCTATGCCGGATTCAGTTGGGGTCCCACGGTCGCTAACCAACGTCTCCCACTAGCTGTGAGCCCCTGGGGGGTTACTCATATTATCCCGCTAATTAATTATTCTCTCATGACTGATTGTATGCCATTCCAGCCCTTCTGGGGGAGCCGGGAATCGAATCTGGTGCTTCCTAGATAAGAACACGGTGTTCAGTAAAGAACATATTGCCTACTTTCTTCTAAATGCATGGGTATAGTTATAAACAGGCTACGGATAATTATGCACTTAAAATGCCAAAATATGCACTAAAAGTGTCTAAATAAGCATTAAAATATGCATTAAAAATGAATATATACTAGAAGACCCGTGCTGTTCCGCAGCATTCACTTCAACAATCCTACAGCACTTCTGTCCATATGACATTTGCATGTCTTCAAGATGGTGACCTGAACAGACATTTACGGTACCGTCGCTTTTGGGTAAATGATGAAGTAGACTTATCAGATCAAATGTGTGGATGTCTGCCTGTCCTCTGTGTGTGTGTCCCACTATTTACCCAGCGTAAGCTTAAAAGGTGCACGGACGTCAGGTTCCAGACGCAATTCTGAAAAGCCGAGGTGAACAGCTAACTCCAAACACATAAGCTATACTCTTCTCTGAAGAATTAACTCGACACGACTCGACAGTTTGATGCTGGCTGAAGCTGGGGTGATAGGTCGCTCGCAAGCTTCTAAACTCACTCTGAAGCTAGTAATTTAAATTTCCACTGAATGGAGACTGTTTGAAGAAATGAAAAAGTAAAAACACTTACAGTGGTCGATGTGGGAGCTGTCGCGGACTTTCTTGCAGAACTTTTCATGCTGAACAATTCTCTGAGAATATCGATATTTTTAACGGTTTACCCAGCGTATGCTTAAAAGACACATGGACGTTAGTTTATTCTTCAACTCGATTCACTGAAATCGTAACTGTTCGGTTTCTTTTGGTAATAAATAGATGATTTTCTACCTAATCCTTTATCGAGAAATCCTTTACATACTGGTGAAAACCGCATCAAAATCCATCAAGTTGCTCTCGATATTACCCGTTACATCCAAGAATTGGGAACTTTGTTTTATACTAAGTAGACACCATGAACCTACTACGTTGTCGTAGGAAGGCGGAGAGGTGATACTCCGACGTGGCGCGTCCCAGGTGGCGGATAGGGGGGTCCTCACCAGTTTTGCTGGCGGACTTGAGCGAAATAAAATAGCTCTCGCGGACCAAACACACTCCCATTTCTCATCAATCATCCTATCATATTCCATTCATCACCTTTCCAGATCACATCTGGAATTGTAATCCCTGACTACGGTCAGATCATGGGTCCTAGACCAGACAATCAACTCAAGTATGAACAGTCTTCTAATGAACTCTTCCACCGCAAGGCACCATTCGGATACGGTGGGGTGCCGCGTAGAAGAGTCAGGTGAGTCGGAGCGCCTGGAAACCCGAAAGTCCAAATACAAACTCAAAATTAACAAACATGGGGAATTTTCATTCTTTGCATCATTAAACATAAAATCGTTAATTAAAATTGGAAAACTTAAGCATTTAACCGATATATTGGACCAACACAAGATCTTAATAACAGCACTTCAAGAACTTAGAAACACAGATCAAGACCCCATTGAATCTGGAGGATACCGTCTCTACAAGGGACCTCCAGGACCACGAGTTATGAAAAATGTCCCCCAATTTGGTATGGGATTGTTAGTACATACCAGTATTATTGATTCTGTGGAAGACTTTTCGTCGAACTCATCAAGGTTAGCAACTTTAACAATTAGGACAGGAAACAAAATATACTCTTTGATAAACGTTCATGCCCCAACTAATGACAAGAATGTCAAAAAATTTAGAGATGAAACGGACAATTTTTGGGAAGAACTTGCCTTACTAATATCAAACATTCCAGACACTCATGTTAAAATCTTGCTTGGGGATTTTAATGCAAAAATTGGTCAAGAAAGAAAATTTCGTCCAATAGTAGGTAAGTGGCCAGCTCACAAATTCACCAACAAGAATGGTCAAAGATTAATCACCCTTTGTGAAGAACATGGCCTACGTCTCGAAACTACTAGATTTAAGCGAAGACCACACAAACTTATGACCTGGAAATGACCTAACAGTGCATTAGGGGAATTCCAGATAGACCATGTTGCAATGGATAAAAAGTTCTACAAAGAAATATATAACGTGAAGGTACTACGTGGGGTCGATGTTGACTCTGATCATTATATATCCAAGATAAAGATCAAGTTAACTCCACGACGTAAACAAAAATCGTCAAACTCGACCATGCAAAGGCATTATGACCCTAGTTATTTAATAAATAATGTGTCCTATAAGGAAAAGTCTAAAACTCTCTTAAGTGACAAGCTAGAAACGATGGTTGACACACTGAAAATCGTTGCTGTCGAAATTGCCCCTATTAGGAAAAGGAAAAAGCATGCATGGTGGAATGCGGAATGTGATGCTGCAATTCGGAAAAGACTCACAGCATGGATCAATGATCAGCAAAAGAGGACCACACAATCGCGAGAAGAATTAACCATTGTTCGAAGGAAAACTGCCAAAGAAATTAGGAGAATTAAAAGAGAAAATCAAAAAAAGTCCATACAAATTATTGATGATTCCTTTAAGCAACACAAAACAAGGGACTATTACAGGACATTTCGTCAATATCATTCTAAATACAGCCCTCCTACACTATTAATGAAAGATAAATCAGGTAAACTAGCCCACAATGATACTTGGGTAGATTATAGGCTAGGGAATAACCCACCCACCAAGGGAAGAGGATTAAGAGAAGGAAGTAGATTTGGGATTGGAAAAGAAGGATAGAAGAATAGGAGGAGAGTCCCACAAAAGTTATTAATTTGACTTTTAATCCATTTAGAAGCGGTTGCCACCGCAAATATGTGCTCGGATACCTAAAGTGGCTACGAGCTTGGTCGAAGCTGACGGGAACCGCAGCTAAGGCTTGGGCAGTTTGCCAGAGAGAGGCTTTAGTGTGTTTCCTTCCAAGCACGAATAAAAGTACTATAGGGAAGGGTGATGATCTGGCCAGACAGATAGTAAACGATTTATTGTATATGAACGAGGGCATAAACCTAGGAAGAGCTAGGAAAGCCAGGATCCTGCCTAACTGTAGTATCAGAGAAATGATGAATCCAAAAACAAATATTTAATTTATTTAACAATGCAGGAAGTTTGAGGAAATTAACAATTGTGCAATATAAGTTTAATAAACATAGTTCATTTGAACTTTTTAACAAATAGGGTCGCAGACCTCTTAACATCAAACAGTTGCTCCAGGCAATTGACAATTTTAAGGTTTTTTAAACCGTGTATAAAAATCTTGGTAAGATTTCATAAATAGGCAAAATGGAATAATTAAAGTTTTAACATTTACAGGAGTACAGGCAGTGTACTATACGAAACCTCCGAAAGAACATTCTAACGAGAATAACAACTTCGAAGATAACAAACTGTAAAACATAAAGAACAAAAAGGAAGTTCCTACAACTTCTTATATTTAAACAGAATTACTTTGTGAGATTTATACAAAGAGAGCAGGTCACTTACTGTGAACCTGAAGAGTTAATCAAAAGAAAGGTTCTAGACCTCTTATACTTTGAATAAGACTCGCAAGTTAAATGAGGCAGTTTTCATTTAGCGAGACCAAAAAATAACTCACTCAAGAGTTGAGAGAATTGTTTTCCCTGCTTTAGAAGGGAGGAACAATGTAAGTTTGAAACGTGTGCTGGACACGTATCACAAAGATTATACAGAGATACTTAACGATAAACCAACAAAAATGGAAGGGCACTTCTTAGAATGACACCTTATTGAAACAGACCTAGATTAAAAGTTTATTGCAGATTGTTAGTGAAAGGTTTAGGAAAGAGAAATGGGAATTAAGGAAAATGTTCATGGCCTTATTTAATATAACCGGACGATCGCGACGCGGTAGAAACTTGGAGAAAGCACTGTTTATCACTGTAGTCTATGAAGATGGATTCAAAGTTCACTATAGAAACACTAAAGTTCATGAAAAAGAAAGTTATTGCAATTATGGAAAGAACTGATTGCACTATATAGATGAGAGTCTATTTCTTGAAAAAGTTGTAATTTACAATTAAATGCGCCATAGAATTTTCCAGAGGTTCCAGCGGTGGAAGAAAGTTAGCTATTGCAAAAATTTATAAGGAAGATTCCTCATTTTAACTAGCATTTTCACAGTGCGTGAACAATACTTGACGACAAGACTCGCAGATAGAGAACAAGGTCTAGAAGGTTCCAGAACGACCTTAGCAGAAAATGGGGTTGAGAAAATCCAACGGAGGAAATAGTTTTATAATTATAGGCAGTGGGTATTAGATAATATCCCACGTAGCGAGAGGATTTCTCGTTTGAATCGCTTAAGAAAAGCTCTTTTATAGTAAGGTTGGCTTATACAAGTAAAAGCTCAACATGGCAAAACCCACGAAGAATGATTATTGCCCCAAAGTAAATCATTTCACACTGCCTATAAAAGATAGTTAAAAGCATCTGGTAGGTAAAATCATGAAGATGAGGTTAAAACTTGAAGCAGGTACTTATCTTTGTTGCATGGCGAAGGTGAAGTTCCCTTAACCGATACTTAATGCGCCAACATGGCGTAGAACGTAGAGAGTGTCTCTTGGTCTGAGGAGACCGGCTCTAGATGAGCCCTGACTGATCAAGTCAACTGCCGACTGAGAAGTGAGTGCAGCTCGACGGAGCACGGAGGGTCCAAGAAAAAGGGGAAAGAGAGGGGGGTAGGAGACAAAAGGAGAACATATAAGCATTGCCAACTTAAATACAACAAATTGATTTCTTGGTGAGCTGGTCTTCAAGGAGTTGATAGATGATACTAGCGCAGCATGGTGAGTAAAGAAGTAGACGTAGTCCTCTTGCTCAAGGAGAAAATAGCTGACGATGGTAACGAGATCTGGTAGCCAAATGGATATGAAATTCCTCTTGCGCGAGGAAGAGTTGAAGAGCTTCAGAGATTTGTTGTTATATGACGCTAGGTGGGTCACAGAATATATATCTGGAACAGACTCATACAAAATATAAGAGATTTGCACATAAAGGAGAAAACAAATGATCACTGTTGGTGTTTGACAAAAAGGAAGGAAAGAACGTGCAAAAGCATTCAAAATTATAATCTCAGGTACCGTGCATTCCAAGAATGCACCAATACTGATAATGCTAAAATTCTAGCAGATTATTTTAGAGAACTACTAAATGCTGATGAACCTAAGGAATATCTTGATTTTGAGCCTAATCCAAAAAATAAAACAAATTTACAGAACATTATTCCTCCTGACTTGACTGAAGTATGTGCAGCGATTAATTGGCTCAAAAATTATAGAGCAGCAGGAGAAAATTCATTGGTAGCAGAACTATGGAAATATGCAAATGAACAAACCATCTCCAACCTCCATAAACGCCTCATCGATGTATGGAATTCGGAACAAATACCAGAGGAATGGAGAATGGCTGTAATCCACCCAATTCATAAAAAGGGTGATAGATCAGACCCGAACAACTCCCGTGGGATTTCTTTGCTTGATGTAACATACAAGATTCTATCTAGAATTATCTTGACAAGAATTCAACAACAACTCGATCAAGAACTAGGAGAATATCAAGGAGGGTTCCGACCAGGTCGCAGCTGTCCGGATCAGATCATCAGTCTGAAATGGATAATGAAATATCATAGAATGAGACAAAAGGATTTGGTCATTACTTTTGTGGATTTTAAGAAAGCTTATGACAGTATCCATCGAGGGTCATTACTTAATATCCTTAGGGAATTTGGGTTACATCAAAAGCTTATCAACCTCATCGGCTTTACTTTGAGAGATACTAAATCAAAGGTTAAATTTCGAGGCACCTTGTCTGAACCATTTGATATCCGGACTAGACTTCGACAGGGAGATGGTCTATCACCGTTATTATTTAATTGTGTTCTTGAAAAGATCATGCGTGAGTGGAACAAAATTTGTCCTCCAAATGTAAAGATTGGTACTAATATAAAACTGAATTGCTTGGCCTTTGCGGATGACCTTGCACTGCTAGCAACCAGTATAGATGAGGCTAAACACCAAATTGAAGAACTTGGGTCTATTTCAGCAAAAGTAGGACTTCAAATTTCATTTGAAAAGACTGAAATAATGGCATCCTTTGATGTGGAAACACAAGCTATTACATTGATCAACAATAAAGAAATTAAAGTTGTACATACATTTAAATATTTAGGGGAGATTATAACATGGAATTTGAATGAGAAAGCGTCAATCGAAAATAGAACAACAAAGTTAAGACAAGCGCTATATATTACTTGGTCTAGTTACAAAAAAAATCACTCTCCATAAATGCCAAATTACGACATTACGAATCAGTTATTAAACCGGAAGCAATATATGCTTGTGAAACACTTTTCAAGATAAACACTCGATCAGTTACTGACACATTACAGAAGATTGATAGAAGAATTCTCAGGACTATAATTAATAAAAAAAACATCAGGTGGATGGTCAATGGCGTCTATTACCAAATGAAGTGGTTTATAAAGAAACAGAGTCTATAGTCGATACTATGCGAAAAAGGCGAATTGCCTTTATTTTTTGTCATATCTCACGCCTGCCGGATACCAGACAATTAAAAGTATTATTTAATTATTTTTTCAAAAGTAAAACAAAGAACTCTTGGTTTATGGAAATTCAAAATGATCTGGATGAACTCGGCTTGACAATGTCCCAAATTGCTAACAAAGATGAGAAGAATATCTTGAAAAACAAGAACATCCGACTTCCCTTAAAAACCTTTACCCGCAAAACTTACACTATAAGCGATGCAGAGAGAGCGGCAAGGTCAACTAGAATGAAAATGTTTTGGGAAAAGAAGAAAAATAAGAAGCTGAATCTCTAATATTGTTTTTGAGATATGTATATACTTGTTTTGGTTAAGTGCTCCAATGCGGGCGTAACATATGTAAATAAATAAATAAATAAATAAATAAATAAATACTAAGTAGATAGAGATATACACACAGTTTAAGGCTACAGTGGTACAATTTGGTGTTCTGTCTACTTATGATACCGATGGTATAAATTTAAAATAAAAGATGGGTCTCTTATATTTGAATGTAGAGATGTAAATCTTGGGTAACATATAGAGGTGTGAAAATTAATAGAATTAAATAAATACTTTTAATTAGTCATAATTTCTTTTATTGAAAATCATTTTATTGACCAACTTCTTTTGTTATCCTAGTTAGTAGTGTTTCATCTCTCGTGGAATTACACCTTTTCCCATAAGGAATTGCGGCTGGAAACTTTCAGATTATTGGATTCCGAGGGATGTCTAAGCTGGATCCGTTTTCAATTTTTCATTGACTTTAGAATTTAAGTCAGGTGATTTCAATGCATAGTTTATGATTCTTTGAATAGTTCAATAGCGTTCATCAGTTAAAAGACCCCAAATCCCTCTGTTCTAAATTCACACGTAAAGGGGAGTGAAGTAATAAAAACGAATTGTGTGGCATTTTGCATTTGCAAGGCTCCTCTGTTAGTGTAAATTCTAAAAGATCATTTTAATTTGAGTTTCCTAAATGATAATATAATTAGGAGTCTTGGTTAAACATTTGAAGTAATTTCATCGCTTTGTAAACATAATGCACCCGAATTCTCCAATCAGCACCTATATCCGTTGAGATGAAAAGGATTGCAGACACACAAATACCCAGCTCTAAATATCTTACCGTGGTCTGCTAAGTAAGAATTGGGAATTCTAGGATCACATAGTGCATATTTAAATAGTACTACCTGAACAGCTACATTCTTCTACTATTATTTACATTTAATAGTGAATTCGAGAAACTCCGATCTCGAGGGGTGTTAAGGTCTAACTATAGTGGGCGCCTGCAGCTATCCAGTAGTATCATTTACGAAGATTATAGAATAAGTAAGCGATCAGTTAAAATAAAATTGACTGAGTCACTAAAATGTGCCAGCCGTATACACTAAGGAACGATACATGAAATGTCCCTATCGAAAATAATCTGACTTTGTGTCCCAATTGACACTACAAAAATTTAACACAAAATAAAAAATCTAACTGATAATAACAATGTCCTGAAAAAAAATAATAATGGAGAATTCGGCACTCTATTCGAGCCCTTATTCCTCCCAAGTATAAATCTTGTGCATAAATTGTGCACCTCAATAAACATGAAAATGATTTACAAAATATCAAACCCTTGTGAAATGCATTTGAACTTTCACGAGAAAGAATAATCGATTTATGAAACGACGTTAGTTGCAGGCATTGCGCTAGTCTATACAGTTTGCGTTTCATTTTCTTGAACCGCAATTCCAAATCTAAAATTGTAATGGTTAAAATATTAAATATCAAGTATTAATTACAAAGTTTATGTGCAAATGTACAAAAATTTGTGGTCAGCACAAATTATAAATTCTGACATGAAATTAGCTTAAATTTTCGTTCTATCACGATTTCTAATAAATCTCTAAGATTTTTCTTTCACAATCACCACGCCTTCCTGCTCTGAAATGATTTCCCCTAACTGCTGATAACTCCGATATTAAAGTAATTCATTGCAAGGCTATCAGTTACGTAAAAATAGTGGATTCTAAAAGTGCTTGGCATTATTTTCTCATTCAACACTTCTCTTTCAAAAATTACACAAATAGTTGCTCTACTTTTCTAACATACTGTACAGACACTTGCCTCGATGCAATATAATATTTTCACACTATCTGTGAACAAACTGGGAAATATTTACACTATGCCTCCTTATTCAATAAAGCGTAATTTCATCTACGTTCATTATCTTGGACGGAATTCAACTATAACATCCATTTCAATTGCATTCTATCTATAATGCACAACTCCCACAAAAACGTCCACTATCCTGATACATTTATTCCTCGTGCTACAAAATTTCAAAATTCAACTACATATGTACAGCTTTTTAAACATCTTGTATGAAGACTTTATTTACCTTAATCCACGTATAAATTTCGTTGTGATAATACCGTAACTAACAATTTGACTAGTCTGCAAGAATTCAAAGACATAAAAATACAAACATATCCTCTCCTTCTGGTATTTCAAAATTCTGAATATAATTCAGTTAAATCTATATTGACCTATTTTACAGACACCGGTCGACTTATAAAATGTCGCCTTTCATTTCCTTTCGTTATTTAATTACATGTTCTGATCAATGACGTTCCAAGGTTTCCTTCATGAAATATAAATTTATTCAAAATTATAGAGACTTTTGAATGCTCTAATCAAGCCTGTAAGTTTGTAATTGGGATTGAAACTTGAATCAACGTCGTAAGTTTCGATTATCCCCGTATTTTCCGTGAAAATACCGACTTTCTTATCCTACAGTGCCGAATCTAGATTTATCAATGCGTGTTCCTTCTTACTACAAAATACAAATATAGATAACGTTGCGCATATTTAAAGCTTGTTTAATGAATTTACAATCTACTATCTGAAATGTGAAAAATGGCTATTCGCTCATTAAACGTCAAAGTGACTTAAATCATAATGAAAAAGTGGCAATAAAAATGAATTTAACGGATTTGAAGAATCTACAAAAATTGATGATAATTATCAAGAAGTTCCGTGACGATTTAAAGAGCCTACTTTTCTTAAAATTAGAGTCATGCCAATGATTAATCTACTGTATATGAACCTATCTAAAACAATGACGAAATTAAGTTGGTAATATCGAAATGTCTAATTAGTTCGAAATATACCTGGTATAATGTAGCCTAATAGTGCACTACAGTTGGCAGCCTGGAGACTGAATATATTCTTAGTTCTATCTCTTAAGGTACAGAATACAAAATTTGGTTGAAGCCCAATGGACGTCACATGCAGTTAGACATTGGATCTATCAGCATGCGTAAATGCATGTTGGCAACAATGTCATGCGTGTGAGGGTCAGAAATAATATGAAATAATATGATTTATTGTTGTGCCAATTTTGAATGAAAACCTTTAGTTAGTATAGAAGTTACATGCATTTTAAAATTGGACCTGTCAGCAGGCTTAGAATCATGTTGGCAGCACTGAGGTATATTAGTTACTCCAAATTAATCTAGAATGCCAGGTACTATACGTGTGCCAAGTGTAGAGCTATTAACTTGCATACTTTCTGATATATTGATATTAGGGTAACAAAAATAGAGACAGCATTTATTAACAGTTGGCAGCCCTGGTTGCTCTTAAGAATACGCATAGTCATATCTGTTATAGTACACATAGCACACACGACATTTGGTTGAAATACAAATGACAGTATAGAAGTTACACGTATTTAAAGTTGGACCCCCCAGCAGGCTTAGAATCATGTTGGTAGCACTGACGTATATAAGTTACTCAAAATTAATATATAATGTCAGGTACTATACGTGTGCATAGTTTAAAGCTGTCGGCTTGCTTACTTTCTGATATATGGGTAGTTGGATAAAAAAAATCGAGAGCATTTATTAACAGTTGGCAGCCCTGGAGGCTCGTTACAATACGCTCAGTCATATCTGTTTATGTACACATAGCACATAGGAAATTTGGTTGAAATCCAATTGATAGTATAGAAGTTATATGCATTTAGAATTGGACCTATCAGCACGCTAATAATGATTTTGGCAACACTGCCATGTATGGCCTCCTGGAAATTGAACTGCAATATTATTATCTATACGTGTGTCAATTTTGAAATAGCTCCCATTCATACCTTCCAAGGTATCCAACATGGAGCTCAAATTTCAATTGCGACTTTTCAGGAGTTTGTAGCACTGACATCATCTTCAAATATGGCCGTGAGATAGTCAAGTATAGATCTTTACTCCTACCAAATTTTTTTCGATTGCTGCAGCCGTTTATGAGTTGATAGGGGGGACACACACACAGCCAGACAGCCAGACTGACAGACAGACAGAAGGACCGACAGAGAGCCACACATTTGCCCGATCTCATAAGTCTACTGTTTCCTCATTTTTGCAAAATGTGAAAAGTAGGCTAAAAATGTAGGTCAATCACAGAATGAAACACAGAAAAGAAACTACTACTACAAACATGGAATATATAATCTGACAGCTTCAGCTACCTTATGTTGAACGACGAGAATCTTGGAGAACTAGCTTTTGGCAAGCAGAGTTCTGCTCGAAACCTTCAAACACAGCTGTTCCAGCCACCTGTTTTCCACCCGTGATGTAACCAGCGAAACTAGGTCAATGGCTAGAGTGATGACCTCGCCTCGCTCTCCTGGCTTCTTCTCGGTTCGTCGGCTGACCTTCAGCTTAACGTGATGAATCTTCATGCTTCGTTGGCTGCCCTTCAGCTTATCGTGTTGAATCTTCATGCTGCATCCCAGTAATGCTTTACAAGCACATTTGGTATGCTTCGAATCTCGTTCTATTATCGTTGTTTGTGAGAGCATTTCAAGATGCGAGTGAAATCTCATGTAGTATTGTAGTTCCATTCTGAGTTTTGGAGTATCGCGTGGTTGGTTCACCGCGATTTCCATATTTGTCAAAGTATTCTGGACTTCATTGTTGATTAGTGTGCTTCAGCTTCCCTACATAAATACAATTAGCAGCAAGTCATTATCCGGTTAAACTGTAAACCGATATGATTTCCCCTTTGCCTCACTATTACTTGCATTTTTAACACGGGTATAAGTATAGTAATACCTCCGTAGAATACTGCTCTGAAGTATTATTTGCTGCAGTAATATTTGCTGTAATACCGTCGTGTAGATTAGCAGTTTTGTACTACAGGCTGCGTGATATATTTCCTTCTGCCTGCAGTGAATTTTGCCGTATGAATGAACTGGCTCCGCTCGTACGCTGTGTGTATTTGAAAGCTGCAAGTTCGCCTAGCAATGCTGGCTTGCACGGTGAGAGCTCTGCCTCACGCAAATGCACCGCCCTCTGAAGCCTCGCGCTTCGCTTACTATGCGTTGCACTGTTATAATAAATCTGTTTCTGGACTAGGTCCTACTCAGACCTGGTCAATGTAGAGAGTGAATACGAGCGATTCCCTGCTAGCCTCAGGATCTCTCTTCAAGTCTCCCCCACTCTTTCTCCTTCTGTGACGCGACTGCTAACCTCCCTAGACTGTTGTCGCGTGCTTTTACCTCTCCTCTCTTGTGACGACACACTACCGTCTCCGGATGTGCGATCCGCGCTTCAAGCGATGTCGGCCTGTCCATTCCAATAATTCACCTACCGGTATTTATTGTTTAAATAATTTCTAAATTTCCATCCTTTCTTCCGGCCTTTCATAAATGTTACTAGCACTTGCTTGGCATAATAAAATACTCATTCTGAGTATAAAATCTTTAGATCTTCGATTTTATTTATTCTAGATAATTTTATTCCGTCATTTCTCATCTCATATACGTCATGGTCTTAGCCATAAATAAATTCGGGCGCAATTCCCCTTTGCTATTTAAAGTAAAGTATAGCCTGTACTTTCTTTAATAACAATGCTGCCTTATTACTGAAGACTGAATTTATTTACTTAGTGGATTTTTGGATAAAATCGCTTCAATTTCGAGTGATTGTACTTCCCACTGGATTTGTCATCCTCAATCCTCGCTATTTGGTAACAATTGTTTCCGTAGACCTTGGTTACCTTGAATGGTTTTTCTATCTGTCTATTTATTTTTCTATTCGTCCTATTGCAGGGCCCGTTCTTCCTTTCTCTCATTCCCTCGGTGTTCTTTCTTTCTCTACGTGTGGTGATGTGTTCTATCCTCTTAATTAATATCCGAATGTTTTCTTTTATCTCTCTTCCCTCCTGGATCTTCATTGCTCCGGTCTCTGCTTCTTCCGGGCTTCGGTTCTAGATTCCTGTTCTGCTGCCTTTGATTTTGGTCTCTGGCGTTTTTCTCATCCCTCTCTCTGAGGTTCTTCCGGTATTCTTGACTCTCTCTCTCCCGGTCATCGTAATACCTCCTTACGTTTGCGTCATTTCTCCATCCCTGATTCTGTTGTTGCTGTTGTTGCCTAGAATAACTGTTGTTATTTGACCTCCAGGTTTGATACCTTCTGTATCCGTAGTTGTTGTTGCGGTTGTCCCTGTTGTAATACCCGTCTCAACGATAGTTATTATTTCTCTGGTGATAGCTGCTCCTCCTCTGAGCATCATTCCAGCGTAGGTTTTGGTATGGTCTCCCGTCTCTAGGTCTCAGATACTCTGGTTGAAATCTGTTCTGTCCAGAATTGTTATTTCTTGTCGGACCTCCGCCATTCTTACTCACTTTTGTTTGTTGTGTCTGGTCAACATGAACGGCGTGAACTTCACGATGTTCCAGATTTCTACCTCTGGAATTCTGATTACCGTTGGCGTTGTTGGACACATTTGAGGTGTGGTCCAATCTTCGTAAGATTTCCGCCATTCCTTCTAGCGTTCGGACGTCTTCTGATATCAGATGTCTCCTGACCTCTGTCGGAAACTGACATGATATCCCATGCACCAAATCTCCCTCTGCTAATGGGGGTTGCAGATGTAGCAAGCGGGCTAACTGACTCGTGAAGAAGCTTGCGTAATTTGTAGGGACTGTGTATACATACTTCTTCGAGTATATTTCAGCACGAATATCTTGCTGGAGTTCTTAACTCCAGAACCGTTTTTGAAGGGCTACGGCGAATTCTTCAAAATTGTGATATGTGTATCGGAAAGCACGGTGCCAAATTAGTGCCTCCGAATCCAGATACTTTACAACCACCCTCATGTGGCGTTCGCGAGGTATCCTATTGTCCTCCAAGTATGACCGCATATCCCTCAAAAATTCTACGGCAGTGATGTTGCCTACACCACTAAACTTGTTCGGCTTCTCATCATTTCCTCTAATAATAATGATATTAGGATTAGACCTGGTTAGAAATGGTTCAAAAGACCCTCCGAAATCCTCCGTATCCTGGTGAAATTGTTCCTCTTCAAAGTTAAAATTGGCCTAGAACGTTGCTGACTAGTGACGCTTTCCTTATCCTCTTCATACTGCTCCGTCCTAGCTTCTTTAATTCTTCTTTCAACTTCTCATCCCGTTCTTGAAAGAATTTGGCCAAGTCCTTTCTCAAGTCCTCTCTGACTTCTGTTCGTAGCGTGGTCGTAAAAGTAGAATCTCCTATTTTCAGCGTCTTTAATTGCTGTCTTAGCTCATCAGCCTCCTTCTCCTGCCTAGACCTAACCTTAGGTCTGTGTTAATATCATCTACGGTTTTCTTAATATTATCAAGTTCGCTTGGTTTTACTAGATCTGCATTTTTAACAATATTTGTGAGAGTGGAAACGCTTGATGTTTGTATTTCGTCAATCCGCTTAGATAAATCTTCACGGACTTGAATAACAATTAACTTAGTGCTTAACACTATTTCTTTCGCATCCCTAGAAAATTTATTATGGATCTCATTTATTGAACGTTTAGTTTCTGTCAGGACCTCCTTCTTCATATCCGTGACAGCGTTTACAATAGCAAGGTTTATATCAACATTAATACCGTCCTCAATCAATTTCTTTTGATCAGACAGTTTACATTGCAGCTCACTAACAGTACAATTGAGACTGTCAAGCTGCTCCTTCAGCTTGTCCTGGGAACCTGAAATGTGTTCATGGTGTTAAGTGTTCTTTGTCTTTACCCCACTAATGCTAGCTTGTAACTTTTCCTCCAGCTCTAAAATGCTGTTGCTACTAGCCATTTTCGCCTTTAACACCTTCCCAATCATGTCTGTTTTCAGTATAGCTATCTGCGTTTTTGTAAAATCAATGTCCTCTTTGACTTTATCGAAGGACGCTTTTAACTCCTCCTGGGAATTTCCAGCTTTCTCTAGGATTTTTCTTGCTAATTCCTGTTGGTTTCTGATTTCTTCCTGGCTTTTCCTGATTTCGGCTTGAATGTTCCTATCCTCCTGTCTAGCCTGCTCCTGACTTAATCTGTCCTCTTCTCGAGCTCTTTCCTGGGCTAACCTAATCTCAGCCTTAATCCTGTTAGTCTCCTCCTGTTCCTTTTTGACCTGTTCTCTAGCTTTATCTAAAAGTATCCTAGCTTTCTCCTGGGATTCCTCCCTAGCTAATCTATCCTCTTCCTTGGCTTTTTCTAGAGTTAATTTGATGTCAGCCTGGACCTTCTCTAATGCTAATCTAGCTTCTTCTTGTGCCTTTTCCCTTTCTACCTTTTCTTCCGCACGTGCCTTCTCTAACGCTAATCTAGCCTCTTCTTGAGTGAGTGTAATACTAGCCTTTGTGAGCGTTTGCGCTACTGATAACTCTGCTTTGACTGCCCCTACTGATTTTTGTATTTCTGCCTTCATTTGTTTAGTATTATTGTGTGCTAGAGTATGGAGGGCTTCCATGTCTTGAGTGAACATATTTTGACTATTTTTCATGTCCTCCAACATGCTCTTAATGAACGTCATATAGTTCGACGACATATTTCTTCTTTTTTGAGAGAAGGGAAACATCCACTACATTAATCTACAAGTGAATATCCAGGATTGACCAACATATATATATTTTATGCGAGTATGGAATGCATTGATATTCTAATTAGCTTCGACGAAGATTGATAGAAGAGTAATTTTATGGATCCAAGAATTTTTGACGGGTCGTTCCCAGAAAGTGAAAGTCGAAGGCATATTCTCGGATGAAATTACCGTAACGTCGGGTATCCCTCAGGGCAGCGTAATCGGAACTTTGTTATTTTTGGCGTTTATAAATGACTTACCAAATGGGATTCGCAGTGACTGTCGATTGTTTGCTGATGATTGTGTAATATATCGAAAGATACATGACTCACAAGACAATGCAGTGCTTCAAGAGGACCTGAACCTGGTCTATAAGTGGGCGATTGTAAATAAAATGAAAATAAAGACAAGAAAATGTAGTCTCTTAAAAATAGGGAAAGTGCGAAGGCAGGATTTTCAATATAACATTGGCTGGGAAATACTTGTAGAAGAAGATTCTTGCAAATATTTGGGCGTTCACGTAAGGAATGATATGAAATGGAGTAGTCATTTAGGATGTGTAGTTTCAAAAGCTTACACATCCCTGCACTTTGTAATGAGGGTATTAAAAGGAAGTAGTACCTCTGCTAAAGAATTAGGCTATTTGTCACTTATAAGACCTATTCTGGAATATGCCTCGGCGGTTTGGGATCCATATCAAGTAGGGCTCATCAATGAGTTGGAAATGGTACAAAGAAAGGCCGCTAGATTTGTGCTCAGTGACTTTAATCCCAGGAGCAGTGTGAGCCGTATGTTAAAGAAACTTGGGTGGGAATCACTGGAGGCTAGGAGGATGAAATCTAGACTCTGCGCTATGTACAACACGTATACAAATCAACCAGCATGGGGTGAGCTTAGCAAACGATTGGGAAAGCCCACTTACATGGGTAGGAGCGATCATCCTTTCAAAGTTAAGGGCCGACCACAGCGAACAAATTGTGGTAAATATTATTTTGTAAACCGTGCCATTGATAACTGGAACTCTCTACCTGCCGCAGTCTTAGAGCCTTTTCCCAAACATATAGGTGTGTTTAAGAAAAGACTGACTATTTGTGTAAATACTCCAGTTTAATTGTTGTATAATTGTTATTGAACCGTTGTGTTTAATTATTTATTTGTTATGTATATACAATTTGCCACCGGGGGACACACCCCTCATTGCAAATAAATGAATGAATGAATGAATGATTGAATGTATGGAAGGTGACCGGTTAAAATACAATACTCCTTAAATCAACTTAAACGCATAGCATGAATGTCATGTGCAAATATGCCGCATTTTACTTAACTGACATTACATCATTTTATAATCCTACCTAACTTATTTTAAGTAAAGGTTGATTTTACACTCTAATTTAATTTTACGTGACAATCTGTCGTTATCTGGTTCTACAAACATGCCTCATAACTCTAATTTACTCCATAAATTTGTTGAAGTCTCATTCAACTCAACCATCATCAAATTTGGGATCGGCATTTCTTTATTATTTCAAATAAATATGGCCTATCAACGTCTCTCTACGCCTATCGATGTGCCCCACGTTGCGGGCCTGCCATAAAAATATACACCTATATGCACCCGAATTCTCCAATCAGCACCTATATCCGCTGAGATGAAAAGGATTGCAGACACACAAATACCCAGCTCTAAATATCTTACCGTGGTCTGCTAAGTAAGAATTGGAAATTCTAGGATCACATAGTGCATATTTAAATAGTACTACCTGAACAGCTACATTCTTCTACTATTATTTACATTTAATAGTGAATTCGAGAAACTCCGATCTCGAGGGGTGTTAAGGTCTAACTATAGTGGGCGCCTGCAGCTATCCAGTAGTACCATTTACGAAGATTATAGAATGAGTAAGCGATCAGTTAAAATAAAATTGACTGAGTCACTAAAATGTGCCAGCCGTATACACTAAGGAACGATACATGAAATGTCCCTATCGAAAATAATCTGACTTTGTGTCCCAATTGACACTACAAAAATTTAACACAAAATAAAAAATCTAACTGATAATAACAATGTCCTGAAAAAAATAATAATGAGAATTCGGCACTCTATTCGAGCCCTTATTCCTCCCAAGTATAAATCTTGTGCATAAATTGTGCACCTCAATAAACATGAAAATGATTTACAAAATATCAAACCCTTGTGAAATTCATTTGAACTTTCACGAGAAAAAAATAATCGAATTATGAAACGACGTTAGTTTTAGACATTGCCCCAGTCTATACAGTTTGCGTTTCATTTTCTTGAACCGCAGTTCCAAATCTAAAATTGTAATGGTTAAAATATTAAATATCAAGAATTAATTACAAAGTTTATGTGCAAATGTACAAAAATTTGTGGTCAGCAAAAAATTATTATTTCTGACATGAAATTAGTTTAAATTTTCGTTCTATCATGATTTATAATAAATCTCTAAGATTTTTCTTTCACATTCACCACGCCTTCCTAGTTTAAAGTATTTAATACAAGTCGTTGCAAAATGAGCATTCGTGCCGAATGGTAAAGTTTAGCACTGCTCTGAAATGATTTCTCCTAACTGGTGATAACTCCGATAATAAAGTAATTCATTTCAAGGCTATCAGTTACGTAAAAATAGTGGATTCTAAAAGTGCTTGGCATTATTTTCTCATTCAACACTTCTCTTTCAAAAATTACACAAATAGTTGCTCTACTTTTCTAACATACTGTACAGACACTTGCCTCGATGCAATATAATATTTTCACACTATCTGTGAACAAACTGGGAAATATTTACACTATGCCTCCTTATTCAATAAAGCGTAATTTCATCTACGTTCATTATCTTGGACGGAATTCAACTATAACATCCATTTCAATTGCATTCTATCTATAATGCACAACTCCTACAAAAACTTCCACTATCCTGATACATTTATTCATCATGCTACAAAATTTCAAACTTCAACTACATCTGTACAGCTTTTTAAACATCTTGTATGAAGATTTTATTTACCTTAATCCACGTATAAATGTCGTAGTGATAATTCCGTAACTAACAATTTGACTAGTCTATAAGAATTCAAAGAAATAAAAATACAAACATATCCCATCCTTCTGGTATTTCAAAATTCTGAATATAATTCAGTTAAATCTATATTGACCTATTTTACAGACACCGGTCGACTTATAAAATGTCGCCTTTCATTTCCTTTCGTTATTTAATTACATGTTCTGATCAATGACGTTCCAAGGTTTCCTTCATGAAATATAAATTTATTCAAAATTATAGAGACTTTTGAATGCTCTAATCAAGCCTGTAAGTTTGTAATTGGGATTGAAACTTGAATCAACGTCGTAAATTTCGATTATCCCCGTATTTTCCGTGAAAATACCGACTTTCTTATCCTACAGTGCCGAATCTAGATTTATCAATGCGTGTTCCATCTCACTATAAAATACAAATATAGATAGCGTTGCGCATATTTATAGCTTGTTTAGTGAATTTACAATCTACTATCTGAAATGTGAAAAATGGTTATTCGCTCATTAAACCTCAAAGTGACTAAAATCGTAATGAAAAATTGGCAATAAAAATGAATTTAACGGATTTGAAGAATTTAAAAAAAATTGATAATAATTATAAAAATGTTGGTCAATCGCAGAATGAAACACAGAAAAGAAACTACTACTACAAACATGGATTATATAATCTGACAGCTTCAGCTACCTTATGTTGAACGGCGAGATTCTTGGAGTACTTGCTTTTGGCAAGCAGAGTTCTGCTCGAAACTTTCAAACACAGCTGTTCCAGCCACCTGTTGTCCGCCCGTGATGTAACCAGCGAAACTAGGTCAATGGTCAGAGTGATGACCTCGCCTCGCTCTCCTGGCTTCTTCTCAGTTCGTCGGCTGACCTTCAGCTTAACGTGATGAATCTTCATGCTTCGTTGGCTGCCCTTCAGCTTATCGTGTTGAATCTTCATGCTGCATCCCAGTAATGCTTTACAAGCACATTTGGTATGCTTCGAATCTCGTTCTATTATCGTTGTTTGTGAGAGCGTTCCAAGATGTGTGTGAAATCTCTTGTAGTATTGTAGTTCCATTCCGAGTTTTGGAGTATCGCGTGGTTGGTTCACCGCGATTTCCATATTTGTCAAAGTATTCTGGACTTCATTGTAGATTAATGTGCTTCAGCTTCCCTACATAAATGCAATTAGCAGCAAGTCATTATCCGGTTAAACTGTAAACCTATATGACTTCCTCTTTGCCTGACTATTACTTGCATTTTTAACACGGGTATAAGTATGGTAATACCTCCGTAGAATACTGCTCTGAAGTATTAAGTATTTGCTGCAGTAATATTTGCTGTAATACCGTCGTGTAGAATAGTAGTTTTGTACAAGAGGCTGCGTGATATATTTCCTTCTGCCTGCAGTGAATTTTGCCGAATGAATGAACTGGCTCCGCTCGTACGCTGTGTGTATTTGAAAGCTGCAAGTTCGCCTAGCAATGCTGGCTTGCACGGTGAGAGCTCTGCCTCACGCGAATGCACCGCCTTCTGAAGCCTCGCGCTTCGCTTACTTGCGTTGCACTGTTATAATAAATCTGTTTCTGGACTAGGTCCTACTCAGACCTGGCCAATGTAGAGAGTGAATACGAGCGATTCCCTGCTAGCCTCGGGATCTCTCTTCATGTCTCCCCCACTCTTTCTCCTTCTGTGACGCGACTGCTAACCTCCCTAGGCTGTTGTCACGTGCTTTTACCTCTCCTCTCTTGTGACGACACACTACCGTCTCCGGATGTGCGATCCGCGCTTCAAGCGATGTCTGCCTGTCCATTCCAATAATTCACCTACCGATATTTATTGTTTAAATAATTTCTAAATTTCCATCCTTTCTTCCGGCCTTTCATAAATGTTACTAGCACTTGCTTGACATAATAAAATACTCATTCTGAGTATAAAATCTTTAGATCTTCGATTTTATTTATTCTAGATAATTTTATTCCGTCATTTCTCAAATTTGCGGGTCTTAGTTCTCATCTCGTCTAAATCATGGTCTTAGCCATAAATAAATTCGGGCGCAATACTTAGTGCATTAAACCGTGAATAGTAAAAATGTAATTTTGGAAAACTGATATCGAATCTAATAATTTTCACACCTCGGTAATGACAGCTATCGCCTCCATCCCTACAGATAAAATAGTAAGTAAAGGCGATTGATGAGAAATGAAAAAATAACTCGCACAGAAGGAATTAATATTTATTAAGCTGTAAATTTGATTGAGTATATCTTCGTTATAGAACTGAGGGAATGAAATAACAGGCTGTAGGACAGTAATCGCCGATGTAGGACAATAGCACTTTTTTAAACCTTTACCACAGGACAGTTATCGTAATAGGGATGCGGACGTCCTTGTAAAATTGTTATTTAATCTTTGTACCGTTTGCTGAGGTCTGTGGTCCTTCGCAACATTCGTTTCAACATTCTAATAGTACTTCCTTCTATACGACATTTGCTGTTCGCTTGACTTTTGGTTCTATTTGAACTTTGACGTCATGAAAGGATTTTGCTCGCGATAGTCCGACATAGAGTTGTCCGTGGCTAAACACCGGTTGAGGTAAATAAATGTCTACTTGATCTAGTGTTTGACCTTGAGCTTTATTGATAGTTATATAAAAAGCCAAACGTACTGGAAACTGCCTCCTTTTGAAGGTAAATGGCATAGAAGTATCTGATGGCGTAAGATCAAGGCGAGGAAGTAGGACATTATTTCCAACATTTACGCCAGTAATAATTTCCAGGTGTAAGCATGCATCTTCCAAACCAACAGTCTAGTACCGTTCAACAGACCTTGGATAACTAATATTTCTCAACAAACTCACAATTGAGCCTTCTTTTAGTCGAAGGATATGAGGTGCCAATCCACTTATGTCTATGCTGTCTAAAAATTATTTTGGGAATTGTAGAAGTTCACTCTCATCTTCAGTAATCAAATTATTCACGCTGATGTATGTTCTCGTTGATCCTGGGATTACCTCTAAAACTTTGACATTGATTACTTTACAGTGTTCATTTTTGGTTGCTAAAAACACTATTTTTGAAAAGCGTGAACTATTTTTCAGCTGTGTTGATATCAGTTTTAGCAATGATGCAGGGTGGTAAGTCGACTAATTCTGAATTTTCTCCATCAACGCGAGGGTATTCACCGTTACCAATTTGTATCAGGAAGTTTGCAAAGTCACGTTTATCTGTATCCCCTCGCATATTTTTGTTGAGTTTAAAAATGTTGAATTATGGCCACAAAGGAGAGAACCTTACTGAGATTTGGACTGATGCTGCTTTAGATGCGTGAGGCACAGCAGGCAATACCTGCCTAAAATCTCCACCTAAGATGATAATTTTTCTTCCGAAAGGCACGTCATTATTCATGATGTCCTTGATCAGCCGATTTACACACATCAACGCGTGCTTATTAGCCATTGGGGCGTCATCCCAGATGATAAGTTTTGCTGAACGAATATAAAAAGCTTCCTTGCTGTTAACTTTTATTCCTGATACAGAACTTTCATGTAAATGTAGAGGTGCTTATCCCGATTTAGGCTTATTTTTGGATGATTTTGAGGTCAGAATCATGTTGGTGATGGTGAATATGCATGAGATTGAAAGGGCTGGATTTGTGACATAAAACAATTTTTTAGCTTAGTTGCAAGTCTATGTTGCATTTTGGGTCGCCCTTGACAAGGTTATTGTACCTTGGAGAAGACGCGTTACTGCGCCTATATTGGGATAAATACGGTATTCACGAGCTACATGTCTGAGTACTGATAGCCAATCAGAGAAGACTTCTCTGATAGAAGACCCTGGGATCATAACTAAGCCAGTTATCTATTCCATTTTCGACCGATTGAAGAGGATATTATCTTATGAAAAGTTGCTGTATTTAAATATTAACCATGGAAAAATGTTATTACAGTGATTAAATACTCTAGAATGAAGTAATAAGCATTGTAAGGAGCCCGCGCAATCGTATCCCCACTCTTGGAAAATGGCGGAAGTTCAGTCAGATGGGAGAGCCAGGACTGGAAACTGGGTTCATTACTGTTTGGAGATTTGGCGAGTGTCGACCGCTGAGCAAGGGGTGAGCAGTTTCAAGGTTAAGGAAGCCCGCACTGCAGCCGAACTAGTAATCGAGTGCCAATAGCATGGCAAGCCCGTACTTCTTGTGTAGAGGAAGCCAATGTTAAATTACAGTATTTTATAAATTGCTCGTGCGTGTGACAATGAGATGCCAGCTTTAGTATAAAGCTTTTATAAGCAAGTGTATAGTGCGAGTGTGATATGCAAGCATTTATAAGGGATCTGCGGCATCCCAATTTCGAGATTCGACAGTTTTAAGAACGTGAACTGTGTGCTAGGAGAAAAGTGTTGATCTCGTGGCTGGAACAACGTGAGCGCTGCGCAGTATATTCAAGCCAAGTCCAGGCCGGATCAGACCGAACATTTGAAGCAGTAGTGTATTAACATTTGCAACAGGGGCGGATTTACATATCTGCCGCCCCTAGGCACATTCTGACCCCCCCCCCCTCTCCCACGTTGGTCGTCCAGGGGTGGGGGTGGCACCTGAGAGTGATCCTTAACTCACGCACACAAATGCAGCCGACCGGCCAATGAATCATCTAATTCATCGGCCGGTTGGCTTTATTTGTGTCCGAGTAAGGGTAAGCCCCGCTGGACGGCTGAGTATAGGATAAATCTTGCACGTCATTTTAATTTTAGACATTATTGATTGTATATAAAGCAGATTGATTATAAAAAACGTAATCTAAATTGTGGGGTTGATGTTAATAAAAACTAAAAGTTATTGATCTAAGATTGATTTAATTACATAAGAATTAAGAATATTCTTACAAACTGGCATATTTCCAGTAGGCTAAATTTACTCAATAGAAAAGTTTCCTTTACACTTTGATAAAGCTTAAAAGTGATTGTTAAGTCTTTGTATCAGCTACAATAAATGATACACCAAGTCTATTAAGGATTTTACAATTTTTAAAAACATAATTCAATGTTCATAATTAAGAACAAAATTAGATGTTAAAAACTAGCAAATCAATACACATATCTTATGCATCAATACAGTACATCTGCACCAGCGGCGTTTTTTATTTACATAGATTTTCTCCTGGATTTCATAATTGAGAACTCCTCTATTAGATCTTCAACTTTCATCTTGTCACTGTTCAAAAGTTCAGCCTCGATGTGTAGAATAGCCAACGAGTTTAATTCGTCTTCATTCATCCTTGATCTAAGACAAGACTTTATTATTTTTAAGACAGAAAGTGAACGTTCCGCTGAGCAGTTGGAAACAGCTGTGCACAAATACATACGAAGAGCTATATCAATGTTGGGGAATGTTGATTGGAGTTGTTCTTCTCTAATATATTTCATCATGACGAGTGGGTTGTTTCTAATTCCACTACTCTTCAACAGACACAAAAATGTACACATTCATTTGAAAATGACTTTTCTAGATCATTGGCATTCAATGACTGAAGTTTGTTTGCACGCTCTATTATTGTTTCAGTTGAGGAGGACAGATCGTTAAAATCTGAAAACTTGTCTGCTATTTCACCATATGCGTTTTTCTGCTTCTGCAACTCAGTTTTTAGTTGGTCGAGAACTACATAAAATGTCTCAACTCTAAATTTGTCTCGTCCTTCAAGAAGTATTTCAGTTTCTTTGTTTTCGTAAGCCTGGAATTTTCTCTTTTTTTGACGTTGTTTCAAGTCTCATAGTCCTAATCACATAGTTTTTTAGCCCTTTCTTCATATACGGCAAAAATGTCTCGGAGAGAATCAATAAAAATGACTAAAGAATCATACAGTCTCACAACTCTTTCTATGGACGTTTCTATTTTCTGAAGAGTTTGGCTAACTTGTTCAAACCTGTCCAATATGTCACTCCAAAGTTCCATCATGAATACCATTTCCAGCCTATTCAGTGATATCAAAAGTCCCGTGGCTTCACTTCTTACCAACGGCTTCTCATTAGTGTTCTCTTCATAGTCCTTTAAAGCCAGCATAACACCGTCTAAGTTTTCACACAGCCCTTTACATGCACTTTCACCAGCACTCCACCTTGTTTCAGACAAACCCTTAAGAGTTTTACTTTCAGGTTGACTAAAGGTAACTAGAATTTCCCATCTCTTAGTAGATGCAACAAAAGAGTTGTAAACGTTTTGTATAAGGTTAAAGAAAGCACATGCTTGCAGCATACGTACCTACAAGGTTAAGTGAATGTGCCGAACAAGGAACAAACAGTGCTTTGGGATTTTCATCCTTTATTCTAGCTTGTAAGCCACTATACACGCCTGACATGTTGCTAGCATTATCGTATGATTGCCCTCTACAGTCGGATAGATCGATGGCATTTGATCTTAAAACAGCCATAACAGCATTGGCTAAGTCTTCGGATTTGTGCCCAGTATTCGACAAAAACATGAGAAAGCGTTCAACAGGATTGCCATTTTCTTGTACAAACCTCAAAACAAATGAAAGCTGATCAGTGTGACTTATGTCAGGCATTGAATCCACTATTATGGAGTAATACTTCGCTTGTTTCACTTCACTGATTATGATATCTCTAACTTTAGAGGCTAACAGTACAATTACCTCATTGCAAATAAATGAAGACAGATAGGACGTTTTCCCTGAACCTGGATTACCAAATTTACGTATGTGTTCAGCGAGAAAAGGATCGAATCATGTACTTCCCATTGTGTAGAGACCCAAATGTTTCATCAGCTCCTCGAAACGGACGTCCTCGACTTGCCAGCTTTTTCACCACAGCGAACACTCTTTCCAAAACGTGTTTCCAATACTTCCTTTCAGTTTCGACGATGGAATCGTATTGACTGTCTAGCGTTCCAATTCTTCTCTTGCGGGTCAAAAGTGCCAGTTCAGAATTGATGTGTTCTTGTGAGCTTTCATGTGCAGACAAAATCACTCCAATATTTTTCCAATCCGAAACACCTTCACTGGCTAGTTTAGAACACGTCTTCCGAAAGCCAAATAATCTGCAGGAAGCGCAAAATACCGAACATGTACCTTTTGATTACACCAAGTAATCTCTTGAAATGAGTTCTCCATTTTGTAATTTCCTACTAAAGATTTGTTATTTAAATATCTGGTTTTATTGCCAAAATCCCTTTTAGAGTTTTTAAAATCACAATCTTTATATTGATTGATTCCTCTGTGTAATAATACTTCGATCGTGGTGTCATTTATTTTCCACTCAATGGGGTCGTCACTAACAGTAAAATGTATATCAGTTTGTTGTGAAACGGAATCATTTGAACTTTTACTTATTTGTGTACTGTCGGAACTACGTTCGTTATCACCACTCAATATAAAATTATCCGTTTCAGGGGCACTTGCTGCTTGATCATTATTTTCATTGTCTGAACCACTTTCGTTGAAATTGTACTGTTCCCAAGATGAGCAGCCTTCTCCACTCAGTCCACTCTCGTTGGATTTTTCAAGAGGTTTAAAAAAACTGTCAACCGTCTTAATATTTTTCAAAAAGTTAGTTTCTTTTTCACGTTTTTCACTTGCGATTTTGCGGTATCCTGAACCACTAAGCTTCCGACGTTTTTCACTCATTGGTACTTTTTAGTTCAACATTATAAAAAAAAATATATAACACACGTACTTTATCTAAGCAATGTGGCAATGTGAACGACTTGGTAAGGATAACAACTGAACGTGAAGACGTTAAGCGAACGACTATAATCTGTTTTACAAAAGATACTCGGTGAAAGCTGTCATACGCTTGATGGGTGAGGTGAGGGAGGAGTGGACACGAGAGGGGTAACGGTCTCCATAGCAACAGTGAGCAATGTTGCAATGTATGCCGACACAGCAATAAGCACTTGGTTTGACTCAGTGTGTCTTCACTCGTCACGGTCATTAGAGCACGGCTAACTTCCACAGTATTTGTGTCTTCCTGCAAGCCTCTTGGAATGTTATGCGTCATGATCTGCCTGAGTGGTAACGCAGCATTTCCCCACGTGCTAGCTTTGACAGCTGTCAGCGAACTTTATTGGTAATTCAGACTTATAATACACTAGCTTTGACAGTCTGCTGTATCCCCACTGACTGGCAGAGTTGCCAGTCTGTTGCCTACCGGCGTAAAATATACCCATATTAAATAAAAGAAAACTTCACACTTGACTTGTAAAAGAGATTTTTTAGTTTATGAATTGTATTTAGATTTCAAATTTACGTGAGAAAAGTAAGCTCCCTTTGACTGCCGTTCTCGGTCACTGTGCCTGGCGCTTGGCACGGCAATTTACCTGATGCCGCGGCGCCCGTCGGACGTCAGGCTGTGCTGCCCCCCAGGCCGTGCCGCCCCTAGACACGTGCCTAGTGTGCCTTGTGGGAAATACGTCCCTGATTTGCAAAGCTCCGTGCACTATAATATGACTGAGGCTGCAATTTTACTACAGTGAGATATCGATTCCACGGATATTCACGATGATATTTATTCAATAATTTTTAACAAGACAGTTCACCGTTAAGATGTTGGCTGTTATGTTTGAGTAAATTATGTGCCAGGGGTACACAAGATGGAAGCATGGGGACTTCACGGAGCAACCTTCGATATGAAATTAGAACATTGTAAAATTATGTCCAACTACATCACGGCATTGACTTCATGACATCTTCGAAACAATGGTCTACAATTACGAACATTATTCAACGGTATTGCTCGTTCTACATGGAAGTTTTCAAGAGTTATCGGAAGAAGATTTTAGAAGACGCTTTCTGACGGGAGACGATGGCAGTCCAAGCGAGCAGGGGAGCTACAGTTCGAGTCCAATCTACGACAGGAGATGCTCTTGGAAGAGTGCGAGTTCGATGTCCGAGATGGCTGTTTGTAGATCAAGGAGAACTACAGATCGATCCTGGGCTGGAACCGAATTACCAATTCATCTGGGTAATTTCTCTTCGCTACAATTCATCGAGAACTTCTATTAAGGTAACAGCGATTGCACCGTTTTTCGTAGGTTTGGAGTAGATTGATACATGTTGAGCACCAATTTTCTACTGTAGTTTTGCCTATTGTCTTCGATTGGTTGTGGTATTTTCAGTAAACTTTAGCGTTGGATATTTTCGTTTCCGATTCCAACTTTAATTTCTTTTGGTATTAATCTAATCTACAAGATAGTCATATGGAATTTATTTCCATGTTTGGAATTTCTTTGAATTTTATTTAAATATTTTCCTTGATTTAAATGGTGGAATTATATTCAGGTTTTCGTCTTCAACGTTTTTTTTTATTAGTTTGTAGAGTTATTTTTCTACGAGAAGATATTTTAGGGGAAGCGACCGACGATTTCTTATTACATTTAATAGAGATTGTGTGATAATCTCTTCGTCATTTTCTTCTTCTTCTTTTTCGTCGCGAATGGTTCTCTTAGGACCACGCGGAATCAACAATGGTTAGCCTTTCTTGCAGCCCAGTACTCCTTCTTACGCAACGAATGGGTTTGCTTCCGTTGTGCAGACCAGATATGGTGGTATGGCCGTCTTTCTTCCTCCTCGAAACCCCGTGTGAGTGCAAGTGTTCAGATGACATTTCGGTCTAGGAGATTTGGCGATCCTAATTCTTGCAAGTCTTTTTCAGTCTGTTTGTACCAATTTGATCTAGTTGTTTTGTTTTTCAAGTATGTGTGAATTTTGTGAGTTAGTCTATTTGGGTCCATTCTTCCCAGGTGCCCCAAGAATTGGATTCGTCGCATACGCATTTTGTTTGTGATTTTGGAGATGGTTTTATATATTTCAGCATTTGGCTTTGGAAGATGAACACCATCTTTGATTCTTGGCCCTAAGATTTTCCTCATTATTTTACGTTCCTTCACTTCCAACTGATCTCGAAGTGTTCTATGTTGAAGAGTGAGAGTTTCTGAAGCGTAGAGAGCTTCGGGCCCGATCACTGTTGTATAGTGTTGAATTTTGCATTTCCAGGAAAGACTCTTTTTGTTGTAAGTATTTTTCGTTAACTGAAAAGCAGTTTCCATTTTTTGAATTCTTGTTGTAATGGACCTCTTTTCATTACAATTGTCGGTAATCCATTCACCCAAATATTTAAATTCCTTCACACGAGATATATGGTCAGTACCAAATTCAATTTCAGATGGGGCATTCTTTATATCTGTCATAAATTTTGTTTTATCAAATGAGATTTGCAATCCAATTTTCTTTGCTTGTTCTTGTAGAAGTTCAAGTTGGTATTGCGCATCAGAGATGTTTTGGGCAATTAATGCCATGTCATCAGCAAATGCCAAACAGTCTCATTCTATGCCTTTAAGTTTTGGTCCTATCCTATGCGTCGGTGCACCTGTTTTTCGCAATTCTCGTACAACCTTTTCTAGTGCACAATTGAAAAGCAACGGGGACAATCCATCTCCTTGTCGGACTCCTGTGTCAATGGGGAATTCTCTGCTCAGTTCTCCCATAAATTTAACCTTAGATTTGGTTTCCATGAGTGTTTCCTTAATAATATTTGTTGTCTTTTGATCTAATCCAAATTCTTTGAGTATTTCGAAAATGGATTCACGGTCGATGCTATCATACGCCTTTTGGAAGTCAACAAATGTAATGACATAGTGTATGTTCGATGTATTGCGGAAATATTTCATTGAGTTTTTTAAATTGATAATTTGTTCCACACACGACCTGCCTTTCCTGAAGCCACCTTGGTATTCGCCGATTACTGGATCCAATTGAATTTCTGCACGATTCAGGAGAGCTTTAGACAAAACTTTGTATGTTATGGATAGTAATGAAATTCCACGATAATTGTTGGGATCCGTCCGATTTCCTTTTTTGTGCAAGGGATGTATGAGTGCCATCTTCCAGTCAGCGGGGATTTTTTCAGTTCGCCAAACTTCTTCTAAAATTTCTTGGAGTTTTACATTGAGATTTTCTCCTGCATTTTTCCACAACTCTGCAACAATTTGGTCTTCCCCCGACGCTTTGTTGTTTTTCAATGATTTAATTATCTCTCTTATTTCCTGAACGTTGGGTGGATGCGAATCTTGGTTTTGTTGCGTGTGGATAAATGTGAATGTTTCTTGAGGTTTCTCACAATTGAGCAATACCGAAAAGTAGTTTGTAAGGATTTCACAGTTTTCTGTGTTACTATGAGCAATATCCCCATGTTCATTTTTGAATTGAAGTGTGGAGGGGAATATTTAGTGAGCTTCTGGCGAAAAGTTCTATAGTAGTTTCTAGAATTATGTTGTTTGAAGTCAGCTTCTATTTCTTGTAATATTTTGTTGTCATTTTGCTTGCGAATTCTTCGTAATGATTTCGTGACTGTTCTTCTGACATCCTTGAGATCTTGCAGAGTCTTAGGAGTTTTGTTGCAAGACCAATTGTGCCATGCCTGTTGCCTGAGCCTTACAAGGTCATCACATTCGGCTGTCCACCACGGACGTTTGCTTGTTCTCATGTGTGGTGCTATTTTCTCGGCTGTTTTTATTAATCCTGATTGGAGCTGTTGCCAGTTTTGTGGATTCAATTGTTGAGTCTCGTTTTTAAATTTATCATTACCTTGAATATTTTGAACATCATATTTACGGGGTGGGATATTCTGAGAGAATCGCCTGTTCTCTGGAATAATATTTAATGAAAATTTTGTAGGGTAATGGTCAGAATCCAGAGCTAACCCCTTAAGGACTTTAAGTTTCATTATTTCTAGAGTATTTACTCTGGAGATCAGCACATGGTCCAGTTGGACTGAGAGGTTTTCTTTTTGAAAAATGTTGATTTGAAGAATAAGTCATGGTTCTTGCAGATTTCAAGAAGACGCATACCATTCCGATTGGTCTGATTATGCCCTGACCATTTACCTACCCAATATCTATATTTTTTTCTTTGCCAATTTGGGCATTAAAATCACCCATAAGTATTTTAACATCATTCCTCGGGATTCTTTGAAGTATATCATCTAATTGGTTCCAAAATTCTTCGACTTTTCCTACAGCCTTTCTGTTCGTCAATTTATGGTTTTGGCATAAACATTTAGGACGATTTCATATACTTGCCAAGTGTACCAACCCAAATCCTTCCTCTTATAAAAGTACACACATTTGTAAGCCTACAGACATCACATTGATACAGGTTATCAGGCAACTTCTCACACACCCAAGTAAACGGGGCTGCACGACTATGATCCTACAAGCCACTAAAGAATCAACAACAACAACAACAATAGTGTCTACCGCGGATAAAGGACAACGAACTTAAAAACTGTAGTCGAGTGTTGAAATATGTGGTGTTATAAGTATATTATTATTTTATTTAAGCGAAAATTCCCTTACAGGAGAGCGATTAAACTTGGATCACATGATGTCATTTGGAGGCGTGTCTCCTCCGCTCCTCCCAAAATCTCTTCATTCTCGCGGAATGTTCCCGCTTCCTCTCATCCGTCCACTTTTTTCCAGGTTGTAATGATCTTGGTTCGAACTTAACATTCTTGATTTTCGTCTGGCACTCAGTTCGGTCTTCGAAATTTTGTATACTGATAATTTGTAAGTCTCTTTGTACCTCTTCAGGGGCCGATAACCTAGATGTTAGGCCCCTTAAAACAACAATTATCATCATCATCATCTTTGTACCTCTTTAAGCCATTCTGTGCCGCATTTGCTCTGTGTTATGATACTGAGTAGTTTCTTGGGCAATCTGGAGGTGGCCATCCTGTGGATGTGAGTGTAAAATTTGGCTCTGCGTTTTCTAATTTCGTCTGTTATCGTAATGGTGTTTTGATAGAGTTCAGTACTAGGTCTCATCATCCAAATGCCATTTCTGTTGATTGCTCCGTAGATCTTCCGGAGAATTTTTCGTTCCTGCTTTTCCAGTTCCCTAATCTTGGAATGACCATCGATTACTATTGTTTCAGCCGCATATGTTGCTTCTGGAAGAATAACTGTTTTATAATGTCATAATTTGGCGTTATATATATATATATAAATTTCGATTTCACATACACAGTGCTTTATTTTCGATTTTCGATTACACATATATACTGTTGCCACCGTAGATTAACGGTCAGCGTTCTTAGCTGCCACCCCGGAGGTCCGAGGTTCAATTCCCGACTCTGCCACGAAATTTGGAAAGTGTATTTAGACTGGAACGGGGTGTAGTTAGCCTCGCGTGAGTAGAGGGGGTGGTTCGATTACCACCTCAGCCATCCTCAAATTGGTTTTCCGTGGTTTTCCATTTCGTCTTCGCACAAATGCCGGTATGGCACCTACCGTCAGGCCACGCCCGCCTCCTTCCCTCTTCCCTCTTCCATGTCTATCCCTCCCATTCTTCCCATCCCAGACTATCCCTCATGATGCCCCCTGTTCGCATTGCAGGTGAGGCCGCCTGGGCGAGGCACTAGTTACGCCTCCCTAGTGGTATCGCAGGCATAATATCAAGCTCCAGGACACTGCCGGTTAAGGGTGGGATCACTCGCCGAGTCAGTGGGAAAAGCCTACCTGGAGGGTAAACTGACTACGAAAAAGCATATTATTATTTAAAAGACTGTACTCCCTAGATTGTTATTTAGGATGGTGACTCACAGGCAAACTGTCGTTATGGTAGTATTTATTTAATGTGATGTAAAGTCTTGCGTGGACTTAGGGTGCGTATCGAGACTTCATTACCAAAGGATAGGGTTCGTTCTCAGTTCTGCCAAGAAATTTTACTTTGGCCTGAGGAGTGGAACGGGGTACACATAAGCTCGTGAAGCAGGACAGAAATGAACTGTGTTGTCCTGATAATTCTAAACGTGTTTCCCAGTTTCACCTCCAGGCAAATGTCGGAACAGCCGACATCCTTCTAAAATCCCTTCGTTGACTCTTCCTGGGTGACCGGCCTGTCACCATCCCCAGTTGTATCTGCTGACATAGTGTGGTCAGTTCCCAGACACCATCCTTGCGACGGTGGATTAATGATTCCTCGCATCGTACGTGTGTGAAACTTATCTGAGAGTATATTGAAAGCTTCAAATAATAATGTTTATTCACTTGTGAAGTAGCGAAAACCATTACAGTATGCACCGTTATACTGGGGAGGTTTCAATTATTATTTTATTTATGAAATGGGTCCCTTGACGACGCTAAGGCACATTGCGCCAGGAAGGAAACTCGTACTGTAGTTTCACCTGACCATCAGGATATCCTATATACGAGAAATCCGATCACCGAACGTGACATTTCACTCCGATATCTCACAAGGATTTGACGGGAACCGAACTCGATCTACCTCGGTGAAAGGTGTGAGGTCATCAGCTGAGCCAACACGCCACTTCCGCTAGAAATAAAGTCCTGATTTTACAATATGTCACGTTATATCAAGCGTGCAGTAATCCCGACATGCTCCTTGAAGACTCCTTTCAGAAAATGAAGACGACTGAGTTTCACCACTCGTCAAACAGGCAGTGGCGTGCTGGGCAACAAAAGGTGTAGTACGGTGCAATTAGTCCTAAAAACGGCCCAACCTCAACATCCAAAGTAAAAGTTTCCCTCCAAGCCCAAATTGTTCTATACAGTCCACATATTGTTTCGTCAAAAGTCACACCTTTTTAGCGTCGGGTTGGGGGGGGGGGGGGGGGCAGAATTTGGTAAATTAGTAGTTTTTATCAGTTTTCTTAAATATATAGCGCAAACAGTGTCATATACAAACATTATCTACGTTAAATGTGGAACAAGAATGGTCTTGTGCATAAACTTGCTAAATTGATCGGTTCCAGAGTTACGGAGGGTGGAAATGATTGTTTTTGTGGAAAAAAAAAAAAGGATATTATCACTAAGGATACTAATTTTGTTTATACAGGATTGTGTTTTGTAAAAGCAAATACCGATTTTATTGGCCGGTGGTATGTTAGTGATAAGCCCTTGAAGGAACGACAACCTCACCACCTTCTCAAGGGGCGCTACTTTTTAAGGAAAAAGAGGCTTCCAAAGGCCTAGGCCATATAAACCTGTGGTACGGAGAAACCCACTCTGAACTATTGAAACTAATACAAATGTAGAATGTTAAATGCGTCCCTGAATTAATGTAAAGTAGGCTATTCATCAGTATTCAGTCCTCTTCAAAGAAAGCACTTTCCTCTTCTAGATCTTCGTCCATGATGTTCGTGTCCCTGTTATCACATCCTAGGCCTGAGCAATTACCGCATATGCACGAGCAGTTTAGAACACTCTTTCTGCAATCACAATTATGGACGCATTCGTCTTTGCAAGCGCACACTCTGAGGGAAAGTTATTCCTGGGGAGCTGCAGGACGTGCTGTTGTAATTGGTCTCAGGGGTTCGCCAATATTCTTCCACACCCACTCAAGCGGATTCTTCTCAATCAGCCACTGCTGCACCTGGTGGTAGATTCTAATGAATGCTGCTTGGAAGCTGCCGAAGTGGGGGGGAAGTGCAGCCAACATGAACAATATATGTATAAACTGCTTTGCAATAGCCTGCAAGTAACACTGGTAGCGAAAATAATCTAGTCTTCAGTGTTCTGGCTCCAAACATCGCAAGAAGAAATGCTTTCCAGCGCCAGCCACTGCACAGGGGTCAGCTTTGGGGTCGTACAAGTATATTGCTAAGAGTACACCTTTCATATCCTCAATGCCTCGCTGAATGTCAGAAAGAGTGTACACTTTTTCCTGCTGATTGCCTTTCTTTGGGGCCATCATTTTCAATTTGTTCCTTGAGGGTGCGTGGACAGTCGACAAGACTAGTAAGTCAGTGTCGTCACCAATTACACAAACGCTAACTCCTTTCTTAGCTTCATAAATCGCTGTTAAAACTATTATTAAGTCAGCGTCACCCGATGCTTGATGAACTGTGCATCCACTTCTTTGCAAGTGCACTGTAAGGAAATAAATAGGGGCCATTTTGATTTTAGCGTTAGCTAGAAATTCACTTTGATTGATATTTACTTGGATTGAGTCTTCTACTTTCACTTCAATGTTAGTGGTACGAAACTTCTAGTCTTCAACGACACAGTGTGGTCAGTTCCCTGACACCATCCTGGCGACGGTAGAGGAATGATTCATCGGAGAGTCCCCGTGTGAAGCCAATCAGAGAGTATTTAAAGCATCAAATAAAACTGTTTATTCACTTGTGAAGTAGCTAAAAGGATTATGAACCGTTATAATGGGAAGGTTCAAGCTAACACGTCCCTTTGGCACGGAGGAAAGCGCGTTGGACTTCATTGGACTTCTAATCCAAAGGTCGTGGGTTCGATCCCCACAAGGGACTGTTGACATTTTGACATTAACTTCATCTGCAGTGAACGAAGAAACAATAAAAAAAACAATGTTCTGGGTACAATATTGTACAATCGGACTGTCTAATTCTAGGGAACACTCCAGACACACACTTTAAAGTACGCTTCAGTATCGATTGTTCTGCTTCGATATAGTCAATATTATTGCTGCGGTAGTCATCACGACCGAGCCATTGTATGAATGAATGTGGTGTCTGTCTGATAAACCTGTATTTTTGTATTTTGCCTGTACTAGTGTGGGGGGCTAGTAAATGGAAGGGGAACACTTTGGCCATATGTTAGGAACCATCCCGGCACTTTTCTGGAGTAGAAGTGTGAAGCCACGGAAAGTACCTTTAGTGTATAGTGCGTCTCTACCTTAAAAGACAGTACGCATTAAATGGAGCGCGCTGATGCCAGATCTGCTGCATATACAAAGTTCTGCAAGGCCGGGCACATGATGTCACATAACTCGTATACAAGCGTGCTTTTACGCAAAACTCGGGAAATTTCCAAAATATTTGTTTGTTGTATATAATTGTACCTAATGCATTGAAGCGAAAGACGGTACAATATTTAGATTATGATACACCGAAGCTCAGAGCGCGATTTTTATGCACACATTATAATAATTTATAATTTTCAATTATTCAATTATTCATGAACATGATAAGGCCTTTTTCTCGAATATCATTGGTTATAATAAATTATAATATGACATAATAATAATAATAATAATAATAATAATAATAATAATAATAATAATATACTATATTGTGGTCCACGTAATTTACCCAATTTTGTGTGGTCAAGTGGGGGTATGCAGTCGAAATTAAATTATTCATTTCTTGTTTCTTAAAAGCCTCCGTGGCTTAGGTCTAGGCACGCCGGCCTCTCACCCCTGGGTCCGTGGTTCACATCCCAGTCACTCCATGTGAGATCTGTGCTGGACAAAACGGAGGCAGACAGGTTTTTCTCCGGGTACTCCGATTTTTTCTGTCAAATTTCATTCCAGCATCACTCTCCACTATCATTTCATTTCATCTGTCATTCATTTAATCATTGACCCAGAGGAGTGCGTCAGGCCTCGGCAGCCGGCACAGTTCATATCCTCGCCGCTAGATGGGGGCTTCATACATTCCATTCCTGACCCGGTCGGAGACTGGAAGCAGGCTGTGGATTTTCATTCATTTCTTGTTTCTTGAACGAGACGTTGTTCAATATTATATAGTTCTTCACTTTCGCCCATACCATTTCGATGGGATTAAGTAAGGTGACAAGCAAGAACATATTTCTCTGCTGTGATAGCCTACATTGTCTATTACTAGGCTAGATCCTTCGGGAACACTGAGCAACAATATTGCTCGGCGAACCATTTTTCATATACTTCACCTGCCATTTTGTCGTGTGTGTCTACCATGTTCTTTTGGCACAGAAACGTTAACTCTGCACCATTAACGAACCCTTGTTAATTCCCGGGACGAACAAAGGCAAACTACGGAAACCACTTCGAGGATGGCTGAGGTAGGAATCGAACCCGCCTCTTCTCAGTTTTGTCTCATGGAGTTGAGTACACCCCGTTCCAGCCCTCAGACCAGAATTACATTTCATGGCAGAGCCGGGATTCAAAACCGGGCCTCCACAGTGACAGCACAGTGACAGCCAAGAACGCAACGAGACGGAAATTTATAAAGAACACAAAATCCACTTCATTTCTTAGTTTTACTTCACATCATCACCTACCCTCCTTCAAACGTAGTCGGGGGAGATAGCCTGCGGGCAACGTTAGTAAACAAAGTTCCGGTGCGTCAGCGCTGAGCGGGAGGACTAAGCGAAGTGCTATAACTTATGAATGCTACCTAATATTGAGCCCTGGTTTGTTTTAAAAACTATTTCAGACATGAATGAACATTTCTTCTCGCTTAGTCACCAAGGTAAAGTCAACAACAAAAAACTTTCTCGCTAGCCAACTTTTATGTGACACCATCCCAGATTTTTCAAGTAACATTTAAGAAAAAAAAATCATAACTTTCTTATTATGAAAATAATTACTGCCCTGAGAAGTATGGTAGCTTCTACCAACATCAGGCAGTCTAAAAATAAATTCTTGATATGTTGCGATCATTAGTTCATTATCTAAGGCGTGATAAGTTTTATAACTGCAAAAATATAGATTCGCGCTAAAATATCGTAATTGTGAAAATTGGACCATGTGTTAATTATTTATGGCTTTTATTTTTACACCATCATAAAGAGCGGGAAATTCTCTATAATACCACATAAACATTTTCTTAGATTTGTCACTTTCAATTATTGGGAAATGGCAACATCGCCGGGGTAGAAGAGGACGAAGCTAATTGCAAGACATAGGAGTGCGAGTGAGAGGCAAATACTACATTTGATTCCATACTGTCTTTTAAGGTTGAGACGCTCTATTGCTGATGTACGAATCGGATACAATTCGTCCCAACTTTGCAACGCAAAGCCAAGTTAACCCCATTCCAGTCCTAAGCCTAGAATTAGTTGGCAGAACCGGGAATTGAACTTGGACATTATGGATGTCAACGAGGTGGTGTGACGTCACATATCAAGCATGCAGTAGCTAAGACAAAAATGAGATGTATCCCAATAACTGTGTCGCGCGTCTAGTGTACAGTCCGTCTCACACTGGCACCTGCGTCGTCTACTACAGTCACCACAATAACACAAGTTGTACTACTACTACTAGCTCATTAATGTTCGAGTGCTTTCAATCATGATAATCATTATCAGTTGCTGTTGATCAAGGTACCGTAGCGTATCAACTACAGTATCAACAGCAAAGCTCTTCGTTCAGTAATTGAAATGGCACTGGATAATTACGTGATTAAAATGGGCATGATTAAAATATTATCATCCCGTGTGGGGATCGAACCTACGACTTTTGGATTAGAAGTCCAACGCGCTATCCTCTGCGCCAAAGGGACAGGTTAAAAGAGTTTTTTTTTAAGCGTATGGCTTTTAGTGCCGGGAGTGTCCGAGGACATGTTCGGCTCGCCAGTTTTGTAGCTGCTTCGAGACGGACACCCAATGGGTGAGCTACAAGTACCGTTGGGGAGGAAAGTTGGAAGGGAGGGTCGAGGAGTTGGAAGGTAGCGGCTGTGGCCTATAGTTAGGGACCAACCCCGGCATTTGCCTGGAAGGAAGATGGGAAACCACAGAAGACCATCTTCAGGGTTGCCGGCGGGGGGATTCGAACCTCCTCGCCTCCCGGATGTGAGCGACTGCCAACAGTCATGCCGCAACGACCTCGGCTAACTCACCCGGTGGTTAAAAGAGTAATTATGTATGAAGAGATAGTAAACTCTTTCTTGAACACCTTACCAGTCTTATCAAGTGACATGTACAGGTGTGTGCCCCATTCTAAAAACTCAGTAGTGTCTTCTATATTATTGGAGTTTTTTTAAAATCTAGTAGTGTAAAGTACCCAAGTACCCAAGTAATTTCCTCAATTCTATAAATGCATTTGAAGTTAGAAATAATTAAAATACTCATGTATGCAACTCAGCACCATACCTAATACGAGTAGTATTGCCGAAATGATTCTACTAAATAAATCTTTTCTAACCAAAACAGTAAATAATCAAACGAACACAAATTTTGATTTCGAATTAAAGTATCCGTCGCCTCCGCAGTGTAGCGGTCAGCATGGTTAGCTGCCGCCCCGGAGGTCCTGGGTTCGATTCCCGGCTCGTCCACGAAATTTGAAAAGTGGTATGAGGACCGGAACGGGGTCTACTCAGCCTCGGGTGGTCCAAATGAGTAGAGGGGGTTCGATTCCCACCTCAGCCATCCTCGAAGTGGTTTTCCGTGGTTTCCCACTTCGTCTTCGGGCAAATGCCGGGATGGTACTGAAACCATATTTTCCATTTAGTTGGTATTAGGTTAGGTTGGCAATAACACTGATGGCAGTGCTGCGACATTCTTTGAAGTGTAGGTGCGCGGTGAGACTGTGGCGAGGTTAGGAGCAGCCAGCAGCCCGCCATACAAAGTGATGACCACGTGCCAGACATCTGTAATACCTGTATTGAATACAAGATGGAGACAGTACCACTGTCGTTATATTGCACACTGTGGTAAAGTAATACACACTTTGCAGTATGAAACAAACATTGGGAAATGCATCCTATGGACAAAGGAAAATAACTGAGAACTTTTATATGAGTATAAATGCACACAGTACTATAACAGGTGATTATCGAACTCGGCAATGTGTATATCGATTGTCACTATTGTTCAGAGAACGAGGTCCATTGTGGATCAACTGGAGACAGTATGATTTACGGGAGCATATGAAGAGTTGATTAGAGAATACAATTTCAGCCAGGAGGGTCACAGCTCTCTGGTCTAAGCACAAGTGCGTGCGTCGCCGTGAAATCGTGTTTGTTCGGTAACGTGGAGTTGAACTGACGTGTTACAGTACAAAACGTGGTAGGATTTTCGTCTGATCGTATTATAGTTTCAGACAGTGTTAACCTTCAATTTGAGCACAGTGAAATTGCATTCACGTATGATAACTTCTTCTCAAGCCAATAGCATAACAACTTGTTCTTCATTGCAGTACAGTACAAACATCATTAGCCATGATTGTGATAAATGATATGAGAAGAGAGAGATATTGCTGCGTTATGAAGATGCAGAACATGGGCTAAATACAGACAAGGAATGTGACACATAGCAGCATTGAATACTCAGGATGATTACTTGATCCCAATATGAGCAACTACAGCACAAGGCTTTATAAGAGAAGATTGAAGAGATTGTGAAAGTTGGAATGACAATTCGTACTGCTGCATAATGAAACTATTTTGGCTTACTAGATCAACGTTATCGTACTCTTTAGCAAGTGATAGAACAATGAACTTTGTCAAACGAACATCTGTTAGCTTCATCTCGTTCGCGACCGGTAATCGGGTCTTCTCGATGTCCAGTCGTTTCGTGACCGGTGCAGCTGAGCAGATGAGGGTTCGATCCTTGACAGGAGTATGTGTTCAAGCATTCTCACTCCATTCAACTAGAACTTCAACAAGGTAGCTGGCAGTTTTCTTTTAGTAGACAGTATGAATTTGTCATGCTTTTGAGTGCTCCTTTTCACCAATTTTGATCAAAGTAGTTAAGAAATACAGCCAAGGGCTAGGGTGATTCTTTAATCATTTCTGTCCGTGTATGTATTTAACTTTGTAGTTCAATTTAGTAGTTATTGTAGTGTTATTTTGAACATTACGTTGCCTTTATTAAGATATAATTTGGGAATAAATAGAAGAATATAGTTTGTTGGGAAGACAACATAAGAAAATTTTAGGAAGAAGACTACGGTAAAATTATATAAGAATAATTCTAACTCAAGCAGATGTCCCATATCCAACGTATACGTGAATTCGATTTGAACAAATTCTCTGGACTTTTGAATTTGATATCGAATATTTTTGAAAGCTCATGAAAGTTTATTTGATAGACATGCAGGTCTATATTTTTGTCGAATTGAGCATAGAGATGGAACATAGTGATTTCTAGTATGACTATTTTCGATTGTGCGAATTTATTTCTGGTAATCCAGTTTTTTTTATTTCGACACCCTTTGTGAGCTCGTTCAGTTTTTAAATTTTTGTTGACTCTTATGAGAAACTCCAACTTGGTTAAGCGCTCAAATCTAATGGTTAACTTGTACCTTCTCAAGATAGGCTCTTCTCCATGCTGTAGGTTTTGACGTGTTTCCTTAGAGGAGGATCTCCAATTGAATTATTTTCAATTAGGCGAAAACTGAATCGTTCTTTTCACAGTGGTCGGTCGAGAAATATTTAAAGAAATACTTTGTTTGTGAAAGTGTAATTAGTAATGATATGCAATGAAAGGAAATAAATGTTTAAATTATATGTAATTCATAATCGAGATGACAGATGTTTCGAATTCTCACACAGTTATTTAGACTTGTGAATACAATATTTTATCGTTGTTCTGATAAAGATTATTCTCGACACTTTAACTTTTGGCTAATTTGAAGCAACATATTTATCTATGATTGTATAAAAACTTGTGTAAAATGTGAAATGTTTGGAAATTATTAAGAACTGTTGAGTGATAATATGGTAATAATGGAATTTTGTCTGCGTATTTGAATTGCAATTTAGGAGATATTAGACATCTGTGGATAGTCAATATCAGTTTTTCCAGCACTGAATTAGCTATGGAGCTATTGCTGAGTGCTCTACGGTGTATTATTTTGAACGTGAAATTGAGTCACGATTGTAGCTAGTGGAAAGCTAATGTACAATTTTGAATCCAACATTTAAGAAACCAAGTATTGTAACAACATCGTTAATAATTTGTTAAAATTTTAGCAACAATTGTTTTTAGAGTAGAGTTTAATTGGAAAGACTGTAATATTAATACTTGTATAAATTTCAGATATTAATAACTAAAATATTGAGTGATAGAAAATATAATATCATTGAGAAAGTGAATTGAAACATAATCATCATAATGAATAACATGACGTCCGATTAGCTTAATTGTTTGTCGTTTAGGACGGAACAGACTTGAAATTGAAATCACATAAATGTATATGAATACATGAAAGTAACAGAGATGAATAATACTTGGCGCAACTAACTCCCAGAATTAAAGAGTAATTATGTAAATTATGTATATATAAATTGCTACGATTGAATAAGGTATTTAATATTTGTGTCAAAAAGGGTTTACGATCATATTATAATATTTTTGTGTGTAATTTGTTTTTATCTGAACTTCGTTGATAATGATGCGACGTTAGGCAGTTTGTGTGGCCTAGGTAAGGCGGTTGTCACTTAAACACATTTTTCATGCTTCGGCAGAGGCATATCTTTATATATATAATTCTTCGACACGTGTGTATGTGACTGAACTCCTCCTAAACCACTGAACCGATTTTGATGGAATTTGGTATGTATATTAGTGTGGGTCCATGTATGGTTTAGATTCACAATCCGACCCGGTAGGTGGAATGAACACAATTTTAGAACCACAATTTACACACAATTTTAGAATCACAATATACAGTCAAAAACAGTCGTCATGGAAACCACTAGCCTTGGCCTTCGTGAAAGCTGATGTCTTTGGACGGTTTGTCTCTGCACGTTAGAGCCACCTGGTCGCAATCTGTGCAACTACCGCCATTACTTACACTCCGCCGTGGCGAAAAGTTGTGTTTTATACCAAAGGTGGCAGTGATGTCGAATTCTACTGTTTGTCTCTGCACGTTAGAGCGTTTCAAAGTCCCGTATGCGTTCATATACCATTCATCCGATTGCCATGAAACTTGGGTGATATGTTGAGTGAGCTCCAGGGAAGGTGTTTGGCTTAGTAAATCCATTCTACAATAGATAGCGCACGAATAGATTCAACAAATGAGCGACGACGCGCAGTGTTTCAAAAAGGTCCCGTAAGCGTTCAAGTACCATTCGTCCGATAGCGATGAAACTTGGGTGAGATGTTGTGTACACTCCAGGGAAGGCTTCTGGCTTAATAAATCAATTTCACATTAGGTAGTGCACGACTAGATTCAACAAATGAGTGACGACGCGCGAAGCGTTTCAACAAAATCCCGTATAAGTTTATATTCCATTCATAGATTGAGATGAAACTTTGATGAGTTGTTGTGTACACTTAAGTGAAGGCTTCTAATTTAGTAATCCATTTCCCAGGAGGTTGCGCACGAGTAGATTCAACAAATGAGCGGCGACGTGCGAAGCGTTTCAACCAAGTCCCGTATGCGTTCAAATACCATTCGTCCGATAGCGATGAAACTTGGGTGAGATGTTGTGTACACTTACGTGAGGGTTTCTAACTTAGTAAATCCATTTTACAATAGGTAGCTCACGAGTAGATTCAACAAATGAGCAACGACGCGCGAATTTTTAGTCAAAGTCCCGTATGAGTTCATATACCATTCATCCGATTGCAATGAAACTTGGGTGAGATGTTGTGTACACTTACGTGAGGGTTTCTAACTTAGTAAATCCATTTCACAGGAGGTTTCGCACGAGGAGATTCAACAAATAAGCGACGACGCGCGAAGCGTTTCAATAAGGTCCCGTATGCGTTCAAATACCATTCGTCCGATTACGATGAAACTTGGGGGAGATGTTGTGTACACCCTACGGAAGGTTTCTGGCTTAATAAATCCATTTTACTATAGGTAGCCCACGAGTAGATTCAACAAATATGTGACGGCACGCGAATCATTTCAACAAAGTACCGTATGCGTCCATATACCATTTATCCGATTACGATGAAACTTTGGTGAATTGTTGTGTACACTCCAGGTAATGTTTCTGTCTTAGTAAATCCAGTTTTTAATAAGTAGCGCACGAGTATATTCAACAAATGAGCTATGGCGCGCGAATCGTTTCCACAATGTCCCGTATGCGGTCATATATCATTCATCCGATTGCGATCAAACCTTGGTGAATCATTGAGTACACGTCTGAGAAGGTTTCAGGCTTAGTAAATCTATTTTACAATAGGTAGCGCATGAGTAGATTCAACAAATGAGTGACGGCACGCGAATCATTTAAAGAAAATCACTTATGCGTTCATATGTCATTCATCCGATTCCGATGAAACATTGATGAGTTGTTGTGTACACGCCAGGGAAGGTGTTCAACTTGGTAAATCCATTTTACAATATTGGTAGCGCACGAGTAGATGTAACAAATGAGTGACGACGTGCGAAGCGTTCCAACAAATCCTGTATGCGTTCATATACTGTTCATCGATTGCGATGAAACATTGATGAGTTGTTGTGTACACTTACGTGAAGCTTTCTAACTTAGTAAATCCATTTCGCAGTTGGAAGAGCGCGAGTAGATTCAACAAATGAGTGACAGCGCACGAATCATTTAAACCAAATCGAGTATGCGTTAAATGCCATTTATCCGTTTGCGATGAAACTTTGGAGAGTTGTTGTGCACGCTCCAGCGAATGTTTCTAAATTAGTTAATTCATTTCACGATAGTTTAGAGGCAGTTAACAGAAATTGAAAAAAATATTGTGTATCCAAAAGCACTTCAAGAAACAAAGTTACAACACTTTCTTTGATTGGCAGGACAACGTCTGCCGGGCCAGCTTGTATATATATATTTATTTAGAATTTGGCCAATTACAGACCGCTTTGAACCTAAGACTACGGTACATTGTTTCGTTTTTTCTTTTCTTCCCAAAACTTCTTCATACGTTGGCTGATGGCCTGCCTCTGTTCCGCTGATAACACTCTCCGTGGTTGATGTGGAACTTGCAGAATCGAAAAATCTGCAGTAGTAATCAGTCGCCGGAATTCCACCCTATTAGAAATGATGTTGTTTGTGATCTTCAGTTTTTGCAGATCACACCGTATCTCTTCCAGCCATCTAGTGGTGTTTTTTAATTTGGAGATGTAGTCAAAAATTTTCTTAGTTAGCCTGCTGCTATCCATTCTATGAAGGTGACCATAAAATTGTAGTCTCCGTCTTTTAATTGAGTCTGTAATTTTTTCCACATTTCGGTAAAGGTCTTCATTTTTTTCTCTTCATCCAAATATCTTTATTCTTTTGGGGACCCAAAATTTTCCTAAGTATTTTCCTTTTTTTCTTTTCCAGTTCCTCTTGTTCACCTCTTTTGTTCAACGTTAAACATTCTGATCCGTATACTCGTAATACCTCTGGTTTAATTACAGTTGTGTAGTGCCTGATTTTTCCTGGAATGAAATTGATCGTTTGTTGTATCTATTTTGGGTGAGTTTATAGGCATGTTCCATCTTTCTGAATCTCTCCTTGCAGGATGTGTTATCAAGTCCATTTGACTGGATCCATTCTCCCTAATATTTAAATTTATCAACTCTTTGAATCTGTCCATGTTGAGTTGTTAGATATTTTTCTCCATTGTGTCTGTGTTCAATATATTTGGTTTTTCATACGAAATCTGAAGACCAGTTTTTATTGCTATTACATGTAGGGTTTCAACCATTATTTGTGCTTGAAATCTGTTTTCTGAAATGATTGCTATGTCATCAGCAAAGACAAGACATTTCACCTCAAATCTTCCTTTTCCTTGCCCCAAATGGACCCCTTCAATGTTTCTTTCGCATAATTTAAGTTCCCATTCCTTCATCAAATTAAATAGAAGTGGTGAAAGCCCATCACCTTGTCTAACTCCGGTTTTGATTTGGAAGGGTTCTGAAATGACGTTTAGAAATTTAACTCCTGAGGCATAATATTATATACTTTTGTTCAGTGGAGCTTCTACTTCACGACACTGCGGTTTAAGTTAATAAACTGTTGTTAAATTTGAAAAATTCTTACGAATGACTTAGTGATTTCCATTCGAACTAGGATGTGCTACGAGGACCAGTGGGTCATTAGCTAGGATGCTTTGTAACGCGCCCGAGATTAGATTAATTTAATTATTTTTAAGAGTCTTGTTAGCTCACTTTGGGCTATTTTTATTTGTTTATTTCATCGACCACTGGCATCTTCTTATCACATTCTTTTAATTTTTGTGGTATTCCTATCCATGGTCGATCCTTGGTGGTGGTGTCTCGGGGGTTATTTCAGCCGGGGCTTCCATATTCTACGATCCTGCATTTTCTTCGGATTTCACCAGGTAAGACCACGTGGATACGGGTGCAGTACCTACTGTAACGCCACGGCCGCCTCCTTCCCTCTTCCTAGCCTATCCATCCCAATCTTCCATCCCTTCCCATCCCTCATGAGGCCCCTGTTCGCTTTGCAGTTGAGGCCGCCTGGGCGAAGTGCTGACCACACCTCCCCAGTTGTATCCATCCCGTCCAGATGTTCCAAGCTCCAGGAAACTGCCCATAGGGGCGGTAGTGGTGAGTTCCCTCGCTGAGTCCGTGGGAACCACCAACCTAGAGGGTAAATCGACTAAATAAAAAAATAAAAAAATATTTTATGAAACATTTATTGCAACAGTCTTAACATCTCTTATAATACATTTATTGAGATGTACTGTAAGTAATATGTTCGTACATTTTAGAAACACGTACATCCAGACATAAATTGAAAAAAAAAACACATGGAAAACCATTTCCCGGATGACTGAGGAAGGAATAGAACACACCTCTTATCAATTTTTCCTCTCGAGGCTGAGTGTATTCCGTTCTACCCCTCTAGACCAGAATTAAATTTGAGAAACACAAACGGGTTGGATTTAAGTTTCTAATTATAACAAAAGTGGTGACGACTCCTGACCAAACGACTACAGCCACAGGGCTGTATTCTATATAGTACGCAATATTCAAGTATTAATGCATACATTATCAATCGCTAAATGATGAAAACCTAACAGTGAGGGGACAAAATAACGATTTAAAGTTGATTTGACACTCTTGAAACCTCTCACAATAAATGTACCGTAGTTGAAAAATTACAGCGTAAACGAGCAAATAAAAACAGGTGGTCACTGACAGCAGTCAACTGAATGGTTCTAAAGAGTTTCCTGCTTTGTCCACGGAAGTTAAAGTGGGGGACGAGTGAAGGTGAGTTGGATTTCGGGCACTTGACGTTAAGTGTTATAAGTAGAGTAAGTACGAAACTATCATTATATATCCAAGGACGACTGCCGCCTAGCTCATAGCCCACAAGTTATGGGGTCGCGTGAGTGGCATGTCCATATCCCCAGCTGTATCGCTTAAGCCATAATACTGTACTCATATTATCCCGCTAATTAATTACTCTCTCATGACTGACTGTATGCCATTCCAGCCCTTCTGGCAGAGCCGGGAAACGCACTCCGTGCTTCCTAGATGAGAAACATGTGCTACACTTACACCTTGGGGTCGAATAAATTGTGTATGTACTGTCGCACAGACAGGGAATAACTGCAGTCTTAGTAACTGTATATTATTTAATTCAACGGGTTAATGAGAGCTACGAATATTATGATCTTGAAGACTTTAATCTAATGATTAATAATCAATAATTAAGTTAGCAGTCACCTGGGTGATAGGCCTACCATCATCCCCAAAGTGTCGTCTGTTCTCAGACACCATCCTTGCGACGGTAGAGGAATGATTACTCGCAGAGTCCGTGTATGAAACCAATCTGAAAGTATATTAAAAGAATCAAATAATAGTCTACTGTTTATCCTATTGTGAAGTAATTAAAAGGATCATGTACCATTATACTTGGGGGATTCATTTATATTTTTTTTATTGAATGGGTCCCTTAACGACGCTAAGGGGCATTCCGCCAGGAAAGAAACTCGTACTGTAGTTTCACATAACTCATTAAATCAGGATGTTCTTAATTCCGATCACCGCACGTGACATATCCCCTGAACATCTCACATGTATTTGTCGGGAACCGAAATCGGTCTATCTCGGTGAAAGGTATGATATCATCAGCAGCGCCAACACGCCCCTTCCACTAGAAATTAAGTCCTGCTTTTACAAGATGTCGCGTTACATCTAGCGTGCAGTAATCTCGACATGCTCCTTCAAGATTCCGTTCAGAAATTGAAGACGACCGAGTGTCATCGCTCTTCAAACAGGCAGTGGCTCGCTGGACAACAAAAAGTGTACCTGAAGTGTTAAATAAACACGTCCCTTTGGCGCAGAGGAAAGCGCGTTGGACTTCTAATCCAAAGGTCGTGGGTTCGATCCCCACAAGGGACTATTGACATTTTGAAATTTACTTCATCCGCAGTGAACTATAAAACTATCACAAAAAAGACCGTCCAGGGAACAATGTGGTACAATGAGACTGTCTCATTCTAGGGAAAACTCCGGTTACACACTTGACAGTACATTCCATTATTGCTTGTTCCACCTCGATATAGTCAATGTTTTTGCTGCAGTAGTCATCGGGACCAAGTCACTGTATGCATGTACATTGTGTCTGCCTGATAAACTTGTATTTTTGGGATTCCTGTACTAGAGTGTAGGCCTAGGATTGGGAAGTAAATAGCTGTGGCCGTAAGTTAGGAACCATCTCTGCACTTTTCTGGAGTAGAATTACGAAACCGCGAAAATCACTTTTGTATAGCTAAGGAAAAAAACAAATCGCTGGTACTACAGCCTATAAGGGCCTAGGCCTTCTAAGTGACCGCAGCCCAGCCAATTGGCCATTGGGGTGACGCGTGGTTTGCGCATCAGGTGCCCTCGGACGTTAATCTTGGTTTTCGTGACCGGGGCGCTGCTTCACGTTCAGACAGCTGATCAATTGTCCTCACGAGTCTGAGTGCACCCCGTTCCAGTACACGGCGTTGGCGACTAGTACCGCTACTGCTACTTCATTAGGTAACTCATAAATGTTCGAGTGCTTTCATTCATGCAATTCATTATCAGTTGCTGGCGATTAAGGTACCGTACGTTTCAAGTACAGTATCACCAGTAAATCTCTTCGTTGTGTAACTGAATTGCCACTGGATGAATTACGTGATTGAAACTGGCAATGTTAAAATATCCCTTGTGGGGATCGAACCCACGACCTTTGGATTAGAAGTCCAACGCGCTATCCTCTTTTTTTTATTAGCTCTTTACAGAATTACAGAATTTTCAGATATGATAAATACCATACTAATACATCACAAGAAATCCAGATAGTGTCCATATTTATCGTACAATTGTCCACTTTCACTAAGCTTCCAACGCTCTTTTTGCAGGTGGTACCTGAGGTCCTGGAACGAGAAATGTTGAACATTGTCCATCACGAAGTGTACATATTGGCCCATTATCCACACAATGGCAGTCTGTTTAATTTCGGGGAAGGCGGTCATCGACAAACGAATCAACTTCCTGTCATCAAGGTCATCCGTGGGCACATTTAATAGTTGACATACTTTTCCCTTACACCACAGCCACGTGGAGGCAACTCGCGTGCATGATGTGAAGCGGTGTATCGCCGTATCAGTTTGACCACATATAGTACACCACGGGTAAGCTTCAAGACGGATGGTATATCGCCGTAGAGCGGTTGGGATGAGATCGTTGAGGAAGATAAAAACCTGGGAGTGTACAGCAGAAGAAATGGTCATAGCCCCAAAATTTTTCCAAACAGTGGGCCAATGGACGTAGAGGGTGGTGGCCTCGATTCGCGGTTTGGAGTGTACCACTTGCCGCAACATGTTATAAATACTTTTCGTCGTTGGAACAGTCCCTGAAGGCATTTGGCGAACAGTTTCCAGAAGGTGCTGTTGATGGTCCCTAAATATCTTCGGCAAAGCTCTATCACAACCACGGGCTGTGTTTCGAATATCTTTGTATAGCGCTTTCGTAAAAGTGTCATGTTGGGAAAGAATGGTGATATCGTTCTTGCAGAGGAGTGCACGGCATTTCATGCCATGAGCTGTTAGCCCTAGCCCGCCTTGCCGGGATGGGAGATACAACTGTTCCCGTTGTACTCGGAACAAAAATCCTTGCCATATAAACCAACCTGTATATTTTGCCAATTGGCTCTCAAACATTTTGGGAAGTGGGAAAAGTTGTGCAACATACCATATTTTAGAGAGCGCAAACACGTTGAGGATCATGACCCGTTGCACTATATTGAGGTTTCTTTGACCAAATTGGATCAGCACTCCCCTAACTTTGGCAATGACCTTAGTCCAGTTTGCTTGCATTGTGTCCAGAAGCGATTGCTTCCAGGTAATGCCAAGAATTTTCACCTCATTTACTATCCGGAACCAGGGCTGTTGGGTAATCACTGAGTTAGTATTGAGCGGAAGTAAAGCAGTTTTCTGGGGGTTCGATTGTGCTCCAGAGGCGATGTGGTAGAGCTGAAGGGCGCTATCGATGTGGGAGATATCTTCATTATTGCGGATCAATATTGATACGTCATCAGCTTAGGCGCACATTCCAAAAACATGTGTGGACAGTTTGTAACCCTGTAGCTTCACCTGGGTAGTCCGAATGAACGGTTCAAGGCCAATGACAAAAAGTAGCATGGAAAGGGGACATCCTTGCCTAACTGATCGTCGTATTGGAATCAGAGGGGAAAGAAAACCGTTGACGAGCACTCGAGACGTAGCATTACAATTTATCATACGAATGTAGTCAATAAGGATTGCAGGAAATTCAAAGTGTTGCAAGACCATGTACAAGTATTCATGACTGATGCGGTCGAAAGCTTTATCAAGATCTAAGGTGAGAAAACTCATTGGCTCAGTGGGGAGCATTTCGGCTTTTAGGTGTAGGTCCCGTAGTATCGCTAAGTTTGTTAACAGAGTTCTTCCAGGAATACTGCAACATTGTTCAATACCAAGGATATCATGTAGAACAGTCTTCAATCGGCATGCAAGTACTTTGGTAAGGACTTTATAATCACTGCAGAGCAGAGTAACTGGTCGGAAGTCACCAACTGCCATGGGAGAGGATGTTTTTGGTATGAGGACTATGGTACCTTCGTGATGTGACTGACAAAGAGCACGACGTTGGAGAATGGTATGCAGGACATGACAAAATTCTTTGCCAATGAGAGGCTGAAGTGTTTATACATTTCATATGGCAGTCCATCAATGCCAGGTGAGCGGTTGTTTGGGAGTTGCTTAACCACAGAGTGAATCTCTTCATCCGTAATATCCGCGCTGAGCAGAGTTTTGTTGTCCGGAGATAGTTGGGTACTGCAAGATGAAAGCAATAGGGTCACCTGCTGTGGATCAATTTCAGCCTTACCGTAGAACCGTTGATAAAATAATGATATTTCACTACGTATAGCGTCAGGGGAGGTGACGACACTTCCAGTACTGGTGCGGAGGCGGTGGATATATTTACGTTGCCGCTCCCGTTGTCCTTTGGCGATATGGTATACACTTGCACTTTCGTCCGGGAGCACTGTACGATCTTTTAAAGCCACGTTTATATGAGCGAGCGTTCGTTGCTGTAGGGACAGGAGCTTGGTTTTAACTTCCCGAATCTGGTCATATATACGCTCCCCAGCATCAGATCTTTGCTGGAGCTGGCGAAGAACTCGATAGTAAAATTCAACTGTATCCCGTCTTTCCTGACCTCGTTGGTAGGATATGTTCTTAAAGACGCGGCGGATTCCTGGTTTAACTAAAATATCCCACCAGTCTGCGCAGTCGCGAAATTTGCATTTTTGTAGGACCCATCGAGTCCAGTGTTGTCTGAAAATATCTTGGCATTCCTCCTCCAGTAACAGCGAGCAATTCAGCTTCCAATAACCTCTTCCTATGTGAAATATGGGATGGGGGTTAGAGATTGTACATACGACAGCATGATGGTTAGTGAAACTGGCAGGTATCACTTCATATCGTCTAGGCTGGATAAGTTCCTGTGAAAAGTATATGCGGTCAATTCGTGATGAGGAGTTGTGACTTATACAGGTGTAATGGGGCAGGGGCACCCTTAAACTATCCACAGCATCAATGAGGTGTAGGGAGCTAAGAAGGGTCCTGAGAGCCGGGTTGATACCTTGGTATGAACTAGTGGAATCCTCTGGGCGTTGAATACAATTGAAATCCCCTGCAAGAATAAGTTTTTCCTTAACGTCGTGCAGATGAGGCAGTATACTCTGTTGAAAGAACATTTTCCGTTCCACACGCTTATTTGACCCGGATGGGGCATATACATTTATCAGGGTGGTAATGTTTATGTGTCCAGATATTATGCGTCCTGATGGATGGCATAGCACACCTTCGAGTGGGATATCATGTCGTATGAGGAATCCGGTCCCTCTATTCGTATTACCGGTATTGATGTATTGTTTGTAGAAGGCAGATATTGGCAAACAGGGTATAGCAACTTCTTGAATGAAGGCAATATCAATGTCTGCATCTCGAAGGAATCTCTCCAACAGTTGAAATTTCAGAGGGCATTCTATTACATTGATATCCACAGTGGCCACAGTGAGAAATTGCGCCATTAAGAAAAGTATAAAAGCTGTGCTAGACATACTGGAAGGTGGACTCGAGAAAAAAGAAAAAAGACACAGGTGAGAAATATACTGGTGCACTATGTCAAATTAGGTTGAGATAGTTCCTTATGACTGCCATTCATAGGCCGGCTGTCAGCGTTTGAGAGCGTTCGTGGGTCCCTAGATGACGTAGAATGAAGATTTTGTTTCTTTTTCACAGCTGTGGAAACGTTTGTGGAGCCAGTTTGATTCTTCGGGGCTGGTACGGCAATCGAGGCATTTGTTTTAATCTTCTTAGATACATTCTCTGATCCCCGATCAACCTGCTTAGGTGAGTCGGTAGATACCAGAGAAGGTGGTGGCAGTGAAGACAAAATTTCTGTGGCAGCCTGTAGTGACGGCATAGTCGGTTCTAAGGCTGCGATACAGGTTGCCGATATCACAGGGGCACTCTGTGGCTCACTGCTCTGGTCAGGGCAAGGTACCAGTTCTGCGTCATCTGTAACCGAGGTCACTTCTGGTGTTGTCCCAGCTGACTGATCAATAAGCATGTTTTCATATGACGTTTGCTGCGTCACAACTTCCGAGTATTGGGCACGTCGTTGTTGTGTAGGAGTTATACCGAGGGGAATCATTTTCTTTGGGCAGTTGATACGTAGATGGGTGGTAGCATTGCAAATTAAACAGGTCTGTTTCTGTCCATTATACGTTATATAGCCAGAATGGCCACCAAAAGTCTCAGTGGAGGGGATATCTTGTTTGATTTCCATATTGACGGCACGTATTCCATTATACACCGGGAACTGATAAGCAGAAGACCATTGTTCTTTCCTGACGTCACTCACAGTGCCATATTTCGACAGGACGGATTTGAAAATTTCAGGAGGAACTTCGAGTGGGACATTAAATATCCGCACTGTGGTAAAATTGGAATCCGCTGTGGAGAGCTTAACATTTGTCATTTCGCCTGAGTCATACTGAAATTTAATAGGATCTGAAAAAGTATTTAACAATTTCTGATAAGTAGATATGCTGATTACCTTGATGTACATGGTTTTCTCGTGCGCATTTAACTGGATGGCTTCTACTTGGTCGACAGTCAACCGGAGGGTATCGCCAATCCAGCGGTGAATTTCTCCTGGTGAGGGGCGAGAACTCTGCCTGTCCCATTGGCAGCGTACGGTGTTCTTCCTCTGGTATCCGGACATGATTTTCAGCGGGGTTTTCTGGGTTTCTGGTTTTGTTGTCCTATCTGGAACACTACTTGAAAAAGTATTGTCCGAATGACACACGGAAGGTCAGTACACACGTGGAACTAAGGAAGCACCGGTATTAGGAACCGTACACTCTTCCAATGCGTCCACACAGCACGCACACACGTACCTCACTCAGCCACGACTAGTGACCAACTTCCCCTGAGCCAAAGGGACAGGTAAGATATTCAGCTATATATCAAGAAGTTTTGATGTCGTTCTTGAACACCTTACCAGTCTTATCAAGTGAGCACTACAAGTATGTGCCTCTTTCTAAAACTCATAGTAGTGTCTTCAATATTAATGGAGTTATTTTAACATCTTGTATGTCTTTAAAATAGAGTAGGTACTAAACTAACATTGTATATCCAAGGACGACTGTCAGGTGGCTCATAGCCCACAAGTTATGGGGTCGCGGGGGTGGCATGTCCACATTCTCAGGTGTATCGCTTAAGCCATACTACTGTACTCATATTAGTTCGTTAGTTATTGTTCTTTTAAGGGGCGGAACTACGAGGTCATCAGCCCCTCTTAACACAGATTAAAGAATACAAAATGGAGAGAGGGAATTTGAAACGAAAATGTTCACAAAAGGAATAGATTGAAAGATACGCACTAAATGTAGGTTAGGTTCAAAATACGTACAAAATGCAATGTTGAGTCAATACTTACAAAATGCAATTGATATTTAAAAAAATTCCTCTCGGCATGCCGGAAGGCGGAGGTAGATTTCACCAGGCAAACTAGGGGATAGGCTATAATAGGCAAAATATGCAGGTTTTCGTAGAGGATCAGACCTCATTTATTGCAAGAAAGTATTTTACAATTGGAGTTTAATTAACTTTTTTTTCGTTTTTGTATGCATATTTTTATCATTTTATTGTCTTTTGTGGATGGTAACCTTCTTGTCATTTGGGGTTCATTTTTAGCCTACTTTCGATTTTTGCAAAAAATGAAAGTAGACTTATGAGATCAACACAGGGCGAAAAAAGTGTGTCTGTCTGTGTGTGTGTATGTGTGTGTGTGAGTCTGTGTGTGTGTGTGTGTGTATGTGTGTGTGTGAGTCTGTGTGTGGGTGTGGGTGTGTGTCTGTGTGTGTGTGAGTGTGTGTACTCTGAATGTCTGTCCCCCCCTATCAATTCGAACACGGTGAATGCGAATTGAACGAAATTTGGTACAAAGGTAGCACTAGCAAAGGACACCTCAGTGTCATATTTTATATCGCCGCCATCTTGACGGAAACGTAATGGCGGCCACACAAATGTTCAAAGCTTAAATCAAATTACGACTAACCTAATCATCCGATCTCTACCAAATTTTGCAACAACATACCTTTATGGGGGGAGCATCCTTTGACCAAACCAATAGGTCTTCAGCGTAATAGTTTGCGGATGGCGGCCATCTTTGTGTGAAAATCGATTCCCCCTATTAATTCGAACACGGTGCAACCGAATGGAACGAAATTTGGTACAGAGGTAGTACTAACAAAAGGCATCTCAGTGTCATGTTTCATACCGCCGCCATCTTGACGGAAACGTAATGGCGGCCACACAAATGTTCAAAGCTTAAATCAAATTACGACTAACCTAATCATCCGATCTCTACCAAATTTTGCAACAACATACCTTTATGGGGGGAGCATCCTTTGACCAAACTAATAGGTCATCAGCGTAATAGTTTGCGGATGGCCGCCATCTTTGTGTGAAAATCGATTCCCCCTATTAATTCGAACACGGTGCAACCGAATGGAACGAAATTTGGTACAGAGGTAGTACTAACAAAAAGCACCTCAGAGTCATGTTTTATATCGCCGCCATCTTGACGGAAACGTAATGGCGGCCACACAAATGTTCAAAGCTTAAATCAAATTACGATTAACCTAATCATCCGATCTCTACCAAATTTTGCAACAACATACCCTTATAGAGGAAGCATCCTTTGACCAAATGAATAGGTCATTAGCCTAATAGTTTGCGGATGGCGGCCATCTTTGTGTGAAAATCAATTCCCCCTATTAATTCAAACACGGTGAAACCGAATGGAACGAAATTTGGTACAGAGGTAGCAATAGCAAAGGGCATCTCAGTGTCATGTTTTGTATCGCCGCCATATTGACTGAAACGTAATGGCGGCCAGACATATATTCAAAGATTAAGTTAAATTACGACTAACATAACCATCCGAACTGTACCAAACTTTGCAACTGCATACCTTTATGGAGGGAGCATTCTTTGATCAATCTAATAGGTTATTAGCCTAATAGTTTGCGGATGGCGGCCATCTTTATGTCACAATTGATTCCCCCTATTAATTCGAACACGGTGGAACCGAATGGACCGAAATTTGGTACAAAGGTAGCACTAGCAATGGGCACCTCAGTGTCATGTTTTATATCGCCGCCATCTTGACTGAAACGTAATGGCGGCCACACGAATGTTCAAAGCTTAAATCAAATTACGATTAACCTAATCATCCGATCTCTACCAAATTTTGCAACTACATACCTTTACGGAGGAAGCATCCTTTGACCAATCTAATAGGTCATTCGCCTAATATTTTGCGGATGGCGGCCATCTTTGTGTCAGAATCGATTGCCCCTATTAATTCAAACACGGTGAAACCGAATGGAACGAAATTTGGTACAGAGATAGCACTAGCAAAGGGCATCTCAGGGTCATGATTAATATCGCCGCCATATTGACAGAAACGTAATGGCGGCCACACAAATGTTTAAAGCTTAAATCAAATTACGACTATCATAACCATCCGATCTCTACCAAACTTTGCAACAACATACCTTTATGGAGGGAGCATCCTTTGACCAATATAATAGGTCATTAGCCTAATAGTTTGCGGATGGCGACCATCTTTATGTCAAAATTGATTTCCCCTATTAATTCCATCACGGTGGAACCGAATGAACGAAATTTGGTACAGAGGTAGCACTAGCAAAGGGCACCTCAGTGTCATGTTTTATATCACCGCTATCTTGACGGAAACGTAATCGCGGCCACCCAAATGTTAAAAGCTAAAATGTAATTACGACCAACCTAATAATCTAGTCTCTACCAAATTTTGCAACACCATATCTTTATGTGGGAACATATTCTGACCAAACTGCAAGAACATCAGCCCAATAGTTTGCAGATGGTGGTCAAGTATGTGTGCAAATCGATTCCCCCTATCAATTCAAACACGGTGAAACCGAATTGAACGAAATTTGGTACAGAGGTAGCACTTGCAAAGGGCACCTCATATTCATGTTTAATATCCCTATAGCACGTTGTATTTCAACAAGCTACTACAACCAACATTCAATCATACTCCTTGAAAGGGACAAAGAGTTATAACAATACCCATGCATTTAGGAGAAAGTAGGCTATATGTTCTTTACTGAACATCTTGTTATACTTGTGATCACACTGTCCTTATGCAAGGTTTGGAACTGATGTGTAACTATCTGACAGTCTGTTACTTCTTCACGCAACATTTTATCTCCCGAAGAGATTTTTGTTGGTTCCTCAGTTTAGGGGCTGCGACAACATGGTCATGTAACCCCGTGTACATCGGGTGTGTGTAGAATCTGATAAACGGTGTTAATTGTGATGACTGTATTATGTATTAGTCTGTAATTCAGGTAAGGTCTGCAGACGGTCAATTTTAAGTAGTATTTCCTAATTTTGCACCATATACTAACGTCAACGACACCTAGCTGTGAACTTGGCTATTAGATGCCGCCGCAACCAGCAACTTGCAACGAACGTTGGGACTTCCCCTCCAAAGGAAAGCATGCTGAGGGATTTTTAGCGCTCTTAGAAAATCCGACAACTTTTGTCGGCTTTGAACCAGCGACCTTGGGCATATAAGTTCAGCCTGCTACCAGTTAGCCGTTTCCCACAGAGTCAGATGGAAAAATAAATATGATCTCGTGCAATGGCGTTGTCTTGGAAACCTCTGATAGCTCATCGCTCTTCAATTTAGAAGCGCTGTCATGGTAACCTCTGATGGCACTTGGCATTTTCTTTAATTCCGAAATAATTTTTCGCATCCCTTGGCGTAATGGTTGGTCAGATCAAAAATTCTTTCAGACAAAGTTTTAGGTAATTATTAGGGGAATATTTTCCATTCTGTACGGTTTTGATATTGTGCCTATTAAGAGAGATGTGATTAATGTTTCCCGAAAACCCCACTTTTTCCACCCCTTTGGTCAATGTTTGGTGCTATCGAAAACTTTTCAAACATAAATTTTTGGCACTTATCCGACACATATTATGAACTTTGAATGGATTCGATATTTCACGTATTAAGAGAGTTGTAGCGATATTTCAATTTTTCGGGAAAAAAAAGACCCCCCCCCCCCCCCCATTTTCATCCCCTTCAACCGATTTTGCCCATTAACGAACTCGTCCGATATTTTAAGGGGATACATATTATGTAAAACATTCAAAGTGATTGGTGCAAAATTACGGCAGTTATCGTGTCCACAAGAAATTGATATATATGCATATATTTACACACACCGAGACCCTCTTGATGAACAGAAAAGGCACCATGGATGACCTGGAGAAAGCCGAAAGACGTATCCTCAGGAAAATCCATGGCCCGAGATTGCTTCCAGATGGAACCTACCGTTTGAAATCTAATTCTGACCTGTATCGACAGTTAGAATCAGCCAATACCAGTATGCGACGTAGGAGGCTAAAGTTCTATGGGCACCTACAACGAATGAAGATCTTCTCCTTGGTTAAAAGCTACAAGACTGGAAGCCTGTGGCTTAATGAAGTACTAAAGGACTTGGATTCGGCTGGAATTGCTGACCTTGATGTAGAAGATCGTTCTAAATTTTGTGCTATGGTAGAATCTTGGGCCCCACCACCTAGAGTCTCTAAATGTCGGAAGCCCCTTTCGCAGGAGAGAAAGGATAAATTATCAGCAGGGCTCAAGATATATTGGGAACGGAAAAGAGCATCGAATAACTAGTCATAAGCGCTCCGTAGTGGGCTTAAATCAATAATAATAAACTTTTGAACTGACGGTGGTTTGGAAGTCTGGGGGATGTGAAACGCGAAGATATGTCGAAATTTTCCGGAAGTCGAAACATGGCACCCATTACAATAGATAGCTTTCTGATGAAATCTACCTAAAATAGGCTACATAATTAAAAATACTACCATCAACGACACCTAGCTGTGAACTTGGCTACTAGATGCCACCGGAACCATTAACTCGCAACGAACGTTGGAACTTCCCCTCCGAAGGAAAGCATACTCAGTTTTTTTAGCGCTCTTAGTAAATCCGACTACTTCAGCCGGGTTTGAACCCGCGACCTTCGGCATAGAAGTTCAGCATGCTACCAGTTCAGATGCCGAAGTCGCTTCCCACAGACAGATGGAAAACTGAATGTGATCTCGTGCAGTTTCGTTGTCATAGCAACTGCTGATGCCTCATCCCTTATCAATTAAAAGTAAAGTTGTCATGGCAACCTCTCTTGGAACTTGGCATTTTCTTATAATTTAAATCATTTTGCTCACCCCGTGGCGTAATGGTGGATCATATCAAAAATTCTTTCAGACAAACGTTTTAGGCAATTATGGGAGGAATATTGTCCATTTTGTTCCGTTTTGATATTGTGCCTATTAACAGAGATATGATTAATGTTTCCCGAAAAACCCACTTTTTCCCACCCCTTTGGTCAATGGTTGGTGCTATCAAAAAACTTTTCAAACATAAATTTATGGCCTTATCCGACACATAGTAAGAACTTTGAATGGATTTAATATTTCAGATATTAAGAGAGTTATAGCGATATTTCAATTTTTCGAAAAAGCCTCCCATTCTCACCCTCCTTTGACCGATTTTGCCCATTAACGAACTCGACCGATATTTTAAGGGGATACATATTATGTAAACAATTCATAGTGATTGGTGCAAAATTACGGCAGTTATCGTGTCCACAAGAAACTGGTATCTAAACATATATATACATACATAAATTATATATAAACTTTTGAACTGACGGTGGTTTTGAGGTCTGGGGGATGTGAAACGCGGATATGTCGAAATTTTCCGGAAGTCGAAACATGGGACCCATTGCAATAGTTAGCTTTCTAATGAAATCTACCTAATACTTACAAAATGCAATTGAAATCGCCACCGGGTTCAACGGCACGATCCCACTCAGAAGGAAGGCTTCGATGCACTGGGCAGCTCACAGTATGTTCAATGTTCAGCCTAATGGCATATAGAATTGGTACATGAGTGGTGGAAACGATCAGTCAGCCCGGAAAGACAGTTGACTGCGATCGAACATCCCTGAGTGGCACGATCATTAGCTGCCCGGCGAACCGTTGGCAGGATCCGAGACCACCTTGGGGTCTGTTCAGCAGCCCGGAAAAATCGTTGACTGCGATCGATCACCCCTCAGTGGCACGATCATTAGCTGCCCGGCGAACCGTTGGCAGGATCCCAGACCACCTTGTGGTCCGTTCAGCAGCCTGGAAAAACCGTTGACTGCGATCCGAAACCACCACCGTCCCAATCTAAACGCTTTACCTGGTGCAGTGCGTGATCAACTTGTCTATTTTTAAATGTACGGTAGATTCAAACTACTCATTTGGATGGACAATACTTACAAAATGTAATTTAGATTCAAGATTGGGCGGCTTCGATGGCGTAGTCGGTAGCATGCTGAGCTTCTATGCCCAAGATAGCGGGTTCAAACCTGGCCGAAGCCGTCGGATTTTTTAAGAGCGTTAAAAGTCCCTCAGTATGCCTTCCTTCGGAGGGGAAGTAAAGCCGGCGGTCCCATGTCATAGATTTATGGCATGTTAAAGAACCTTCCACTAATTGCACCTGTGTGAAGCTAAATTGGATAGGTTAAGAATGTAAACAACGCTCTTAGGTTTCTACGTTCATTGCCAAGAGCCGACTGCGGTGGCGTCTAGTACCTAAGTTCTGAACTTGGCCTAGTAGTCGGTGACGGTGGCGCTTGGCGGCAAAAGTACGAACTATTTGAAAAAATCTAACTTGCAGTAATTAAATTAAAAACAGATAACACACACTAATACAGTCATCACAATTAACACCGGTTATCAGGCAGATTCTACACACACCCAAAGTACACGGGGCTACATGACCGCGTTGTCACAGTCCCTAAACTTAAGAACCAACCAACCCAACCCAACCAGATTCAAGGTACTGTTCTATCCCGGCGTTGGGGGGAGGGATGAACAGGGATGTGTAGATGTTTAATTTTAGGGGTGGTTTCCGAAAGGTGCAGTTTCCCGTATTTGGGGAAACTACTAGTGTAAGTGTCTGTTTTAGGATGAAATATAACGGGGTGCGATACTACGGGGTGCGTCTACTCGTTAAGGGATGAATATTTAATAAAGAGCTATTAACTTAGTTTATCAATTAAGTGTGAGCGAGCGATAGCGAGCTCATATGCGGAGTCGGTACTTGGCCGCTGCTGTCTGGCTGCTACTCAAATACAATGGAATTCCTGACGGTGCAATTCCTGTCGTTCACGGTCAGGGGCAATTAGGACTGAGGGCAGGCTGGGTGTGAGGATGTAAAGCTAAATGACGTAAGTAAAAGGTGTGTGTTTACTGACCAAGTGTTTATTTGGTCAGTTATGGTGATCTGCTGACACTATTACTAGTGGACAGGTGTAAAACAATGTGTACAAGTACAAGTGTGGGTTTTGGGTGATAAAGTACAAATGTGTAAGTTATAAGGAGATCTGAGCACACTCTATTCTCACCTGGTGGTGCTGGAGCTGGAACCGGAGATGCAGAGCCGACGGCCGCGAATAGACATTGGGCTTTCCTGGGGTCTACCTTTTAAGGTCTCCCGAGCTGCTGACTTGGCGTTTCGTCACTGTTGGTGTTCCAGATTCCGGCGATAGTGTATTTGTTTATGAGTGATGTAAGCTTGGCTGACAGCTAGATCGCTGCGCCTGCCTGTGTATGAGGCTAACAGCCTGTAAGGGGTAGTTTATAGGTGAAAGAAGAAGGGGTGTGTTGGCGTTTCAGGTCCTAGGGTCGTCCCGACCCTTGGGCTGAACAAGACCTTCTCGGCCTTTGTTCGTGGCCTCACGAACGGAAAATAGTGTAGATGTTTCAGTGTAGTGGTTCTTCTTCTTCTTCTCCTTCTCCCTCTTCTTCTTTGATGCCGTGTAGATGTTGGTGTTGTGTCGTAGTGTCGTCCTGTCTGGTTGGCGATGTGAGGTTAGAGTGTGCTCAGGGAGGGTGGGTATTGGGTATGGAACATGTTTATGCTTTACGTATGTGTAGAATCAATCATACAAATTTGTTACATGGAGATTAAAAATACATAGCTTGAATACATAGTGTGGGAAATTGTTATTTTGCATTGTCACAGAAGGAAAAAAAAACATCAGTTTTGGCTGTGATGCTGCTCTGCAGCAGGATGAAAAAATTGCCTTCTGCGTTTACACTTGGTATGAGACTGAAATATAATGTATGAAAAGAGTGAAGAAGAAATAAAAATAGGCGCTCTGGGGTGTAATTTTAAGGGTGTATATTAAAATGAGTTTATTGTGTTTGGGTAAATAGAACGCCTTTACAAATTATCGTTATTAAGAAGAAAGGAAAGAAAAGCAAGTATATTGGCTGTTTACAGTGTGGCATTGTGATAAGTGCAAAATAGAATACAAAATAAAATACAAAATTAAATACAAAATAAAATACAAAATGAAATACAAAAATAAAATATACCGTACTTAAAATACAAAATGTAATAAAATCTAATATCTTTCTTTAGAGCTCCTTTTATAAGGCCATTCTTCCGCGTCTTCGTCTCTTATGCCGGCTAACCCTTATTCTCTATACCTTATCTGCTTTCCTTTTACGCAGCCTTTCTGGATCGTGGTTTAGCGGTCAAATCGCTAGTCCCTCTTTACCTTGTCCTAGTGAATTTCTCCTCGCGGGCGGGAGAATTTTCACCCTGATGGCTAGATTTGGCACTTACAAAATTGTACCGTTCCTGGCCATCGCATGTCGCTCATTATTTAAGCGTCAGTGTGGTTTGTGCCAGTGGCGTTCAGCGTCCCACGTACCGCTGTCTGCTGCTGAGCACTTTTGCCGTCACCTTATTGGAGCAACTGAAGAACGACGGATAGTGTATTTGTATGTGAGTGATACTATAGTAGTATAGTGTTTCTTGATGTGTTAGGAAATATATTTACAACAGGTATATGTACAATTTCTGCTTCAACTGGAAAGAATGGTTTATTATGCATTTATTTGGCAATGGATGCCTTGCTGTTGCTTCCTTGGTCGTCTGAAATGGGATTCATTGTTATCATACATGTATATGCATATTATATATATTATACCTATTTAGTGCAAATAAAACATATATTCTACCTTAGCGCCACTTTGCCTATCTTAGTCTAAGCCGGCTGGATCTTACCATGTTATCTGTACTGCTCTCTCCTTCTTCGGTGTATTTGTAAATGTGTAGCCCGCTATAGGGCAGTGTAGTGTAACAAGTGTGTTGTTATAGGAAAATTATGCTGCTTTTGCGCATTGCCATTACCTGTGACAGTGGTTTTCGATGATCTCTGCCGTAGCGATGGAGCTCAAATCTGTAATATAAAGTACATTGGTAATATGCCCTTGGCCAAATATTATTATGCGCATATATCGCGCAGCGCTGTTTAAAGGTCGGCTTGGGTGGTGCCACCGCCCTTGAGACCTCTTCGGACGTCTCGTGTACTGCTGAGGTTGGTCAGCCTCGGTTGCTCTACCGTTTATGTTACCGTGTTTATCGCTTTGTCCGTTTTCCTTAACGTATTTTCGGTCTTACCCTGGTAACGCTTAGTTGCCAGGTGCCGAACGCTGTATGCCGCGTTCGTATAGCATATGGCTATTTATATTATGTGTTGTCGATCTTACCCTGGTAACGCTTAGTTGCCAGGTGCCGAACGCTGTATGTCGCGTTCGTATAGCATATGGCTATTTATATTATGTGTTGTCGGTCTTACCCTGGTAACGCTTTAGTTGCCAGGTGCCGAACGCTGTATGTCGAGTTCATATAGCATATGGCTATTTATATTATGTGGATAAGTGTACTTTACCTAAGTTCCTACTAATTAATACTAAAAAATAAAAAAAATGTTTTTATTTACATGCCGAAATTGTCCTTAACCTAGTGACGAAATGCGTTGTAGCTACTGTTTTACAACAGTGCTTATTAAATTTGCTTAAGTCTAAGTTGCTTTCCAAATGCAACTGCCTTACATACTAGAATTTTGATCGGAGCGATCGCCTGAGGCAGGTTTTCCTCCTCAGGGCACCACCCGTGTGTATTTTGGAAACACCGGTTGCTTCCAAAAACACCAGGCCGAAAGGCCCTTTTGAATTCCGCTCCCTTAAGTCTAACTGTCAACTTCCCCCCTTAATAACTAATGTGTAGCGTGTAGAGGCCTGTTTGATTGTGTTGCTAATTGGCAAACACTGCGCGCGGCTATCCGTTTCGTTTACGTTTATATAATGATTATAGTCTCTTTATTCACCATTTATATTTATTAGTGGGTGGCCCAGACCCCTCTGGGAGCTCGCCGCATTCCCCATGTACATCTCTGGGTGCTCGCTGCAATTCCCATTTAAGCTCTGGAGGCCCGCTGCCATCCATTTACGTGGGCTCGGGGCCGAATGATCGCATTCATTCCATACACATTATTTATCATTTATTATTCATTATATATCATTTATTAAATCATCTTCGCCCCATTTTTCCGGAATGAGGACTTGGCGTGCTCAAAGGTTGGTCCCGTTGAACCCTGAGTCACTTCTTCACTTCCTGCGGGCGGAAGACTGCCCTCTACGCCTCCGAGAGCTGACTTAGCATACATCTAACTATGAGTCTAGTCCAGTTGGTCGTCAGGGTCCGTTCCACGTCCCCGACTCTGCCCTCGTGTGGCGTTCCTGCTCCCATCAATATGCATGTTTGTCACCACCTAGTGTGACCTCAGATTCCTTTTGAGTTATATGACAAGCGTAATTTTGTATACTCTAGTGTTTTGAATGTAATATTTTGGTATAATTTTGTGTACTAGTGTAATTTGGTATAATTCTTAGTGTTCTGGGGTTGCAGAGCATTCTAAACGCAGTGCCTGCTTTAGGTCTTTCATTGCCTTGACGGATCTCCAGCGCTGATGCTTTGTTATGTTTCTGGAGATATTAGTGGGTTTATGAGATGTCTGGTCCCTTGTTATTATGATCCGAAAGGGTGTTATTAGCCGAATCGGTTTAAAGCGTGGTGGGAAAGGGTTATGCATCGTTGGACTCCATGTTTATGGTGGCCAGGAGTCGGTGATGCTGTTAGGATGTTATTACTGTGAGTGGATGGGGTGGATTTTCCCCAGGTGTCCAAATTTGAAATGCGTCATGCAGGTATGATAACAATACCCTTGGTGTGTGTGTGTGTGTGTGGGATATCGCATGCCTCGGGATGGATATGAGCGCATGTCTGCTCTCATTTGAGGAGAAGGGGTGTATTAGGGTGCAATAAGTCTATGTCTTCTGCATGCGGGATTATTTACTGAAACATTGGTTAGTATGTAAATATGGCCTCATTTCTCTATATGGAGACGTCCATCGGCGCTTAACATTGGTGTCCGAATCACCTCTAATATTCAGGTGCCGGTATAATGACACAAGGTGCAGTAGACCTTTGAGTTGTGAAACACATGAATGTCTAAACCAACCCCTTATGTATTATTTTAATGTAGTGTAATATGCTTTTATGTGTCTGTGTGTCTGTGCGAGTTTGTATTGGGTATTAGGATAAATGGAAGAAAGGGTGAGGGTATGTTTTGCCCGTAAGCTGTACTATGACCATCCTGATGGCATTATCCACCTTACTCCTTTTATGGTGTGTCAGCCTCTCTTGGCTGTTCTGTGTTCTCTTTCGCTCTCTAAGGTGTTTAAAGCTTGCGCTCGCTGAGCGTCTATGTGTCATTTGAGATGCCATACAGCACCTAGTGTGTGCCAAAATACTAATCTGTGTAATGCCTGTGGGCCTATCATCTCTATGTCTGTGTTCATGATTAAAATATTTGCCCTATCGCGGGAGTTCACCTGTCCGTTTGCGCGCGGGCTGAGCAGTTCTACAATGCATGTCGTATACTAGGCCTTCTAAATAAAAATGGGGTGTGTTTTGTACGTACGTAACCCTATGTCACGATAATAACCCTGTGGCCTGCGAATATAGACAGGTATGTCATAGTTGCCTTTAGTAGTTTTGGGGAAGGAAAATAAATTATTAGGTGGGGGGGGGGGTCGTTTCTCCATCGCATCTGTGTGTTCCCGCCCTTAATTAGTATATATGTGTGTTTGTGTGTAATTACCTTGCTGCCCCTAAGTGCTGGGCGCGTGTGGGAGGGAAGCGGCCGTGGCCTCTATTTGCAGCGTGCTTTTATGCCCGCGGCTTCCTTCCAGCTGAGTTCTCGCCTGCGCGTGTCCTGTTATCTGAGAGGGTTTATCTGTACCGCGTGGCTACTCGGCACACGCCGTCTATTGTTGCTTATCGCAGGTGTATGCATGTTCCCGTTCTATTACTGGCCGGTCTGAAATAGTGTAGTCTCCCAAATCAAATCTGTCTGCCATATATGTGTAATATTTTGGGCAGAACCTAATGTAATACCGTCCTCATTTCCTGTGTAAACATCCGTGTTGTCGATGTATGGCTTCCTACTATTGCTTGTGCCAGTGTCATCATGTTTGTGTATTGTTGTCTCGTTCCGCTGTTGCAAAATTTCTTCCGCAACAGTGTGTGGCGTCACGCTGGAATTTGCTGTGTTCGCACCGCGCTGTTTCCTGTATTTTGTTTATCGCTTTTGTGTAACTTAATGTCTTCAGCGACATGTAGGAAGGATAACAATTAAGTTGTCACTTATTGCCCTGTGTCAATATATGTTTGTGTGAAAAAGAGCAATTTCTTAACCTGTAATATTTCCGCTACTAGCTTGTTTGGTAAATTCCTTCCGCATTCCTTTGCTTTATGCAATTATTTATTATTTATGTCTAGCAAGTCTATTTGGTTTGTATCCGGGGTAATCCACCTGCCCCTGTACTGAATATTCATGATTTTCGGCCGTCGAGACGTGGTGTTACCATATTTTGTGTGAGCGTGTGTCTGATCCCCTCATATTCCCCGTGTTGTGGAATATGTCTGCCCTGGTGTATTTTTGTGTGATAGAGTGTGATTTTGCCTTAGGATGTCTATTTCTGGGCTGTTCTGACTGTCCTTCCTAACTTGTTTGCTCTGTATCATTCTGCCTGTCGTCTCCCTTTTCGGAGAGTATCTTGCCCTATTTCTGGGGCATTTCTAAGTGTCCCGCACTAATTTTTCATGCCGTCCAGTGTTGAGATGTGGTCTTACCACCTTTGTGTGTTGCTGTCTGTTGGGTTCGTTTATTGCGTCCCAGTGTTCCCAAAATGTATTCTGTATATGTCTACCTTTGTGTCATTGTTTGTGTGCGTGTGTGCTATCACAGTCCTGTGATCCGTGCACCTGAATTAGTTGCTCTTTAGTCGGTCAACTCCTTCTTCCCTTACTATTCGTTGGCCCGCCCGTCCTGATCTAAAATGCGGACCCTAGATTGCGTATCGCTATCGTGTGTCACTGTGTGGCCTCTGGTATCGTAGTCCGCAACTATCTGTCTTTGGCTAACTTGTGCTAGTTACGTTTCGTCTACCGGAGGTTGTAGATTGTCTCCTGTGCCTGTGTTGTATGACCGTGTATTTTCTAGGTTTGTGCCCTTGACGCGGCCCACAATGTATGCCTTGTGCCCCATTTCGGGACCTTCATTTTGGCAATTTTCGTCCCGTGGCGCACATAGTGTGTGTAAGATGGGCGTGTCGGTGTTCCTTAATGTAAGTGTTCTGTATACTCTTGAACGTCCCTCGTCTTTGAGTTCGGGCGTTATGGTTTGAAAGAGTATTTTGTGGTCTCGTAGAGGCCTGGTGTTCCTGATATATCCCCTATTGGTAGTACCGGGGTCTCTAATGCCCTAACTAGGTTATAATAGCGAGTACCATGGAACAGGCCTGCGCACGTGTAAGTATGCCCTGTGTATGTCACCTGTGCGAATTTTGGTCACCCCTGGTTTTGAACTGTGAGCGTAGTGGGGTTTTGAATTTGTACTAAATGATTCTCTGGCGACCTCAATGTTACCGTGGTCGCAGTACGCTCTGCTTGTGGCTGTATTACGGTGTTGTGACGCATGTGCGTGCTGACTTTGCAGAGTATTGGGTTACATATGCGGTAATCGCCGGCGAGGAGATTACTTCCTGCCGCTGTTAGCATGTCAAGTGTGCAGCCCCCATGTTGTAATCTTGCTACAAATGGTGCGAGCTTGTTAGAATATGTTTTCCCAAAAGACACTTCGCTTCTTTACAATTACCGCGTCTTATCTTTTGCCTTTCTTATATCATGGCGCTACATACGCCAGAGTTGTGTAGTGTAGCATTCATGTCATCTGTAATCGATGTCTGCCCTTGTGGCATCTAGTATCATGTGTCGAAGCTACATGTCGGTGTTTCTATCTGTGTAGTTTATGTGTTTGTGTCCTTGTAGTTTTGTGCTTCAGGGCTTGCCTTTCTCTCTCTTGGTGTGTTTTTGTGTCAATTTATGTATTTCCTCTATGTAAAAGAACCTCCCCGTGTTTATGTGTGTGTTTTGAATGATGTTAGTGTAATTCATATGTCAACCCTGGTGTCTATTTAAGACACGTACATCATGCTGGTATGCGAGTACATATACATACAGTTATAATATAACCCTTTCATGCATGCATTAATTCATAACCATAACCTATGGGCTGCCGTGCGTGTAAGGGATTCTATGGTTTTCTATGTGATTGTGTCTTTATGTTGTTTGTGAGATGTCGTCTGTGTAATTGTCTGTCCCCGTGTCTATGTCCATGGCTTTAATTCTACTGTGCCATGTTAGTTGCCTTATTTCTAGCTATTTTTTGTATCTTGAGGGGGATTTTTCACGGTGAATGTTTTTATCCTCGCCCGAGCGCTGTTGCCTGACGGGGTGACTGTGCTCGTCCTGAAATGACGGCGTAGGCCTCTGCCCTCCATTGGGGCGGGTCCCCACTGTCTTTCAGAGGGTTTTTCAGTAGGGTGAGCCTGGGCCTACGTTTACCGTGTTGCCTGTTCATTGTCCTAGGTGTGCTTGTGCCTGAGGGTCTGCATTGCCCTTGCACTACCCTATCCGTTTCTGTGGGGGTGTATGCTCTCCTGTCTACTTGGCCTCGTGGGGTGGGCGGTAAAACCTCCCTTATGCCCCGTGTAGACTGTGTTTGAGGCATGATAGTACGTCCAGGCGTGTGTGTTGCACCCTGGGGAATTTGAAGCAACCCCCCTCTGTTTCTTTGCACTGGGGGTGCATATGTAATTGTCCGCCTCCATTCTGGCGAAATCGCCGTCTGAGCTGGCGGTAGGGGTCGTGTATCTGTGTGTGCATGTCCCTTTAGTGTGGTTTTAAATGTTGCCATATGATTTCTACCGACTTTACCTATGGGGTGGGTATGATGTCTAAAGCCTCAAATAATATGTGTATTGCTCTCTAGAGAAAAAAATTCTACCTATCTCCTACTTCTTCTTGGCTGCTTTTAGTACCTTTTTGCCGATCTACCACGAGGGCTCGTTGTATGAGTCCCTACCCTTAATTTGCATGGTACGGCGCATCCACCCATCTGTTCTATCTCGGCGTTGGGGGGGGGGGGGAGGGATGAACAGGGATGTGTAGATGTATAATTTTAGGGGTGGTTTCCGAAAGGTGCAGTTTCCCGTATTTGGGGAAACTACCAGGGTAAGTGTCTGTTTTAGGATGAAATATAACGGGGTGCGATCCTACGGGGTGCGTCTACTCGTTAAGGGACGAGTGTTTCATAAAGAGCTATTAACTTAGTTTATCAACTAAGTGTGAGCGAGCGATAGCGAGCTCATATGCGGAGTCGGCACTTGTCCGCTGCTGTCTGGCTGCTACTCAAATACAATGGAATTCCTGACGGTGCAATTCCTGTCGTTCACGGTCAGGGGCAATTAGGACTGAGGGCAGGCTGGGTGTGAGGATGTAAAGCTAAATGAAATAAGTATAAGATGTGTGTTTACTGACCAAGTGTTTATTTGGTCAGTTATGGTCATCTGCTGTCCCTTTTACTAGTGGACAGGTGTAAAACAATGTGTACAAGTACAAGTGTGGGTTTTGGGTGATAAAGTACAAATGTGTAAGTTATAAGGAGATCTGAGCACACTCTATTCTCAACTGGTGGTGCTGGAGCTGGAACCGGAGATGCAGAGCCGACGGCCGCGAATAGACATTGGGCTTTCCTGGGGTCTACCTTTTAAGGTCTCCCGAGCTGCTGACTTGGCGTTTCGTCACTGTTGGTGTTCCAGATTCCGGCGATAGTGTATTTGTTTATGAGTGATGTAAGCTTGTCTGACAGCTAGATCGCTGTGCCTGCCTGTGTATGAGGCTTACAGCCTGTAAAGGGTAGTTTATAGGTGAAAGATGAAGGGGTGTGTTGGCGTTTCAGGTCCTAGGGTCGTCCCGACCCTTGGGTTGAACAATACCCACAAAATGCAATTAAGAATCAAAATACTTTTTAAATGCTCTCCCTACAAAATGCAATTTAGATTGAAAATAGTTGGAAAAAGCGGTTTAGATTGAAATTATTTACTAATTGCAATTGAAATTCAAAATAGTCACAATAGGATCTCAATACCATCCCGCCATTATTGAAAGACTTACTAAAAACAATTTAGATTGACAATCCTTACAGAATGCAATTGAGGTATAAAATGTTCGAAATATGCAACTTAGATCGAAAAAACTTACAAAATGCAACGTAGATTGAAAATACCAACAAAATAAAAAATAAATAATAAAAAATTAACAATGTAATAATAATAATTCATTGCTAAAGGGAATTCAGATACACGGGGAGCCATAAAACAAACAAAACAAAAAGTGCGGGAATCTTAAAGAGAAAAGGAAAATAATGAAAAGAAAAAGCAGGCAGAACCCTCGAAAAATGAGGGTATCAGGAAAGATGAGACAAGGGCCAACTATGGCGGGAAAGTGAACGACTCCCTAGGCCTCGGATACCCTAATACCGTCGGGGTCGGAAATGAAAAAGAGTTGACCAAGGGAAGTCGACAGGAAAGAAGAAGGAGAGGAGCCCGGCATAAGTATGTGGAAACGATGTCGGACTCATATCGGGTCCCGTGTTCGATAACTCACGTCCCACTAGATGTCTCAACCCCCAGGGGGGTACTCATATTATCCTGCTAATTAATTATTCTCTCATGACTGATTTTATGCCATTCCAGCCCTTCTCGGGGAGCCGGGAATCGAATCTATTGCTTCCTAGCTAAGAACAAGATGTTCAGTAAGGAATATATAGCCTACTTTCTTCTAAATGCATGGGTATAGTTATAACCAGGCTACGGATAATTATGCACTTAAAATGCCAAAATACGCACTAAAAAAGTGCCTAAATAAGCACTAAAATATGCATTAAAATAAACATATATCTGTCATCAATTAGTGGTATATATTACAAGAAATTAATGATACATAACAAATATCGCCAAAATAAAGAAAATTACTTAGAGTTCTACAACAGATTGCTCCAGTTTGTCAATAAAATTTACAACTCTTGATTACACTTAATCACTGCATGATGTAATTGGTTTTCAAACACAAACTTGAGCCTATTTTCACTTAAAATTACTTTGTACTCAGAAAACACTCTCTCCACATCACATGCCACAATTGGAGCCTACTCCAACTTAACGAAATCAGAGACCTCTAGTATCGATGCACTGTCAATTTTGTCTTGGCCTTGGATAACACCACAAATGCTTTTAAGTTTGAGGAGACCGGAATTTTTCAGCACTACATTCTGCAATTTTTTCGAGAAAACTTGATTAGTTAGGTTCTTTAGGGATCGATCGACTTCTTCAACAATTCCAATGCTAACGTGAAGAGGCAGTCCTTTTTCTTGCAATTTTTCGATGGCTGAAGGTATATAACGCACATTGGAACGAATGAATATAAGTTGCTCACGAACACCATCTTTGCTCAAAACTTCTTGAGCTTCTTTAATAGAAGCAGCTTCTTCAGAACCGAGGTCTTCAACTACCTTTTTAACTACTTCGAAATAATTGGCAGAATAAACAGCAGCTTCGAGCCACTTTCCCCATCTTGTATGAACTCGTGAAGGCGGAAGCGGCACATCATGAACTGCATTAAAAACAATTCTTTGCAACTTGGAGCCTTCAGGAGCACTCTTTTCACTGTGGAGATCAAAGTGTTTACTTCAGGAAAGGAGGCCCGGGCTGCTTAAGCGACTCGATGAAATCCATGTGCTACACAAATGACGTGTATCATCTTGGGATAAAATATCCCAATACCTCCCATAGCTTTACACATGTAAGGTGCGGTATCCGTGCAGGTCACGATAACATGATCATGAAGAATGCCTGATGGCCACAAACAAGAAAGTGCATCATTGAAAAATGCAGCAACTGCTGAGTGATTCACCGGAGGCAACACAGCAATAGTTTATATATGATTTGTCTCTCTCTCTTCTTCTTATCCTAAAATTCCAAACACGAAGTTAGCTACATATCTTTGATCTACGTCGCAAATATATTTTCAATTACCTTTTTCCTTTAGTTTACCTAACGTTACATTGTAAAACTAATTGTTGATTCATCTGGGACTGGTTGTTTCGTATACTCCTGCAGAAATTGAACTAAGTTCTTATTGTTTAGTTTAGCCAACGGTATATTTGCCGCGAGAAATGCTTTACACAGATCTTCATTGAATTTACTACGTGTTGGTCCAGGTTTAACTAAAGCAGTGGTTATAAGAACTTGGTGTTTTTGATGTTTACTTCTTTCAATTTATTGTGTTTCATTGTTTTTAGATGTTGTTGAATTTCATACTTATTAGTTGCGTTTACGACTGTGCTACAGTATTTGCAAAACAATACACTTCCGTAAGTTGAAAAGTCTTGAAACTCTCCTACACACCTTTTCATTACCTCATGAACAGTTCTCTTCTCCTTAGGCATCATAAATACAGTAGCTATTTAACGTGCTTTGAACCACAGCCTGTTTCAACTCAAGGAAAGTAAGTCTGACAAGAACTAATTGTGCATGAAAAGTATCTATTTACAGGAAATACCAAGAATCAGTCCCCATTCTATTGCATTGCAGGTAGACAAAGCTATGGCCGGATGTAGGGCTACTGTTACTAAATTTTAACACGATGCAAACCCAGCACTGCTCAACATTCCTGTTACCTGAAATACAAGTCAAATTTTCCAAAAGTGTCCTGCAGAAGCTGATGTCTACACTAAAGATAAAGAATGTGTCTGAAATATGCACTAACAGGAGGAAAACCCAAAATATGCACTGTTGCAAAATGCATAATTATCTGAAGCCTGGTTATAACTCTTTGTCCTTTTCAAGGGGGTATAATTGAATGTTGCTTGTAGTAGCTTGTTGAAATACAACGTGCTATACGGCTATTAGGCTATACGTTGATTGATTGGATCCTCACCTGAATTATATATTGTGCCCGTTTAGGAAAACGGAAGTACATGTCATCATCCGACTATTGCTCAGCTCAGGGCGTGTGGAGTTATCCCCACTGTCTGACCATGTACTCAGAATGTGAACTATAGGAAGGACAAGCACAAAAGACTATAACACCAACTACTTTAAATTGATATCTTTAATTAACTCATATATTTCAAAATATAAAGTCACAGCACTAATATATTGGTTGAAATTACCTTCAAACATAATAAAAAATAATGACCCTTAATGTATCTTGCTTCATTTCCAATGGCTTTGCCACGATCTACCTGCTTACACTGATACTTTTGTCATAGATATTATATATCTTATATTCCCAAAATAAGGGTTTTCAGTCACTTCAACTGAGTTTCGCCTGTTCAGTCTCGAACTCAGGATATTTACTTTCACTACTACAATGCCTTCATTTGGCTCTACTCTGAACTGATTATTCTTTACATTTATTTTTATCCTTTTAATCTCTTTTTACACACATTCCAAACACAAATTATCCCCCCAAAACATATAATATTATTTCACATGAGTACCATTTACTTTCTCCACCTTCATGCAAATTATATTTATTGCAGCCATTGTGTTCCCCAGAATAGGATGTTTGTAAAGCCCGCACTTCACAAAGTTCCATTTTAGTGCTTTTTCTCATTACCCGTTTCAAATTTCTTTAAGGTCATGGAACCAAATGTTTACATTTTCAAAAATGCAATTATTATTATTATTATTATTTCTCATTGGTTTGATCATATCGTTATGATTATTTTTAATATGGGATAAATAATCCATGCATGATAACAATTATTTAGCAGGCAATAACTTCTGCTGTAATTTTGTTTCTTCAAATAAGAACACAAGGTTCCCCTTGCGTTCTGTCTTATCACAGTGAAGACAAATTTATGGTCCCCGCCGGCAGCGCGACCCTCATTCACTTTCCCTCGTCTCGACTGGAGCAACGACCCTTTTGTAAACAACCCTGTCCCTCCTGACCTAGCATACTATTTTAAACCAACCATATGTTTAACATTCAAAGAGATCACTTCTACATTGAGAATCCAAACGTTTTTATTCTATTCTTCATACGGACTGTGATCAGTCTAATTATTCACATTTATTCCTGCTTCTTTTGGGATAATTATTCTCTGCTATTAGGATGACTAAAACAAACGTATTCTTAAGCCCGTAGTGGCCAACATATGATTCTGCTGTGATAGGAATCCCAAATACAAATGCTAACCAACCTAGGAACGTTATGTACTGCCTAGCTGAAGAGGTCGGTATTCCTCGTAAGAGGGAATCAATTTCACCCTGTCTCCGGCTACCCGCCTAGACAAATATCATCTATCCAGTCCCACAGTACTTTTTCATTCATGTGCTCCCTGGCTACATGAGAATTACACAATACTTGAGTGAGTATTTACCCTTTCACTCGAACACATTATAAGACCTTACCTTGGTCAACCGACGATTTTCCCATAGACTATAATAATTATCCAATACTTGCACGTTAATTCAATATTTCAAAGCCCTAAGCTTACATTGGTCTAGCCTGTTTTCGGCGACAATAATACGTTTCTTGGATACTCAATTCATTATTACTGTAGTTCAGATATCCTGGCGAGGATAATGAACTTACTTTTACATTATTATATTATTTCCGTTTCGTTACTTTTGTGGTCATTTATTGTTACACTTATTTCCATTAGGCCTTTCATTGCCTTTATTCGTGATGCTAATGTCATTTTCAATTACTTTTAATTTATATCATTTAACCGTATAGGGTTTGTTTATCATTTTTATCACTGACTTTAATTTTCTTTGCATTATTTTAAACTTTATTAAGTTATCATTCATATTCTGTATTTTCCAATTTCTTATTAACTTAAGTTGCGTTCAACTTTTATTGTGTTTACTTTGCATAACAAACGTTACTGATTCCAATTACTTAACTTATTTCTTTCGACAATATTTTGGTTCCACCCTTTTTATGAATTAATTCATATGCTTACACGCACTTGGGTATTATCTGTACAATATTTAACTCATTACATGGCCTCATTTTCACGGCCTTCCTCATTAAGAAGTGACACTTTAGAGCACTGTTCACTGTTATCCCTTTATCATCAATCAAGTCACAATAGTACATATCAAATTATGGGTCCACAATGGCTCAGTCTGTTTAATTCGTTCTGGTACTCACCAACTCAGGATCCCCCGTTGTGAAAGATTTCACCCACATGGTTGTAACTAGTACATTTTTCCAACAATATGGCAACACATAATTCCTTTCTTTTTAACACACGTGATTTTTACCTGATATGACACATTTATATTTCTACACATAATGAATCTCAATTATAGAACACTTTCACATAAATTTCTATTATATTTTCAAACAATTACACTATACCGTACTTTTTCACACGTTTTCACTTTTCTCACTTATTCACTCTGTGACAATTCACACGTGTTAACCCTTGGGTTATGTCCTATTTTATTATCTATTTACAATTGATTTACACACTGTGTAATTGTTCTGGTCGTATCTCAGGACGCAAGCGATGACTTCCGATTGGTTCCCTGATGACGACTTCTCCCCTAGATCTACCTGCACGATCTGTCCTATGATGACTTCTGGATCGGACCCCTAGGTCTCTAATCAAAGTTTGTCGTTTGTCCACGGTTTAAACCCACCGGTTTATTATCTTAACCTGGCTTCTCTTCTAACAGCGTTATGTTGTTAAACTATGCAATTATCGACCTGTTCTCTGACTTCGACAAGGCTCGAAATGTTGCTTTTGACAATGTTCGTTACTTTCCACGTTTAACTGCACATCGATTTATACTTAAGTGCATCTTTACTTTTATTTTCGCTACGCGGCCCTATAATCTCAATGGCTTTTATCCAAAGACCATTAGATAATTCTAACACTAGCGATACTTGTTTCTAGCTATCGTGTTTGGCTTCACCCGGACCGAATTTTCACTTCTGTAGCGTATTGTTCGTTTTATCCTCACAATTTTATATATGCGGAGTTCTTTCTACTTCCGGCAACTTCTGCCTGGTCTCGAACCGGCTTAATTGTAATCTTGAAAACGTATAGTTCTCTCCGAAGCTACGTGGTCTTCCCTGAGGTTTTCATGTTCGATGTACTGGACTAGTTACGTTAAGTAAGGTCCCGTTCAGACTGACTGATTACTTTGGTGGCCCAGCACCACATCCTATGATGACTTCGAAACAATGTCCCGCCACGGCGGACACCAAACTGAATAATGTGAACCAATACCGTGCTCCTTGGCGCCTACGGTAGACTGAATATACTGAAGATTGTTCTTTCGCCCTGATATGGACCCAACTTGGCTTATTGACGACTCGTACTGGCGGTCTAAATACGGTGATCCAGTGTTACGTTCAACTGGACTCTGGAGACTGAATATACTGAAGATTGTTCTTTCGCCCTTACCGGGCCCAACTGGCGTAATGACGGCGATTACTTGTTGAAACAGGGTGATCTCAGAGATTCACCAGTGACTGCACGTGATACAGCATCACATCCCACTGGGCTGATGAAAACTGCATACTCTCCGGCTGAAAGCTCGGCTATATATTGAGAACTTGCAAAATTAAATCAATTTGGCCTTCTTCTTGGAGCTATCTTTTGAACTAGACGTCGCATGTTTTTGAAAAAAATAACCATTATGTTCCTTACAACCTAAACGTTACATTCTCATTTTGTTTCCCGAAAATCGATCGTCCACTAATTTTAAATTAAATCCACAAGGCTCCTCAGCTGTGTGGGCGAAATGATTTTTTTTCTCTCCTACCCAGGACCGTTTAATAGCCCCGCCTAGTGACGTAGTTGCTTCATAAGCACTTTTTCCCTGTGCATAAGTTACTAAATTTTTGTCTTGATTATTCGTAATTCCGTGGATTATTCTGGTTGATGCCAAAATATTATTACAATTTTACGTATTTTCCATAAAAATCAGATATTTCACCACAATACAGTGTTGTATCGCAACCAGAGTTGTCGTTTTAATCCTAAGTTTGCATTCCGAGGGGGGAATTCCCTTCCTCTATACTGGCTCCAATTTTTCCATTGGCATGACATCATTTAGTTGATACGGCATGACTACGCGCTCTCCGTGAGTCACACATGGCCTGTATGTAATATATCCAGATAACGGACATTAATTGCATTGAGTCACTGCATGAGTTGCTCAATGAGGCCTTACTCTTAGCCCATATGACTGTGAATATCTTATGAATATTTCCTCTTTCTGAATTTAAATATCATTGTTTCGAACCTCCATGCCCATAAAACGGGTTCAATATGCACACACTAATGCAGCCATCACAATAACACAGGTTGTCAAACAAAATTCAACACTCACCCAAGTACACGGGGCCAACTGGCCATGATGTCCATGCACCTCAAATGAAACAACAACAACAACAGCTTCCTACCCAAATACTTCTTCTTATAAAACTACACACATTTGTAAGCCTACAGACATCACATTGACACAGGTTATCAGACAACTTATCACACACCCAAGTACACGGGGCTACAAGACTATGATGCTAAAAAGCCACTAAGGAATCAACAACAACAATAGTGTCTACCGCGGATAAAGGACAACGAATTTAAAACTCTGTAGTCGAGTGTTGAAATATGTGGTGTTAGAAGTGTGTATATATATATATATATATATATATATATATAATTTTCGATTACACATACACAGTGCTTGATTTGTAAAAAAAAAGAGGTTCCGGTACTGTGGGCTACCGGGTGGCGGTGGGAAGGGGGTGAGGGGGAACTTATTGAATATTTAAATATAGAGTTCTCAAAACGATATTCTTACGCCTTTCTGATCTCCTTTAAAAATTAAGCAGTGGACAAAATAGCAATCTAATTATGATTGAAATTTTAAATTAAATTTAGACTACTTTAGCATCATTTTTCTTACCATAGCCGTTGGCCTATATTACATTTTAATGTAGCCCAACTAGGCTACCATTCAAACAATGTATATTATTTCAATTTAATTTCTTTACGTAATTAAAAAAATACATTCGATTTGAAAATACACAGATGTTCTTCTTACTTCTTCTTACTTAATTCCTGTGGCTCCTAGAGGAGCATAGGGCATCCGAGGAAGATCTCCATCTAGTTCTATCAGCGGCTAGGCTCTTCACTTCCTTCCATGTCTTTCCAGCAGCCAGGACTTCATTCTCAGCGGTGCGCCTCCAGGTTTTTTCGGGAGACCCCAGTTTCCGTGTACCTTGCAGGTTCCAATCCCAGACTGAACTCTCAATAGCTCCTTGTTTCTTGCGGAGTGTACTGTATGTCCAATCCATCCTTTCTTTTATTTGTTCTGCAAATGGTCGTTGGTTAGTCATTTCCCATAGTTCTGTGTTTGGGACTACTTCTGGCCACCATAAACCAATAATTCGACGAAGACATCGGGTTATAAACACTTGGAGTTGTTGTGTGACTTGCTTGCTGACTTTCCACGATTCACATCAATATAGTAGAACTGACTTTACGTTGGTGTTGAATATCCGGATCTTTGTCTTCTTGGAAACATTTTTGTTCTTCCATACAGGATACAGCTGAACAAAAGCACCATTTGACACACATATTCACCAACAATCATTTATTTCTTGTTTTATAATTGTGTCTTTACAGTTTTATTAAATTATTATCCAGTCAAAGACCAAGTTGATATTGACTTATAATTAACGTTCCATAGTTCTAAAAATTATGTCATATATTCGACTTTTCCCCCGAACAGAGGTTTCGGTTCGGCGTACCGGTGCGTACCGTCACAAATCTAGCCCTGCACATTCATATTGTTGCCACCGTAGTGTAATGGTCAGCGTTCTTAGCTGCCACCCCGGAGGTCCGAGGTTCAAATCCCGCCTCTGCCACGAAATTTGGAAAGTGGCATTTAGACTGGAACGGGGAGTAGTTAACCTTGCGTGAGTAGAAAGGGTGGTTCGATTACCACCTCAGCCATCCTCAAATTGGTTTTCCGTGGTTTTCCATTTCGTCTTCGCACAAATGCCGGTATGGCACCTACCGTCAGGCCACGCCCGCCTCCTTCCCTCTTCCCTCTTCCATGTCTATCCCTCCCATTCTTCCCATCCCAGACTATCCCTCATGAGGCCCCCTGTTCGCATTGCAGGTGAGGCCGCCTGGGCGAGGCACTAGTTACGCCTCCCTAGTGGTATCGCAGGCATAATATCAAGCTCCAGGACACTGCCGGTTAAGGGTGGGATCACTCGCCGAGTCAGTGGGAAAAGCCTACCTGGAGGGTAAACTGACTACGAAAAAGAATATTATTATTTAAAAGACTGTACTCCCTAGATTGTTATTTAGGATGGTGACTCACAGGCAAACTGTCGTTATGGTAGTATTTATTTAATGTGATGTAAAGTCTTGCGTGGACTTAGGGTGCGTATCGAGACTTCAGTACCAAAGGATAGGGTTCGTTCTCAGTTCTGCCAAGAAATTTTACTTTGGCCTGAGGAGTGGAACGGGGTACACATAAGCTCGTGAAGCAGAACAGAAATGAACTGTGTTGTCCTGATTGTAAACGTGTTTCCCAGTTTCACCTCCAGGCAACCGGGTGAGTTAGCCGTGGTCGTTACGGCATGACTGCTGGCAGTCGCTCACAACCGGGAGGCGAGGAGGTTCGAATCCCCCCGCCAGCAACCTTGAAGATGGTCTTCTCTGGTTTCCCATCTTCCTTCCAGGCAAATGCCGGGGTTGGTCCCTAACTATAGGCCCCAGCCGCTACCTTCCAACTCCTCGACCTTCCATTCCAACTTTCCTCCCCAACGGTACTTGTAGCTCACCCATTGGGTGTCCGTCTCGAAGTAGCTACTAAACTGGCGATCCGAATATGTCCTCGGACACTTCCGGCACTAAAAAGCCATACGCAAAAAAAACTCCAGGCAAATGCCGGAACAGCCGACTTCCTTCCAAAATCCCTTCGTTGACTCATCCTGGGCGATCGGCCTGTCACCATCCCCAGTTGTATCTGCTGACGAAGTGTGGTCAGTTCCCAGACACCATCCTTGTGATGGTATAGGAATGATTCCTCGCAGAGCCCGTGTGTGAAGCTGATCTGAGAGTATATTGAAAGCATCACATAATGTTTATTCACTTGTGAAGTAGCTAAAAGGATACAGTATGTACCGTTATACTGGGGAGGTTTCAATTAATTTCGTTTTATTGAATGGGTACCCTAAGGCTAAGGCGCGTTCCGCCAGGGAGGAAACTCGTACTGTAGTTTCACCTGACTCATTAAATCAGGATGACCTTTTTACGAGAAATCCGATCACCGTACGTGACGAAATCTCACATGCATCTGTCGGGAACCGAACTCGATCAACCTCGGTGAAGGGTGAGAGGTCATCAGCTGTGTCAAAATGCCCCTTCCGCTAGAAATAAAGTCCTGCTTTTACAAGATGTCATGTTATATCAAGCGTGCAGTTCCCGACATGCTCCTTGAAGACTCCGTTCAGAAAATGAAGACGGCCGAGTGTCACCACTCATCAAACAGGCAGTGGAGTGCTGGGCAACAAAAGGTGTACCTGAAGTGTTAAACAAACACGTTCCTTTGGCGCAGAAGGAAGCTCGTTGGATTTCTAATCCAAAGGTCGTGTGTTCGATCCCCACAATGGACTGTTGACTTTTTAACATTTACTTCATCCGCAGTGAACTGTGAAGCTATCACAAAAAAAGAATGTTCAGGGTACAATGTGGTAAAATCAGACTGTCTCATTCCAGGGAACACTCCGGTCGCACACTTTACAGTACCCTTCATTATCGATTGTTCCGTCTCGATATAGGCTAGTCAATATTATTGCTGCAGTATTCATCAGGACCGAGTCATTATATGAATGAATGTGGTGTATGTCTGATAAACCTGTATTTTTGTGATGCCTGCACTGGTGTGAAGCTATGATTGGGAAGGAGATCGCTGTAGCACTTTTCTGGAGTAGAAGTGTGAAAGAACGGTAAATATCTTCTTGAATAATTGACCAAGTGACCGGGAATTGAACTTGGACATTATAGATGTCAACGAGGTGGTGTGACGTCACATATCAACCTTGCAGTAGCTAAGACAAAAATGAGATGTATCCCAATAACTGTGCCGCACGTCTAGTGTACTGTCCGTCTCACACTGGCACTTGCTTCGTCTACTACAGCCACCACAATAACACAAGTTTGGTGACGTGTGCTACTACTACAAGCTCATTAATGTTCGAGTGTATTCAATCATGATAATCATTATCTGTTGCTGGCGATTAAGGTACCGTAGCGTATCAAGTACAGTATCACCAGCAAAGCTCTTCATTCAGTAATTGAAATGGCACTGGATACATTACGTGATTAAAATGGGCATGATTAAAATATTATCAACCCTTGTGGGGATCGAAGCCACGACCTTTCGATTAGAAGTCCAACGCGCTATCCTCTGCGCCAAAGTGACAGGTTAATAGTGTAATTATGTACAAAGAGATAGCAAATTATTTCTTGAACACCTTACCAGTCTTACCAAGTGACCTCTAAAGGTGTGTGCCCCATTCTGAAAAATTCAGTAGTGTCTTCTATATTATTGGAGTTATTTTAAAATCTAGTAGTGTAAAGTACCCAATTACCGTTCTCCTAAGTAATTTCCTCATTTCTATAAATGCATTTGAAGTTAGAAATAATTAAAATACTCATTTATGCAACTCAGCACCATACCTAATACGAGTAGTATTGCCGGTGTGATTCTACTAAATAAATATTTTCTAACCAAAACAGTAAATAATCAAACGAACACAAATTTTCATTTCGAATGAAGGTATCCTAATTCCATCCCCCCTATCCAGTTATTATCCATTCATTTGTTTTATGAAACATTTATTGCAACAGTCGTAACATCTCTTATAATACATTTATTGAGATGTAAGTAATATGTTCGTACATTTTAGACACACGTACATCCAGACATAAATTGTAAAAATCATGGAAAACCCTTTCTCGGATGACTGAGGAGGGAATAGAACACATCTCTCATCAATTTTTCCTCACGAGGCCGAGTGTATTCAATTCTACCCCTCCAGACCAGAATTAAACTTAAGAAACACAAACGGGATGGATTAGGGTTTCCAATTATAACAAAAGTGGTGACGACTCCTGACCAAACGACTACAGCCACAGGGCTGTATTCCATATAGTACGCAATATTCAAGTAGTAATGCATACATTATCAATCGCTAAATGATGAAAATCTGACAGTGGGCGACAATATAACGATTTAAAGTTGATTTGGCACTCTTGTCGCCTCCGTAGCGTAGCGGTCAGCGTGGTTAGCTGCCGCCCCGGAGGTCCTGGGTTCGATTCCCGGCTCTGCCACGAAATTTGAAAAGTGGTATGAGGACTGGAACAGGTCTACTCAGCCTCGGGTGGTCCAAATGAGTAGAGGGTGTTCGATTCCCACCTCAGCCATCCTCGAAGTGGTCTTCGGGCAAATGCCGGGATGGTACTGTACCCTTTTATAACTTACCAACACCTGTTGAATCCCTCGAGGAACACTGGATCGTAGGATCTGAAACTGCCCGGCTGAAAACACCCCCCAGATCCCACCAACAGGAGAAGGAAGTACAAAGGAGCATATCAACAAACCTAAATTGTGCAAAGACAAACCAAAATGCAAACAAGGAAATCTAGCTCAGGTCAAAACGTGACACGAGACGCAAACGAGATAAACTAATCTCAGAGAGTAGTGAGAAAATTTATGAAAAGAAAAGGAAACACATTGATCTTCCCGGCACAATTTAGGTAGTTATTATGAATTATGACTCTCGGATTGAACTGCTGTAAAATAAAATATTTATTCAGTAAAAATGTTACTGAAAGAATCCCTCACCTGAATATAATACAATAATGTACACGTATATACATATATAATGTTTCTTAATGAAACAAGGTCCAATGGCAACATTCACCATCACTACACCATCTTATTTGCTTAAATTGAACAAGAAGGAATCGCCACTGAGGACGCAGTTGAGCCAAGAGAAGGAGCTCAGTTAAGTATAATAATGTCCGCACCGTGTCAAACGAAAATGCAAAATTTGAAAAAGATTACCGAGAAATGGCTGTACTTAAAGAGATCTCTCGAAAATCGTCACAGGTCTAATTCAATTTCATAGATATGAAATTTGAAGTAGACCTAAAGTAAAATCACAGAAAATATCCGAGAGATCTTCTTCTTCTTCTTCTACCTTATCCGATACGGACGATGGCTACCACCATAGCTAACACCTTCTTATCCTGTGCAATCCTGAAGAGTTCCGTGGAAGACAGCCCAAACCACGTTCTTAAATTATCCATCCAAGTTATTCGTCTCCTTCCCGGTCCACGCTGACCTTCAATTTTACCCTGAAGTATAACTTGAAGCAGACGGTATTTTGGACTCCTCATCATGTGTCCCAAGTATTCCAATTTCCTCTTCTTAATTGTGTTTAACAGCTCAGGTTGGCTGCTCACACGCTGAAGAACCTCGGCATTACTCACATGTTCTGTCCACGAAATTTTAAGAATCCGCCGGTATATCCACATTTCAAAAGCTCGAATCTTCTTTTCTGTAGCTACGGACAAGGTCCAAGCTTCAACACCATAAAGAAGGGTGGAGACAACATAACACTTCACAATTCTTTTCTTAAGCGTCATACTGAGATTTCGAAAGCATAGTAGTTGTTTCATTGTCATAAAGATGGATCTAGCCTTCTTTATACGGCATCTTATTTCAACCGAAAGATCCCAATTCTCACTAATATTCTGTCCTAAATAAACCAAACTCTTGACTCGCTCAATCTGATGTCCATCGACTAAAAGGACTTGTGACAATGCTGGTTTTCGCGATATTATCATATATTTTGTTTTCTTAATGTTGAGGTCAAGGCCATATTGTTTACTCTTTTGATACACCATAGTAACAATCTCTTTAAGTCCTTCGAAACTATTTGCAATCAATACAGTATCATCTGCGTACCGTATATTATTAATATAATTACCATTGACCTTAATACCTTGTTGAATGCCATCAAGTGCCTCAGAGAAATTCTGTTCTGCATAGATATTATAAAGAAGCGGTGAAAGAATGCATCCTTGTCTCACACCACGCATTATTTCCTCTGATCTCGATATATGTCCATCAATTCTGATATTAGCCTTTTGACCCCTGTATAAGTTAATGATGATCCGAATGTCTTTCTCATCTATTCCAGAGTTCTTGAGTGCATTATACAACTTATCATGCTGGCAACGGTCAAAGGCTTTTGCATAGTCCAGAAAACATGCATATACATCCTGATTTACCTCACGGCATCTCTGGAAAAGAACTTGAAGCGCTAATAATGCCTCACGAGTTCCTAGACCGTTGCGGAACCCAAACTGCGTGTCACTGATATTCATCTCGCATTTCCTGTATAGGTGGTTATGGATAACTTTGAAAATATCTTGAGCACATGATTCATAAGACTGATTGTCCTGAAGTCACTACATGACTTAGCCATCGGTTTCTTCGGAAGAGCAATAAATGAAGACAAGAGCCAGTATTCTGGTAATATGCCCGTGTCGTATATCTTGTTATATAAATTAGTGAGCGTCACAATGCTATCATCATCCAAGATCTTCAATAATTCCACTGGAATGTCATCTTGACCAGGAGCCTTACCATTTTTCGCTATCCTAATCGCATATTTCACTTCATCCATGGTGATCATAGGTCCAACAACTGAAGGAATTTCGGGTCGGAAAGGACGATGATCATCATAAAAAAGCTCTTGTATATAGTTCTCCCAAACCTGTAATTTTTCTTCAACGTCAAATACCATGTTACCTTGACTATCAACTAAGTTGACAGTGTTTCTTTTCCTGTGTCTACCTGAAACTTCTTTGATTTTTTATGGACCTGGAAAGTATCCTAGAGACACTATCTCCAATTGATTTGAAAACAAAATGTCACAGACGTCACTCGATGACGAATTTTAACAAGACGAAAATTAAGTACAACAAGAGCCACCATTAAACTCCAACCAATCCTTTTTAAAGGATAAAACAACATGACGAAACATTTCACAAACTTTAGTTACACATCAACCACCACTTGTAGTCACACAGTATTTCTATCGACTTCATTTTATAAGTTTCACAATCATAATCACTCACAGTGATCCAAAAAACCTTCTCCAGCTTAACAATATATCACGTGGTTCCAATAGACCACGAGCTCAATTTCACAATCAATTATACTTCACTAATAACATTAATATTACAGTTGATTAACGAGAGAAATCTTTTATATCAGTATTTTTCAAGGATCAAATTCCTTAATGGCTTAGCAAAAATACAATTTCGAAAAACACCAAGATTTAAACATACATCCTTGAGATCGGAATCAAATAATCTTTTAGAGTAAATGTCAATCAAAAACCCATCACGAAACCATGATGCTGAAGTATATTATAACGTCAAACGATTTAAATGTGAAGGAAAAATGTACTTGCAGGGAATTACATTAACACGACCATAACGGTGCAAAAATTTGATAAAATAATCATAATACTAAAACGCAAATCTTCTTCCTATATGGTGGTCTTCCCAACGATTAAAAATTACAGAAAATTACGACGAACAGAAAAACTGACCCAGAAGCAAGGAAGAAATACTAAATCCCAACAAGACATGGATAAACTAGTTCGTCAAACGAACTCAAAAAGAAAAATCTGGGGTCAAGAAAGACAATGATTTATCTGACTTAAAACCCTGTCATCAAATAAACTAATTACACAAACTAATTGGCAACTGGATACAACAAATGAAACTGCTCGACTACTACCAAAGATTGTCAGATTTATACCTTCATTTCAGATGATGGAGGGGAGTCATTCGGAACAAAATATCCTAAGTCCGGCTTCCAGAATAATCCTGGCCTTGAGTGAAGGGACTCAACATCCTGGCGTCGAACCCAGATTCACGTCTCCCTATGACCACACCCCGGGTGGAACTATGCATGAGATCCGGTATATTCTAGAAGTTCCCACACGAATGTTGTAGACATCATTCTTCATTGACAATCTTGATATGATAGAATAGAAGTAACTTCAAATTGCTTCCGCGGTTTACGCTCGTCTCATCCATGTCTCTGAGTGAGTTACAGTTCATGGCGAAGGTATTCAAAAAATTCTCTAAAAACATATCTGGCTAGATGTACTCCACAATTAATTCACTATGTCAGAACTCCACTCGATTATACTGTGCACCTGTATAACCTGTATAGCGCGAGAACCAAAGTCTTGTTCCTATCGTCGACCGCTTAGAATGCATGTTAGATTGTGGATAAAGATCAAGCAGCGTTTAATTTCCACAGTTCACTTCAGTCCTGTTTTTCATGGCGAGTTGCCTGAATAGGATATCAGTAGATCCAAATCGAAACAAGAATAAAGTTTAAACAAACTTAAAGAAGGTTTGAACCATACAGAGACCCACTCGAGTGCGTATAACGAACTTCACGTACTGTGCTATAATGTGGTCACGCCAATCCACGCGAAGCAAATTCCGCCTGCAGCAACTTACGAATCACACTCAGCGAGCATCGCACGCACTGCGGTCCCGCTCTGGTAAGCAAGCCAGCAAGAACATGAATGTCTCTCACAGACCTCGCCAGACAACTCACCCCTCCGCCAGCTACTGACGTCACTCGACGTCGAGTCTACCCACAGTCACATGGTCCGATCAAGGCAAGAGAGGGCGATGGCCCCTGCGTTACGTCACATCAGATGTTGTAAACACAGCCCGCTCTGGTACACAAAATAACACCGCGCCATGTAGCGCTCTCTCAGACATCCATAATCGGAAATACAAAAAACGGTCACATCCTCCTCCCGACTAGGTAAATAAAAGCGAGAATAGCTTTTATTTAAATCATTCAAGATATTCTTAATACACTGGGACGTATTTTGTATCCGTTTACTGGATCATCTTGAAAAAATCACTTCAGGTTCTTCTACCATATCTGTTTCTTCTGTAGCTACATTTTCCGTAGCCTCTCCAATTCTATGTACATAATTTAACATTGATGGAGTAAAGATGTGAAGTTTATCATTGGATATAAGGTAATCAGTACACTGACGTCTTTTTGTTTCCTTTAGGGGCTCTATCTTGATTCATTCCCTGTTTACTCGTGCTCGCTTGAGAATCTGCGCCTAATTCCTTTCTCTTATCGCACTCATCTCCTCGTCTTTGTTCACGAGACTGATCCCGCCCATTCCTAGGCTGATTATTATCCCTTCTTCCGCGAGCGAATTCTTCGTCACGGTAGTTTTTATACGACCTATATCCTTGTTGCGGCCTATTCTCTGAACGATATGGAGCATCCCTATAATAATTATTTCTAGGCCGTCCATATTCTCTACGTCCATCATTCCTATTGTCGTATCGACGATTTTGCCAAGGTCTATCATGGTATTCTCGATACTGTTTGTTATATCTTCTGTCCCTTTGATAGTAATTCCTAATGGGTCCTGTTTTCTGATTTTCCTGCCCATATACTCGATCAGTTTGCTGCGTCCTATCCATGACGACTGCATGCACTGTCCTAGGTTCCTGATGGATGTTCTTATTTACAACAGGATTCGCACTTGTACTCGTGTAATCCAATTTACGTAAAAGGTCCTCCATGTGAACCAAATCAGACACACCTGATGAAATGAGGTATCTACGGACTTCCACGGGCAATTGATATGATATGGCTTCAATCAATTCTCCTTGCGTAAGAGGTGGCAGCAAAAATCTGAGTTTTGAAAGCTGCATCGCGCAGTACTCAGCGTAGCTCGTTGGTCCACTATTAGAATACTTTTTGTAGTAAATCTCTGAACGAATATTCTCCTGAACCTCCACTGACCAAAATCTCTTTATAAAGGCCTCCTGGAAACTCTCAAAATCTTCGAACGTGTAACGGAATGCTTTGAACCATAAAAGAGGGCCATCCGATAAACAACGTTCCACAATACGTAATTCTCTCTCTGGAGCAATATGATTTTCCACAAAATAATCCCGAATACTTCTCACGAACTCAATTGGGGTCATCCCATCAAGGTTGCTAAATTTTTTAGGCTTTTCATCAAAATTGCGAATTATCGTGATATTTCGTGATCCATTTGACGATGTATTACCTCTGGCTTCCCCTGCAGTTTGATTGCCTGTCGGAATCTTGTACTGATCTCGACGAGATTGTTCCACTTGCAATCCTGATGGAGTATTTACATCTATTTCCCCAGTTGATTGCAAATTTGTAAAGGTTGGATATAGATTTTTGTGAGATTGTTCCACTTGCAACTGTTCCGCCCCATTCGATCTAGTCGCTTCCTGGAAGTTTGTGTGTCCCGAAGTGTATAAATCATGACCATCCTTAGTCGAAAGTTCGAGCATAAACCGGTTAATATCCTCCTGCCATTTAACTTTTAATTCTTTCTTTAAAGCCTCTACGTCAATATGTTCAGCTAAATTAAACTTTTCAAGTTTTTCTCTAACATCATTTAATTCGGACGTTTTTCTTTCTCTTTCCCCTATGAACTCGATTTTGTTCTGTTCCCCCTTGGTTTCAATCTTTTTAATCCTATCCTCTAACAGAGTCCTACATTCATTAATACGTGTGATTTGGGAATCCTGATTGACATCTATTCTCTTATTAAATTCTTCTCGAACATCAGCAATATCATTATTCAACCTAATTTCAACGTTAGCAAGTTTCAAATCCCATTCGGCTTTGACACCTGCTACACATTCTTGATTAATTTTAACAATTTCCTGCCAAAGTACACCAACATTTTCATCCATTATACCATTTACATCAATTTCAATGTCTGCTCTAAGAAGTGTTGTATGGTCCTTTACCTGCGTTTGTAAAGGCAACATGTCCTTTCTTAGCAGAACAAAGGATTCTTGAGTTTTAATGGACTCGCTAGTAAATTGAGTTTGGACAGCATCCAAATTCTCTTTTTGCTCCTTTTTACTGGCGTCAAGTTCTGACCTCATCTATACTTGAAATTGTTCATTGTCTTTGTCTAAATCAACTAATCTGACTTGTACACTGTCCACCTTAAATTGTACAGTATCCACCATTATCTGCATATTATTAACATCGGACTTTACCCCATCTACTGTAGATTGTACCTGACCCATGTCAGATTGTACGTTATCTACGGTAGATTGCATTTGAGCCATGTTCGATTTAACCCGACCCATATCGGTTTTAACCTGGCCCATGTCAGACTGTACATTGTCTACTGTGGATTGCATTTGAGCCATGTTAGATTTAACCTGGCCCATGTCAGACTAACAATATCTACTTTAAGTTGCACATTTCCCACGTAATTACATAGTATCAACTTTTAATTGTACATTAACAACCTCGAGTTGTACAGAATCCTCTAATGTTTGTACATTGTCTACTGTGGATTGCATTTTAGCCACATTCGATCTAACCTGACTCACATCAACAGTAACATTGTTCACGTTTAAATATATATTTTTAATGTCATCCTGAATCTCATCATTACTTGCCTCAACAATATTTACTTTCGGTTCTACTCGCTTAGAACTGTCTTGAACACCTTTAAGGGTAGTTTGCATCAGATCTAATTCACCCTTAATGCTTTTGGCTACACTCTCTTTAATGAGTTCCTTATTGTTTTCCTGCAGTTTATCAAAACTGGATTTGTTAAACGTTTTGATACCTTCCAAATCCCGATTTAAGTTGTCTATAATATCACGGACGAATTTAAACATATTGTGGACATCTGCCACAGTCATCATCTCAGGCGGTGATGTCATTGTATAAAAATATGAAATACAAAGAGATAACAAGAACACAGTATTACAGAGCAGAGCATAGACATTGTGAAGTAACCAGATTGCCAATACCTGAAATTTTCAATCGTTTAGCTTTACCTTAAATTATCTTATATCTAATTAACCCTATCGAAGCATGTTCCAAAAGTATCCAGAAATCCCAGACGATCACCACAACTCATAATAATCACAGGAATGACACTAGTAATAAATGATCTAGTTTGAAATTAAAGAATTTACCATTACTAAGATGCAAAAAAGATCGTAAGCCGGTCCAAAAAAAACCACTTAAAAGAAGTTCCACCATGGACTCCATTAAGTGTTTAACTCGACTGCACACGTGAAAAAAGATTCCTGTGCATACCTCCATTACTCTGTCACAAGTCGATAGTGAATTTAACACAACATGTGGCATTACCTAACATCAAAATTTTCAAAAATGGCAGCAATACTACACAAATTATGTAGATCGAGTACGCTCGTAATTGCTTCATTCATCACAGTGAAATCCCAACATTCATGCCTAAATATTGGTTTCCCATTATGTCCAGAATACTCATCCAGCGTGTTCATAACTGATCGTTGCGGAGGTATCTGAAAATGGTGCTGTTCGACAGAATCGAACCCAACACCTAAATGTCACTCCCGCTAGACACGATTTCACAATTCGAAGCCCAAAACGTTAGCGCCAAATCTGATGTACCCTTTTATAACTTACCAAGACCTGTTGAATCCCTCGAGGAACACTGGATCGTAGGATCTGAATCTGCCCGGCTGAAAACACCCCACAGATCACACCAACAGGAGAAGGAAGTACAAAGGATCATAGCAACAAACCTAGATTGTGCAAAGACAAACCAAACTGCAAACAAGGAAATCTAGCTCAGGTCAAAACGTGACACGAGACGCAAACGAGATACAACTAATCTCAGAGAGTAGTGAGAAAATTTAAGAAAAGTAAAGGAAACACATTGATCTTCCCGGCACAATTTATGTAGTTATTATGAATTATGACTCTCGGATTGAACTGCTGTAAAATAAAATATTTATTCAGTAAAAATGTTACCGTACTGAAAGAATCCCTCACCTGAATATAATACAATAATGTACACGTATATACATATATAATGTTTCTTAATGAAACAAGGACCAATGGCAACATTCACCATCACTCCACCATCTTATTTGCTTAAATCGTACAAAAAGGAATCGCTACTGAGGACGCAGTTGAGCCAAGAGAAGGAGCTCAGTTAAGTATAATAATGTCCGCACCGTGTCAAACGAAAATGCAAAATTTGAAAAAGATTACCGAGAAATGGCTGTAATTAAAGAGATCTCTCGAAAATCGCCACAGGTCTAATTCAATTTCTTAGATATGAAATTTGAAGTAGACCTAAAGTTAAATCACAGGAAATATCCTAGAGATACTATCTCCAATTGATTTGAAAATAAAATGTCACAGACGTCACCCGATGACGTATTCTATCAAGACGAAAATTAAGTACAACAAGAACCACCATTAAACTCCAACCAATACTTTTTAAAGGATAAAACAACATGATGAAACATTTCACAAACTTTAGTTACACATCAACCACCACTTGTAGTCACACAGTATTTCTATCGACTTCATTTTATAAGTTTCACAATCATAATCACTCACAGTGATCCAAAAAACCTTCTCCAGCTTAACAATATATCACGTGGTTCCAATAGTCCACGAGCTCAATTTCACAATCAATTTTACTTCACTAATAACATTAATATTACAGTTGATTAACGAGAGAAATCTTTTATATCAGTATTTTTCAAGGATCAAATTCCTTAATGACTTAGCAAAAATACAATTTCGAAAAACACCAAGATTTAAACATACATCCTTGAGATCGGAATCAAATAATCTTTTAGAGTAAATGTCAATCAAAAACCCATCACGAAACCATGATGCTGAAGTATATTATAACGTCAAACGATTTAAATGTGAAGGAAAAATGTACTTGCAGGGAATTACAGTAACACGACCATAACTGTGCAAAAATTTGATAAAATAATCATAATACTAAAACGCAAATCTTCTTCCTATATGGTGGTCTTCCCAACGATTAAAAATTTCAGAAAATTACGACGAACGGAAAAACTGACACAGAAGCAAGAAGGAAATACTAAATCCCAACAAGACATGGATAAACTAGTTCGTCAAACGAACTCAAAAAGAAAAATCTGGGGTCAAGAAAGACAATGATTTATCTGACTTAAAACCCTGTCATCAAATAAACTAATTACACAAACTAATTGGCAACTGGATACAACAAATGAAACTGCTCGACTACTACCAAAGATTGTCAGATTTATACCTTAATTTCAGATGATGGAGGGGCGTCATTCGGAACAAAATATCCCGAGTCCGGCTTCCAGAAGAATCCTGACCTTGAGTGAAGGGATTCAACATCCTGGCGTCGAACCCAGATTCACGTCTCCCTATGGCCACACGCCGGGTGGAACTATGCATCAGATCCGGTATATTCCAGAAGTTCGCACACGAATGTTGTAGACAACATTCTTCATTGACAATCTTGATATGATAGCATATAAGTAACTTCAAATTGCTTCCGTGGTTTACGCTCGTCTCAACCATGACTCTGAGTGAGTTACAGTTCATGGCGAAGGTATTCAGAAAATGCTCTAAAAACATATCTGGCTAGATGTACTCCACAATTACTTCACTATGTCTGAACTCCACTCGGTTATACTGTGCACCTGTATAACATTTTAAGCGTTCATTGTCGTGGAGCGCGAACACCAAAGTCTTGTTCCTATCGTCGACCGCTTAGAATGCATGTTAGACTGTGGACAAAGATCAAGCAGCGTTTAATTTCCACAGTTCACTTCAGTCCTGTTTTTCATGGCGAGATGCCTGAATTGGATATTAGTAGATCCAAATCGAAACAAGAATAAAGTTTAAACAAACTTAAAGAAGTTTTGAACCATACAGAGACCCACTCGAGTGCATATAATGAACTTCACGTACTGTGCTATAATGTGGTCACGCCAATCCACGCGAGGCAAATTCCGCCTGCTGCAACTTACGAATCACACTCAGCGAGCATCGTACACACTGCGGTCCCTCTCTGGTAAGCAAGCCAGCAAGAACAAGAATGTCTCTCACAGACCTCGCCAGACAACTCACCCCTCGGCCAGCTACTGACGTCACTCGAACTCGAGTCTACCCACAGTCACATGGTCCGATCAAGGCAAGAGAGGGCGATGGCCCCTGCGATACGTCACATCAGATGTTGTAAACACAGCCCGCTCTGGTACACAAAATAACACCGCGCCATGTAGCGCTCTCTCAGACATCCATAATCGGAAATACAAAAAACGGTCACATTCTCCTCCCGACTAGGTAAATAAAAGCGAGAATAGCTTTTATTTAAATCATTCAAGATATTCTTAATACACTGGGACGTATTTTGTATCCGTTTACTGGATCTTCTTGAAAAAATCACTTCAGGTTCTTCTACCATATCTGTTTCTTCTGTAGCTACATTTTCCGTAGCCTCTCCAATTCTATGTACATAATTTAACATTGATGGAGTAAAGATGTGAAGTTATCATTGGATATTAGGTAATCAGTACACTGACGTCTTTTTGTTTCCTTTAGGGGCTCTATCTTGATTCATTCCCTGTTTACTCGTGCTCGCTTGAGAATCTGCGCCTAATTCCTTTCTCTTATCGCACTCATCTCCTCGTCTTTGTTCACGAGACTGATCCCGCCCATTCCTAGGCTGTTTATTATCCCTTTTTCCGCGAGCGAATTCTTCGTCACGGTAGTTTTTATACGACCTATATCCTTGTTGCGGCCTATTCTCTAAACGATATGGAGCATCCCTATAATAATTATTTCTAGGCCGTCCATATTCTCTACGTCCATCATTCCTATTGTCGTATCGACGATTTTGCCAAGGTCTATCATGGTATTCTCGATACTGTTTGTTATATCTTCTGTCCCTTTGATAGTAATTCCTAATGGGTCCTGTTTTCTGATTTTCCTGCCCATATACTCGATCAGTTTGCTGCGTCCTATCCATGACGACTGCATGCACTGTCCTAGGTTCCTGACGGATGTTCTTATTTACAACAGGATTCGCACTTGTACTCGTGTAATACAATTTACGCAAAAGGTCCTCCATGTGCACCAAATCAGACACACCTGATGAAATGATGTATCTACGGACTTCCACGGGCAATTGATGGGATATGGCTTCAATCAATTCTCCTTGCGTAAGAGGCGGCAGCAAAAATCTGAGTTTTGAAAGCTGCATCGCGCAGTACTCAGCGTAGCTCGTTGGTCCACTATTAGAATACTTTTTGTAGTAAATCTCTGAACGAATATTCTCCTGAACCTCCACTGACCAAAATCTCTTTATAAAGGCCTCCTGGAAACTCTCAAAATCTTCGAACGTGTAACGGAATGCTTTGAACCATAAAAGAGGGCCATCCGATAAACAACGTTCCACAATACGTAATTCTCTCTCTGGAGCAATATGATTTTCCACAAAATAATCCCGAATACTTCTCACGAACTCAATTGGGGTCATCCCATCAAGGTTGCTAAATTTTTTAGGTTTTTCATCAAAATTGCGAATTATCGTGATATTTCGTGATCCGTTTGACGATGTATTACCTCTGGCTTCCCCTGCAGTTTGATTGCCTGTCGGAATCTTGTACTGATCTCGACGAGATTGTTCCACTTGCAATCCTGATGGAGTATTTACATCTATTTCCCCAGTTGATTGCAAATTTGTAAAGGTTGGATATAGATTTTTGCGAGATTGTTCCACTTGCAACTGTTCCGCCCCATTCGACCTAGTCGCTTCCTGGAAGTTTGTGTGTCCCGAAGTGTATAAATCATGACCATCCTTAGAAGTTCGTGCATAAACCGGTTAATATCCTCCTGCCATTAACTTTTAATTCTTTCTTGAAAGCCTCTACGTCAATATGTTCAGCTAAATTAAACTTTTCAAGTTTTTCTCTAACATCATTTAATTCGGACGTTTTTCTTTCTCTTTCCCCTATGAACTCGATTTTGTTCTGTTCCCCCTTGGTTTCAATCTTTTTAATCCTATCCTCTAACAGAGTCCTACATTCATTAATACGTGTGATTTGGGAATCCTGATTGACATCTATTCTCTTATTAAATTCTTCTCGAACATCAGCAATATCATTATTCAACCTAATTTCAACGTTAGCAAGTTTCAAATCCCATTCGGCTTTGACACCTGCTACACATTCTTGATTAATTTTAACAATTTCCTGCCAAAGTACACCAACATTTTCATCCATTATACCATTTACCTCAATTTCAATGTCTGCTCTAAGAAGTGTTGTATGGTCCTTTACCTGCGTTTGTAAAGGCAACATGTCCTTTCTTAGCAGAACAAAGGATTCCTGAGTTTTAATGGACTCGCTAGTAAATTGAGTTTGGACAGCATCCAAATTATCTTTTTGCTCCTTTTTATTGGCGTCAAGTTCTGCCCTCATCTCCACTTGAAATTGTTTATTGTCTTTGTCTAAATCAACTAATCTGACTTGTACACTGTCCACCTTAAATTGTACAGTATCCACCATTATCTGCATATTATTAACATCGGACTTTACCCTATCTACTGTAGATTGTACCTGACCCATGTCAGATTGTACGTTATCTACGTTAGATTGCATTTGAGCCATGTTCGATTTAACCTGACCCATATCGGTTTTAACCTGGCCCATGTCAGACTGTACATTGTCTACTGTGGATTGCATTTGAGCAATGTTAGATTTAACCTGGCCCATGTCAGACTAACAATATCTACTTTAAGTTGCACATTTCCCACGTCTAATTATATAGTGTCAACTTTTAATTGTACATTTACTACCTCGAGTTGTACAGAATCCTCTGAGGTTTGTACATTGTCTACTGTGGATTGCATTTTAGCCACATTCGATCTAACCTGACTCACATCAACAGTAACATTGTTCACGTTTAAATGAATAGTTTTAATGTCATCCTGAATCTCATCATTACTTGCCTCAACATTATTTACTTTCGGTTCTACTCGTTTAGAACTGTCTTGAACACTTTTAAGGGTAGTTTGCATCAGATCTAATTCACCCTTAATGCTTTTGGCTACTCTCTCTTTAATGAGTTCCTTATTGTTTTCCTGCAGTTTATCAAAACTGGATTTGTTAAACGTTTTGATACCTTTCAAATCCCGATTTAAGTTGTCTATAATCTCACGGACGAATTTAAACATATTGTGGACATCTGCCTCAGTCATCATCTCAGGCGGTGATGTCATTGTATAAAAATATGAAATACAAAGAGATAACAAGAACACAGTATTACAGAGCTGAGCATAGACATTGTGAAGTAACCAGATTGCCAATACCTGAAATTTTCAATCGTTTAGCTTTACCTTAAATTATCTTATATCTAATTAACCCTATCGAAGCATGTTCCAAAAGTATCCAGAAATCTCAGACGATCACCACGACTCATAATAATCACAGGAATGACCCTAGTAATAAATGATCTAGTTTGAAATTAAAGAATTTACCATTACTAAGATGCAAAAATGATCGTAAGCCAGTACAAAAAAAAACCACTTACATGAAGTTCCACCATGGACTCCATTAAGTGTTTAACTCGACTGGACACGTGAATTAAGATTCCTGTGCATACCTCCATTACTCTGTCACAAGTCGCTAGTGAATTTAACACAACATGTGGCATTACTTAACATCAAAATTTTCAATAATGGCTGCAATACTACACAAATTATGTAGATCGAGTAAGCTCGTAATTGCTTCATTCATCACAGTGAAATCCCAACATTCATGCCTAAATATTGGTTTCCCATTATGTCCAGAATACTCATCCAACGTGTTCATAACTGATCGTTGCGAAGGTATCTGAAAATGGTGCTGTTCGACAGAATCGAACCCAACACCTAAATGTCACTCCCGCTAGACACGATTTCTCAATTCGAAGCCCAAAACGTTAGCGCCAAATCTGATGTACCCTTTTATAACTTACCAAGACCTGTTGAATCCCTCGAGGAACACTGGATCGTAGGATCTGAAACTGCCCGGCTGAAAACACCCCACAGATCCCACCAACAGGAGAAGGAAGTACAAAGGATCATAGCAACAAACCTAGATTGTGCAAAGACAAACCAAACTGCAAACAAGGAAATCTAGCTCAGGTCAAAACGTGACACGAGACGCAAACGAGATACAACTAATCTCAGAGAGTAGTGAGAAAATTTAAGAAAAGTAAAGGAAACACATTGATCTTCCCGGCACAATTTATGTAGTTATTATGAATTATGACTCTCGGATTGAACTGCTGTAAAATAAAATATTTATTCAGTAAAAATGTTACCGTACTGAAAGAATCCCTCACCTGAATATAATACAATAATGTACACGTATATACATATATAATGTTTCTTAATGAAACAAGGTCCAATGGCAACATTCACCATCACTACACCATCTTATTTGCTTAAATGGTACAAAAAGGAATCGTTACTGAGGACGCAGTTGAGCCAAGAGAAGGAGCCCAGTCAAGTATAATAATGTCCGCACCGTGTCAAACGAAAATGCAAAATTTGAAAAAAGATTACCGAGAAATGGCTGTAATTAAAGAGATCTCTCGAAAATCGCCACAGGTCTAATTAAATTTCATAGATATGAAATTTGAAGTAGACCTAAAGTTAAATCACAGAAAATATCCTAGAGATACTATCTCCAATTGATTTGAAAATAAAATGTCACAGACGTCACCCGATGACGTATTCTATCAAGACGTAAATTAAGTACAACAAGAACCACCATTAAACTCCAACCAATCCTTTTTAAAGGATAAAACAATATGATGAAACATTTCACAAACTTTAGTTACACATCAACCACCACTTGTAGTCACACAGTATTTCTATCGACTTCATTTTATAAGTTTCACAATCATAATCACTCACAGTGATCCAAAAAACCTTCTCCAGCTTAACAATATATCACGTGGTTCCAATAGTCCTCGAGCTCAATTTCACAATCAATTTTACTTCACTAATAACATTAATATTACAGTTGATTAACGAGAGAAATCTTTTATATCAGTATTTTTCAAGGATCAAATTCCTTAATGACTTAGCAAAAATACAATTTCGAAAAATACCAAGATTTAAACATACATCCTTGAGATCGGAATCAAATAATCTTTTAGAGTAAATGTCAATCAAAAAACCCATCACGAAACAATGATGCTGAAGTATATTATAACGTCAAACGATTTAAATGAGTAGGAAAAATGTACTTGCAGGGAATTACAGTAACACGACCATAACTGTGCAAAAATTTGATAAAATAATCATAATACTAAAACGCAAATCTTCTTCCTATATGGTGGTCTTCCCAACGATTTAAAATATCCTGAAAATTACGACAAACGGAAAAACTGACACAGAAGCAAGAAGGAAATACTAAATCCCAACAAGACATGGATAAACTAGTTCGTCAAACGAACTCAAAAAGAAAAATCTGGGGTCAAGAAAGACAATGATTTATCTGACTTAAAACCCCGTCATCAAGTAAACGAATTACACAAACTAATTGGCAACTGGATACAACAAATGAAACTGCTCGACTACTACCAAAGATTGTCAGATTTATACCTTAATTTCAGATGATGGAGGGGCGTCATTCGGAACAAAATATCCCGAGTCCGGCTTCCAGAAGAATCCTGATCTTGAGTGAAGGGACTCAACATCCAGGCATCGAACCCAGATTCACGTCTCCCTATGGCCACACGCCGGGTGGAACTATGCATCAGATCCGGTATATTCCAGAAGTTCCCACACGAATGTTGTAGACATCATTCTTCATTGACAATCTTGATATGATAGCATAGAAGTAACTTCAAATTGCTTCCGCGGTTTACGCTCGTCTCATCCATGACTCTGAGTGAGTTACAGTTCATGGCGAAGGTATTCAGAAAATGCTCTAAAAACATATCTGGCTAGATGTACTCCACAATTAATTCACTATGTCAGAACTCCACTCGATTATACTGTGCACCTGTATAACATTTTAAGCGTTCATTGTCGTGGAGCGCGAACACCAAAGTCTTGTTCCTATCGTCGACCGCTTCGAATGCATGTTAGACTGTGGACAAAGATCAAGCAGCGTTTAATTTCCACAGTTCACTTCAGTCCTGTTTTTCATGGCGAGATGCCTGAATTGGATATCAGTAGATCCAAATCGAAACAAGAATAAAGTTTAAACAAACTTAAAGAAGTTTTGAACCATACAGAGACCCACTCGAGTGCATATAACGAACTTCACGTACTGTGCTATAATTTGGTCACGCCAATCCACGCGAGGCTAATTCCGCCTGCAGCAACTTACGAATCACACTCAGCGAGCATCGCACGCACTGCGGTCCCGCTCTGGTAAGCAAGCCAGCAAGAACATGAATGCCTCTCATAGACCTCGCCAGACAACTCACCCCTCCGCCAGCTACTGACGTCACTCGACCTCGAGTCTACCCACAGTCACATGGTCCGATCAAGGCAAGAGAGGGCGATGGCCCCTGCGTTACGTCACATCAGATGTTGTAAACACAGCCCGCTCTGGTACACAAAATAACACCGCGCCATGTAGCGCTCTCTCAGACATCCATAATCGGAAATACAAAAAACGGTCACATCCTCCTCCCGACTAGGTAAATAAAAGCGAGAATAGCTTTTATTTAAATCATTCAAGATATTCTTAATACACTGGGACGTATTTTGTATCCGTTTACTGGATCTTCTTGAAAAAGTCACTTCAGGTTCTTCTACCATATCTGTTTCTTCTGTAGCTACATTTTCCGTAGCCTCTCCAATTCTATGTACATAATTTAACATTGATGGAGTAAAGATGTGAAGTTATCATTGGATATAAGGTAATCAGTACACTGACGTCTTTTTGTTTCCTTTAGGGGCTCTATCTTGATTCATTCCCTGTTTACTCGTGCTCGCTTGAGAATCTGCGCCTAATTCCTTTCTCTTATCGCACTCATCTCCTCGTCTTTGTTCACGAGACTGATCCCGCCCATTCCTAGGCTGATTATTATCCCTTCTTCCGCGAGCGAATTCTTCGTCACGGTAGTTTTTATACGACCTATATCCTTGTTGCGGCCTATTCTCTGAACGATATGGAGCATCCCTATAATTATTTCTAGGCCGTCCATATTCTCTACGTCCATCATTCCTATTGTCGTATCGACGATTTTGCCAAGGTCTATCATGGTATTCTCGATACTGTTTGTTATATCTTCTGTCCCTTTGATAGTAATTCCTAATGGGTCCTGTTTTCTGATTTTCCTGCCCATATACTCGATCAGTTTGCTGCGTCCTATCCATGACGACTGCATGCACTGTCCTAGGTTCCTGACGGATGTTCTTATTTACAACAGGATTCGCACTTGTACTCGTGTAATCCAATTTACGCAAAAGGTCATCCATGTGCACCAAATCAGACACACCTGATGAAATGAGGTATCTACGGACTTCCACGGGCAATTGATGGGATATGGCTTCAATCAATTCTCCTTGCGTAAGAGGTGGCAGCAAAAATCTGAGTTTTGAAAGCTGCATCGCGCAGTACTCAGCGTAGCTCGTTGGTCCACTATTAGAATACTTTCTGCAGTAAATCTCTGAACGAATATTCTCCTGAACCTCCACTGACCAATATCTCTTAATAAAGGCCTCCTCGTAACTCTCAAAATCTTCGAACGTGTAACGGAATGCTTTGAACCATAAAAGAGGGCCATCCGATAAATAACGTTCCACAATACGTAATTCTCTCTCTGGAGCAATATGATTTTCCACAAAATAATCCCGAATACTTCTCACGAACTCAATTGGGGTCATCCCATCAAGGTTGCTAAATTTTTTAGGTTTTTCACAAAATTACGAATTATCGTGATATTTCGTGATCCATTTGACGATGTATTACCTCTGGCTTCCCCTGCAGTTTGACTGCCTGTCAGAATCTTGTGCTGATCTCGACGAGATTGTTCCACTTGCAATCCTGATGGAGTATTTACATATATTTCCCCAGTTGATTGCAAATTTGTAAAGATTGGATATAGATTTTTGTGAGATTGTTCCACTTGCAACTGTTCCGCCCCATTCGACCTAGTCGCTTCCTGGAAGTTTGTGTGTCCCGAAGTGTATAAATCATGACCATCCTTAGTCGAAAGTTCGAGCATAAACCGGTTAATATCCTCCTGCCATTTAACTTTTAATTCTTTCTTTAAAGCCTCTACGTCAATATGTTCAGCTAAATTAAACTTTTCAAGTTTTTCTCTAACATCATTTAATTCGGACGTTTTTCTTTCTCTTTCCCCTATGAACTCGATTTTGTTCTGTTCCCCCTTGGTTTCAATCTTTTTAATCCTATCCTCTAACTGAGTCCTACATTCATTAATACGTGTGATTTGGGAATCCTGATTGACATCTATTCTCTTATTAAATTCTTCTCGAACATCAGCAATATCATTATTCAATCTAATTTCAACGTTAGCAAGTTTCAAATCCCATTCGGCTTTGACACCTGCTACACATTCTTGATTAATTTTAACAATTTCCAGCCTAAGTACACCAACATTTTCATCAATTATACCATTTACCTCAATTTCAATGTCTGCTCTAAGAAGTGTTGTATGGTCCTTTACTTGCGTTTGTAAAGGCAACATGTCCTTTCTTAGCAGAACAAAGGATTCCTGAGTTTTAATGGACTCGCTAGTAAATTGAGTTTGGACAGCATCCAAATTATCTTTTTGCTCCTTTTTATTGGCATCAAGTTCTGCCCTCATCTCCACTTGAAATTGTTTATTGTCTTCGTCTAAATCAACTAATCTGACTTGTACACTGTCCACCTTAAATTGTACAGTATCCACCATTATCTGCATATTATTAACATCGGACTTTACCCTATCTACTGTAGATTGTACCTGACCCATGTCAGATTGTACGTTATCTACGGTAGATTGCATTTGAGCCATGTTCGATTTAACCTGACCCATATCGGTTTTAACCTGGCCCATGTCAGACTGTACATTGTCTACTGTGGATTGCATTTGAGCCATGTTAGACTTAACCTGGCCCATGTCAGACTAACAATATCTACTTTAAGTTGCACATTTCCCACGTCTAATTATATAGTGTCAACTTTTAATTGTACATTAACTACCTCGAGTTGTACAGAATCCTCTGAGGTTTGTACATTGTCTACTGTGGATTGCATTTTAGCCACATTCGATCTAACCTGACTCACATCAACAGTAACATTGTTCACGTTTAAATATATATTTTTAATGTCATCCTGAATCTCATCATTACTTGCCTCAACAATATTTACTTTCGGTTCTACTCGCTTAGAACTGTCTTGAACACCTTTAAGGGTAGTTTGCATCAGATCTAATTCACCCTTAATGCTTTTGGCTACTCTCTCTTTAATGAGTTCCTTATTGTTTTCCTGCAGTTTATCAAAACTGGATTTGTTAAACGTTTTGATACCTTTCAAATCCCGATTTAAGTTGTCTATAATCTCACGGACGAATTTAAACATATTGTGGACATCTGCCACAGTCATCATCTCAGGCGGTGATGTCATTGTATAAAAATATGAAATACAAAGAGATAACAAGAACACAGTATTACAGAGCTGAGCATAGACATTGTGAAGTAACCAGATTGCCAATACCTGAAATTTTCAATCGTTTAGCTTTACCTTAAATTATCTTATATCTAATTAACCCTATCGAAGCATGTTCCAAAAGTATCCAGAAATCCCAGACGATCACCACGACTCATAATAATCACAGGAATGACCCTAGTAATAAATGATCTAGTTTGAAATTAAAGAATTTAAAATTACTAAGATGCAAAAATGATCGTAAGCCAGTCCAAAAAAAAAAAAACACTTAAATGAAGTTCCACCATGGACTCCATTAAGTGTTTAACTCGACTGGACACGTGAATAAAGATTCCTGTGCATACCTCCATTACTCTGTCACAAGTCGCTAGTGAATTTAACACAACATGTGGCATTACTTAACATCAAAATTTTCAATAATGGCTGCAATACTACACAAATTATGTAGATCGAGTAAGCTCGTAATTGCTTCATTCATCACAGTGAAATCCCAACATTCATGCCTAAATATTGGTTTCCCATTATGTCCAGAATACTCATCCAACGTGTTCATAACTGATCGTTGCGAAGGTATCTGAAAATGGTGCTGTTCGACAGAATCGAACCCAACACCTAAATGTCACTCCCGCTAGACACGATTTCTCAATTCGAAGCCCAAAACGTTAGCGCCAAATCTGATGTACCCTTTTATAACTTACCAAGACCTGTTGAATCCCTCGAGGAACACTGGATCGTAGGATCTGAAACTGCCCGGCTGAAAACACCCCACAGATCCCACCAACAGGAGAAGGAAGTACAAAGGATCATAGCAACAAACCTAGATTGTGCAAAGACAAACCAAACTGCAAACAAGGAAATCTAGCTCAGGTCAAAACGTGACACGAGACGCAAACGAGATACAACTAATCTCAGAGAGTAGTGAGAAAATTTAAGAAAAGTAAAGGAAACACATTGATCTTCCCGACACAATTTATGTAGTTATTATGAATTATGACTCTCGGATTGAACTGCTGTAAAATAAAATATTTATTCAGTAAAAATGTTACCGTACTGAAAGAATCCCTCACCTGAATATAATACAATAATGTACACGTATATACATATATAATGTTTCTTAATGAAACAAGGTCCAATGACAACATTCACCATCACTACACCATTTTATTTGCTTAAATCGTACAAAAAGGAATCGCCACTGAGGACGCAGTTGAGCCAAGAGAAGGAGCTCAGTTAAGTATAATAAAGTCCGCACCGTGTCAAACGAAAATGCAAAATTTGAAAAAGATTACCGAGAAATGGCTGTAATTAAAGAGATATCTCGAAAATCGTCACAGGTCTAATTCAATTTCATAGATATGAAATTTGAAGTAGACCTAAAGTTAAATCACAGAAAATATCCTAGAGATACTATCTCCATTTGATTTGAAAATAAAATGTCACAGACGTCACCCGATGACGTATTCTATCAAGACGAAAATTAAGTACAACAAGAACCACCATTAAACTCCAACCAATACTTTTTAAAGGATAAAACAACATGATGAAACATTTCACAAACTTTAGTTACACATCAACTACCACTTGTAGTCACACAGCATTTCTATCGACTTCATTTTATAAGTTTCACAATCATAATCACTCACAGTGATCCAAAAAACCTTCTCCAGCTTAACAATATATCACGTGGTTCCAATAGTCCTCGAGCTCAATTTCACAATCAATTTTACTTTACTAATAACATTAATATTACAGTTGATTAACGAGAGAAATCTTTTATATCAGTATTTTTCAAGGATCAAATTCCTTAATGACTTAGCAAAAATACAATTTCAAAAAACACCAAGATTTAAACATACATCCTTGAGATCGGAATCAAATAATCTTTTAGAGTAAATGTCAATCAAAAACCCATCACGAAACCATGACGCTGAAGTATATTATAACGTCAAACGATTTAAATGAGAAGGAAAAATGTACTTGCAGGGAATTACAGTAACACGACCATAACTGTGCAAAAATTTGATAAAATAATCATAATACTAAAACGCAAATCTTCTTCATATATGGTGGTCTTCCTAACGATTAAAAATTTCAGAAAATTACGACGAACCGAAAAACTGACGCAGAAGCAAGAAGGAAATACTAAATCCCAACAAGACATGGATAAACTAGTTCGTCAAACGAACTCAAAAAGAAAAATCTGGGGTCAAAAAAGACAATGATTTATCTGACTTAAAACCCCGTCATCAAATAAACTAATTACACAAACTAATTGGCAACTGGATACAACAAATGAAACTGCTCGACTACTACCAAAGATTGTCAGATTTATACCTTAATTTCAGATGATGGAGGGGCGTCATTCGGAACAAAATATCCCGAGTCCGGCTTCCAGAAGAATCCTGGCCTTGAGTGAAGGTACTCAACATCCTGGCGTCGAACCCAGATTCACGTCTCCCAATGACCACATACCGGGTGGAACTATGCATCAGATCCAGTATATTCGAGAAGTTCCCACACGAATGTTGTAGACATCATTCTTCATTGACAATCTTGATATGATAGCATAGTAGTAACTTCAAATTGCTTCCGCGGGTTACGCTCGTCTCATCCATGACTCTGAGTGAGTTACAGTTCATGGCGAAGGTATTCAGAAAATGCTCTAAAAACATATCTGGCTAGATTTACTCCACAATTACTTCACTATGTCAGAACTCCACTCGATTATACTGTGCACCTGTATAACATTTTAAGCGTCCATTGCCGTGGAGCGCGAACACCAAAGTCCTGTTCCTATCGTCGACCGCTTAGAATGCATGTTAGACCGCGGATAAAGATCAAGCAGCGTTTAATTTCCACAGTTCACTTCAGTCCTGTTTTTTCATGGCGAGATGCCTGAATAGGATATCAGTAGATCCAAATCGAAACAAGAATAAAGTTTAAACAAACTTAAAGAAGTTTTGAACCATACAGAGACCCACTCGAGTGCATATAACGAACTTCACGTACTGTGCTATAATGTGGTCACGCCAATCCACGCGAGGCAAATTCCGCCTGCAGCAACTTACGAATCACACTCAGCGAGCATCGTACACACTGCGGTCCCGCTCTGGTAAGCAAGCCAGCAAGAACAAGAATGTCTCTCACAGACCTCGCCAGACAACTCACCCCTCCGCCAGCTACTGACGTCACTCGACCTCGAGTCTACCCACAGTCACATGGTCCGATCAAGGCAAGAGAGGGCGATGGCCCCTGCGTTACGTCACATCAGATGTTGTAAACACAGCCCGCTCTGGTACACAAAATAACACCGCGCCATGTAGCGCTCTCTCAGACATCCATAATCGGAAATACAAAAACGGTCGCAGTACCTACTGTAAGGCCACGGCCGCCTCCTCCCCTCTTCCTAGCCTATCCATCCCAAATCTTCCCTTCCCATCCCTCATGAGGCCCTGTTCGCTTTGCAGGTGAGGCCACCTGGGCGAAGTGCTGATCACACCTCCCCAGTTGTATCCACCCCGACCAGATGTTCCAAGCTCCAGGACACTGGCCGTAGAGGCGGTTGTGGTGAGTTCCCTCGCTGAGTCCGTGGAAACCTCCAACATAAAGGGTAAATCGACTAAATAAATAAAAAAATAAAATTGACACTCTTGAAACCTCTCACAATAACTGTACCGTAGTTGAAAAATTACAGCGTAAACGAGCAAATTAAAACAGGTGGTCACTGGCAGCAGTCAACTGAATGGTTCTCAAGAGTTTCCTGCCTTGTCCACGGAAGTTAAAGTGGGGGACGAATTAAGGTGAGTTGGATTTCGGGCACTTTACCTTATGTGTTCTAACTACAGTAAGTACGAAACTAACATTGCTATTGGCCATGTATATCCAAGGACGACTGCCACCTAGCTCATAGCCCACAAGTTATGGGGTCGCGTGAGTGGTATGTCCATATCCCCAGGTGTATCGCTTAAGCCATACTACTCATGTTATCCCGCTAATTAATTATTCTCTCATGACTGATTGTATGCCATTCCAGCCCTTCTGGGAGAGCCGGGAATGGCACTCAATGCTTCCTAGATGAGAAACATGTGCTACACTTGCACCATAGGGTCAAATAAATTGTGTATGTACTGTCGCACAGACAGGGAATAATTGCAGCCTTAGTAACTGTATATTATTTAATTTAATGTGTTAATAAGAGCTACGAATATTATGATCTTGAAGGCATTAATCTAATGATTAATAATTAAGTTAGCAGTCACCTGGGTGATAGGCCTACCATCATCCCGAAAGTGTCGTCTGTTCTCAGACACCATCCTTGCGACGGTAGAGGAATGATTCCTCACACAGTCCGTGTATGAAACCAATCTGAGAGTATATTAAAAGATTCAAATAACAGTCTACTGGTTATTCTCTTGTGAAGTAATTCAAAGGATCATGTAACATCATACTTGGGGGGTTTCATTTATTTATTCCGGTAGAAATTAAGTCCTGCTTTTACAGGATGTCACGTTACATCAAGAGTGCAGTAATCTCGACATGCTCCTTCAAGGTTTCGTTCAGAAATTGAAGACGACCGAGTGTCACCGCTCATCAAACGGGCAGTGCGTGTTGGGCAACAAAAGGTGTACCTGAAGTGTAAAACGAACGCGTCCCTTTGGCGCAGAGGAAAGCGCGTTGGACTTCTAATCCAAAAGTCGTGTGTTTGATCCCCACAAGGGACTATTGACATTTTGAAATTTAATTCATCCGCAGTGAACTATGAATCTATCACAAAAAAGACCGTCCAGGGAACAATGTGGTACAATCAGACTGTTTCATTCTAGGGAACACTCCGGTTACGTTCCATTATTGCTTGTTCCACCTCGATATAGTCAATGTTTTTGCTGCAGTAGTCATCAGGACCGAGTCATTGTATGAATGTTTATGGTGCCTGTCTGCGCGCCTCCGTGGCTAAGGCGGTAGCACGCCGGCCTCTCACCGCTGGGTCCGTGGTTCAAATCCCGGTCACTCCATGTGAGATCTGTGCTGGACAAAACGGCGGCAGACAGGATTTTCTCCGGGTACTCCGGTTTTCCCTGTCATAATTTCATTCCAGCAACTCTCTCCACTATCATTTCATTTCACCTGTCATTCATTAAATCATTGCCCCGGAGGAGTGCGTCATCCTCGGCAGCCGGCACAGTCCATATCCTCGCCACTAGATGGGGCTTCATTAATTCCATTCCTGACCCGGTCGGAGACTGGAAGCAGGCTGTGGATTTTCATTTTCATGGTGTCTGTCTGATCACCTTGTATTTTTGGGATGCCTTTACTAATGTATGGGGCTAGGATTGGGAAGGAAATCGCTGTGGCCGTAAGTAAGGAAGCCTCCCAGCACTTTTCTGGAGTAGAAGTGCGAAACCGCGAAAACCACTTTTGTATAGGCCTAGCTAAGGAAAAAAACAAATCGCTGGTACTTCAGCCTATACGGGCCTAAGCCATCTAAGTGACCGCTGCCCAGCCAATTGGCCATTGGGGTGACGCGTGGTTTGCGCATCAGGTGCCCTCGGACGTTAATCTTGGTTTTCGTGACCGGGGCGCTGCCTCACGGTCAGACAGCTGCTCAGATTCCCTCACGAGGCTGAGTTG